>JAEOAD010000025.1:27475000-28702783 GCA_036365145.1 Orientallactaga sibirica | reverse complement strand
GCCAGCTCGATCCCGGGCACTGTTCTCTCTACCTGGCTGAAGTCGGCCTGGCCCACGTCTAGCTGTATGTCTCTTGTCATGTATGACAGCCCCATGATTTTGCAGCCTGATGGCCATGTCATCTTTGGTATGACCTCGTGCCCGGAAAGACGATTGCTTTTGTATCTGTTGCTGCCCTCCTGTGGCCAGCCCAGTGCGACACTGACTGCCAAGCAGCCCCATTTCCCCTCTGCCTTCCTCCCTACAGCCCCCCAAAGCCAAGGCCAGGCTGCCTGCCCCTGCCTCTCCTTCATTAGCTGTGGACTTTGCTGCCTCACGTAACCCAGGTCTCTGTGCCTTTTCCTCGTCAGGATTCTGGGGAACATTGGGTTCAGCACTTGTTCGTATCCTCCACGGCAGCATGAGTGTGAACCTCAAATCTATTGTTATGTCTGTTTTTATGTAGGTTACTGTCCTATTCTGTGTGTGTGTGGTTTGTTTGATTGTTTGTTTTTGAGGTAGGGTATGGCTCTAGCCCAGGCTAACCTGGACTTCATTATGTAGTCCCAGGCGGGCCTCGAATCCACAGCAATCCTGCCTCTGCCTCCCGAGTGCTGGGATTAAAGATCATAGCTTTAATTCTCTGTCTGAGCTCAAAGAAAGAGTTCCTTTCTCGTGTTCAAACTAGTGTACATGTCATGCTCTTCTACCTGGCATTGTAGTCGCCTTCAGTGGGGGCAGTGGGGATCCTCCGTCTCAGGCTTGTGAGCTCATTATCCCAGCCTTAAGCAGAACAAAGATCAGTCCTGCCCTTTTCTGGTCATTCCTCTAAGCAGTTCCCAGAGATCTGCAGGCCTGCCTCGGCCATGGTCTCTGTCCACCCCACATCTTCCAACTTCCTGTCCCTGCTGCCTGTCTGATTTCATCTTAATAAAAGCAGCTCTTGCCACACGTCTGTCGTGAATCCCTGTTTCATTTCCCACAATGCATGCCTCGAGTTCTGCAGCACAGTTTCTAAGAACTGGGGCCTTCATCCCCCGGCCTCCCCCAGCCCCTGCCTGCCTGCCTGCCTGCCATGAGTGTGGGCTGTCCAGACTCGGGCAAGGGTAACACATTGAAGATCTCTCCTCTCTTCCCTCCTCACGAGACAAAGAGGGAGGAATGCTTAGGTTTTAATTCTGTTTTTACCAGACACTCTAAAAAGTGTAATTGAACCTGGTGTGGTGGCGCACGCCTTTAATCCCAGGACTCGGGAGGCAGAGGTAGGAGGATCACTATGAGTTCAAGGCCACCCTAAGACTACATAGTGAATTCCAGGTCAGCCTGGACTACAGCAATACCCTACCTTGAAAAAACAAAAAAATAAACCAACTTGTAATTGAAAGGAGAACCGAGTCGGAACCTTTCCCTGGTCTGTCATAACTCTAGCAGCCACCTTTCCCTTGCCTGGGTGACACCCAGGGTGCCAAACCACACAGCTCCATAGATCAGAACCCCCTTCTCATAGGGAAAGTCCCCCCCCTCTGGCCCCCCTGACAGAACAGACACCTGAGCTCATAAGCAGCCTCACGCCCGCCCGATGTCTCCCACCTCCCTCCACTCCTTTCCATTCTGTCACTCAGGACCCATCTTGCTGTCACATTCAATTTCACTCACAGCCTCTCCTCCTTAGTGTGTCGCAGCAAAGACTTCAAGTACTGCCTGGCTCTGGGTGACAGTGACACCGAGATCCTGGTGTCTACACATGCTCAGTCATTAGAATCCCACACTCACCAAGTGGCTCCCACACTGTTCCCTGTGGTGTTCCCCAGTCACATGAGCTCCTTTGCCCTACGTACCACATGGAGAAATGTCACAGTAACTCCATGCTGTGGGCCTGTCACAGGCTGGGGTACTTCTGCACGTTCACAAAGTGAAGGCAAGCAGTCTGGCCTTGCTGACCAGACGGTGCGTGTGAGTTCAGGGGTAGCAGAGTGCCTTGGCTTATATTCCCTGCAGCCTGCTCTGAGAGACATTATTTCTTTTTTCTTTCTTTCTTTTTTTTTTTTTTTCTTTTGGTAGGGTCTCACTGTAGCTCAGGCTGACCTGGAATTCACTATGGAGTCAGGGTGGCCTTGAACTCATGGTGATCCTCCTATCTCTGCCTCCCGAGTGCTTGCTAGGATTAAAGGTGTGTGCCACCACACCTGGTTCCTTTAGGGATTTTTTGTTTTGTTTTGTTTTAGAGAGGGGGATAATGAGTGTTCCAGGGCCTCTAGCCACTGCAAACAAACTCCAGATGTATGCACCACCATGTGCAGCTGGTTTACATGGGACCTGGCAAATCAAACCAGGGTTCTTGGGCTTTGCAGGCATGAGCCTTAACTGCTAAGCCATCTCTCCAGCCTCCTTTAAGATTTTGAAACAGGGTTCACTCTGCATGCCAGGCTGTCCTGGAACTCATTGTGGAACCCCTGCTAAGCATCCTCAGTACTGGGATTATAGGAATGAGCCACCAGACCCACATTACTACAGCACTTAGTAAACAGGTAGGAAGATCAGGAGTTCAAAGCCAGCCTAGGCCACATTGCAAATTCAAGGACAGCTTGTTATACGTGACACCTGACTCACTGTTTGAAAAAAAAGAAAAACAAGCTAACAAAAGACAATGGAGCTGGAGTGATGGTTTAGCGGTTAAGGCGTTTGTCTGCGAAGCCTAAGGACCCTGGTTCGATTCTCCAGGTCCCACATAAGCCAGATGCCCAAGGCGGGGGTGCATGTGTCTGGAGTTCGTTTGCAGTGGCTAGAGGCCCTGGCATGCCCATTCTCACTCTCCCTGTCTCTCCCTCTCTCTGTCTCTAATAAATAGATAAATAAAAATAAAATCTTAAAAAAACAAAATGACAATGGCTGAGAATGTGACTCAGTCCAAGGCCCTGGATTGAATCCACAGCACTGGAAAAGTCTTCAATTAAAGGTCCTGGAGCAACTAGCTAGACACCCACGCTTCTGGAAAGGAGTAACACTGGACTTGAACCCTACCTTACACTATAATAAATAGTCATTGTTTTTGTTTTGAGGTCATCTCCCTACATAGCACAGACTGGCCTTGAGCTTGCAATCCTCCTGCTCCAGCCTCCCCAGTGCTGGGCCAAAATGAACTCAAAATGGATCACAGAGCTGAATGTAAGCGCGGGAACTCCAAGACTCTTAGAAGAAAACGTAGTGGTAAATGTCCCTGGCTTCCGACTAGACAGTGGTCTCTTCAGTATGACACCAAAAGCACAAGTGGCCCCAGAAGAATGGCTGGCCTGGCTTTGACAGCTGGAAAAATGCTATAAAGAGTGCTGTGGAGACAGTAAGGGGCCCAGTCACAGTCAGCTGTGCACACTGCTAAGCCCAGTCCTCAGGAGGAGATGAGGGAGGAGCACCACTGGTGAGAGGCCAGCCTGGGCTACATGATTCAAAAAACAGAAAAACAGCCGGGCGTGGTGGCTCACGCCTTTAATCCCAGCACTCAGGAGGCAGAGGTAGGAGGATCGCCATGAGTTCAAGGCCACCCTGAGACTACATAGTTAATTCCAGGTCAGCCTAAGCCAGAGTGAGACCCTACCTCGAAAAACTAAAAAAAAAAAAAAAAAAAAAAAAAAAAAACAAAGCCGGGCGTGGTGGTGGACGCCTTTAGTCCCAGCACTCCACTTGGGAGGCAGAGGTAGGAGGATTGCTGTGAGTTCGAGACCACCCTGAGACTACAGAGTGAATTCCAAATCAGCCTGGGCTAGAGTAAGACCCTATCTCAAAAAAAAGGGGGGAGTGCGCTGGAGGAATGACTTAGTGGTTAAGGCGCTTGCCTTCGAAGCCTAAGGACCCAGGTTCTATTCCCCAGGACCCACGTAAGCCAGATCCACGAGGTGGCACATGCATCTGGAGTTTGTCTGCAGTGGTTGGAAGCCCTGGCGCATCCATTCTCTCTCTAAATAAATAAATAAATAAATAAATAAATAAATAAATAAATAAAAAGAAAAAAGAAAAAAAGTTCAAGCCGGGCATGGTGGCACACACCTTTAATCCCAGCACTCGGAGGCAGAGGTAGGAGGATCACCATGAGTTCGAGGCCACCCTGAGACTACAGAGTTAATTCCAGGTCAGCCTGGTCTAGAGTGAGACCCTACCTTGAAAAGCAAAACAAAACAAACAAAAAAAAAAAAAAATCATACATTGCTGGTGGGAAAGTCACTCTGATATTTTGGCAATTCCACTCCCAGCATGTACTCAAGAAAAAAGAAAGCATCTGTCCACACGGACATCTTTCCATTATAACAGCCCAAAGTGAAAGCAGCGCAAATGCTCCATGGCTGATGAGTGGCTGGAACATTAGCCAAAGGAAAGGGGTACTGAGGTTCAGATGACCTTGAAAACTGCACACTAAATGGAGCCACTCACAGAAGGCCATGCAGTGAAGGACTCTGAGCATATGGAGTATCCATAGGCCTCAGGAGAGCGGAGACTGGAGAATGACTACTAATGGAGATGGAGCTTCCTTGGGAGGTAAAGAAAAATTCTGTTTTCAAGTTGGGCGTGGTGGCACACACCTATACTCCCAGCACGTGGGAGGCTGAGGCAGGAAAGTCACAAGTTCGAGGTCTGTCTGGGCTAATGAGTGTGTACAAGGGGCTGGGAAGATGGCTCAGTGGTTAAAGGAACTTGCTTGCAAAGCTTGCCAACACAGGTTCAATTTCCCAAGCAAACCACATAAGCTGGATACAAAAAGTGGCACATTTGCTGTGGCAAGAGGCCCTGGCATGCGCACATATACGTGAGTGCAATAAATAAACAAAATAAAATTTTTTTTTAAATGAGGCCGTTATTGAGAAAACAAGCTGGAGCTGAGCTGGAAACCTCCTCCCTGACCAGAAAGCTGGAAATAGCTCTCCTGCATGAAGTCATGAGCAGTGTTAAACAGCAGTGGACACTGCACGCCCCAAGACTGGCCAACCAGGTCAAATGTGCCAACTGCTGCAATCGTGGCATGTCTGTCATGGGGTGTGGTGCTTTGATTCAGGTGTGCCCCATAAACTTAGGTGTTCTGAATGCTAGGTTCCCAGCTGATGGAGATTTGGGAATTAACGCCTCTTGGAGGCAGGTATTGTTGGGGGGCGGGCTTAAGGGTGTTATAGTCAGCTCCCCTTTGCCAGTGTTTAGCACCCTCTCCTGTTGCTATTGTTCACCTTATGTTGGCCAAGGGGTGATGTCCACCCTCTGCTCATGCCATCGTTACCCCCTGCAATCATGGAGCTTCCCCTTCGAGTCTGTAAGCCAAAATAAACCTCTTTTTCTTCACAAGCTGCTCTTGGTTGGGTGATTTCTATCAGCAATGTGAACCTGACTGCAACAGTAAAGTGGCATCGAGGAGTGGTGTCATTTTCTGCTAGACACCTGGCTGTGTGGCTTTGGTCATTGGGAACTGATTTGAAGGAGGAATGTGGAAGGATTTGAAACCTTGGCCTAAGAGATGCCTTGCAGTGCTGTAAGTACAGCTTGATGGACTCTTCTGGTCAGAGTTGAAAGACCTGAATGTAGTAAGAACTGTGGACTGTGAGGTTTGGCTTATGAGGGTGAGAAAGAGCTTTGCCTGCACTGGGCTACAAGCAGTTTGAGCGAGAGGCTTGCTGTTATGGCCGTGTCCTGAGTAGTTGTACAGGGTTGCTTTGTGTAGAAATGGACTGGTGTGTGCAGAGGGATATGGCACAGAAAGAAATCTTTAGGCCAAATCTGCTGCCTGTCAGCTGCAATTGAGAGATTGCAACCACTGAGATTGGGCCAGCTGACCTGCATTGGGACAACAGAAAGAATGCAGTCTTTGGAAGGTGGCCTGAATGCTGAAGGAGTGTCCTGTTCTTCAAAGTCTGCTTTATTCCCCTCTGGATTAACAAATTGGCACCCTACCTGGTATTATGGAGTATAGAAATGCAGGAAAGAGAGGGTCATTGAGTTTGCAACACAGTCTTGTGTTTTGGACACAGCCATGGGCAGTGTGAAGCAGGTTTGCTGGATGCCTACATGGAGATAGTGTATTGGTGGGGGCGAGCTTATGGGTGTTAGAGCCAGTGTCACCTTGCCAGTATTTGGCACACTGTCCTGTTGCTATTGTCCACCTTATGTGGACCAGGAGTTGATGTCCACCCTCTGCTCATGCCATTGTTGTCCCTGCCATCATGGAGTTTCCCCCTCGAGCCTGTAAGCCAAAATAAACCTTTTTTTTTCCCCACAAGCTGCTCTTGGTTGGGTGATTTCTACCAGCAATGTGAACCTGACTGCAACATTGGGGAAACCAACTGCTTTCTAATTGGCCCAGAGGCCCGCCCCACAGGAAGAAGTACATGCCTGGTACTGAAAACCTAGTCAAAAACTAGGAAAGCTGGGCGTGGTGGCGCACGCCTTTAATCCCAGCACTTGGGAGGCAGAGGTAGGAGAATCGCAGTGAGTTCGAGGCCACCCTGAGACTCCATAGTGAATTCCAGGTCAGCCTGAGCTAGAGTGAGACCCTGCCTCGGAAAACCAAAGTAAATAAATAAAGCCTCAGTGTGTAATGCCTACTGATGTCTGGCTAAATACATATATCATGCTCCCAACTGCCCTGTAAGCACTGTTCTTAGTGTTCACACCCATACATTAATGCTACTCTCACTTTTGGTTAGACAAACTTCTCTTTTCACATGATGACCATAGGGCTGGAGAGATGGCTCAGTGGTTAAGGTGCTTACCTGCAAAGCCTAATCACCTGGGTTTGATTCTCCAGTACCCACATAAGCTAGATGCACAAAGAGGCCCGTGCATCTGGAGTTGGCAGGGACTAGAGGCCCTCCTAGTATGCCCATATTCTCTCTCTTATCTCTCTCTCTGTCTATATCTCTCTGCTTGTGAATAAATAATTATTTTTATTTATGGGGGAGGAGAATGGATGAGCCAGGCCCTCTACCCAGTGCAAATGAACTCCTGATGCATGCGCCGCCACGTGCATCTGGCTTACATGGGTTCTGGGGAGTTGAATCGAGGTCCTTCAGCCTCTCAGGCAAGTGCCTTAACTGCTATGCCATCTCTCCAACCCAAATAAAATACTTTTTTAAAAAGTCACCATAAAGCCAGGCATGGTGGCGCACGCCTTTAATCCCAGCACTTGGGATCCCAGAGTTCACCCTGAGACTAGAGTTAATTCCAGGTCAGCCTGGACCAGAGTGAAACCCTACCCCGAAAACCAAAAAAAAAAAAAAAAAAAAAAAAAAAAAAAAAAAAAAAATCACCATAAGCCGGGCATGGTGGTGCACGCTGAGCACTCGGGAGGCACCCTGAGACCCTGAGACTACATAGCTAATTCCAGGTCAGCCTGGACCAGAGTGAGACCCTACCTTGAAACACCCCCCCAAAAAAAAAGAGAATCAATGGGAGAGGCTGGAGAGATAGCTTAGTGGTTAAGGCACTTGACTGCAAAGCCAAAGGATCCACTAAGCCAGATATACAAGGTGGCGCGTGTGTCTGGAGTTTGCAATGGCTGGAGGCCCTGGCGTGCCCATTCTCTATCTGCCTCTCTCCTCCACCTCCTCCTCCTCCTCCTTCTTCTCCCTCTCTCTCTCTCTCTCAAATAAATTAAAAAAAAAAAAAAAGAATCATCGGGGCTTTGGAAGGGGGACGAGCTTCCCCCAAGGACCACTCCTGACAGGCCCACGCAGGGTCACTGGATGTGAGCTCACTTCCTCACACCCTGTGCGCAGGGGCTGCTGAGTGGTCACTGCAATTTGTCCACTCGCTTCCTCCCTTGACCCCTTGACCAAACTAAGATGGCAGGGCAAGAAGGACTGCGTTCACACTCCTGAGACCATGGGGAAACTCAGACTGGCGATATTCTAAGTCAGTGACAACCAGAGAGACATAGGACGGTCCTTTACTCTACAAGGACCATCAGTACTTAGCAATCCGTACTGGCAGATGCACCATGGTGCCCTGGCTGGGATCTGGCACAGAAAAAAAAAAAAAAAAAAAGGATATTAGTGGAGAAAGAAATTAAACGGAATTGGGCTGGAGAGATGGCTTAGTGGCTAAGATGCTTACCTGCAAAGCCAAATGACCCAGGTTTGATTCCCCAAGACCCGCGTAAGCCAGATGCACAAAGTGGCACATGCCTTTGGAGTTCATTTACAGTGGTGCACCCCCTCTCTAGCTTCCCTCTTTCTTTCTCAAATAAATAAATTAAAATTAAATTTTTTTAAAAAAAGGAAACTAAACAGAATCCATTCTAGAGGTCAGTCAGCAGCAGTGTGTTCACACTGGCCCCTTGGGCTCCTGACAAATGTGCCACAGTGGTTACCTGAGGGAAACTCAGTGAGGGGCACAAGGGACTCTTTGTGCCAGCTCTGTCACGTGTCCAGAAATCCAAAATCGTGCCAAATTAAGAATTTATTTTATAAACAAGATTGACCTAGTTTAGAGTCCCTCTAAGAGCGCATTGAAGGGCCAGTCCTGCCACACCCTTGCCAGCAGCTAGTCCTTGGAAAACTGTAACCCTTAACAAGCGTCTACACAGCGCCCTCTATGTGCGGAGCGCGGAACAGAACAACATGCAGGACAAGAATGATGTGAGGGTTACAATTCATTCATTCATTCATTCATTCATTCACTCAAGATGGGATCTCACCATATCCACACTGGTCTTGAACTCCTAGACCCAAATGAGCCCCCAACTCATCCTGAACTGCCGGAGCTGCAGGCTCACTCCCACCACCCCGACTTGATTAGACCAGAGGTAGCTCGGTGGGGGAATCTTGTCCAGTGCATGCAATGCTGAGGTTCAAAACAGTGACGGCGGCCATAAAAGGCTTTACGTCCTTCTCTTGAGAAACACAGCGCCTCAGGCTGGGGAGATAGCTCAGGAGTTAAAGGCACTTGCTTGCCTGGTGATGGCCTGGGTTCGATTCCCCGGTACCCATGTAAATCCAGAGCCACAAAGTGGCATGTGTATCTGGAATTCATTTGCAGCAGCCAGAGGCCTTGGCATGCAACCCCCCACACACACTTGCCTCCTTGCAAAAAAAAAAAATCTTGCTGCAGGCTGGAGAGATGGCTTAGTGGTTAAGGCGTTTGCCTGTGAAGCCTAAGAACTCATGTTTGAGTCTCCAGGTCCCACATGAGCCCCACTACTGCAAACAAAGACCAGACACACGTGACGCTTTGGGTCCAGCTTGACATGGATGCTGGAGAATTAAACCGTGGCCGCCAGGCTTTGCAAGTAAGAACCTTTAACCACTGAACCTTCTCCCCAGCACCCCATACATGCTTTTTTTTTTTTAGAGAGAGAGAGAGAATTGGCATGCCTCAGCCACTGCAATTGAACTCCAGATGCTTGCGCCATCTAGTGGGCATTTGTGGCCTTTGCGCTTGCCTCACCTTTGTGCGTCTGCATCTGGCTAACGCAGGATCTGGAGAGTCGAACATGGGTCCTTAGGCTTCACAGACAAGTGCCTTAACCGCTAAGCCATCTCACCAGCCCTCAGGGCAACTGTTGTTAGCACGTTGATTGTCCTCCTGGGGTCAGCAAACTCTACTAACTCCTTTCCTCTCCAACCTTCCAGAAAGGTTGTGGGACAAGTGCCTGGAGCTTGAAAATGCCCATGCCCCTCTTGAGACTGGAACTTCCTTATCTCTGCCTTGTCTTTTGGCAGCTCTCTTATTCGTCCAAATGCCTGGTGCACAGGGACAAGGCCCTTTATGACTCTGGGTGCGTGTTCTGTCGCTGCCTGTAGTGAACTTCACAGGCCAGACGCAGGATGGCTGGGGCTGAAGATCCCATTGTTGTCGTTCTCGGACTCCTGTGTTCTCTGGGTGCTGCCCTCGGCAGCTGTCTCAGAGAAGCAGGAAGAAGAGGAGAGGTGGGCGTTCTGTCCCAGCTGCCTGGTGCCAGTCTCCACCTGCTCCAGCGGGACAAGGTCTGGTTCCCGTCTTTCTTGATACTCTTGCTCTGAAAATTGCACACACACACACACACACACACACACACACACACACACCCCTTGCTCACCACTAAGGGATGGAGAGAGAGTGGAGTGGGCATGCCGGGGTACTGGGGAATTGAACCGGGGTCCTTTGGCTTTGCTGGCAAGCGTCTTAACCACTGAGTCATCCCTACAGTCTTATGTATTTATTTATTATTTATTTATTTTTGGTTTTTCAAGGTAGTGTCTTGCTCTAGCCCAGGCTGACCTGGAATTCACTATGTAGTCTCAGGGTGGCCTCAAACTCACAGTGATCCTCTTACCTCTGCCTCCCAAATGCTGGGATTAAAAGTGTGCGCCACCATGCCCAGCTCTTTCTTCCCTTCCTCCCCCTCTTTCTTTCTTTCCTTTCTTTCTTTCTTTCTTTCTTTCTTTCTTTCTTTCTATCTTTCTCTCTTTCTTTCTTTCTTTCTTTCTTTCTTTCTTTCTTTCTTTCTTTCTTTCTTTCTTTCTTTCTATGCCAGGGTCTCCAGTCTCCTGTCACTGAATAAAATTCTAGACACATGTGACACTTTGTATATCTGGCTTCATGTAGGTGCTGGGACATTGAATCTGGGTCATTAGGCTTTGCAAGCAAGTACCTTTAATTGCTGAGCCACATCACCTGCCCATCTGTGCCTTTCTTTTTTTAATTTTAAATTATATTTATTTATTTATGAGAGAGAGGGAGAGAATGGGCGTGTCCCCTTGTGCATCTGGCTTACGTGGGTCCTGGAGAATCAAACCGGGATCCTTTGGCTTTGCAGGCAAACGCCTTAACTGCTAAGCCATCTCTCCAGTCCAATCTGTGCCCTTCTTGAACTTGCCTTAAGTGACATGTCTTCAGCAGAGCCTGGAAGGAGAGGCGTCATCCATTGTTGCCAGGCAACAGTTTGTTCAGCTTTGTTTACATTATCTGTTGGCATTTTTACAATCTTTTTGTTTGTTTGTTTTTGTTTTTTTGAGATAGGGTCTCACTCAGGCTCAGGCTGACCTGGAATTCACTATGTAGCCTCAGTGTGGTCTTGAACTCATGGCAATCCTCCTACCTCTGCCTCCCAAGTGCTGGGATTAAAGGCATGTGCCCCCATGCCCGGCTTATTTTTATAGCCTTTTATAAGTACTGTCACATTATCATATTGCTGAAGAAACCAAGGCTCAGAGAGGGTTGGTAATTTACCCAAAGTCACACAGCTAGTAATGGCATTGGGGAGCAGAGCTGCTTGACCCAGACTTGTTTTTGTTTTTTTTTTCTTTCTTTCTTCTTTTCTAAAAATTTTTAAAATTTTCTTTTTAAAAAATATTTTATTTTTCTTTATTTATTTGAAAGAGAGAAATAGGGAAAGAATGGGCATGCCAGGGCCTCCAGCCACTGCAAATGAACTCCAGATGCGTGCGCGCCCTTGTGCATCTGGCTTACATGGGTTCTGGGGGATTGAACCTGGGTCATTTGGCTTGTAGACACTAAGCCATTTCTCCAGCCCTGTTTTTTATTTTTATTTATTTATTAGAGACAGGGAGAAGGAGAAAGAGAGAGAGAGTGTATGTGAGAACGGGCACACCATGGCCTCTAGCCATTGCAAACGAACTCCAGATTCATGTGCCACTGTGTGCATCTGGCTTATATGGGACCTGGAGAATTGAACCTGGGTCCTTAGGCTTTACAGGTATGCGCTTTAACCACTAAGCCAGCCGGGCGTGGTGGCGCACGCCTTTAATCCCAGCACTCTGAAGGCAGAGGTAGGAGGATTGCCATGAGTTCGAGGCCAGTTTAAGACTACATAGTGAATTCCAGGTCAGCCTGAGCTAGAGTGAGACCCTACCTCGAAAAACCAAAAAAAAAAAAAAAAAAATGGGGGTGGTGGTGGCTGGAGAAATGGCTTAGCAGCTGAGGCATTTGCCTACAAAGCCAAAGGACCTTGGTTCAATTCCCCAGGACCCACTTAAGCCAGATGCACAAAGTGGCACATGTGTCTGGAGTTCCTTTCCTGTGGCTGGAGGCCTTGGCATGCCCATTCTTTCTCTCCCCCCGCCCTCTCACTCTCTTAATTAATTAAACATATACATACACACACACATACACACACACACACACACACACATATATAGTTTGGTTGGTTGGTTGTTTTTGTTTGTTTGTTTTGTTTTTCGAGGTAGGGTCTTGTTCTGGCCCAGGAAATTCACTATGTAGTCTCAAGCTGGCCTCGAACTCATGGCGAACCTCCTACCTCTGCCTCCCGAGTGCTAGGATTAAAGGCATGTGCCACCATGCCCGGCTAAACATATATATATATTTTTTAACTTTTTATTTTTTATTATTTTTTTTTGGAGAGAGACACAGAGAGAGACAGAGAGAAAGAGGGAGAGGAAGATAGAGATGGGCGCGCCAGCAGTGTCTCAGCTGCTGCAAATGAAATCCAGATGTGTGCGCCCCCTTGTGGTCAAGTGCGGCATTGTGCCCTTACGTCACTTTGCATCTGGCTAAACGTGGGACCTGGAGATTGGAACCGCCCGAAATTGGAACCAGTGTTCTTAGGCTTAGGAGGCAGGCGCCTTAACCGCTAAGCCATCTCTCCAGCCCGAAACATATATATTTTTTAAATATTTTATTTATTTATTTGAGAGACAGAAAGAGGTAGATAGAGAGAATGGGTGTGCCAAGGCCTCTAGCCACTGTAAACGAACTCCAGATGCATGTGCCACCTTGTGCATTTGGCTTATGTGGTTTCTGGGTAATCGAACCTGGGTCCTTAGGCTTCGCAGTCAGGCAGCTTAACCGTTAAACCATCTCTCCAGCCCTCAAGTATTATTGTTGTCACTTTTGCTGGCCCTTGTCCAATTGTACTCCTCAACCACACGCCCATCTCCAGATCTCCTTGACTATACTAGCCTCTTGCCAATCCGTGTCTCTGTCACAAACCTGAGTCCCCATGTTGCCCATCTCCAAGGGCCAGTCACTGTGGCCACCTCACGCTGCCATGCAATAAGGACCATAACCCATGTGCCAGTCTTCCTTGGCATCGTCTATGGTGGGCGGGTCACAGAAGAAAGCCTCCAAAGCTCTGTGCTGCTCCAGTGGAAACCGTACTGGCTTTCAGGCCAGAAAGATGAGGCCCAGAAATGAAAGCCTGTGCCCTCACCTCCCTTCTGCTATGATGGCATCATTCCCAGGAAGTGTTTCTGTGACACTCAGTGCCTGTGCCAGCCAGAATCTCCCCACTGAGACCAGCACTCCACCACCGGCCCACAGTGAGTGCCCTCTGAGGGCATGGTGCTTCTCTCCTTGACTTCGGGTCCACTTGCTGTCCTCTGCCATCTTGTCCTCCTTGGGTAGAGCTGATCCTTGGGTCTGACGGTATTATCTTTGGGTTAAGAAACCGGGCAGAAAGCCAGGTATGGTGGCTAACACCTTTAATCCCACAGCACTTGGGAGGCTGAAGTAGGAAGATTGCCGTGAATTTGAGGTCAGTTTGGGCTAGAATGAGATCTTGCTTTAAAAAAAAAAAAAAAAAAAAAAAAAAAAAAAAAAAAAAAGCTGGAGAGATGGCTTAGCGGTTAAGGCGCCTGCCTCCTAAGCCTAAGAACGCTGGTTCCAATCTCCAGCGGTTCCAATCTCCAGGTCCCACGTTTAGCAAGATGCAAAGTGACGCAAGGGCGCAATGCTGCACTTGACCACAAGGGGGCGCACACATCTGGATTTCGTTCGCAGCCGCTGAGACACTGCTGGCCCATCTCTGTCTTCCTCTCCCTCCCTCTCTCTCTCTGTGTCTCTCTCCAAAAAAAAAAAAAAACCAAAACCTTTAACCTCAGCACTCAGGAGGCAGAGGTAGGAGGATCACCATGAGTGAGTTCAAGGCCACTCTGAGACTACATAGTGAATTCCAAGTCAGCTTGGGCTAGAGCAAGACCCTACTTCAAAATAAAAAACAACAAAATAACAACAACAAAAAAAACAGTGCTCAGAGATGGCTTAGTGGTTAAAGATTCTTCTTTGTAAAGCCCAACTGCTAGAGTACAGTACAGCTCTGGAGAAATGGCTTAGTGGTTAAGCCGCTTGCCTGCAAAGCCTTCAGGTCCCACATGGCCAGACACAGTGATGCAAGTGTGCAATGTTGCATATGTGCCACAAGGGGGAGCATATGCCTGGCATTCATTCATAGCAGCTGAAGGCCCTGGCGTACCTATTCTCTTTCAAAATAAAAAAATTTGCCGGGCGTGGTGGCGCACGCCTTTAATCCCAGTACTCGGGAGGCAGAGGTAGGAGGATCGCCATGAATTCGAGGCCACCCTGAGACTACATAGTTAATTCCAGGTCAGCCTGGGCCGGAGTGAGACCCTACCTCAAAAAAAAAAACAACCCCCCCCCCAAATTTAAAGATTCTCAATACACATGTAAGACAGATGAAAAGCAGAGAGGGAGCCGGGTGTGGTGACACACGCCTTTAATCCCAGCACTTGGGAGGCAGAGGTAAGAGGATCACCATGAGTTCGAGGCCACCCTGAGACTAAAGAGTGAATTCCAGGTCAGCCTGGGCTAGAGCCAGACCCTACCTTGAAATACCAAAAAAAAAAAAAAAAAAAAAAAAAGGCAGAGGAGAAGGTGCTGGTCCGGGCTCAGGGCAACACAGAGTCAGCTGACAGGAGACAAGAGGCTGGCAGAGGGCAGGGGTCTGGAGGAGAGCTACCTGGGAGCAGCCCAGGGGAAGGAGCGGGACACAGCCTACAGTGGCCTTGCAAGCTGGCTTCTAGCTGAGGAAGGAGGCTGGACAGCAGGAGGAACTTGAAGTCTGAGGCCAGCCAAGTGATCTCACCTAAACTCCCTCCGTAGTTGTCTGATGCTGTTGTAACCTGGCGAGTCTCCCAGCTCTCCTGGGTCCCCAAGTAGGAGAGCTTTTTATAGCTCACTCCCCAACTTGGGTTTGAATAATTAAACATGGTGGACAGAAATAGCAGCTGGACAGTGACAGTGGGTTATTTTGGTTTAGTTTTTTTTTTTTTTTTTCTGGAACATAGTGCTCATGGTGTGACCCCACCCCTGAAGAAAGGCTGCTAGGAGATTCCTTGGGGAAACCCACCCTCACCCCCAAGGCTACTCCCAGCCAGAGGAGGGTCTCACCTCTATCCTGGCCTCCTCTTCAAAGAAGCCCAAGAGCGTGCCACTGCCTTTTGATCCCAGTTACAGAAGTGCCTCCAGTGTTCCTCAGGCCTCGCACTTCAGAGGGGGCAACAGATACTGACAATCTGACAGACTGAACCAAGACTTAGTGGGGTGGTCTTGGGCCACAAGCTGCTGGTGATAAGAAGCTCTGGCCCCTCCCCCAGGAGAGGCTGTGGAAGGCTTAAAGGATGTGGGGATAGTGGAGGCAAAACTAGTGAGAAGAGAGCTGTGCATTTCATCCCAGCACTCATGTGGGAAGCAGAGGTCGGAGGATTGCTGTGAGTTCAAGACCAGCCTGAGACTACATAGTGAATTCCAGGTCAGACTGGGCTAGAGTGAGACCTTACCTTGAAAACAAACCAAAAAAAAAAAAAAAAAAAAAAAGAGTACTGGGGGAGATGGCTCACTGGATAAAGCACTTGCCACACAAGCCTGAGTCACTGAGTTCATATCCCTGGACTCCATGTACCAGCTGTGGCAGGCTTCTATAATCCCAGCACACCCAAGGGGAGAAGGGAGGCAAGGACAGGACAGTTTCTCAGAAGAGCAGCCAGCCTGTCAAATGCAGCTGTAAACAACCAGAGACCGCCTCAAAATGAGGTGTAAGAGGCAGAGGTTGAGGCCACTCTGAGACTACAAAGGGAATTTCAAGTCAGCCTGGGAGAGAGAGAGAGCCTACCTAGAAAAACCAAACCGAGCACAGATAATGAGGTGCAAGGAGGGGACAGACCTAGACATGTTGTCCTCTGACCTCCACAAGTGCACTGTGGCACGCATGTGCAAAGAGAAAGGAAGGAAGGAAGGAAGGAAGGAGGGAGGGAGGGAAGGAAGGAAGGAAGGGAAAGGGAAGGGAAGGAAGGGGAGGGGAAGGGAAGGGAGGGAGGGAGGAGAGAAGGAGGGAGGGACGGAGGGAAGGAGAGAAGGAGGGAGGGAGAGAAGGAGGAAAGGAGGGAGGGAGGGAAGGAAAGAAGGGAGGGAGGGAAGGAAGGAGAGAAGGAGGGAGGGAAGAAAGGGCAAGCCTGATGTCATAGCTCCCATTCAGCCCACACTGCAGGAGCCAGGCCCAGACCTTGGCGTGGGTTTCAGGAGCTGGCTGGGGAGAGGGGTCACCCGTGGGTAGCTTGCTTGTGCAGCACTTTTGGGTCAGCTACAGAGATGAATTTCAATTCTCCCTAGAGGGTTAAAATCTGTTGCACAGAGGGAGCATGGGAGGGGCAAGATGGGTGCTTTCTTCATCCTTTAGGACCATTTCAGGGTAGTAACAGATTTCAGGTTTTGGGAAATACTAAAGTCACTCACTTTTCTATTTTTTTTTTCATTCAACACAATCGATTTATTTATTTATTTATTTATTATTTATTTATTTATTTATTTTGAGACATGTTATATAGCACATCCTCCTGCTTCCATCCCCCTAATGCTGGGATTACAGGCAGCTTGTGCCACCACACCTGTCTGGGGTTGACTTTTCAAAGCAAACAAGCCAAGCCTAGGTGAAGAGCCAAAAACCGCCACTTAAGACTTAAGAGTGGGTGTCACCACGTCTGGTTTATGCAATGCTGGGGTTCTAACCCAGGGCTTCTTGCATGCCAGGCAAGGACTTTACCAACTGAACTAATAACAAGCTCTTTAAAAATTATTTAATTAGGGAACAGACGTGGTGGTGCACGCCTTTAATCCCAGCACTGGGGAGGCAGAGGTAGGAGGATTGCCATGAGTTCGAGGCCACCCTGAGACTACAGAGTGAATTCCAGGTCAGCCTGGGCTTGAGTGAGACCCTACCTCGAAAAACCAAAAAAACAAACAAAAAAAATTTAATTAGGGCTGGAGAGATGGTTTAATCGTTAAGCACTTGCCTATGAAGCCTAGGAACCCCAGTTCAAGGCTCAATTCCCTAATATCCATGTAAACCAGATGCATAAGGTGGCACATGCATCTGGAATTCATTTGCAGTGGCAGGAGGCCCTGGTGCGCCTGTTCTCTCTCTCTCTCTCTCTCTCTCTCTCTCTCTCTCTCTCTCTCCTTCTCTCTCTGTCTGTTGCTAATAAATAAATAAAAATAAACAAAATAATTATTTAATTAGCTGGGTGTGGTGGCACATGCCTTTAATCCTGGCACTCAGGAGGCAGAGGTAGGAGGATCACCCTGAAATCGAGGCCACCCTGAGACTACATAGTGAATTCCAGGTCAGCCTGAGCTAGAGTGAGACCCTACCTCGAAAAACCAAAAAAAAAAAAAAAAAAAAAAAACAGAGAGAGAGAGGTGACAATGGGCCCACCAGGGCTTCTAGCCACTGCAAGAACAAACTCCACATGATATGTCACTTTGTGCATCTGGCTTACATGGGTACTGGGGAATCGAACCCCAATCCTTAGGTTTTTCAGGCAAGTGCCTTAACTACTTACTTAACTACTTAGCCATCTCTACAGCCCTAAACAGTATTTATTATTATTAGGTTTTTTTTTTTTTTTTTTTTTTCAAAGTAGGGTCTCACTCTGGCCCAGGCTGACCTGGAATTAACTATGTAGTCTCAGGGTGCCCTCGAACTCATGGTGATCCTCCTACCTCTGCCTCCCAAGTGCTGGGATTAAAGACCTGCACCATCACTCCTGCCTTTTTTTGTTTTGTTTTGTTTTTTGTTTTTTTGAGGTAGGGTCTTGCTCTAGCCCAGAGTAACTTGGAATTGTAGTCTAAGGCTGGCCTGGAACTCATGGTGAACCTCCTAACTCTGCCTCCCAAGTGCTGGGATTAAAGGCATGTACCACCACACCTGACTAAATTTTATTTTTATTTTATTTATTTATTATTATTATTATTATTATATTATTATTATTGGTTTTTCAAGGTAGGGTCTCACTGTAGCCCAGGCTGACCTGGAATTCACTCTGTAGTCTTAGGGTGGCTTTGAACTCACAGTGATCCTCCTACCTCTGCCTCCCGAGTGCTGGGATTAAAGGCGTGTGCCACCATGCGCAGCTCATAAATTTTATTTTTATTTTGTATGTTCCTCTCTTTCTCCCTCCCTTCCCCTCTCCCTCTTTCTCTGCTAAGGATGGATCCAGGGCCTCACATGTGCTAGGCAAAACATTCTATTATTGAACTACAATACTAGCTCTCATTCAGACATTTAAAAATTTTTAAAAATGTTTTAAAATATTTTATTTATTTATTTATTTATTTATTTATTTATTTATTTATTTATTTCAGAGAGAGACAGAAAGAGGGAGAGGCAGAAAGAGAGAGAATGGGCACGCCAGGGCCTCCAGCCACTACAAAGGAACTCCAGATGCATGCATCCCCTTGTGCATCTGGCTTACGTGGGTCCTGAAGAATCGAACCAGGGTCCTTTGGCTTTGCAGGCAAGCGCCTTAACCACTAAGCCATTTCTCCAGCCCTTAAAAATATTTTTTATATTTTATTTATTTGTAAGAGAGAGAGAGAGAGAGTGAGAGAGAGTACAATTGGTTTACGTTGGGTACTGGGAATTGAACCCGGGTTGGCAGGCTTTGCAAGAAAGTACCTTTAACCACTGAGGCACCTCCCCAGCCCTGCACTGTTCGTGAGAAGCTTAGTTTAGCGAGGGAGAGAACCACCCTAAAACCAGCTCTTGGCCAGGCCTGGTGCCCTGTGTCTGCAATCCCAATAGTCACCAGGCATATGGTGGAAGGTGCTAGAACAGTCTGTGCTGCATGCTAAGACCCTGTCTTGAAACGAGCAAACTAACAAGGTCCCTCCCACCTTCTCACCGTTCTCAGTGCTTGCTACACAGTACATGCTATGTAAGAGCGTCATAGAAATGGCCATATTCAATGTGCACAGCAAGTCTATATAGCAGAACTGACCCCACCCGGCAGCCATCAGAGGTAGAGACAGGCTCGTGGTCGTTCCACTAGTAAACAAGGGGCTCAGCCGTGAAAGGTGCTTGTTTGCAAAGCCTGCTCACTTGGGTTTGATTCCCAGTACCCACATCAAGCCGAGAGAGGTGACAATGGGCCCACCAGGGCTTCTAGCCACTGCAAGAACAAACTCCACATGATGTGTCACTTTGTGCATCTGGCTTACATGGGTACTGGGGAATCGAACCCCAATCCTTAGGCTTTTCAGGCAAGTGCCTTAACTACTTACTTAACTACTTAGCCATCTCTACAGCCCTAAACAGTATTTTTTTTTCAAAGTAGGGTCTCACTCTGGCCCAGGCTGACCTGGAATTAACTATGTAGTCTCAGGGTGCCCTCGAACTCATGGTGATCCTCCTACCTCTGCCTCCCAAGTGCTGGGATTAAAGACCTGCACCATCACTCCCGCCTTTTTTTGTTTTGTTTTGTTTTTTGTTTTTTTGAGGTAGGGTCTTGCTCTAGCCCAGAGTAACTTGTAATTGTAGTCTAAGGCTGGCCTGGAACTCATGGTGAACCTCCTAACTCTGCCTCCCAAGTGCTGGGATTAAAGGCATTTACCACCACACCTGACTAAATTTTATTTTTATTTTATTTATTATTATTATTATTATATTATTATTATTGGTTTTTCAAGGTAGGGTCTCACTGTAGCCCAGGCTGACCTGGAATTCACTCTGTAGTCTTAGGGTGGCCTTGAACTCACAGTGATCCTCCTACCTCTGCCTCCCGAGTGCTGGGATTAAAGGCATGTGCCACCATGCGCAGCTCATAAATTTTATTTTTATTTTGTATGTTCCTCTCTTTCTCCCTCCCTTCCCCTCTCCCTCTTTCTCTGCTAAGGATGATCCAGGGCCTCACATGTGCTAGGCAAAACATTCTATTATTGAACTACAATACTAGCTCTCATTCAGACATTTAAAAATTTTTAAAAATGTTTTTAAATATTTTATTTATTTATTTATTTATTTATTTATTTATTTATTTATTTATTTCAGAGAGAGACAGAAAGAGGGAGAGGCAGAAAGAGAGAGAATGGGCACGCCAGGGCCTCCAGCCACTACAAAGGAACTCCAGATGCATGCATCCCCTTGTGCATCTGGCTTACGTGGGTCCTGAAGAATCGAACCAGGGTCCTTTGGCTTTGCAGGCAAGCGCCTTAACCACTAAGCCATCTCCAGCCCTTAAAAATATTTTTTATATTTTATTTATTTGTAAGAGAGAGAGAGAGTGAGAGAGAGTACAATTGGTTTACGTGGGTACTGGGGAATTGAACCCGGGTTGGCAGGCTTTGCAAGAAAGTACCTTTAACCACTGAGGCACCTCCCCAGCCCTGCACTGTTCGTGAGAAGCTTAGTTTAGCGAGGGAGAGAACCACCCTAAAACCAGCTCTTGGCCAGGCCTGGTGCCCTGTGTCTGCAATCCCAATAGTCACCAGGCATATGGTGGAAGGTGCTAGAACAGTCTGTGCTGCATGCTAAGACCCTGTCTTGAAACGAGCAAACTAACAAGGTCCCTCCCACCTTCTCACCGTTCCCGAGTGCTTGCTACACAGTACATGCTATGTAAGAGCGTCATAGAAATGGCCATATTCAATGTGCACAGCAAGTCTGTATAGCAGAACTGACCCCACCCGGCAGCCATCAGAGGTAGAGACAGGCTCGTGGTCGTTCCACTAGTAAACAAGGGGCTCAGCCGTGAAAGGTGCTTGTTTGCAAAGCCTGCTCACTTGGGTTTGATTCCCCAGTACCCACATCAAGCCAGATGTACAAAGTGGTGCATGCAGAAAAAAAAAAAAGAAAGAAAGAAAGAAAGAAAGAAGAAAGAAAAAGAAAAGAAAAAAGAAAAAAAAGCTAAGCGGGGTGTGGTGGCGCATGCCTTTAATCCCAGCACTTGGGAGGCAGAGGCAGGAGGATCGCTGTGAGTTCCACAGTAGAAAAGGAGTTGGAACCCAGGTTCATATGATTCCATTGCACCATGTCTCTAAAGGAAGGAAGGAAGAGAGGTTCGTGCACGGCGCAGGCGCAGGTGATAGCTGAGTGTGTGCGCTTATGTGCGGGCAGCTCCTTAGGGAAATCCTCCTGAACAGGGGTGGCTCTACTCGGGGGTCAGAGCATTAATTTCCACATCCTTCAACCCCTCAGAGCACCCATTACGTGCTCTGTTCTAGGAGTGGGGGTAGAAGAGAACGGAAGTCCTTGCCCTGATGGACACACTGGGCAGTGTGAGGGGGAAAGAGTGACGTCATTAGTCTTAAGGCCCTCCTTTACTTGAATTTGTCCTACTTTTCTTGTTCCTGGGTTTCTTTCCCAGGCACAAAAACCCCAAACTTCTGGAGGCATCTAAACGAACGGCCTGGCTGAGTCTGTACCCTCTTGAGCTGGGGCATGTAAGCTCACTGGTAAAGTGTGGGGAGGGGCTTAGCATGTGTGAGGCCCTGGGTTCAAGCCCTACCAACAAAAAGAAAGAAAAAGGGAAAAAGAATGCACGCTCCTATTCTGTGAAGCCCTTCTTAATGTCTACCCTGCAATTCTTCATGCTCCAACAGATTTTTCCAGCATCCCACTTTATTCTTTTCAAGGCTACATCTCATGACAGTAACCCGGCAGGCAGGCAAGCTGCCCGGGAGCGACTGGCCCTTTAAGACAGGCTTCATCCTCCTCCCCTCCACGTGCCGTCTGGTTGGGCTGGCGACGCTGACGCACGCGTGACGTCAATAGCAGCTGGTGGAGTCTGGGCACGCGGAGCCAAGTTGGGATGGGGGTGGGGGGACGACGAGGGAGAAGGCGGTTCATTTGCATTTAAAGGGACCGCTCTGGAGTTAGGATCAGTGCTTTACCCAAACGTGGATTGAGCAAACTTTCTGTCCTAGGCTATAGGGGCAAGAAAATGGAGAGGTGCGGCTGAAGTCGGCGTCCGCTCTTCTGTGCGCCGTCTGCATGTCCTTCCGCGGGAAGGGGGAAATAGTCCGTCGGTGCCCAGGCTGGGAGCACGTGACCGGCAAGGGGTGGGGGGTGCAGGAGAGATGGAGGGAGGAGCTGGGGACATGACTGCGTTTCAGCTGCCCCCACCCCCACATCCTGCCCACCCTCCTGCAGCTGCCACCACATCCTGCCCAGCCGGGGGGCCGGGAGCTCCTGCGGGGAGGGGGGCGTGCTCGGACCTGGGCCTTGGCTTTGGCACCCCCCTCCCTGCCCCTCACCTCTAGGGTGGGGCTTCTGCCCTTTGCCCCGGGTCTGGTCCCAGACATTCAGGCACCCCAGTTCAGAGCACCACTGTGCCCGCATGGCTTTGGTCAGCTGCTGGATTCTGCCATCCCGCCTCTCACCCCACTACACACACACACACACTGGCCTGAAGTGAAGTTATGGGGGGCCCAGATCCCCACACATTTGCTAAGCACATTCCTTGCAGGCGCTGCACAGCCCTGCAGCCACTAAGTGAGCCTGGGAGCTGCAGAGACTGACCCCCGAGGCGGGCCAGCGTGAGTGGCCTTGGGCAGAGTGACACGCAGCCTCCCCGCAGGCCCCAAGCGCCCCAAGCGCACGTGGAGACTATTTGCGCCCAACCACCCTACCCGGGCTGAGAGCCCTGTTCACCAGCAAGGTGGCAGTTGTGGGGAGAGTGTGTGTGGGGGTGGAGTGAGTGGTCTTTGCTGGGATCACCCAAAAACTAGAGAAAGAATTTCAGCCTGGTGGATGAGCTGGGTGGGAAAGGGGATTGGAAAGGGAAAGGGGAGAGGGAGGCCCGCCCGACCCGCATGGCAGGAAAGTCTCTGCATTGTGGAAGGACAGACAGACAGACAAACAGTCCTGAGAAAGGAAGGGTGAGGACGGCCAAACCTGTATAAACTCAATTAGCCTGGGGAAGCCTAGGAATGGGAGGGTAAAAGGCATGTAGAGTTCAGTTCCCAGTAGAAGTGCTGGGCGATGACGCCGCAGGGGAGTTGACCGAGTTTACACGGTATTCTCTTTAGGACTTTGATGGCATCTAAGTGTCCTTAAGGCCCCTGGGGGATTCTATAGCAACTTTGGGCAGCTAGCTGACTTTTCTCGAGAAGAGAGACTTGTGTGCAAGCAGAGTTAAGGGAGGAAACATGAGAACCAAGCTTCTGAGCCCGCTGTCATTTTCCACCCAGAGGATTCTGGGATGCAAAGTCCAGGGGCCAGAAGAAAATAATTTACTGAGTCATTTCCTTTTTTTTTTTTTTTTTAATTTATTTACTTGCACGCGTGCGCGCGCGCACACGCGCACACACACACACACACACACACACATGCACGTGCGCACGCGCCTTTTGCAAACAAAAGCCCCTCCAGTTTTATATAGTTGGCTGGAGAAATGAATACTTTTCAAGCACCCTTAACCACTGGGCCATCTCCCCAGCCCTGTTTTCAAGAAGTCCTATTTCTGCCTAACTTCCAACATTACTTTTTTTTTTTCATTGTAGGGTCTCACTCTAGCCCAGGCTGACCTGGAATTCACTATGTAATCTCAGGGTGGCCTCGAACTCAGCGATCCTCCTACCTCTGCCTCCCAAGTGCTGGAATTAAAGGCATACCCAGCAAAACATTACTTATTTTTTTCTTATTTATTTATTTGAGACAAGAGAGAGGGAGAGGGAGAGAGAGAATGGGCGTGCCAGGGCCTCTAGCCACTGCAAATAAACTCCAGGTGCATGTGCCACCATGTACATCTGGCTTACGCAGGACCTGGAGAATCAAACCTGGGTCCTTAGGCTTCACAGGCAAGCACCTTAACCGCTAAGCCATCTCTCTACCCTCATACATTACTTTCATTTAAAAATTTTACTTATTTAACTGAGAGAGAGACAGAGTGAGTATGGTAATGCATCTGGCTTTATGTGGGTACTGGTAATCGAACCCAGGCTGTTAAGATTTGCAAGCCTGAGGCTTTGCAAGCACCTTTAACCACTGAGTCCCTTCAAAAAACAGGGTTATTGGAAGCCATGCATGGTGGTACAACGCCTTTAATCCCAGCACTCAGGAGGCAGAGGTAGAAGGATCACCGTGAGTTCAAGGCCACCCTAAGACTACAGAGTGGGCTGGAGAGATGGCTTGGTGGTTAAGGCGCTTGCCTACAAAGCCTTGATTCCCAGGACCCACATAAAGCAAGATGCACAAGGTGGCACATACATCTGGAGTTCGCTTGCAGTGCCTAGAGGTCCTAGTGCACCCATTTTCTCTCTCATAAAATAAGTAAAGTTAAAATATTTGAGAGACCAGCCGGGCATGGTAGCGTATGCCTTTAATCCCAGGCAGAGGCAGGAGGATCACTGTGAGTTCAAGGCCACCCTGAGACTATATAGTGAATTCCAGGTCATGGAAAAAAAAAGAGAGAGAGACCAACACAGAATGAGTGACTATGGGCACGCCAGGGCTTCCTGCCACTGCAAACATAAGTGCCATTTTGTTCATCTCATAATGGGGAATCGAACCCCAGTCCACCAGGTTTTGCAAGTAAGTGCGTTTAACTGCTGAGCCATCTCTCCAGTCCATGTTGGTCTTTTTTAGCCCTCCATGGAGATCAAGGCCTGATGCTTGTTACTCTTCCTCTCACAGGACATTTTCTCTGCATTATAAATTCTGCCCCACGTGTTTGTCACCATCTCCATCTCTATAGAGCTAGCTTTTCACTCCCTTTTCCCTCCTGCTGGCCCTTTAATACCCTCCCCAGGTGACTCACCTTCTTTCCTCATTCCTTTGTTAAGGACCCAACATTCCAGGCCTGGGAGGTCCTGGCAGCCAATCAGTGCTCTAGTAGTCCTGCCTCTGGCAGAGATTGGTTGGCGCTGTGGTTGGCGGGAGGCTTGCCACGCTGGTCTACAGGAGGTTGGGGAGGGGGATTCTGGAAGAGGATTTCCTTCTGGGTCACCTTATGTTTGTGGGGAAAAGTTTCAAGTTAGTGTTGAGCCAAAGGGGTCTCTGGCTTAGGGAGCCTCCAGACTTGAGGCAGGTTGAGAATTCAGCTCGGTTAGTCTCCTGGGAGCGTGGCCGCCCCCTGCCAGCCATGGTTTTTTTGATTTGTTTTTCCTATGAGCTGGGACCCAATGGTCTGAAGACTGTATTCCCAGGCCTGTTCCTAAGAAGTCTTTTCCAGAAGCCCTGGATCTCTCCAGTCTCAACATTCTGCTTTCCCGACGTCGGAAACAGCCGGAAAATAAACACCCTGATGACTAAACGGTTTCTCCAGCCTGGGGAAGCACTAAAAATAGAGGCTACAAGTGAGGGAGGTTCCACATTGCAGGGGCACTCTCCTATCCTGCTCCCACCACAGCCTCAAGCCCACACAAGAGTCTGCTCTCCAAGTCCCTGGGGTGGGGTGGGGGAGCAGATGAGCCCCTGTCTACCTTAAGTCTTGGGGCAAGCCAGCCTTGCCGAGCAAGGAGAACTGGCATCTCTGTTGAGCGCCCCACCTTCTACACTAGCAGCCAACTGTCGTAAGGTGCTACATGTGGGACCCTGTGTAAGTCAGGTTTCCTGAAGAGGGGGCCAGGAATTCAGCCTGTTGGCTTCCTATTTGGGAAGTTCATGTACCCGCTGAACTTGCCTGGACTCGGCGGTCTAAAAGGACTTTTTTTTTTTTTTTTTTTTTTTGGGTTTTGCTCTAGCCCAGGCTGACTTGGAATTCACTATGTAGTCTCAGGGTTGCCTCGAACTCACAACGATCCTCTGCTTCCTGGGATTAAAGTCATGCACTACTATGCTAAAAGGAGTCTTGAGAACACCCTGTGGCCTAATGGAGCCCAGGTACAGTATATTTCTGTGAGCTAAGTTAATCTTCACAGTAAATTCACGAGCTACTGTTCTTGCCACCTGTCTTAAGGGGACCATGCGGTATAAAGGAGGGTTGTGTTTAAAAAAAAAAAAAAAAAGATGCCAGGTGTGGTGGCACATGCCTTTAATCCCAACAGAGGTAGGAGGATCCCAGTGAGTTCAAGGCCACCCTGAGACTACATAGTGAATTCCAGGTCAGCCTGAGCTAGAGTGAAACCCTATCTCAGGGGTGGGGGTGGGGGTGGGGGAAGACAGTGCTCAAAATAATAATAATAATAAAATAAAATGTTTAAAGCCAGGTGTGGTGGCACACGCCTTTAATCCCAGTACTCTGGAGGCAGAGGGAAGAGGATTACCGTGAGTTCGAGGCCAGTCTGAGACTACATAGTGAATTCCAGGTCAGCCTGGGCCAGAGTGTGACCCTACCTCGAAAAACAAAAACAAGCAAACAAACAAACAAAAAAAAAACAGTGCAAGAAGAATTTCAACCCAAACAGCGAGACTGAAAAATTGACATTCTAACCCACCACATGCGGCCCTCTCCTGCACGAATCAGAAGGGGGCTTTGTCCAGTAAATCAGACTCAAGCCTGTTTCCTTCTGTCCTGAAGTCTTCCTGCAGACTATCACTTCCTCCAGCTCCGAGTGGAGGACTTGGAAGTGACAGGGATGCTGGACAGGAAGTGTGATGGGGTCAGTGTCCCCGAGCACTGGGTGCTCACATTCCTTGTAGGGTACTTAAAAAACTCATGCCTTGAGGCAACCAGGAATTTAAAAAAAAAAAAAAGGGAGGGGGAGCTTTTAAAGAGCTACTATTGCTTGTTTAGTAAGACGCTTGTGGATGTTTCCTGTGCGGGAGGGGAGGTGGTCTCTGAGGCCCCCCTTACCCTAGACAGTAATTGTACATGCTGTTAGGGACCACAGGCACTTTAGATTAGCTTATTGGAGGACTCCAGGCTGTCACTTTAAATGGCTGAGCGTCAGCTGAGCCGGGCCCGGGGAGGGGACAGCTGGACTGTCCCAGGTAGCCGGAGCCGCCGAGCTCCCCAGGTAAGCCCACCCCCAGCCCAGAGAGCATGGTGGTGTGGAAGGGGAGCTTTGTCACCCGGTAGGAAGTGGGAGAGGGGGCAGCTCCCACCGCCAGGAGCCTCCTCTCAATTAATTTAGGTACTTAGACCTTGCTCCTAACTCTGGGGTCGCGGGTCTCCCTCCTGGTACGGTGGGCACGCTGCCCGCGAGGGCTCGATCTTGGGGACACACACACACACACAACACATGCACACGCGGCCGGGCCTGGCATCCGTCTCAGAGGGACCCCCCGCCGCCTGCCTCCACCTCCCGCCGGCCTCGCACGGTCCAGCAGGCGGAGGGATCCGCGCTCCCCGCGCCGCTGCAGCCGGCTCTCCGAGCGGGGTGGGGCTGCGCCGCGGCCCGGCCCGCAGAAGGCAGCTAAGGGGCGGAGCCTCTCCGGGGACCGCCTCCCTTAGACTCCGCCCCTGCCGGCCAGCGACGCGCCCCCATTGGTCCTTTGTCCTGTCCATCACTCCCGTCCCCACCCCCTCAAGCTAGGCTGCGCTGTGCCTACGTCGGCCTCGACTCCGGGGCTGGAGGAGTTGCCTTTAGAGCCCAAAAGGAGGAAGGAAGCAAAATATCAACAACCGTCGAGGTGGCTCGGGCGCTCGGCCCCGTCCCCGCCGCCCCGTCCCCATTCCCCCCCCGTGCGCACGGACGGGGAGGGGACTCCCGGCCCCTCCGGCGCCGCCCAGGGCCCTCAGTGGACGCGGGCCACCCTGGCCTAGGAGCCGCGGCTTCTGCTTTCCGAAGATTCCCGGGGGCTCAGGGCGACGGCCTCCCTCCCTCCCCGCCTCTCGGCTCCTTCGCTCCGTGACACCCCTGTTTCCCCTCCACCACCACCCCCCCTCCTCGCGGCGTGGCTTCGGTGAGTAAGAGAAAAAGAAAGCGCCTGCCACTTTAAGAGGCCCCTCCCCCACCCCGTGCCGGGGCCCGGGGTGGTGGAGGGTGGTCTGCACGGTCCCGAAGGGTTGGCATGGGTACCCCCCCTCCATCCTGGATGGCGGGGGCCGGGCGACGACGTCGATGTTGGTGTCCCAGGGACCCGGCTCGGGGACTTGGGGTGGGATGGGGGGTGGTGGTGGAGGACGGAGTGGCGCGGGCCGGAATTCCCTCGGGCGTGGGAGGAGCGCGGTGGGCGCAGGCTTGTGGGTGTCGGGGGGCTTCGACTGTACCCCCGCGGTGCCTCCCGGGCGTCTCCGGTGACAGCTGCGCGCGCTTGGCATCTGAGATCCACCCCCCCCTCCTCCTCCGCCGCCGGCGGCCCGCGCGCCCTGGCCGGGACCCGAGGGCTGGAGGCCAGGCGGGGCGGATAGCGGGCGACCCGGGGGGAAGGGTCGCGGCGGGAGGCACCCCGGGAGCGCACGTGACTCGGGCAGGCTAAGTCGTTGTGGAGGTGTCGCACGGGGACCCCTGGCTGGGACACCCTCCCTCCTCCCTTCTCCCCGATCGTGTTTGTCAGCCGCAGGATCCCTGGGCAGAAGTTTGCAGCTGCTCACATCTGACGGGACTTCTGTCGTTCTTTCCGCCCATGCGGGAACCGGGCGGGAGTGCGAGGGGGGGTCCCCAATGAGGGACCTCTTGGGAGATGAGCCCAACGGACTTCGGGGTCCCGGGTTTCCCCACCACAAAGACGGGAGTGGAGAGGGTCGTCTGTCTTGGTGACTGTCCCCCTTCCTCAGCAGCAGCAGCAGCACTGGGCTCCCCAGGGTCACCCAGGCGTGTCCTTCTGAGTACCAACCCGAGCATTGGGGTGAGGTTAGCGGGTGGATCTTGTACCCAGCCCCCTTTCTTGATTTTTTTTTTTTAACCCCCTCCGAGGCCTAGCTCCTTTGGCTTTAGTGGTGGTTCTTCTCCCTCCCCCATTCCCTGAGTGGGTCTCAGGCAGCAGGACTATGGGAAGTTTGCCGTCTGGGGCTGGTGACCTTGGACTACTCTAGCTGGTTCTCAGAGGGGATCCCAGGCCAGCTTGAGGCTGGAAGCATTGGTTTTGCAAACTACCCACCTCCCCACTTCCCCTTGGAGCCCCAGAGGAGGTCTCAGTCCAGGACAGCATTGCAGGCCCCTGACAGTGTTCCCAGACCACTTGGTCGTTCAGTCTCGGTGCTCAGCCTGGCTGTCCCAGCTCCCACGGCCTGCCTGGGAATGAATTTCCTTCCTGCGTCTTGGGGGTGGGGTGGGATGCTTGTGGGAGTGGTTGAGGACCTTGTTATGTAGGGTGGCTGGGGGACACTGGAGCTTTGGTGTAAGCTTCTTCCGGGCTTGCCACAGCATGGATGCTGGGGTTCTAGGGACTCAGCAGTTGTATTTTCTTTGTGTTACTCCCATGTCGCCCCCCCCCCCATGTACCACATGTATACTTCCATATATATGTGTGTGCATGTATTGTTATTAGGGGCCGCTCTGGGGAACGTAGGGCTTTTCACTCGCACTATTGTAGCAACCGAAGAGGTTGTTAGCTTTTTGGGGTTTGTTTTGTTTTGTGTTGTTTTGTTTTTACCTGGGATCATACAGCAAATCTGTGTCAGGGCTCAAGTCCCTGTGTCCTTTCAGGCACCGCTTTCATGCCAGGAAGGAAGACAGACATGGAACCCTTGCAGGCTGGGGGCCAAGGGGAGAAGCCAGACCAGAGAGCACCGTGACCCTGAGTTGGGGGATGGGCAGGAGGCTTGGCTGGGGGCGAGTGTGTCCCTTGTGCATCCCCTGTGTGTGGGTCCTGAGCTGCAGAGGCTGGCCTTGGGCTCTGGCCCTGGTGGCTCCTGGGGCTCCTCATGGGGGATGTGACAGGTTGGTTGGCTGCTGTTATATAATCTCTCCAGCAGAGGAGGTTGGTTTTTTTCTTTTCTTTTCTTCTTTTTTTTAAAATCTTCCCTGGTCTTCAGAGGTGTGATGGGAAAGCTGGAGGGAGACTACTCAGCTGGGGCTGCCCTCTAATGTCAGGCTCGCTGACATTCTGCCCTGTCCTGGGTAGTAGCCTTTGCTGCAGCATCATGGCTTTCTTGTCACCCACCCCACCCCCAGGTCTGGACCTCTGCCCATCCTCCTGGCCTTCTCTTTCCCATCAGCCAGGGCTCCCTGCCACCCACCCTGGAGAGGGAAGTCAAGGGACGAGTCGGTGGGCTGCGGTTTCCCGGGTGTGTTTTGGCAGGCTTTGCCTTCCAGCCCAGACAGTGGGACCTAATGGAGAAGAGCCACCAGAGGTGTGGGCAGGACAGGCCGAAGGTCACGGCTGGCCATGTCCAGGTTCCCCAAGGTGACCGAGGGTCCTTGCTGACCCGTCAGGGGTCAGGTTCAGACGCTGTGGTGTCTCTGGCCAGTCTCTGGCCACTCCTCAGGAGCATGGCTGTGACTCGCCAGGCTCTGAAGCCAGGCGGCTTGAGGCAATTACCTCCTTTTCCAGGGAAGCGGGAAGGCTGCGTGGCCTCTGCATCGCATCGCATCGCTGTAATCGGTAGTGGCTTTTACGAGGCACTCATAGGGCCAGAGTCCAGACAACCCTCTGTCCTTCTGTCTCAGTTTGGTGACTTGCTCATGGGGGAGAGGGTGTCATTACGTGGTTGATATTGCCCTGTTTCTTGTCGTTTTTGGTTTTTTGAGGTAGGGTTTCACTCTAGACCAGGCTGACCTGGATTCACTATGTAGTCTCAGGGTGCACTCGAACTCATAGTGATCCTCCTACCTCTGCCTCCCAAGTGCTGGGATTAAAGGCGTGCGCCACCACACCCGGCTGCCTGATTTCTTCGTAGTTATAGCAGACAGGATGGAACTTAGACAACAGGAAGAACTTCCCCGTGGAGCTAGGTTGGGGAGAGATGGCGCTTAATGTGGCCAGGGAAAGGAGGGAGCTGTCAAGCACTTGACTCTCCAGTGGCTCTGCTAAAGGCTTTGACCTTTGACTTAGTGGGGTTGGTGCTATTTGGCCCCTGGAATATTTACTTTTTCTTCTCTCCCTGACTGGGACAAAAAGTATTCCATCCAGAGCTGTGGGAAGGCTGGCCTCTGGGTCCCTTGCCATGGCCAGCAGGCTGGGGAGCCCCCCACCCCCATCCCCGGCAGACTGGTAGGCCCAGCTACACTTGGCAGGTCTGCAGCCGGTCATGGTGCACATGTGAGAAGGTGTGTGGCACACACTTGGGGGTGTGACACCCACAGAGCAGCTGCGCTGGCGGGTGGGGGGGCAGTAGCAGCAAAGATGATTAAAGGATTGCAGGGTGGGGGTGAGGGACTAGAGGCAGGAAGGCAGGCGAAGGGCACACACAGCTCAGAGGGCCTTGGCTGGAGCAGGGGTTGAGGTTGGGGCACAGATGGACAGGCAGAGCCTGCCTGTGGAAAGCATGCCTTGTGAGTCAGGGAGCGCTGGCTGACTTCCATCCTCCCTTCCTGCTCTGTGCCCGCCCTGGCTGCCCCAGCTGGTGCCCCTACCCTGGCCTGCGTCCTTGGGTAAGTTGCCCCTCAGGCCTCAGCTTTCCGGGTGGGCATGTTCCCTTTAGGTGATACAGCAGTTTTGATGGTTTGTGCTGGTCTGTTCTGCTGCTTCTGGAGTCAGACGCTTGGTCTAGGTGATCCCCAAGGCCCTCCATATTTGCCTTTCCTTATCCCTAGGCCACCCATTGCCCTCCTGGGACCATTCCTTCTCTGGCCAGTGCTGGCTAAATCAGGCAGAGCTGCAGGCAAGGATGACAGACAGCTGCAGACAGTCCCTTCTGCCTGGTGCTGGAGGGAGTGACCTGTCCCAAGCTGTAGCTTATGGCTGGCCACACCCAGGCAGGACCATATTTACTCATTAAACTTACACTCCCATAAGGCCTGGAGCTCCAGGCCTGGTCACCGACCTTGGCGTGGTGTCCCTGGCTCAGTGTTGGAGTCCTGGGGCTGCTCCCCTAGTCTTGGGCCCGCCACAGGGAAGGCCTGACCACAGCTCTTCTAGCCTCACCCATACGCCCAGTTTTCCTGGGTACATGGTTCAGAGACCAAAAGTGAACATGTTGGAGGTCTTAGGGCCAGAGGAAAGGAACACCATTTGCTGTGTCCTTGCGTGCAGGGAACCGACATGGGGGGACACTTTCTGCCGCTGTTCTTTGTACTTTGGGAAGGAGACAGTAAGGGAGCTTGCCAGTGAAGAGGGCTGGGGGCTGTGGTCTAGTGTAAAGGACCACCCTGCAGGAGGAAGAAGGAGCATTCTAGACCACAGTCCCACGGTGGGACAGGGCCCAGAGGAGGGTTTGATGGCAGTTAGGAAGAGTATCGCTCTGACTCCTGGGGGAGGAAGGGTAATGCCTGCAGATTTCAGCACCATGGCAGGAAGTCCCAAGCAAGCGTGGAGATGAGCCAGTGACCCACAGGGGCTAAGGGTGGGGGTGGTTAATGGGGTGACTGGAAGGAAAGGGTTGTCAGGGTCCCAGTGGGATGCGGAGGTAGAAGGCACTGTTTAGTGGCAGCCCCCTCTTTCCCTGATCCTGTCCCTCCCTCCACAGGACCCTGTCAACCCCCCACCAGGGAGGAGGTTCAGCGGGAAACGTCCTTTTCAGTCCCCTCCCCCAACCAGAGTGCTTCTGTTGTCCAGATAGGGACTGAGGAAGCCTTGAGGGGACCACAGTTCCACCGTGGTGTGGGGTCTCCTTGTCTCAGAACCTGCCCTGCACCCTGAATGTCACCAGGTCCCCGGCCAGTGCGGTTGATTTTTTCGCCCCTAGGCCCACCTGCACAGCTGTGGCTGGAGGGTTGGGAGAGCAAGACGAGAAGCGCCACAGCTGGAGAGGGGCAGGCGATAAAGGGGCCCCTAGACAGGGAGCCAGGGGCTGGAGGGTGACCTTGAGCATGGAGGCTTTCTCTCCCCAACATGCCTGGTGGTGAGGGTGGGCACGTCACAAAAGGGGTGCTTCTTGCCTCAGCTCTCCCCTTGACCTCTGGGCCCCTCTCTTCCTCCCCCCACCCCCATCCACCTCAGCCAACTCCTCTTTTGTGGACCCTGTGGCAGCACAGCACTGGGTGAGGCTGCAGGGTGGGACAGGTGTCCTGGACCAGCTGCTGCTACTTGTCTTGGCCACCTGTCAGCCTGTGCTGGGGTGGGGTCCAGGGAGAGAGGAAACGTCACCTGTTCCCAGGGGGGAGCTGGATTGTAAAATCAGCAAGAACTTGAGAGTTCTTCAGAAGAAGGCACGCTCTAGGCCACTGGACTGGAGGGAGAAGTCCTTGTTGACCAGGTCAGAGGATCTCTGCAGTGGCCTCCTGAAGCCACAAGAGCCCCTTCTTGATGAGGGCACAAGTTTGGGAGCGCGTTTGAACAGGGCGTGCGGGACTTGTCCGGGCCCTGCATCAGATTGGGTGCCACAGCCTCATCTGGGGCCAGTCCTGTAAGAGCTGCTTGGGGGCTGCCAGCCATGTGCAGTCATTGTGCCCACCTGCCAGGGGCTCAGAGGACATCCAGCCACTGCCCCACATGGCCCCTTTAAATCCTTGGTGGCTCCTCGAGGTCACCACATGTCATGTCCAGGAGGATTTGCCTTCCCTGATTGGATTGGCCTCTTTCTGCCTTGGCCTGTGTGAGTGCAGTGGCCCTGCGGCCCTGCCCCTCCCCCAAGGCCCAGCCTGGGCTCAGCCCTTGGTCTGCCTCTGGATGTTTGAACAAGGGTCGAGCATTACGCCCGGAGAGAGTCTTTCCAATTCCTGCGTGTTTTCTTCTGCAACTTGCTCTTTTCTTGGGGCCGGGCATGTTCATCATGCCCCAAGTGCCGTTTCCATGAAGTCGCTCCCGGCCGGGCTGCTGCCGCCCCCGTGGCGCTAGTTACACTCATCCAACGGTTGTCATGCTGACCCTCCTCTAAGATCCCAGCTGCCACTTTCACTTCTGTCTCCTGAGACCCCAGAGGGAAGTGGAGGGTGTGTGGAAGGTGACACACTAACCGTCCCAACTGCCCCCACCTCTTCTCAGCTAAGGCTTCTGGGAGCTAGGACCCACTGCCCATCACCCATCTGCCTGGAGGACTGAAGTGGGCTCAGGCTTCTGGGGAAGGGGTGGCCAGGATGGGTGGCCTCTGCTGGGCCTCGTTGTTTTAGAGGATGCCGGTGCTATAACTGGACAGATGGAAGTTAGACTTCAAGATACATAGAGGACTGGTTGTCTGCCAGCTCCCATGGTAGAAGCACAGTGCTGGGGCCTCCATGGCACCCATATGCCACCAGCTGCCCATTCTTGGTTGGGTGGCTTCTGACAAAACAAGTTTGAAGCCCAGAGCTCACTCTATAACGAAGGGACTCAGCCTGTGAGGTCCTCTCTGTAGTCTGACCCCTGTCTGCCTCTCTGCTTGAGAGTGGCTCCAGAGCTGGGGACAGGAGCAGAAGCACAGGACGGTTGGTTCTCCTGGGCCCACTGCTGCCGCCCTACTCATGGAAGTCTTCTCTGGGGTATGGTCCCCATGCCTCGCCCTAACTCCCTCGCCCTAATTCCACTAACTGCACTGTGCACTTCTTCCCTGGACTGGAATGGAGGGCCCTGAGGCCCAGCTACATCCCTGGGGCAATTTGAGTTGCTTTCTGGCAGAGAAAACCCAACCAGAAGCCTGGACTGCCAGGAGCCCTGCGGATTCCTCAGTGCTATGGCGTGGCGTGGGTGCTGGCTGAGGTGGTCTGTGTCCTGGAGTGGGAAGTAGAGTCTGGAGGACTAAGGGTGGAGAGACTCAGCATGCAAATGTGGCAGTGAGTCATGGCTGCTGTCCTGAAGGGTGGGGTGGCAATCAAGGCACAGGCTTGGGTCTCCAAACTGGCCCCACCAGTGATGGGACAGTAAGTACCTTGGGCCAGAGCAGGCCCAGGCCTTGGAGACTACCAAGCCTTGGGTCTGATAGGCATTCCGGGTGTATGATGGGGTCCTGATGGCTGCACCTACCCCTGGGGCCTCATATTTGTGTGTTCTACCTGGTGCCTGCTCCTGTGTGTCTCCCCTCCCCCAGCCCCCAGCCAACTCTTGCCAGGGGTGACTGTTCACAAAGCAGGCTCCACGCTTACTCCCCTCTGGCCTCCACTCCGCCTTTTCTCGCCAACTGGAGCATGATAGGCCCAACTAGGCTGGCGCCTCTCCTTGGGACCACACTGTACTGAGCCCCTTCTTGCTGGGCCTCTCCGTGCAGTGCAGGAACGCAGTGGCCTGGATGGAAAGGCACCAGGACTTCTCACTCCACCTGTGTGTTTTGCTGGCTGGAGGTGAAGCTGGGTGTCAATGACTGATTGACCGCCTGGGCTGAAAAAGCTGAGCCCCTTCACCGCCTGGTCTCATTCACCCCTTGCTAGGACACCATCTCCTCTTGCCCCTGACATTCAGAGGCCGATTCTGAGCAGCTCTAGGGACTTTCTGAGGGGTCAGGGTGGCCAGGAGTGGAAGGCCAGAGCTGGGTGGGAGGTACAGGAGATGGCTGATGCCTTCCTGCTTAGGAGTCTCGGGCCTCGCCTCGCCTCGCCTCGCCTCACAGCTGCTGCAGGAAGGATGAGAGATGCACTAAGGGAAGGACAGGCTGGGGGTGGCAAGCAGTGGACAGCCCCTCGCGGAGGAGCGGCATCTCCTGAGTGGAGAGCAGAATGACCCCGTCTCCGGAGTTGGTCAGCAAAGGAGCAGGACGAGGAGGAGGGTGGAGCCCTGGAGCGTCTCCAGCAGAAGCTGGAGCGTGGCTTGAGCCCGGCTGGTGCTCCTCAAGCCAGTTCTTTTCCTTCTACAGGTATCAGTGCCTGGGACCACCATGCCCCAAGCGCCGCTTTCCTTGACTGCCCCCCAGCTCGCCCTCAGGTCCCTTGTGGGTGAGTTAAAATTAGCTCAGTGCCCAGGCTAAAAATAGCCCCTGCCCAGCTCCGAGGCTGCTGGCGGGAGGAGGGGAGATGGTGGGAACCAGGGTTTTGGGTAGTGAGCCTGCCAGAACTTTGAGGGCTTGGGGGCTGGGCTGCATTTGGGATCTTGTAGGGGACTTGGGTGAAGACGAAGCTATGTGAGGGTCTAGGAGGACAGAGGAGATGCTGAGGAGGTCAGGCCAGCTCCTGGAGCACCTAGGAACTGGAGCCAGGGACAGGGTGAGCTGGGAACGCTGGGCTCAGGCTTGCCTCACTCTCCTGCCCTCTCCAAAGCCCAGCTCCACCTCTTTTCTTGTCTGTCTGTCTGTCTCTCTCTCTCTCTCTCTCTCTCTAGTGGCCTCTTGAAGCCCCTCTTTCTGCTTCCTTTACTGTGTCTGTACCCCACCCACCTCACCCACGCCTCCTCCCCTGGTAGCAAGCTGGCTGCTTGAGGCCGCCTGACTGTGGGGGTGACAGGTGGATTGGATTGTCGCCCCCTCCCCCAGTGCCTGCTGCTTATTTCATGCCCTGCAGCCCCACCACAGGGAGAGGGCGGAGGAGGGTGACAGCTGTCTCCAGCGCTGCCTGCAGCCCCGGGCGGCCCTGGAGGGAGGAGGGGGAGTGCCTAATGAGAGCAGCGCCCCACCCCCAGCCCACCTCCATTTGGCTTGGGAGGCAGATGCACGAGGTTCCTGACATCTCAAGCCACAGGGCAGCGCTCCCATGGTGCTGACCGTGGAGGAGGACAGAGGCTGTTGGGAAGGAAGGAAGGGAGGGAGGAAGGAAGGAAGAAAGGAAGGAAGGGGAAGGAAGGAAGGAAGGAAGGAAGGAAGGAAGGAAGGAAGGAAGGAAGGAAGGAAGGCAGGAAGGAAGGAAGGAAGGAAGGAGGCAGGGAAGGAAGGAAGGAGGGAAGGAAGGAAAGAGGGAAGGAAGGACATCCCTGCAGGATGGTTCCAGGTCTACCCCTACTTCCAGCCAGGCCCTCACTGAGGGGATGGGCTGGGCAGGCAGGCCCTGCCACTCCTTCCATGTCTTGCACTTGTATGTGAACACAGTTGACAGTTGCCGTGAGGTCCTGTGTCCCCAGACTCCCTGACCCCTCAGCCTTGCCTCCTGCCAAGGGTACTGACAGAGCTCCCTGCACCCCACCCTCCTGCTGCTGGCTCCCCAGCTCACCACTCCTCCCTGTGCTGCTGTCTCCAAAGCCTGCTCTGCCCAGCTGGAGCCCCCTGAAGGCCACTGCTGTGACACATAGCTCTGGCCTGAGGACAGGATGGTCAGGCCTTGGGGCCCTGGCACCCTGCTGTGTGAGAGCAGTCAGCCCAGCCAGAGAGCAGAGCCCACATCTGGAGCGCAGATGCCAGGCCCGTGGCTCCTCACACTTGGTTAGGTTGTTAGGCACAAGGCTAATTAAGCAGGCTTAGGTGTCCTTTAAAACTCCTCACGGGGTAGGGAAGCTTGGATAGGGCAGGCTCCACATCTTGGGCAGGGTTCATGTAGGGTCCTTTGTACCCATCAGCTCTAGACACCTTTCTTCCAGAGCCAAGATTGAGTTCATCTTCCTGCCCAGGGGCTTTCAAAGAGCCTGCAGCAGTGTAGAAGGCATAGAAGGGAAAGAGGCCAGTACAAACAGAGCCTGCTCCTTAGGAGAGCTTCTGGTTAGATAGAGGAAGGACTGCCCAAGGCAGGGTCTGTCCTTTGGCAGTGCTGGCGCAGAGAGGAACCAGCAGCAAGCAAGGCCCCCGAGGCATGGGGTATGAAACACGGACCCACTGTGAAGGGAGTGGGGGCATCGGATACTCACTGGCCTCTGTGGCTTCCCTGCCTCCTCAGCCCTGATCCCTCTCACATCCCAGCTCCCCCAGCATGAGGCTGGGGGGGGGGGCAGTGTAGGAGATCAGCCAGGGAGCTAGTTGCCAGGCGACAGTTGCCTAAGCAACCCAGTCCTTTCCATCTCCATGTGCTCAGGGCTGCTCCTTAGACGACTTACAGAGTCTCACCCTCTGCTCCAGCCAAGCTGAGTGTAGGGAGGGTTGACTGCGGTGTAGGAGGGCTGCTTGCAGGGTATTGGTGTCCAGACCAACAGGCTTCAAGGACAGACGGCCGGTAGAGGAAGGGTCCTAGCTCCACAGCTGCTGCAGGACTGACATGAGGTTAGACTGCAAAAAGGACCTCTCACAGCGTCCTAACCGTCAAGTAGTCTTTTCTTTGTATATGTGTTTCCTGAGCTCTTTCCTCTGGGCCAGTAGTACGGCAGAAAGACAGGTCTGGTTCCTGCCCTCATGCAGCTCCAGTCTCGGGACCTGCACAGAGTCTAATTATTTGCACAGGTGGTAATGCTGGAGAGCGAGCAAGGCTAGCTCTTCAGAAGATCACAAGAAGACCTAGAGGGCTAGCTGTAGCCTGGCAGAGGAGGCAGCAGTGACCACAAGTGGGTAGTTGTTCCCTCTCAGCAAGAATGTCCTCATGGGAGGAGCAGGACAGGGAGAAAGCAGCCACACGGCAGTTAGGTCAGGCGGGTCTAGAGTGGAGTTCCTAGGCTAGGTCAGAGAATCCCACTTAAAAGGCAAATTCAGAGCCGGATGTGGTAGCGCACACTTTTAATCCAAGCACTCATGAGGCAGAGGTAGGAGGATCGCTGTGAGTTCAAGGCCACCCTGAGACTACATAGTGAATTCCAGATCAGCCTGGGCTAGAGTGAGACCCTACCTCGAAAAACAAAAATAATAAAAAATAAAAAAAATTCACTGTAGCCCTAGCCTGGCACACCTTCCATCTCCCTGCCCAGCTGCCATCCCTACTGGTTGTGGAGGAGCTCTGTATGTAGATTGTTGAGAGGCAGGCCGAAGCCCTAGGCTGGAGTTTTTGCAGTGGAGTAGGGCAGGGGTTGGGGTCACAGGCTGGCGCTTGTTCTGGCTGCTGTCTGCTGGGCTGCATGGGGTTATCTGTGCAGCTGCTAGTGGCCCTGGATGTGGGGAGTAGGGGCAGTAGGTCAAGGGCTAGAGCACCTTAAGGAAAAGGATGAGGGAGGAGGGTGCTGGGTTCCTGCTTTGGGGAGATGGGGAGGGCCCTTGGAATAAAGTTTGGAGCTGAGCTATTTTCTGGAGATGTCTGGGCAGAGTGGAAGCTGGGTGATAAGACCTGATGGACAGTCCTGTAGTGGTCCCTGTGTCCACACTCCCTCCTTCCCTCCAAGCCGAGGTGCTAGATGGTCATCCTCATCACTGTACAACCTGAGGGGACTGTGGAGTGGGGCCAGAGAGGAGCAGGGACTGACCGGAAGCCAGGCTGGGGCGTTCTCTTCCCCTCTCTGCCCGTCTGCACTGGGGTTTCTGGCCAGGCTCTAGGGAGGGGACGGTCTTCTGTGGTCCAGGCTTTGAAAGCCATGCCCTCCTCCACCAGTTCCCAAAAGCTTCACCTGACTGCAAGGACGCCTGGAACGACAGCTGACTGGGCCTTGACCCTTCCAGCCCCGTGAGGCTCAGCCAGCTGCGTGGCCTGGTCAGTTCACGAGAGTACCCACCTTCTCTGGACTGGGCTAACTCCCATCCCATGGTTCTCCCTGGTTCCCAAACTCGTTTGAAATTGGAGCTGTTCCTCCAGTGGACCATGAATGGGGCACAGGGGTGCAGAGCTGAGCACACTGTCCTCACCAGCGTGTGACATTGGTCCTGTTCACTGTGTGCTCACAGTGGGAAACACTGTTCACACTGACCTGGCCTGTCTTCTGTCTGGGGTAGCGCTGCTTCACTGCAGAGCATTGCAACGGACTGTAAGGTCTGGTTTGGATTAGGGTGAGCCTAGTGGTAGAGCACTTGCCTAGGCATCATGAGGCCCTGGGTTCCACCCCCAGCATCACAGAAAACAAAGCCTGCCATCCCAGCTACTTGGGAGGCTGAGGCAGGAGGATTGCAAACTCAAGGCCAATATGAGCAACTTATCCTGTCCCAAAATTTAAAGTTAAGCAAGTATGGTGACACACAACTTTAATTCTAGCACTCAGGAGGTAGAGGTAGGACAATCGCCATGAGTTTGAGGCCACCCTGAGACTACATAGTGAATTCTAGGTCAGCCTGGGCTAGAGTGAGACCCTACCTCAAAAAAACAAATTCAGCCGGGCGTGGTGGCGTACGCCTCTAATCCCAGCACTCGGGAGGCAGAGGTAGGAGGATCATCATGAGTTTGGGACCACCCTGAGACTACAAGAGTGAATTCCAGGTCAGCCTGAGCTAGAGTGAAACCCTACCTCAAAAAACCAAAAAAAAAAAAAAAAATTCAAACAAGGTGCTCAATGGTAGAATGTTTGCCCGGCATGTATAAGGCCCTGGGCTTAATCTCTAGTGAGAGAGAAAAGGAGGAAGGGAAGGAGAGGAGAGAGGGAGAACATGCTTGGCTGCTCTGGCTTTCTGTTTAGGCAGCAGAACCCTTCCTTCAAACGAAAACTTGACTGAGGCCCAATGACTGAAGCAGATTGTTGAGCAGGAGCTCTGGTTGGGCATGGGTGTTCTGCAGCTCCCGGGGCCTGTGAGCCCTTGTAAGGACCTTGTTGCTGAGCTATTCTGGGGCATCTCCCCAGGAAGCAGACCCTCAGGAGCCACATCTTCTGTCAGACCTGAAGCCTGAGGATGGTCGTTACTGTGGGCATCTAGTTTGAACCACGTTCTGGTCCCAGTGGGAGCCCAGCTCACATTTGGTGTGGGAGGTCTTTGCCTCAGGTAGCTGGCACTGCTGCAGGTTAAAGGTGGCACAGCTACCAGCAGGCTCTCGTGGAGCGTGCTGAGCCTGGCTCACACCCCCAAGGAGCGAGCATCACTGCAGAGGTGCTGACGCTTCTCACGATTGTCCCCTCCCAGGAGGCTGTGCACACGAGTCCTGCAGACCATGAACTGAGTGCTGGTCCCAGACTTTCATGAGCACAGTGTGAGACACCTAGACCACCACCCAACAGCCCCTCCCCCGGCACTAAGGACCCCTAGAGAAGATGGGGAGGAAAAAGATTCAGATCCAACGAATCACTGACGAGCGGAACCGCCAGGTGAGGCCCAAAGCCCCACTGGGCAGGTGGGCAAGACAGGGAGCTGGCTCCATCACCACAGTCCAACTCTGCCTGAAGGTTTCTTGGAAGCCCAGGGACTCACTGGAGGATGTGGCAGGGGTGGGGCTGAGTTGAGGACCCCTAACATTCTTCTATGCCTTTGGGGACCTTTGCATCACAGGCTCTCCCACTGTGCTGCAACCCAATGGGTCTAGCCCTAGCCCAGAGCCGCACCTGGACTCCCCCATCCCAGCACACATCCCCCCCCCTCGCCTGGAAGCCATGTTGCTCTTTCTCAGCCCCCTGCACAAAAAAGTGTGGCCTCTTGGCCATCTGAAACCTTTCCCTTTGCGTGTCGGCTGGCTGAGGGGAGCTAGCCTGTTTCTTCTCATGGCAGGGACTTCGAGGGCAATGGTTGCATCATGGGGGGGGGGGCGGTGCAGGGAGGGAAGGGAACTTTTGGAAGGTCTTGACTGAGCCCAGGTTACCACCCTCCTGCAGGTGACATTCACCAAGCGGAAGTTCGGGCTGATGAAGAAGGCCTACGAGCTGAGCGTGCTGTGCGACTGCGAGATCGCACTCATCATCTTCAACCACTCCAACAAGCTGTTCCAGTACGCCAGCACCGACATGGACAAGGTGCTGCTCAAGTACACGGAGTACAACGAGCCGCATGAGAGCCGCACCAACGCCGACATCATTGAGGTGCGCGACGGGGCCTCCTCTCGCTCGTGAACCCAGCCCAGGGAAGGAAGGGCGGTGGCGTAGAGCTTGTAGCCAGTGGCTTTCGGTGGTGGTGGCCCACCCCGCCTTCCTGTCCTGGGCTGTCCCGCTGTCGGCCAGGCTCAGGCGCCTCCCCTGAGGTGTGCTGACCTGCTCTCGCTTTGTCTTGTCCCTTCCTCCCATCTTTTGGGCCGCCTCTGCACCTGACTCCTTTCTGCCGTCATCTCTCCTCCTCTGTCGCTGGCCCTTTGTGGCCCCAGGGCTCTATTTTCCGTGAACTGTTGAAGGGCATGAGGCTGGAACTCAGCGCTGGCCTTTACTGGCCACATGGCTGTGGGCAGTTGGTTTGGCCTCCCTGGGCCATGTCCTCCACAAAATCAGGCAGGCTTGTCTTGAAGATGTCTTGTGAGCTCAGGCAGGACCCAGGTCCTGCTCCTTACTGCACAGTGCCAACTTGGGGCACAGTTCTATGGTGGTGTTGGCCATCTGGGACACCATGGGCTACTCCGATTTGGGAAAAAATACTCTACACTAGAAAGTTGTTGCTTTGTTTTTAAGACAGGACCTCATGGAGCCTAGACTAGCCTCAAATTCTCTAAGAAGCTGAGAATCGCCTTGAACTCCTAACCCTCCTGCCTTCACCTCCCAGATGCTGGGGTTACAGGCTTGCACCACCACACTAGGCTTAGACTAGAATGTGTAAACACAACATTCTTTTTAAGAACAAAGGACATATCTGAAGGCGTTTTGGGCCCAGAGAAGGCAGCTTTGAGTCTACTGCAGAGCTGCCAGATGCTCGTCCGTTCTGTTCAGATCACTGGTGAAACTGACCTCTGGGCCAGGACAGCCAGGGTCTGTGGTATATAGTAGGAGCTCCATAAATTCTCATTTCCTCCACGCTTTTCTGTATCTCATCCCTCTCCCTCTGTCTCCATTTCCTCCCCTCTCTCGAACAGAACCTAAAGGTTGGGATGGGCAGAGTACCTCCCTGAGCTAGGTCCCCTGCACATGGGACATTCTGATACTTATCCCACGCACACAGGGTCCCATGGGGACACTGTGGTGGCGAGGGGAGGATGGCTTAGGGAAGGGCTGGGGCTGCTGGGAGCTGTGAGGAGGAGGTTGGAGAAGCGCAGGGATGATGGGAAGGGCTAGGAGGAACTTGGAGGCTGTGGGACCACCTTTGCTGACTGCCTGACTTAGTAGTGCGGTTACAGACCCTGAGGAAGAAGGGCTTCAACGGCTGCGACAGCCCAGAGCCAGATGGGGAGGACTCTCTGGAACAGAGCCCCCTGCTGGAGGACAAGTACCGGCGCGCCAGCGAGGAGCTGGATGGGCTCTTCCGGCGCTATGGGGTGAGCCCCACTCACCCTCTCTCTGGCCCCCTCCGGCCCCTTCCCCCAGGCGCTGCACAAGAAACACAGGGAGTGTGAGAGCCCTGAGGTGGACGAGGTGTTTGCCCTGACCCCCCAGACGGAGGAGAAGTATAAAAAGATAGACGAGGAGTTTGATAAAATGATGCAGAGTTATAGACTGGCCGTGAGTAGTTGCATGGAGGAGAGCCTCCCGTGCTGCATGGTGTGGCTTCGCGCCCTGCCCGGCCCTCTGCTGCCTCTAACGGGTGTCCTGTGTGGAGCCATGCTGGGGCTGGAAGTGACCACCGAGGACCCTCCAGACGCGAGCATGATAACCTTGTGGCCCTTGCCAAGCTCTTTTTGGATGGTGTCTAACCTGAAGAGGCCCGTGGTGTTCCCACACCAGGAAGAGACGAGCAGATGTCTCCGTGTACTTAGAGGCAGGGAAATGGAGTGTGCTCTTTGCCTGGTTGTTTGGGCAGAGGCCTCCTGGCCTGCTCTTGTCCTTGCCTAAGGCGCTCAGCTTGACTTACGGGAAGCAGAGCTGCCAACGAGAAGGCAGGGAGGTGGGGTGGGCTCCCCTGCAGCAGGTCAGAAAGTGGGTGACCTCCATTGAAGCCACACCTTGGCCCGTGGCACAGCTGTGTGTGTGAGTTTTTGTCTGTACCCAGGGCACTAACTTGCTCCCAGTGGCCAAGGACTAACCCACCTCTACCGGGGGTGCCCGGTCCTGTCTGCGGTGGGCAGAGCCTTGCTCTCGGCTTGGGGCCAGAGCTGCATCCCAAGCTCCTTGGAGGGAGGCAGGCAGGGCTACCACAAGGCTGAGGGCAGGGAGTCCAAGCTACTGTCCCGTAGAGGCACAGTCCAGAAACAGAAGATCCTTTGCCTGCCCTCCTAGGCAGAGTGGGTCGGGGGAAAGAGTTCATGTGGCCTGACCCCGCCCCTCCATCTTTCTGTCTAGTCATCTGTCCCGGCCCCCAACTTTGCCATGCCTGTCACAGTGCCCGTGTCCAACCAGAGCTCAATGCAGTTCAGCAATCCCAGTGGCTCCCTGGTCACCCCTTCCCTGGTGACATCATCCCTCACGGACCCACGGCTCCTGTCCCCCCAGCAGCCAGCACTACAGAGAAACAGCGTCTCTCCAGGCCTGCCCCAGCGGCCAGCGAGTGCTGGTGAGTAGGTTGGAGGTGGCTCTCGGGAAGTGAGGCATGGAGGGCTCTGGGATTCTGTTCTTGGCAGCAAGTCTTCTCTTCGCTCATGATCACAGCATTTCTGCATTTTGTGGCTTTGAGGGAAGGTCCTGGGACTCCTCCTCCCTGGGTCCTGGACCTTTCCTGTCCAGTCCTCGAGACACAGTCAAAGTAGTCCTGCTTTTCCCTAGGAGCCATGCTGGGTGGAGACCTCAACAGCACTAACGGAGCCTGCCCCAGCCCTGTTGGTGAGTACAGCCGCCTTCCAGTGTGGCAGCCGCAGGCCCAGGGACCTAGAGGAGAACAGGGGGAAAGGGCAGGGCTGGAACAGGGTGATCATAGGATTTTAGGCCCCTGGAATTTGGTGCCTGTAACAGTGTGTAATCGACGAAGGTGCAGGTCCGAGGAAGGTCTGGCAAAGATTAGGACCTGCAGTGCTAGCGCGGTGGAAGGCTCACCATTTTCACGTTGAGAAGGACCTGCAGTGCTAGCGCGGTGGAAGGCTCACCATTTTCACGTTGAGAAGGACCTGCAGTGTTAGCATTTTTCACGTTGAGAAGGACCTGCAGTGTTAGCGCGGTGGAAGGCTCACCATTTTCACGTTGAGAAGGACCTGCAGCGTTAGCGCGGTGGAAGACTCACCATTTTCACGTTGAGAAGGACCTGCAGTGCTAGCGCGGTGGAAGGCTCACCATTTTCACGTTGAGAAGGACCTGCAGTGTTAGCGCGGTGGAAGACTCACCATTTTCACGTTGAGAAGGACCTGCAGTGTTAGCGCGGTGGAAGACTCACCATTTTCACATTGAGAAGGACCTGCAGCGTTAGCAAGACTCACCATTTTCACGTTGAGAAGGACCTGCAGTGTTAGCGCGGTGGAAGGCTCACCATTTTCACGTTGAGAAGGACCTGCAGTGCTAGCGCGGTGGAAGGCTCACCATTTTCACGTTGAGAAGGACCTGCAGTGTTAGCGCGGTGGAAGGCTCACCATTTTCACGTTGAGAAGGACCTGCAGTGTTAGCGCGGTGGAAGACTCACCATTTTCACATTGAGAAGGACCTGCAGTGCTAGCGCGGTGGAAGGCTCACCATTTTCACGTTGAGAAGGACCTGCAGTGCTAGCACGTGGAAGACTCACCATTTTCACGCGTTGAGAAGGACCTGCAGTGTTAGCGCGGTGGAAGACTCACCATTTTCACGTTGAGAAGGACCTGCAGTGCTAGCGCGAAGGCTCACCATTTTCACGTTGAGAAGGACCTGCAGTGTTAGCGCGGTGGAAGACTCACCATTTTCACGTTGAGAAGGACCTGCAGTGCTAGCGCGGTGGAAGGCTCACCATTTTCACGTTGAGAAGGACCTGCAGTGCTAGCGCGGTGGAAGACTCACCATTTTCACGTTGAGAAGGACCTGCAGTGTTAGCGCGGTGGAAGGCTCACCATTTTCACGTTGAGAAGGACCTGCAGTGCTAGCGTTGAAGGCTCACCATTTTCACGTTGAGAAGGACCTGCAGTGCTAGCGCAGTGGAAGACTCACCATTTTCACGTTGAGAAGGACCTGCAGTGCTAGCGCAGTGGAAGACTCACCATTTTCACGTTGAGAAGGACCTGCAGTGTTAGCGCGGTGGAAGGCTCACCATTTTCACGTTGAGAAGGACCTGCAGTGTTAGCGCGGTGGAAGGCTCACCATTTTCACGTTGAGAAGGACCTGCAGTGTTAGCGCGGTGGAAGGCTCACCATTTTCACGTTGAGAAGGACCTGCAGACCTCACCATTTTCACGTTGAGAAGGACCTGCAGCGTTAGCGCGGTGGAAGACTCACCATTTTCACGTTGAGAAGGACCTGCAGTGTTAGCGCGGCGGAAGGCTCACCATTTTCACGTTGAGAAGGACCTGCAGTGTTAGCGCGGTGGAAGGCTCACCATTTTCACAGTGGAAGGCTCACCATTTTCACGTTGAGAAGGACCTGCAGTGCTAGCACGGTGGAAGGCTCACCATTTTCACGTTGAGAAGGACCTGCAGTGTTAGCGCGGTGGAAGGCTCACCATTTTCACGGTGGAAGGCTCACCATTTTCACGTTGAGAAGGACCTGCAGTGCTAGCAGAAGGACACCATTTTCACGTTGAGAAGGACCTGCAGTGCTAGCGCGCGAAGGCTCACCATTTTCACGTTGAGAAGGACCTGCAGTGTTAGCGCGGTGGAAGGCTCACCATTTTCACGGTGGAAGGCTCACCATTTTCACGTTGAGAAGGACCTGCAGTGCTAGCACGGTGGAAGGCTCACCATTTTCACGTTGAGAAGGACCTGCAGTGCTAGCGCGGCGGAAGGCTCACCATTTTCACGTTGAGAAGGACCTGCAGTGTTAGCGCGGTGGAAGGCTCACCATTTTCACGTTGAGAAGGACCTGCAGTGCTAAGCGCTGGAAGACTCACCATTTTCACGTTGAGAAGGACCTGCAGTGTTAGCGCAGTGGAAGGCTCACCATTTTCACGTTGAGAAGGACCTGCAGTGCTAGCGCGGTGGAAGACTCACCATTTTCACGTTGAGAAGGACCTGCAGTGTTAGCGCGGTGGAAGACTCACCATTTTCACGTTGAGAAGGACCTGCAGTGTTAGCGAAGGCTCACCATTTTCACGTTGAGAAGGACCTGCAGTGCTAGCGCGGTGGAAGACTCACCATTTTCACGTTGAGAAGGACCTGCAGTGCTAGCGCGGTGGAAGACTCACCATTTTCACGTTGAGAAGGACCTGCAGTGCTAGCGCGGTGGAAGACTCACCATTTTCACGTTGAGAAGGACCTGCAGTGTTAGCGCGGTGGAAGGCTCACCATTTTCACGTTGAGAAGGACCTGCAGTGCTAGCGCGGTGGAAGGCTCACCATTTTCACGTTGAGAAGGACCTGCAGTGTTAGCGCGGTGGAAGGCTCACCATTTTCACGTTGAGAAAGGACCTGCAGTGCTAGCGCGGTGGAAGACTCACCATTTTCACGTTGAGAAGGACCTGCAGTGTTAGCGCGGTGGAAGGCTCACCATTTTCACGTTGAGAAGGACCTGCAATGCTAGCGTGGTGGAAGGCTCACCATTTTCACGTTGAGAAGGACCTGCAGTGCTAGCGCGGTGGAAGGCTCACCATTTTCACGTTGAGAAGGACCTGCAGTGTTAGCGCGGTGGAAGGCTCACCATTTTCACGTTGAGAAGGACCTGCAGTGCTAGCGCGGTGGAAGGCTCACCATTTTCACGTTGAGAAGGACCTGAGTGTTAGCTGGAAGGCTCACCATTTTCACGTTGAGAAGGACCTGCAGTGCTAGGTGGAAGGCTCACCATTTTCACGTTGAGAAGGACCTGCAGTGCTAGCGCAGTGGAAGGCTCACCATTTTCACGTTGAGAAGGACCTGCAGTGTTAGCGCAGTGGAAGGCTCACCATTTTCACGTTGAGAAGGACCTGCAATGCTAGCGTGGTGGAAGGCTCACCATTTTCACGTTGAGAAGGACCTGCAGTGCTAGCGCGGTGGAAGGCTCACCATTTTCACGTTGAGAAGGACCTGCAGTGCTAGCGCAGTGGAAGACTCACCATTTTCACGTTGAGAAGGACCTGCAGTGCTAGCGCGGTGGAAGGCTCACCATTTTCACGTTGAGAAGGACCTGCAGTGTTAGCGCGGTGGAAGGCTCACCATTTTCACGTTGAGAAGGACGTCTGGCCTGGCCTGGAGGAGTGGTAGTCACAGTGTTCACGTTCACACACGCACACAGGCCTCCACGTTCCCGTGGGGTCGGGAGATGCAGACGTGCACCTTTAGGCACCTGGACCCAAGCCGCAGACATTCCCCTGCCTCTGCATCCACACACTTACATCCCTCCTATTCTGTATTGTTGTCTGGCTGGTGATTGCCTTCTGATGTCACCATTTGCGTCATCTTAACATTCCTGATCTTGGAATTGGGATGGAGACAGCCACACACTGAGGGCAAGTATGTGCTCTTAGGGGACAGAACAAGGTGACAGTTCTCATCTCACTCTCATGTTTCTGGGCCTCAAAATCCTCTTGGTCAATCTCAGCCAACACGTAAAACCCCCTTGGCAATAGTTTTGTGCTGGAGTCAGGAAAATGGGGAATCAAAAGATATTTCCTTTCTAGACCTTGCTTCTGGGTCTAACACGGAAGGAAGCCAGTGAGAACTGCGCTTGATCCCCAGCCGTCTAGGTGCCCACGGACAAGTCGTCACGCCTCTCCCAGCCATGCCCACGGGCCAATGATGCATGTCCCCTGCATGCATGCTGCTGCATGCATGCTGCAGGGCTAACGTGGACATAAAATGAGGCCGCATGTGAGAAAGGCCTGTGTACATACATTGTAGAGTGTGGAACACATGTGAAAGGTAGTTATTACACCTGACATCGCAGTCTAGTTATGGCGATGGCTGTGTCATTAGTCCTGTAGTGCCAGTAACACTGTCACCATCAGTGAGCACCTATCTCCCCAGGGCTGCAGGCAGCTTGGCACAGAGTCCCCAGCTCCTGGTAGAGGAGCCCAGTGAGAGGCTCTCATGGAGGCGGTCACAGCTGCCAGCCCTTTCCCACCTGGTGTGGTGGGTCCTGTCTGAGGCATGTGAGTGCAGGACAGGAGGGGAGGGCGGGGCTGTAGAGCCTCTTCTGAGCCTAGGGTGGGTAGAGGCAGCGGTTGCTGTGCTGTTCAGACCTCTGGCCTCAGGCTCCTGCCAGCCCAGTCACCACCATGGCTGGAGGCTGGCAGTGAGCTGAGGGATCAGGAACCACGCTTTAGGGAGTGTTGGGTGGTTGGGCAGGCATATGGAGAGACCCTGGATAATAGCTGGTGTGTTGGCCTGGGGCATGGGTCAAGGGGCATGCTAGTGCTTTTCTTTCTCTCATCTCCTCACTTCTCCAGGGAATGGCTACGTCAGTGCCCGTGCTTCCCCCGGCCTCCTCCCTGTGTCCAATGGCAACAGTCTAAACAAGGTCATCCCTGCCAAGTCGCCACCCCCGCCCACCCACAGTGCCCAGCTTGGAGCACCCAGCCGCAAGCCTGACCTGCGGGTCATCACTTCCCAGGGAGGCAAAGGGTTAATGCATCACTTGGTGAGTAGGTATCTGGGCCTTGGGAGGGGCTGGGAGTGGGAGATGGGAAACGGAAAAGAGCAGACCTATGGCCAGGTGAAGGTTAGAGCAGGTGAGACTTGCTGAGCAAGACCATCCAAGTATGGCTTTTCAGGAATTCTTTATGGGCTTAAAACATAGCAGCACCTGCCTGAGGGCAGTAGAAATGGGAGAGAAGGTTCTGCCATGGGGAGAAGAGTGAGGGCAGTAGTCGTGGGAGAGAAGGTTCTGCCATGGGGAGAAGAGTGAGGGCAGTAGTCGTGGGAGAGAAGGTTCTGCCATGGGGAGAAGAGTGAGGGCAGTAGTCGTGGGAGAGAAGGTTCTGCCATGGGGAGAAGAGTGAGGGCAGTAGAAATGGGAGAGAAGGTTCTGCCATGGGGAGAAGAGTGAGGGCAGTAGTCGTGGGAGAGAAGGTTCTGCCATGGGGAGAAGAGTGAGGGCAGTAGACGTGGGAGAGAAGGTTCTGCCATGGGGAGAAGAGTGAGGGCAGTAGACGTGGGAGAGAAGGTTCTGCCATGGGGAGAAGAGTGAAGGCAGTAGACGTGGGAGAGAAGGTTCTGCCATGGGGAGAAGAGTGAGGGCAGTAGACGTGGGAGAGAAGGTTCTGCCATGGGGAGAAGAGTGAGGGCAGTAGACGGGGAGAGAAGGTTCTGCCATGGGGAGAAGAGTGAGGGCAGTAAAAATGGGAGAGAAGGTTCTGCCATGGGGAGAAGTGTGAGTGGGAGGGCAGTAGTCGGGAGGGAGAAAGGTTCTGCCATGGGGAGAAGAGTGAGGGCAGTAGTCGTGGGAGAGAAGGTTCTGCCATGGGGAGAAGAGTGAGGGCAGTAAAAATGGGAGAGAAGGTTCTGCCATGGGGAGAAGAGTGAGGGCAGTAGTCGTGGGGAGAGAAGGTTCTGCCATGAGAGAAGGTTCTGCCATGGGGAGAAGAGTGAGGGCAGTAAAAATGGGAGAGAAGGTTCTGCCATGGGGAGAAGAGTGAGGGCAGTAGTCGTGGGAGAGAAGGTTCTGCCATGGGGAGAAGAGAGAGGGCAGTAGTCGTGGGAGAGAAGGTTCTGCCATGGGGAGAAGAGTGAGGGCAGTAGAAATGGGAGAGAAGGTTCTGCCATGGGGAGAAGAGTGAGGGCAGTAGTCGTGGGAGAGAAGGTTCTGCCATGGGGAGAAGAGAGAGGGCAGTAGTCGTGGGAGAGAAGGTTCTGCCATGGGGAGAAGAGAGAGGGCAGTAGAAATGGGAGAGAAGGTTCTGCCATGGGGAGAAGAGTGAGGGCAGTAGTCGTGGGAGAGAAGGTTCTGCCATGGGGAGAAGAGTGAGGGCAGTAGAAATGGGAGAGAAGGTTCTGCCATGGGGAGAAGAGTGAGGGCAGGGCGTGGGAGAGAAGGTTCTGCCATGGGGAGAAGAGTGAGGGCAGAAGGTTCTGCCATGGGGAGAAGAGTGAGGGCAGTAGTCGTGGGAGAGAAGGTTCTGCCATGGGGAGAAGAGTGAGGGCAGTAGAAATGGGAGAGAAGGTTCTGCCATGGGGAGAAGAGTGAGGGCAGTAGTCGTGGGAGAGAAGGTTCTGCCATGGGGAGAAGAGTGAGGGCAGTAGAATGGGGAGAAGAGTGAGGGAGAGAAGGTTCTGCCATGGGGAGAAGAGTGAGGGCAGTAGTCGTGGGAGAGAAGGTTCTGCCATGGGGAGAAGAGTGAGGGCAGTAGTCGTGGGAGAGAAGGTTCTGCCATGGGGAGAAGAGTGAGGGCAGTAGTCGTGGGAGAGAAGGTTCTGCCATGGGGAGAAGAGTGAGGGCAGTAGTCGTGGGAGAGAAGGTTCTGCCATGGGGAGAAGAGTGAGGGCAGTAGACGTGGGAGAGAAGGTTCTGCCATGGGGAGAAGAGTGAGGGCAGTAGTCGTGGGAGAGAAGGTTCTGCCATGGGGAGAAGAGTGAGGGCAGTAAAAATGGGAGAGAAGGTTCTGCCATGGGGAGAAGAGTGAGGGCAGTAGTCGTGGGAGAGAAGGTTCTGCCATGGGGAGAAGAGTGAGGGCAGTAGAAATGGGAGAGAAGGTTCTGCCATGGGGAGAAGAGTGAGGGCAGGTTCTGCCATGGGGAGAAGAGTGAGGGCAGTAGTCGTGGGAGAGAAGGTTCTGCCATGGGGAGAAGAGTGAGGGCAGTAGTCATGGGAGAGAAGGTTCTGCCATGGGGAGAAGAGTGAGGGCAGTAGAAATGGGAGAGAAGGTTCTGCCATGGGGAGAAGAGTGAGGGCAGTAAAAATGGGAGAGAAGGTTCTGCCATGGGGAGAAGAGTGAGGGCAGTAGGGGGAGAGAAGGTTCTGCCATGGGGAGAAGAGTGAGGGCAGTAGTCGGGGGAGAGAAGGTTCTGCCATGGGGAGAAGAGTGAGGGCAGTAGTCGTGGGAGAGAAGGTTCTGCCATGGGGAGAAGAGTGAGGGCAGTAGACGTGGGAGAGAAGGTTCTGCCATGGGGAGAAGAGTGAGGGCAGTAAAAATGGGAGAGAAGGTTCTGCCATGGGGAGAAGAGTGAGGGCAGTAGTCGTGGGAGAGAAGGTTCTGCCATGGGGAGAAGAGTGAGGGCAGTAGTCGTGGGAGAGAAGGTTCTGCCATGGGGAGAAGAGTGAGGGCAGTAGAAATGGGAGAGAAGGTTCTGCCATGGGGAGAAGAGTGAGGGCAGTAAAAATGGGAGAGAAGGTTCTGCCATGGGGAGAAGAGTGAGGGCAGTGGTCGTGGGAGAGAAGGTTCTGCCATGGGGAGAAGAGTGAGGGCAGTAGTCGTGGGGGAGAGAAGGTTCTGCCATGGGGAGAAGAGTGAGGGCAGTAGTCGTGGGAGAGAGAAGGTTCTGCCATGGGGAGAAGAGTGAGGGCAGTAGTCGTGGGAGAGAAGGTTCTGCCATGGGGAGAAGAGTGAGGGCAGCAGTAAAAATGGGAGAGAAGGTTCTGCCATGGGGAGAAGAGTGAGGGCAGTAGTCGTGGGAGAGAAGGTTCTGCCATGGGGAGAAGAGTGAGGGCAGTAGTCGTGGGAGAGAAGGTTCTGCCATGGGGAGAAGAGTGAGGGCAGTAGTCGTGGGAGAGAAGGTTCTGCCATGGGGAGAAGAGTGAGGGCAGTAGTCGTGGGAGAGAAGGTTCTGCCATGGGGAGAAGAGTGAGGGCAGTAGACGTGGGAGAGAAGGTTCTGCCATGGGGAGAAGAGTGAGGGCAGTAGACGTGGGAGAGAAGGTTCTGCCATGGGGAGAAGAGTGAGGGCAGTAAAAATGGGAGAGAAGGTTCTGCCATGGGGAGAAGAGTGAGGGCAGTAGAAATGGGAGAGAAGGTTCTGCCATGGGGAGAAGAGTGAGGGCAGTAGAAATGGGAGAGAAGGTTCTGCCATGGGGAGAAGAGTGAGGGCAGTAGTCGTGGGAGAGAAGGTTCTGCCATGGGGAGAAGAGTGAGGGCAGTAGACGTGGGAGAGAAGGTTCTGCCATGGGGAGAAGAGTGAGGGCAGTAGAAGGGAGAGAAAGGTTCTGCCATGGGGAGAAGAGTGAGGGCAGTAGTCGTGGGAGAGAAGGTTCTGCCATGGGGAGAAGAGTGAGGGCAGTAGTCGTGGGAGAGAAGGTTCTGCCATGGGGAGAAGAGTGAGGGCAGTAGAAATGGGAGAGAAGGTTCTGCCATGGGGAGAAGAGTGAGGGCAGTAGAAATGGGAGAGAAGGTTCTGCCATGGGGAGAAGAGTGAGGGCAGTAGAAATGGGAGAGAAGGTTCTGCCATGGGGAGAAGAGTGAGGGCAGTAGACGTGGGAGAGAAGGTTCTGCCATGGGGAGAAGAGTGAGGGCAGTAGACGTGGGAGAGAAGGTTCTGCCATGGGGAGAAGAGTGAGGGCAGTAGACGTGGGAGAGAAGGTTCTGCCATGGGGAGAAGAGTGAGGGCAGTAAAAATGGGAGAGAAGGTTCTGCCATGGGGAGAAGAGTGAGGGCAGTAGTCGTGGGAGAGAAGGTTCTGCCATGGGGAGAAGAGTGAGGGCAGCAGTAGTCGTGGGAGAGAAGGTTCTGCCATGGGGAGAAGAGTGAGGGCAGTAGAAATGGGAGAGAAAGGTTCTGCCATGGGGAGAAGAGTGAGGGCAGTAGAAATGGGAGAGAAGGTTCTGCCATGGGGAGAAGAGTGAGGGCAGTAGAAATGGGAGAGAAGGTTCTGCCATGGGGAGAAGAGTGAGGGCAGTAGAAATGGGAGAGAAGGTTCTGCCATGGGGAGAAGAGTGAGGCAGTGAGGCAGTGGGGGAGAGAAGGTTCTGCCATGGGGAGAAGAGTGAGGGCAGTAGAAATGGGAGAGAAGGTTCTGCCATGGGGAGAAGAGTGAGGGCAGTAGAAATGGGAGAGAAGGTTCTGCCATGGGGAGAAGAGTGAGGGCAGTAGATGTAGGAGAGAAGGTTCTGCCATGGGGAGAAGAGTGAGGGCAGTAGAAATGGGAGAGAAGGTTCTGCCATGGGGAGAAGAGTGAGGGCAGTAGAAATGGGAGAGAAGGTTCTGCCATGGGGAGAAGAGTGAGGGCAGTAGAAATGGGAGAGAAGGTTCTGCCATGGGGAGAAGAGTGAGGGCAGTAGTCGTGGGAGAGAAGGTTCTGCCATGGGGAGAAGAGTGAGGGCAGTAGACGTGGGAGAGAAGGTTCTGCCATGGGGAGAAGAGTGAGAGAAGGCAGTAGAAGAGTGAGGGCAGTAGACGTGGGAGAGAAGGTTCTGCCATGGGGAGAAGAGTGAGGGCAGTAGTCGTGGGAGAGAAGGTTCTGCCATGGGGAGAAGAGTGAGGGCAGTAGACGGGAGAGAAGGTTCTGCCATGGGGAGAAGAGTGAGGGCAGTAGACGTGGGAGAGAAGGTTCTGCCATGGGGAGAAGAGTGAGGGCAGTAGTCGTGGGAGAGAAGGTTCTGCCATGGGGAGAAGAGTGAGGGCAGTAGACGTGGGAGAGAAGGTTCTGCCATGGGGAGAAGAGTGAGGGCAGTAGACGTGGGAGAGAAGGTTCTGCCATGGGGAGAAGAGTGAGGGCAGTAGACGTGGGAGAGAAGGTTCTGCCATGGGGAGAACAGTAGACAGATTAGGTAGGGACAGATCATGAGACTGTCCTAGCTAATGAAGGTTTGGATGTCGCCTCTCTGGAGATTTGGCTGTAATATCTCCATCATAGGCCAAGGAGGATAGCCTCCTCAGGCAGGGCGCTGGGTGCTGTATGTTGGGGGAAGGCAGAAGCCAAAACCTGAACCATCCCCTTGGTTTCATTTCTGCTCCCAGACTGAGGACCATTTAGATCTGGTAAGTGAGTCCGGAATGTTCGGTGCCTTTGATGTCCAGGTTGCTGCCTGCCCTGCAGTGGGCAGCATGTGTCCTTGCTCCCTGTGTGCTGTGTGGCATTTGGGTTTTTGATTTTGGTGTTTTAAGCTAGGGTCTTGCTGTAGTCCAGGCTGACCTGGAATTCACTTTGTAGTCTCCAGCTGGCCTTGAACTCACAGCAGTTCTCCTACCTCTGCCTCCTGAGTGCTGGGATTAAAGGTGTGCCACCACGCCTGGCTCTGTTACTTGGTTTTTTGCTAGGAGCTGTGTGCAGTGCTGAGTGGGATACTGAGGTGAATGGGGCCGAGGGAGGGGCTGGATGTGCATGTGTGTACACCCTTGTGTGCATGGATGTCTTTGTGCAATATCACATTTACCAGACATGCATGTATGTGTGTACATCTGGAAAGAGGCATAAGGCCATCCCTGAGCCTCAGAGTTAGCAGCCAGGTGCTTGCATTGGGTCCTTGTACCCCTTTAGCCTTCTGCTGTGTACGTGTCCACGTTACTGAGGGACTTGACTCTTAGGAGGGATGGCAGCTGGACAGCCCAGCCCAGGAAAGTCAGGTGGTTTTTTTTTTTTTTTTCTTTGTTTTGTTTTGTTTTTGGTTTTTCGAGGTAGGGTCTCACGCTAGCTCATGCTGAATTGGAATTCACTCTGGAGTCTCAGGTTGGCTTCGAACTCATGGTGATCCTCCTACCTCTGCCCCTGAATGCTGGGATTAAAGGCGTTCACCACCACACCTGGCAAGTCAGCTTTTTTTTTGAGAAGCCAAGGCCAGAGCTGGGGCTAGCGTTGCTACTGTTGTTGCTGTTACCCCCTCCCCCCTTTTTAAAATTTGTTAGAGACACAGTCTCACTTTGTAGTTCAGGTTGTCCTGAACTCACCACGTAGACCAGACTTGCTTGAACTCATAGTGAAGCACCTACCTCAGTTAGCATCATAAGTGCTTTGATCCAGGTGTGAACCTTACCTGCTACAGAGTCAGGATTCCAGGTGTGAGCCACCTTAGCTGCCACAGAGTCAGGATTCCAGGTGTGAGCCACCTTAGCTGCTACAGAGTCAGGATTGCAGGTGTGAGCCGCCTTACCTCCACAGAGTCAGGATTCCAGGTGTGAGCCACCTTAGCTGCTACAGAGTCAGGATTCCAGGTGTGAGCCACCTTAGCTGCCACAGAGTCAGGATTCCAGGTGTGAGCCGCCTTACCTGCCACAGAGTCAGGATTCCAGGTGTGAGCCGCCTTACCTGCCACAGAGTCAGGATTCCAGGTGTGAGCCACCTTAGCTGCTACAGAGTCAGGATTCCAGGTGTGAGCCACCTTACCTGCCACAGAGTCAGGATTCCAGGTGTGAGCCGCCTTACCTGCCACAGAGTCAGGATTCAGGTGTGAGCCGCCTTAGCTGCACAGAGTCAGGATTCCAGGTGTGAGCCACCTTAGCTGCCACAGAGTCAGGATTCCAGGTGTGAGCCACCTTAGCTGCCACAGAGTCAGGATTCCAGGTGTGAGCCGCCTTAGCTGCCACAGAGTCAGGTTCCAGGTGTGAGCCAGCTGCCACAGAGTCAGGATTCCAGGTGTGAGCCGCCTTAGCTGCCACAGAGTCAGGATTCCAGGTGTGAGCCGCCTTACCTGCCACAGAGTCAGGATTCCAGGTGTGAGCCGCCTTAGCTGCCACAGAGTCAGGATTCCAGGTGTGAGCCGCCTTAGCTGCCACAGAGTCAGGATTCCAGGTGTGAGCCACCTTAGCTGCCACAGAGTCAGGATTCCAGGTGTGAGCCGCCTTAGCTGCCACAGAGTCAGGATTCCAGGTGTGAGCCGCCTTAGCTGCCACAGAGTCAGGATTCCAGGTGTGAGCCGCCTTACCTGCCACAGAGTCAGGATTCCAGGTGTGAGCCGCCTTAGCTGCCACAGAGTCAGGATTCCAGGTGTGAGCCGCCTTAGCTGCCACAGAGTCAGGATTCCAGGTGTGAGCCGCCTTAGCTGCCACAGAGTCAGGATTCCAGGTGTGAGCCGCCTTAGCTGCCACAGAGTCAGGATTCCAGGTGTGAGCCGCCTTACCTGCCACAGAGTCAGGATTCCAGGTGTGAGCCGCCTTACCTGCCACAGAGTTGTCCTTTTCAGCAGGGCCTTCTTCCTGGGTACCTCTGTTGACATGCTAACTCCTCCTGAGCCTTTCTCACGGGCACCCAGAGGCATGCGTAGTCCCCTACCATGCTTATATACTCACCAGCAGCCAGGAAGGCTCACTGACTCGTCCAGAGAGGCTGGAAAAGGCAGGCAGGCTTTGGCGGCCAACACGGCGGCAGCTTCGGCCCAGCGTGGAGTTGGATAAACAAGTGACTCAGCGCAGATGGAGCTGACAGCCCTGCACACGTGTGCGCGTGCGCAAGACACGTCACCTCAGGCCCACATTCCACTCCCAGATGCCAGCATGCGCTTCCTGGGGTGTCTGCTAGTGTGACAGATGTAGGGGAGACTCTGAGGGCCTAGGCCAAAGGAGAATTCATCTCCCCCTCTGCCCGGGCACTGGGGCCAGGGCTGGGGTTGGCTGCAGGCCGCCCACATGCCTTCCTCTTGGCATGTGTGCAGGTGCTTGTGAGCGTGTGAGCTCATGTTCCTCCCCATGGGTCCTGTGTCTCCGAAGGCACCAGCTTGGGCTCATGTGTCTGTGGGTCTCCATGCTATAGCCCCTCCCCTTGGCCTTGGGACTTGGGGACCCAGTTCGGCTTTGGCATGGGGAGCCACCCTGAGGCATTCCACCCATCTGCCACCTCCTGACAGAGTTTTCTCCTGCAGAACAATGCCCAGCGCCTTGGGGTCTCCCAGTCTACCCACTCGCTCACCACCCCAGTGGTTTCCGTGGCAACACCGAGTTTACTGAGCCAAGGCCTCCCCTTTTCCTCCATGCCCACTGCCTACAACACAGGTGAGTGTTCGTTGGTGCATGAACTTGTGCACTTGGGCTGGGACAGGTGAGTGGCCACAGAAGGTCAGGCCCAGGCTGAGGAAGCCCCACTTACAATTACAATGGCCACTTCTAGCACGTGAAAAAAATGCCCAGGTTCATTGCACTTCAAATAAAACAAGCACTTTTTATTTTTATTTATTTACTTACTTTTCTTTTTTCAAGGTAGTGTCTCACTCTAGCCCAGGCTGACCTGGAACTCAGTAGTCCCAGGCTGGCCTCAAACTCAGTGACCCTCCTACCTCTGCCTCTGGAGTGCTGGGTTAAAGGCCACCACGCCTGGCTAAAGCAAGTACTTTTTTAGTTTAAGCATTTTTTATTTTATTTATTTAGTTTTTTTTTATTATTATTCATTTATTTTAGAAGAGAGAATGGGTGTGCCAGGGCCTCCAGCCACTGTAAACAAAGTCCAGACACATGTGTCACCTTGTGCATTTGGCTTACATGGGTACTGGGGAATTGGACCTGGGTCCTCAGGTTTCAAATGCAGGTACCTTAACCGCTAAGCCATCTCTCCAGCCCCTATTTTGTTTCTTTGAGGCAGGGTCTCACTCTAGTCCAGGTTGACCAGGAATTCACTATGTAGTCTCAGAGTGGCCTTGAACTCATGGTGATCCTCTTACCTCTGCCTCCCAAGTGTTGGGATTAAAGGTGTGCGTCACCACGCTGGGCCCCCAAAATTTTTTTTTTAAATATTTTATTTATTTAAGAGAGAGCAAGAAAGAGGCAGAGAGAGAAAGAATGTGCATGCCAGGATCTCCAGTCTCTGCCAACAAACTTCAGACACATGCACTACCTTGTGCATCTGGCTTACGTGTGTACTCAGGAATCAAACCTGGGTCCTTAGGCTTTGCAGGCAAGTGCCTTAACCACTAAGCCATCTCTCCAGGTCCCAAAAGCATTTATGTGGGGAGCCGGGCGTGGTGGCACACGTTTTTAATCCCAGCACTCAGGCAGGAGTAGGAGGATCGCTGTTAGTTCGTGCCCACCCTGAGACCACCTAGTGAATTCCAGGTCAGCCTGGGCTATAGTGAGACTCTACATCGAAAAACAAATAACAAAAAGAAAGAAATTTTGGGTTGGAGAGATGGCTTAGTGGTTAAGATGTTTGCCTGCAAAGCCAAAGGATCCCAGTTTGATTCTCCAGGACCCACGTTAGCCAGATGCACAAGGGGGCGCATATGTCTGGAGTTCCATTTGCAGTGGCTGGAGGCCCTGGCACACCCATTCTCTCTCTCTCTCTCTCTCTCTCTCTCTCTCTCTCTCTCTGCCTCTTTCTCTCAAATAAGTGTGTGTGTATATGTATGTATGTATGTATGTGTATATATATATTTAGAAAAAAAATGTGGGCTGGGGCTGGCGTGTAAAGCCAAAGGACCTAGGTTTAATTCCCTCATGTAAGCCAGATGCACAGGTTAGAGGCCCTGGTGCATCCATTCTCTCTCTCACCTGCCTCTTTTTCTTGCTCTTTCTCTCTCCCTCTCTCAAATAAAATAAGTTTATAAAAATGTGTTGTTTTAGCTGAAATTCACTTTTTCTTTTTTTGGTTCTTCAAGGTAGGGTCTCTCTCCAGCTGTGCTGACCTGAAATTCTCTATTAGACTCAGGGTGGCCTAGAACTCATGGTGAGCCTCCTATCTCTGCCTCATGAGTGCTGGGATTAAAGGTGTGTACCACCAAGCCTGGCATATATTTTTATTTACTTGCAAGGGGAGAGAGAGGGAGGAAGAGATGGAGAGAGGGAGAGAAGGTGGGCCAGCCACTGCAAACAAGTTCCACATTCATGCACGCACCACTTTGAGCGCCTGGCTTTATGTGGATCCTGGAAACTGAACCTGGCCGTCAGGCTTGCAAGCAAGCACCTTAACCACAAAGCCGTCTCTCCAGCCCTTGTACTCTTTTTGAATGAGAGAGAAGGAATTGGCACCCTAGGGCCTTCAGCCACTGCAGTTGACCTCCATACACATACGCTACCTAGTGCACATGTGCAACCGTGCGCTTGTGTCACCTTCTGCGTCTGGCTTACATGGGACCTGGAGAATTGAACATGGGTCCTTAGGCTTCACAGGCAAGTGCTTTAACTGCTAAGCCATCTCTCCAGCCCATGAAATTCATTTTATTCATTTATTTGTTTATTGAGGTAGGGTCTTGCTCTAGTCCAGGCTAACCTGGAATTCACTCTGTAGTCTCAGGGTGGCCTCAAACTCGTGGCAGTCCTCTTATTTCTCCCAAATGCTGGGATTAAAGGCGTGTACTACCATGCTTGGCTGAAATTCCCTTTTTTTGTATTAGTTTTTTTTTTTTTATTATTGACAACTTCCTTAATTGTAGACAATGTCCCATGGTACTTCCCTCCCTCCCCTTTGAAAACTTTCCCTTTTGAAACTCCACTCTCCATCATATCCCCTCCCCCTCTCAATCAGTCTCTTTTATTTTGATGTCATGATCTTTTCCTCCTATTATGATGGTCTTGTGTAGGTAGTGTCAGGCACTGTGAGGTCATGGATATCCAGGCCATTTTGTGTCTGGAGGAGCATGTTGTAAGGAGTCCTACCCTTCCTTTGGCTCTTACATTCTTTCCGCCCCCTCTTTCTCATTGGACCCTGAGCCTTGGAAGGTGTGAAATTCACTTTTCGCTGTGTACTCTGTGTGTAAGATAGGGCCTCCCTCATAAAGGAAGAATTCTCCCACGTGAGGGGAGCAGATTATTCAGGCCAACCAGGTTCTAGATCCTGGGTTTGGGGATGAGGAAGGGGGTCATGGTCAGTGCATCAAGGACCCTTGGAGGGGAAGAACTGGGGAGAGAGGAGGTGGGAAGGCTGAGGGGGTCAGAGCACAAGCATGGCCAGAGTAGGCTTGCCAGCTTCCTGGGCAAGGCTGGCACAAAGGGTGGGTCGCAGGCCTAAAGGTCAACGGTCACGTAAGGGCATGGGAAAGGCACTTGAAGAACTCAGGAAGGGCACCCAGCGTCCATGCTGTCCTTCTTCCCCAAGGGCACCCAGCGTCCATGCTGTCTTCTTTGCCTGCACTACAGGCTGCTGTGCCAGGAAGGACTTCCCAGTAGGGACACACCTTGTCACCTGGTGTCAGAGCATTTGTGTGGCAACAGGCTCCTGCTGGCTGAGACTTGTGTCCTCCCACAGGCGTGTCTTGTATTCCTGAAATGAGAGCAGACTAGACCAGAAGACCCCCAAACTCTGCATTTACCTAAGCCCCCATCTCACATCTGAAGCAAGTAAGCCACAAACACCCAGTACAGATAGCCATAAACTCCACCTGTGCCATGGAAGAAAACCTGCTTCACCTGGAGGGCACACTGGCATGTGTCTGGGCAGATTTTCCTGCCCAGATGCCTGTGAACCCTGGACCTTGTGTGTGCCCCATGCACAGACCCCCTCCCGAGCTATGCACCCAGAGCTGGGAAAGGCCTGCTCCCGAGAGGGACCCTGTGAGCCATCTTGTGTCACGCAGTTGTGGGCAGGAGACCTCTGAGGCACCTCCAGAGCCGCTGCCTGGCCTAGGAAGACAAGTGGACTCCCCGAGGTGAGCAGGCAGAGGCAGGCGCAGCTCAGACCTCTGGCCCCACTCGGTTCATTTGGAAACCCACCATGCCGCTTTCTGTGCTCCTCGAGCTCAGTCTTGGGAAGCCGGAGGGAGGGAAGTCAGTGTTAGTGAACCTGAGATGGCGCTCAGCAGCTGCAGCCATGGACTTGTGAGATATGATAGCAGGACTCTAGAAAGCCTGGGGTTTGGAGGGCACCCCGAGTCCTGCAGGTACAGGTTAGCTAAGTAGACCTCTGTCAGACAGCAGGCATTTGTGAGTGATCCTCGGGGTGTCCTCCAAACCCCAGGGTGAGTGAGGAGCCCGCCGTCCGTGGCGTTCAGATGTTCACTGCCCACAATCACAGCCTCCGTCCAGGGCACACAGGGTTTAGCTGCTGCTGTCATGCCGTGGGCAGGAGGTCAGCCTGGGCCCTGTGCACTCTGGCTGCAGAGGTTGCATTGCCATAATGGAGAGGAGGCAGCCAGGTGACCTGGGGACTGAGCAGGACCAGAAGCTGCATCTTTTCTGTCCCTCCCTGAGGACCTTGAGCAAGGCCCTGCCTGGCTTCTGTCCTAGGCCCGGCCTTCATGTCTGCAAAACGAGCGATGGGAAGTCGGTCTTGAAGCCCAGTTTCTGCCCTCTGCTTTTTGTTTGTTTGTTGTTTGTTTGTTTGTTGTTTTTTTGTTTTCTAGGCCTGTCTTTCTTGCCACCTGTCTTTTATTGTTTTGTTTATTTGTTTGTTTCTTTGTTGTTTTAAAAGGAGCTGGGCATCGTAGTATATGGCTTTAATCCCAGCACTCAGGAGGCAGAGGTAGGAGGATCGCCATGAGTTCATGGCCACTCTGAGACTACATAGTGAATTCCAGGTTAGCCTGAACTAGAGTGAAACCCTACTCCCCCAAAAAACAGGGGCTGGAGAGATGGCTTAGCAGTTAAGGCACTTACCTGCAAAGCCTAAGGACCAAGGTTCAGTTCCCCAGTACCCCACAAGGCAGATGCACAAGGTGGTGCATGCATCTGGAGTTTGTTTGCAGTGGCCTTGGACCTGGGCGATGGCTTAGCCATGAAAGGCACTTGTCTACAAAACCTGCTGGCCCAGGTTCAGTTCCCTAACCACACAGAGACCCTGGTGCATGCGCATGTACACCGGTGCACACACAGAGAGAGATCAGTTAACTTAAAAAGCCCAGCACTTCGTGAATTTACTGAATTTTATGCGTCTTGATTCCTCATATCTGTGGTTAGACACTACCTGTCCCTCTCCCTGGGTGTGCAGAAGGCACCCCTCCCCCAAGGGTCCCTCCTCTCTTCACTGCAGATTACCAGCTGCCCAGTGCAGAGCTCTCCTCCCTGCCAGCCTTCAGCTCACCTGGAGGGCTGTCACTAGGCAATGTCACGGCCTGGCAACAGCCCCAGCAGCCGCAACAGCCACAGCCTCCGCAGTCGCAGCCGCAGCCGCAGCCGCCTCAGCAACAGTCCCACCTAGTCCCTGTATCTCTCAGCAACCTCATGTGAGTTCGTGGGAGGTTTGCATTTGCACAGGGGTGGGGGTCAAGGAGCAAAAGAAGGTTCCCTTAGGGTTGTCTGTGTTCCGTGCCTGGCAGTAAGTGTCAACCATGGGCTTCTCCCAGCAAGTGAGGGTGCAGCAGGGACGGAAGGGGACTCCAGAAGACAAATGAATCAAGTGGAACTAATGCCACCCATTTCCCTCCTCTCTCTCTCCTCCGCCTCTTCCTCTCCCTCATCCCCACTCGCATTCTTCCGTCTTTGTCTCGTGACTTCCTCTCGCACTTTCCGTTACTCCGTTTCTGACCCTTCCTGAACTGCAGCCCAGGCAGCCCCTTACCTCACGTAGGTGCTGCCCTCACGGTCACCACCCACCCCCACATCAGCATCAAGTCAGAACCGGTGTCCCCAAGTCGTGAGCGCAGCCCTGCTCCTCCTCCTCCAGCCGTGTTCCCGGCTTCCCACCCCGAGCCTGGCGATGGCCTCAGCAGCCCAGCGGGGGGATCCTACGAGACAGGGGACCGCGATGACCGGGGGGACTTCGGGCCCACGCTGGGCCTGCTACGCCCAGCCCAAGAGCCCGAAGCCGAGGGCTCGGCTGTGAAGAGGATGCGGCTGGACACCTGGGTACTGTAACGTCGTCCTCCGTCTGTCTGCCAGAGTCTGCTCCACCCAGGGACTGCCCCACATGCACCCCGCCTACTTTCTCTCCCACATGAGAGGTCTTGTGGCCAGACGGCCCTTGTGAGGCAGCATCCACAGCCCTCGGCCCTCCTGCAGCATCTCCTGTGCTCAGTGACCTCCAGCTGGCCCTCCCCTAGAGTCCTGGCCCCATGGGAGAGGGAGTGGGGTGCATCGTGGAGGCTGAGCTGCCCCTCACACCACCTTCTCCGTCTCCTCTCTTCGCAGACATTAAAGTGATGATTCCCACTCCCTCCTCTCGCCCCCCCATGAAGAGTTGACAATCTCACTGTCCTCCCTCCCTGCCCTGGGCTCCTCCAGCTCCACCCCACTTTCTTTCTACTGCTCTGTGTCCTGTTGATGGTTACATTTGTGTATAATTATTATATTATTATTATTATTATATTTTTTTTAATTTGGATTCTCGCTTTGGAGAGGGCTGCTCTTGCCCCTTCCTCGCCCCTACCATTTTCACTGGCGGGTGCTCTCGTTTTTGTGGGAGGGGGGACACTTTGCACGTTGTACACATATGCTGCAGGAAGGGGTGGGGGCTCGGTAGGCCTTGGGGAAGGACAGGAGCCAAGCCCTGCATGGAGAGCCCTCCACCCCATCCCCAGACAGGTAGAAAAAAACCAAAAACTACCCAACAACAAAAACCCAGACAATAGACTGAAGCCCCAAAGCTCGCTTGGTGGCGGTTTGTGTCTCAGAGGTGGTGAGAGAGTCCAGCGTCTGCTTCTGGGCTGTTCATGCGGCTGTAGGCACAAAGGGCCCACTAACCAGCAGACTTGGACCCTCGTCCTCCTGCACACGCACACACCAGACTCACTGACTCTTGTATGTGCTGCACCTCCAAGCTGTGTGGGTGCCGGGAAGGTGCCTGGAAGTCTGAGATCAGGGTTGGAGGCTTCTCTGGAAGCACATTGGAGAAAAGGATAGCCATGAGGGGGGCAGAAGGGCTGGGTGGGTGGGTTGGGACCCCCAACTCCAGCTTTTCCTCTTAAGATATACAGTGCAATAGACCCTGCCCCCCAGCCCTGAAAAGCCGGCCACGCGCTGGGAGTTGGGAGAGGGCCTTTGGCGAGGCAACTGCAGGGTTTGCCTGAGTCAGCCTTTGGTTCCCTGGGTGCCCACAGGCTGGAGGCCTGTCATGGGCAGGCTTGCGGAAGGCACATCCTGTGTCTGTGCGCACCCTTACCCAGAGTGCACACTGCGCACATGGACGGTGTGTAGGGCCAGAGGTCCCTACAGATGAGGCCCTTCCCCCCCTTCAGCTCCTGACCCACCTCCCTGCTACTGGCATCCATCCCCCTCGTCTCGCTACCTCCTGTCCCTCAACCTCCAGGCCCCATCCCATCTTGCCTCTTGCTACTGTAATTGTAAATAGCAACCTTTGGAAACATTAGTGGTGTAACAGTCCAGGAAACTGTTTTGTTGTTGTTGTATTGATATGAAATGAGATTCTATTTTTGTCAGAGTATATTGTAATAATAATGACTCAAACGGCCCGCGCTGTACGGGTGAGGTTCTTCTGCCGTGTTCTTGCTCCCTTCCTCCCCCGAGTCAGCCACTCTGCTGCCTCCTCAGTGCCACTGCGGGCAAGGGCGCAGGGCAGTGAAAGCATGGGGTCCTGGGACCCCGGGCTAGATTGGAGATCAGGCTGGAGGGGGCAGGCCCCCAACCTGCTCTCCATCACCATCCCACCCTCCCCACAAGCTCCCTTGGAGCTTCCTCCCGGCTGGAGAGTAGAGTTAGACATGGCTCAGTGTTGTGGTAGGTGACCTTTGCCTGCCTGAGACCCGGCTTTGTGTAGTGTATTTCCATACTTGATGCAGGGAGGGCCCAGAACAGAAGGGTGACCGTGCTCCTGAGGGCGTGCGTACGTGCATGCATGCGTGCGTGTCTGTGTCACGTGTGGCTGTACCTTTGTGTGCCTCTGAGCCCAGTGGGGTGTACTGCTTGTGGCTCAAGTTCTGAGGGCCTCTGCGTCTGAGTGGCTGGGTGTGTGTTTACAAAGGAACAGGTGGCTGTTCCAAGCCCACAGCCTTGGCTTCCAGCTCTGTGACCCTCACTGCTGCCCTGGGCTGCCCCGAGCCCTGACACGTTTGTCCTACAGTCGGGGGACTTGGCAGTCAGCCTCCTCGCTTCTCCCGCAGCCTACCTCTGCCAGGGCTTCCCTCCAGGAGCTCTGCCTCCATGTGGTCGTCGCGAAAACCCTCACCCCAACATTCATTCGGTTCCTGGAGCCCCCGCCCTCCCATCCTGCTTGTGGAGCCAATTCAAGTTCCTCATCGTCCAGGGGCCTTGGCCTCCACAAGGTAGTGACCGTACCTTACCTACAGCCTCACTCCAGCAGCTGACCAGGCCGGGGCGCCACGTGCCCAGCCCTCCCGGAGGTTCTGAGAGGGAGTTATGAGCATTTCTAGGGTTTGCTCCAGGCCTCAAAGGAAGCCAGGCTATGGTCCTGTGCGCACGTGCTCCCCAGAGCCTGGCCCGGTGGCTGTTACACAGTAGACACTCAGCACGTGCTGAGTGGGTGAATAAGTAGGTGCTCAATAAACATGGAATGACGGCCTTCTGGCCATTCCCATCAGTCCACCCAGCTTTCTAGGCTGAGCTTCCCCACCATCCACACGGGCTGGGGGTGAGGCCCCCCAGGTTCACGGTGCAATATTCACCAGTTTGCCCTCTGCCTCATGAAGGCAAACCTGGCTTTTGATACCATGTGTGGGTTGTGTGCGTGTGCGCGCATGAGTGAGTGTCCTTTCTTCTCTGTCCCCAGCAGCATGTGGCAGTCTGAATTTTTTGCAAACTCAGTATCCCCACTTTCTCTCGGTTATGTAGGACCTTCTGGCAGGCAGGTGAATGGGTCCCTGGGAATTCAGACCTCGAGGGAACTTAAGAGTTTCTTCCTCTCACAAGCCAAATTTGCCTCCACCTACTCCCTCTGAGAATCTGGGCATTTGCCAAAGTAGCCACTGGTGTCGTCAGTCCCCACCCACATGTCCCTCAGCTTTCAGGGACAGAGGCCCCCCCCCATTCCTCAGTGGGACACAGTTCTTCAGTGCAATGAGTGACCCCTGCCCGTTCCCAGCCCTCCCACCTCAGACAGGAAGGAAGAAAGAAATGCACCTTCTCTTGCTGATTATTTATTTGTTTGGAGACTGAAATGATGTAAAAGTGTATCTAGAAATATCTATATCTATATTTTTAACTGACTCTTTAGAATCCCCTGGGTGGGGGATTTAGGCTCCCATGGAGGCGGGGAGTTGCTGATGGAGCCTGAGAACTTTGTTCCCTCTTCAGCCTCCCGCCCTCTCAGCAGCTAATGGAAAGGACTGGGGCTTGGACAGGGGCAGCCGCTGGGATGACCCGCTGGAGAATCTGGATTCTCCCGTTCTACCCCATTCAAGTCCCAGAGGGAAGGAGAGAGGGTGGAGAGGTGGGGCCAGCCATGGATATGCGCTCCCCCCCCCCGACCTGACAATCACCCACACTCCTGGGGTCTGGGGCAGGGTGAGTCCAAGTGTATGGCTGTTCATTTGTTTTCAATATTTCTTCCGTGCTGTATGGTGATGCTTTCTTAGTATTCTGCACAATAAGAAAAAAGTCCTTAATTCTTACGAGTTTGGTTTGAAAACTTTCACTATATTTGTTGTAAAGAGGTTTACTATTAAAAGAAAAGCCCCCACATTTCTGATATTTTTGGCTTGGGTTTTGGTTTCTTTGGTGCGGTGGGAAGGGGGAGAAGCCAGCACTTCACCTGCAGGACAGACTGTGGAAGAGGCGCCTCAGTCAGGATTACGAAGAGGTGCTTGCTCCAGGTAGAAACTTCGGGAGGGAACCTGGACGAGAGAGAAACGAATGCCATGGGGTTGGGTCCATGCTGAAAGCAGACATAGATGGAGGCGATCTCTGCAGTATGCTAGTGTCCCTCCAGCCTTCCTGATATGCCTCCCAGTCACCCTCCCTCAGTGTGGTCGGCTGCTCCACCCCTGCCTCCTCACTGCTAGGCTGTGGCCACAGGCAGCAGCTGTGAGGGCAGTGTGTCGGCACAGTGCATCCCTCTGTACCTGGCCCACACGGGTCTCTGCAGCAGCAAATGAGCCAGGGCTCCTTGTCCTTTTAGTGACTAACGGGCTGAAAATGCTTAAGCTGACCCGAGGTGCCTGAGGCCGCTGCCACCACCAGACATATAGCCACTGTGACAGCACACAGGTGTCAAGGCACAGACTGTCCTCAGCCTCAGGTTTCCTCACTGCAGAATGCCACCATCTGTGCTGGTCTTTCATCCCGCACAAGGCCACTGGGTTTCACTTCACCACTTCCTCAGCATGGGCAGAAAGGGACAATGCCCTGAGAGTGAATAGGTTAATAAGACACTTCCCTTCAAGTTGAGGATATAGCTCCATTGGTAGAGTGCTTGCCTGGCATATACCAAGCCCTGGGTTCGATCCCCAGCCCTGCATAAACCAGGCACGGTGGTGCACTCCTGTAGTCCCAGCACTTGGGAAGCTGAGGCAAGAGGATCAGAAGTTCAAGGTCATTCTCTGCTTCATATCAAGTTTGAGGCCAGCCTGGGCTACATAAGAACTTATCTCACACACACACAGATACTGTCCTTCAAAGGCTACTGAGGTCGCCACTCCCAGGATGGCCTCCCACTGTCCCTGCCCGGCGTTGACGCCTTTGTGTAGCCCTCCCCACACTGAGTCATGGTGTATGTGACCAGTTAGACAGGGTGGAAGTGATGATAGGCGGCTTCAATGGCTTCTACCTCTCATTTGCCCCAGGGGAGAACACACAGCATAGTGTGTGCCAGCCCTCTGGAGAGGCCCACAAGGACCAGGCTCCCGCCAGCTGCCACTTGAATGAGATCACCTCTGTCCTTAGAGTTGCCGAGCTTGCCCAGACCTTGCTACGAGGAAAAGCACGGGTAGGCTGTTCTCTCCAGCCCATCCAGGCCTTCCTCTGCGGAGCGCAGCTCCAGTCGAGCAAAACCTTTCAGCACGTCTCCCGCAGTCTACCTCAGAATGCCCACTTCCCTCCTTTCCCATAGCCATTGTCCCTGGGGTCTGGGTGGGTCTTACTGTTGTTCCCTGTTTCATGTTCTTTCCCAGTCCCTGTGGGGTCATCGGGCTGGTTCTGATCTGACCATGGGCTAATGTGTGTCTCCTCTAGAATGCCGTAGACCAAAGCAGCCTGGATTGCTAAACTGCCTCAAGGTGTTCTCCAGCACCAGAGGACGGCGGTGTAATAGGCCCTGTCCACTATCTTTCCCATCACATACGCGCTCTGAGCCGCCTGTGTAACCTTTGTGTGGTACAGCTCTCCACTTGGCACAGTCCAGAATGAGCTTACTTCCTAGTTACGCCACGTGCCAGCTGCTCCTGTACAAGGCGAAAACTACCTGTCTCCAAGCCCCATGTGCAGGCTCCAAGTAATAATCTTCACCAGTCACTAAATAAAGGGCAGACTGTCTCCAAGAGCCAATACAAACCCTCCCTGGCTTCACCCATGCTGTCCCCGATGCATCCCTGACCTCTGAGCACACAAGGTAGGGAGGGACAAAGTAGCTCCTCCCTTGAGAAGGGCAAGACGTGGAGAACCAGCAGACGGTGGGCTCTGAGATGAGGTGGCCTGCCCAACCAAGTCCAAACCAGCGGTGATCAAGGGAGGCTTAGAAAAGTTTCTTGGGGTCTTTTTTTTTTTATAAACTTTTTTTCTTATTTTACTTATTTGTCAGAAAAAAAGAGAGAATGGGCGCACTAGGGCCTCCAGCCACTGCAAACGAACTACAGATGCATGCGCCCCCTTGTGCATCTGGCTTACATGGGTTCTGGAGAATCGAACCGGGGTCCTTAGGCTTCATAGGCATGTGCCTTAACCATTAAAGTCATCTCTCCAGTCTGAGAAGTTTTTGAGCTGAATGTTGAAGACCGTAGGAATTTCCTTTCACCTGAAAAGTTTTTACACGATCCTGGGTATATACATTTATAAAATAAGCATACAAAGTGGGGCGTGGTGGCACACACCTTTAATCCCAGCACTCAGCAGGCAGAGATAGTAGGATCACTGTGAGTTCAAGGCCATCCTGAGACTTCATAGTGAATTCCAGGTCAGACCCTGCCTCAAAAAGCCAAACAAGGGCTGGGAGGATGGCTTAGCAATTAAGGCATTTGTCTGCAAAGCAAAAGGACCCAGGTTCAATTCCCCAGGAACCACATTAGCCAGATGAACAAGGAGGCCCATGTGTCTGGAGTTAGTTTGCAGTGGCTGGAGGCCCTGGCGTACCTATTCTCTTCTTCTTTCTTTGTCAAATAAATAAATAAATAAAAATAAAATATTTTTTTAAAAAGCCAAAAAAATAAGCATACAAACTTTGTGATAATTAATCATAAATTTATTTTAAAACAATTCCTTGGAATACATATAATTTTACCATCTATTACAAAAGAAAGGAAATTTGCATACTAATGAGGTTTATTTATTTTTTATTTTTTTGGTTTTTGCAAGGTAGGGTTTCACTCTGGTCCAGGCTGACCTGGAATTAACTATGTAGTCTCAGGGTGGCCTTGAACTCTTGGCGATCCTCCTACCTCTGCCTCCCGAGTGCTGGGATTAAAGGCGTGCGCCACCACGCCCGGCTCTAATGCGGTTTATTTTTACACTGTGGCAAGGTACCCTGCCGTGGGGCCAAGTGCTGCCAGGACACCTAGGCCTTGTTACCCATTTCATTTGCAATTACCTTCATCACTACCACGTTCAGAAACTTCACTGTTGCCAGATTTTTCAAATCATTTATTCAGTTACTCAACCCTATATAGGGTTGAAGAAGATGGGAGCTGGGCTTGGTGGTGCACACCTTTAACCACAACACTTGGAAGGCAGAGGTAGGAGGACGGCCATGAGTTTGAGGCCACCCTAAGACTACAGAGTGAGTTCCAAGTCAGTCTGGGATACAGCAAAGACCCTACCTCAAAAAAACAACCCCCCCCCAAAAAAAAGGTGGGCTGTGCAAGTAAAACAGTGGAAGTCTAAAACTGAGAGGCAAGGACAGAGGGTTGGGGGAGGAGGACTGTTTAGTATAGACGTTGAGTAGACAGACACCTTCACTTGTGACAGCACAGCTGTGGAGCCCTTGCCTAGCATGTGAGAAGTCCTCAGCAAGGGTGTGGGGGGCGGAAAATAAATGGGCTTATTTGAATAAGAGGAGGTCTGAGGAGACGGGACTCTGCTCTACCACTTCTTTTATTTAATTAATTAATTAACTTACTTATTTGAGAGAGAGAATGGGCACGCCAGGGCCTCCAGCCACTGCAAAAGAACTCCAGACGCGTGCGCCTCCTTGTGTATATGGCTTATGTGGGTCGTGGGGAACTGAACCGTGGTCCTTTGGCTTTGCAGGCAAGCGCCTTAACCACTCAGCCATCCCTCCAGCCCTGCTCTACCACTTCTATGTTTACCTTTGAAACTGTCTCTGTCATTTAAGGTTCACTGGCTTTCCTCCCTGAAACCTTTTCCCTTCCCTAGAAGTTCTGCCTCCCTCCTTTCTTCCCACCTTAGCTGGTATCTCTGAGGAGGTGTCTTAGTGTCCTTTATAGCACCTATTTCATTCTACCTGAAAAAGAGGCGTAATTTCCATTCACAGTGAAGTGGGGCACATCCATTGGTATGACGTAGAACTTCCTCACAGAATGTGCTCATCTAAAATGAGAATGCAGCCAGGTGGTGGCCACGCCTTTAATCCCAGCACTCGGGAGGCAGAGGTAGGAGGATCGCCAGTGAGTTTGAGGCCACCCTGAGACTACAGAGTAAATTCCAGGTCAGCCTGGGCTAGAGTGAGACCCTACCAAAAACCAAAAAATAAATAAATTAATTAATTAATTAAAATTAAAATGAAATGCATAGGATGGCTGGAGAAATGGCTTAGTGGTTAAGATGCTTGCCTACAAAGCCAAAGGACCCAGTTTTGATTCCCCAGGACCCACGTAAGACAGATGCACAAAGGGGTGCATGCGTCTGGAGTTTGTTTGCAGTGGCTGGAGGCCCTGGTGTGCCCATTCTCTCTCTTTCTCAAATAAAGAAAAAAAAATTTTTTTTTTTGTTTTTCGAGGTAGGGTCTCACCACTCTGGCCCAGGCTGACCTGGAATTAACTTTGTAGTCTCAGGGTGGCCTAAAACTCACAGCGATCCTGCTACCTCTGCCTACCGAGTGCTGGGATTAAAGGCGTGCCACCATGCCCAGCTGTCAAATAAAGAAAAAATTTTAAGAGAATACATAGGAAGTGCACTTCGTAAGTACTACAAACCAAGGAATTTCTTTTTTTTTTTTTTTTTTTTTTTGGTAGGGTCTCACTCTAGATCAGGCTGACCTAAAATTCTTATGTAATCTTAGGGTGGCCTTGAATTCACAGCCATCCTCCTACCACTGCCTCTGGCCAAACCAAGCAATTTCTGGTTCAAATTTAATATTCAAAACTTAATATGAAGCCGGGTATGGTGGCGCACGCCTTTAATCCCAACACTGGGAGGCAGAGGTAGGATCGCCAAGAGTTCGAGGCCACCCTGAGACTATATAGTTAATTCCAGGTCAGATACATATAATTTTACCACCTATTACAAAAGAAAGGAAATTTGCATACTAATGAGGTTTATTTATTTATTTTTTATTTTTTTGGTTTTTGCAAGGTAGGGTTTCACTCTGGTCCAGGCTGACCTGGAATTAACTATGTAGTCTCAGGGTGGCCTCGAACTCTCGGTGATCCTCCTACCTCTGCCTCCCGAGTGCTGGGATTAAAGGCGTGCGCCACCACGCCCGGCTCTAATGCGGTTTATTTTTACACTGTGGCAAGGTACCCTGCCGTGGGGCCAAGTGCTGCCAGGACACCTAGGCCTTGTTACCCATTTCATTTGCAATTACCTTCATCACTACCACGTTCAGAAACTTCACTGTTGCCAGATTTTTCAAATCATTTATTCAGTTACTCAACCCTATATAGGGTTGAAGAAGATGGGAGCTGGGCTTGGTGGTGCACACCTTTAACCACAACACTTGGAAGGCAGAGGTAGGAGGACGGCCATGAGTTTGAGGCCACCCTAAGACTACAGAGTGAGTTCCAAGTCAGTCTGGGATACAGCAAAGACCCTACCTCAAAAAAACAACCCCCCCCCCAAAAAAAAGGTGGGCTGTGCAAGTAAAACAGTGGAAGTCTAAAACTGAGAGGCAAGGACAGAGGGTTGGGGGAGGAGGACTGTTTAGTATAGACGTTGAGTAGACAGACACCTTCACTTGTGACAGCACAGCTGTGGAGCCCTTGCCTAGCATGTGAGAAGTCCTCAGCAAGGGTGTGGGGGGCGGAAAATAAATGGGCTTATTTGAATAAGAGGAAGTCTGAGGAGAGGGGACTCTGCTCTACCACTTCTTTTATTTAATTAATTAATTAACTTACTTATTTGAGAGAGAGAATGGGCACGCCAGGGCCTCCAGCCACTGCAAAAGAACTCCAGACGCGTGTGCCTCCTTGTGTATATGGCTTATGTGGGTCGTGGGGAACTGAACCGGGGTCCTTTGGCTTTGCAGGCAAGCGCCTTAACCGCTCAGCCATCCCTCCAGCCCTGCTCTACCACTTCTATGTTTACCTTTGAAACTGTCTCTGTCATTTAAGGTTCACTGGCTTTCCTCCCTGAAACCTTTTCCCTTCCCTAGAAGTTCTGCCTCCCTCCTTTCTTCCCACCTTAGCTGGTATCTCTGAGGAGGTGTCTTAGTGTCCTTTATAGCACCTATTTCATTCGACCTGAAAAAGAGGCGTAATTTCCATTCACAGTGAAGTAAGGCACATCCATTGGTATGACGTAGAACTTCCTCACAGAATGTGCTCATCTAAAATGAGAATGCAGCCAGGTGGTGGCCACGCCTTTAATCCCAGCACTCGGGAGGCAGAGGTAGGAGGATCGCCGTGAGTTTGAGGCCACCCTGAGACTACAGAGTAAATTCCAGGTCAGCCTGGGCTAGAGTGAGACCCTACCTCGAAAAACCAAAAAAATAAATAAATTAATTAATTAATTAAAATGAGAATGCATAGGATGGCTGGAGAAATGGCTTAGTGGTTAAGATGCTTGCCTACAAAGCCAAAGGACCCAGTTTTGATTCCCCAGGACCCACGTAAGACAGATGCACAAAGGGGTGCATGCGTCTGGAGTTTGTTTGCAGTGGCTGGAGGCCCTGGTGTGCCCATTCTCTCTCTTTCTCAAATAAAGAAAAAAAATTTTTTTTTTTGTTTTTCGAGGTAGGGTCTCACCACTCTGGCCCAGGCTGACCTGGAATTAACTTTGTAGTCTCAGGGTGGCCTAAAACTCACAGCGATCCTGCTACCTCTGCCTCCCGAGTGCTGGGATTAAAGGCGTGTGCCACCATGCCCAGCTGTCAAATAAAGAAAAAAATTTTAAGAGAATACATAGGAAGTGCACTTCGTAAGTACTACAAACCAAGGAATTTCTTTTTTTTTTTTTTGAGGTAGGGTCTCACTCTAGATCAGGCTGACCTAAAATTCTTATGTAATCTTAGGGTGGCCTTGAATTCACAGCCATCCTCCTACCACTGCCTCTGGCCAAACCAAGCAATTTCTGGTTCAAATTTAATATTCAAAACTTAATATGAAGCCGGGTATGGTGGCGCACGCCTTTAATCCCAACACTGGGGAGGCAGAGGTAGGATCGCCAAGAGTTCGAGGCCACCCTGAGACTATATAGTTAATTCCAGGTCAGCCTGGACCAGAGTGAGACCCTACCTCGCAAAACCAAAAAAAAAAAATCTTAATATGAGCTGGGCGTGGTGGTGCACGCCTTTAATCCCAGCACTGGGGAGGCAGAAATAGGAGGAGCGCTGTAAGTTCCAGGCCACTCTGAGGCTACAGAGTGAGTTCCAGGTCAGCTTTGGCTAGAGACCTTACCTCAAAAAAACAACAACAAAATTTTTTTTTCTTCTTTTCGCTGTAGCCCAGGCTGACCTGAAATTCACTGTGTAGTCTCAGGGTGGCCTCAAACTCATTATGATCCTCCTACCTCAGCCTCCCAGAGTGCTGAGATTAAAGGCGTGCTCCACTACGCCCAGCTGTCAACAACAACAAAACAAAATCTAATGGGCTCCAAGTTGTAAGTTCTCTAAGCTTTCCAGGTGTAGGACCAGGAGTGCCATGTAGAATGGTACTGGGATCCTATGCCCAGGGCTGGCTTTTAGGAGGCAGCAAGCAAAGGGCGGTATCTGTTCATGCCAAGGGAGCTGGTGTTCTGACTCACCTCTCAGTCCCATGGGGTTGTGATTGTGGAAACTTGTTTCAGGAACAGCAGATGTGGCAGGGCCAGGAGGAGACCTGACCTGACCCCAGGCTCTTAAAAGAGTGATCTCTGGGGCTGGAGGGATGGCTTAGCAGTTAGGGCGTTTGCCTGCAAAACCAAAGGACCCAGGTTCGAGTCCCCAGGACCCACGTAAGCCAGATGCACAAGGTGATGCATGTGTCTGGAGTTTGTATGCAGTGGCTGGAGGCCCTGGCGCGCCCATTCTCTCTCTCTCCCTTTTTCTCTCTCAAATAAATAAATAATGGGCTGGAGAGATGGCTTAGTGGTTAAACGCTTGTCTGTGAAGCCTAAGAATCCTGGTTCGAGGCTCGATTCTCCAAGACCCACGTAAGCCAGATGCATAAGGGGGCGCATGCATCTGGAGTTCGTTTGCAGTGGCTGGAAGCCCTGGCACGCCCATTCTCTCTCTACCTCTGTATCTCTCTCTAATAAATAAAAAAAGTAAAATATTCAAATAAATTTTATATATATATATATATATTTTTTTTTTTTTAAAGAGTGGCCCCCTGTATGCATTACCTGCCCCTTACACCAGTGCGTGCCCCTCCTGGGTCCCGTCGCAGCCACCCGGCCTAGAGCATCTCCTGCGGGGTCCTCGGCCGCACGGGCCCAGCCGTCGCCTCTCCTCGGGGCGGGGACAGTGCCAGGCCCTGCACCGCGCCGGCCGCCCGCCCACGAGCACGTCTGCGTGGGACCAGCCCGCGCCCAGCTCCGCCCCACGCCGCCGCGGCCCGCGTCCTCCCCCCGCCGGCGGCCTCCACGGCAGCACGCGGCCCGGGCGCCCGCACTCCCGCACGCCCTCGCGCCCCAGCCCGCGTCGGGGGACGAGGACGCGCGCGCGCCGCGGCCCGCAGAGCCAGGCCTTCCAGCCGGAAGTGGGTCCCCAGGCTCACTCCATTGGCTCTAGACCTGTGACTGACGGGAGCGTCAGCCAACCGTAGCTGGACCAGACGCATGCGCGCACTAAAAGTGTAGCTCCCGCAAAAAATTATAATAAATATAATATAATATAATATAATATAATATAATATAATATAATATAATATAATATAATATAATATAATATAATATAATATAATATAATATAATATAATATAATATAATATAATATAATATATATAATATAATGTAATGTAATGTAATATATGTAATATATGTATAATGTAATATATGTAATATATGTAATATATGTAATATAATATAATAAATATAATAATATAATATAATATAATATAATATAATAATATAATATAATATAATATAATAATATAATACATAACATATAACATACCATAACATAATTTATATTTATATATATATATACATATATATTAGGCCGGGCGTGGTGGCCCACGCCTTGAGTCCCAGCACTGGGGAGACAGAGGTAGGAGGATCGTTGTGAGTTCGAGGTCAGCCTGAGACTACATAGGTTAGCCTGGGCTAGGATGAAACCCTACTTCTGAAACCCAATATAATAATATTAATAATGCATATATAATATATATGACATCATATATTGTATATATTGTTATATAATATATTATATATTATGATGATGATGATGGGGTGGTGCGGACCTATTTTGTCCTAGTCCCCATGGGCTTGGAGAAGAAGGTTCGTACGCGTCTGTGGCCACATCCGAGTCGAGCGCCGCCCGCCCTCGCAGCACTGCATCCAGCCCCCGCCCCTTGCTCCATCTTCACCACGACGGAGCAGGCGCTGCCTGCCACACCCACAAGGAAAGGACCACCTGGGTCACACGACCTCGCCCCAAACAGCCTGCAAGCCATGGGCCCGGACCCCTGTGTAGAGGCTCAGGCCAGGGACAAGACCCGAGTTCCATTCCCATCGCTGCAAAAGCAAGCAAAAAGCCTTCCGGATGGCGCGGGCTCAGCCTGTGAGGGTGAAGAAGCCTGGATTGATTGGGATAGCCCAGCTCCCCCATCCAGTGCTCTTTCACCAGAGCCAAGCCACCTCCCTGCTCACCGAAGCGCTTGGGTCTAGTGGGGTGGATGACACTTAAAGGAAGTGCGGACAGAGTGTATCTCAAAGCATCGCACAGGGGGAAAGCTAACTGCCCACCTGTGGTCTAAGAAGACTGCACCAAGGAGCTGTATAACTGGAGCAGAAACGAAGAAGAAGAAAAAAGAACCCACTGCATTCTTCTTTCACTGTTAAGACGTCTCCAAAGGGTTTTCGTCTTCCTCTGAGTCTCTTGAGTTTCTGGATTCTAGCTCCTCCTCATACCTGGAATTGTAGTCCTCAAAGTCCCAAGCGACATCAAAGCTCTGTCACAAGCTAGTTCTCGGCAGGATGTGGTGTCACATGCCTATATTGCACTTCAGAGAGGCTGAGGCAGGAGGTTTGTGAATTTGAGGTCAGCCAAGGCTGCATTTCAAGATCCTGACCCAACAAAACAAAACAAAACAAGCAGGTTGGTTCGTGCCTGTAATCCCAGCACTTGTGAGCTGAAGGCGGGAGGATCAGAAGTTCAATCATCCTTGACTATATAGCGAGTTTGAAGCCAGCCTGGGCTCCATGAGACCCTGTTTCAAAACCAACAGTGGTGGCGCACGTCTTTAATCCCAGCACTTGGGAGGCAGAGGTAGGAGGATCAAAGTGAGTTTCCCCAGTAGAGTGGGACCCTACCTTGAAAAAATACAAAGTAGGGGCTGGAGAGATGGTTTAGCAGTTAAAGTGCTTGCCTGTGAAGCCTGAGAACCCAGATTCGACTCCCAGTACCCACATAAGCCAGATGCTCAACAGCGGCTCATGTGTCTGGAGTTTGTTTGCAGTGGCTAGAGGCCCTGGTGTTCCCATTCTCTTTATCTATCTATATCTACCTATCTATCTATCATCTATCTATCATCTATCTGCCTCTTTCTCTTTCTGTGACTCTCAAATAAATAAATAAAAATAAAATATTTTTTAAATTCTCTAAAAAAAAAATGAAGAAAAAAAAAAAAAAACAGCCGGGCATGGTGGCACAAGCCTTTAAACCCAGCATTCAGGAGGCAGAGGTAGGAGGATTGCTGTGAGTTCAAGGCTACCCTGAGACTACAGAGTGAATTCCAGGTCAGCCTGGGCTAGAGCGAGACCCTACCTCAAAAAAAAAAAAAAAAAAAAAGAAAGAAAGAAAAAAAGAAAGAAAAGAAAGAAAAGAAAAAGCCCAAAGTAATAGCAACAACAACAAAGCCAGTCGTGTGCCCTCTTCCTTCAGCTCTGAGTGCCCGTGTGCCAGGCTAGACCGCCGGTGTACACTGGTCCTCATTTCTCCTGTCTGGGTTTCCCGGTACCTCTGTGGCCTTATTGCCTCCATCACACAGTCCCTCTCACCTCAACTCACATTATATAGATGGCTGCTGGACAGCTGTGCCTGGATACCATCCTGAAATTCCCTATTCCTAAATTGAATTTGTCAGCCAACCCTGTCTCACATACACAGCAAGAAAAGCCAGTTCCCCCACTGGTTTCCATTTCCCTCAATGCCCCCACCATGCTTGTCATAAATTATGTCCCACACCATAACGTCACACCGGACCTCATAAATACATGTAATGACTACTTATCTGTTTATTAATATTTTTTTTTTGAGGTAAGGTTTTGCTTTGTAGCTCAGGTTGGCTTCAAACTCATGACCCTCCTGGCTTGGCTTCCCCCAGTGATGGGATTCCAGATATGAGCCACCATTTATTTTTTTAACCATGCATTCATTCTCTTTGTGTTGTTGGGGTTGGAGCCCAGGGCCTCCCACTTGCTAGGCACATGCTCTACCGCTGAGCTACACCCCAAGCTCTGTGGCAATTTTCAAACATTCACAGAACAAACGGAGAAAACCTCTAATGATCTCTGCCATGTGTCGCGTGCCTGTTTATCCCAGAAGCTTTGTGTGCATAATTAAATTCAGTCTACTCACAGTAATAATGGAAGGCTGACTTATATGTGGTATGAAGACTATAATCTAGGAGCTTGGGTATGTGAGGCAGGCATTCTGCCATTGAGCTATACTTCCAGCTCCTCCTCCTCCTCTTCTTCTTCTTTTTTTGTTTTGGTTTAAAGGTAGGGTTCGCTCTAGTTCAGGCTGACTTGGAATTCACTATGTAGTCTCAGAGTGGCCTCAAACTCTGGGTGATCCTCCTACCTCTGCCTCCCGAGTGCATCACCATGCCTTTAGTTAGTTCTCCAGTCTGTCTCCACACAAGCAGTCAAGCAGTCCCAGGCCTCCTGGGACTCTACATGTCCTCTCCCCATCTTTCATCCACCTGCTGCTAGTTCTTTAGATCACTCTCATCGTCCTTTTGCCTGAAAGTCACTAAATCTTAACTATCACTGACACATTTTATTTATTTATTTATTTATTTATTTATTTTTGGTTATTTGAGATAGGGTCTCACTCTAGCTCAGGCTGACCTGGAATTCACTATGTATTTCTCAGGGTGGCCTCAAACTCACAGCACTCCTCCTACCTCTGCCTCCCGAGTGCTGGGATTAAAGACGTGCACCACCACACCCGGCTCTTTATTTATTTATTTATTTTTAGAGAGAGAGAGAGCGAGAGAATTGATGTGCCAGGTCCTCAGTCACTGTAATCGAATGCTAGATGCTTGTGCCACCTAGTGGACATGTGCAACCTTGCACTTGCCTAACCTTTGTGTGCCTAACACGGATCTGGAGAGAGATCAAACATGGGTCCTTAGGCTTCACAGGCAAGCGCCTTAACGGCTAAGCCATCTCTCTAGCCCCACATTTCATTTTAAAGTATAGTTTCACTGGGCGTGATAGCACATGCCTTTAATTTCAGCACTAGGGAGGCAGAGGTAAGAGGATTTCTGTGAGTTCAAGGCCACCCTGAGACTACATAGTGAATTCCAGGTCAGCCTGGACTACAGTGAGACCCTACCTTGAAAAAACAAACAAAAATTTAAATATATATATATAGTTTCAAATCTCACTCTTGCTAGATGTGGTTATTCATATCTGTAATCTCAGCACTTGGGAGAGTGAGGCAGGAGGATTGACTCAAGATCAAAGCAAAGCTGCATTACAGAGTGAGTCCTGTCTCAAAGAATGATGATGATGATGATAATAATAATGGGGAGATGGCTCAGTAGTTAAAGGTGTTTGCTTGCAAAACCTGCAGGCCTGGATTCAATTCCACCCATGTAAAGCCAGATGCAAAAAGTGGGACAAGAATGGCCTGGCGTGGTGGCGCACGCCTTTAATCCCAGCGCTTGGGAGGCAGAGGTAGGAGGATTGCCAAGAGATCGAGGCCACCCTGAGACTACATAGTGAATTCCAGGTCAGCCTGGACCAGAGTGAGACCCTACCTCACAAAACCAAAAAAAAAAAAAAAAAAAAAAAAAAAAAAGTGGGACAAGTGGCTGGCATTGGTTTGCAGTGGAAAGAGACCCTGGCGTGCGCATGCGCGCACACACACATATGCAAATAAGTAGAATTAAACAACAACAAAAAATGAGCTGAAAAGATAACTTAATAAAATACTTGCCTTGCAAGCACAAGGACCTGAATTACATTCCCAATACCCACGTAAAATGCTAGGCATGGTGGCACATGATTGTAATCCCAGAGCCAGGAAAGTAACGACAGATTCAGTTCCAGGTTAGCCTAACTGGCAACTCCAGACCAACTGAGACCTTGACTGATGAAGAGGCCAGGTGTGGTGGTGCACCTGGGAAACTGAGGTAGGAGGACTGCTGGGAGTCAAGGCCAACCTGAAACTACACAGTGAATTCCAGGTTAGCATGGGCTACAGCAAGATCCTACCTCGAAAAACAAAAAACAAACAAACAATAAGAATGGCATTCCTGAGAAGCATCTGAGATTGTCCTCTGGCCCCAAGGAGCACCTACACACACAAATATGCACAAACACACACCCTAAAAAAATTAAAAATAAAAATAACTGGGCTGGGGAGATGACTCAGCCATTAAAAGCACTCACATGCAAAGCCTGCCAGTAGCCATGCAAAGCCAGGTGCACAAAGTGGTGTATGTGTCTGGGGTTGGTTTGCCCTGGTGCTCCCATTCTCATTCTCTCAAACAACAAATTAAATAGGGCTAGAGAGATGGCTTAGTGGTTAAGGTCGGTGCACATGCATGCGGAGGCCAGAAGTCTTCAGTAACTCACTACATTATTATTATTATTGATTACTATTTGGTTTTTCAAGGTAGGGTCTCACCCTACCCCAGGCTGACCTGGAATTCACTCTGTAGTCTCAGGGTGGCCTCAAACTCACATCCATCCTCCTACCTCTGCCTCCCAGGTGCTGGGATTAAAGGTGTGCGCCATCATGCCTGGCTTAGTTTGACTGTTTTTAATTAGGCAAACAAATATTAGTCCCTTGTCATTAACCCTTTAAGGTTTGCCAGATGAGCTGTGGCACTGTGTTTTCCTGAACTAAACTACCTTGTGTGTGTGTGTGGGGGGGTGATCCCTGGGAGCTGGAATAGATTGGAGGTACCACTTAGAGACTAGTTCCCCCCCTCACCCCCGTCTCTGACACAAGTAAATCTTACCCGTTTGACATAGTTGTCTCTGTCTGAGGGTGGGGTATCCCCAGCTTCGAAGGCCCAGGAATCTGAGTGAAAGCCCCATGTCTCTGCCCCACCCTGACTGCTGTGGGTGCTCAGACTCTTGGAGTCTTTTCAAGGACCTCACCAAGAGTGAGAGTTAAATGCAACGTAGGTAAAGCTGGTGGAACAGCGCGCCTCGTGGAGCTAGCGTCGCAGCAGGAATCCACACACTCAGCGGATGTTGTCCACTTGAGCTCGGCAGAGGCGTCCATCCACCTTGCTGGATATCCAACATCAGAGCAGCTCCCCTGGGCTGCTTCCATGTCTTTCTGCAGGTCCAGTCCCTCTCCTTCCTTCCTCACCCCAGTGCTCAGCAGTGGAGGACATTGCTGCGTGGCCACCAGGAGGAGCATTTGTGTCACAGAAGAGGGTAAACTATCCCGCAGCAAAAAGCCGGCTCTATTCCTAGGCACATTTTGTCTCCTCTGCAGAGAACTGTTTGCAATGTATTGTTCTGGAATGACCCCACAGCCATCTTCCTCCCTCCGGACCCTCCCGCCGAAGCATGGAATGTTCTCTAACTTTGGATTTAGCTTGCTCTGAAGAAACAGAACCCAACGGCAGCCAGGAGGTCGTGACTCCCTCCCTTTGCCTACAAAGCTCTGACAGTCTGAGAGTCCTTTCCTGGGCTCTTCAGTTAGCTCCAAATTAACCTGGTCTAGAGAGTGAGACCCTGTCTCAAACAAACAAACAAACAAAAATTCCAAACTAAAACATACAAACAAACAACATTTTGCCAGGTGTGGTGGGCGCACACCTTTAATCCCCAGCACTCGGGAGGCAGAGGAAGGAGGAGTTCGAGGCCACCCTGAGACTTACATAGTGAACTCTAGGTCAGCCTGGGCTAGAGAGAGAACCTACCTCAAAAAAAAAAAAAAATTATTCTGTGCCTGACATGGTGGTGCATGCCTTTAAGACCAGCACTCGGGAGGCAGAGGAAGGAGGAGTTCGAGGCCACCCTGAGACTTACATAGTGAACTCTAGGTCAGCCTGGGCTAGAGAGAGAACCTACCTCAAAAAAAAAAATTATTCTGTGCCTGACATGGTGGTGCATGCCTTTAAGACCAGCACTTGGGAGCCAGAAGTAGGGGGATTGCTGTGATTTGGGGGCCAGCCTGGGGCTACAGAGTAAGTTCCAGGTCAACCTGGGCTAGAGTGAAACATTCCCTCAAAAAAAAAAATCCAAAAAACTATTTTGTAAACAATAAAGTAAGGAGTGGGGTACACCTTAATTCTCCCCTCACTCCTGCCTGCTGTGTTCTCGGAGACACTGCACTCTCAGAAGCTCGAGCCTCTGCCTGGGAAGGGCTTTCAGAGTAGTTTATCCCCCTTTTGCCAATGTCAAGGAAAAAGAATTAACCACAGGGCAAAGGGTTGGAAAGAAACTTGTCTGGAACATCATGAGGAGAAAGGCTGTGCTGTCTTCATAAGCAAGAGTTGTCCAAAGAAATCTGATGACGGCAGGATTTCTACAAACACGTGTAGCCATGAGCCACCCCTGCTGACCAGAAGATAGACTTAATGTGTTTTTACAGAAAGATTCAGTGAATTTGTTAATAAAAGCATAAATAATGGGCTGGAGAAATTGTTTAGTGGTTAAGGTGCTTGCCTGCAAAGCCAAAAGACCTAGGTTCAATTCCCCAGTACCCATGTAAAGCAGATGCACAACGGGGAGCATGTGTCTGGAGTTCCTTTGCAGTGGTTAGAGGCCCTGGCATGCTCATTCTGTCTCTCTCTGTCCTTGCAAATAAATAAAAATATATATTTTTTAAAATATTTTATTTATTTGCTTATTTTAGACAGGGAGAGAGAGGAAGAGGCAGAGAAAGAGAGACAGGGAGAGGGAGAGAATGGGAACATTCTCAGCCACTGCAAACAAACTCCAGATGCATGCACCACCTTGTGCATCTGGCTTGCATGGGTCCTGGAGAATCGAACCTAGGTCCTTAGACTTCACAGGCAAATGCCTTAACAGCTAAGCCATCTCTCCAGCCCTAAAAATATTTTTTTAAAAGAACAAATAAGCTGGGCATGGTGGCACACGCCTTTAATCCCAGAACTCTGGAGGCTGAAGTAGAAGGATCACCACCCTGAGACTCCATAATGAATTCCAGGTCAGCCAGGGCCAGAGCAAGACCCTACCTCAAAAAAAAGAAAAGAAAGAAAGAAAAAAGAAAGAAAGAAAGAAAGAAAAAAGAAAAGAAAAGAGAAAGAAAGAGGGCTGAAGAGATGGCTTAGCGGTTAAGGCACTTGCCTGTGAAGCCTAAGGACTCATGTTTGACTCTCCAGATCCCACAAAAGCCAGACACACAAGTTACTCAAGTGTGCAAGGTTGCACATGCACACAAAATGGTGCATATGTCTGGAGTTTGGTTGCGGTGGCTGGAGGCCCTGGCGTGCCAATTCTCTCTCATGTTCTCTCTCTCATAAAAAAATATATAGCCGGGTGTGGTGGCGCACGCCTTTAATCCCAGCACTGGGGAGGCAGAGGTAGGAGGATCACCGTGAGTTCAAGCCCACCCTGAGACTGCATAGTGAATTCCAGGTCAGCCTGAGCTGGAGTGAGACCCTACCTCGAAAAACCAAAAAAAAAAAAATAGATAAATAGATAGATAGATAGATAGATAGAGAGAGAGAGAGAAAGAAAGAAAGAAAGGACTGAATGGAACGTGGCCATCCCTGGGAAAGGTATTTCAGTTCTGGGACGCTAGGTGGCAGCACAAAGCAACAGACCAGGAGACCAGGGCCTCTTGGGGACCAGGGGCAGCCGGGGCTGAGTGGGTCCTTCATTTGCCTCTCTCCAGTGGTAAGGGCACCACATGGGGCTGGGAAGAGGAAATCAGGGGAAGTAGACTTGTAGGGCTTCTTTTCAGATTCTCCTGGAACTGGAATCCTCCAGCTCTCAAAAGGGGAAATAGGGGGCTGGAGAGATGGCTTCCTTGCAAATCCTGGAGGCCCGGGGTTCAATTCCCCAATACCCGTGTAATGTCAGATGCACAAAGATGGCACATGCATATGGAGTTTGGTTGCAGTGGCTGGAGGCCCTGGTGTGCCCATTCTCTCTCTGTACCTTCCTATTTCTGTATCTCTCTCTCTCAAATAAATAATAATAATAATAATAATAATAATAATAATAATGAGCTTTAATCCCAGCCATTGGGAGGCAGAAATAGGAGGATCATGTCTGTGGTTGAAACATACCTGTGCCAATGACAGACAGAGCCAGGAGCATCTAGAAGCTGCTGAGAGAGATCTTGTCTCAAAAGAGGCTGGAAGAGGAGAAATGCCCCAGGTTGCCCTCTGGTGTGGGAGTTTGAATGGATGTCCCCCAATAGACTCAGGGGTTTATTAAAGCTTGTAACTTGGATCTCCAGCTAGCTGGCTAGAGGAGGTGTCGCTGGGGGTGGATCCTGGGGTGCTGGGGGTAGACCTAAGGTATGCAGAGTGCTGGAGCTCTACCTGGGGTTCCTGGAGTGTGCTTGTTGCTGGTGTTGCTGGTGGCTTTTCCCTCTGTGTGGATCTGTGGGGGGGGGGGAGCAGCTTCTTCTGCCATTGTGGAACTTCCCCTGGATCTGGAAGCTTCAATAAATCCCTTCCTCCCAGAAACTGTGTCTGGTTTGGAAGCTCATCCCAGCAGTGTGAAGCTGAGTGCGACATCTAGTAAGTACATAGTGCACACACACATACATAAAACAAATAATAAAAGTAGAAAATTAACAGTGGGGTGTGGTGGTGCACGCCTTTAACCCCAGCACTGGGAGGCAGAGGTAAGAGGATCGCTGTGAGTTCAAGGCCACCCTGATATTGAATGGCAGGTCAACCTGGACTAGAGTGAGACCCTTACTCAAAAACAAAACCAGGCCACCCTGGCGCACGCCTTAATCCCAGCACTCAATGGCAGAGGTAGGAGGATCCTGACTACATAGTTAATTCCAGGTCAGCCTGGACTAGAGTGAGACCCTACCTCAAAAAAACAAAAAAAAAAAAAAAAAAAAAAAAAAAGAAGAAGAGGAGGAGGAAGAAGCAGAAGAAGAAGGGGAAGAAGGAGGAGGAAAAGAAGGAGGAGGAGGAGGAAGAGAAGGAGGAGGAGATGTATTTAGTCCTTACGCCAGGTACTTTCTGAGGTCCTCTATCTTCTCAACCTCACTGAAGATCCTGCACAGTGGACGTCATTCTATTCTACTGATAGGGAAAATGAAAATCAAATGAGCTGCAGAACTCTACACCTCTCTTTTGATTTATTTATTTAGGTTTTCCCAGGTAAGTTCTCACTCTAGCTCAGGCTGACCTGGAATTCACTATGTAGTCTCAGGGTGGCCTCGAACTCATGGTGATCCTCCTACCTCCCCAGTGCTGGGATTAAAGGCATGTGCCACCACACCCAGCACACACCTCTCTTTTTAAACTATTTTATTTTTATTTATTTGTCAGAGAGAATGGGCATGCCAGGGTCTCCAGACTCTGCAAACGAACTCCAGACGCATGCACCAGCTTGGGCATCTGGCTTACATGGGTCCTGGGGGAGCGAACCTGGATCCTTTGGCTTTGCAGGCAAATGCCTTAACTGCTAAGCCATCCCTCTAGCCCCACACCTCTATTTAAAAACAAAAAAAAAATTGGTTTTGTTTTGTTTTGGTTTGGTTTTTCAAGGTAGGGTTTCACTCTAGTCCAGGCTGACCTGGAATTCACTATGTAGTCTCAGTGTGGCCTCAAACTCACGGCAATCCTCCTACCTCTGCCTCCCCAGTGCTGGGATTAAAAGCATGTGCTACTACGCCAGGCTATTTCTTTATTTGTGAGCAGAAAGAAAGACAGAGAGAAAATGGGCACCCCAGAGCTTCTTGCTACTGCATTCAAACTCCAGATGCATGCATCACTTTGTGCATCTGGCTTTATGTGGGTTCTGGGGAATTGAACCCAGGCTGTCAGGCTTTGCAAGCAAGCATCTTTAACTGCTGAGCCATCTCCCCAGCCCACTCCACACCTCTTAAATATATTGGGGACCCTGGTGGTCTCTCTCTCTCAGGTAGGGTCTTGCTTGTAGCCTAAGCTGGCCTAAAATCCTCAGTCCTCCTACCTCAGCCTTCCATGTGCTGGAATTACAGAAATATGTCACCATATATTTTCTGAGCAGTAATTTGTGTCCTTTTTTTTTTTTTTCCCTCCATGTAGGGTTCTCACTCTAGCTCAGGCTGACCTGGAATTCACTATGTAGTCTCAGTCAGGTGGCCTTGAACTCACGGCAATCCTCCTACCTCTGCTGGGATTAAAGGTGTGTACCAACACGCCTGGCCTTTTTTCTTTTTTTTTTTTTTTTTTTTTTTTGGTCTTTCAAGGTAGGGTCTCACTCTAGCTCAGGCTGATCTGGAATTCACTATGGACTCTCTCAGGGTGGCCTTGAACTCACGGCAATTCTCCTACCTCTGCCTCCTGAGTGCTGGGATTAAAGGCGTGCGCCACCACGCCTGGTGCCTGGCCCATTTTTATTTTTATTTTTTTTTTTTGAGACAAGTCCAACAGACTGCCTTTTTTTTTTTTTTTTTTTTAGAGCAAGAGAGAGAGAGAGAGAGAGGGCGAATGGGTGCGCCAGTGGCCACTCAGCTGCTGTGAACGAACTCCAGATGCCTGCACCCCATTATGGGCAAGTGTGGCATTGCGCCCTTGTGTCACTTTTTGCGTCTGGCTAAACGTGGGACCTGGAGAATCAAACTGGTGTTCTTAGACTTGGCAAGCAGGCGCCTTAACCATTAAGCCATCTCTTCAGCCCTTGTTTTTGTTTTTGAGGTAGAGTCTCACTGTAGCCCAGGCTGACCTGGAATTTACCATGTATTCTCAGGATGGCCTTGAACTCACAGTGATCCTCCTACCTCTGACTCCTGAGTGCTGGGATTAAAGGCGTGCACCACCACGCTTGGCTTTAGACAGACAGACAGAGAGAGAGAGAGAGAGAAATGATTTACCAGGGCTTCTAGCCACTGTAGTCGAACTCCAGATGTGTATGCCTCCTTGTGAGCATGTGCCACCTTGATTATTTGTGTCACTGTGTGTCTGACTTATGTGGGACCTGGAGAGTCGAACATGAGTCTTTAGGCTTCACAGGCAAATGCTTTAACTGCTAAACCATCTCTCCAGCCCTTGTGTCCATTTTTACTCACTATTTTCCTTTGGTTTTCAAGGTAGGGTCTCGCTCTAGCCCAGGCTGACCTGGAATTCACTATGTGGAATTCACTAGGAATTCAACCAGCCATTTTTACTCTTTAATTATGACATACAGAAGCCAGGTGTGGTGGCACACACATTTAACCCCAGCACTTGGGAGGCAGAGGTAGGAGGATCACTGTGAGTTTGAGGCCACCCTGAGAATACATAGTGAATTCCAGGTCAGCCTGAGCTAGAATGAGACCCTACCTCAAAAAAATAATAAAAAAAAATTATGACATACAGGAAAGCTGGGGACATGGCTCAATGGTTAAAGGTACTTGCTTGCAAAGCCTACTGGTGCAGGTTCAATTCCTCAACACTCACATAAAGTCATATTCAAAAAATGGCACAAGCATCTGACATTCATTTGCAGTGGTAAGAGATCCTGGATGCCCATACACACAGGCAGCATGCATGTGCACATACATGCCTAATAAAAAATATATATTTTGTTTTGTTTTGTTTTTTCAGGTTCAATCCTCCTACCTTCCCGAGTGCTGGGAATAAAGATGTGCACCACCACATCCAGCAATATTTTTTTTAAATTATGACATATGTCCCATTCTCCTTTTTGTCTCTTATTGGCTTCTACATGGGGGTACACAGCAAACATTTCTCAAAGGAACTAACTTAGTCATTAGGAAATTCATCTTTTGTCTGTCAACACCACCACACTTTACCCATCCCTGTTAAATCTCTTGAGCAGATGCCTTCTAACCTTTCTATGCCTGGAAAGCACACTCCCTGCCCCATGCTGCAGAGCTTTTTCCAGAACCCCAGGAGCGTCCAGTGTGCCAGCACAGTCTCTGGAGTGTTCACAGCAATTCTGTGGGACGATCTGTGTTTCATGAAGGAAGAAATAGAGACAGAAGTGAAAGAGAATCACACCCAAGGACCACACACAGCGCAGCTCCAGGAAGCCAAGGCTGGCCTCTAGCCCACCTGAGGCCTTCACCTTGACTCAGATGCCTGTGCTGCTGGTGTCTTCACCCTTTGAGGCTTTTCCGAAGCAAAACATGTCCCTCCAAGGGACCAGCTGAGTATGGGCATCACCCCCTAAACAGGCACAGTTTGGCAGAGCTGGGGAGACCAGCTTCTGTAGTCTTTCAGAGGATAACACGTTGCTAGGAATCCTTTTAGGCTCTTAAAAGAGAGAGAGAAAGAGAATGGGAGTGTCAGGAGCCACTGCAAATAAACTCCAGATGCATGTACCACTTTGTGCATTTGGCTTTTATTTTTTATTTTTTTCTTTAACTTGAACTCTTGCTACCTCTGCCTCCCAAGTGCTGGGATTAAAAGCGTGTGCCACCACGTCCAGCTTGCACATCTGGTTTTATGTAGGTATTAGGGAAGTACCTTAAGGCAAATACCTTAACTGCTGAGCCATCTCTCCAGCCTCGTTCTTCTTTATATATATATGTATTTGCAAACAGATAGAGAGAAGAGATATGAGATAGAGAGAATGGGCACTCCAGGGCTTCTTGCCACTGCATGTACCACTTTGTGCATCTGGCTTTATGTGGGCTCTGGGGAATAGAAACCAGGGTGGTTAGGCTTTGCAGGCAAGCACCTTAACCGCGGAGCCATCTCTCCAGCTGACTCTCTTAGGCTCTGGAGCAGGCTAGAAGGAAGCTAAGGGTGATGGCTGAAAGCAGCCGTGACAGTAGGGGAGTGGGAAGAGCCTGGCTGTTCCTGGGGTTTGGACTCTGCTCCCCTGCTGCTGAGCCTCAGGAGTGACTCTGTGCTCTCCTTCAAGTCTGTACCCAAATGCCAGCTTCTCCGGGAGGCCCCAAGCCTAGCTCCCAGCTTACACTGTCTTGTGTTGCGTTTCTTTCTCATAGCAATCACTGCCTTTGATATACAATGTTATGATCTAATGTCCAAAACCTATCTTGTGCACCCGCCTTCCTAGTTCCAGTCATCAACTTCCGGGGAGACATTGGGCTAGGGGGCGAGTGCTCCCCAAATCGCTCCTCCTGGTGCACCAAGCCGGTTGAGGAGGAGGAGGAGGAGCTAGGGAGAGCACAGATGTGAAAAGAGCACAGAACAAATGACTTGTGGTGAACTCAATTTCACGTTTATGTGGCTCTCCGTGTCCTTTCCCTACAGTTCTGCCAAGGGAGGGATCAAAGTTTGATTTCAACAATTATTTTTCAACAGTCACAGGCAGAAAAAAAAAAAAAAAAAAAAAGAACACCTCAAAAAGACTAAAAAGAGACCAGAAATTGGCTGGGGCTACAGAGGCCTCAAGGCAATGATGGCAGGATGGTGGGGCTCCCCAGAGCCCCGGCCCGCCCCTCTCCCTGATTCCCATCGTGGAAGGCTCCCAGGAAGAATGTAGGTCAGGGACATAAGTGACCTTTCACACCTCAGACAAGCTAAGTTTGTTTTCTCCTTTTCTGTCCAGCCCGCAGCGGGAGGGAGGAGGAGACGGGATGAGCCTTGTCGAACTTTCTCTCCCTACAATGCCCCAGAGGGGCTGAGGGGAGAGAGTAAAGGATCTATTTACTTTGGATCAGGAGGGACAATGCAAGCAGATGGGCTTTGATGGGATTAGCTGCATAATCTCTAAGACCCTGGTAAATTGGAAAATGATCCATTATATTCCAGAACCTTTGGCGGCTTCAGCTTTTGGGGACGGAGGGGCAGGGCCCAGGGGCACCTTGTTAGAAAGGACCCCCTCTGGGAGCAACCCGAATCCCTCCGGGAGAATTTGGGAAGAGGTTTGTTAGCTGTGTGAGTGAAACAAACCCCTCTACTCCTGAGAGCACAGAAATAAAAAAATAAAAAAGTTCCCCTAGGCTTTTAACACCCCCTCTTTCTTCCCCCTCCTCCTCTTCTGGATAGACTATAAGGAATTAATGACACTTAGACTTTTGCCTTGGAAAATTCTTAGAATCCAAATTGTTTGCCTCACCCCTATCCCAATGCTGTACCCCGGGCCTGCCATACGTCCACACTTCCATACTTCAAAGACAGTAGACCTGGACTGCAGAGAGGACGGGGGTGGGGGGCAAGTTCTGCCCTAGCCTTCCAGGGTAGGCTTTCCCTCTGGCCAAGGTGGTCACAGCTGAGCTCCTGTTAGACACCTATGGAGATGCCCCTCCCCACTTCACATAGCACTTTCAGCTTATACAGAAACTTAGATGTACTAAATTTCATGGGGATTTGGAAGCAGCTGAGAGGGGGCGTCGGGATGGCTGGAAGGTGGGTGATTTGGTCCAGTGGAGTAAGGGATAGACTGAAACGTAACTGCCAGGGCGTCTTCCTCTCCCATTTGTCCTGCCTGTGGGCTTAGCCCCCCATCCTTCCTTTGACTCGCCCTACCTGGTCTCTTTAATACACAAACATACTACAAATCATACATATGTCGACTCAGGTGTTTAGAGTCTGCATCGATGAGATAGTATTCTTTGTCTCACTCAATTTTTAAACTTTTCGCCCAGTGTGATGTGATACCACCCTATTCACTTTATTGTTCTAAATTTGCTTCCCGGACTTTATTGTTACAACTGTTCTGGATGGAAACTGATTTAAATGTGTAGATCTAGGCTGGACGTGGTGGCGCACGCCTTTAATCACAGCACTGTGGAAACACAGGTAGGAGGATCTCCACGAGTTCAACGCCGCCCTGAGACTACATAGTGAATACCAGGTCAGCCTGAACTAGAGTGAGACCCTACCTCAGAAAGAACAACAACAACATTTTGTAGCCCTAATGTTGGGTATTAAGCCAAAGTACAAATTATGTATTTTTCCACATGTAGTATCGTCACAACTCTCTAAAAATAAGTTCACAAATAAGAAAATTAGGGGCTAGGGCTGTAGATATAGTTCAGTTGTAGAGCACTTTCCCAGCATGCACAAGGCCCTAGGTTCAATTCCCACTACGAGGAGAGATTGAGAGAGAAGAAAAGAAATCATGGAGCGCGTGGTGTGTACGGTGTGGTGACACACGCCCAGACGCCCGGTGCTTGACAGACTGACCCGGGAGATTGCTGTGAGCTTGAGGCCAGCCAGGGCTACACAGCAAGACCTGTCACAACACAACACAACAACATGAAATGGACAGATAGAAAGGCGGTGCAAACTCCACAGTTCCAGACAGAAAGGCCATCACTCAAGGCTCAGAGTATGGCTCTGGAGAGTGCTTTGCCCTGCACGCAGGAAGCCACGTGAAGAAACACAGAAGAAATTCACTTGACAGGGGATTATCTTTAAGAGACACCAAGAACCTGACTCGTACAGTGTTTGATTTCAGGCTCTTTCCCTGCAGTGCGGGATGTTTTGTTTTATTCCAGTGTCATTTTGGTTTTTGTTGTAAATATATATGTGAGTCTGGTGAGCGCACCAGGGCTCTTCACTGCACTACATTGTGCTATGGCTGGGTACTGGGGAACTGAACTAGCCCCGGAAGCTTTACAACCAAGTGCCTTTAACTGCTGAACCATCTCCCCAGCCTTTAATTTTTCTAGATTATTTATTTATTTATTTCCTTATTTGTTTATTATTGTGTGTCCGTGTGTGAGTACAGGGGAGAACAGTGTCAGAGCAAGCATGCGTGCAGGTCGGGAGACAACTTTTTCCACAAGCTTCTCGATATCCTCCTGTGTCTGCCTCCCATCCGACTAACAAGAGTGCTGGGTGTACAGAAGCCCAGCTTCCAGCTTTTTGGGGGTCTGGCTTTCAAATTCCCATGGTGTTCCAGCTTAGACTACAACCCCTTTATCCACTGAGCTATCTCCCCAGCCCTTCCAGTGACATTAAAGAAAGAAAAAAAAAAAAAGAGCAGGCATGGTGGCACACACCTTTAATCCCAGCCTTTAGGAGGGAGGTGGAGGTAAGTGGGTCACTGGAAGTTCCAGGCCATCCTGAGACTGAATTCCAAGTCAGCCTGGGCTAGAGTGAGACCCTACCTTGAAAACACAGACCAAACAAAACAGAAAGAAAGAGTGGCCGGATATTATATGTTTACTTGAAAACAGTTGACACAGGCTTCGTAAAGCAGGGGAGAAGGGAGAGTGGAGAGAGACAGCCAGGGAGTGACTGCCAGCCATTCACCCTACACTACAAATCCGGAACCCAAACAGGAAAGTCGGGAAGGTCCTCCCTACATTTCTGAATCAGGCAATTTCCCGAGCGCCCCTGCAGAACCAAGTAGGCAGGCGGGGGTGGGGGGTGGGGGTTGGCGTATTGGTGCCTGAGTTGTTTTTATTTATTTATCGATTTATTTATTTATTTGAGAGAAAGGAGCAGAGAGACACGCAGAGAGAACGGGAGCTCCAGGGCCTCCAGCCACTGCAAAGGAACTCCAGATGCATGTGCAACCTTGTGCATCTGGTGTACCTGGGTCCTGGAGAGTCGAACCGGGATCCTTTGGCTTTGCAGACAAACGCCTTAACGGCTAAGCTATCTCGCCAGCCCCCAAGTTCTTAATAAATAGTACCAGCCCAGGAGGAGGGTGAGAGAGCTTAGCCACAGCTCGTGATGAGACTGGGGTCAGACCCCTTCCCACCGTCCCCAGGCCCTAAACTGCCACAGCAACCTTGCAGGGCTGGGAGGGGGTCCCCTGAGCTCTCGGTGGACGCGGTGACCTCCACGTCCCACGCAGCTTTCTCTTGGGCTGGTCCCCACACTAGTCCTCAGCAGATGATCTTGTCTGAGCTGATCCGCAAGTTCCATTTATTTGTTATTTTTCACTCCTGGAGGGACCCTCTATAGAAGGAGGGAGAGGATGGAGGAAAAGTCCGTCGTAGCAGCTCTTTATTTACCCCACCATTTCAGGATGTGAGGAGATGAGAGAGGGAGGCTGGGCGAGTTCTTTTTTTCTTTTTCTTTTTTTTTTTTTTTTTGAGTCAAATGATGCTTGGTTAGGTCCCAGGGCTTGTTCACAGGGGGGTCCTGGTTGGAGGATTGGGGGGGGGAAGGTCCTGGTAGGGGGACCCCGGAGCGCGCTCCCTGCGGAGTCTGGACCAGGTTGGAAGGCTCACTCCACTTGCTCCGGGTGGCTCCATCCATCCGCCCGGGAGAGCCCAAGACCACGGTCGGGGCTCCGCGAGGCCCTGCAGGGTGGGACTCAAGCCCGACTCCCGCTAGGGACCGGTGCTGGCGCCGCACTGGGACGCTGCGCTGCGGGGACGAGGTCCGCGCCTGGAGGGCCCGCTGCGGCCTCGGGATGCTGCCCTGCCTGGCTCTGCTCTCCCGCACACTTCCCTTCGCCCGGCCTCACTCAAAGCCCCCTTCGGCTCCCGGGTCCCTAGACTAGACCCACATCTTCCTTCTCCTCCATTCCAGCTTCTTCAGCTGCGGGGAGGTGGTTGGGTCCCTGGGCAGAACCCGGGCTGGGCTGCCCGTTCCCCCGCGGGGCTGAGAGTTCGTTGCGGGTGAGAACCGCGCGGGATGGCTGGGGAATGGCTGGCGCTCCAGTGCGCTTGGCCCAGAGCTGGGAGCCCAGAAGACTGTCTCCCGGCCCGTGCGTCGCGGGCGGCCGAGGATGAGGATCCTTCGTCCCAACCGGGTCTGCAGTGCGCGGGGATCTGGGAGCCTGGCGCAGGGACCTGGGCCCCTTCCCTGTCCGCGCCCCGTCGATGTCCCCTTTCCAGCCGCGTCAAGGGTCCCTACCCTTCCCGGAGTCTTCTCAGGGTCCCTTCCCCCCTGCCCGCGCCCCAGCCAGGGTCCTTCCCCGCTGGAGGTCCGTTGACGGCCAGTCCCAGCGCGCCAGCCCCCGTCCAGCGCTTTCCCTGACTTTCCTATCATTTCACTGCAGAACCGTTTGTGTTCGTGCCACGCTTCCTTCTTGCTTCATTGATCATTATTGCATTTCTTTGGCTTGGCTGCATTTTTTATTTTTCCTCTTCTGGTGGATTTTGTGTTTCTTTCTTACCGGTTTCTGATTCTCCTTTCTTTTTCTGCTCATTTCTCTCCCCCCATCTCCCACTAGCTCTCTCCTCCAGGGCTGGCGGACATCCTTGGACACGAAGGCCAGTGGGTGTCCCCTTCCCCCGCCCCCTCCCCGCACCTCACTCGATCACCTCGAGCCCCTGGCGCCGCCCCACAGGTTCGCCTCGGGCGCAGCTGGCGGCTTGGACTTTGCAGAAAGCGGGGTTACAGGGGCAGCGGTGGTGGGAGCGCCAGGACCGTGCCAGGATGCAACTTGGGTTGGGGAGGGGGCTCTGCAGAGGTTCAAACCAGGGCAGCCAGAGAGACACACCCTGGGACACGGAGGCCTACAGGCCATCCAGAAGCACCCCCAACCCCACCCCGAGCCCTGCCTGGGGAGCCTCACAGCCAGCTCAAGGGCTCACACAGCACCCGTGGCCAATGCAACTAGACCGTCACATGTCACACGCGAAGCCAAAAACTACAGTGCGGAGTGCAGGCACACACTTGATGACGGTGCACACGCCAACCCGCGTATACACGCTTACACATTTCGGATAGACAGGAGACACAGACATGGAACCCTACTTGCATACACCGAATGGTGGGGAAGAGGTGGTCCAGGGCTAACTCATCTATTCAGGTGACGTGGGGGGCGGGGGGCAGGCAGAAGGAAGGAGAACTGTCGGTCCTCACCAAGAACCCACATACATCCACCCTGATTCCGCTGAACTGTTTGTTACCTCAGGGATGCAGACAAAACCAGAATGAGACAGAAAGAAAGAGAGAGAGAGAGAGAGAGAGAGAGAGAGAGAGAGAGAGAACCTCAGAAGTGAGTGGCAGACCTAGAGAAAACCCCAGAAACTGGCTCTGCACTCAGAAAGCAGGCAGAGACTCGCCTGCCTCCGCGATGCTGTCCTACATGTATCACACACAATGCTAGTGCCAGGACCCAGATAGAGATCTGTTTATGTGAAAACACAGGAAATGTACATGGTTTAAAAAAATACAAGTAACACCCTGGGCGGGGTGCGCACGCCTTTAATCCCAGCGCTGGGAAGGCAGAGGTAGGAGGATCGTTGTGAGTTCAAGGCCACCCTGAGACTACAGAGTGAATTCCAGGTCAACCTGGGCTAGAGTGAAACCCTACCTCAAAAACAAACAAACAAATTATATATATATATATATATATATATATATATATATATATATATATATATATATATATATATACAAGTAACATGTACAGATGGGGATCCTAGTATCTATGGATAGGGAGGTGTCCAGTAGAGAATTTTTTTCTAGATCCCGGGCATTGCTGGCAAGCTGGCATGCTAGTTCGTGCCCCTTTGACAAAGTCTGGTCACCTCTCAAAGGCAGAGGCAACTGGTACAGTGGAAGCTCCATGGTGACACTACTTTAGGGGCAAAGCCTGCGTATCAGATACACCTTCAAGCTACCCAGCGAAGAGGCATTTGTAGGGCCTTGGAAAGAGGCCCTGGGGTAGCGCTGGCTGCCTGCACTGCAGGACAGGTCTGGAAGGAGCCCTCCACGGCAGCTTGACAGAGAACACCTCTGGTCACAGACGCACAGGCACAGGAGGGCCTGCTCCCCTCAGAGAGGTCCTGCTGGAAGAGCAGAGAGGGTGAGGGTTTCACAAGCATACGGAACTCCAGAGGTTCGGGGCTTGATTACTGAACCGGAGAGCTAGGAGGTAGCTCAAAGCCCACTTGCTAACCATCTGCCAGTGAAGCCAGTGTGACAACAGAGTCTTTTCATTGTCCTTATGATTCCAGATGAGTGAAGTATATAGGGAGATGTGCTTGGTGAAGTTGCGAATCGAATCTCTTAATTTCTGGCCTAAGCCAGGAGGAGGAAGAGGCAGGCGAGGGTCCTATTCTAGGTGTGTAGCATGGGGTGGGACCCTTGGAACTGGCTAGAGGGGCAGCCCTGTCCTTGACTGGGTTTCCGGAGGCTCCAGCTTCTTTCTGTCTTCAGTAGGACGGTTGCTCTTTCTTGCTCTGCCTCTGCTTCTCTGTGCTAGGCTTCCCTGTCCTGTCCCCTCTGTCTCTTCAGCTCTTTCACTATTCTCCACTATACAGCCACAAAGCAATGAGAGCCGATGCATGATGGATGCAGCAGTGACATCCAATACAGATGCTTACGGTGCACATGGGACCTTGGGGGACAAACCTCCGCATGACCAGCTCCATCTTTGTGTAAAAATCTGACTGTTGCCCCGATGTGTTTCCTTTCACACTTCTGGTTCCTGCTTTTTTTGGGGGGGCGGGGGTTCACATTTCTTCTTCATTTAACACTCAAGGCCTTCAGACCCTTCTTTGGTTTCAGTGACACACTCCACCCAATATCACGCTCTACAGAATGTGGCTCCAGTGGGCCAAGGCTTTGTAGGGGCCAAGATGGCTAGACAAGGAGCCTGGTGGTGGGGGGTGTTGAAATTTGACATAGATGTGGTTACTTTTAGGTACATCAAAGAGGCTTAGAGACACATACACACACACACATCCCTTAACCCTGCACCCTCTAACTCCTAAGGGGGTTAAGGGATGTGTGTGTGTGTGTGTGTGTGTGTGTGTGTGTGTGTGTGTGTGTGTGTTCTCAGGTGCAGGGTGAAGACAGCTTGAGGCAGTTCTGTGAGCCAGTCATTGCTCCCTGGCCTCCAAGCACCAGCAGCATTAAACCCAAGGAGGCAGAGGAAGAGGCATTCAAGTCAGCGTAGCAAATGCAGAAATAGGGAGGAAAACAATCAAAACAAGAAAACTAACTGGGCAGGTCCCAGTCTCCCAGCCTAGGTCTGGTTTGAAGTCTGAGTGGGAGAATGATGTGGTATGAGAAAGGAAGGCGGTACTTTAGGGAGGACTCCAGGAGAGCCTGGACTTGAAGCCCTCCCGGGAGGCAGAGAGGGGCCCCAGCCCAGCGCTGCTGAGAAAGGCTTGTCCAGAGTCCACCCTGGCCCGTGAAGGCTTGTGTTCTGAAAATGTTGGCAGTAATAAATGAATGTATCAGAAGCTGGTGTTTTGGGGCCACGGGAAAGGGTTTGATAACATAGTTGAGCTCCACTGAGACTCCTTCCTCTGGCTCCAGCGACCCTGGTCAGTTCATTCCTCCCCCCTAAACAAGCCAAAGCTTCTCGTCTCTCAAATCACCACCCTGCCGGTATTCTGGGTGTCTTGCTCCGGTTAGTCTGCCACTGTGCCTCGAGCTCCCCTGCTCTCCATAACCATAGGTCTGTCCTAGCCTTCTGTGGTTCAGTCGGTCTCTGTTTTCAGGTCTCTGCCTCTCTTTAGCAGCCCTGCCCGCTTTGTTCATTCAAAGTCTTCTCACTGATCCCCTCCCCATTCTTCCCAGAATAACATTGAGTAAAATGAGATAAAACCCTCCTGCCGGCTGCCATCAGGTTTTTTTTTTTTTTTCTGTCCTCCTCCCCACAGCCCCCTCCTCCAAGGCTACAGCCCCTTCTCATAATGTCAGATAATTGCTGGTGTGCAGCTCCGGGAGCCAGAGCTGATACCAGGGAAGGAGAAAGGGGGAGAGAAATAAATAACAATCTGCCTCCATTCAGTGGATATAGGTTACTTGATTTGCATATATGCTAATAACGTTACAATTACCCTGCTGTTCTGGCCTAAGATCAAGTTCTATAAATACATAGAGTAGCAGAGATAGGCCTAGCAACTCCACCCCCAAAATGATCAGGCATATGTATGTATCCATGCGCCTTTCTGTGTACTCAAGTCCACACGAGCCGTCTTTGTTATCACACGCTCCCTTACGCATCCCAGCTCGGCTGGCTTTGGCTGCCCCTCTTGTGCTTTGAGGCAATTCCAAGGGAGGAGGAACGAGAAAACATTCTAGGCTGTATTTCTGTATTTCATTCTTAGTATTCATTTCATTGTGAATGTGATGAATATTTTCCAGAAAAATCAAAGCTTTTATTGAATTAGTTGCTCTCATCAGATTGCACCCCCACACATACACATAGGTCCACCTTTTGGGGTACAGGTTATGGGATCAGAAGAAGGTACCTCATCTCTCGGATCTATTTTGATTTTCTCGGAAAGTGCTGCCTGGGGAGAGGAAGTTGACCAGCCTGGCCAAACCTGTCTCCATACCTGACTCCCCTAACAGGCTCTCCACTCCCTCAGGAACCAGGGGCAGGATACGTGGGGTGGCGGAGGGGGAGGGAGGAAGATAGAAAGGGGGTGCAGATTTCTGGGTGATGGCAGAAGTGAGGAAGGAGGAGGCTTGAGAAACATGAAAGACATGGTCCACAGCTGTCTGCTTTAATTATAATTATCCCTTTTTGCTTCCTTTCTGGCTAATGAGGGGGGATTTAAATTTTTTCTCCCCTTTTCTCTCCCTCTCTCCTTGCCCTGGAATTGAGCGGTGGGGTGAGTTCAGGGTCCCCCTCCCCTTCTTCTTCTATCCCCTGGTTACTGGGAGAAAGGCAGACTCCAGAGAGGTGACAGTGTGAAGAGATTTGTAGGAACAAAAGAAGGACAGGTTTGGATTGCTGGACACGTCCGACCCAGAGTTGGCGAGACCCCCCCATTCCAATGGCACCCCCTCTCATCAACCCCCCAGCTCCCTAGACAAGGAACTCAATGTCCTCCAGCCGGTGAGAAAGGAACTAACTGGAGCCTGGTCCAGAGGGGAGGGGAGGGGAGGGGAGGGGAGGGAGGGGTGGGGGTGCAAAATTAGTCTCAAAGGATCTTTATTTCTGAGCTAGTGAAGCAGATGTAATCAAGAGAGAGAAAAATAATCATCATGGGAGGGTGGGGGAGGGGGAGCTGGGCTGGAATGGGGAGACTGGGCCAGGACGAGGCTGGGAATTGGGGGATAGGGAACTTGGAGTGGGTGAGGCTCCCTATTCTGGGATGGGGAAGGATTGTCCACAGACTCTGACCTCAGCCCTCAGAATCCCTTCTAGGGGCTTAGGGATGCCTGGGCCACAAGGTGGCAGGGAGGGTACGGGAAGAAGAAAGCGCCCCCCCAACCCACCCACTAGTGTTGAGGGGGGTGGTATGAAGAGGGGAGACTGAAAGCAGTGGGGGAGGGTGAGAGAAGCCAGCAGAAACTCAAGTGGCCTCCAGATCTGTGGGACAAAAGTTGGAGGGAGATTTGTGTATGAGAGAGAGAGAAAGGGAGGGGGCCGTGGGGAGGGGGGGCTTTGACAATGAACTTGAGACAAACTTCATTAGCATGCAGGCCTGCTGTCTGTCACATCAAGCTCAAACTGAGTTCCCATGCAGGCCAGAAAGAGTGGGAGGGGAGAAAAGGGAGGGGCTGAGGGTGGGGGTGAAAGAAAAGAGCCCCAACCATTGTGCCATTGGGGCCCCAGCTTCCACCAAATATCGAACCCCAGCCTTGGAAACCAATTCTCAAATGGCTCTCTCTCTCTCCTCTTAAGAACAAAATAATTTATCTCCCACTTTGAGCATGGGGTCCCACCCTCCTCTCCGTCTAGACTTCCAAGAGCTAGTGACCCTTGTCCCTTGTTCAGCTCTCAGCCTTCATCTTCCAATTGTCACTTTCTAGATTTGCGATGAGCTCAGCTGATGGGGGCTAGGTGGCTGGGGGAGGTTAGGGAAGGAGGAACTGAAAGAGCCAAACTTCAAATGGCAAATAGGATCCTCTGTGAGTCCCGACCATTTCCATCTCCCATCCCACACATCAGCCAATCACGGCCTCAAGTGCAAAAGTGAATTAAAACTCAAGAAATCCAAGACAGGGGTACTTCTGCCATTCATTCCCTTTATTGGGGACGAAGGTGACCTGGAGGAACAATAGCATCCTTTAGCCTTGTCTTCCTGCCTCAGGTTAGAAAAGGCAGAGTAAGGACCAGAGTGAAGGTGACAAAGACGCCCCCCCCCCCGACCAAGCACACACAGACACATGAAAAGGAAGAAGGAGGGGGCTCCATTGGAGTGGGCTGTCATTTTGATGGTGGTGGTGTCCCCAGATAGGGCAGCACACCCTTTTTGCTGCCTTTCCAAGGAGAGCAGCCAGAGAAAGAAAGAGGCAAGCAAAAATCCTGAATGGACAGGCAGATGCTACGTCACCAGCGCCGGGCTCTGGAGCGCTCCACAAGAGGCTGGGAGCCGAGGGGAGGTGGGCAGTGCAGTCGCAGGGCCACCAGCGCGGCCACTCTCTTCTTCACGGTGGAGACAGGTAAGTGGCCATGGAGGCTCCCTCCCGGGAAGGTCCCAGCTGGTGTGTAGACTGAAGCTGAGAAGGGATTTCCCTAAAATGAGTCAGGGCACCCAAGCCTTTTCGACTGGCGAATGGAGGCTGGTTCAACAATCACAGAAAAAGAAAGGCCGATGAAAATGTAGGAGTCCCTAAAAGGGTGGCGGCCAGGAGGCATGTGTGAAGGTGGAGTTGGCTGCCTGCCCACGGGGTTTCACTCCTGCATCCAAGGCACCCGCCCAGGGCAGCGGAGCTGGAAGCAGGGACCAAGCCAGAGGCCCCTAGTCCCCCTCCCTCCCCAGCCTCTGACAGCCAGACAGCTCACTAAGTTTGTCAATGGGACGGGGTGTGGGTGGGTCATGGTGTTCCTGATCCTATTAATCGTCTCCTCCCTTCTCTCCCCTAGACATGGCCAACATCTTAATGCTTGCACTGGGGAGAGGCAGGGGAAGAGTGGGGAGAGGATGTCAGGAAAAGAAAAATGGCTCTGAATGTGGACTTCTGACCTTCTTGCCCAGGCCTGTCCCTTATTCCTCCCTGCCGCAGAGACTGTTTCAGGGGAAGGGGAAAAAAAATCACAGGAGGGACTTTAGGGGATAAGAGAAAGGGAGCCACATTCCTGGGTAGCTAGAGACCAAAATTAAGGAAAATATTTTACAGAATTTAGATTAATTTCATACCCCTCCCTCCCCTATGTGCTGGAAGGTGGAAGAAGGGTAGAGCAGAGTTCAAAGGCAGGTAGATGCTGGAGTTTCAGAACATGGTGGGGCAGGGCTCCACTTCTTCTCTCTCTCTCTCTCTCTCTCTCTCTCTCTCTCTCTCTCTCTGTGTGTGTGTGTGTATGGGTGCACAAGGGTCTCTTACCACTGCAAAGGAGTACCAGACACTTTGTGCATGTCTATAATGGCTATATATGGCTACTGAGGAATTGAGCCTGGGGTGGTGGCAGTCTTTGCTAGTAAGCACCTTGATTTAGCCAGTGAACCACCTCCCCAGTCCTCCCTCCCCCACTTCCTTCCTTTCTCTCTCTCTTCCTTCCTTCCTTTTTCCTTTTTCTCTTTCTCCTTCCAGTTGTTGTTTGTTTGTTGTTTCTTTTGAAGCAAGGTCTCACTGTAGCCCAGGCTGACCTGTCACTCATTCTGCAGCTCCAGACTGGCTACTTGATCCTCCTACCTCAGCTTGGCAGAAGCCAGCATGCCTGGCTCTCTTGGGTGGTTTTTACGGGAGAGCTAGGGGATCAGGAAAAAGGGCCACCCCTGAGCGCCCCCCACCATCCACAAGTTGCTTTGGGAACATAGCCTAGAATCATTGTGGGATGGAAGGGCAGTCCTCCCTGCCGCCCCAGAAGCCAAGTTGCTGAGGGAGGCTGGGGCTGCCAGCTATTATGCGAGCACATTCCTGTTGTGTGTCGCTGGGCTGTTTCCTGGCCACTGCTCTGAACACTTTGTGAGCCTGTGGTAGGATGGCTGGGCAGCCACTGATGAGGAGAATAACTCCATACCGCTCACTGAAGCAGGCAGAAAGAGCCCCGGGCACAGCATTCTGATAGAAGCTAAGAACCGCAGAGTGAGACAGCCCTCCATGAACTGCATGGGCTGGCCCAGCTGAGGTGGGTCAGTTGAGCACCCCTGGGTGGGCAATAGGGAGGAGGCATTCCGACCACCTCTCTAGACACTCAAGTTAGATTTATTCCTTTTGCCCAATTCCCTATGAATTTAGGTGACCTTCCTGAATTAAAAAAAAGGGGGGGATGGAGAGATGGGTCAGCATTGAAGGTACTTGCTGGCAAGGCCTGATGCCCTGAGTTTGATTCCTCAAGACCTACATAGAGCCAGGTGCATAAAGTGGTGTATACATTTGGAGTTCATTTGCTGGCAAGAGACAACCCCCCCCCCCCAGGGCTCATCTCTCTCTCTCTCATCTCCTCTATTTCTCCTTGCAAATAGATAAATAAAAATATTAAAAAAAGAAACTTCTAAAGGAAACAGCAACTAAAAAAAAAAAAAGAATTAGTGCAGATTTGCCCTTAAGATAGAATTGATTTATCAGCCTAGTCCAACACACACACACACACACACACACAACACACGCACGTGCACACATGATTCCACCCCTCCTGGAGTTTTAGGAGTTGGGTCACAACCTATGCGCTACATCTCATTGCCTCAAACCCTAATTCACCCTGACAGCTAAGTGCTGGAACGTTAATACTGTAAAATGTGGAGTGAATGCCACACCAAACATTAAAATAATAATAAATAACGGCCTTGTATTCGTGCCCTTATGTAGGACAAGGGGTGTTTTTATGGATCCTGAGAGATACACAGATGGGATGACAGAGCAGAGAAAGCTGGAGAGATTATTATTGGGTTTAGCATTTTTTTTTTCCCCTAGGCCTGGCTGATCTGAAATTCACTATGTAATCTCAGGGTGGCCTTGAACTAAGTGATCCTCCTACCTCTTCCTCCCAAGTGTGTATGCGTGTGTGTGTGTGTTAATATTTTCATTGGGCTGAAGAGATGGCTTAGCGGTTAAGGCACTTGCCTGCAAAACCAAAGGACTCAGGTTTAATTCCCCAGGACCCATGTAAACCAGATGCACAAGGGGGCGCATGCATCTGGAGTTCGTTTTCAGTGGCTGAAGGCTCTGGTGCACCCATTCTCTCTCTGTGTGTCTCTGCCTGCTTCTCTCTCTCTCTCAAATAAATAAATAAAAATAATATACTAAAAAAAAAAGAGAGAGAACAGGGCCGGAGAGATGGCTTAGTGGCTTTGCCTGCAAAGCCTCATGACCCACCTAAGCCAAATACACATGGTGGTGCACGCCTCTGGAATTTGTTTGCAGTGGCTAGAAGCCCTGGTGCACCCATTATCTCTCTCTTTCTCCCTTTCTCTGTCTCTAATAAGTAAATAAATAAAAATATTTATTTATTTATTTATTTATTTATTTATTTATTTATTTGAGACAGAAAGAGGCAGAGAGTGAGAAAGACACAGAGAGAGAATGGGCATACCAAGGCCCCAGCCACTGCAAATCTCTTCGGCCCAGCTTTTTTGTTTTGTTTTGTTTTTTGTTTTTTTGTTTTTAGAAGTAGGGTCTCACTCTAGCTTAGGCTGACCTGGAATTTACTCTGTAGTCTCAGGGTGGCCTTAAATTCACACTGATCCTCCTACCTCTCCCTCCCCAGTGCTGGGATTAAAGGCGTGCACCACCAGGCCCAGCAGCTTTTGTTTTTTTAGGCAGGATATTGAATTTTTGATCCTGCTTCAGCCTCCCAAGTGGATTACAGGTGTGTGCCACCATGCCAGGCTACAATGGAGACTGTCTGACATGTGCACATCACTCTCAGTGTATAGCGCCATTAGATCTAGGTGGACAGAAATCCATTCCTAGCCCAGGTCCTCCATCCCATGCCTGTCCCCAGTAGAGCAAGCATCTGCAAGGAGAAGGCTGAGGGCAGGCGGGGTGATTTCTTTCTTTCTTTCTTTTTAAAATTTTTTTATTTATTTGTATTTATTTATTTGAGAGTGACAGACAAAGAGAGAAAGAGGCAGGGATAGAGTGGGCGCACCAGGGCTTCAAGCCACTGCAAAAGAACTCCAGATGCATGCTCCCCCTTGTGCATCTGGCTTACATGGGTACTAGGGAATCCAGCCTCGAACCAGAGTCCTTAGGCTTCACAGGCAAGTGCTTAAGTGCTAAGCCATCTCTCCTGGCCAGGGTGGGGGGTGGGGGGTGGGGGGTGGTGATTTCTTCAGTTACAGTAAGAGACCTCCATGGTCTCAGCTCAAGCCCTGGGTCTGAAGGTTTTGGGGTCCAGGTGTGGGTGAAGGTCAAGAGAGTCAAGCAGGTGGAAGCTTCCCTACAGAATTGAGCTGTGAGGCCCACAGGGCTCTTGGTTGTCCTACATGCGGGGGGCGGTTCTCTTTGGGGTCCTCCTGGGAAGACTTGAATCCTGGCAATTGAAGAGGGGGCAGCTAGCCTGGAGGGGGGAGCCAAGGGGAGTAAGAGGAAGGCAGGGCTCTAGGGAAGAGGGTAGATTCTAACTTCTGCTTTCTCCACCTCCACAGGCCATCAGGAAGCAGCCTCCTTTGTTTCTGGTATCCTAGAAGAAGCAGCTGGCACCTCGGGGGACAGACAACGTTGGGGTATTTATGTCCTTCCTTACTTTTGATGGTGATGTGGGCGGGGGGGGGGAGGAGAAGGGAAGCCGGTCCTGCACCCCCTGTGTTCTCTCTTATTTTCCTCAGCTCTCCGCCCTGTTCCCCACCTCTTTCCAGTTTCCAGATTCCGCTTTGGGTCTCTCTGTAGTGAGACCTGAATTGTTAAAGCTGGGGAGGTAGCTCGGTGACAGAAGGCCACTCTGCTTCCTTCCTTCCTTCCTTCCGGGTCTTGGGTCTGTACAGAGGGGAAAGACTGCATGACACATATGTGGACTTCTTCCCTGCTTCTATGTGCTCCTGACTATGGAGTCTGGAAGAGATGGTAGGTTTCCGAGGACACTGGGCTTTCTGCATGGGTGACAGTGACAAGCAAGGAGAAGAGTGTACATTAGAGTGAATGGGGCTCTGGGGCACTTCAGTGGCTGAGTGGGTGGGTTGCCAGAGCATAGATCTTTAAGCATTGGGAGGTATTGCTGCTGCTGCTGGTGTCCCTGCACCTGTCTAAGTTAATGGATGTGTGTGAGCATGCAAGCACCCTTGCACACTTGTGCTTTATGACCTCTAAGGAGGCCATTTGCTGGTGGCTGTGCATATTGCAGAAAGGGTCCAGTCTGGATGGGTCGGCTGACTCGACCATTTTTGCTACCTTGTTCTCACATCCCTGACAGTGAAGGCTTTTAGGAAGTGAGCCCAGGCGGTTCAAACACAGAACTTAAAAAAATATTTTTCCCTTCTATTTATTTATTTGAAAGAGGGAAAGAGGCAGAGAGAGAGAGAGAGAGAGAGAGAATGACTGCAGAGGAACTCCAGATGCATGCGCCACCTTGTGCATCTGTCTTACGTGGGTACTGGGAAAAGAACCAGGTCCTTTAGCTTTGCAGGCAAGCGCCTTAACCACTAAACCATCTTTCCAGCCCTCAAACACAGAACTTTGAGCAACACTTACACTGGTAGGGAGCTCTCCAGGCTGGCCCTCCTGGGAAGAGAGAGAGCGAAAAGAAGAAGAAGAAGAAAAGGAGGAGAGGAGATTAGAGGAGAGAGACCACTTAAGCCACCAAGCCGCTGTTGGGAGGGGGAAGGTGGTATGTCTATGGGCCACCTCCTCCAGATCAATCATCTCTCTCTCTCTCTTTTGTTTTTCAAGGTAGGGTCTCACTCTAGCCCAAGCTGACCTGAATTTTACTACATAGTTTCAGAGTGGCCTTGAACTCACAGCAATCCTCCTACCTCTGCCTCCTGAGTGCTGGGATTAAAGGCGTGTCCACCACGCCCTGGCTAAAATTGTTTTTTCCCACATGTCTTCTTCTTTTTTTTCTGTTCTCACTTTTATTTGTCACAACACCACCATAGACAATGCAAACATTTGCTAGCAGAGTAGCGTTCGACGGTTCTGTTGCAGAAATAAATGTCTGAGCCTTTCTCCCTCAGATATAGCTTTTTCCTGTGTTTTCAAGGTAAATTCACCTGATAAACAAGGAAAACTATGTTTCTCCCCTATTTAACTACTTGACTAAATCAAGGGAGTGCTTTACTACCAAAGCGTATTTAGGGACCTGAAAAACTGTCTCCAGAGGGCCCAGTTGAGACACGTTTCTCTCTACACAGGCCTCTTTAGGTACATAGGCAATAGGTGGGCATCTGAATTGATGTGCGGGGAGGAGGGAGGGAGCATAGACTTCAGCTGGGGATGTAACTCAGTGATAGAGCCCTTGCTGAGCCTGTGCGAGGGCCTCAGGGTTTGATCCCCAACCCCAAAGAGTGAAGGCTGCTGGGCTTATCCAGACACTTAGAGCGATAGCAGCATGAAGATTGGGGTCCTCTCTCCAGAGTCCCCTGCATGGAATTTCCCCTGAAGGACTCAGGGTAGAGTCCAGGGGTACTGGACTGCTTTGTGTAGAGGCGGAGGACCGAGGTCCAGCTGAGGCCTCTCAGGGAAGACAGAGACTGGTGGGCCACCTCCCAGGGCACCTGGTGGAGCACTGTGCTTCCAGGTTCCTGCTTCCAGAGGGCAGAAAGGACTCCTCTGGCCCCACTATGTATTTGGCATACTCTGGATGAAGTTTGCCAATTTGTTTATTCCTGGACAAAGAAGATGTTAGAAATTGTCCTTGTGAGACTGGCTCCTTTGCCACTCTTGAAGGATTTTCTTGTTTAGAACTTGAAAAGCATGGCTTAGCGTTCAGACAAATCCCACTCGACAGGATGGTGGGGGTTCTCAGCACACAGTCCCTCCCTTCTTCCTTGGACTACAGCACCCCTGAGGAGGAACAGTGGGATGCGGGGCGTCCTGCACATACAAATTCAAGCAAAACCTCACTTCCTCGGGGATTTGGGTTCTGTGTGCAGCGGGCCAGGAAAATGTAGACTATCTCCACTTACCCTTGTTGGAAGATCTTCTCTTTAATTTGGACCCTGTTAGATTGGATACTAAGAGGAAGCAAGATGTTTAAGTATGTGATGAGATGAGGCCATTTGTCTTTTCAGAACTCAGCTAAACGGGCCCATTTTTCTCTTTGAGGTTAAATTTTGTAGAAGTCCAGTTGAGTCTGAATTTGGCCACTAGCAGTAGGGGGGTGGGAGCAGTGTCCATTGGGCCAAGAACTTTTGTGTCCACTTCCTTTTCCAGGTCTGGAGCCCTGAAGAGGGCTGGGAATAGGTGACAATTGGTGAGAAGAAAGGGAAATATTTCGGGGCTGGAGAGATGGCTCTGCAGTTAAGGTGCTTGCAGACAAAGCCTCAGGACCCCACTTTGATCCCTAGCACCAAAGTAAGCCAGATGCACAAGGTGGTGCATGCCTCTGGGTTTCCTTTGCAGTGGCTGGAGGCCATGCCACGCCCATTCTCTCCCCTTCTTTCTCTCCCTCTTTCTTTCTCTCTCTCTCTCTAATAGATAAGTAAAAATAAAATATCTTAAAGAAAGGGAAGCATTTCAGCTAGCATAAGCAGCCCTTTCCCCATGAGCTGGCCCCCACTTCTGGGTGCTGGAGAAAGAACAGGGAGAAAGGCTGGCTTGCTTCAGGTGTTTCCGGGAGCTTTTGCGGGAGGCAAATGGGGAGAGGCCCCTGGGAAACTTGGTGCTGTGCGTGAAGGGAGCTTTGATGGGCGCTGAGAAGAAAGACGGAAGGCCTTGTGGGGGAGTACCTAAGATGGCATGTGGCAGCATTCTGATGGCAGGTCTGCTTGTGAAAATATCTGAGGGGAGTTCCCATTTTCTGCAACTTGTACTAGAACCCCAGAAACTCCCAAACTCCCCCTAGGTGCTCCATTCTGAGTTTTAAGGGCCAGAGGAAACAGTGTAAGGAGTGTCTCTCCCTGCCTCTTTCCTTTCTTCCTCACCACTGACCACTGTATTGGAAGGGTATAGCATCTGAGCTATGGAAGCTTCTAGAAAACCTCTCCCTTAACTAGGTCTGGTACAAACCTGTAAATCTTTTTATTTATTTATTTATTTATTTATTTTTATTTTTTGGTTTTTCAAGGTAGGGTCTCACTCTAACCCAGGCTGACCTGGAATTCACTCTGTAGTCTCAGGGTGGCCTCAAACTCACAGCGATCCTCCTACCTCTGCCTCCAAGTGCTGGGATTAAAGGTGTGCCATCATGCCCAGCTCAAGCCTGTAATCTTAAACTACTCAGAAAACTGAGGTAGGAAGATCAAAAACTTCAAGGCCTGCTTGGGATATGGAGAAAGTTCAAGGTTAGCCTAGGCAATTTGAGACCCTGTCTCAAAATGAGCAGTAAAAAGAGGGCTGATGGCATAGCTCAGTGGTAGAGAATATGCCTGACATGTGTGAGGTCCTGGGTTCAATCTCCTGTAAACCAATTAATTAATTAGCCTCTCCCTTGGATAAATGTGTTAAGATACTGTACAGGCTTGACAGAGGAAAAATGCTGGCTCAGCCTGGCCCTGAGAATGCCCTGAGAACTGAGGTGACAAGGTCACTTACTTTAGCTTCCTGTTACCATCCTGGCAGGGAACCAGCCCCTGGATTTTATTCCAGGTCAAGCTGTCTGCACCTCACCACCGTGACATGACATAGACGACAATGATGTTCAGAGCCTTCTCTTCTCGCCTTTGCAAGAGGCGCCAAGTTGAATCCATCAGCCATCGGCTTTCATTAGAGCAAGCCAAACCATATATGTATTCAGCTCTGGCTTTGTCCTGGGCAGAGTGGTGCAGGAGGACCTGAACATATAGAAAAATCAGGGCAGGCAGGTCTGGTGGTCAAATGATGATTCCCTCCGAGTGCAGGGCTGGTGACAATGTGCAAGGATCTCTGGTTTCAGAAGCTTATCCGTGTAGATCTAACCACAGAGGAACCTATAAGTGGGGGCTGGAGAGATGGCTTAGCAGTTAAGGCACTAGCCTGCAAAGCCAAAGGATCCTGGTTCGATTCTCCAGGACCCACATCAGCCAGATGCACAAGGGGGCATGTCATCTGTAGTTCATTTGCAGTGGCTGGAGGCCCTGGTGAGCACATTCTCCCCCCCCTCAAATAAATCAATCAAAAAATAAAATTTTAAAAGCTGGGCGTGGTGGCATGCCGTTAATCCTGGCACTGGGGAGGCAGAGGTAGGAGGATTGCCATGAGTTTGAGGCCACCCTGACACTACATGGTGAGAGTTCCAGGTTAGCCTGGACTAGAGTAAAACCGTACTTCGAAAAACCAATATATATGTAGAGAGAGAGAGAGAGAGAGAGAGAGAGAGAGAGAGACTGGCTCAGCTGCAGCCACACCCCAGATTCTCCCTGCCAGCAGCTGGGTACTATGCAGCCTGCATTGGGGACAGAATTTACTTCTGTCAATCTCAGGCAGACCAGAGGTGAGCCTGGAATGCATCCCCTGCTGGGCCAGATTGGGAGTGGGACGTGAGGACTGAGCTTGCTGGAGAGCAATCTCCTACCCAAACCTAGCCCCAGAGCTGGAACTCCGGAGCAGCCACAGGGCTCCCGCAGAAGGCCAGTGGGCGGAGGATGGGAGAGAAGACCTATTTCGGGCCTCTGGATCTGGACCAAATTCCAAGTCTTGTGCAGCCCCGTCCTTACCTAGAACCTGATGCTACAAAAAGAGTCAAAAGATTGTCTCCTCCTGAAGGAGGGTGCAGAATCTGACTTTCACTGTTTTGAGGTGAAACCCTTGAACAAAAGAGATTCCTGCTGGTCCCAAATATTAGGATCAGGATTTGGGAAGGATTAGAATTTGAGAAACAAAAACTTCTCTGATGGGAGGAGGCGGGAAAAGGTAGCCTTCCTGTCCGTTTCAGTGTCAGGCAGGCCTGGAACTCTCCGTGCATTCTTCGGCCTCAGCTGAGATTACAGGAGAGCCAATTTCTCTTTCAGGGAATTTTTTTTGCCTAATCGCTTCTCGATCTTTGCGCCCTGGTCCCGGTGCAACATGCCTAGGGCCCAAATACAAAATGTTAAGAACTACAAAAGCAGAGTGAGGGTGAAAATCAGAACCACAAATGGCAATTAATTAGATGTGCCAGGCGGGTCTCCGAGAGGATGAGGATCAGCGCACAGACGTTGGGTTCCCCCCATCCCACCCCATTCGCCGCGGGAGGGGCGCCCCATTGGCGCGCCTTAGCTTGGGTCTGGAAGGAGGGGAGGGGCTGCTGGTGGTGATGGACTGGGCGGGGAGGGGGTGCGAGGCGGTGGCGTCAGACCAAATCGAGCCAATCAGAGGCTGGTCTGGGGAGGGAGTGTGAAAGGATGAATGAAAAGTCCGGAGCCGGAACGCGCTTAGGGCCAGAGCAGCAGCGGAGGCAGCAGAGGAGGGAGCTGGGCACCCGAGACCCCCTGCGCCTTCGCCCGCCCTGCCCTTCCCGCTTCTCCACCCGCTGAGCCCTGGCACCATCAGCCCAGGTCCGTGGCTCCCGGAATACCGCGCGGCCTCAGCACGGGATGGGCACCCTGGGCTCCATGTAAGTGGCCTGGCACGAGGTGGCCTCCACTACGAGCGCCTCTGCCAAGCCCCGCACCCTCCCCCGACCACCTAGCGGTGGGTTCCCAGCCAGCCCCGGGGGCATCCTGGGCTTCAGACCACCCCCTTCCCCATCACCCCCAGGCCGTTTTCACTGCCCTGGAAGATTTTTGTTGATGTTGTTGTTGCTTTTTATGCAAAGCGGAGCTCGGGATTCTGCAGGTCCGGGGCTGGGCTCCTCTGCCCTGCCTCCCCAAGCTCAAGTCCTGGGTGCCTTCCAGGGCTGGAGTCTCTGCCGTGGGGACACTCGCTTAAGTGGGGGTTCCTGGGTCGCCTTCCACCCTCCACATCCCCCCATTTCCCCAGGTGATTTCGCTCCCTGCTCCCCCCTTCGGTCGGCAGCTGCACCCAGCTTTTTCCCGGGCGACTCCGTTAGCTTGGGAGGGAGGGCACTCCGAGAGGCCCAGATTTCTGGGTCCTTTCCCACCCCACCCACCCCTCGACTTCCAGTGGACCCTCGGAAAGGTGGGAGAGGCTCTGCCTCGGTCCCTGCGAGCTTCCCGGGTGGCACGAAAAGCCCACGCGTCCCCTCTCGCGGGGCGCTTAGGATGGGCCGGGACACGGGGGGTGCGCTGGAAATGGGGTTAACCAAGCTTTGGGGGTTTGCGTCCCTTGTCCATCTCCGACCTCAGTGGCATCCTTTCGTCGCCTTTTGCGGGCTCGAGCGTGTGGGTCCTGGGGGTGGAGGTCCCGGACCCCATCTCTCCGTCTCCGCCCCACGCGAGTTTCCCCCTCGCTCCCCGACCCGCCGGGGGCGACGCGAGGCTGCGGGGAGGCGCCGAGGCCGGGAGGCGGCGCGGAAGAGACGGCGGCCAGGAGGCGGGGTTGGTTGTTATCTTTGGTTATCTAGCTGTATGAGTGGTGTGGAGTCTTCATAAAGCTAGATAACCGAAAGTAAAAATAACCCCATACACTGCGCAGCGGGGCTGGGCCGAGCGGAGGGGCTGGAGGCCGAGCGAGGGCCGCGGCGCGGGGACAGAAGGCTGGCGTCACCTGCCACCACACGTGTGGTCCCCGCTCCATCCCCAACCCCGATGAGTTGGCAGGAAGGCCAGAAGTTTCCTTGGGCGGGGGGGGGTTCCCCCAGGGGGGTGTCCCCCTGCTCGGGATAGGTTCCTAGCTTGGGGAAGATGCTCAGGGAGGGAGCCTGGTGGAGGATGTGCGGGGACCTGGACGCAGGATGTGCGGGACCTGGGGACCTGGACTCAGGGTGTGCGGGACATGCCTGAGGCCTGCGCCTCGCCTGGGTCTGCGGCTGGTGCGAACAGCTTCCATTCGGCTCGGCTTGGCCTTTGGCCTTTGCTGGAGTTCCAAGTTCAAGGTGTTCCTAGAACGCACCTCTGAAACCACCCAGGGTTTCCCTGGGGCCGGAGACTCTTGCTCCCCCGAGTATTGGGGCAGCAGAGCAGAGAGTTCCTTGTTTCCTCGTTCACACCAGGACCTGAGTGGTGTCAATGAGAACCGCTGATACTTTGAAATTAACGGCTAAAGGGGACTTCTAGAACATCCTACCTTCCTGTCCCAGCCACACTCTTGGAAATTGTGTCAAAAAAAAAAAAAATCCTCAAGGAGCTCAGAAGAGCTCAAACACAAAGGAATTTGTTTTTGTGCTACCCAGAGAAAGCAAAGAATTAGATTAATCGGTGCTCTTGCTAAAAGAATCCATTTATCCGGCCAAATATTTCAGCTATAGATGGCCTGAGAGTCACTTTGCAAAATAAGTGTGTGGAGCTGGAAATCTCCCTTCTGCATTTGTTACTGGCTCCCGTCCTGACCCCATCTTCCAGCACTCTGGGACAAGGGCCATCAGGACCAGGGAAGAAGGACAGAAACACTGGGCCAATGACCTTGCACAGACTAGAGTTTTCTGTGTAAATTTAAACTTTCCTCCCAGGATCAGATTTTATGGCTAGGAGATGCATATTATGTGGGAGAAATATGGAAGATTCTGAACTCAAAATTTGGGGTTCAGGGAGCCCAATGGACAAATGCCTCCTTAGCAATCTGGGCAAAGCCAGGAGAGATTGGTGTTATCTTACCGTTTTAGCAGCTTGGAATCTGAGTTTTCTGGAGGAGAAGCGGGTGGATATTAAATGGGGAGAAAGGATGCAGGTTCTAGACAAGTCACTCCCACTGTGAGGGAGCTGCTGACACCCTGTTTTAAGGAGGAGGAACCCCAGACCTTGAGAAGCCAAAGCACCTTCCACTGACTACCTGAGAGCTGGAGAGAGTGCGGCTGGGCAAGGAGCACCCTCTGCCTTGGAGTTGAGAGGGACAGGTTGGATGTGGGGGACAGGATGTGAGGGGCCTAGCTGTAATCAGAGGTCAGGTGTGAAAGAGGAGCAACAAGAAGTTTCCTTGCTATCTTCATCATGTTTTTGTTATTGTTGTTGTTGAGGAAGGGTCTCACTCTTAGTCCTGGCAGACCTGGAACTCACTCACTCAGTAGCCCAGGCTGGTCTCAAACTCACTGCAATCCTCTTATCTCAGCCTCCCAAGTGATGGGGTTATAGCCCTGAGCTATAATGTTTCATATCGCTGGTTGGAAGTGTGCACCCTGTATACATAGTGAGTTCCAGTTCAGCCAGGATTACTATAGCCAGACTCGGTCTCAATTTTTTTTTTTTTTTTTTTGTTGTTGTTAAAGAAAGGTGTGTTGGGCGGGAGAAATGGCTTAGTGGTTAAGGCGTTTGCCTGCAAAGCCAAAGGATCCCGGTTCGATTCTCCAGGACCCACATAAGCCAGATGCATGAGGGGCACATGCATCTGGAGTTCGTTTGCAGTGGCTAGAGGCCCTGGAACGCCCATTCTCTCTCTCTCTCTGCTTGCAAATAAATAAATAAATAAATAAATAAATAAAAAGTTTAAAAAATATATTTAAAAAAAGAAAGGTGTGCTTGGGTCTTCTGAGGCTCATCCTCAGGAGACTTTGAACCTTGACTGTTAACCACATGGGTTTGTATGATTCATTTTGTCTCCCATGAGCACACTGCAGGAACTCTAAGGAGAATAGAGGGCTTGAGGAAAGGGTGTTTGAAGGTGTGTACCTTACCTCAGTGGAAAGGAGGAACAGAGGCCAGAAGAAGTGTGGGGTAAGGGTTCACATTAGCCTTTTGTGTGCATGCTGTGGGTGAGGAGATTGCTAGTAGGGTGGGGTGGTGGGTGACTTGTAAGCAAGCTGTGTGTCTCATAAAGGTGGAAAACAGTAGCACTGTGTGATCTGGTGTGAGCTGGGACACTGGGGCTGCCTGGCTATGAATAAGGAAATCCATAGAAAGACCAAGCTCTAGCACACAAAGGCTTACCACAAGCAGATACCACAAGGATGCCAGTCCCTCCGTGTGTGTGTGTGTGTGTGTGTGTGTGTGTGTGTGTCCTTCTCCCTCCCTCCCTCCCTCTCTCTCTTCTTACTACTTCCCTTCCTCCCTCCCCTCCTCTGTTTTTTTTTTTTAATATATTTTATTTATTTGAGAGAGAGAAAGAGGCAGAGAGAATGGGTGCTTCAGGGTCTTCAGCCACTGCAAATGAACTCTAGACGCATGCGCCCCCTTGTACATCTGGCTTATGTGGGTCCTGGAGAATCAAATCAGGACCCTTTGGCTTTGCAGGCAAACGCCTTAATGGCTAAGCCATCTCTCAGCGTTCCCCTTCTCTGTTTTTGAGATGAGGCCTCATTCTGTAGCCCAGGCTGGCCTGGAATGTTCTGCAGCCCTCCTACCAGGGCCTCACACCTGCTAGGATTACACATGTGAGCCTCCACTACTGGCTCCACCCCTTAATCTTTATATTTCATAGCACCTTCTTCCTCCAGTTAAATCCAGCAGGAGAACTGGTACAGCTGGGGTGCAGGGAGGCAGAAGGGCCTCACCAGCTGCCAGTTAGGAAATTTCCTTTGTTATCATCACAGTTCTGCTTGTGTCTAAGAACTGCCAGTTCCTCTCTTCAGATCCTGCTATAGCCACCCAACTTACTGGCAACTAAATTCTCAGCTTAAAAAAAAAAATACGTATTTAAGCCAGGCGTGGTGGCACATGCCTTTAATCCCAGCACTCAGGAGGCAGAGGTAGGTGGATCACCATGATTTCAAGGCCAGCCTGAGACTACATAGTGAATTTCAGGTCTGTTTGTACTAGAATGAGACCCTACTTTGAAAACAACAACCAAAAAGTATGCATCTGTGCATGAGTGTGATGGTGTGAGAGAACTGAGTTTTAAATAAAGGTATTTAAAAAAAAACTATTTATTTATTTATTTATTTGTGTGTGTGTGTGTGTGTGCGCACCCAATGTGAGCCTGAATGGGAGAGCCAGTGTGTGGAGGTCAGGAAAACTCTGAGCTGTTGGAGGTCCACCTTCTTTGAGATTGGGTCTCTTACAGATTGCAAAGGCATGTCAGAAGCATGTAGCTGGTCCTCCAACTTCAGATTCTTCTAGCTCCACCTCCGATTGTTGTAGGATGCCAGGATCACAGACACATACACCACTTTGCATCTGGCTTTCCATGGGTGCTGGGGAATCAAATTCCAGCTTGCAGGTATTGCAAGCAAGTGCCTTTAACCACTGAGACATCTCCCTGTCCCTCAGCTGGTTTCTTGATCCACTTCAAGCCTCTGCTATCTAGTTCTCCACCCAAGTAGCCAGTGAAGACTTTCTTCTAAAGATTGACTCAAGGTTTTTTTTTAATTCTTAAAAATATTTATTTATTTGAGAGAGAGAAAGGCTGATAGAATGGGCACTCCAGGGCCTCTAGCCACTACAAAGGAACTCCAGATGCATGCGCCACCTTCTGCATCTGGCTTATGTGGGTCCTGGGGAATCGAACTTGGATTCTTAGGCTTTACAGGCAAACACCTTAACCACTAAGTCATCTCCCCAGCTCCTTGACTCAAGTTTTGCATCATTATCTACACCCAAACCCAGGGAAAAAATTTTTCCCAGTTCCAGGCATCAAAAGGGTTGTGAAGATCCTTGAAGTACAGAGATTGTTTCAGTCGGATTGTCTAGTGAGGGAAGAACTAGAAAGAGCCAAAGACCACCAAGGCAGGCCAGCATCTCACTCGCCAGCCCCACCCAGCTCTGAGGCATTGCAGGTCGGTGGGGTGGGGGGTTAGGGAGAAGAATCCATCCTTTAAGGAAACTATATTTTGTTTTGTGGGGTTGGGATGGAACCCGGGGCCTCAGGCACGCCAAGCACACATGACCACTAAGCTGCTTAGGTTGTTCTGTGGGCAAAGGAAGGATTCCACCACTGGCAGCAGTCCTTAGACTGCAGAGGGTCCAGAGGCCAGTTTGGAAAGACGCTGGGCTCTAGTGGGCTTGTGACTGGGGAGCTGTCAACGTAGCTCCTCCTTTTCTAGTTGTGGGAGTTGAAGAGGGACTCCAAGAGACCTGGGTGGGAGGCGGTGGGAACCTGAGGAGAGAAGACCAACCCTTGGGGGGCTTGTTAGGGGGAAAGCTGGGGTTCCTTTGGCAGAATGATGTGTTATCTTTCTCTCATTTAAAAATTTTATTTATTTACTTATTTCAGAGAGAGGGAGAGAGAGGCAGGTAGACAGAGAGAGAGACAGGGAGATTGGATGTACCAGGGCCTTCAGCTGCTGCAAAAAACTCCAGACGCATGCGCCACCCTGTGCATTTGGCTTGATCCTGGGTCCTGGGGAATAGAACCTGGGTCCTTTGGCTTTGCAGGCAAGCGCCATAAGTGCTAAGCCATCTCTCCACCCCCCCCTCTCATTTTGAGACAGGATCTCAGTTCTTAAAATGTTTTAATATTTTATATATTTATTTGCGGGACAGAGAGAGAGAGAGATGGAGAGACTCCAGACACATGTGTACCTTGTGTATCTGGCTTATGTGGGTCTTGGGGAATCAGACTTGGGTCCTTAGGCTTCACAAGCAAACGCCCTAACTACTAAGCCATCTCTCCAGCCCAGGCCTCACTTTTATCCTGGACTGGCTTGGAACTCACTGTGTAACTCAGATTGGCCTTGTAGCAATCCTGCTGTCTCGGCTGGGTGTGCAGGCATGACCTATGCCTTAGCTTATTTATAAGAGTTCTTGAAACTGGTAAACTGACCTACAGAGAGCATGGAAGTGACAGTTCCAACTTGCTGCCATTAAGCTTCTGATTCTGGAATTACAAAAAGGGGGGGGGGTGCTGTTGGAGAGATGGCTTAGAGGTTAAGGCACTTGCCCATAAAGCCAAAGGACCCAGGTTCGATTCCCCAGAACCCATGTAAGCCAAATGCACAAGGTGCAAGGCTAGATGCCTTGGCAATCCCATTCTCTCTCTCAAATAAATAAATGATTTAAAAAAAAAAACAGAGCTTGGTTTTACACTCCTAAATCCCAGCACTCAGGAGGCGGAGGCAGGAGAATCCAAAGTTCAAAGCCAACCTATACATACTGAGTGGGGGGCTCAGAAAACCATTTTAAAAGATTCCCCCACAGTTGGGCTGGAGAGACGGTTTAGTGGTTAAGGCACTTGCCTGCAAAACCAAAGGACCCAGGTTCACTTCCCCAGGACCCAGGTAAGCCAGTGGTCCAAGGTGGCACATGTGTCTGGAATTCATTTGCAGTGGCTGGAGGCCCTGGCATGCCCATTGCCACCCCCCCCCACTTCTCCTCCCTAATAAATAAATAATTTTTTTAATCCCCCACAGTGGAGGAGATTCGCTGATGGGCGATAGAAATGGCTGGTCCCTGGCAGAACAGGACAACTCCCCCAGGAGATGAATAAGCTAGGCTAACGGGTTAAAGTCACTGGTGGGGAGAAGACAAAGCTAGAAAGTAGTCCAGAGGGGCTGGAGAGATAGCTTAGTGGTTAAGGAGCATGCCTGTGAAGCCTAAGGACCCAGGTTCGATTCTCCAGGTTCCACGTAAGCCAGATGCACGTGGTGGCACATGCCTCTGGAATTCATTTGCAGTGGCTAGAGGCCCTGGTGTGCCCATTCTCTCCCTCTGTCTTTAATAAATAAATAAAAATAAAATATTTTTAAAAATTAAAAAAAAAGCAGTCCAGGGCTGTGAGAAGCAGGGTTATGGAAGGAAGGGTAGGTGGGTACACGTTTAACAAGGAGAGAGATGAGAGAAAAGGGAACCCCCTCATTACCCCCTGGCTCTGTCAGGATTCCAGTGACACCCCCTCCTCCTGCCCTAATCCCCCATTAAGGCAGCTCTGAGTTTGTTATGACAGCCGCTGAAGGCAACTGAATTGCTGTTTGTTGTGACTGCTAATTGGACTGAAGGGCTGGAGTCTGGACACTGAAAGGGACCATTGTCACTGTTTACCTTCGACCGGAGGAGGAGAACAGCACGCAGGTCTTTGCACCCATTCCCTCGCTCGGCACCAGGAGCTCAGCAGGGACACGGATCATCTCCTTGCCTTGTGTGGTTTGTGCTTCCATGGCACAGAAGAGACATCGGAGTGGGTCCCAGGCCAGGCGGGGGTCCTTCTCCCCTGGTCTTCAGAAGCAAAGTGACATCGCCTGTCTCTCTCTTCCCTTCCTTTCCCATCTGTCTCTATGGGCATCTCTTCTTCCAGCCCTTCAGGCTTTTGTCATCTGCTGCCTTCCAGACCAGTGATTCTCAACTGGGTTACACACGAAAATCACCTGGGGAGCGCTCTCTCTCCTTTTTAAATTTTGATTTTTCAAAGTAGGGTCTCACTCTAGCCCAGGCTGATCTGGAATTCACGATGTAGTCTCAGGGTGGCCTCCAACTCACAGGGAGTGCTGGTATTAAAGGAGTGCCCCACCATGTCTGGCTGTTTTTCTTTCTTTCTTTCTTTCTTTCTTTCTTTCTTTCTTTCTTTCTTTCTCTTTTTTTTTTCCAGACATGGCATTAATATCAGTTAATCTGCAGTCTGGGTTAAGTATCACAAATACAGTGGCATCTCTACACCTGGGCCACATGCACAAGATCTTTCCTGCTTCCCAAGCCCCTGATAGCCAAGAGCTCTATCGGGCAGGTTGGGGTTCCTTCAAGGATGGTAGCAATAGCAGTAACAGTAAGTAAAAAAAAAAAAAAGCCTGCATATTTAGGATGGAGATTGAAAATATCCCTCACCTCAGCCCAAGCTCTTTCCCAAGGTCAAAAACCACTGACTCCATCTTTCTATGGCTTTTTCCAATAGCCCAGTTAACCTGGGGCTCTTAAAGTTCTGAGGATGTCTGGGTGGGAGGCTCAGAGACCTGCTCTGGTTCTGTCCCTCCCTGCAGCAGCAGGAGTAGCGTGGCGGTCCTTCACATTTGCCTTCTCCTTCCGCACTTGACCCAATTGTTTGTGCTCTCCCCTTTAGCTTCTCAGGGAGCCGGTGGGTGCTCCACCCTCCCGCCGGCCCTCTTTACTCCCTGTGGACAAGAACACAGGTCAGAGCCACTTCCAGCACCGCGGACAGCTCCCAGTGGTGAGTGCAAGCGTTAACCCTCCGTGGAGGGAGGGAGAAGGTCCCCTGGTCTCTACTCCCCGCAGACCTCTGAACCTGCCCCAGGTGCCTGTAGTCAGCCAGCAGTCTCCGGAGAGGCCAAGGCTGAAGAAAGACAATGGTCCGTCTGTCTCCAGGACACCGGGCTTGTCCTCTGCATGAGAGCAGCTGGCGCAAGAGCAATGTGGATGAAGAGCGGGTCACCAAGGGTTCCACCCGAGTCATGTAAGACCCAGAGTGCAATGGTCACTGGCAGCTAATACATCCTCAGCTGCCCTCTGTCGTGGTACAAGTCCAGAGAAGGAAGAATTGTGACCCAGGTCGCCCAGCTGGTCAGTGGAGCGTTGAAGGCTCAGGGTCCTGAATCCCACCTGGCTCTTTCTGCTTCTGACCCCTCCTTTAGGAGTCTCCCTGGTAAATGTGGCCAAGAGTTTTGCCTGGGTTGTCCCCATTCACAAAAGGACAGGATGCATGTCTGGGCATGTGAGGTGGTGTGTGGTGAGCGGAGTGAGAGCGATGAAGAGCTGGTACTGACTGCTCCGAGGAGGCTTAGAGGGAAAGCCTTACAGAAGGCAGGAAGGCAGTTTACCAAGCAGTAGCTGGCAAGCCATGAGAGAAAAGCTAAGGGGCTACCATCTGCCAGGGCACAGAGGCCAGTGGATGACCACAGGAGTCTCCAGAGGCCCTCAGGAGTCATGCAAACTGGAACAGGGCCTGGGAAAGGCCCTTCTATGCACCCATGCCTGCTCTCCCAATACCATGAGCCTAGAAACAAAGGGGCCATTCACTGGGATTTGATTCTGCAGTCTCTGGCTGGCATTACCAGGTGGTGGGGGCATCAGGAGGTGTCAAACCATTATGCACCCCCCCAACTCCTAAGTCCTCTGGGACTGAAATGTTGGGGGGGAGGTGGGTGTTCTATATTGCCATGGTAACCACCCCAGCCCCCACTCCCCACCCCCCAAAGCACAAAAAGAGATAGCTCTCACCCCTACCTCCAATAACACCCTGGGGCTGGCTGGGAATCTTCCCTTGGGAATCTTACTTTTTGATGCACAGCCATGGCATACTTAAGCATCCCCCTCTTAACACCCAGAACTGAACTTTCCAGCATCAGTAGCCCATAGAGGCAGGGAGGCTGGTGCCCTCGGCGTCTTGGCAAAGTTGGGCATGTCGGCAGCATCCATCCCTTGTACTTAACCTTAAGCTCTCCCGCCTGCCTCACCTATGGCGAAGCCACCCTAGGAGGCACCTAGCTGGGCCGGGGCTCCGACCTTCTCTGTGGTCTCTCCCAGAAGCCAGGGACACCCCGCTACCTCCAGCAAAACCTTCAGGCTGTGGGAACAGAAAAGAGGAGGGAGCCATTCCTGACACTCTCCATCTGTGCCCTCCACCATTACTCATTAAGCATTCTGCCCCCTCCTTCCGCTCGTTAAGCCTGATTTGCATACATTTGCATAACACAGTTCATTTGCATTGCAGGAGGCTCTGGTAGAAGCCAGGGAAAAAGGGGTGGTGGGCTAGAGAAGAGGGGAGAGATTTTGTTTTCATCAAAGTGTGGGGGCAGGGCTGGGGGAGGCAGCAGGAAGAAGATAGAAATAAAAACTCACACTGTTTTCTTTCTTCCCTTCTGCACTCCCCCCCCACCCCGCCGGACTCAAATGCCAAAGAGAGATGCCAAGGGGCTAGCTTTTCTGTCCTTTTTTGTCTTGCTTCCTCCGGCCTTGGCTCCCTAGCCTGGCCCCCCACCTTGTCGGAAAGAAAGAGACAGGATAGGGGGCAAGGCTGTGGGAACCAGAGCAGCAAAGGGGGAGAGGGAGGCCGCCTTCGCCATCTTAGGTAGTTAGCGCCTGTAAAATGGCTGCCTGCGACAACTGGAGACCGGGAACCAGGCCTGGGCCCTGGGCATGGAGGACAGCGACACCCCAGAGAAGGAGTCCTGGAAGACCAAGAAGCGTGGAATTTTTCTACTAGTGGAATTAGCAAAAGAGAGAAGGAAAAGGAGAGAGCAGGAAGGTGGCTCAGGAATTTGCGAGGTGTGGCACCCAAGCAGGGAAACAGAGAGAGCAAGAGGCTCCATACCAGGGGTGGGGTCTGGAGGACTCAAGACTGTGGGCGATGGATGCCACAGGTGCCAGGAGAGTGAGCTGGGAAGAGGAAGGAGGAGGGAGAAGGTGAGGGCAGTTGGAGACCCTCAGGGCTGTGTACTGGAGGTAACTCTATCCTCTCCTCAGCTCACCAGTACCCTACCATCTTCACAAGGCTCCTGAAACTGTGTCCCCTCAAAGGCCACTCACAGCCTCTCAACTGGGCTAAATGCTTTTTCTTTTTTTAATATATATTTATTTATTTATTAAAATTTTAAAAATTTATTTATTAGCAACAGACAGAGAAAGAGGCAGAGAGAGAGAGAGAAAGGGCACACCAGGGCCTCTAGCCACTGCAAATGAACTCCAGATGCATGCGCCACCTTGTGCATCTGGCTTACGTGGGTCCTGGGGAATTGAGCCTCGAACTGGGGTCCTTAGGCTTCATAGGGAAGTGCTTAACCACTAAACCATCTCTCCAGCCCTTATTTACTTATTATTTGTTTATTTATTTTTATTTTTTGGTTTTTTGAGGTAGGGTCTCACTCTAGCTCAAGCTGACTTGGAATTCACTATGTAGTCTCAGGGTGGCCTCGAACTCATGATGATCCTCCTACCTGTGCTTCCCTAGTGCTGGGATTAAAGGCATGTGCCACCATGCCTGGCTTTTATTTATTTATTTTGAGAGAGAGCACAAGAGAGGGAGAGAGAATCGGCGCGCCAGGGCCTCTAGCCACTGCAGAGGAACTCTAGATGCATGTGCCACCTTGTGCATCTGGCTTACATAGGTCCTGGGGAATCAAACCTGGGTCCTTAGGCTTTGCAGGCAAGTGCCTTAACCACTAAGGCATCTCTCCAGCCCACTAACTGCCTTTTCTGGGGACAGCCCTCCTTTCCCACTGTGAACAAATTGCATGCTGAACGCCTCCCCATCCTTCTCATTGGCCTGAATTCTTCTGTTATATCCACAGTGAGGTGACTTGTCCTTGGTTTCATTCATTCATTCCTCTGGATCCACCAGTGCCACAAAGAAGTGCCGACACTTGTCTTCTTATTTATTTATTTATTTATTTATTTATTTATTTATTTATTTATTTATTTATTTTTGGAGAGAGTAAGAGGGAGACAGATAGAGAATGGGTGCGCCAGCAGTGTCTCAGCTGCTGTGAACGAAATCCAGATGCGTGCGCCCCCTTGTGGTCAAGTGCGGCATTGCGCCCTTGCGTCACTTTGCATCTGGCTAAACGTGGGACCTGGAGATTGGACCTGGAGATTGGAACCAGCGTTCTTAGGCTTAGCAGGCAGGCGCCTTAACCCTTAAGCCATCTCTCCAGCCCAACTCTTGTTTTCTTGTATTCGTTTCAGTTACCCTCAGAAGTGAGAACTCTCACTCACTGTTTGAGCTTGGCCTGTCCACGACTGCAGATTCATACCCCAGCTCCTGAGGCCGCTCCATTGTCTCCCAAATCAGAGACTTCAACAGCCACATGCCCAGGCCTCACCACATGCCCAGGCCTCGCCAGAAAGCGCGTGGGAAGGTGTCTGGTTCCCTGGCTTCCGGAGTGGTAGAGCTCAGAGGCTCCTTGGCTGCTGCGGGTGAGTCACACCCAAGGCCCCTGGCTGCTTCTCCTCTGGCCTCAGCCCTGGGGTTGAAAACCTGAGCTCTGCTCTAGACTTGCCCCAAGTCCGAGTCTTTCCCATCAACCCCACTCACTTGCTCCTTCGTGGAACCTTGTGTGTCCAGACTTTTCCTTTCCCCTGATGCCATGCCGGCTCCTGCATTCAACAAGCGCTTTCTTACCAAGTGTCTGCTGCGTGCCAGGTGCTGTGTGAAGGGGAGGGGGGAGCTCCTAAGGCTCTTTGGAGGGAGCAGACTGGAGGGGGAGGCAGCCACAATCACAGGCTGGGGGTTGCCCTGCAGTCCTGCCCGGGGTGCCAGGAAGCATGGGGAGAGAAGGGAAGGGCGCTGAGAACAGCTTCCTGGAGGCAAGAAGCGATGTAAGGTACACAGATGCTTGGGGGGTCGGCTGCAAAGAAGAAAGAGCCAGGAATGCCTGCAGATCAACTGTGCTGCAAAGGCCGAGGTTCTGTCATCTTGAGCTTTCCATGGTAGCGTGGGGAGGGGAGGAGGGTCTGTGATGGAGGGTGAGGGGGCAGTTAGCCCCAACCTCAGAGATGCTGAGCATAGAATAGGGCTGGAGAGCAATACAGAACTTCTAGAAGGAAATACGCTCTCTTATGAAGAAGAGGAGGAAGAGGAAGCCGTAGTCAAGGTCCTCAAGGCCAAGGGAGCTGGATTGGGGACTTTAAAGGGAGTTCCACCTAGAAACTTTTTTAAAATATTTTTTATTTATTTATTTGAGAGAGCGAGAGAAAGAGGGGAAGAGAGAGGGAGAGAGAATGGGTGCACCAGGGCCTCCAGCCTGCAAAGGAACTCCAGATGCATGTGCCCCCTTGTGCATCTGGCATACATGGGTCCTGGAGAATTGAACCAAGATCCTTTGGCTTTGCAGGCAAATGCCTTAACTGCTAAGCCATCTCTCCAGCCCCTAGAAACTTTCTTGATGAAGAGAGGGGACAGTGAGAGTGGGAGAGGAATCCAGGCCTGGGGGGTGGGTGAGGTGGGGGGAACTCTTCCAGCGCAAAGGGATGAGGAACGAGGAGGCTGTGGGAGGGGAGGAGGCCTTGCTGCCCCACCCCCCCCGCTGGAATGTAAGGGGGGGGACTAGCTTTCGCACAAAGGCCTCTCTGTGGAAGTGGCTCTGTCAGGTGAGGGGATTTAGCTCCCAAGGGCCCCTCGCGGGTGGAGGGTGGTGCTGGAGGAAGGAAAGCCGAGGGGTGACTTCAGGCTTCCAGCAGGTCATTGTGAGGCTCTGTAGAGCTGTTCCCAGGCCCTGCCACTGCTCCCCACCCCCACCCCATTCTTACCATCTGTGCCTCCGGATCCAGCCAGCATCTCCTTCCCCAACCCACACATGCTTCCCGCAGGCCTGGCCTCACCGGAGCTTCTCTTCTCCCAGCAGCAACTCTTCTCCCAGCGCAGGGACCGGCGCAGGACTCCCCCTGCAAGGAGAAAGGAAGGCACAGCACACTCACCAAAGCCCAACAGGAGTCCCCAGGCCACCTCGGTGTGTCCAAACCCATTGTCTTCCCCAATGCATGTTCTCTGCTAGCCTTGCCCCGTCTTCTCTTCTGCTAAGCAGCACTGTGGACAGACCAGCTTCCCCACTGCCAGGCCCTTGCTTGCTACCCTGGACATGGGAAGCTGCAGAATGTGCAGACACAGCTCTGCCAGCAGCCTCCTCACAGACTTGTCGGGCCCAGGGCTCAGGACAAGAAGGACAACAAAAGGAAGAAGTTTCTGGTTTTTTGAGGGAGGGTCTCACTCTATCCCAGGGTGACCTAGAATTAACTATGTAGTCTCAGGGTGGCCTTGAACTGACTGTGATCCTCCTACCTCTGTCTCCCAAGTGCTGGGATTAAAGGCGTGCACCACCATGCCCGGCAAGTTTGGGGTTTTGACTAGAGTTGGACAGAATGGCCAAGATAAAAATTCTGAGCCTGGCATGGTGGCACACACCTTCAATCCCAGCACTTGGGATGCAGAGGTAGGAGGATTGCCGTGAGTTCAAGGCCACCCTGAGACTACATAGTTAATTCCAGGTCAGCCTGGACCAGAGTGAAACCCTACCTTGAAAAAAAAAAAAAATTCTGGCTTCCCTCACTTGCTAGCTAGTGATATTAGACAAGTCATTAACGCCTTTTTGACTGAACTTATTTATTTGTTGTTATTTGTTTATTTCAAGGTAGGGTCTCACTTTAACCCAGGTTGCCCTGGACCTCACTCTGTAGCCCCAGGATGGCCTCAAGCTCACAGGTAACCTCATCCTCAGCTTCCCAACGTGCCTTAACTTATTCTCAACCCAGTTACCCTGAAGGTCAAATGCAATGGTAGGGGTGCTAGTGCTTTGTAGGGCAGTATGCAGAGACACAGTGAGAGGGGCTGCTGGAGGTATGTTGGGGCCATCAAGAAGGTTTCTAGGGCTGGAGAGATGGCTTAGCAGTTAAGGCGTTTGCCTACAAAGCCAAAGGATCATGGTTTGATTCTCCAGGACCCACGTAAGCCAGATGCACAAGGGAGCACATGCATCTGGAGTTCCTTTGCAGTGGCTGGAGAACCTGGTACACCCATTCTCTCCCTCTTTCTGCCTCTTTCTCTCTCTCAAATAAATAAATATATATATATATATATAAAGGGCTGAAGACATAAGGCGTTTTCCTGCAAAGCCAAAGGATCCTGGTTTGACTCTCCAGGACCCACGTAAGCCAGATGCACAAGGGGGCGCATGCATCTGGAGTTTGTTTGCAGTGGCTGGAGGCCCTGGTGCACCCACTCTCTCTCTCTCTCTCTCTCTGCCTCTTTCTCTCAATAGATAAATTATATATATATATGTGTGTGTGTGTGTGTATGTGTGTGTCTATATATGTGTGTGTGTGTATGTGTGTATGTGTGCGTCAATATATATATGTGTGTGTGTGTATGTATGTGTGTATGTGTGTGTCAATATATATATGTGTGTGTGTGTATGTATGTGTGTATGTGTGTGTCTATATATGTGTGTGTGTCTATATATATGTGTGTGTGTCTATATATATGTGTGTGTGTGTATCTATATATATGTGTGTGTGTGTGTGTATCTATATATATGTGTGTGTGTGTGTCTATATGTGTGTATGTGTGTGTCAATATATATATGTGTGTGTGTGTATATATGTGTGTGTGTGTGTGTCTATATGTGTGTGTGTGTGTATCTATATATATGTGTGTGTGTGTGTGTGTGTGTGTGTGTGTTTTAAAGGTTTCCAGACTTGGGAGCCTGGGTCTTAGGTTGCTAGGGAGGAGAGTAGAGGCACTCTGGGTATGTGGCTGGGCTCTACGGATGGAACAGTCTGAGCTTAAGTGCTCTGGCAGGTGGCATCTTCTGGGGTTGGTATGAGAGGGACAGCTGGGTTTTAAAACAATGAGATGGTAGACTTCATTATGCAATGTTTCTTATCCTTCCCAGGAAGAGCATAGCTGGCCATGTGTGAATGAACGCCTTCCAGCAAGGGGTGTCCTAGACTTCCCACAGCCACCCTGCCCTTTCTCTCCAACCCGCCCCTCCACGTTCTCCAGAGGCAGCTCAAGCCAGCCACGGAGGAATCTCTGCTCCAGGAAGCGTACGTGGTAACTGTAAGCCCTGCCCCCATGACTCTCTCCAGTCCTCCATCTTCGGGCTCCTTGGCATTGGCAGATGTAAGCCATCTATTTATATCCCTGGGGCTGCGGGCTGGAGCATCTCTGAGCAGGAGGGTCTTTTGTCTGGTGGTACAAGCAGCAACAGCAGGAGGAGGAGGAGGCAGGAGAAGGAATGATGTCAGCAGCCCCCCACAGGTAGCACCAAGGCCTCAGGGTCTGGGGAGGACCAGGCTAAGGCTGGTACGTGGAGGAGAGCCTGGGCACAGCCAAGCTTCACCCAGTTGGGGTTGCCTTCCACTGGGCTGACCATCTGGCACGAGCTGACATCCCAGCTCCACCCCTACAGCAAACTAGACTCCGCCATCGCTATGACAATTGGCTGCCATCTTTTACTCAGGATGCTACGGCATAGCTGGACTTTCCCCTCAAGACTCTCCCTAGAGACCTGTCCATGTCTCCTGACAGTCATCCAAAAAGTACATGTCAGTATACAGTGTTTTGGGATTTTTTTTGGGGGGGGGGAGTGCAGGGTTTGAGGTAGGGTCTCACTAGCTCAGGCTGACCTGGAATTCACTCTGTAGTCTCAGGGTGGCCTTGAACTCAGGGCGATCCTCCTACCTCTGCCTCCCGAGTGCTGGGATTAAAGGTGTGCCTGGCCTCCAAACATTTTTTTTTTTTTTTTTTTTTTTGCCTATTTATTTATTTGAGAGTGACAGAGAGAGAAAGAGGCAGATAGAGAATGGGCGCACCAGGGCCTCCAGCTACTGCAAAGGAACTCCAGATGCATGCACCACCCTGTGCACCTGACTTATGTGGGTCCTGGGGAATTGAGCCTCGAACCAGGGTCCTTAGGCTTCACAGGTAAGTGCTTAACCATTAAGCCATCTCTCCAGCCCCCAAACATTTTTATTTATTTTTTATTTATTTACTTGAGAAAGAGAGAGAGAGACATGCCAGGTACAAACCAACTCCAGACACATGCGCCATCTTGTGCAGTGGCTTTGCTTGAGTACTGGGAAATGGGATCTGGGTGGTGGTCTTTACAAGCAAGCCTCTTAACCACAGAGCCATCTTCCCAGCCCCAATATGTTTACTTTTCTCAAATTTATTTTTGTTTATTTATTAGAGACAGAGAGGGAAAGATAGAGAGTGAAAATGGGCGTGCCAGGGCCTCTAGCCACTGCAAACGAACTCCAGATGCATTCACCACCACATGCATCTGGCTTACATGGGACCTGGAGAATCAAATCTGAGTCCTTAGGCTTCGCAGGCATGCGACTTACCTGCTAAGCCATCTCTCCAGCCCCAATATGTGTGTTTTTTTTTAAAGATTTTATTTTTGATGTCATGATCTTTTCCTCCTATTATAATGGTCTTATGTAGGTAGTGTCAGGCACTGTGAGGTTATGGATATCCAGGCCATTTGTGTCTGGAGGAGCATGTTGTAAGGCGTCCTACCCTCCTACCTCTGCCTCCCGAGGGCTGGGATTAAAGGAGTGCGCCACCATGCCCAGCCCCCAAAATGTTTTTAATTAAAAAAAAATGATGTGCATGCCTTTAATCCCAGCACTTCGGAGGCAGAGGTAAGAGGGCTGCCATGAGTTCAAAGCTACCCTGATACTACATAGTGAATTCCAGGTCAGCCTGAGCTAGAGTGAAACCCTACCTCAAAAACAAAAACAAAACAAAACAAAACAAAACAAAAAGGGGCTGGAGAGATGGCTTAGCAGTTAAGGCGCATGCCTGTGAAGCCTAAGGACCCGGGTTCAATTCTCAAGGTCCCACATAAGCCAGATACACAGTGGCACATGCATCTGGAGTTCGTCTGCACTGGCTAGAGGCCCTGGCATGCCCATTCTCTCTCTCTCTCTCTCTCTCACTCTCGCCCTCTGTCTCTAATAAATAAATAAAATCTTAAAAAAAAACTGATTGGTTGGAGATATGGCTCAGTGGTTAAAGGCACTTGTTTACAAAGCCTGATGGTCTGGGTTCAGTTCCCCAGTGCCCGCATAATGGCACAGACATCTGGAGTTCATTTTTAGTGGCATGAGGCCCTCACACACCCATACACATGCAAATAAATAAAAATATTAGTATATATTACATACATATATTTTATATATATATATAAAAGTCTGGCGTTGTGGTGCACGCCTTTAATCCCAGCACTCAGAAGGCTGAGGTGAGAGGATCACTGTGAGTTTGAGGCCAGCCTGGGACTACCTAGTGACTTTCAGATCAGCCGGGGCTAGCGTGAGACATGACCACAAATATACACATTCACATACAGTACATAAATAATGCCAGGCACTATGGTTTGCACCTATAATCTAAACACACTCGGGAGGCTGAAGCAGGATAGCCCATGAGTTCAAGGCTAGCCTGGGTTATAGTGTGGGACCCTGTCTCAAAAAAAAAATGGTTAAAGTAGCCAGTGTGGTTTATTATGTGTTGGCCTCTGGATGGTGTTATGCCATGCGTCTAAGAAAGAACTAATGCACTGGGCGTGGTGGCACACGCTTTTAATCCCATCACTCAGGAGGCAGAGGTAGGAGGATCACTGTGAGTTCAAGGCCAGCCTGAGACTACATAGTGAATTCCAGGTCAGCCGGGCTACAGCAAGACCCTACTTAGAAAAAAAAAAAAATAAAAAAAAAACCGAATGAGATAGAATTCAAGAAGTTCCATGTCCTTTCCTGCTTCTCTGACGGACTTTTCCTCTCTCCAACCAGGAAATTCGACTTGTTCCTGTCTTCCAAGATCTACACTGTCATCATTGCACCTGTTCTTCCACATGGGGAGTTGAGAGATAAGGAGCCACTACTAGCTTTAAACATTTACAGAGGGTCCTGTGCCTAGCTACTGAGAAAGGAAACTGGCTTAGCTTGGTAAGAAGTCTGAGAGTCCCTTAAAGATTTGAGAGCCTCCAGTCAGCGTCCCAAATGTTTTAAAACTACCCCCTTCTTGGACTGGAGAGATGGCTTAGGGGTTAAGGCACTTGCCTGGGAAGCCTAATGACTCATGTTCGACTCTCCAGGTCCCATGTAAACTAGAGGCACGGTGATACAAATGCGCAAAGTCGCACATGCGCACAAGGGGGTGCATGCATCTGGAGTTCGATTGCAATGGCTGGAGGCCCTGCTACGCCAATTCTTTCTCTCAGTCCCTCTCCCTCTCTCACTCTTGAATTTAAAAAAAAAAAAAAAAAAAAAAAAAAAAAAGCAAGCCGCAAGCCGGGCGTGATGGCGCACACCTTTAATCCCAGCACTTGGGAGGCAGAGGTAGGAGGATCACAGTGAATTCGAGGCCATTCTGAGAGTACATAGTGAATTCCAGGTCAGCCTGAGCTAGCATGAGACCCTACCTCGAAAAACAAACAAACAAACAAACAAACAAACAAACAAACAGACAAACAAAAAAGCAGTCTGTTGTGCTTGCCTCAAAAACAAAATAAAACAAAAACCGTTCCCTTCTTCCTTCCTGTCAGCACCAGAAAAAAAGGAGCCAGAGACTCCCTGTGGAAGGACCCTCCTGCAGGCTGGCTGGTGCATCCCAAGAGCCCTAGAGAGGTGCACGCAGGTCCTGAGAAACCCACTTCCTTCCTTTCGCTGCCCAACCAGAAGGCAGGGAGTGGCCACCTTGACCCAGAGAGGTGCTGAGCTGGGCGGGCCAGTTGGCTGAGGGGCCCTAGAGCAGGTGGAAGGGGAAAGGGTGCTATTCTCAGCTGAGGAGGGGCCGGGTGGGAGGAGTGGAGTAATTTACGATGCCATTGTTCCCATCCTCTTCCCAGACCCCTGCCAATGTGCCCGTTGCTAGGAGATCGTGGCTGGCCCTGTCAACTGGATACTCCTCCTCTCTTCATAGGGGACCCTGTCCTGAGTGACACCCACTGCCCATTCCAGACCCTGCCACACAGTAGTCTCTCCTGATGTTTCCCCACATCTAGCCAGCTTTGGGTGTTGGACTTCCTGGCCAAGTGGAACGACGCAAGTGTGGAGGGAGCCAGGCTTTTTTAAAATTAATTAATTAATTTATTTATTTATTTATGAGAGAGGAGGGAATAGAGAGAGAGAGAATGGGTGAACCAGGGCCTCTAGCCCTTGCAAATGAACTCCAGACACATGCACCACCTTGTACATCTGGCTGAATTGATCCTGGGTCCTTGGGCTTTGCAAGCAAGCATCTTAACCACTAAGCCATCGCTCCAGTCTGACTTAGTGGCTCTTTAAGGAGCTGTACCCACCTTTGGACCTGGAAGCCTGATCTGGAGGAATCTGCATGTGGGGAAGCAAAACTTTCTTTCTTTCTTTTTATTTTATTTTTATTTTGGTTTTGTGAGGTAGGGTCTCACTCTGGCCCAGGCTGACCTGGAATTAACTATGTAGTCTCAGGGTGGCCTCGAACTCTCAGCGATCCTCCTACCACTGCCTCCCGGGTGCTGGGATTAAAGGCGTGCGCCGCCACGCCTGGCCCTTATTTTTATTTTTTGGAGAGAGACACAGAGAGAGAGAGGGAGAGGAAGACAGAGATGGGCGTGCCAGCAGTGTCTCACCTGCTGTGAACGAAATCCAGATGTGTGCGCCCCCTTGTGGTCAAGTGCGGCATTGCGCCCTTGTGTCACTGCATCTGGCTAAACGTGGGACCTGGAGATTGGAACCAGTGTTCTTAGGGTTAGGAGGCAGGCACCTTAACCCCTAAGCCATCACTCCAGCCCTTTTTTTTTTTTTTTTTTTTTTTTTTTTTGGTTTTTCGGGGTAGGGTCTCACTCTGGCCCAGGCTGACCTGGAATTCACTATGTAGTCTCAGGGTGGCCTTGAACTCTCAGCAATCCTCCTACCTCTGCCTCCCGAGTGCTGGGATTAAAGGCGTGCGCCACCACGCCCGGCTTGAGCAATATTTTCTTTTGGGGGTTTTCCAGTGTGATGGGTGCAGCAAGCCCACTGCTGACTCTTCCAGCTGGGGAGAAGTTTGGGGGCAGGGAGCTACAAAGGCAGGCTGTGGCCTCACTGCTTCTTCTGAACCTTGTTTCTCTGGCCTTTCCTAGGCATCTTCCTGCTCTAAAAAGGGTGCTGGCCTTGACTCAGCTGCCAGCTATTTTCCCAGTTAAGCTGCCCTGGCTGAAGGCTTAGAGTCCTGTCTCCACATCCAAAGGAGCCATGTCACTGCCCAGAGTCCCAGGATGAGGGCAGCGTACACCTGGCTTCAGATGGGACTCCTCCCTCCCAGTGCTGACTTCCTGCAGAACAAGAGGACCTGACCAAACAGGACAGGACATCTCCAGGGCCTATGCCCACCCCTACCCAGCCATTCTGGTTGAAGATGGGCCCGAGAAAGAGGCTACCAGACTCTGGAAGTTACATAGCATCCCAGACTGCTCTCTACCTGAGAGTAGCAGAGCCTTCCTTTCAGAAGCAAGTTCCCTGTGCTCCTGCAAAGCTCTTGAGATCTGAATTGCACCCTGGGCACCCCATCGGATGCCTAGACCCAGCCACTGGCGCCCTTGTTGCGGGGCCTCTCCTGCTGGTGGAGGGGACACCCTCCCCAGGCCAGGTTTTCCTCTGCCTGCTCCTAAACGTCTCCTTCCAGAGTGCTTCTCTTCACTCATGCAGATGTGTGTTTGCATGTGTGTCAGTGAGTGAGATTGTGTGTGTCTGAAACTGTGTCTCGTGTAGCCCAGGCTGGACTGGAACTTGTAGCAATTCTTCTGCTCCTGCCCCTGAGTTCTGGGATGTCAGTCTTTTCCCACTATTGACAGCTTCTCTTTGTAGACCAAAAAGAAGACCTGGCTTCACTCTGTGCCCTCAGAAGAGCCTTCCTGGACTGCAAACGGGCTGACGGGATATGGACAGAAGCAGGGCACATCCTGGGAGGGCTTCCCAGGACCACGAGAGAGGGTCTTGCTGCCACTGGCTCCAAAAGTTAACCAGCAAGACATGCCCGCAGATCCCTGCCCCATTCCATGTGTAATAAAGTCTTGTGCACTGAATGACAGCAGTGGCATATGGACGTACTGAGCAAGGCTGGAAGGGGTGGGGTGCAATGAGGGAATGCTGGGATCACCCCCCCCCAACAGACTATCACTACTGAATAACACAGCCACAGGGGCAGGAGTCCACCTTCCAGCTAAGGGGCCACTCAGCTCCACGGTGACATGCCTTCGCCTGGAAAAGGCCCTTCCTCAAAATGGCTTCTTGAGGGCTGGGGAGGGAAGGCTGGGAAAAGTGGCTCAGTAGATAAAGTGCTCACTGCTCAAGCCTGAGAACCCCAGTCCTCACACCCAGTTTGATCCCCAGATTCCACATAAATGCCAGAATCTCTCGGGGTTATGGCAAGGCGGGAGGGCGAGGTCTTGCCTCAAGTGAGGTGGAGAGGCCAGAACCAACCCAAAAGCTATTTTTTGACCACCACACGTGTGCCATAATAAAATACGGGACTGGCTGGGTGTGGTGGCACAAACCTTTAATCCCAGCATTTGGGAGGCAGAGATAAGAGGATCACTGTGAGTTGGAGGTCACCCTGAGACTACATAGTGAATTCCAGGTCAGCCTGAGCTAGAGTGAGACCTTACCTCAAAAAAAAAGGGGGGGGGGGCTGGAGAGATGGCTTAGTGGTTAAGGCACTTGCCTGCAAAAGCAAAGCCAAAAGACCCAGGTTTGATTCCCTAGGACCCACATAAGCCAGATGCACAAGGGAGCACACACATCTGGAGTTTGTTTGTAGTGGCTGGAGGCCCTGGCATGCCCATTCTCTCTCTCTCTCTCTCCCTATTTCTCTCTCTCTCTCTCCCTATTTCTCTCTCTCAAATAAATAAATAAGAATAAAATATTTTTAAAAAGGCCGGGCATGGTGTCTCGTGCTTTTAATCCCAGCATTTAGGAGGCAGAGATAGGAGGATTGCCATGAGTTCAAGGCCACCCTGAGACTACATAGTGAATTCCAGGTCAGCCTTGGCTAGAGTGAGACCCTACCTTGAAAAACAAAAAAGAATAGAATAAAAGAAAATGAAATAAAAATGGGGATAGAGTGATTGCTCAGTGGTTAAGGTGCTTGCCTGCAAAGCCTAACAACCCTGGTTCGATTCCCCAGTACCCACATAAAGCCAGATGCAAAGTGGCACATGCATCGAGTTCATTTGCACTGGCATGCCCATTCTCTCTGACTGTCTCTTTTCTCTCTCTGCTTGCAAGTAAATAAATAAAATATTAATAATAATAATAAAATAAAATTTAAATATAATGGCTGTCTGATCTGACCAGTCCACAGAAGGGAAGCAACTCACCCCACAGGACGCCTCCTCGTCCTCCTCCCTGTCCTCTCGGTGGGACTAGAAGGTTATGAATCCAGTAAGAGGAACTCAGGCTAAACACTGGGCAGGGTTCTCAGTCCCTCACCAGGACCTGGACTCTGCTCTTGGCTTCCCTCCCTGGACATAGTGCGGTGGCTCATGCAGCTCCCGTCTTCCTGAACAGAGACCCCGCGCAGGCGCTGCTCCCCTCAAGCCTGTTCTGTCCACACACGGTCCTTCCATGGAACTTCAATTTGAATCATGAAATTTAAATAAAAAGCACAATTCTGCTCTTTTGTTTTGTCCACCGTGGTAGTCTACGGGGTTACTTGATTCCTCACCATTTCTTCTCAAGAGACACTCAGAATTCAGAAATTTCTGCCCAAGAAACAAAAGCAAAATTGTCCAGTTTTCCAAGTGGATTCAGATGAAAATGGGTAACAAAATCAGTTACGACTCCAGCAGAGATAGTGGAGGAGCCAGCCTTGCAGACGCAGGTCTCTAATCGCAGGTGCTCCTCTCAGCACAGGAAGGGAGGCAGAGGTAAGGAGACCATCTGGAACTACGGGTCAGCCTGGGCTACAGGGAGACCCTGGGTCTGTAAGGAACCACACTCAGTGTTGGATCCCAGTCACCCATCAATCCTACCATATCTATGTGGAAATGCTCGCACTGTGCGTGTTTAATTGAGAATCTGATTTTGCTTTTTATCTGATCTGCACAAGTGAGTTCAACAACAAATATGTCGAACTGAGCCAGGCATGGTGGCACACGCCTTTAATCCCAGCACTCGGGAGGCAGAGGTAGGAGGATCACTGTGAGTTTGAGGTCAGCCTGAGATTACATTGTGAATTCCAGTTCAGCCTGGGCTAGAGCGACACTCTACCTAAAAAAAAAAAAAAAGAAGAAGAAAAAAAGCGAACAAACAAAGGCATCATTCTAACAAAGTAGGTGTCTATTCCACCTATGTCCCCAACCACCCACCTGCTCTCCTCAGGCAACCACTGGTCCTTTACCCTACCTGAGACACTCCACATGCATCCAAGCAATGTGGGTGCCATGGAGATGCCTGACTCCTGTGCCCTGCGCTGCCCGATCAGGTGCTCCTGCTAAGAGCTACCTTCCCAAGGCCAGTCTTGGCAGGACCACTGTGGTCCCTGGGGAGGCAGGAGGAAGCTGGGCACTCTTCCCTTGCTTTTATTTACACCAAATGGAAACACCAGTCTTCATGGCTTGGGTCCCTGAGCCAACCCTGTGCCTGCAGAGCCTACAGCTGCCTGGCAGGGAGGCAAGGCTCTCAGATAACCCGGAGGAGGTGGGGCAGTGGCATAGCAGCATGGCGACCGGGAAGAGGAGCTACAAGGACAACAGCAGCCACCCGCAGCTTGGAGGGAGGGTGGTTTGGAGGGTGGGCCATCTTTTTGAAACTGAAAGACCCAAACCCAGACAGAGACCAGGAAGGGGGGGAGAAGGGTCCCTCCCAGGACTTGGATGCCACCACTGACGTGGGAAGAACCAGACAGCCACTCTGGAATGTGCTCCCAGAGTCCCACTGAGCCTATGCAGATGAGGCCTGCCTGTATGCAGATGAGGCCTGCCTGTATGCAGATGGGCCAGTCCTGTCCCATCTGCTGAGGAGCCCGAGCCTGGCACATTCTCTTCTCAGGGTTACCATAGTGCCTGCTCCCTCCCCTTCCCTCTGGGCTCCAGCTGCATGGTAGAGGCCAGCCCTGAGGAAGGGCAACCTGGAAATAAAAGGTTAGACTTCAGTAAGGACTGACCAGAGAAAAACGGCCAGTTCTGGGAAGGGAAGTTGAGATAAAACAGACTACAGAGGGATTGCTAGGAAGGTCAGACAAAACCATGGCAATGTACCTCCGAAGAATAGCCTAGGCCCAGGAAAACGCCGTCACTGGCAAGATGGCAGAAAGTTCAGTGAGGTAGGTGCGGACAAGCAAAGGGAAAGAGTCTCATGAGTGACCGCTGTGGCCAGGCCTCCCTCCCTCAGGCCCTTCCAGGCCCAAAAGACCCTGCTGAGGCCTCGGCCAGGCCCTTGGCAGACAGGCTGAGGAGTGGCAACTTAAAAGCTTTCTGGGCCTTGGTGTCAAGGGTAGACTGGCCCTTCTGGATCTCAAAGGAAGAGAAGGGCGCTGGCATTGAAGGGCTGTCCTTGGAAGAGAGCCTGGTGCAGTCCAAAAGAAACTCAAGCTAGCAGAGCAGATCTGTCACAGGGCTAGGGGATGAGGCTCTGGGGACAGCTGGGTGGGCAGACCATCAAGAGGGGATACCGTGGCTGGGGAGGAGGCCAGGGACCAGCCAGCCAGGGAAAATGAGACCCTGAGAGGCTGGAAGCTTGCTCCTCACTCTCCAGAGTCCAGATCAGGGACGCTTCCTGGGAGCGCGCTGGCCGGCCCAGCGTCAAGGGCTTTCAGAACAGCCTCCTTCTTCCTTGGGTGGCCCCAGTTTCCCCGGCCATACCAGTGGCACAGCCAAAGCCTTTATGGAGCATCCAGGAAGAAGAGAGCAAGCATCCTTGTCACCCCATTCATCAGTAGTGTGGGAGGCTTGCCACACGCCAGCCCCACACTGGCTGGCCTCTCCTTCCTGCGGGTGCCAGCCAGTCCCCACCCACTGCCAAGGCCCTCTCCCTAGCTTTGTCTTTTCCTGGAGCCCCGGGGCTTTGGCCATGGTCCCGGTTGAAGGATGGTGGGGAGTCCCGGCCCTGTGCCCCCCACACCTCACCATTCACATGCTGGCATCAGAGCCGTGGGAACGTTAGATGGACGGCAGCTGGGCATTGGTGCCCAGCTCTGCCCACCCCCCCCCAGCCAGCCAACCTCAGAAAGGGAAGAGGATCTGGCTGCCCCCAGAAAAGCCCCACCACCATGGGGCCCTGGAAAGCCTTTAGCACAGATTATAAATCTGGGGACAAACAAGGCGTTTGCAAGCCAATTAGTGACAGACCTTTCCCAGGAAAGAGCTTCCGACACAGTTGCATGCTGGGTCACCTTGTCCCTCCCCCTGCCTCTGTCCAGTTTGCAGCTCCTCCGGGGACAGGGGCCCCTGAGGTTCTGCCAGCCCCTGTGTCCAGGGCTCCAGGGCCCTGAGGGCTCCGGACGGTGACGGTGAGGTTGGACTATGCTAATTAAGGTCAGCTGGAGATCAACCTCCCTGGCTTCCAGTCCACTGTGACAGGACTTGAGGACTCCTGGAAGGAAATGCCAGGGAGGCCGTTGGCCAGGCCCTGTGGGTGAGTTGACAGGAAAATAGAAGTCCTTGTGAAAGGGCCAGAGGGGATGGTTCCAGGGAACTTAGAGAAACCAGGACAAGAGGAGACCAAGGGGGAAGAAAGCAGATCTTAGGCACCCCAGTGACTATACCCAGACCCAGAAGTGTGCAGCTCCACCTGAGCAGAGACTTCCAGATGGAGCAAGACCCGACCAGGAGCCACTCCTAGACCGGGAGACAGGGCACAGGGTCGGGTTCTTTGAAGGCAGCGAGGCTGCTAGCTGGGAATGGGGCTTTTTTTTTTTTTTTTTTTTTTTTTTTTTGAGGAAGGCAAGGACCCCTTAATTGGGAAACGACAGGCAGGGAAGGGGCCATGCAGGGTAAAAGCCCCAGAACCAGCTCTCCATGGAGGGAGATTAAAGGATTAGAATGGAAACTGCATGGCGTTGGAGGGGCTGGAGCAGGTGGGTTGGGGCTGTGCTAAGGATCTAATTGCTTTCTGCCTTTTGCTCTGTAATGAGTGGGGGGTGTTTTTCAAGGGAGGTAGGTGAGAAGAGGCAGAGGTGACTGGCAGACAGGGACATCTTTTTCTTCTCTTGAAGACCTCAGCTCACACATTCATTGCTCTGCCCTTATCCCGTCTGAGATGCCAAGTGGCAGCTGTAGCCTGACAGAGTAATGGGGGAGGGACTGGGAAGGTTTTTATGGGCCAAGATGTGCAAGGTGTGCTTGGGCTGGCACAGAGACAGCAGAGAGACAGCAGCCAGCATGAATTGGACCCTCGCAGCCACTGGACACCTGTCTTGAGAACCTAGCCCAGCCTTCCAGCCAAATGGACACCAGATCAGGGTTCTGACCCGGTGTGACCATGTTCGTTCAGACCTTCCCTTCTTTGTAGAAAGGGACAGATGTCAAACTCTCTGTAGACACAGAGAAAACTCAAGGTCAAAAGCATGCAGCCAGGCTGGAGAGACAGCTTAGCAGTTAAGGTGTTTGCCTGCCAAGCCAAAGGACACAGGTTTGATTCCCCAGGACCCACATAAGCCAGATGTACAAGGTGGCGCATGTGTCTGGAGTTCTTTACCGTGGCTGAAGGCCCTGGCGCACCCTGTCTATCTGCCTCTTCCACTCTCTATCTCTCTCTCAAATAAAATAAATAATTTAAAATAAAAGGCATGCTTTGAGCCGGGCATGGTGGCACAGGCCTTTAATCCCAGCACTAGGGAGGCAGAGCAGAGGTAGGAGGAGCTCTGTGAAGGCTAGGCTTCCCTGAGATTACAGAGTGAATTCCAGGTCAGCCTGGGCTAGAGCAAGACCTTACCTTGAAAAACCAAAAAAAAAAAAAAAAAAAAAAAAGGCATGATGCAGCCCTTAAGCTGGATTTGCTGGTGCACACCTTTAGTACCAGCACTCTGGAGGCTGAGGTAGGAGGATCATCATGAGTTCAAGACCAGCCTGGGGCTAGAAGTGAGTTCCAGGACAGCCTGGACGACAGTGAGCCCTTGCATGGGACTGGGGGAGAACTATGCAGCCCAAAGATGGTGTCTAGGCAGAACAACCTCCTCTGCACCACATACCAAAACTGCACTTTAGCCCGGCATGGTGGCACACACCTTTAATCCCAGCACTTGGGAGGCAGAGGTAGGAGGATCACTGTGAGTTTAAGGCCAGTCTGGGCTAGAGTGAAACCCTACCTGGAAAAAAAAAAAAAAGCATTTTCGACCTGGATACACGGTGTTGTTCCCCCTCCTACCATTTGCACACCCTGTGCCCTTCACCTTGGAAAGTCATCTCTGCTCACTGGCTGCCCTGTGACACCCATTCATGTGATCCTTCTAAAGTCCTCTCTTTGTCTCCTGAGTTCCTCCTGAGAGTTGAAGGTCAGCCATTGCTCCCCACGTGTTCAGAAAGCAAAAGGACTGGGGCTGGAGAATGGCTTAGCAGTTAAGGTGCTTGCCTGCAAAGCCAAAGGACCCTGGTTCAATTCTCCAGGACCCACATAAGCCAGATGCACAAGGGGGCACATGCATCTGGAGCTCATTTGCAGTGGCTGGAGGCCCTGGTGCACCCATTCTCTCCCCTCCTCTCTGCCTCTTTCTCTCTCTCAAATAAATAAATAAATAAGTGTTTAAATAAAAGAGAAAGAAAGCAAAAGGACTGATTGATCAGGGGTATCTATTTACTTTTATAAAAAAGAAGTCTTAGAAGCCAGGCGTGGTGGCGCATGCCTTTAATCCCAGCACTCAGGAGGCAGAGGTAGGAGGATCCCTGTGAGTTCAAGGCCACCCTGAGTCTACATAGTGAATTCCAGGTCAGCCTGAGCTAGAGTGAGACCCTATCTTGAAAAAAAAAAAAAAAAAAAAAAAAAAAAAAAAAGTCTTAGAGTGGTTCTAGAAAGACCCATGAGCAACCAGGCCATGTGGCCATGTCTCTGGGATGGAAACTAGGTTGTACGTGCCTGGCCTCCAAATTCCTCCCAGGATCCCATTACTCCATTAAAAGGGAGGAGCTTGGGGCTGGAGAGATGGCTTAGTGGTTAAGACATTTGCCTGCAAAGCCAAAGGATCCTAGTTCAACTCTCCAGGACCCACGTAAACCAGATGCACAAGGGGGCACATGCATCTGGAGTTCGTTTGCAGTTGCTGGAGGTCCGGGTGTGCCCATTCTCTCTCTCTCTCTCTCTCTCTCTCTGTCTCTATCTCAAGTAAATAAATAAATAAAATATTAAAAAATGTTTTTAAAAAATAAAAGGGAGGCCGGGCGTGGTGGCGCACGCCTTTAATCCCAGCACTCGGGAGGCAGAGGTAGGAGGATCGCCGTGAGTTCAAGGCCACCCTGAGACTACATAGTGAATTCCAGGTCAGCCTGGGCCAGAGTGAGACCCTACCTCGAAAAACAAAAATAAATAAATAAATAAATAAATAAATAAATAAATAAATAAATGGGAGGAGCTCTTCTGTGCTGTAAAAGTTTTGTTCCCTACTGTAGCGATGACTCAGTGATTAAAGGCACTTTCTTTAAAAGCCTGACAGCATGAGTTCGATTCCCCAGGATCCACGTAAAATCAGATGCACAAAGTGGCGCATGCACCTGGAGTTCCTTTACAGTGGCAGGAGGCCCTAGAATTTTCATACTCTGTTTGTTTGTTTCTCTCTTTCTCAAATAAATAAATACATTTTAAAAAGGTTTTGTTCCATGTGAAAGGACTGCTTTCTCAGAAATAAGTTTTCTTTTAATCCTGAGAGAGAACCCGGGGCCTTGCGTATGTTGGACAATTACTCTACCACTGTGCTATAACCCGAGCTCCAAATTTTAATTTGTTTTTTGTTTTTGTTTTTCGAGATAGGGTCTCACTCTAGCTCAGGCTGACCTGGAATACATTATGTAGTCTCAGGGTGGCCTTAGACTCACAGTGATTCTACTACCTCTGCCTCCCAAGTGCTGGGATTAAAGGCATGCACCACCATGCTTGGCTCCAAATTATAATTTTAAATACTATTTTTAAAGTTTTTAAAAATTTATTATATTTATTTACTTGAGAGAGAGAGAGAAATAGGTAGAAAGAGAGAGAGTGGGCATGCCAGGGCCTCTAGCCACTGCCAACAGACTCCAGACACATGCGCCACCTTGTGCATCTGCCTTACATAGGTCCTGGGGAATCGAACCTGGGTCCTTTGGCTTTTCAGGCAAGTGCCTCAAGCACTAAGCCATCTCTCCAGCCCTTAAATACTATTTTTAAATTTTTGGACTGGGCGTGGTGGCACACACCTTTAATTCTATCACTTGGGAGGCAGAGGTAAGAGGATCACTGTGAGTTCAAGACCAGCCTGAGACTATAGAGTGACTGTCAGGTCAGCCTGGGCCAGAGTGAGAAGAAGGAGGAGGAGGAAAAAAAGTTTTGCGAGCCTGGGGATTTAGCTCAGTGGCAGAGCTCTTGCCTAGCAAGAGCAAGGCCCTGGGTTTAGTCCCCAACATCAGAAAAAGAAAAAAAAATAAAAAGCTGCCATCTCTTCTAGGGTGGTTAAAAGTGCTTGCTTAGGCCAGGCATGGTGGCACACGCCTTTAATCCTAGCACTCGGGAGGCAGAAGTAGGAGGAACATCTGCTTAAGGACTTTCTCCACCCCCTATCTTTTTTTATTATTATTATTATTTTAGAGAGAGCATGAGAGAGAGAGAGAGAGAGAGAGAGAGAATTGGCTAATTGGCATGCCAGGGCCTCAGCCACTGCAATCGAACTCCAGACACTTGTACCATCTAGTGGGACCTTGTGCCTGCCTCACCTTTGTGTATCTAGGCTAACATGGGATTTGGAGAGTAGAACATGGGTCCTTAGGCTTCGCAGGCATGCATCCTAACCACCAAGCAATCTCTCTAGCGCTCCCTCCCCAGTTTTATAGGAATCTGACCAGAAAACCCATTTATAGGCAAAGGACATATCCTAACCCCCTTGTACAACTTAGTAAGTAGCTTCTAGTTTTACCCAGTCAGGTTATAATTCTATCCAAGGCATCTCCAGAGCCACTATAATCTCACTTACGAAAAGAAAGAGAAGCCGGGCGTGGTGGCGCACACCTTTAATCCCAGCAGAGGTAGGAGGATCGCCATGAGTTCGAGGCCACCCTGAGACTACATAGTACATTCCAGGTCAGCCTGAGCTAGAGCGAAACACCTACCTTGGCAAAAAAAAAAAAAAAAAAAAAAAAAAAAGGGGGGAGGTTTCTTAGCATCCTTTTGAGATGTAACTTAAGAGCCACTTGTTGTCTGGCAAAATTCCTCCATATTCAAAGCAGTGAACAACTATTGCAAGCTTTATCCAAAGCAGCGGAAGCTGCAGTGATGGCTCAGAAGTTAAGGTGCTTGCCTGCAGAGTCTAACGACCTGAGTTAAAATAACAATAATTATATAATAAATAATTTATTTGAGAGAGAGAGAGAGGCAGATGTTGACAGTGGGTGCTCCAGGGCTTCTAGCCACTGCAAAGGAACGCCAGACACATGCACCACCTGGTGCATCTGCATCTGGCTTTATGTGGGTCCTGGGGAATCAAATCAGGGTCCTTTAGCTTTGCAGGCAAGTGTCTTAATTGCTGAGCTATCTCACTCCAGCCCATGTTCAGCATTTGCTTATAGAATTTTTTTTTCAAGGTGGGGTCTCACTCTAGCCCAGGCTGACCTGCAATTCACTATGTAGTCTCAGGCTGGCTTTGAATTCATGGCGATCCTCCTATCTCTGCCTCCCAAGTGCTGGGATTAAAGGCGTGCGACACCACACCCGGCTCTTGTGGAAAGTTTTGCACAAGGGAAACAGAATATAAGGAATGCCCCCCTCCCAATCTGTTCACCAGCTAGCTTCACTACCAGTCTCACTGTCTCTGTGCTTCCACCGGCCCGCAATGCCTGTGTTATCTTTCAGCACAAGTCACCACATCTCTTTTATAAAGGGTGGGATTGGAGCAAAGCTCCCAACACCCCAGGAAGAAGCCTCGAGGGGAGCATTTGGACAGAGGGAGTGTTATGGGGTCTAGTGTCGCACAAGTAAAGACCATCAACTCACAGAATGTGAGGCAAAGTTTTATTGGGTAAAAACAAAGAAAAGAAGCCGGGTGTGGTGGTGCGTGCCTTTAATCCCAGCACTTGGGAGGCAGAGGTAGGAGGCTTGCCATGAGTTCGAGGCCACCCTGAGACTACAGAATGAATCCCAGGTCAGCCTGAGCTAGAGTGAAATCTTACCTCGAAAAACAAAACAAAACAAAACAAAACAAAGAAAAAAAAGAAAGAAAGAAAGAAAGAAAGAAAGAAAGAAAGAAAGAAAGGAAGGAAGGAAGGAAGGAAGGAAGGAAGGAAGGAAGGAAGGAAGGGGCTGGAAAGATAGCTTAGCGGTTAAGGCACCTGCCTCCTAAGCCTAAGAACGCTGGTTCCAATCTCCAGGTCCTACATTTTTCCAGATGCAAAGTGACACAAGGGCACAATACTGCACTTGACCACAAGGGGACGCAGGCATCTGGATTTTGTTCACAGCAGCTGAGAGGCTGCTGGCGCTCCCATCTCTATCTGTCTTCCTCTCCCTCTCTCTCTGTCTCTCTCTGTGTCTCTCTCCAAAAAAAAAAAAAAAAAAACAAAGAAGGAAAGAAAGAGAAAAGAAAAAGAAGAAAAGCTGATGCCCACCAGGACTACACTCAGAGTTCAGGATCTCAGGATGCAGCCCTGAACTGTTCAGAGTGTCAGCTTTTATTGGAAATAACCACGTGATGTTCATAGAAAAAAACAGAATGGGAGTTAAGCCATAAATCATAATTTACATTCTTAGGAGATTATAGGGAAGAAAAAAACAGAAGGAACTTGTGAACAGGTCTGTTGGTCAGTTACAGGAAGCGCCTGGAGGAGGGGTGTGAGTTAGGCCTTGGGACCAAGAATGTCCGCTTATCTGCCCTTAAGGACTTTGCTCAACTGCAGGCCCCGGGTATTCAGACCAGCAGAGCATCCTTGTTTATCTACATTCCCCAGCGCTCAAGCAAGTGTTTCATTTTCTTCTTTTATGGGCTTACATTTTGCTCTCTTTACAGGAGAGACAAGGGCACAAGCTTGCTGTCTGGTGTTTGGAGGACGAGGGCTTCTACCTGCCAGAGCTGGATGTGTCACTCTGTCAAGTCTCGAAGAATCTGTGTGTGTGTGTGTGTGTGTGTGTGTGTGTGTGTGTGTAATAGGGAGAGTAGAGTACGAATTCCCAGACAGAACTGGCCTCAGGGAACTCTGGACAGGTAAGACAAGGGCCCTAGGAAACCAAGATGAGATGGCATAGGGTGATCCGGAGGGGGGAGGTTCCTGAAGAAGGCCACAGTGAAGGGAATAGGCTGGAGCCCAGAGCTTGGCCATGTCTGCCGCCCCTCACCCCTCCCCATTGGGTGGGCCACTGGGTTCCTAGCTCAGAGGAGACCAGAGAAGAGTGTAGGGCTGAATGGCCAACTGTTTTAGAGAAGGTCCCCCCCCAACACACTTTAAAGACCCTCTACCTCCCTCCCAGGGTGATTATTACCCTGGGAAGGGGGACACAAAGAGTCCCTCCGTTCCCATCCCCTGGCAGGATAATGGGCCACTTTCACTGAGGACCCCCAGCTCCACACCTGGCCCTCTCAAACAGACCCCACCCGCCCACCCCATTGTCCCCCCTTGTTTGCATGGGTGGCAGCTCTGGGAAGCCTGAATCCCCAGCTGGGGCACTCCTGGCCCTTCCCCCACCTCTCCAGCCGCCTGGACTTGGGTGATTTGGGGTGGGAGGGGAAGTGGGCTGTCATTCATTCCACACAACTCACTTGGAATTTTGCTCCTCTGGAGAGTCTGCCTAGAAAAGTCTTCGCAGAGCTATGGGAAAAATGGGAGGGAATAATTAGGAAAGCCATTAGCGTCTCAAGGCCCATCTGAGAGGGATTAAGGGATTAAACGCCTTCCAACAAGTCTCTCCTCCTTGAAGGTTATTGCAGGGTTGTTGTTTTTTTTTTTTTGGGGGGGGTGTTCTTTTTCCCTGAGTGGGGGAAAGACTAAAGCCTTTGTAGACTCTCCCTTCAAAAGCCGCAGGAAAAGTCAAGACACTGTGGTCAGATTCTTTGGCAGATGGGAGGCTGCCGCCCCCTCCCCCACACTCTCCTGGGCTGTCCCACATCACTGTCACCACAGGGGAGAGTGGGCAGCAGAAGATTCAGAGGCCAGGGAGACCTGAAGGAAGCTGAGGCTTCCAGCCTGCCTTCTAGCTCTTTTTTTTTTTTTTTTTTTTGTTTTGCGAGGTGGTGTCTCACTCTGGTCCAGGCTGACCTGGAATTAACTATGTAGTCTCAGGGTGGCCTTGAACTCTCGGCGATCCTCCTGCCTCTGCCTCCCAAGTGCTGGGATTAAAGGCGTGCGCCACAACGCCCGGCTTCTTCTAGCTCTTTTAAAAGACCCCAAGGGCTCAACCCTGCCTATGTGGCCTGCCCACCTCTTCCAAGTCCTAGCTGAGGGCAGGGAACTGGGCCTGACAACTCCACCCTGCTCCAGATAGCTCCAGGCTGGAGGTCTAGGAAGGGAGCAGGAGGGACAGGTACATGTGGCGTGGCCTGGCTGGGGTCCCTGCAGAGCACAGAGCAGCAGCAGGGGCGTGGCAGGGACCATTCAGAGGAGGTAGGCCTCGTCCACTTTGGAGAGAGCAGGGACAGTCCCCTGGGAGAGATGATGAGCACAGGGCAATTTATCTATTCATTCTTATTTTGTTGTTGTTGTTTTGGTTTTTTACAATAGGGTCTCACTCTAGCTCAGGCTGACCTGGAATTCACTATGTAGTGTCGGCGTGGCCTCGAACTCACGGCAATCCTCCTGCCTCTGCCTCCTGAGTGCTGGGATTAAAGGTGTGCGCCACCAATGCCCGGCTCTATTTATTTATTTATTTATTTATTTTATGTGGTAGGCTCTCATTCTCGCTCAGGCTGACATGAAACTCCCTACCTCTGAGACTCCTAAGGGCTGAGATTAAAAGAATGTATCACTGGGGCTGGAGAGATGGCTTAGCAGTTAAGGTGCTTGCCCTGGGACCATTCTCTCTCTTTCTCTCTCTCTTTCCTCTATCTGCCTGTTCCCTTCTCTCTCTCTCCACTCTCTCAAATAAATAAATAAATAAATAAATAAATAAATAAATAAATAAATAAATAATATTTTTAAAAAAGGATGCACCACCATACTAGGCTCATAGTGCATTTCTGAGTCTCACAAGGAACATTGTGGGGGCTCAATGACTGTCACGAAATGGTCACAGTCAAGTGTGTAGCTAAGCCCTGCTAAAGACTGTCTCACTGTCCCCACTGAGATGGTCTCACAGCCCATGGGCCAAAAATCCACAGTGAGAAAAAAAAAATTCAAGTATTAAGTCCCCTAGCAAGGACAGCAGTAAGCCACTGGGAAGTGTGGTTGACAGGAGCAGGGCCACATCAGGCTCCCCACAGCCTCCATATGCTGCATTCTGGTCTGTGCTAGGAAAGAAAGACCCTCGCATACCCTCACACTGACTTTCCCTCGTCCCAGTTTGGGGCTCCCTAGAGTTCAGGTTACCCCTCTATTTCTCTAGCAAGCTCAGCTAAGGGCCCCCAAACTTCCGTACCCACCATCTTTCAGCTGGTAGGACCCGAGGAGGCCAGGGGCAGGTAGGGAGAGGACCTTCCTTCTCAAGATGCAGTTGGGGACCGGGCGTGGTGGCGCATGCCTTTAATCCCAGCACTCGGGAGGCAGAGGTAGGAGGATCGCCGAGAGTTCAAGGCCACCCTGAGACTACATAGTTAATTCCAGGTTAGCCTGGACCAGAGTGAGACCCTATCTCGCAAAAAAAAAAAAAAAAAAAAAAAAAAATGCAGTTGGGCAGCGAACCCTGCTCAGCACCCAGTCGGCCCACCTGGCTGGCTGCAGGCTTGCTGCCACTGGCCTGGGCCAGCGTTGGCGAGGAAGGTTGGTGGTTCTTGTTAGTAGCTGCTGACGCCCCAAGCCCTAGTGTTCTTAATGCCGGAGGCTTGGGGGTGCGTGCAGGAAGGGCGGGAGAGGGCATGGATGGTCACAACATCCCCACACGACTGAGTCCTTGAACAGCAGAGACCTGCCTGAGGGACTGGAAAGATGGAGGGAAGAGTGATCCCCACCCCCCACGGCTCCCACCCCAGGGTTCTTTGACCTTCCACAGTGCAGCCTTCTCCATGGTGTTGGGGCAAAGTGAAGCATGAGTAATTGTGGGGGGCGGGGGGGGGACTCTGTCTGCGTTTTTAGAACCAGAACCCAGACAACAGCCATGGGATTGAGGCTGGTTTGTAAATGCCTGGGTGAAATGAGCTAGAAGGGGATTGGGAACAAACCCCGCAGTGTCCGAGCCGCATTCCTTGCTGGGGGAGTCTGAGATGGACGGTGCTGAAGCAGGGAGGGAGGGGCCCCTGGGCAGGGCAGGGGGCTTCTCCCACTGAGGACTCTCTTACTAAGAGCAGGGTGGGAAAATAAAGCGTCAGAGTCCCGAGTATGCCCCCACAACAAAGCCCTCTTCCCAGGGCTGGGGCCATGGTGCATAGACACTTGCTTGCAAAGCCTTACCTCTGAGCCTCAGGGCTAAGAGGAACCACGTGGGTCTTGTCCCTGGAACCAAATCGCAGCCCGAGTAGGCCCAGACAGCCTGGACATGCAGAGGGGAGAGAGAGAGAGAGAGAGAGAGAGAGAGAGAGAGAGAAGGCCAGCAGGGCAAGGAGTTCTGGTCATTCTAGGACTGCCAAGGCCCAAGCAAGGCTGGATACTGGGAAGGGCCTGGGGGCTGGTGTGCTCTGGGGAGTGGGGGAGTTGCTTGAACAACTTCCAGAGGTGGTTGTTGAGGTCTCTGGAGGAGCTTCCATGAGGAGAGCCTTGAAGAGGCTCCAGGATGGATCAAACTCCTGGACATGGACTGGGGAGATGCTTGCAAAGCCTAATGGCCCAGGTTCAAGTCCCTAGTAGCCATGTAAAGACAGAAGCATAAAGTGGTGTGTGCATCTGGAGTCTGCAATGGTAAGCAGCTCTAGCACGCCCATACTTACTCTCTCAAGACAATATAATAAAAAATTTTAAAAAAACACCTGGACAGGGCTGGAGAGATGGCTTAGTGGTTAAGACGCCTGCCTGCGAAGCCTAAGGACCCAGGTTCGACCTCCCAGGATCCATGTAAGTCAGACGCACAAGGTAACACATGTGCACAAGGTGGTGCATGCGTCTAGAATCTGGAGTTCCGTTGCAGTGGTTAGAGGCTTTGGCATGCCAATTCTCTCTCTCTCTCTTCCTCTCTCGATCTCATAAAAAAAGGGGGGGGGCTGGAGAGATGGCTCAGTGGTTAGGCGCTTGCCTGTGAAGCCTGAGGACCCTGGTTGGAGGCTTGATTCCCCAGGACCCACACAAGCCAGATGCACATGATGGGGCATGTATCTGGAGTTCATTTACAGTGGCTGGAGGCCCTGGTGCCCATTCTCTCTCTCTCTTTCTCTCTCCCTTTCTCTGTCTCTAATAAATTTAAAAAAAAAAAATTAGAGCCGGGCGTGGTGGCGCACGCCTTTAATCCCAGCACTCGGGAGGCAGAGGTATAGAAGGATCACCATGAGTTCAAGGCCACCCTGAGACTACATAGTTAATTCCAGGTCAGCCTGGACCAGAGTGAGACCCTACCTCGAAAAAAACAAAAAACAAAGAAACAAAAAAAATTAAAAACAGGCGTGGTGGCACATGCTTTTAATCCAAGCACTTGAAAGGCAGAAGTAGGAGGATTGCAATGAGTTTGAGGCCAGCCTGAGACTACATAGTGAATTCCAGGTCAGCTTGGGCTAGAGTGAGAACCTACGGGGGCGGGGGGGGGTGTGGAACACCTGGACAAGTGGCATTCTGGACTCTCGAAGGGGCCAGCTTCCAAGGGATTAAGAGGACAGAAGTCTGCCTGCTTCCCCTTGGCACCAAGAAATGCCTCAGGTCTGCTCCCCAGGCCCCAATTTCCCTCCCACCTCACAGTGTCCCCGATGCTATTCCAGAAGCAGAGCAGAAAAGAACAGCTTCTTTCCTGAAGGCAGAGCTGGGGCCTCCTCCTGTTCCCAGAGACTGTCCACTGACCAGAGCAGAGCCTCCACCCTCCCTCCTCCAGCCGCTGCTCACTGCCACGGAAGCCCTGTACTTCCTGAGTGCTTCTCATCTTGATTCTGTTTTATTTCTTTTTAATTTTTATTTATTTATTTGAGAGAGAGAGGCAGATAGACACAGAGAGAATGGGCGCGCCAGGGCCTCTAGCCTCTGCAAGCAAACTCCAGACACATGCACCACCTTGTGCATCTGGACTACGTGGGTTCTGGGTAATCAAATCTGGGTGCTTAAGGCTTTGCAGGCAAATGCCTTAACTGCTAAGCCATCTTTCTGGTCCTTTTTTTTTTTTTTTTTTTTTTTTTTTTTAAATACAAAGTCTCATTGGCTCATGGCCCAGGCTGACCTGAAACTTACTTGGCAGCCCACACTGGTCTTGGACTCCTCCTGTCTGAGCCTCCTGAGTGTTGAAATTATAGCACACTTCTCACCTTGTGATGATTCTCATTGATTCTGCCTGAAAAATCATTACAGATCCTGGAAGTGGGCTGGAGAGATGGCTCAATCGATAACGTCTGGGTACACTGAATTTGGGTGCCCAGACCCTACATATGAGCCAGACACTGACGGGCTTCTGTGATCCCAGTGCACCTAGAGCAGGAAGGGTGGCAGAAGGAGGACTGGAACCCCAGGTGGAGTGAGGTCCTCTGAAGACCACATGTATGCCCATGTCTGCATGCAAACACCAGATAAAATTGTTTCAGCTGGGTATGGTGCCACACAGCTTTCATTCCAGCTGGGATAGGAAGATAGCGATGAGTTCAAGGCAAGCCTGGGCTACTGAGTGAGTTCTAGGACAGCCTAGGTTAGAGTGAGACCCTGCCTTGAAAAAAAACGGAGAAAAATATTTTGTTGTTGTTGTTGTTTTAAATCCTGGAAACATGACTGCTTCAAGAATCTTCCCAATGCCCCTTCCTGGGTGGCCCGCGCCCTTGCTCATGAGCTTAGGGAAGGAACATGCCTGTGCTGAGCGTCCAGACTGTTTCCTGAAGGCAGGCCCCTAAGCATCCACGGAGGGAAGGAAGGAAGGAAGGAAGGAAGGAAGGAAGGAAGGAAGGGAGGGAAGAAGGGGGGAGGGGAGGAAGGGAGGGGAGGGAGGGAAGGAGGGGGAGGGAGGAAGGAGGGAGGAGGGAGGAGGAAGGGGGAGGAGGAGGGAGGAAGGAGGAAGGAAGGAGGAAGGAAGGAAAGAAGGAGGGAGGGGAGGGAGGAGGGGGGAGGAAGGAAGGAAGAAGGGAGGAAGGAGGGGGGGGAAGAAGGAAGGAAGGAGGGAGGGGGAAGGAGGGGGAGGGAGGAAGGAGGGGGGAGGAGGAGGAGGGAAGGAAGGAGGAAGGGAGGGAAGGAGGAGGGGAGGGAAGGAGGGGAGGAAGGAAGGAGGGGAGGAGGGGAGGGGAGGGAGGAAGGAAGGAGGGAGGGGAGGAAGGGGGGGGGAAGGGAGGGGGGGAGGGGGAGGAAGGAAGGGGGGGAGGAAGGAGGGAGGAAGGAAGGAAGGAAGGGGGGGGGAGGGAGGAAGGAAGGGAAGGAAGGGAGGGAAGAAGGGAGGAGGGAGGGAAGGGAGGGAAGAAGGGAGGAGGGAGGGAGGGAGGACGGGTCAAGTTCCCAGCGCTGGGCTCTCTTGCTGCTGCTGTGGGACTGTCCTCCCTGGCTGAACCACTGCCTTGGTGAAAAAGGCCACAGGCCCCTGGGTTCCCGTGGAGGAGGGAGTGGTGACAGAAAGAGAGGAAGGCCTCCATGGGCCTAGGGCTCACAGGGTCAGAACTCAGGGTGTCTCATCTCACTAGTAACTTGCTGTGCGTTGAGGATGCCGTGAGGCCTTCACTCAGGGCCCTGGAAGAGACAATGCCCCAGAGACACCTGTCAAGAGTGCCTTGAGGGCTGGAGAGATGGCTTAGCGGTTAGGGCACTTGTCTGTAAAGCCAAAAGACTTAGGTTCCATTCCCCAGGACCCACATAAGCCAGATGCACAAGGTGGTACATGTGTCTGGAGTTTGTTTGCAGAGGCTGGAGACTCTGGTGCACTCCTTCTTATTCTTTCTCTATATCTATCTGCCTCTCTCTCTTTTTTGCTTTTTCGAGGTACGGTTTCACTGTAGCCACAGACTGACCTGGAATTCACTATGTAGTTTCAGGGTGTCCTCGAGCTCACGGCCATCCTCCTACCTCTGCCTCTTGAGTGCTAGGATTACAGGCATCGCCGCCACCACCACCACCACCACCACACCTGGCTCTCTCTTAAATAAATAAAAACATACAAATAAAAATTAAAAGCCCGGCGTGGTGGCGCATGGCTTTAATCTCAGCACTCAGGGGAGGCAGAGGTTAAGAGGATCACCCATCCTGAGTTCAAGGCCACCCTGAGACAACATAGTGAATCCCAGGTCAGCCTGGACTAGAGTGAGACTCTACCTTGAAAAACCGAAAATAAATAAATAATATGAATAATATCAAATAAAATAAAAGAGTGCCTTGAGAAAAGGATGGAGGTGGGGACCCCCATGACAGGCTCCCCCCAGAGGCTCAGAGAGGCCTGTGCGCTGCTTGCACAGCCTGGTCCCAAAGCCCCAGCTCCTCCGGGGCAGGCCGGCGTGGGTCTCCCTCGGTCCCGGGGCCACTCGGGGGACAAGGACGCTGTGTCTGTCCCAAGGTGCGCGGCCTCCTCCCCGCCGGCCCGGCCTGCAGCGGCGGCGGTGGCCGTGGGGCATCCGCCGGGCCGACGCGGGGACAGGGCCCGCTTTGTTGCCGGCGCAGCGCGGGGCGGGCGGGCTGCAGACAAAGCGGCGGCCGGGCCGGCCGGGCGGGGCGGGGAACCGCGGGCCCGCACCTCCCGGGCCGCCGCCGTGTCTAATTCCCGCCGCCGGGGCTGCCCGCGCCGTGACGCGAATCCCAATGCGGGGTCGAGCGCCCTGGCCCAGCCGATGTCCTTGGCACAGAGCCCGCTGTCACCCACACACGGCGTGCCCAGGCCCCACGTTGCCTCTGGCTCTGCGGGCTCCTCTGACCCCAGCAACCTGCCTCCCTGGGGAAGCCCTGGTCCTGCATCCGACCTGGAAGATGGGCACAGTTCAAGGTCAGCAGGCGTTCACCTGCCCCGCATGGAGGGCGATAACCGTGCTGATTCGAGGTAAATCCCTGAGGGGCAAAGGCCTCCTTGTCCTGAAAGGTGGGGACCGAGGCCCCTTGCCCCTAACACACTCATGGTCACCCTGTTGGTCCAGGCCACTCTGTAAGGGACCAATGGTGTAAGGCAGAGGCTCCTGGCTTGTCTGAAATGGACCTGCTTGCCTTGGCATCTCAGGCCAGGTGGAGAGAGGAAGGGAGGGAATACACAGCGGGGTGGGGGTGGGGTGGTGGAGAGGAGTGTGGTTTTGGAGAGTGGGGCCCTACACAGAGTCCCCTCAACAGTGGGGCCTGGGCCCAGGGCCTGCAGTACGGTCATTGTCATTGCACCCACTGGGGGTGGGGTACAGGGCTCATGGCCCTAATGATGGTTGCTGCTCACGGTTATGGTTACGCTATACATCTAGGGCCACAGGGCCAGCACTCTGTCACCCTGTCCTTCCTGTCTCACGGACCTCCTCTTTTTTTTTTTCCATTTTACTTTTTCAGGGTCCCGCTCTAGCCCAGGCTGACCTGGAGTTCACTATGTAGTCTCAGGGTGGCCTTGAACTCACAGAAATCCTTCTACCTCTGCCTCCAGAGTGTTGGGATTAAAGGTGAGCACCACCACAACCTGGCATTCTCAGGAACCTCTTGGCAGGCCAACTTGGGACCTGAAGCCTTTTGTTCCTGGACATTTACCCTGTCTGAAAGAGGGCTCAGTTCCTTCTTCTGCAGAATGCATCTCTGGGCTGAAATGGTTGCTCCCCCAAGCAAGGAATGTTGGATAGGTACATTCATTCAAGCTTGAAGAAAAGACTGTCAGGCTGGAGGGATGGCTTAGCGGTTAAGGTGTTTGCCTGCAAAGCCAAAGGATCCTGGTTTGACTCTCCAGGACCCACGTAAGCCAGATGCACAAGGGGGGCATGCGTCTGGAGTTTGTTTGCAGTGGCTGGAGGCCCTGGCATGCCCATTCTCTCTCTCTCCTCTCTCTGAAAGAAAGAAAGAAAGAAAGAAAGAAAGAAAGAAAGAAAGAAAGAAAGAAAGAGAAACAAATAAATGAAGGAAGAAAGAAAGAAAGCTGTCATACTCAGCCACTGCCCAGCGCCATGAAGGCCCTTCCTATATCCTGCATCCCAGCGTCAGGACAAGGACATGAGGTGGCACCCAGGTGATTGAGGCTTGGTGCCACACAGCACTTCATGATGCCCCTCTTGGGCTCTGTGGGTGCCTTTTGCTACTCTACTCAGAGGCAGCCCCAGTTGAGGGTCAAGGCAGGAACTGTTTGGGGACCAGGAAGGGTTCTGAGGCCACACGGCTGTGCTGGAATAGACACAGGTTTTTTTTATCTGAGGCCATGCGGGCGGGCCTCCAGTAGGGTGTGGCATTCTGGCTGGAGCCTGCGTGTAGACCAAAGAAGTAAGAATGGTGTCACCGCCAAGTTCTTTGCCACCCCACGGGCAGAAGCACACACAGCACCAGACCCTTGGTGATGGTGGGATTTATTGTCCTGGTTCCCACCCAAAGTAGGCCCTTAAGTGCAGGCTGGTTGAGCCCCGCCTAGAGACCAGAGGCTCCTTTTGGCTCAGGACGTCTTTGCAGCAGCAGGAGGGACAGGAGCTAAAAAGCATTTCCCAGCAGAAGCCACCGTCCTCTCAGAGGAGTGTTGAGGGCTGGCAGCACTTAGGTCTGAGTCTCTGGCTCCGGCACTTCCAGAGGCCCCTGGGCCTCAGCTTCCTGCTCCTCTGGCACCTATGAGGCAGAGAGGGGCAAAGGGGAGTTCCAGGGGCTCGAGGAGAACTGGTGAGTAGGGAAGAAGGCAGGTGGGACTCGAGGCAGCGAAGGAAGAAGGGCACGAGGGTACCAGGGGGTCTCACCTCCCAGTAAATCTGATCCTCGAAGCACTGGGAATCCAGGGAGGAGTCCAGGAAGGGCAGCCGCAGCAATAGCCCTGGCGGTCACAGGGAGGATGGGTAAGGCTCTTCTGTCCCTACTCCAGGTGGACTTTGCCACAGGCAGGGCAGAGGGGCCAGGCCTGGGCCAAAGGTGGCTGAGCACCACATCCCTGAGGTATCACAGCTGGGCAAAGAGAATGATCACCTGTGAATTGCCCACAGGAAACCAAGACTCACAGAAGTGAAGGAATTTGCTCAGGCTTGCAGCCAGTAACTGGCCAAAATCGTGATACTGTCTTGAAACACAACTACTGAGTTTTCAATGGCCTCCCTCTCGGGAGGGTCCCTGAAGATATTCGCTGTGTAGACATGTGATGGCGGGAACTGGACATTAGACAATGAAAATCTAGGCGGGACTGGGAGGGTAAGGATGGTCGGACTGCCTAGTCCAGGACCAGAGGACAGGCAGCAGGTAACTTCAATGAAAGGGTTTGTGCTCTGGTCTGGGTTTCTGCTGTCCAGAGGCAGCTGTTGAGCTGGCCCCATCCTGGCCTCAACTGGGGTTGGACTGCCCTCTAGTGGAATGATGGAGAAGCGCATGGAGCCAGAGCCTCAGCCTACAACCAACTGGACTGGCTTCCCTGGCCCCTGCTCACCTGCACCTTTCTCACCTGGAGGAAGTCACCCTGTCCCCTCGCTGAGCACAAAGGAGGGAATGAGCCCACATCCGAGGCATAAGATCCCCAGGATTTCCTCCTGGGCACCCCTCCTTGGAGCTCCTGTCTGTCCCCACACCCAGCCAAGGCCGCTCACCTCCCAGGCTGCCGCCCACAGAGGCAAACACCAGCGTGATGAAAAGCCCGAAAAGCTGGTACATGGCCTGTGATGTGGCACTGCGCTGGCCCTTGGCTATGAGTGGAAACACACTCTGCAGGCTGCAGGAAGACCAAAAGTGAAACAAGAGGGGGTAGAGTGTGCAGCTGGCACTGGGCACTGGGCTGGCACTCACGCCCATGGGCATGAAGCAACCACAGGGTGTCCAGGGAGCCTGCCCCACTGCCTCACCTCCAGACCTTCACTCAAACCAGGATTCAAGTGGAGCAGTTTCTCCCCACCGCCCCACAAGCCCATGCAGCTTTCAGGACCCAGTCGGAGGGTCCCCTTTGCCCACCTTCTCCCGAGTCCTACAATGTATAAAAATAGATCCCGGAAGCTAGGCATGGTGGCGCACGCCTTTAATTCCAGCACTCAGGAGGCAGAGGTAGGAGGATCGCTGAGAGTTCGAGGCCACCCTGAGACTACATAGTGAATTCCAGGTCAGCCTGGGCCAGAGTGGAACCCTACCTCAAAAAATAAAAAATAAATAAATAAATAGACCCGGGTTGGAGAGATGGCTTAGCAGTTAAGGCACTTGCCTACGAAGTTTAAGGACCCAGGTTCACTCTCCAGAAGCCACATAAGCCAGATGAATAAGGTGGTGCATGCATCTGGAGTTTGCAGTGGCTAGAGGCTCTGGTGTACCTGTTCTCTCTCTCTCTCTCATAAATAAATAAATAAACATTTTTAAAAATAAATAAATAATAAAAATAAATAAACCCCAAGGTCATTATCTCTTATTTGGTCTTCTAGTAACACCCAACACTCAAGAAATCACTTGTTGGAAAGCCAGGCGTGGTGGCGCACGCCTTTAACTCCAGCAGAGGTAGGAGGATCACCGGGAGCCCGAGGCCACCCTGAGACTACATAGTGCATTCCAGGTCAGCCTGAGCTAGAGTGAAACTCTACCTCGAAAAACAAAAACAAACAAACAAAACAAACAAAAATCACTTGTTGGGAGCTGGAGAGATGGCTTAGCAGTTAAGGCACTTGCCTGCAAAGCCTAAGGACCCAGATTTGATTCCCCAGAACCCATGTAAGCCAGGTGCACAAGGTGGTGCACACATCTGGAGTTCATTTGGAGCGGCCAGAGGCCCTGGTGCACCCATTCTCCCTCTTTCTCCCTCTCTCTCTCTCTGTCTCTCATAAAATAAATAATTTTTTTAAAAAAAGAAATCATTCACTTACTGACTGTTCACTGTACTCAGCAGGAAGCCAAGCCTATGTGGCTCTGGCTCGCTCATTCCCTCGCTTCCACGCTACGGTGGGAGAATAGACTAATGGATGGATGCAAACAAGCTTGTGGGTATGTATTTCTGCCCACAAACTGAGGAGAGGGAAGCAGGTCATTCCAGAGAGGCTTGGGGGAACTCACCCATCTCCATAAGCTTCGTGTGTGGTCAGTCCAGCCACCAGGGCCCCCAGGAGGGCCCCCAGCAGCCCTGGTATCCCATGAAGGTTGTGGACGCCGCATGTGTCCTGCACTCTGAATCTGGACTCTAGCACAGGCTAGGGAACGGGATGAATAATCAGGCTCAGATGCCCTGTGTCTGCTGCGAACGTAGAGGAAAGTGACCCCATGTTCTTCCCAGGACCCAAGAGGTGACCATACCGTTAAGAATTTATATCCCAGCGTGGATACAGTTCCAGCCAAGAAGCCAGCTGCCAGAGCCCCGAAGGGTGTCAGCATCATCTCACCTGAGGTCCCCACTACAACACCCCCCGCCAGTGCTGCATTCTGGACATGGACCTAACGGGACAGGCGAGAAAGGTGAAGGCCAAGGCAGCCTCTCAGGTCATCCCGTCCACACTCATCACAACCCCAGCCATCCGGGTGAAAGACCGTCTGCCATTGAACTCTCCTGCTTTCATATACTGTCTCCCCCCCCCACTCTGACCCACTTCAAACTCCCGGCTTGCACCCCTGGAGATATATATCCACAAGCATCCATCCAACCCACCCACCCACCCCCATACCATATCTAGCCTCCCATGACCACCAACAAGGGCTGACAGCGCGAAGGTGCTGAGCGTGCTGGCGGTGAGCGAGTAGTATGTGTTGAGGACGGTCCGATGCTGCACATCCCCCAGGGCCGTGGGCGCAGAGTTGAAGCTGGGCCAGAAGATCCACAGGAAGCCGGTTCCTAACCAGTGGGCGACCCAACATAGGGAGAGGCAGTGAGAGCATCCGCCACAAGGGGGAGCTGGGGCACTGCAGACTAGTCACCTGCTGGGTTTCCTCCACCTTGAAGCAGTAATTGATAAAAGACCATCTCACAGCCGGGTGGGGCGGCGCATCCCTTTAATCCCAGCACTTGGGAGTTGGCAGGCAGAGGTGGGATTGCCGTGAGTTCAAGGCCACCCTGAGACTACATAGTGAAATCCAGCTGGGCCTGGGCTAGAGCAGCCTGCAAGGGACAGAGGCCACCAGAGGTCCTTTGCAGAGGAAACTAGGGGTCTTCCCGTTAGATCCTACCGCTCCCGGCGGTAACTCAGGACCTGTCCTTCTCTGCCTGAGTGCAGGGCTTCTGGGATGTCTGAGGTTGACAAAAACGATGTCAGGGCAGAGCGATCTTCAGCAGAACCTCGGGCTAGCTGCGAGCCATGGGAGGGGGTGTACCAGGATAAGGGGGTCTGGCTCCTAACATGTGTGGGCTGTTGGGCTCTGACACGTTACAAGCATGACTAGCATGGATTTGGAAAGGCACTTTGTCTGGATGTAGGTATGAACGTGCACCAGGGCTGAGTTCTAAGTGCCTGTCCTCAAGCTAGGAGCAATGGGTGAATTCAGACCTCAGAAAATGATTCAGGAAGAGGTCACGAGCCCTAGAGAAGTAATGCCTCCTGGAGTCTGGCTGAATGTATATACCATGCTCACCTAACTGCCCAGTAAGCACTTCTCTTAATGTCCACATATTAATGCTACTTGCACTTTTGGTTAGAGAGCTTCTCTTCAGATGGTGGTGACCTTGGGATGACTCAGAAGGCACCATAGTCCTGAGAAGTGACAGAGGAGTGCTCAGCACTGAAACATCTCTATCACACCTTCCAAGGCTCAGGGTCCATTGTGGAAAAGGTGATGGAAAGAATGTAAGAGCCAAAGGAAGGGTAGGACTCCTTACAACGTGCTCTTCCAGACACAAAATGGCCTGGATACCCTTGACCTCACAATGTCTGGTACTGCCTACACAAGACCCTTATAATAGAAAGAAAAGATAATGACAACAGAATAAAAGAGAGACTAATTGAGAGGGGGAGGCGATATGATGGAGGATGGATTTGTGAAGGGGAAAGTAGTGGAGAGTGGGGAAGGGAAGGGAATTATCATGGTTTATTGTCTATAATTATGGAAGTTGTCCCTAAAAAAATAGTTAAGCTGGGTGTGGTGGCACACACCTTTAATCCTAGCACTTGGGAGGCAGAGGTAGGAGGATCACCATAAGTTTGAGGCCAGCCTGAGAGTACATAGTGAATTTAAGGTCAGACTGGGCTAGAGTGAGACCCTACCTTGAACCCCCAAAAAAAAAAAAAAAAACGAATGCAGGTGGGAAGGATTCCCAAAGATTGCAGGCAACACCCCAAGACCTTGCCTGGCTATGGTGCCCTATGGCTCCCCAGCTACCACTACCCAAGCAGGCCTCACCAATCATAGCAAAGAGGTCCGAATGGTAGACAGAGGACTGGCGATGCCTGCTCTTCTCCAGCTGGGGCCTGTAGAGGACCCTTGAGAGGAATAAGCCAAAGTAGGCCCCGAATGTGTGGATGGTCATGGAGCCTCCAGCGTCTCTCACCTGAAGAGGAGGCTGGGATGGGGAGACGGACTCTGCACCCCCTCCAGCCTCTCCCAGCTCAAAGCCCTCCTCCCCTTGCCCAGGCCACACCCCATCCTGGCCAGACTCACCCCCAGGAGACTGAGCAGCACAAACTCATTGACACCGAACAGCACCACCTCCAAGAGGGCCATGAGCAGCAGCTGGGCCGGCCCCGTCTTGCCCAGAACAGCCCCGAAGGAGATGAGGACGGCCCCCGCACAGAAATCAGCGTTAATCAAGCTGTGGGCGGATGGGAAGAAACAGAGGGCCAGAGTGAGGAGCCCAGGGGACCAGGAGGGACAGAGACAAGGCACCTGTTCCCAGAGCAGCAGAGGTATGCCTATCACCCCTCCTTGGAGAGGAAGGAAGGTGGGTCAGTGAAGTGGCAGGCAAAGCCCCTGCTCTTCAGCCCTGGCTGCCTGTTGGTAGGAGCTCGTGGGGGCCGGGGGTGGAGGAAGAGTCCTACCATGTGGGGTGTGTGAGTCAAGTGTGGGGCGGAGATCAGAGCATGAGAGTTGGCGGGGACCTGGAGAAAGCAACTGATGGGGCCAAGCCAGAGGTTCACAGAGCTTGAGCTGGGCACCCCCCCCACTTTGAGGGGAACCCTCTGGGGAACCAGGGACCCGCCGGTGCTCACCTCTCCACGCCAACGTAGATGTGGCCATCATGGAAGGTGTGGAGGAAGCCTTGGACCAGCGTGGCCCACTGCAGACAGAAGGCAGCCACGAGAAAGGTGAAGCCCACCGCGCTGAAGCCGTAGCGCTGCAGGAAGACCATGAGGAACCCGAAGCCCACAAAGACCATGGTGTGCACATCCTGGAAGCCTGCAGGCAGGGTGGGGTGGCACTGGGGTCACTCTGGCCACACCAGCAAGCCAGCAACAGCCACCCTGCCGGTTCCTGCCTCCACCAGCCCAGGGCTGACATAAAACAGCACCAGGCCCAGGCAATGCAGGCCGCCCAGCTGCTCTCTATGCTAGGGATGAACACAAAGTCCTTCTTGAAGGGTCTAACCTCTCACCCTCATCCTTCAAAATCCAAACTTCTCTATTTTGAGATGAAAATGGTGATAATTTTGGGACTAGCCAGGCGAGGTGGTGCACACCTTTAATCTCGGCACTCTGGAGGCTGAGGCAGGAGGAGGATCACTGTGAGTTCCAGGACAGCCTGAGACTACATAGTGGTGAATCCCAGGTCAGCTTGAGCTAGAGTGAGACCCTACTTCAAAAAGAAAAAAAAAAACGGGCATGGTGGCGCACACCTTTAATCCCAGCACTTGGGAGGCAGAGATAGGAGGATCACCGTGAGTTTGAGGCCACCCTGAGACTACAGAGTGAATTTCAGGTCAGCCTGGGATAGAGTGAGACCCTACCTTGAAAATACCAAAAAAAAAAAAAAAAAAAAAAAAAAAAAGGTGTATGAGCTAGGTGTGGTGGCTCACACCTTTAATCCCAGCACTCGGGAGGCAGAGGTAGGAGGATCGCCATGAGTGCAGGGCCACCCTGAGACTACATGGTGAATTTCAGGTCTGCCTGGGCTACAGTGATATCTACCTGAAAAAAAAAAAAAAATTAAAACGAGCTGGAGAGATGGCTTGGCAGATAAGGTGCTTGTCCACGAAGCCTAGGGACTCATGTGTGATTCTCCAGGTCCCACATAAGCCAGTCGCACAGTGACACAAGCATACAATGTTACATGTGCACAAGAGGGCACATGCATCTGGAGTGGCTGGTACACCAGTTCCCTCTCTCCCTCTATAGTGCTCTCTCTCTCTTTCACATTAAAAAAAAAAAAATTAGGGGCTGGAGAGATGGCTTAGTGGTTAAGGCACTTGCCTGCAAAGCCAAAGGATCAGGGTTTGACTCTCCAGGACCCACATAAGCCAGATGCACAAGGGGGCACACACATCTGGAGTTCGTTTGCAGTGGCTGGAGGCCCATTCTCTCTCTCTCTCAAATAAATAAATAAATAAATAAAATATATTTTTAAAAATTTAGGTCAGCCTGGGCTAGAGTGAGATTCTTCTACATCAAAAAATTTTTACTTATTTAATTTTGTTTTGTTTTTTCATTTTTTTGAGATAGGGTTTCACTCTAGCCCAGGCTGACCTAGAATTCACTATGTAATCTCAGGGTTGCCTTGAACTCACAGTGATGCTCCCACCTCTGCGTCCCTAGTGCTGGGATTAAAGGCATGCACCACCACACCTGGCAACTTTTTTATTTTTCAAAAACAGAAATTTTTAAAGCACCAGCTAGATGCCACAAATGGAAAATTCCATGTGGCCTCTCTGACAGGCTGCAGTCAAAATGCAGGAACACCAAACATACTGCTTAAAATTGTTTTCTGGCTATTTGTATAAGGTGGGTAATAAACATACATGAGTTTCTTGTTTAGACATGGGTTCCATCCCCAGGATATCTTATTATACATGTAAGTACACAAAAATCCTAAATATTCCCAAGGATTTTGATAAGAGATCCTGTATACATTTTTATCACAAATGACCAGAAATCTCTTATGGAAAGAGGTCAGTTTTTTTATATGTTTGTTTTTTATTGTTTTGTTCTTTTTAAATATTTTATTTATTTACTTGTTTGAAAGACAGAAAGGCAGTTAGAGAAAGAGAGGGAGATTGGGTGTATCAGGGCCTTTAGCCACTGCAAACCAACTCCAGATGCATGTGCCAGCCTGTGCATCTGGCTTTATGTGGATATTGGGGAAATGAACCTGGGTCCTTTGGCTTTTGCCAGCAAATGCCTTAATCCCTTTAGCAATCTTTCCAGTTGTTTTTTTTTTTTTTTTTTTTAAATTTTTATTTATTTGAGACAGAGAGAGGGAGAGTAAGAATGGGTGCACCAGGGCCTCTAACCACTGCAAACAAACTCCAGACACATGCGCCAACATGTGCATCTGGCTTATGTGGGACCTGGAGATTTGAACCAGGGTCCTTAGGCTTCACAGGCATGTGCTTTAAACACTAAGCCATCTCTCCAGCCCTGTTCCTTTTTTTTTTTTTTTCCTATAAGAGAGAGAGACTGAGAAAGAGAGAGAGAATTGGCCTGCCAGGGCCTCCACCCACTGCAATTGAACTCCAGATGCATGTATCATCTTGTGCACATGTGCAACCTTGTGCACATGTGCAACCTTGTGCACATGTGCAACCTTGTGCACATGTGTCACCATGTGTATCTGGATTACATGAGATCTGGAGAGTTGAACATGGGTCCTTATGCTTCGCAGGCAAGTGCCTTAACCACTAAGCCATCTCTCCAGCCCCATTTTTGTTCTCTTTGAGGTAGGATATCACTCTTGCCCAGGCTGACCTGGAGCTTATTCTGTAATTCCAGGCTAGCCTTGAACTCACAGCAATCCTCCTACCTCTGCCTCCTGAGTGCTGGGATGAAAGGGGTGCACCACCATGCCCAACTCAGCTTTTTTTGTTTGATCTGAAGAGGCATGGACAAGCTGGAAAGTTACTATGAAATTTGGGGTTCAAATAAGAAATCAGAGAGAAGCAAATGTTTATGCCTTTCGGGGGATGCCCATAGGGAGAACAGAAAAGGCGGTTCAAGCAGAGGGCTGGGTGCCCCTGATGCAATGGGGTGTCTCAGCCCCATGGCCTGGAGGCATAAGGTCCTCCAGGCCTTGTGGCCTCACTAAACATCTCCAAACCCGGGCTATGCTGGCTCCAGAGTCACTCAGATGTTACACCAGCAGAATGGTTTCTCAACGTAGGGTGTCACTCTACCCCAGGCTGACTTGGAATTCACTATGTAGTCTCAGGCTGGCCTTGAACTCACGGTGATCCTCCTACCTCTGCCTCCCGAGTGCTGGGATTCAAGGTGTGCGCCACTACGCCCGGCTCACCAAGAACTCTTGAGCCTGCGCTGGTATAGATCTCTTTGCCTTGCTTCTTTCCCCTTGTTCAAACAGCAAAGGGGAACCTCTGCCCGTTCTTGTCCAAGGACAGCAAGAGAAAGGGGGCTGGGCGGCTGGGCTCCAGACCACTCTGCTGGAACTGCTCTTAGCTGCTCAGAGCTTGTCGTAAGTGGCGCTGTTTTCGGCTCCTCACTCGGGCTTGTTTGCACTGAAAACTCAATCCCAGCCAGGAGCGGTAGTGCATGCCTGTAAAATTCCCAGCACTAAGGAGGAGTCTCAGGAGTTCAAGGTCGGGCTGGGCACATGGCTCCGTGGATAAAGTGCTTGTCATGCAAGTTCAGATCCCCAGAACCCACATAAAGCTGGACACGGTGGCAGGTTTCTGCAACCCCGGCACACCTCCAGTGAGATGGGAGGTGGACACAGAGAACCCTCTGAAAGTTCACAACCTGTGATGCAGCGGGACCAGAGACCCTGCCTCAAACAAGGTGGGAGGCAATGACTGACATCCTGAGGTTGTCCTCTGACTTCCACAGGTGTGCTGTGGCATGTGCATGCCTGCATTTACACATACAAACACACATGTACACCCACACGCCAAAAGATAAATTAAAATTGGGCTGGAGAGATGGCTCAGCAGTTAAACGCTTGCCTGTGAAGCCTAAGGACCCCGGTTGGAGGCTCGATTCTCCAGGACCCACATAAGCCAGATGCACAAGGGGGTGCACACATCTGGAGTTGGTTTACAGTGGCTGGAGGCCCTGGCACGCCCATTCTCTCCCTCTCTCTCTCTCTCACCTGCCTATTTCAGTATATCTCTCTCACTCTCAAATAAATAAATAAATAATAAAATATTTTTAAAAATAAATTAAAATAAAAAAATAATCCACACCCATACATGACGAGTTTGAGGCCATTCTGGGCTACAAGTTTCCAAAAGAAAACTTTTTAAAAACTTTTTTTAAAATATATTTTATTTGGGCTGGAGAGATGGCTTAGCGGTTAAGGCGCCTGCCTGCTAAGCCTAAGAACGCTGGTTCCAATCTCCAGCGGTTCCAATCTCCAGGTCCCACGTTTAGCCAGATGCAAAGTGACACAAGGGCGCAATGCCGCACTTGGCCACAAGGGGGCGCACACATCTGGATTTCGTTCACAGCAGCTGAGACTGCTGGCGCGCCCATCTCTGTCTCTCTCTCCCTCTGTCTATCTCTCTCTTTGTCTCTCTCCAAAAATAAATAAAAAATAATTTAAAAAAATATATATTTTTTATTTATTTATTTATTTGAGAGAGAGGCAGAGAGGCAGAGAGAGAGGGAGAGAATAGGCACACCAGGGCCTCCAGCCACTGTAAACGAACTCCAGATGCATGCGCCCCCTTGTGCATCTGGCTTATGTGAATCCTGGAGAGTCGAACTGGGATCCTTTGGCTTTGCAGGCAAATGCCTTAGCCGCTAAGCCATTTCTCCAGCCCTTAAAAACTTTAAAAATATATATATTTTATTTATTTAAGAGAGAGAATGGGTGTGCCAGGACCTCCAGCCACTGCAAACAAACTCCAGATGCATGTGCCCCCTTGTGCATCTGGCTTACGTGGAGCCTGGAGAATTGAACCGGGATCCTTTGGCTTTGCAGGCAAACGACTTAACTGCTAAGCCATCTCTCCAGCCCAAGAAAACTTAAAAAATATATATTTTATTTATTTAGCCAGGCGTGGTGGCACACACCTTTAAGTCCAGCACTTGAGAGGCAGAGATAGGAGGATCACTATGAGTTCAAGGCCACTCTGAGTCTACATAGTGAATTACAGGTCAGCCTGGGCTAGAGTGAAACCCTACCTTGAAAAACAAAACAAAACAAAACAAAACAAAACAAAAATTATTTCTTTGCAAGGAGAAAGAGAGAGAAATGGGTATACCAGGGCCTCCAGCTGGTGCAAACAAACTCCAGATGCATGTGCCACTTTGTGCATCTGGCTTTACAAGGGTCCTGAGGAATTGAACCTGGGTCATTAGATTTTGCAGGCAAGTGCCTCAACCACTGAGCCATCTCTCCAGCCCCCAAAAGAAAAAACTTACTCTGGGCTGCGGAGATGGCTCAGTGGTCAAAGACATTTGCTTTACAAAGCCTGATGGCCCAAGTTTGATTCTCCAGCACTCACATAAAGTCAGATACACAAAGTGGCGCATGCATCTGGAGTTTGTTTGTAGTGGCCGTGTGTGCCCATTCCCTCTCTCTCTCTCTTTCCTTGAAAGTAAAAATAAATAAAAGATGCTGGGCGTGGTGGCGCACGCCTTTAATCCCAGCACTCAGGAGGCAGAGGTAGTAGGATCACCGTGAGTTCAAGGCCACCCTGAGATTACCTAGTGAATTCCAGGTCAGTCTGAGCTAAAGTGAGACCCGACCTCAGAAAACCAAAAAGAAAGAAGAAAGAAAGAAAAAAAGAAAAAAAGAAAGAAAGGAAGGAAGGAAGGAAGGAAGGAAGGAAGGAAGGAAGGAAGGAAGGAAGAGAGAGAGAGAAAGAAAGAAAGAAAGGGAGAGAAAGAGGGAGGGAGGGAAGAAGGAAGGAAGGAAGGAAAAGAAAAAGAAAAGTCAGGGGCTGGAGAGATGGCTTAGTTGTTAAGGCATTTGACTGTGAAGCCAAAGGACCCAGGTTCGACTGCCCAGTACCCACGTAATAAGCCATATGCACAAGGGTGCATTGTTTGTAGTGGCTGGAGGCCCTGGCACGCCCATTCTCTCTCTCTCTCTCTCTCTCTCTCTCTCTCTCTCTCTCTCTGCTTGCAAATAAAAAATATATTAAAAAATAGAAAAAGAAAAGTCAATCTTTTGCCCTCTCGCCAGGAGTCTAACCAAGGAGCAGCCTCCCTAGAGGACATGCCTCCTGGACACTCTCCTGGACCTGCTGAGGGTTGGGTGGGAAGGATCCCGTCCCCTAAGCCCCCAAGACTACATCCTTGGTTAGAAAAGATCAAAAGCCCTCTACAAGCAAGCGTGGTGACACACCCTGTAACCCCAGCCTGGACTACACAAGACCCTGCCTCAAAAGTAAACCAGCCAGGCGTGGTGGCACACATCTTTAGTGCCAGCACCAGAAACTCCTGGCTTTTTTCAGTTTTGTTTTTTGTTTTTTCAAAGTAGGGTCTTCCTCTACTCCAGGCTGACCTGGAATTTACTAGGTAGTCTCAGGCTGGCCTTGAACTCACAGCGATCCTTCTACCTCTGCCTTGGAGTGCTGGGATTAAAGGTGTGTACCACCACGCCCGGCCCAGCTCCCCCCCCTTATTTTTTCATAACTTGCCTTCCATATGAAATAAAAATCTTGTAGGTAATGAAGGGGTGGTACACACTTGTATTCTAGGACTTGGGATTCTGAGGCAGGGGGATAATGAATGTGAGGCCAGCCTGGGCTACATAATAAGATCCTGAGTTTTAAAAACAACTCAAGGCCAAAGAAAGGCTTGTGATGCAGTAGGAATCCTCTAGCTGGGAAATCAAGAGGCCTGGTGCTATCCCAGCTCCTTTTATCATTTGCTGTGTGACTTTGGCCAGGTCACATGACCTGTCTGGCCCTCTCCCCCATCTCCTGCCTAGATAACACAGCCCCTCCGAGCTGCCAGCCTGGGCTTTGGCCAGTCCCCCACTCGCCACCAACTACAGAATCCCTTTCATCTCCCGAATCAAAGGACAGTAGCTGGCCTTGACCCTGTCCCCTGGACACAGGTACACAAGGACAGATAGCTCATCAAAGCCCCAGTCTCTAGGGACCTCACACCTCCCTTCTGCCCAGCCTTCTCATACAGCAGGAAGGGTCAGAGTGCATAGGGATGGCCACCAGGCCAGAGAGGGACAGCAGCCCCACTGCTGTGGTCCTCTTGCTGCCCTTCAGGGGAGGAGAACCTACACTCTGATAACTTCCAGAGCCTGGAGGACTTTGCAACAGGTAAGGTTGGAAGAGCGGAGCAAAGCTGTGGGGAAGAAAGTAGGTTTCGCGGCCACAGCCACGTCAGGCTGGGGGCCATAGCTCACTCTCTTACTGCTCCAGGCGGCCCCTCTCAGTTCCCTGTCTCTAGACACACAGTGACCAACGGTCTATGGCCAGCTTTGGAGCAGTGAGGGTTTTATCTCACTGCAGCCCAGGCTGACCTGGAACTCACTCTGTAGTCCCAGCGTGGCCTAGAATTCATGATGATCCTCCTGCCTCAGCCTCCCAAGTGTTGTGTTGGGATGACAGGTGTGCACCACCCCACCCAGCATAACTTTGGGGTTTTTTTTTGGAGGGGTGCACTTCAAGGTAGGGTCTGGCTGTAGCCCAGGCTGACCTGGAATTTACTATGTAGTCTCAGGGTGGCCTCAAACTCACAGCAATCCTCCTACCTCTGCCTTCCGTGTGCTGGGGTTAAAGGCGGGCGCCACCACGCCCAGCTTGAGCTTGGTTTTGATTCCAAATTCTGTAAACCCTCTTACCCAGCCAAGGCTGGGCATGAACTGTGGGAAAAGAGAGACTGTGACCTCTTCTGCCTACGTTGGCTGGGGGACTGGTGCTTTCTGCCCAAGTTCAAGCCTCCCACCTCTCCGTATTTGCGGTGATGTGATCTTCATTACGCTGGGGCCGGGAGAGGGCGAGGCAGGGAGAGCCTGCCATCGTTTCTGCTACAGAAAGTAGGGTAATAACAGCCTGGGGTGTTTTATAGGAGGCTCTCACACTCTAGACCTTGTTTGAATGTCCTTCAAGCTGAGGTAACTTTCTTATTTATTTATTTATTTATTTATTGGTTTTTCAAGGTAGGGTTTCCCTCTAGCTCAGGCTGACCAGGAATTCACTGTGTAGTCTCAGGCTGGCCTCGAACTCACAGCAATCCTTCTACCTCTGCCTCCCCATTGCTGGAATTAAAGATGTGCAACAGCACGCCCGGGTTCTTTTTTATTCTTTTTTATTTATTAGAGACAGTGTGTGTGGGGGAGAGAATGGGTACACCAGAGCCTCTAGTCACTGCAAATGGACTCCAGATGCATGCACCACCATGTGCATCTGGCTTACATGAGAACCTGGAGAATCGAACCTTGGTCCTTGGGCTTCACAGGCAAATGCCTTAACTGCTAAGCCATCTCTCCAGCCCATCTTTTTTATTTTTTATTTATTAATTAAGACAGTCTCATGTATCTCAGGCCGACCTTGAACTCACTATGTCGCTAAGAATGACCTTGAACTCCTGATTCCCCTGCTGCCAACAGCCCAGCTCTGAGGTATTTCTTCATGTTGCTCAGGTGGAAGACACTGAAGTTTAGAGAAAGAAGATCAGCCCCGGGGCCTGAGGTGTGGGTCAGTGGGTAATAGCACTTGCTCACAAACACGAGGTCTTCAGTTCGATCCCCAGCACCCACGTAAGAAGCTGGGCAAAGCCATGCATGTCTGTAACCCCAAGTGCTGAAGGGGTAGGACACAGGAAGAGCACTGGGCCCCATGGTCACTCAGTGTAACCAAAAATGGTATGAAAGCTGGGCGTGGTGGCGCACGCCTTTAATCCCAGCACTCGGGAGGCAGAGGTAGGAGGATCACTGTGAGTTTGAGGCCACCCTGAGAATACAGAGTGAATTGAAGGTCAGCTTGGGCTGGAGCAAGATCCTACCTTGAAAAACCAAAAGAAAAAAAAAAAAAAAAAAAAAAAAAAGGAGAGAGAGAGAGATGGCTGGAGAGACGGGTTAGCAGCTAAGGTGCATGCCTGCAAAGCCTAAGGACCCAGGTTGGATTCTCCAGGTCCCATGTAAGCCAGGTGCACATGGTGGCACATGCATCTGGAGTTCCTTTGCAGTGGTTAGAGGCCCTGGCATGCCCATTCTCCTCCCTCCCTCCCTCCCTCCCTCCCTCCCTCCCTCTCTCTCCCTTTCTCTGTCTCTAATTAAAAAAAAAAGCATAATGACAGAGGAGGACACAAGGTGAACATGGGACGTGTGCATCTCCATACACACACATGTGCATGTACCACGTATGCATGCATATGCACACGCCACACCTACTACAAACAGACACACAAACCAGCTCAGGCACTGATGGGAGGCATGGTATTCTTGGTCCCAGTCCTCCAACCTAGAGGAAGAGGAGTTTGTCACTCCCTGAACCTTGTCAGCAGGTAGGTGACCTGCACTCATGGAGCTGAGAGTACCTGGGCCCGACTTCTCCCTCTGCCACCCACACCCCTACCACGACCACTGTGAAACTCACCCTCAGGCAGACCGTGCCCCCCTGGAGCTGGTATATAGCTGCTTCATTTTCTCTCTGACCCTTAAAGGGCGAACTTTGGGGTCCTGGGAGAAACGCCTGAGCGCAAACCAGTCTTGAATGCCTGTATGAGCGAGTTTCATGTCTGTGTCCAGCACCCTTTCCCTACCTGTCAGGTCCAGCCAGATACTCTTTGCTGTGGTCAGCCCGGGAACCCTAGGCAAGGCAGTCAGTGAAACAGCATTGACAAGAACTAGCTAACAAGGTCTTTAGATCTGGGTGCAAACCCCAGCTCCCCTACTTCTGTCTGGGTGACTCTGCACCAGCCACTCCTCACCGAGCCTCACCTGATGATAGCTCAGAGTTGAGATACCCCTGTGCCATCCTCAGCAGGGCCTGGAACCGCGCACAGCACTAAAGGGAACTAGGCATTGAAATCCGGGACCCTCACCCAAGCCACCAACGCCACATCCCCGCTCAAGCGCCCTTCCCAAGCACAGGGGCGCTCCCCGTGCCCTCACCCACACTCACTTGGGTAGCGAAAGTAAAATTCATTGTCAGCGTTACTGTGGTTGTCCCAGTGCCATAGGGCAGCGTCGGTTTCGTAGTTGTAGCGGACAAAGACAGCAAAGAGGAGGGCGGTGGTGCCCTGGCACAGCAGGCAGAGCAGCGGCAGGGCCAGGCGCAGGCCCGCGGAACGGCGGGGAGCCCTGGCCATGGACTCGGCTGTGGTCCTGGGCTCTGGCCCCAGGGCTCCCTCCGTGCTGACTGCAGGTATCACCCGAGAGGACCCGCCCACCAGAGCCACGCCCACCGCTGCTCCAGCCCCCAGGGCCCAAGGGTGGCAAGGACTGGACACCTAGGTACTGCCTGCCATGACCCAGCTGACCCTGGCATTGCTTTTGCTGGGGCTGGTCCTTGGAAATGGCCCTGGAAAGGCATCCCCTGATCTGTGATCTGACCCGTTGGGGCATAGCTGTGGACAGGTGGTGGGAAGAGAAAGGGCTGGAGTGCTAAGGGCATTGCTCCAGAAAGTGTCCTTCAAGGCAGGCAGGGGTGGCGCACGCCTTTAATCCAAGCACTCTGGAGGCAGAGGTCGGACGATCGCTATGAGTTCGAGGCCACCCTGAGACAACATAGTGAATTCCAGGTCAGCCTGGGCTAGAGTGAGACCCTACCTCAAAAAAAAAAAAAAAAAAAAAAAAAAAAAAAAAAAAAAAAAGAAAGAAAGAAAGAAAGAAAGAAAGGGAAAGTTTCCTTCCAGCTGGGCATGGTGGTCCACGCCTTTAGTCCCCAACACTTGAGGTAGTTGAGGTAGGAGGATCACTGTGAGTTCAAAACCAGCCTGAGAAGACTACATAGTGAATTCCAGGTCAGCCTGGGCTAGAGCGAGACCCTATCTCAAAAAACAAAAGCAAGAGCCGGGCGTGGTGGCGCACACCTTTAATCCCAGCACTCGGGAGGCAGGGGTAGGAGGATCGCCGTGAGTTCAAGGCCACCCTGAGACTACATAGTTAAATCCAGGTCAGCCTGGGCCAGAGTGAGTCCCCACCTTGAAAAACCAAAAAAAAAAAAAAAAAAAGCAAGGGCTGGAGGGATGGCTTAGTGGTTAAAGTGCATGCCTGAGAAGCCTAAGGACCCAGGTTCGATTCTTCAGGTCCCATGTAAACCACATGCACATGGTGACACATGTGTCTGGAGTTCGTTTGCAGTGGCTAGAGGCCCTGTTGTGCCCATTCTCACTCTTACTCTCTCTGTCCCTCTGTCTGTCTCTAATAAATAAATAAAAATAAAATCAGAAAAAAAAAGCCAGGCCTAGTGGTGCACACCTTTAATCCCAGCCCTTGGGAGGCAGAAGTAGGAGGATCGCCATGATTTTAAGGCCACCCTGAGACTACACAGAGAGTTCCAGGTCAGCCTGGACTAGAGTAAGACCCTACCTCAAAAACAAACAAACAAACAAACAAAACACAAAAAGTGTCCTTCAATGCAGGGCCTGGCCCCTCTGGAGTTAGCACAAGAGATGGAGGGGGTGAGGACGTGGTGATCTTTCCCTTACTAAAAAGGCAGAGATGGGGAATGGAGATAAATGCACACTCTCTCATGAATGATTAACCAGGACCAGGAGTCAGAGCTTCACCAATAGAATCCTTCACACTGTCCCAGCCTTTTACAGTTCCACTCCATCAAGGTGGGACGGCATGGCCGCAGGAGCTTGAGGCCGTTGATCACGTTCAGTCTGCAGTGAGGCGGCAGCAATGATTGCCACTGCCCAGCTCATTTTCTCTTTTTTAATTATTATTTTAAATTTACTTACCTATTCATTTATTTGAGAAAGAGGGAGAGAGGGAAAGAGAGAGAGGAATATAGGGAGAGAAAGAATGGGCCAGCCAGGGCCTCCAGCTAACGAACTCTAGATGCATGGGGAATCAAACCTGGGTCCATAGGCTTTGCAAGTAAGCACCTTAATTTAACTAAGTCATCTCTCTAGCCCTCATTTTCTCCTTTTAATTAATTAATTAATTACAAAAGCATTTATTTATTTATTTATTTATTTATTTATTTATTTATTTATCTGAGAGAGAGAAGTGGCAGATAGTGAGAGAATGGGCATGCCAGGGCCTTTAGCCACTGTAAAAGAACTCCAGATACATGCACCACCTTAGGCTTCCTTAGGCTTCGCAGGCAAGTGCCTTAACTGCTAAGCTATCTCTCCAGCACCATTTTCTCCTTTTTATTCAGTCTGGGACCACAGCCCATGGAATGGTGCTCACAGAACTAGGGTGGGTCCTCCTGCCTCTATTACTCGTCTAGAAAATCCCTCACACACATGCTGGTTTGTTTCCGTGGTGATTATAAATCCTGTCGAATTGACAACCAGAGATTGCTCATCACACCTCCTAAGTGTCTATGTCCGCACTGGACAGTGGGCTCCTGGAGCGAGGAGCCACCTGGTTCATCCCCACAGCCTGGCTGGCAGGAAGTGCTCCATGAGAGTCTGGCCCCTCATTGTCTGCTGGCCAGGGCCCAGTGGACACAGCTCTGTCTGAGGAAGGAGGGACTCCACTCCTCACAATAGGACCCAGCTTCCATTCGCAGCAGGGGAGGCTCAGTCCTCCTCCACCAACTCCTCCCTTCATCTTCTCTGAGGCCTGATTTTTCCCTCTTTCTCTGGCTCATTCACTCATTCATTCATTCAACAGTCGATGAACCAGGTCCTGCGGCTGTAACCTCAGGCTCTAGTCACGGGACAAAACAGGGTTAGGCAGATGTTAACCCCTTAGTTGCTGGGTCAGAGGAGGTCTACAGAGGCCTCTCTGGAAGTCAGGAGCACGTGTGTCACCACGTCTGGCTAGTTCTGTGGCTCTTAATGCCTTTAAGCAAAGCCATAGCCACACAGTTGTTCCTTTCATAGCTATTTATTGAGCCAAATGTGCAACGGGCAGAGTGGAGAATCAAACTCCAGTGCTGAGACACATAGCAAACACAGGAGTAGAAACACAAGATGGCTGGAGAAAAAAAATATATTTTTTCCCTGAGGTAAGGTCTCGCTTTAGCCCAGGCTGACATGGAATTCATTCTGTAGTCTCAGGGTGGCCTTGAACTCACGGCGATCTTCCTCCCTCTGCCTCCCAAGTGCTGGGATTAAAGGTGTGCGCCACCACAGCTGGCTCAGGAGAAATTTTGAAGGAGCCAGGGCTGGGCTAGAGGACCCAGTTGAAGGGAAGGGCGTGCTCAGGGAAGTCAGCAAGAGACGGGTCCCCGGCAGCAGAATCACTACTCCAGTGTGGTGTGCAGCCTTCCTCCACCCTGTGAGACAGCTGCCAGCACGGAAGTGTGCAGATCTCCACTGGGGACACGAAGCTTTCACTGTCCCCTCCTACTGGTTTCCTTGTCTGCTTTCTCAGCCAGGTCCAGCCACCTTCAGTCAACCTGCCACCTGGTGGCAGAGCCAAGTCAACACACCCCTGTCTCGCAACACCTACACCCTAAGCCTGTAGCTCCCATTGAAGCCCAGCTTAAGGCAGGTGAGCTAGGGTGCGTGTGGGAAAGAAAGACGCAGAACTCCTTCTCCCCCAGCTTCTCCCCGGGGGGAAGGGCTACACCTCACCCCCTTGGGAGGGCTGTGCTGTCTGGCTGGCTTTGTTTCATCTTTACCTGCTTTTGTTTTTGTTGTTTGGGTTGAGGCAGGGTCTCACTCTGTAGCCCAGGCTGACCTGGAATTCACAGCGATCCTCCAACCTCTGCCTCTTGAGTGCTGGGATCAAAAGCATGCGTCACTATGCCCAACCTGAACGGTTTTTTGTTGGTTGGTTGGTTTGTTTTTGGTCTTTCCGAGACAGGGTCTCACTCTACCTCAAGCTGACCTGGAATTACACTATATTTTCTCAGGGTGGCCTCGAACTCACGGTGATCCTCTTGCCTTTGCCTCCTGAGTGCTGGGATTAAAGGTGTGCGCCACCATGCCTGGCCTCTGAACTGTTTTTAAATGTGTTACCACTTAAAACTGGTAATCTTTGTGCCAAACTCATATGAAGTGGTTTTCAAATGTCAGCCAACAGGAAATCCCAAAAGACTGGGACTTCAGAAGGAAAAAAAAGTCACCCCAAGCCGGGCGTGGTGGCGCACACCTTTAATCCCAGCACTCGGGAGGCAGAGGTAGGAGGATCGCCGTGAGTTCAAGGCCACCCTGAGACTACATAGTTAATTCCAGGTCAGCCTGGGCCAGAGTGAGACTCTACCTCGAAAAACCAAAAAATAAATAAATAATCACCCCAAGGGTTGGGATCAGGGAGAAAAAAAACATCCTGAGGCAGATGGCAGGAGAAAGGTGCCTGCCAGAGGCTGCTGGAGCCCCTCTGGGGTGCTGAGTCTCCCCTCGGAGTTCTGCTTCTTCCGAGTTGGGTTCTGTTAGCAGTACCACCCCCGAGTGACAATGAATAGGGATGTAGAATGAGATGTGGTCTATAGGAGATGTAGAGGAAAGGAATTGGGGTTACCTGGTCTGGAGAAGGGAAACATTGGCTGGACAAAAAAGCAGTATTTCTTCTTTTATTTATTGGGGGGGACAGAAAGAGAGAGAGAGAGAGAAAGGGAGAGAGAGAATGGGTGTGCCATAGTCTCTATCCACTGCAAACAAACTCCAGATGCATGGGCCACCTTGTGCACATCTGTCTTATGTGGGTCCTGGGGAATCAAACCTGGGTCCTTAGGCTTCTCAGGCAAGTGCCTTAACCGCTAAGCCATCTCTGCAGCCCAAGAAGCAGCATTTCTTTCATCTTAACCTTGGAGAAAGGCGAGAAGTCAGGCCTGGGCCCTGCCTCCTCAGATAAGACTCATTTCCCTGAAGGGCTGGCCCTCCTGAGGCAAGACTGGATGGAGCTGGTGACTGTGGTGGAGAGCCATGACACTCCCTTGCCAGCACCTCAGGGCACTGGTGCGAAGGCTGCACAGATGGTGGGCAATGCACGGCAGCAAGATCTCCAGGCTGAACCACTCTGATGAGGGACTCTGGCTGGCATCCTTGACCCTGACTGCACAGCAGAATCACCTGCGCCGGGGGAAGAACTGGGAAAAAATACCAGCCCTTGGTCCCACCCATGAGTTTTCACAGAATAAATTTTGGAGGAGTCCCACGCTAGTATTTTTTTCAACCTTTCCACACAATTTCAGTTTGTGGCCCCAGATGGCATTGATTTACAGTGGTGGTAGTGTACTCGGGAGGCTGAGGGAAGAGGATCACTGTGAGTTCGAGGCCACCCTGAGACTACATAGTGAATTCCAGGTCAGCCTGGGCTAGAGTGAGACCCTACCTCAAAAAAAAAAAAACAAAAAACAACAACAGTGAATGAGGACAGAAGGAGGACATCCATGCAAAGAAGGGCAAACAAGCAAGATTTATTGGAAAAGAGACAAAGCAAAGCTCCCACAGAGGGAGCGGAGGGGACTCAAAAATAGTTGCCATCGGCACTGGGGACTCAGCGGCTTTTATAGGGTTAGAATTAATCCGAGTGATGACTTACATGGGGGTCAGGCAGGTACAGATCATGATGGGTCTATGTTAGTCTCTGATTGGTGAAGAGGTGAGGTTGCACGGGCTCCAGGGAAGCCCTCCACGATTCTAAGGCAGGTATAGCGAGAACAGCAGGCAAAGGCAGGTGGCCGGGTGTCTGACGAGTCAGCGTCACCGTCTTGAGTGGCTCTCTTAGCGCTTCAGCCTGCACTGCAGCTGCCTTATCGTGGGACATCCAGCAGGTCCATGTCTCCCTCTCCTCGAGGGCCTGTGACCCTGACTCAACCGCCTGCACAGCGAGCTACGGGGGCTCCTCATCTTTACCACAGACTCACCTATTCTCGAGCTCAAGCTGCCTCCAGGACTAACCGGTCCAACCTGAAAGCAGAATACTTTCACCTCTTTATTGGCACTGCACATCATTCACTGTAAACAAGCAAAGCAGCCGGCATGGTGGCACACGCCTGGAGTCCCTGCACTCCACTCGGGAGGCAGAGGCAGGAGGATAACCATGAGTTCGAGGCCACCCTGAGACTACAGACTAAATTCCAGGTCAGCCTGAGCTAGAGTGAGACCCTAACTCGAAAAACCAACCAAACAAACAGTGGGTTGGAATTCCTTGACAGTGTTGATGCTGCCATTTCATGACATGGAAGAAACATAGCTGAATCAAGGCCAGAGTTGAAAATGATTTATAACATGTTATCGAATCATTCATAGAATGAAAAATAAAAATTATGCCAGAACTTGACAATGAAAACTGGTTTACAGATTTAGCATTGTTAGTGGATTTTTTAAAAAACTTTTTATTTTATCTTATTTTTTTGGAGAGAGACACAGACAGAGAGAGAGAGAGAGAGAGAGAGAGACAGAAAGACAGTGATGGGCGCGTGAGCAGTCTCTCAGCTGCTGAGAACGAAATCCAGATGTGCGCGCCCCCTTGTGGTCACGTGCGGCATTGCGCCCTTGCATCACTTTGCATCTGGCTAAACGTGGGACCTGGAGATTGGAACCGCTGGAGATTGGAACCAGTGTTCTTGGGGTTAGGAGGCAGGCACCTTAACCTCTAAGCCATCTCTCCAGCCCTGTTAGTGGACTTTTGTTGTTGTTTTGTTTTTTTCGAGGTAGGCGCTCACTCTAGTCCAGGCTGACCTGGAACTCACTCTGTAGTCCCAGGTTGACCTCAAATTCATAGCAATCCTGCTACCTCTCCCTCCCAAGTGCTAGGACTAAAGTCGTGTGCCACCATGCCTGCCCAGTTCCTGTTAGTGGATTTAAGCCATTCATATAAATGAGTAAAGCATGTCTTCAAGTTAAAAACCAACTTAGCAAGACAATGTTTCAAAACAAAACAACATTCCAAATGAAACTGAAAATATAGCAAGCTCAAATCAACACCAACAGTTTTAGGTATTTTCACATGTTGGCTAAAGACAGTCCTGTGAAGAGAGAAAAAAAAAAAGCAGCCTTGCATTTTTATTCAGTTCAAGAATTTGAAAACAGATCTCAAGGTTTCTGGGAAAATAATCAACATTTTGATAAATTTGTGAGACCAGCCAGGCGTGGTGATGCACGCCTTTAATCCCAGCACTCAAGAGGCAGAGGTAAGAGGATCACCATGAGTTCAAGGCCACCCTGAGACTACATAGTGAATTCCAGGTCAGCCTGGGCTAGAGTGAGGCCCTACCTTGAAAAACCAGACCAAAAAAAAAAAATGAAGAAGGGCTAGAAGGATGGCTTAGTGGTTAAGGCATTTGCCTGCAAAGCCAAAGCACCCAGGTTCGATTCCCCAGGACCCACGTTAGCCAGAGACACAAGGGGGTGCATACGTCTGGAGTTTATTTGCAGTGACTGGAGGCCCTGGCACACCCATTCTCTCTTCCTCTCCCTCTTTCTCTGTCAAATAAATAAATAAATAAATAAATAAATAAATAAATAAATAAATTTTTTAAAAATGAAGAACACAATAAAATTAGAACCAAAACATCTGATGAACACCTCAGGAAATCAGAGACTTGCAGTTACTTCCATTGAACCAAATATGGATAAATTAATTTCTCTGACATAATATCAAATACCCACTAGTTAAATGCTGCCTGTATTTTTCTTTTACTATTTTACTTATTTATTTATTTATTGGGTTTTTGAGGTAGGGTCTCACTCTGGCACAGGCTGATCTGGAATTCACTATGTAGTCTCAGGTTGGTCTCAAACTCATGACAATCCTCCTACCTCTGCCTCCTGAGTGCTGGGATTAAAATCGTGTGCTAATATGCCTGGCAAGCATGAATTTTTTTAAAAGATTTTTATTTATTTATTTATTTGCAAGCAGAGACAGAGAAAGAGAGAGAAAAAACAGGCAGAATGGGTGGCTGCAAATGAATTCCAGACACATGCACCACTTTGTGCATCTGGCTTTATGTGGGTGCTAGAAATGAACTTAGGTCGTCAAGCTTTGCAGGCTGTGCAGGCTTTGCAGGCCAGCACCTTAACTGCTGAGCCATCTCCCCAGCCCCAAGAGAACCATCTTGACTATAATGCCAATAAATCCATAAGGAAAGGCCATGATCTAATGGGGCTTAAATGATTAAGCCATCCTCAGTTGTCTTTTTTTTCTTTATTTATGACAGAGGGCAGGGAGCAGGGGGAGAGAGAGAGAGAATGCAAGGTCTTCAGCCACTGCAAACAAACTCCAGACGCATGTGCCACCTTGTGCATATGGCTTACGTGGGTCCCTTGAGAATTGAACCAGGGTCCTTTGGCTTTGCAGGCAAATGCCTTAAACACTAAGCCATCTCTCCAGCCCCTCTTTTTCCAAAAAAAAAAAAAAAATTATTTATTTATTTGAGAGAGGAGAGAAAGAGAGAGAATGGGCCCACTAGGCCCTCCAGCCACTGCAAACAAACTCCAGATGCATGTGCCACCTTGTGCATCTGGCTTATGTGGGCCTTAGGGAATAAAACCTGGGTCCTTAGGCTTCACAGGCAAACACCTTAACCACTAAGCCATCTCTCTAGCTCTCAGTTCTTTTCCTAAATACTGAAAATTTATGGCTGAATTATAAACTCTTTTTTTTTTTTTTTTTTTTTTTTTTTTTTGAGGTAGGGTCTTACTTTAACTCAGGCTGACCTGGAATTCACTATGTAGTTTCAGGGTGGACTCAAACTCATGGTGATCCTCCTACCTCTGCCTCCCAAGTGCTGGGATTAAAGGCGTGTGCCACCATGCCTGACTGAATTTAAGCTCTTATTGAAGATAATCTGACACATTTTGGGATGCTATCTCTCGGTGTGTTAAATTTAAGATTAATCATTTGAAAAATTGTTCAGGGGCTGCAGGCATGGCTTAGAGGTTAAGGGACTTGCCTGCAAAGCCTAAGGACCCAGATTCAATTCCCCAGGACCCACGTAATTCAGATACATGAAGTGGCACATGTGTCTGGAGTTCATTTCCAGCAGGGCTGGAAATGTCCTCCTGACATGCCCATTCTCTTACTCTCTTTCTCTCTCTCAAATAAATAAATAAGTAAATAAATTTATAATAAATAAATATCTACTCTCCCTGCACAACAATGGTTTGCCCACAGTGTTTCTCCATCTTGTCTCCATGTGGCGTCATAATGTTGCTCTCTAGTAAGTACAAGACTGGTGCAGTTGTATTCAGGTAATACCCCTGTGTCCCTTAACCTCCACGCTTCTCTCAGACCTTCACTTGCTTTTACAATGAATCATGTGTCTTATCTGCCTTGCTACACATCAAATAGCCCCGAGTCGTCTCGTCTATGATAATGTATATCCTCAAAGGCCTTGCACACAATGATCATATATTAGGAACTTGTGAACAAACTAATCGTATGTACAATGCACATGCCCAGGATGCAAGTATAGAATTCAGTGATGGAATATGTGTTCAGCAAGCAGGAGGCGCACAAACGCACCTGAAATGTCATGCCCAGACTAAGGGCTTATGGGAAGAGAGAAGAAAAACATATACAGTATTTTTGTTCCACAATTCATTTATAGAATTGGGACAGGTAGTTTAATAACATGTTGAGATACGAGGCTGGGAGAGAGGACATCTTGCTTTCCTTCCCAGGAGCCAATTGCGACAAGGAGGCTTGTAAGTTTTCCAAAATAGCGACCTGTCGTTGGGCGAGCTGACTCTGAAGCTGGAGGTTGGCATACATATTGTCTAGGAGTCCTAGGCATCCCCTGGACTTGTGACCATCTGAGTCTCCTCCCTTAGACATTCCTGGCTGAAGAAGCCATCAGTGTTCAAACATTTACTGAGTTGTCCAGGGGAAGATGAATAAAGGAAATTCAAAGAAGCTGAGACTGGGCTAATAGCTACTATTTCTGGCTGAGAAGATAGCTCAGTGGTTAAAAGCAATTGCTCGCAAAGTCTGCCAGCCTGGGTATGAAGCCCCAGGACCCGTAAAGCAAGTGCACAGTGGAGCTCTGTCTAGAGTTCATTTGCAGTGGCAGGAGGGTGTGGTGTATTCATACCTTTCTCAGGCAAATAAAAATTTTATTTATTTATTTATTTATTTTTGGTTTTGTGAGGTAGGGTTTCACTCTGGTCCAGGCTGACCTGGAATTAACTATGTAATCTCAGGGTGGCCTCAAACTCATGGCAATCCTCCTACCTCTGCCTCCCAAGTGCTGATAAATAATTTTTTTTTTTTTTTTTTTTTTTTCAAGGTAGGGTCTCAGTCTAGCCCAGGCTGACCTGGAATTCACTCTGTATTCTCAGGGTGGCCTCGAACTCACCGTGATCCTTCTACCTCTGCCTCCCGAGTGCTGGGATTAAAGGCGTGCGCCACCACGCCCGGCTTAAATAAAATTTTTAAAAGAAATAGTTACTATTTTCCTCCCTGGCTAAAATGACTAGCAAACAATAAAATTTTCATCTCTTTCTTTTTCTTTTTGCATATGTTTGTGGGTGGGTGGGTGGTGTAAGTCAGAAGTTGACATTTGGGTGTTCCTGGATCACTCCTGTGGGTTTGGTTTCAATGAAAGGAAACGTCCCCCTTGGGTTCATGTGTTTTGAATACTTGGTGGCAATCTGGAAAGGTTGTGGGGCCTTTGGGAGATGGAATCTTGCTGGGGGAGGTGTGCTACTGGGGAAGGTCTGGGGTGATGCAGCCCATTCCTGAGCGCAGTACTCAGACTACTTCCTGCTGCTGTGGAGAGGTGATCCTGGCTGACTCTGCTCTTAGCACACTTCTCCCACCATGATGAAATTTCTCCTGGAAACTGTAATCCAAGACCCACCCTTTCCTTCCATAAGCTGCTTCTGGTCAGGCACTTAGTCCTACAACAACTGCTACAACTCTCCTCTAATTTACTTATTTACTTATTTATTTATTTATTTATTTATTTATTTATTTGGTGTTTTTCGAGGTAGGGTCTCACTCTAGCTCAGGCTGACCTGGAATTAACTCAGGGTGGCCTTGAACTCACGGCAATCCTCCTACCTCTGCCTCCTGAGTGCTGGAATTAAAGGTGTGCACCACCATGCCTGGTTTTTTATTGTATTTTAGAGAGAGTGAGAGGAAGCGAGTGAGAGACACAAAGAGAAAATTAGCGCACTAGGGCCTCAGCCACTGCAATTGAACTCCCAACACTTGCACCACCTGGTGGCCATGTGCAACCATGCACTTGCCTCACCTTTGTGCATCTGGTTTATGTGGGATCTGGAGAGTTGAACAGGGGTCCTTAGGCTTCGCAGGCAAGCGCCTTAACCCCTAAGCCATCTCTCCAGCCCTCTCCTCTAATTTTACTGAGACAGGATCTCTTCCCTTGTACCCAGAGCTTGCTGATTAGGCTAGTCTAGTTAGCCAGCTTGTCTGGGGGACTCACTGTCTTTGCCGCCATGCATTTATGTGGATTCTTATGCTTCATAACAGGAGCTTTACCAAATGAGCCACCTCCCCAGCCCCTTCACCTCACTCTTGCCTGGTCTAGCTAATAAGCAAGGAAACAACACAAATTGGTAGAACTGGGGAAGAAAATGAAATCAATAGAACTGAATAGTCAGCACATGCGGGTAAAGTGAAACCAAGCAAAAGTGACCAAGCTGGAGCTGCTCGGAGACCAGCAAGAGGACACTTAGAGCACTCTCCTCAGTGCAGCTCTCTCTGCTGGGTGTGCTTGGGAGGCCTTCCCTCCAGCCTTACCTGAGGGCAGAGTGGTTGTCGGGATGTTCAGGACCTTGACTGGTGAAGAACTTGCTTGGAGATTAACATAACTGGGGGAGGGTCTTGCTGGACAAAGACACAGTGCAGTACTTTCCTCTTTGGCTGGAACAAGATCAGAGGTAACTAAATTATTATTTATTATTTTTTTGGCTTTTCGAGGTAGGGTCTCACTCTAGTCCAGGCTGACCTGGAATTCACTATGTGGTCTCATAGTGGCCTCAAACTCATGGTGATCCTCCTACCTCTGCCTCCCAGGTGCTGGGATTAAAGGCATGCACCACCGCGCCCAGCTTGTCTCTTTCTTTTGTATTTGCATGGTTGCATTATGTGGGGGACAAGAATGTGTCAGAGTCTCTTACTGCTGCAAATGACCACCAGATGCTTGTGCCACTTTCTGCATCTGGTTTTTACATGGGGACTAGGGTGTCAAGCCTGGGCTGGGCTGGATGTCTTTGCAAGCAAATGCCTTTAACTGCTAACCCATCTCCCCATCCCCTTTCTTCTTCTTTTCTTTATTATTATTATTACTTTGTTTTGTTTTGCTTTTACCTTTTTCATGGTTGGGTCTCACTCTAGCTCAGGCTGACTTAGAACTCACTATGTAGTCTCAGACTAGCCTTGAACTCACAGTGATCCTCCTGCCTCTGCCTCCCGAGTGCTGGGATTAGAGGTGTGCGGCATTGTTCCTGATGAGGTGGTCCCTGCGCCTGGTGTGTTGCCAGGCTCTGTTCTAAATACTTTATATGTGAGGAAGGTAACAAGAGAGGAAGAAAGAGGAACCACAGGGAATTACGGGAACCGGGCAGGGTGGGAGTGGAGTCTAAGTTACTGACACTTTCAGATTCCCGACATGTACTGCATCTTACTACTGCAGTGGGCAGACAGAAAACACAGGTGCAACATGGTTCCTTTCTTTTTGATTTTTTAAATTTTTTTATTTTAATTTTTTATTTTTGAGGTATGGTCTCACTTTGGCCCAGGTTGACCTGGAATTCACTATGTAGTTTCAGGGTGGACTTGAATTCTTGGCGATCCTCCTACCTATGGCTCCCAAGCACCTTTCTTTCCTCTAATTTGCTACACTGTAAAGATGTAAAGTTGGGCCTTGTAGAAGCTATTGAATTTGGCCAGCATACTATGAGAAGTGGGTATAAACAAGATCACAAGATGACAAGAGAGAAGGACAGATAGATAAACAGATGGACGGATGCATGAAGAGGGACCAACAGGCTCAAATGCCCAGTTTGAGCCCTGACCGCCCTGGTTTCTGCAGCTCCTCTTCCCGCTCTGTGAGCTTCCTAGTGACCCTCCCGGCTGCACAAGCCCCTCAGTTACCTTCTGTACTGAAGCAGTTTGAGTTGGGGCTCTGTCATATTATCATAATCACATTTTGGATATATTGAATTCTGAGGTGAAAGTAGGAAATCCAAACAGAAATGCCTAGAAAAACAAAAGATGGCACTGAACTTGGGAGAAAATCAAATTTGCAGGCCAGCCACAAAAAAAAAAAAAAAAAGAGGGATGAAAGTGACCTTGCATTTGCATCACCTTGTGCGTCTGGCTTATGTGGGACCTGAAGAGTTGAACATGGGTCCTTAAGCTTCACAGACAAGCGCCTTAACTGCTAAGCTATCTCTCCAGCCCAAGTAATCTTTTTTTTTTTTTGGTTTGTCAAGATAGGGTCTCATTCTGGCCCAGGCTGACCTGGAATTCACTCTGTATTCTCAGGGTGGCCTCGAACTCACGGTGATCCTCCTACCTCTGCCTCCCGAGTGCTGGGATTAAAGGCGTACGCCACCACGCCCGGCTTCCAAGTAATCTTTTAAAAAATTTTATTTTTATTTATTTATTTATTTGAGAGACAGAGAGAGAGGCAGAAAAAGAGAGAAGAATGGGTGTGCCAGGTGATCCAGCTGCTGCAAACAAACTTTAGATGAATGTGCCACCTTGTGCATCTGGTTTACATGGGTCCTGGGGAATCGAACCTGGGTCCTTTGGCTTTGCAGGAAGAGTGCCTTAACTGCTAAGCCATCTAATTCTCCAGGGCGCCCTCCCACCCCCCCTTTTTTTTTCAAGGTAGGGTCTCACTCTGGCCCAGGTTGACCTGGAATTAACTATGTAGTCCCAGGATGGCCTCAAACTCACAGTGATCCTCCTACCTCTGCCTCCTGAGTGCTGGGATTAAAGATTAAAGGCATGTGCCAGCATACCTGGATCAGCACACCTGGATTTTTGTGAAAGCAGTGCCAGGCTCTGTTCTAAATACTTTATATGTGAGGAAGGTAACAAGAGAGGAAGAAAGAGGAACCACAGGGAATTACGGGAACCGGGCAGGGTGGGAGTGGAGTCTAAGTTACTGACACTTTCAGATTCCCGACATGTACTGCATCTTACTACTGCAGTGGGCAGACAGAAAACACAGGTGCAACATGGTTCCTTTCTTTTTGATTTTTTAAATTTTTTTATTTTAATTTTTTATTTTGAGGTATGGTCTCACTTTGGCCCAGGTTGACTGGAATTCACTATGTAGTTTCAGGGTGGACTTGAATTCTTGGCGATCCTCCTACCTATGGCTCCCAAGCACCTTTCTTTCCTCTAATTTGCTACACTGTAAAGATGTAAAGTTGGGCCTTGTAGAAGCTATTGAATTTGGCCAGCATACTATGAGAAGTGGGTATAAACAAGATCACAAGATGACAAGAGAGAAGGACAGATAGATAAACAGATGGACGGATGCATGAAGAGGGACCAACAGGCTCAAATGCCCAGTTTGAGCCCTGACCGCCCTGGTTTCTGCAGCTCCTCTTCCCGCTCTGTGAGCTTCCTAGTGACCCTCCCGGCTGCACAAGCCCCTCAGTTACCTTCTGTACTGAAGCAGTTTGAGTTGGGGCTCTGTCATATTATCATAATCACATTTTGGATATATTGAATTCTGAGGTGAAAGTAGGAAATCCAAACAGAAATGCCTAGAAAAACAAAAGATGGCACTGAACTTGGGAGAAAATCAAATTTGCAGGCCAGCCACAAAAAAAAAAAAAAGAAAAAAAAGAGGGATGAAAGTGACCTTGCATTTGCATCACCTTGTGCGTCTGGCTTATGTGGGACCTGAAGAGTTGAACATGGGTCCTTAAGCTTCACAGACAAGCGCCTTAACTGCTAAGCTATCTCTCCAGCCCAAGTAATCTTTTTTTTTTTTTGGTTTGTCAAGATAGGGTCTCATTCTGGCCCAGGCTGACCTGGAATTCACTCTGTATTCTCAGGGTGGCCTCGAACTCACGGTGATCCTCCTACCTCTGCCTCCCGAGTGCTGGGATTAAAGGCGTGCGCCACCACGCCCGGCTTCCAAGTAATCTTTTTAAAAAATGTTTTATTTTTATTTTTATTTATTTATTTGAGAGACAGAGAGAGAGAGGCAGAAAAAGAGAGAGAATGGGTGTGCCAGGTGATCCAGCTGCTGCAAACAAACTTTAGATGAATGTGCCACCTTGTGCATCTGGTTTACATGGGTCCTGGGGAATCGAACCTGGGTCCTTTGGCTTTGCAGGAAGAGTGCCTTAACTGCTAAGCCATCTAATTCTCCAGCCCTCCCACCCCCCCTTTTTTTTTCAAGGTAGGGTCTCACTCTGGCCCAGGTTGACCTGGAATTAACTATGTAGTCCCAGGATGGCCTCAAACTCACAGTGATCCTCCTACCTCTGCCTCCTGAGTGCTGGGATTAAAGATTAAAGGCATGTGCCAGCACACCTGGATCAGCACACCTGGATTTTTAAAAATTTTTTTATTTTTAAGTTTTGTTTTGTTTTGTTTTTCGAAGTAGGGTCTCACTCTGGCTCAGGCTGACCTGGAATTCACTATGTAGTCTCAGGGTGGCCTCGAACTCTCGGCAATCCTCCTACCTTTGCCTCCCGAGTGCTGGGATTAAAGGCGTGCACCACCATGCCCAGCATTTTTAAGGTTTTTAAAAAATTTTTATTCATTTACTTATTTGAAAGAGAGATACAGAAACAGGCAGGTAGAGAGAGAGAGAGAGAATGGGAGCCACTGCAAATGAACTCCAGGGCACCCCCTTGTGTCACTGAGAATCGAACTCTAGGGTCCTTAGGCTCCATGTCCCCTAAGCCATCTCTCCATCTGACAGAGAAAGGGAGAGAGAGAATGGGAGTGCTAGCCTCAAACTGACGCATGGTTCTGGCTTAGGGGTACTAGGGAGAGCAAACCGTGGCATAAACCACTAAGCCATCTCTCCAGCCCATATTTTCATTTTAATTTTTTTTGGCTTTTCAAGGTGAGATTTCATCCCAGTCCAGGCTGACCTGGAATTCACTATGTAGTCTCAGGGTGGCCTTGAACTCACAGTGATCCTCCTACCTCTGCCTCCCAACTGCTGGGATTAAGGGTGTGTGCTACCATGCCAGGCTGAGAAACCTTATTTTATTATTATTATTATTTCTAATTATTAATTTGTAAGCAGAGATAGAGAGAAGAGAGACAGAGAATGGGCATGGCAGAGCCTCCAGTCACTACAAACAAACTCCAGGTACTTGCACCTTTTGTGCATCTGGCTTTAACATGGGTACTAGGGAACTGAACCCAGGTCTTGTCTGTGCAGGCAAGTGCCTTAATACCTGAGCCATTTTTCCAGCCCTTCTTATTTTTTTAAATTATTTTTCTCTCTTTCTGTTTATTTTATTTTAATTTATTTATTTGGTTTTTCAAGGTAAGGTCTCACACTAGCTCAGGCTGACCTGGAATTCACTATGTGGTTTCAGGGTGGCTTTGAACTCATGGCGATCCTCCTACTTCTGCCTCCCTAGTGCTGGGATTAAAGACATGCGCCATCATGCCCAGCTTTCTTTCTGTTTATTTTAGATAGAGCTTCACTCTGTAGCCCAACCTGGCCTCATAATGTAGACCAGACTGGCATCCAACTTTCTGTGATCCTCCTGCCTTAGCCTCCTAAATTGTGGGTTTTTTTTTTTTTTTTCAAGATAGGGTTTCACTCTAGCACAAGCTGACCTGGAATTCACTATGTAGTCTCAGGATGGCCTCAGACTCACAGCGATCCTCCTACCTCTGCCACCTGAGTGCTGGGATTAAAGACATGCACCACACCTGGCTTCTTAGCCTCCCAAATTCTGGAACTGCAGATATGAACCATTACATCAGGCTAAGGAACCCTATTTCTTTTTTTAAATTTTTAAATATTTATTTATTATTTAAGAGAGAGAAAGAGACAGAGAGAGAGAAAGAGAGAAGGAGAGAATGGGCACACCAGGGCCTCTGGCCACTGCAAACAAAGTCTAGATGCATGAGCCCCTTTGTGCATCTGGCTTACTGGATCCTGGAGATTCGAACCAGGCTTCTTTGGCTTTGCAGGCAAATGCCTTAACGGCTAAGCCATCTCTCCAACCCTATTTATTTTATTTTATTTCATTTATTTTATTATTTTTTTTAAATTTATTGTGGTTTTTCAAGGTAGGGTCCCAGTCTAGCCCAGGTTGACCTGGAATTCACTATGTAATCTCAGGGTGGCCTCGAACTCACAGCCATCCTCCTACCTCTGCCTCCCGAGAACTGGGATTAAAGGCGTGCGCCACCATGCCCGGCTATCTTTTTTTTAATTTTTGTTTTTTTGGTTTTTCAAGGTAGGGTTTCATTCCTGCCAAGGCTGACCTGGAATTCACTATGTAGTCTCAGGGTGGCCTTGAACTCATGGTGCTCCTCCTACTTCTGCCTCCCAAGTGCTGGGATTAAAGGCGTGTGCCACCACGCCCGGCTCCAACATATTCTTTAATATATTTCCTAGCTTATAGGATGCAGGGAATTCAACCCAGAACTTTGGGGATGCTAGGTAAGCATTCTGACAGCTGAGTCACATTCCCAGCTCCTATACAAAGTCTTGACACAAAGGAAGAATAAGCTTATTCGGTTGGTAGTTAGTGGGCATCTACTATCTTACAGATGAGCCTTAGGTACTGGGAATAAGGCAATGTTTCCAACAGTGGGGCATACAGAGAACACACACACGGAGGGCATCACACCTGCAATACCAGCACTTGGGAGACTGAGGCAGAACTGACTTGAGTTTGAGGACCATCTGGGCTAGAGTGAGACTGTCAACTTCCCACCAACCCCCTCCCACAAATACTTTCCAATTAACCAAACAACGGGGGGGACCCACATGGAGCTAGTACGGTATCTGCAAAAGCTAAGTGGTTAATGAGGTCTGGCTTTGAGGAGGGCCTGGACCACACACCTTTTCTGTTGTTCGGCTGTCTATTGTAATATTCCATCTCAACACCAGCACCTCTGCTGCCTGGGGAAGAATCAGAGCACATGGTCAAACAACCCATGCCATTGGTAGGATTTTCAAAATATTTCTATTTATTTGCAAGGAGAGGGAGAGAGAAAGAATGGATGTGCCAGGGCCTCCAGATGCATGTGCCACTTTGTGCATCTAGTTTTATGTGGGTACTGGGGAATCTTGGGTAGTTAGGTTTTGCAGACAAGTGCCTTGACCACTGAGCTATCTCTACAGTCCCCATACCATTATTATTATTATTTTGTTTTTTTGAGGTAGGGTCTCACTCTAGCCCAAGTTGACCTGGAATTCACTATGTAGTCTCAGGGTGGCCTCGAACTCATGACACTCCTCCTACCTCGGCCTCCCAAGTGCTAGGATTAAAGGCATGTGCGACCATACCATTATTTTTTGTTTGTTTGTTTGTTTTGGTTTTTCGAGGTAGGGTTTTACTTTAGCCCAGGCCGACCTGGAATTCACTATGTAGTCTCAGGGTGGCCTCGAACTCATGGCAATCCTCCTATCTCTGCCTCCCAAGTGCTAGGATTAAAGGTGTGTGCTACCATGCCCAGCTATTCTTTTTGGACTATGTGAGTCTTTTATTTTATTTATTTTTTGAGAACTGAACCTGGGTCCTTTGGCTTTTCTGGCAAGTCCCTTAACTGCTAAGCCATCCCTCCAGCCCCTACCTGTTTTTTTTTTCCCTTTTATCTAGTATGCTAATAATAAAAATAGAGGGGCTGGGGACATAGCTCAGCCTTGAAAGGCTCGCTTGCAAAGCCTACCATCCAGGATTCAATTCCCCAGGAAAGAAAGATGCACAAACTGGCACATATGTGAGGAGCTAGTTTGCAGCAGGAAGAGGTCTTGATGTACCCATTTTCTCCCCCAGATAAGTAAGTTAACAAATTTTGCTGGGCATGGTGGCACTTGTCTTTAATCCCAGCACCTAGGAGACAGAGTCAGGAGGATCGCTGTGAGTTCAAGGCCAGCCTGAGACTACATAGTGAGTTCCAGGGCTAAAGTGAGACCCTGCTTTGACAAAACAGTTCCACAGTACCCATGTAAAACCAGATGCACAAAGTGGTGCATGTGTCTAAATGTGTTTACAGTGGCAGGAAGCCCCAGTGCACCCATACTTTCTCTCTGTCTCTCTCTCTCTATCTCTTTTAAATGGGGTTGGAGGAATGGCTTAGTGGTTAAGGTGCTTATATGCAAAGCCAAAGGACCCAGGTTCGATTCTCCAGGACCCATGTAAGCCAGATGCACAAGGTGGTGCATGTGTCTGGAGTTTGTTTGCAGCATAGACATTCTCTATGTCTCGTTCTGTCTGTGAAATCAGTAAAGTAAAATAAAAAAGATAACTTAAAAAAATGTAGAGACCCTACCTTAAAAAACCAAAAAAAGGAAAAAAAAGAATAAATGGGCTGGAGGGATGGCTTTGCGGTTAAGGCACTTGCCAACAAAGCCAAAGGACCCAGGTTCAGTTCTCAAGAAAAGGGAGGGGGGCTGGAGAGATGGCTTAGCGGTTAATGCATTTGCCTGCGAAGCCAAAGGATCCTGGTTCTATTCTCCATGACCCATGCAAGCCAGATGCACAAGGGGTACGTGCATCTGGAGTTCATTTGCAGTGGCTGGAGGCCCTGCCGTGCCCATTTTCTCTCTGTCTCTCTTCAATCTCTCTCTCTCTCTGCTGGCAAATAAATAAAAATTTTAAAAAATTATTATTTTTTTAAAGCTAGCTATAGAGATGGCTTAGTGGGTTAAGGCATTTGCCTGTGAAGCCAAAGAACCAGGTTCGATTTCCCAGGACCCACGTAAACCAGATGCACAAGGTGGCGCATGCATCTGGAATTTGCTTTCGTCAGTCAGCTGGAGGCCCTGGTGCGCTGCACGCTTGCTCTCTTTCCCTCCCCCGTCTCTCTCCCCTCTCCTCTCCCCTCTCTCCTCCCCCTCTCTCTCCTCCGTCTCTATCTCTCCCCTCTCTCTATATCTCTCTTCTCTCTCTCTGTCCCCCCTCTCTGTCTCTCTATCTCTCTCTCTTTCCTCTATATCTCTCTCCTCTCTCTATCTCTCTTCCCTCTCTCACTTTCCTCTATATCTCTCTCCTCTCTCTATCTCTCTCTCTCTCTCTCTCTCTCAAGGCCCGGGGCTCCCCGGCCCCGCCCCCTCCCAAGCCCCGCCCCTCCCTCCAACTTCCGCCGACGTCCTATCCCGCCAGCTAGAAACTGTCGTGCTTTCCTCGACCTTGGCGGTCCGTCAGGCGCCCATGGACAACAGACAACTTCATGACCTCACCTGCCAACGTTCACCCCCACCCCCCCAAACCCTCTAGCCCACCACCTACCCAGTGGTTGGCACGCATGCGCAATAGCATCCCGGCGACTCGCCGGCGCCTTGGCGCATGCGCCGGCCTTCGGGCCCTCACGCGGCCGGGAGCGGCCGCCCTACTGCGCAGGCGCCCGTGCCTTCTCACGCCCAGCAGCGCGCCCTCTCCATCTAGCTTGACCCGTCGGGCTCGCGCAGGGGGGCGGGGACTATGACGATTGGTCGATCCTCGTGCCAATCAAGCAATTGGGTACGCTGATTGGAGGCATCCCGAAAGGTAGCTGGTTTAGGTTGTGCCCTGAGACGGCAACGGCGTTTCTGGGCTTGTTCCCCACTTCTCCAGAAGGTTCCGCCGGTCGGTTCGCCCCCGCCCCAGCCCGTCTCTGGGTCCTCGGCTGCGCATCGTGCCGCCATGATGGGCCACCGTCCCGTGCTCGTGCTCAGTGAGTTCTGGAGAGGCTGCACCGGGGAGGGACCCCGTCCTCGTGGCCCCGGGGCCACGTTACCTTCCAGCCCCGTCCCCTCGGGCGCCCCTCTCCTGGGCCCGTGCCCGTGCATCCTGCCGGCCGAGCCCCCTGCCCTCCTCCCCGCCCCTGGCCGGTCCAGGTGGTCCCCTGCTGCGTGCAGCTGGACGAACGCTAGGCCCGCCTTTATCCCCCGGGAGCGCCGGGACCTCGGGCACATTGCCTCGCTTTGCTTCTTTCTTTTATTTTTTTATTTTATTTATTTATTTATTGTGGTTTTTCGAGGTAGGGTCTCTAGTCTCAGGGTGGCCTCGAACTCACGGCCATCCTACCTCTGCCTCCCCAGTGCTGGGATTAGAGGCGTGTGCCACCTTTCCCGGTTATATGCTTAGATTACTTATTTATTATTTTTGTTTGTGGTACGAGGTAGGGTCTCACTGTAGGTGACCTGGAATTCACTATGTATTCTCAGGGTGGCCTCGAACTCACGGACATCCTCCTACCTCTGCCTCCCCAGTGCTGGGATTAAAGGCGTGCGCCACCACGCCCGGCTTCTCATTTAATTTTTTTAAATCTGTGTTGGGAGGTTGTGTGTGTTCACGGAACTGTGAAGGGAGTAGATAAAAGTAATTTTTAAAAAGGGCCTGGCGGATGGCAGAGTGGCGTGCTCTCAAGAATAGCGGTTCCGCAACCGCTGCCCCTGAAATAACCCTGCCTGCCTTGGGTGTAGTCTTTGCCACGATCCGGCTGAGTTTCCTCGGGTTCTTTCATTGGCCTTATTTTCCCCATAGGAAAGACACTCATCTCCTGAGGAAAGGGCGCTTAGCTCCATTGCCGTACCTTGTTTCTGTTCTAAGTTGCCAACCGCATCTGTAGTCTGCCCAGCCATTTCCCCTTCTGTAATGGGCAGATTTGAGCTTTTTTTTTTTTTTTTTTTTTTTTTTGGTTTTTCCAGGTAGGGTCTTGCTCTAGCCCAGGCTGACCTGAAATTCACTATGTGGTCTCAGGGTAGCCTCCAACTCAAGGCGATCCTCCTACCTCTGCCTCCAGAGTGCTGGGATGAAAGGCGTGTGTCACCGCATGATTTGAGCTTTTTTATTCAGTTTATGTATACCTGAAAAATAAGTTTTCAGGAAAATTATACAACATTGGTGGGGGAAGGATCTATTCTTTTTTTATATAAAATATTTAATTTACAATTTTTAAGGATTTACTTTTTATTTATTTGAGAGTGGGAGTGCCAGGGCCTCTAGCCACTCCAGATGCATGAGCCACCATGTGCATCTGGTTTACGTGGGACTTGGAGAATCGAACCTGGGTCCTTAGGCTTTGCAAGCATGCACCATAACTGCTAAGTCATCTCTCCAGCCTGGATCTGTTTTTGTTTGTTTGTTTGTTTTTTGTTTTTGTTTTTTCAAGGTAGGGTCTCACTCTGGTCCAGGCTGACCTGTAATTAACTATGTAGTCTCAGGGTGACCTCGAACTCTCAGCGATCTTCCTACCTCTGCCTCCCGAGTGCTGGGATTAAAGGCGTGCGCCACCACACCCGGCTCTGGATCTATTCTTTTTAATGTATTTTGGGTCCATGCAGATTTCTGGTCACCACTGCCTGAGACAGAAATTTAATTAAGTACCCCAAGGGCTATGGGTGTTTACATTTGGTGGGACTACATTGAAAGATTTATTTGTAAATTGGAGAGGGGAGAGAAATAAGCATTCTGTTGGTTGGGTTATAACCTGTGGTTTCTTTTTGGCCTTTTGGTTGAACTCAAGTGGAGATTTAACTGCTGGGTTGTTCATTGAGAGGCCCTTAGGGTCAGTATATTTGTAAAACTTTTTAGCTGTCTTAATCTGTCATTAGCCTCTGTAGCCCATTAGACTCCTATTTACACTATGTAACCAGCTCTTTCAGATGGTGAATGAGTTTCAAGGTATTTTTCATACATCCTAGGATGTATGTAATTTATCTTGTCAAGAGAGACACATTGGGAAGAGGGTTGTAGTCCACAGCTTGCATGCAAGGCTCTATCAGTAATTATGTTTGGATTGTCATAACCATCTATGAAGGAAAATTTAAATTTCTACACCCTCCCCCCTGCTTCCATAAAGCAGCGATTGGTAACTTTTTTTAAAAAGCGCTAGAACCTCACATATGCTAGGCAAATGCTCTACTACTGAGCTACATCTGAGCCCTCTTTTTTTTCTTTTTCTTTTTCTTTTTCTTTTGAGGCAGGGTCTTGCTTTATAGCCCATGATGGTCTTAAGCTCACTATATCCCAGGTGCAGGCCTTAAACTAGTGATTCCCCTGCCTCAGCCTTGGGAGTAAACTAAAGATCTGTACCATGCGGCCTAGCTAGTGATTGGTACTTTTTTAAAGTCACTAATCCTTTGAAAAATCTGTAACTCCTTTTCTGTAGAGGGAGAAGGAAATGTATGATCCCATTTTCTCACATAAACGAGGAAGTCATTGTTCTACTGAGGCCCACTCAAGGATCTTTATTTTATTTTATTTTATTTTTTTTTTTTGAGGTAGGGTCTCAGTCTAGCCCAGGCTGACCTGGAATTCACTATGTAGTCTCAGGGTGGCCTCGAACTCATGGTGATCCTCCTATCTCTGCCTCCCAAGTGCTGGGATTAAAAGCATGTACACCGTGCCCGGCTCTCCACTCAAGGATCTTGAGTTAAGAATTTCTGTTGTAGATATGTGAACACTTATAGGGACAATGTTGACCAAGATTCTGAACTTCAAACATGGGTTATTTCTTAGTATACTAGGGGTTGAGATAATAGATGTAAATAGCTATAAGTACATACATTTAACAATTTTTTGAGATGTAATTACCATATGCAGATTTAAAGTATATGATCTGACAAGCTTTAGTCTGTGTTAAACACTGAAGTCTTGTGCTTTTTTATTTTCAAAAGTTAGTAAATAAATAGCTTATGTACCATGGGACTAGCCTGGGCTGTTGACCTGTTTTTAATGTGTTTTAGGTCAGAATACAAAGCGTGAATCTGGAAGAAAAGTTCAGTCTGGAAACATCAATGCTGCTAAGGTAGCATATATTTGTTTAAGTGTTCATGCTAGTTTGTTCTTAGCTGTCTGGCCTAGTATTCATATTTCTGTTTGTAGCAGCAAGCTTCCTATGTATCTAGACTTCAGTGTACAATCAAGCCGAGGAAAAGTCTTTCTTTCCAGCCATTTTCCTGAGGGAGATATGGAGAGGCAGCCCTGTGCTTATGAGTCTGGCCTAATAACTCATTAACCCTATGCAAAATTCTGCTATGTGTTTTATAGTCATCTAGACTGGGTTATGCCTTACTCGAGAGGAAGGGCCACAATGATTCCTTTGCGTTCCTGCAGGAGTGGAGTACTGTAAGATCTGCTTTAGGGTGGTGTGAGGCCACTTTCAGGAAGGACTCTTGGACACAGAAGCTCCGGGAAGCATTTCTCTTTTCTACTTGCTGTAGAAGAAGAGGGACTCCTGGCGTTTACATGGGACAGTGACAAAAACACAAAGTTTGTACTGGGTGACCTCACATGGTGACCTCCCAGTGGAGGAGTGCACAGCTGAAAGGGACACTGTTCTATTAGGGAGGCACAGCTTTGACTCTCAGGAGTTGGGGTAACTAATGAAGGAACTTGAGGAGCACATCCAGGCATTGTTTACTCTGGACAGTGAACTATCTAGAAAAATCTAGAGAGAAGACTGAAAGAATTAAAAAAAAAAATTCCAGCTGACATGTCTGCTTCAAAAGAAAACAGAACAGTGCAGAATATATATGAAGATAGCATACATACAAGATGAGGGAAATGTATCTGCTGGTGGGATCACTGTGCCAGTGATGCAGGTGTGGAGTGAGCTAAAATTCAACTTTGAATCCCAACAACTAGCTTTATGTGAAGTGGGTACCACCCCTACTTTAAGAAGTGTCCCTGTGAAAACACTGGCTTTGCAGACTGTTGTCTAACATAGACCTCTGTCTCACATTTCCTTACCTTTAGACAATTGCAGATATCATCAGAACATGTTTGGGACCCAAGTCCATGATGAAGGTATGACTGTCCTGCAGTGGAACTCTTAGACTCCAAATACTCCTTTGTTTTGTTATCTAGAACACTTATTTTCACTTTTGTCTTAGATGCTTTTGGACCCGATGGGAGGCATCGTGATGACCAACGATGGCAATGCCATTCTTCGAGAGGTTTGCTTTGTTTAGTTTTTGTTTTGTTTCTCATGTTCTTTTTAAAAATATTTATTTTCAAGGTAGGGTCTCACTCTAGCCCAGGCTGACCTGTAACTCATTCTGGAGTCCCATGCTGGCCTCAAACTCACATCAATCAATCCTCCTACCTCTGCCTGCCCAGCGCAGGGATTTGTGTATGATGTGTGTGTGTAAGTGCACATGGCAATAACACGTGTATAGAGGTCAGAGGACAACCTTGGGGTGCCTCACACTTCCACCTTTTTTTTTTTTTTTTTTTTTTTCCGAGGTAAGGTGTCACTTTAGCTTAGGCTGACCTGGAATTCACTCTGTATTCTCAGGGTAGGCTTAAACTCATGATGATCCTCCTACCTCTGCCTCCCGAGTGCTGGTATTAAAGGCATGCATCACCATGCCTGGCTCCAGGGACTGTTTTTAATATTCAACATAGAACAATACAGGGGAAAGGAATATTATATAAGCAAGAAGCTCAGAATTGGGGCTAAGAATGGGTTAAGAGGTCTTTGAGTACTCTTGATTCACTGGTGGTCTACTTTATTTTTTTTCCTTTTCAGATTCAAGTCCAGCATCCAGCAGCCAAGTCTATGATTGAAATTAGCCGGACCCAGGATGAAGAGGTTGGAGATGGGACCACATCAGTAATTATTCTTGGTAAGAGGAGAGTACAAAGCTGAAAAGGAAAATGTAAATAATGTCTGTTTCATAAAACCAGTTGCTAATTTTTTTGTGTATCTTCTCAATTGAATATCAAGTATTCATATGACTAGGCTGAGGTTGTGTCTGTTTTGTGTTATTGTTTTGAGGTAGCGTCACACTGTTGCCCAGGCTGACATGGCACTCACTCTGAGGTCCCAGGCTGGCCTCAGACTCACAGCGATCCTCTTACCTGTTCCTCCTGAGTGCTGGGATTAAAGGCATATCCCACCATGCCTGGCCTATTTTATATTTTTACTTATTAGAGAATGGGTGCACCAGGGCCTCTAGCCACTGCAAACGAACTCCAGATGCATGTGCCACTCTGTATCTGGCTTACATGGGTGCAGGGAAATTGAACCTGGGTCCTTAGGCTTTGCAGGCAAGTGCCTTAACTGTGCCATTGCTCCAGCCCATGAAGTTGATATTTTCCAGTACATTACTGTGGAACTTTGTATTCTTTTTTCCAGCTGGGGAAATGCTGTCCGTGGCCGAGCACTTCCTGGAGCAGCAGATGCATCCCACAGTGGTGATCAGTGCTTACCGCACCGCTCTGGATGATATGATCAGCACTCTGAAGAAAATCAGGTATGCAAGGAGCAGGTCAAATGAGGAGTAGCCAACAAGAGCCTACAAGACTAGCTGTTCTTTGGCAGTAAAGGAAAGCCAAGCACACATCACACACACAATGCTTTATACTCTGGTCCCTGTTCCCTCCCCACCCCCACCACCAATCTAAGGTCTCATTCTAGCCCAGGCTGACCTGGCACTCACTCTGTAGTCCCAGATTGGCATTGAACTCATAGTGATCCCAGCTCTGCCTCCTGATTGCTGGGATTAGAGGCATGCACCACCATGCCTGGCTTCTCTTGTTTTCATTTTATAGAGAAACGAGAGCAAAATGGGGGAGAGAATGGGGTTAAAGAAACTTTTTAAAAAAAAAATATTTTAGGGCTGGAGAAATGGCTTAGCGGTTAAGGCGCTTGCCTGCAAAGCCAAAGGACTCAGGTTCGACTCCCCAGGACCCACGTAAACCAGATGCGCAAGGTGGCACATGCATCTGGAGTTTGTTTCCAGTGGCTAGAGGCCCTGGAACATCTATTCTATTCTCTCTCTCTCACTCAAATAAATACATAAATAAAAATATATTAAAAATAAAAAAAGAAAGAAGAGTTTCATGCTTTAAAAAAAAAATATTTTATTATTTATTTGAGAGAGATATACAGAAACAGGCAGGTAGAGAGAGAGAAAGAGAGAATGGGCATGCCAGGGCCTCCAGCCACTGCAAACAAATTCCAGATTTGTGCGCCCCCTTGTGCATCTGGCTTACGTGGGTCCAGGAGAATAGAGCCTTGAACTGGGGTCCTTAGGCTTCACAGGCAAGTGTTTAACCACTAAGCTATCTCTCCAGCCCTATAGAAACTTTTTATAAAAGAATTCAGGGTGGCCAGGCGTGGTGGCGTATGCCTTTAATCCCAGCACTTGGGAGGTAGAGGTAGGAAGGTCACCGTGAGTTCGAGGCCACCCTAACACTACATAGTGAATTCCAGGTCAGCCTGAGCTAGAGTGAGACCCTATCTTGGAAAACCAAAAAACAAATAAATAAAAATTTTTAAAAAAATTCAGGCTGGAGAGATGGCTTAGCAGTTAAGGCATCTGCCTGCTAAGTCTAAGAATGCCAGTTTGATTCTCTGGATCCCATGGTTAGCCAGGTGCAGTGATACAAGGGTGCAATGCCGCACTTGCCCACAAGGGGCGCACGCATCTGGAGTTCGTTCACGGGCTGAACTGAGGCTGCTGGTGCGCCAGTCTCTCCCTCTCAATCTCTCTGACTCTCTCCAAAAAAAAAAGAAAAGAAAAGAAAAGAATTCAGGGAAGCAGAGCATTGGTGGTGCACACCTTTAATACCAGCACTTGGGAGGCAGAGGTAGGAGGGTTGCCATCAGTGCAAGGCCAGCCTAAGACTACACAATGTATTCCAGATCAGCCTGGGCTACAGCAAAACACTACCTTGAAAAACCAAAAAAAGAATTCAGGGCTGGAGAGATGGCTTAGTGGTTAAGGCGCTTCCCTGTGAAGCCTAGGGACCAGGTTGAATTTCCCCAGTACCTACATGAACCAGATGCATAAGTGGGTGCATGTGTCTGGAGTTTGTTTGCAGTGGCTAAAGGCCCTGGCACACCCATTCTGTCTTTCTCTGTCTGCCTCTCTCAAATAAATACAATACAAAAAAAAAGAAAAGAAGGGCTGAAGGGATGGCTTAACAGTTAAGGCACTTGCCTGTGAAGCCTAAGGACCCAAGTTTGATTCTCTAGATCCCACATAATGTACATATGGCACAAGTCTGAAGTACGTTTGTGGTGGCTAGAAGCCCTGGCATGCCCATTTTCTCTCTCTCTCTTTCTCCTTACCCTCCCTCCCTCCTTCTCTGTCTCTAATAACTAAAAATAAAAACTTTTTTTTTTTTTAATAGTTTTTCGAGGTAGGCTGTCACTCTGGCCCCAGGCTGACCTGGAATAAACTGTGCAGCTCAGGGTAGCCTTGAATTCGTGGCGATCCTCCTACCTCTGCCTCCCAAGTGCTGGGATTAAAGGCATGTGCTACCACGCCCGGCTAATAAAAACTTTTTAAAAAAGCATTCAAGAGCTGAAGAGATGGCTTAGTGGTTAAGGCGTTTGCCTGCAAAGCCAAATGACCCCGGTTTGATTCTCCAGGACCATGTAAGCCAGATACACAAGGGAGCACATGCATCTGGAGTTGGTTTGCAGTGGCTGAAGGCCCTGGCATGCCCTTTCTCTCTCTCTCTCTCAAATAAATAAAAGTTAAAAAAAAATTCAAAATAGCCTGACATGGTGACACACACCTTTAATGCCAGCACTCATATGGGAGACGAGGGATGGCTTACCGGTTAAGGCATTTGCCTGCAAAGTCAAAGGACCCAGGTTCGATTCCCCATGACCCACATTAGCCAAATGCACAAAGGGGCGCACATGTCTGGAGTTTGTTTGCAGTGGCTGGAGGCCCTGGCACACCCATTCGCTCTTTCTCTCTCTCAAATAAATAAAAATAAAATATTTTTTAAAAATTAAAAAAAAAGAAGTAGGATTGCTGTGAGCTCAAGGCCACCCTGAAACTAGTGAATTGCAGGCAGCCTGGGCTAGAGCAAGATCCTACCTTGGAAAAGAAAAAGAAGGTAGGAAAAAAATTCAAAATAGATACAAAAGGAGCTACAAAGATAAGCTATTTTAGGTACATTGTTGTCTGCAAGTTTGCATCTTAGATACTGCTTGAAAAGTGGGTTATAAGTAATACAAGCCTGTCTTCCTGAGTGCTGGGATTAACGGTGTGTGCCACAATGCCCAGCCTGTTTTTTGTTTTTGTTTTTTTCATTTATTTATTTGAGAGAGAACGGGCATACCATGGCCTCCAGCCACTGCACATGAACTCCAGATGCATGTGCCACCTTGTGCATCTGGCTGACGTGGGTACTGGGGAATTGAGCCTTGAGCCAGAGTCCTTTAGGCTTTACAGGCAAGTGCTTAACCATTAAACCATCTCTCCAGCCCCTGTTTTGTCTTTTTAAGAATATTTATATCTGCTTATTTATTTGCATGTAGGGGCTGGCATTCAGATGTGCCAGGGCTTCTTGCTGTTGCAAACAAATGCCAGACACGTGCCGTTTTTTGTGGGTGGCTAGGGAGTCAAATGGGGCCAATGGGCTTTGCAAGCAAGTGCCTTTAACCACTGAGCTATCTTCCCAGCCCTCACTACTGGTTTTTTTTTTTTTGGAGGGTTTAGTACATGTGTGTGTGCATGAAAGCACAGGTGTGTGCACCATGTGCACACACGTGACAGCCAGAAGAGGAATCAGATGTCTCATCTATCACTCTTCTGTTTTACTTTTCTCCTATCTGAAGCTTACCATTTTTCAGTTTGACTAGCTAACCAGGAGCCAGTGATCATCCTGTCCCCGCCCCCCCCCTTCAGTTCTAGGATTAGAGGTATGCCTGGTTACACAGGTGCCGAAGAAGCAGATCTGCCTCTTTCTCTCAAATAAATAAAAATTTAAAAAATAGTGAAAGTAGGGCTGGAGGGATGGCTTGGCAGTTAAAGCGCTTGCCTGCAAAGCCAAAGGATCCTGGATCCATGTAAGCCAGATGCACAAGGTGGTACATGTGTCTGGAGTTCGTTTACAGTGGCTAGAGGCCCTGGCGCGCCCATTCTCTCTTCCTCTCTCTCTGACTATTTCAAATAAATAAAACTTTAAAAGCTTTTTTTCTAATAAAAAAAAAAAAGTGAAATTATTTGTAGGGCTGGAAAAGATGGTTTAGCAGTTAAGATGTTTGCCTTCAAACCCTAAGGACCCAAGTTCAACTCCCCAGAACCTACAAGGTCACATATGTGCACAAGGTGGTGCACACATTTGGAGTTCAATTGCAGTGGCTAGAGGCCCTAGTATGCCAATTCTCTCCTCTCATAAAATAAAATAAATTAGGGCTTGAGAGATGGCTTAACACTTAAGGCGTTTGCCTGCGAAGCCTAAAGACCCAGGTTTGACTCCCCAGAACCCACACAAGGTGGCACAAGCATCTGGAATTTTCAGTGGCGGGAGGCCCTGGGCACTCCAGTATTCTCTCTTGCTCTCTCTCTCTCTCATAAAATAAATAATAAAAAATAGAGTATTTGTGACCAGGTGTGATGATACACACCTTTAGTGTTTTTTTCTTTTTTTTTGTTTTTCAAGGTAGAGTCTCTTGCCCAGACTGACCAGGAACTCACTATGTAGTCTTGGGGTGGCCTTAAACTTAAGCAATCCTCCTACCTCTGCCTCCAGAGTGCTGGAATTAAAGGCATGCGCCACCAGGCCTGGCTTTTTTTTTTCCTGAGGTAGGGTCTCACTCTAGCTCAGGCTGACCTGGAATTCACTATGTAGTCTCAGGGTGGCCTCGAATCTTATTTTTTTAAATATATTTTATTTAGTTATTTCTTTATTTAAGTGAGAGAGAGAGGGAAGAATGGGCGCGCCAGGTCCTCTAGCCACTGCAAACGAACTCCAAATGCATGTGCCCCCTTGTGCATCTGGCTTACATGGGTCCTGGAGGATTAAACTGATCCTTTGGCTTTGCAGGCAAATGTCTTAACCGCTAAACCATCTCTCCAGCCCCTGGCACACACTTTTAATCCCAGCACTCAGGAGTCAGAGTTAGGAGGATTGGTGTGAGTTTGAGGTCAGCCTGGTACTACAGAGTGAGTTCCAGGTCAGCTTGGGCTAGAGTGAGACGCTACCTTAAAAAAAAAAATTAAATTAAATTAAATTAAAATTAAAACTAGCAAGGCATGGTGGTTCATGCTTTTAATCCCAGCACTTGGGAAACAGGAGGATTGCTGTGAGTTTGAGGCCACCCTGAGACTACGTAGTGAATTTCAGGTCAGCCTGTGGTAGCACAAGACCCTACATCAGAAAACCAAAATAAATAAACACAAATAAATAAATGTGTCTGGATCTGAGTCTTAAAAGTTAAAAAGTAGGCTGGGTTTGATAGCGCACACCTTTAATCCTAGCACTCAGGAGGCAGAGGTAGGAGGATCACTGAGTTTGAGGCTAGCCTCGGACTACAGGATAAGTTCCAGGTCAGCTTGGGCTAGAGTGAGACCCTACCTTAGAAAGAAACAAGTTGAAGAATAGTTAGTTGCGGCAGATGTGAGGAACTGCTTATTTGCTGTTAGCTTTGAATATGTGTGTGGAGAATTGCTAAATATGGGAGTAGATTGTTCAGAGAATTGTGGACCCTTTTAGGAAGAGGCTACATGCAAACTTCCTGAAGAGCAGAGGAGTGGATAAGATTATCTCTTGATAGGCCTTTCAGTTTCCTATAAAGGAACAGACCCCCTCATTTCTCCTCTTGGCATGCTGTTTAGTCTCTATGATATATGTATGTATACAGGAGACTGTCTTAAACATTTTATGTTATGTGCCTAACATGTTAACTGGCTTCCTTCTTTACAGTATCCCTGTTGATGTCAGTAACCGCGATATGATGCTGAACATCATCAAAAGCTCCATTTCCACTAAAGTCATCAGTAGGTGGTCCTCTTTGGCTTGCAACATTGCTCTGGATGCTGTCAAGACTGTACAGTTTGAAGAGAATGGCCGAAAGGAGATTGACATCAAGAAATATGCAAAGGTTGAAAAGGTAAACTGATATAGTGTGTGCTTTGGGAATTACTTTCTGGCATGAATCACCCCTTATATAGAAAATAACATTGAATCACATTCACTAATTTTGTTACCTTCACTGCCTTTCCTACACAAGATTTATAAGCATTAAGGACAAACATTAGTAATTTCATGTTTGTTTATCAACTGTATGTGGATATCCGTATCACTATGGGGATGTAAATTTTTTTTTGTTTGTTTGTTTTTTGAGGTAGGGTCTCACTCTGGCTCAGGCTGACTTGGAATTCACTATGTAGTCTCAGGGTGGCCTCCCTCAATCTCTCAGCGATCCTCCTACCTCTGCCTCCCAAGTGCTAGGATTAAGGGCTTGCAGCACGATGCCCGGCTTTTTTGTTTTGTTTTGTTTTTCGAGGTAGGGTCTCACTCTGGCCCAGGCTGACCTGGAATTAACTATGTAGTCTGGGGGGCCCTTGAACTCATGGCAATCCTCCTACCTCTGCCTCCCGAGTGCTGGGATTAAAGGTGTGCGCCATCACGCCCGGCTTTTTAAAATTATTATTACTATTATTATTATTATTTGCAAGCAAAGAGAGAAATAGAGGAGAGGCAGACACACAGAGAGAGAATGAACACGTCAGGGCTTCTAGCCACTGCAAACGAACTCCAGATACATGTGCCCCTCATGCATCTGGCTTATGTGGGTCCTAGAGAATCGAACCCGGATCCTTTGGCTTCATAAGCAAATGCCTTAACCGCTAAGCCATTTCTTCAGCCCTAGAGATATAAATTTAATGACTGCTGATAAACCATGGAGGCTTTCTTCCCACTCTGCTAAATTTAAGATAAAGTTTGCTCATGCCCTTAATCCAAGCACTCTGAGGGAATACTATGAGTTCAAAGCTAATCTGGGATACAGAGTGAGTTCCAGGTCAGCCTGGGCTAGAGTAAGAACCTGTCTTAAAAAAACTAAAAGTCACTCGGGAGGCAGAGGTAGGAGGATCGCCGTGAGTTCGAGGCCACCCTGAGACTACATAGTTAATTCCAGGTCAGCCTGGACCAGAGTGAGACCCTACCTTGCAAAACCAAAAAAAAAAAAAAAAAAAAAAAAAAACTAAAAGTAAAGCCGTGGTGACACATGCCTTTAATCCCAGCACTTGGGAGGCAGAAGTAGTAGGCTTACCATGAGTTTGAGGCCACCCTGAGACTTCATAGTGAATTCCAGGTTAGCCTGGGCTAGAGTGAGTGAGATCCTACCTTGAAAAAACTAGATAAAAGTAATATAACCAGCAGATGGACTATAAACCTAAAGGAAGAGTTATCTGTGTCTGTTCAAATCTGTGTCAAGACATTGAATTTCTGTGGGTCCAAGATCTGCATGCTTCCTAAAGATGAAAATAAAAATTTACAGCCTTTTTCTTTTTCTTTTTTTTTTTTTTTTGCCGTGAGACATTCTCACTGTGTATCCTAGACTGACTTAGGACTTAACTGTGTAGCCCTAGCTGGCCTGGATCTTGTGGCAATCCTCCTGCATCTGCTTCTCAAATGAAATAGTGGTCATTTGAGAGAGAGGAACATTTTAGCACTGGGGTTGAGAAATTGTTACTTATTTATGTTGATCTATTTGTAGTACTGAGGATTGGACCCAGGTCCTTGCACATACGAAGCAAGGGTTCTACTGCTCATCCCAATTTGTCTTCCCTTGGTTGTGGATTAAAGCAAGATTTCCTTTGCACAGATACCTGGGGGCTTCATTGAAGACTCATGTGTGCTACGTGGAGTCATGATTAACAAGGATGTGACCCATCCTCGAATGCGACGCTTGATCAAGAACCCTCGCATTGTGTTGCTGGATTCTTCTCTGGAGTATAAGAAAGGAGAAAGCCAGGTAAGGTTCCTAGACTTGTTCCTTAAAGTGAACTGGGTTTTTTATGGTTTGTTTGTTTTTGTTGTTGTTTTTTGTTTGTTTGTTTGTGTGTTTTTTTTTTTTTCAAGGTAGGGCCTCACTCTAGCCCAGCCTGACCTGCAATTCACTATGTAGTGTCAGGCTGGCCTCGAACTCATGGTGATCCTCCTACCTCTACTTCCCAAGTGCTGGGATTAAAGGTGTGTGCCACCACGTCCAGCTTGTTTTTGTTTTTCAAGGTAGGATCTTGCTCTCCAACTCAGGGTGGCCTCGAACTCACACCAATCCAACTACCTCTGCTTCCCAAGTGCTGAGATTAAAGATGTGTACCACCTTGCCTTTATTTTTTTTTTATTTTTTTTTTTTTTTTTAAATTTTTTATTTTATATTTATTTATTTGCAAGCAGAGAGAGAGAGAGAGAAGACAGGCAGACAGAGAGAGAATGGGCATGCCAGGGCCTCTAGCCACTGCAAACGAACTCCAGAAGCATGTGCCCCTTGTGCATCTGGCTTACGTGGGTCCTGGAGAATTGAACCGGGATCCTTTGGCTTCGCAGGCAAATGCCTTAACCGCTAAGCCATCTCTCCAGCCCCCACCTTGCCTTTAAATACCATTTTTTTAATTTATTTATTTTTTACTGGAGAGAGGGAGAATGGGCATGCTAGGGCCTCTTGCTGCTGCAAACAAGCTCCAGACATGTGCCACTTTCTGCATCTGACTTTACATGGGTCTTGGGAATCAAACTCAGGTTGGCAGTCTTTGCAAGCAGATGCCTTTAACTTGAGTCATCTCCCTGCTAATATGGACAAGGGGAATTAAAGGTATGATTATGGGCTGACTCGCCAGTTCATTACCACTGGCTCTTAAAACAGTCCTAGAAAAGAGTACTGCATTGGTTTTACAATGAGGATTTAAAACTCAGGGGGGTTGACCCCCAAAGCATTAGTCCTATGTTTGTTAAAATTGGGTCACAGAGCCAGGTATGGTAGCACACACCTTCAATCCTAGGACTCAGGAGGCAGAGGTAGGAGGATCATTGAGAGTCCAAGGTCAATCTGGGACTACAGAGTGAGATCCAGGTCAGCCTGAGCTAGAGTGAGACCCTGACTTGACAAAAACAAAAAGAAAACAAAATGGTTCATGTAGTGGTAATAAATATACCTGTAGTCTTGACTACTTGAGTTCATGAGTTCAAGGCAGCTTAGGTAAAGTAGTAAGCCCTGGTCTCCAAAAAAGAAAATTACATTGAGTCAGTGTATACTTAAGTACTTGCTTACTTACCTTCACATTGACCTCATCACAGTTTGAACCTAGCTCTGGCTTCAGTTTTGTTTTGTTGTTGTTGTTACTTTTATTTATTTGTTTATTTTAAAATATTTTATTTATTTATTTGAGATAGAGAAAGAGGCAGAGAAGGAGGGGGAGAGAGGGGGGGGGATGATGGGCACGCCAGGGCCTCCAGTCACTGCAAACGAACTCCAGATGTATGCACTCCCTTGTGCATCTGGCTTATGTGGGTCCTGGAGAACTGAATCGGGATCCTTTGGCTTTGCAGGCAAATGCCTTAACCGCTAAGCCATCTCTCCAGCCCTATTTGTTTATTTTAGAGAGAGACAGAGGAAGAAAATTGGTGTGCCAGGGCCTCAGCCAGTGCTATCAAACTCCAGGCACTTGCTTCACCTTTGTGCATCTGGCTAGCATGGGATCTGGAGAGTTGAACATGGGTCCTTAGGCTTTGCAGGCCATCTCTCCTACCCATGTTGCTAATTTTTATTTGTGTGTGGGGGGGCACTCCAGGGTCTCTTACCAGTGCAAACAAACACCAGGTGCTTGCACCACTTTTTGTGTCTAGTTTACATCAATGGTAGGAAACTTGAACCCAGCTCAGTAGGCTTTGCAGGTAAGGACCTTTTATCCTCTTAATTTTCAACACTACTGGGCCACCTTCCTAATGCATCAAGACACAGGAGGAGGTGATTTAGCTTTAAAGTGCTAAAGGAAACTTAAAGGGCAGGAGGGTCAAAGGTTTTAAACAAAACTTGGATCCTACTGAAATGAGGATTAGGGATAAAGAGATTGGGGAGAGATGGTTTAATGATTAAGGTGTTTGCTGGCAAAGCGTTTGATTCCCCAGTACCCACGTAAAGGTGGATGTACAAGGTGGTGCATGTGTCTGGAGTTCGTTTACGGTGGAGGCTAGAGGCCCTGTTGTGCCCCTTCTGTAACTGTAGCCGGACTACCACGCCTTTAATCCAAGCACTTGGGAGGCAGGGGCAAGAGGATTGCTGTGAGTTTAACACCAACCTGGGCTACAGAGTAAGTTACAGGCCAGCCTAGGCTACAGAGTAAAACCCTGTCTCAAGAAAAAGAAAAGTGGAAAACAAAGAATCAAGATTTAGAATATCTGGCCAGGTGTGGTGGTGCACGCCTTTAATCCCAGCACTCGGGAGGCAAAGGTAGGAGGATTGCTATGAGTTCAAGGCCACCCTAAGACTACATAGTGAATTTTAGGTCAACCTGGACTAGAGTGAGACCCTACCTCGAAGAAAAAAAGAAAGATTTAGAATATCTGTACACTAGTAGGACAGGGGTTATGTTGAACTAGAAAGCTCAGGTCAAACCAGATGGCACATAGAAAATAGAATAAAACGGTCTTGCAGTGACGTCACTGCTTTGTTAACATTCGAGTCAGACTTTTTGGGATGCTTGAGTGGGCTGTGTGGAGGGAGAATAGTGATTACAGTGACCCTGAGGAGCTTCAGCAGCTACGGATTTTTAAGTCAGTGTCTTTTTTCCATCCCACAGACTGACATTGAGATTACACGAGAGGAGGACTTCACCCGCATCCTGCAGATGGAGGAAGAGTACATCCAGCAGCTCTGCGAGGACATCATCCAGCTGAAGCCCGACGTGGTCATCACAGAAAAGGGCATCTCAGGTCAGGCTCCCTCTGGTTTTCCAGCCTACATTTGAGGTAGAAGGTGGTGAGTCCCTCCCACCCCCATGTTAACATAGACATAATAAGCATTTTATGTCTAGAATACTTTTAGGGTAAAAGTAGTTCCAAGCCCAGGAGTTCTGACATCTCTTGGATTTCAGATTTAGCTCAGCACTACCTCATGCGGGCCAACATCACAGCCATTCGCAGAGTCCGGAAGACAGACAACAATCGTATCGCTAGGTGAGTAGGCCAGGTACAAGTAGTACCCCCATCTCCTTTCTTGTAGCTTCATGGTGTCGTTGTCTTAAAAAAAGATGCAATGAAAGCCAGGCGTGGTGGCGTATGCCTTTAATCCCAGCATTTGGGAGGTAGAGGTAGGAGGATCGCTGAGAGTTCGAGGCCACCCTGAGACTACATAGTTAATTCCAGGTCAGCCTGGACCAGAGTGAGACCCTACCTCGCAAAACCAAAAAAAAAAAAAAAAAGCAAGAAAGATAGATGAAATGGAGCTTGAGTATGGCTCAGTGGTTAAAGGTGCTTGCTTGCAAAGCCTGCTGGCCGAAGTTCAGTACCCACCTAAAGCCAGATGCACAAAGTGTCTCCTGCATCAGGAGTTTGCAGTAGGAGGCCCTGAAACACACACACACTTTATTTATTTTTAGTTTTTTTTTGAGGTAGAGTCTCGTTCTAGCCCAGGCTGACCTGGAATTCACTAGGTAGTCTCAGGCTGGCTTTGAACTTACAGTGGTGTGCCACAGTGCCCAGCCCTCAGGGCCCCATTCTTGCACCTAAATACTTTACCCACCAAATCATCTCTCTAGCCCACTATGTAGTTATCAAAACAAAAATTTTGAGTCTAATGTTCATGTTTGTATAAATTTTACTGCTTGAAATGCTGGTGCAATATTATTAACAGTATCTGTAGCCTACAACACTTAACATTTTTATCAAATTTGGAAACTGGATCATAGGCATGGTTCTGGTAAGTAGTACTTTATTGCCAGGCAGGGTGATGTAGGCCTGTGATCCTAATACTCAGGAGGCTGAGTGAGGCAGGAGGCTCAGGAGTTAAAAGGTCAGCCTCATCCATCTAGTAAGCTTGAGGGCTGCTCTAGCTACAGAGGACCCTGGCTGATAGCAAAAGGCCAGGCATGCCTCATGCCTCAACCCAGCAGTCAGGAGCCTTAACTGGAGTTCAAGGTCAGCCTGGGCTACAGAATAAGAACATCTCAAAGCTTATGAATCTAACCTATTGGAGTAGTCAGTTTTTGTCACAGATAACTCTAGGACTCTTAGTGTTTCCAGCCTTTGGTACATTGTGCAGCATACTGCTCACCTCATGGGCAGGCGCAGTGTGGGGCCCTTTGTTCCCTTAAAGAACAACCTGCTCCCAATGGAGCATCCCCCGGTGACTTGAAGATCTCCCATTAGGTTACCATCCCAAAAGCTTTCCACCTCGTATTAGTACCTCCCTGGATAGCAAGCCTTTATCAGGTGGACACTCTAGTGGACAAGATTCCATTAGAACCACTCAATCACCATCGTGACTATCACAGATCGGAAATTCACTGTGGAGTCTCAGGGTGGCCTTGAACTCACAGTAATCCTCCCACCTCTTCCTCCTGGGTGTTGGAATTAAAGGAGTGCACCACCATGCCTAGCTTGCTTTTTTTTGTTTTTTTGAGGTAGGGTTTCACTCTAGTCCAGGCTGACCTGGAATTCACTCTGTCTTTTCAGGGTGGCCTTTTACTCACGGTGGTCCTCCTACCTCTGCATCCCAAGTGCTGGGATTAAAGGCGTGCGCCACCATGCCTGGCTTATTTTTAAAATCTATATACTTTTTTGGTTTTTTAGGTAGGGTCTCTCACTCTAGCTCAGGCTGACCTAGAATTCACTATGTAGTCTCAGGCTGGCCTTGAACTCATGGTAATTCTCCTTCCACTGCTTCCCAAGTGCTGGAATTAAAGGTCTGGCTTATTTATTTTATTTATTCTTATGGTTTTTATTCTGTTTTTACATTTATAGTGGTGACTCCATTATCCTCCTCCCTGTCCTCCCTCTTCCATAGGGACCCTCATCAAAAAAATATGGAACACTTCACGAATTTGCGTGTCATCCTTGCACAGGGGCCATGCTAATCTTCTCTGTACCGTTCCAATTTTAGTATATGTGCTGCTGAAGCAAGCACCTGGCTTATTTAAAAATATATGTATGTATGTGTGTATGTATGTATGTATATACATACATATATATGTAATTTTTTTTTTGGGTGGGTCTCACTGTAGCTCAGGGTGACCTAGAACTCATGGTAATCCTCATACAACTGCTTCCCAAGTGCTGGCATTAAAGGCATGTGCCACCATGCCCAGCTAAAAATATTTTTCTTTATTTGCAAGCAGACAGAGATAATAGAGACAGAGAGAATGGGCACTACAGGGACTTCAGCTTTTGCAAACGAAGTCCACATGCATGCGTCACTTTGTGCATCTGGCTTTACGTGGATACTGGGTCTCAAACTTGGCAAGCGCCTTAACCTCTGAGCTCTCTCCAGCTCCCATGTTAGTCTTAATCTAAATCACCTGGTTCTCTGTATCTCCTCCACCCTATAGAGCCTGTGGAGCCCGAATAGTCAGTCGACCAGAGGAATTGAGAGAAGAAGATGTTGGAACAGGAGCAGGCCTGTTGGAAATCAAGAAGATTGGAGATGAGTACTTTACGTTCATCACTGAGTGCAAAGACCCCAAGGCCTGCACTGTTCTCCTCAGGGGGGCCAGCAAAGAGATTCTCATGGTGAGTCAGCCCAACACGTCTAACACCTGCTCCATCTTCCTTCCCCACTGCTTCTCCCTTAGCCTCCCTTCACTCAGCACCTGAGAGGCTGAGGTAGGAGAATTGCTGGGAGTTCAAGGCCAACTTGGGGCTACAGAGTGAGTTCCAGAGTCAGCCTGGGCTAGAGTGAGACCCTTCCTTGGGGAGAGGGGGACAAAAGAGAGAGAGAGAGATTTAGTACATAGTTTCATTTGCAATGTGGGATCCTTTGGGCCTGTGGCTGCACATCCATGCAGAAGTGTGTGGAAGAGCAAAACCTCTCTCTACCTCTTTTTCTCTCTCAAATAAATAAATAAATAAAAATATTTTTTTAAAATGTCCACCATCTAATAGTGTCACGCTGGGGACCGATCCTCTTTTTTTCTTCTTCTTTTATATTATTTATTTATTTATTTGAGAAAGATAGGGCACTCTAGGGCCTCTAGCCACTGCAAATGAACTCTAGATATATGTGCCACCTTGTGCATCTGGCTTTACATGGATACTAGGAAATCAAACCTGAGTCCTTCGGCTTTGCAGGCAAGCGCCTTAACTGCTGAGCCATCTCTCCAGCCCTCTTTGTTTTTGGGTGTCTTTTTTGGTTTGTTTGTTTGTTTTCTGTTTTTCAAAGTAGGGTCTTAGTCTGGCCCAGGCTGACCAAGAATTCACTATGTAGTCTCAGGGTGATCTTGAACTCACAGTGAACCTCCTACTTCTGCTTCCAGAGTACTGGGATTAAAGCCATGTGCCACCATGCCTGGCCATTTTTGTTTTTTAAAAGGTAAGTCTCAGTCTGGAAAGATGGCTTAGCAGTTAAGATGCTTTCCTGTGATGCCTAAGGACCCATGTTTGACTCTTCAGGTCCCATGTAAGCCAGACACACAAGGTGGTACAAATGTCTGGAGTTCAATTGCAGTGGCTGGAAGCTCTGGCAGGCCACTTCTCATTCTAGCCCAGGCAAACCTGGAGCTCAGTCTGTAGTCTCAGGCTGGCCTTGAACGCACAGCAGCCCATCTACCTCGACCTCCAGAGTGCTAAAAATTTAAAGTACACACCATGCCCAGCTACCAAACCTTTTTTTTTTTTAAGTTTGTATTTATTTGTGGATGGGAGAGTTGCAAGGGTCTCTTACTGTTGCAAAGTAATGCCAGATATTAGTGCCACTTTTGTGTCTGGCTTCCCATGGACAGGTTGGGAATTAAACCTGGGTTGGCAGGCTTTGGAAGCAAGCACCTTTAACCACTTGTCACCTTCTCAGATCTCTGGGACACATTTAATGTGAGGGACTTTGGGGGAAATTGTAGGTCCGAAGTATAACAGTCCTGCTGCTTGCTTAACAGTGTGGGGGTCTGGGTTGTTTTGTTTTTTATATGTATGTGGAGTATGCTATGTGTACATGTATGTTCACTTGCCTGTGGTGGCCTGAAAGGAACATTGAGTGTCCCACTCCATCATTTTCTGTCTGTTCTCATTTGAGCTGGAGTATCTCTCTCTTTTTTTTTTCCTTCTTTTATTTTTTTTATTTTTATTTTAGAGAGAAGGAGAGAGAGAATAGGTGAGCCAGGGCCTCAGCCACTGCAATTGAACTACAGATGCTTATACCACATAGTGGGCATGTGTGACCTTGTGCTTGCCTCACCTTTGTGCATCTGGCCAACTTGGGATCTGGACAGTAGAACATGGGTCCTTAGACTTCTCAGGCAAGCACCTTAACCACTGTTCTCTCCAATCCTTTTTCTTCTTTTTTTGAGATAGGGTCTCACTTTAGCCCAGGCTGGAATTCACTATTTAGTTTCAGGTATGACCCTACCTCAAAAAAAAAAAAAAAAAAAAAAAAAAAATAAAATAGGCTGCACTGGGGGTGATGGAGTTGAGGTAGGAGGTTTGCTCTGAGTTTCAGGTCAGCCTGGGCCATAGTAAGATGTTTCTTTGGGAGAAAAAAATTAGGGGCTGGAGGAATGGCTTAGCGCTTAAGGCATTTGCCTACAAAGCCAAAGGATCCAGGTTCAATTCCCCAGGACCCACTTTAGCCAGATACACAAGATGGTTCCTGTATCTGGAGTTTGTTTTCCGTGGCTGGAGGCTTGGCATGCCCATTCATTCATTTGCTCTCTCGCGCGCGTGCTCTCTCTCTCTCTCTCTCTCTCTCTCTAAATAAATAAATAAATAAATAAATAAATAAATCTAAAAAATTAAAAATACACTTGACCCTTGTGTGGTAGCTCATGCCTTTAATCCTGGCACTCAGGAGGCAGACATAGGATTGCAGTGAGTTCAAGGCCACCCTGAGACTCCATAATGAATTCCAGGTCAGACTGAACTAGAGCGAGACCCTACCTCAAAAACAAATGCACTTGAGTCTGGGGATGGCTCCTTGCAAATCCCATCAGCTGAACTTCAACTCCTCATTTCCCAGCCACCTCATAGAGCCAAATGGGTATTTGTAGCATCAAGAGACCCTTTACACCCACACACACAAAAAGTTACAAAAATGTACACCTGTCTAATGTAATGGATCAGTAGCCACAAATACCTTTCCTGCATCTTCTTCTCTCTTTTTTTTAAAATATATTTTATTAGAGAGAGAATGAGAATGGGTGCACCAGGGCCTCCAGCCACTGCAACGAACTCCAGATGCATTCCCCCTCTTATGCATCTGGGTTACGTGGGTTCTGGAGAATCAAACCGGGGTCTTTTGGCTTTGCAGACAAACGCCTTAACCACTAAGCCATCTCTCCAGCCTTTTTTTTTTTTTTTTTTTTTTTTTTTTTTTTTTTTTTGGTTTTTCGAGGTAGGGTTTCACTCTGGTCCAGGCTGACCTGGACTTAACTATGTAGTCTCAGGGTGGCCTCGAACTCGTGGCAATCCTCCTGCCTCCCAAGTGCTGGGACTAAAGGCGTGCGCCACCACGCCCGGCTCTTCCAGCCTTTTTTTTTTTTTTTTTTTAAATTTTGTCTTATTTTAAATATTTACTTATTTATGGGTGACAGAGAGAGAGAGAATGGGCACACCAGGGTCTCCAGCCATTGCAAACGAACTCCAGATGCATGTGCCACCTTGTGCATCTGGCTTATCTGGGTCCTGGGGAATTGAGCCTCAAACCAGGGTCCTTAGATTTCACGGGCAAGTGCTTTACCACTAAGCCATCTCTCCAGCCCCTCTTCCAGCCTTTTTTTAAAAATTATTTTTATTGGCGATTTCCTTATTTGTAGACAATATCCCATGGTAATTCCCTCCCTTCCCCCACTTCCCCCTTTGAAACTCACTCTCCATCATATCCCCTCCCCCTCTTAATCAGTCTCTTTTCATTTTGATGTCAGGATCTTTTCCTCCTATTAGGATGGTCTTGTGTAGTAGTGTCAGGCACTGCGAGGTCATGGATATCCAGGCCATTTTGTGTCTGGAGGAGCACGTTGTAAGGAGTCCTACCCTTCCTTTGGCTCTTACATTCTTTCCATCCCTGCTTCCTCAATGGACCCTGAGCCTTGGAAGGTGTGTTAGAGATATTTTTGTGCTGAGCACTCCTCTGTCCTTTCTTCTTGGCACCATGGTGCCTTCTGAGTCATCCCAAGGTCACCGCCATCTGAAAAGAGAAGGTTCTGTAACCAAAAGTGAGCGTAGTATTAATATTTGGGTATGGACATTAAGAAAAGTCCTTACTGGGCAGTTTGGTGAGCATAGTATATACATTTAGCGTGACACCAGCAGACATTATACCCCTTGGGCTCATGACTACCCCTGTTGTAGGTTTTCAATATCAGGGATGTATTCCCTCCCGTGGTGCGGGCCTCCAGTCCAATTAGAGAATGGTTGGTTTCCCCATAACAGACATGACACTATTGCACCCTTAGGCTCACTTGGTCTGGCTGCCCAAATTTAGAGCTTGCAGTGTCCACTGTTGAGTATCTTCACTGTTGTTTTTTTCTCTCTCCCATTGAACTGCATGCAGCATAGCTTTTTCCAGCTTTCTGTCAGCTGGTCCAGATGGAGGAGGTTTTCAGCTCAGTTCCAGCAGGATTTCTCAGTGACCTTGGAGTCCAAGTGTGTGGAGTCTTCAGCAATAGGGTCTTTCCATCTTCTTCTTTTTAAAAAAAATATTATTTATTTATTTATTTAATTTGTGAGAGAGAGAAAGAGGGAAGGGGAGAGAGAGAATGGGCGCATCAGGGCCTCCAGCTACTACAAACACATGCGCCCCCTTGTGCATCTGGTTTATGTAGGTCCTGGAAAGTCAAACTTTAGCTTTGCAGGCAAATGAGAGAGGTAGGCTGGAGAAATAGTTTTGCAGTTAAGGCACTTGTCTGCGAAGCTTAAGTACCCAGGTTTGATTCCCCAGAACCCATGTAAGCCAGATATATGGACATACATCTGAAGTTCATTTGCAGTGGCGTGCCATTCTGTCTCTCTCTGCTTCATTCTGCCTCTCTCAAATATATAAAACCAAAATTATGTTTTTTGATTTTTGCTTAAGCCAGGTGTGGTGGTGCACGCCTTTAATCCCAGCACTCGGGAGGCAGAGGTAGGAGGATTGCTGTGAGTTCAAGACCACCCTGAGACTACAGAGTGAATTCCGGGTCAGCCTGAGCCACAGTGAGACCCTACCTCAAAAAAAATAAAAAATAAAAAAAGAAAGGGAGAGAGATGAGCCATACCTGTTATGTTATTATTATCGTTTTAAACAGTTCTTATGTAGCCCAGGCTGAACTCAACAATTACCTTGCTTTTAGTCTCCAGAATTTGGTCTGGAGTTACAGACTTGTGCCACATGCCCGACATTGCTACTTCCTTTTTTAAAAAAAGTTTTGTTTTGCTTTGCTCATTTAAAGATTTCTAGAGTTGGGGGTGTTTCTCAGGAAGAGTGCTTCCCTAGCATCCATGAAACCCTGGTTTCAGTGCACAGCACATAAACCCAGCCAGGATGGCACATACACAAGTACTTCCAGGGCTTGGGGTGTCAAGACAAAAGCATCAGATGTTCAAGATCTTGTCTACATACTGAATTTAAGGCCATCCTAAGATACATGAGGCCCTGTCTCAAAAAAAACTTGTAGCTCTGTCTCAAAGAAAGTGAAACACAGACACCTCCAAGTTGTCTTGGACCTGCATGTGTGCACCCACACAAAATACAGCCAAGAAGCCAGGCGTGGTGGCGTACACCTTTAATCCCAGCACTTGGGAAGCAGAGGTAGGAGGATCGCCAAGAGTTCGAGGCCACCCTGAGACTACTTAGTGAGTTCCAGGTCAGCCAGAGCTAGAGTGAGACCCTACCTCGAAAAACCAAAAAAAAAAATACAGCCAAGAGCTGGGGAGATGGCTCAGCAGTTAAAGGTGTTTGCTCCCAAAGCCCACCAGCTCAGTTTCAATTCTCCATCCACCCTTAATACTGGACAGGTGTTGGTTTGCAGCAGTAAAAGACCCTGGTGCATGAGCCATGTGCATGAGCATGTGTGCACACACAGACAATAAAAAAAAGGTGGCCAAAGCATGGTGTGGTGGCGCACACCTTTAATCCCAGCACTCGGGAAGCAGAGGTAGAGCTTCACCATGAGTTCAAAGCCACTCTGAGACTACATAGTGAATTCAAGGTCCGCCTGGGCTTGAGCAAGACCCTACCTTGAAAACCCTAATAAATAATAAATAAATTAGAATTTACCTTCTTAAGCTGGGCGTGGTGGCGCACACCTTTAATCCCAGCACTCCGGATTGCTGTGAGTTCAAGGCCACCCTGAGACTGCATGGTGAATTCCAGATCAGCTGGGCCAGAGTGAGACCCTACCTCGAAAAACAAAAAAAAAATATATATATATATATATATATATTTACCTTCTTAACTGTGCATAGTTGAATAGCATTCACATTCTTCTGCAGAGATTTCCAGAACTTTTCCCCAGTTGAAACTACTTGTTGACTGAGTGTCTTTTTTTTCCCCTCTCACAGGAAATACTGTTTTGGTGGTAGTTACTCGCTTTGGCTATGCTACAAATCAGATCCAAAATGTAGGGCCTTTCATGTGCCAGGCATTGTTCTACAGAGCTAGCTGTACCTACAGCCCTCCTTAGTTTCTGAATTGCAATTAGGCCTTTTGTCTCCTGGTAACTTGTTCGGAGGTGGAGCATCTAAAATGCACAACTTAGTTAGAGATGGCATGGGGCTTAGTTCTGTCTAGTATGATGCATAAAGACCTAACTCGTGGTTGAGGTGACATCCTCCAGTCTCTTGCAGCAGCCACCTTGCAGTGTTCCCTGGTGTTCATTAATGATACATTTCCTGCATCCTACCAGTAGGGGTTCCCAAGGAGCTTTCCTAGTTGCCCTCTTTAAGGTTAACATCAGGAAATCCTTTGGTGTGCCTCTGATTTCTGAGTCATCAAGCTGGCTTCATAACGTCTCTTTGTTTCCCCAGGAAGTAGAACGCAATCTCCAGGATGCCATGCAGGTGTGCCGCAATGTTCTCCTGGACCCTCAGCTGGTACCTGGGGGCGGAGCCTCTGAAATGGCTGTGGCCCATGCCTTGACAGAAAAGTCTAAGGCCATGACTGGTGTCGAACAATGGCCATACAGAGCTGCTGCCCAGGCTTTAGAAGTCATTCCTCGTACCCTGATCCAGAACTGTGGGGCCAGTACCATCCGTCTACTAACCTCCCTTCGCGTGAGTTCTTGTCTTAACCTAGTTGGAGCAGGGAAAGCTGTGTTTGGCCTACAGGGATGATTTTTATATGTCTTAAGTTCTCCTTACAGTTCCTTAAAAATCTTATTAAAGTGGAGTGTGATGGCTCTGTAAGGGATAAATATGGAGTTCTGGGTTCCTGGAACCTCCAAGCCCTAAGTTCATGTCTGCAGATTAACCAAAGAATTGGCAAGAAAATGATTTTTGTTTTGTTTTGTTTTGTTTTTCGAGGTAGGGTCTCACTGTGGTCCAGGCTGACCTGGAATTCACTATGTAGTCTCAGGGTGGCCTCAAACTCATGGCGATCCTCCTACCTCTGCCTCCCAAGTGCTGGGATTAAAGGCGTGCGCCACCATGCCCGGCTGAGAAAATGATTTTTAAAATACCACATTTTATTCAGATATCACAGGAGTGTGGGGAAGGGAAGGGACTGAGAAAGGGAAGGTACACCATGTGGTCCGGGAGCCCATGTAAACGAACATGGATTTTAGATTAAAAAAATAAATATGAAGAGCCAGGCGTGGTGGTCCACGCCTTTAATCCCAGCACTCGGGAGGCAGAGGTAGGAGGATCGCCGTGAATTCAAGGCCACCTTGAGACTACATAGTGAATTCCAGGTCAGCCTGAGCTAGAATGAGACCCTACCTTGAAAAACCAAAATTTATATATATGAAGCCAGGTATGGTGGTACACACCATTAATCCCAACACTTGGGAGCCCGAGGTAGGAGGATCACTGTGAATTCAAGGCCACCTGAGACTGCATATTGACTTCCAGGTCAGCCTGGGCTAGAGCTAAACGAGACCTAAAAAGTGTCCCTTCACACTTTGTTGTAACAGTTCTGGAGAGAGCGAGTCTCTCCACAGGTTAGAAAAAACATACTTTAGAGTTCCAGCTCAGCACACCTGCACACACCTGCACCCTCTGTCCCAGCCAAGCGGCCTGCGCTCAGAGGAGGAATCTGCCCACACTTGGGCAGCATGCACTCAACAGGCCAACGCTGAATCCTTGGACTGAAGCAGGCAGAGCCAGCTGAGATGGGCATTGTGAAGATGTGACATAAAATCATCCTAGGATCCCTTCCATTACGGGCCGCCCCTTTCTGCCTAGCCAGAAAGCACCTGCTTATTCTGGAACCCCCAAAGCCCATACACTGGAGAGGCTGAGAGGAGTTTGAGGCCAGGCTGGGCTAGAGTTGAGTTCCAGCTCAGCTGAGCTGCCTTGAAAACCTTTCCTTCCTTTTCCTCTTTGACCTGTTAACTACATTGGTCACCATTTCCCATTTTTCTTCCTGTACCAACTCCGTGTGTCTTTTTTTTAATCTGTGTGTGCCACACATGGAGATGGCACATGGACAGAGGCCAAAGGACAACTTGTAGTGCCATCTTCATGTTCCTCTTTGTTTGCTGCTGCATGACCAGGCTAGCTGGCTTTCTAGCTTCTGGGGATTCTCCTGTCTCTGCCTCCCATGTTACCCTAAGTGCACACGTCTGTATGTATGTACAACATGAATGTACAACAAGCACTTTTGTCCACTGAGCTGTCTTCCCCAGTCCTACTTTAGGTATTCATGATTTTGGTTGTGATTGTTGTTTTGGGGTAGGCTCTCACTGTAGCCCAGGCTTTCCTTGAACTCCTTAGCTCCAGTCTGGTCTTGAATGTACAGCGATCCTCCTACCTCTTCCTTCCAAGTCCTGTGCCACCAAGCCCAGCTCTGTCATTTTTTTACCTAATGTTTTCTGCCAACTCCTTGGTTCTCACCATATTCTTCTGTAACTACTTGTTTTTGTTCCACTTGCAGGCCAAGCACACCCAGGAGAACTGTGAGACCTGGGGCGTAAATGGTGAGACTGGTACCTTGGTGGACATGAAAGAACTGGGCATATGGGAGCCATTGGCTGTGAAGCTACAAACATACAAGACAGCAGTGGAGGTAAGCCACCCAAAGGCAAGGGTGTGCTGTTTATTTTCATCTTCTTGAAATGAGGGTAAAAAGAGTATTCCCCAAAGGTGTACCTAGGAACCCCATTTCCCTACTTATCTTTAGCTTACACAAAAACAAGGTAACTTAGCCTACATCCCTTGTGATAAGGGAAAACTGTTGTACATTAAGACTCTAAAAAGGTAGATTTCAGATAAAATGGTAATTTGTGGGAGGAGCCAGGTGATACACATCTGAAAGAAACAATGGCCTTCCCAGTCTCTGTTGACCTGTGGGACTGTTTTTTCCTCTTAGACTGCAGTTCTGCTGCTGCGGATTGATGACATTGTCTCAGGCCACAAGAAGAAGGGTGATGAGCAGAGCCGGCAAAGCAGTGCTCCTGATGCTGGCCAGGAGTGAGTGGTGGGCAAGGTGACCAGTGCACTGAGCCAGTTCCAGGAACACTGTGGATATCTTTGTTTGGAAGGGATCAGGTTGGGCAGCCCCAGTCTGTCAAGCACAGTTTGCAAAAGGCACTGACCTGTACCTCTTCTTGTAAGCTTTCCATTCAGTTTATTTCAGTGATTAAATCGAAGTCATTTGAGATTGTTGTTATGTGTCTTTCGACTTTGAGTCCTCGCTGTCTCTTTCTCTCTCTTTCTCAGTAAAGTGGGAGGGGGCAGAAAACCTTAATGAGCAGCCAAAGAGACTGGAATGGGGTCGTTGCCTTTTTTTTTTTTTTTTTTACAATTAAAAAAAATTTTTTTTATTTGTAAGCAGAGGAGGGAGATAGGATCGGGGGTGGAGGGAGAAGGAGTAGACATGCCAGGGCCTCCTGACACTGTAAATGAACTCCAGATGCATGTACCACTTAGTGCATCTGGCTTTACATGGGACTGGGGATTTGAACCTGGGCTGCCAAGCTTTGCAAGAAAGTGCCTTCAACTGTTGAACCATCTCTCCACCTAGATCATTACTTTTTGGTTGATTGAGGTAGGGTCTCACTCTAGCCTGGGCTGACTTTGATGGCCTGGAACTCCTCCTAGTGCTGGAATTAAAGGTGCCCCACCACGCCTGACTTTGTTTTTCTCTCCTGCCCTAGCTGGCTTAGAACTTGATTCTCTTGCATTTTCCTCCTGAGTGCTTGGATCACAGGCATATACCACATCAGACTTCCTTCTGGAAAGGATTTATTTATTTGGAAGGAGAGAGAGAAAATGGGCATGCCAGGGCCCCTAGCCACGTCAAAGGAACTCTTTAGTCTCCTGGGCCTAGTGAGTCTTCTCTCTCCAGGAGGGAATTATTTCTGTCAGAAAAAAACAGCAAACTAAGGGAAGACAGCTGTCTGTATGGATCATGTGGTGTGCTAGACATGGCAGCTCACTAATCTCAGCACTCAGACTGAGGTAAGAGGATCACCTTGAACTTGAGGCCAGCCTGGGCTAGAGTGAGACCATGTCTAAAAATAATAATCATGGACTGGAGAGATAGCTAAGTGGTTAAGGCACTTGCCTGCAAAGGCTAACAACCCAAGTTCAGTTCCCCAGTATCCACACAAAGCCAGATGCACAAAGTGACACATGCATCTGGAGTTTGTTTGTAGCAGCTGGAGGCCCTGGTGTGTCTATATCTCTCTGCTTGGCAATAAAGAAATATTTTTTAATTATAATAAGTGGTAGTGGCCTGAAGAAAAAACAAGGTGGAACCTGTGTTAGAGTCTTTTTCACATAACACCCCTCCCTATCCCATCCCGGCCCTCCTGGGAAGAGTACTCAACTCAAACCCCTGGCCTTAGGCATGCAGAGCAAGTGCTCTACCACTGAGCTACAACTCCAGCTAACCTTTTGGATGATAAAAGACCAAAAATTCAACCCTCCAGGCATGTTAATGCCAGCCACTACTTTCTCAACATGCCATCTTATGAATAGCCAGGAAGTTTGCCTCCCTGAGGCCACCCTGCTTCTTTATCCCATCCATTCGCCTAAACTCTACCCTTGAGTTTCCATCTTCTCACATTTGTATGCCAACGTTGTTGAGTTCACTGCAAAAAGCTGGTCATTTCAGCACATGGCATACTGCAGTAGACAAAACAGGCCTCTTTGGTAATGACTTTGTACTTGCTTTTGAGTAATTCACGAACCGGTGGAGAAAAGGATCATTATAAAGGACCTACTCTGACACAAGAACTTAGGGTGAACAGAACTTTGCACTGTTGAAGACAAGGACTCCAGAACAGATGATTTTAATCATAATTAGTTCCTATATTGAAGCAATATTAAATTCTGCTTTGCCAGCTGAGTCTCAAGCCTTTGTTTTAAGAGACATCTAATATCTTTTCTCATGAGAAAAAGCAGTAATGGCCTTAAACATTGCCAGTCTTTGATTTCTTCTAGTCTCCCTCTTGGCAGTCAGACCTCCTTTCTGCCTTCACTGTGACCTGCCTAGTCCCAGCGTGGCTGCATTATCTCCTTCCTGACCACTGAGCTGAGACCTGGGAGAGCACTAGTGCACACTAGCAGATGTTGTTGCTGCTTGCACACGGTGGCACCCTCACAGTAACTGTCAGTCTGTCATCTCATTGTAAAGTAGCTCATGTGTAATCCTCTACTTGGTAGGTAGAGGCAGGAGATTCTCAAGTTCAAAGCTAGCCTGTTTGGATAGCTGGGCGTGGTGGCACACACCTTTAATTCCAGGAGGCAGAGGTCAGAGAATTGACAGTTCAAGGCCACCCTGAGACTACGTAGTGAATTCCAGGTCAGCCTGAGCTAGAGTGAGACCCTACCTGGGTAGGGGAGGGGAGTGCAACCATGGGGCTGGAGAGATGGCTTAGCAGTTAAGGCACTTGCCAGTGAAGCTAAGGACCCACCTAAGCCAGATGCACAAGATGGTGCATGCATCTGGATGGAGTTCCTTTGCAGTGGCTAGAGGTCCTGGCATGCCTATTCTCTCACTGCCTCTCAAAAAAAAAAGGTGTAACCACACCTGGAAAAGTAAATTTAAAAAACATGGGAGGAGGACTGGAGAGATGGCTTAGTGGTTAAGGTGTTTGCCTGCAAAGCCAAAGGATTCCAGTACAACTCTCCAGGACCCACGGAAGCCAGATGCACAAGGGGGTGCATGCATTTGGAGTTTGTTTGCAGTGACTGGAGGCCCTGGCATGCCCATTCTCTCGCTTGCTCTCTCTCTGCCTCTTTCCCTCTCTCAAATAAATAAGATATATATATATATATAATTTTTTTAATTACTTGAGAGAGAGCGAGAGAATGGGCACACCAGGGCATTCAGCCACTGCAAACAAACTAGGAGCATGTACCACCTTGTGCACCTGGCTTATGTGGGTCCTGGGGAATTGAACCTGGGTCCTTTGGCTTCTCAGGCAAGTGCCTTAACCTCTAAGCCATCTCTCCAGACCGATATATATATATTTATTTTATTTTTATTTATTTATTTATTTATTTATTTTGGTTTTTCAAGGTAGGGTCTCACTCTAGCCCAGGCTGACCTGGAATTATGTAGTCTCAGGGTGTCCTCAAACTCAATGGTGATCCTTCTACCTCTGCCTCCTGAGGGCTGGGATTAAAGGCCTGCGCCACCACGCCCGGCTAAGATATATATATTTTTTAATGTGGGAGGAGTCTGGGAAGATGGTTCTGGGGTTAAAGGTGCTTGCTTGCAAAGCCTGATGGATCAGGTTCAGTTCTTCCATGTAAGCCAGAAGCAAAAGGTGGTACAAGCATCTGGCATTCATTTGCTACAGCAGAAGGCCTTACATGTGTGCACACACAGGAGGGGTTGTGGACATGACTCAGTAATTAAAGGTGCTTTGCAAGCCGAGCATGGTGGCACACACCTTTAATCCCAGCACTTGGGAGGCAGAGATAGGATCATCACGAATTCAAGGCCACCCTGAGACTACATAGCGAATTCCAGGTCAGCCTGAGGTAGAGTGAGATCCTACCTCAAAAAAAGAAAAAAAGGTGCTTGCTTGCAAAGCCTAACAGCGTGAGTTCAAATTCCCAGTACCCATGTGTATTAGTCAGGGTTCTCTAGAGGAACAGAACGGATAGAATGAATTGTATTAAAAGGGAATTTATTGGATTAGTTTACAACAGTCCAGCAATAGCAGGTTGCAGGTTCGAGAGTCAAGAAACCCGGTAGCTGCTCAGTCCCCGAGGCTGGAGGCCTCAGTAGTCCCAATCCGGCACTGGAGGCTTCCTGGAGAGACACTGCTCTTCAGTCCACCCTGGTTTTCAGTCCACACTGGAAAGCAGCAAACACCAAGCGGCAAGCAGCAAGCAGCACCAGCAGCCAGGTGGGAGAGAGAGAGCCTTTCTTCCCAGAGCTGCTTTTTATCAACCAGCCCCCTCCTCCAAGAGGGGCCGCCCACTCTGAGGGAAGGGTTTACCCCTGGGGGAAGGATTCTTCCTTTAGTTAATCCTTCCTAGAGGCAGCCTCAGAGACACACTTATGAGGAACGTCTGTGGATTCCTAAACAAATCAAGTTGACACAAACTTAACCATCACACCATGTAAAGCTAGATACACAAAGTGGCGCATGCATCTATTTGCAATGGCAGGCTATCCTGACATGCCATTACCCCCTTTCTCACTCTGCAGATTAACAAATTTTAGTTGTGTGTGTGTTTGGTGTGCATGTATGTATATGTATGTTTATATCTGTGGTGCACATACATGTATGCGTGTAAACATGCATGCATGTGGAGGCCAAAAGTTGATGTCCTTGTCTATCACTCTTTCCTTATTCTTTGAGACCGGGTCTCTCTGGACTAGCCAGTGAGGCCCCAGGATTTCCTGTCTCTGGACAACCCCCATCCCATCCCTCCCCACCCCACCCCACCCCTGCCAGCATTGTAGGGAAACTCTGGTCTCTAGGCTTGTCTGGCAAGCACTTTATCCACTGAGCCATCTTTACATCTCCTAAAATTTTTTTTCCTCTCAAATAAATAAAATAGTTTTAAAAAAAATAAAGTGTGACCGGGCATGGTGGTGCACGCCTTTAAGGCAGAGGTAGGAGGATAGCCATGAGTTCAAGGCCACCTTGAGACTACATACTGAATTCCAGGGCAGCCTGGGCTAGAGTGAGAACCTACCTCGAAAAACCGAAAAAACAAGCCGGCGTGGTGGCTCACGCCTTTAATCCAGCACTCTGGAGACAGAGATCGGAGGATGGCGGTGAGTGGAGAAGTCTGGGTTGGCGGAGGCGGTCTCTTTAAGAGCTGCTGGGAAGGCCCAGCCCCTGAGAAGATCAGCTGAGCCTGAGTCACGTGACCCAGGTCTCTTCCGAAAGCTACTTTTGCTGCCGCAACATGTGCGCCTGTGGGCGGCTCCGCTGGGCTTGGGGACTCTGTGCCCCAACCCTGACGCTCCTTTTCAGTCTGCTGGTGTCTGCAGCTCCTTCTGGCCGGCTGGGGGAGGATTCGCGCCAGGTAAGGGACCAAAAGTAATAGATGTTTCTAGAAATGTCTCCCCTGGCTGGCTGGAATCTGGGGCAACGGAGGGTGGAGGGAGGCCTCCGAGAGAAGTATTCCTCAATCTAGAGGGCGCAGGGTGGAGCCGTGGGTGATGCAGCCGGACTGTGGAGCAGAGCAGGCTGGCGGCTTCCCTGTACTCAGCCCTGGGTGGCTCAGGCATTGGAAAGTGTTGGGAATTTTAAGAATCTCACTCCTTGCGGGGCTTGGTGGCGCACGCCTTTAATCCCAGCACTCAGGAGGCAGAGGTAGGAGGATCGCCATGAGTTCGAGGCCACCCCGAGAATACAGAGTGACTTTCAGGTTAGCCTGGGCTAGAATGAGACCCTACCTCAAAAAAACAAAACAAAACAAAACAAACTCACTCCTGCTTGACGTAGTGGTGCAGGCCTTTAATCCCAGCACTGGGGAGGCAAAGGTAGGAGGTCAGCCTGAGACTACATAGTGAACTTTAGGTCAGCCTAGGGCGAGACCCTATCTCGAAAAACCAATAAATAAATAACATGGGCTGGAGAGACGGCTCAGCAGTTCAGGTGCTTGCTTGCAAGACCGGAAGGCCCCTATTCAATTCCCCAGTACCCTACATAAGGCCAGATGTACAAAGTGCATCTGGAGTTTATTTGTACAGGCTGGATGCCCTGGCTCACCCATTCTCTTTGTGTGTGTCTCTCTCTGCTTACAAATAAATAAACAATCTTAAAATAAATAAATAGTTGGGCCTGGTGGTGCACACCTTCAATCCCAGCACTCAGGAGGCAGAGGTAGGAGTTCGAGGCCACCCTGCGACTACATAGTTAATTCCAGGTCAGCCTGGGTTAGAGTGACACCCTACCTTGAAAAACCAAAATAATAATAATAATAATAAATAAATAAATAATATAGTTTTTAGTCCTGTCCCTGACCTTCTCAACAGGGCCAGGGCACTCCTGGATCCACCCCTAGCCCTTCTCCCCCCCATGCCTGCCTCTTGTTCCAGGATTCTGTTATTCCCCAACGTCCTGCCCTTTCCCTGGCAATGCCATAGAACAGCCCCTCATTCGGATTTCTCCTTTGACCGGGCCCTTCCCTGATCCTGCTTCCTCCACCTTCACTACTCCACGTTCCAGGTGTCAATGCAGGTTATCTCTAGCTGCTCCGGCTGCCCCCAGAACCTGCTTCACATCCGGGCAGTGGGCACCAACTCCACTCTGCACTACGTGTGGGGCAGCCTGGGGCCTCCAGCAGTGGTGCTGGTGGCCACCAACACCCCCCACAGTGTCCTGAGCGTCAACTGGAGCCGCCTTCTGTCTCCTGAACCTGAGGGGGGCCTGATGGTGCTCCCCAAGGACAGCATCCAATTTTCTTCTGCCCTCGTCTTCACCAGGGTGAGGAGGTTGGAAGAGGTCAGAGAGAAGAGCACAAGGAGAGAGTTCATCCCCCCCCAGGGAGAGGGAAGGGCTGAAGACAGGGTGGGTGAAATAGATGCCCAGCCTGGGGTAGGGTGAGCGGGACGGGTGGTCAGGAGGGAGGCCAGCCAGCCTAACTCACCCCACCCCCAGTTGCTCGAGTTCGACAGCACCAACATCTCTGAGGCAGCAGCCGAGCCCCCAGGAAAGCCGTACCCTCCATACTCCTTGACCAATTTCTCCTGGAACAATGTCAGTGACTCACTGGATCCTGTCACCCTGAGTGCCACATTTCAAGGCCACCCTATAGACGACCCTACAGGGGCTTTTGCCAGTGGCAGTCTGGCCTTCAAGGTGAGAGTGCGGTGCAGGGAAGGAAGTCCGAACGCGGGTCTCTGCAGCACCTGCTTCCACACTTCTTTCCTTATCGTCCACGCCTCCTTCTTAGGTCCAGGCCTTTTCTAGACCTGGCAGGCCTGCCCAGCCCCCTCGACTCTGGCACACAGCTGACACCTGCCAGCTAGAAGTGGTCCTGGTTGGGGCCTCTGCCCGAGGAAACCATTCCCTATTTGGCCTGGAGGTAGCCACCGTTGGCCACGGTCCTGACTGCCCCTCAATGCAAGAGCAGCGCTCCATTGATGACGAATACTCACCTGCTGTCTTCCAGGTCAGGCTTCAAGTGGGTGGGAAGGCCACGGGGGACCTTAATAGGATTCAGGAAAAACCACTCAACTCTGTCATTTAGCAAAACTTTATCTGGCTCCTTTAAGGGTTGAGCTGAGCTTATTTATCCCCCCATCTCTGCCCTCCAGGGGCCAGACCAAAGGCAATGCAGGATGACTCATGCTCTGGGGCCTTAGAAGAAGGAGCGAGGGCAGCTCAGCAGGGCTGGAGTTCTGCTCACCGTGTAGACTCACCCTTTTTATACAGGAGTGACTGGGCCCTGCTGCAACCAGCTGTCAGTTCTAGAGCCATGCCTAGTGTTTAGGGCTCCTGCTGCCCTAAGAACTGCCTGTGCTGCTGGTGACATGGAGTCACATGGGGATGAGGAAAAAGCTTTGGGCTCAGGTTGGTCCCCTCACTCGGCTTCATTTGCCTTTCTGCCTAGTTGGACCATTTGCTGTGGGGCCCCGTTCCTTCTGGCTTTGTGCAGTGGCGACCGGTGGCTTTCTCCCAGGAGCACAGGGGCCGAGATTCGGCCTTGCCCTGCCAGGCTTCCCCTCCTCACCCCATGTTGGCGTATTCTCTTCCTCACGCACCCATTGTCCAAGCCTTCTTTGGATCCCAGAACAATGTCTGTGCCTTCAACCTGACATTTGGAGCTCCCACAGGCCCTGGCTACTGGGACCAGCACTACCTCAGCTGGTGAGAACCCGAGCTTGGACCAAGGGTTTGGGGGCAGGGGCCAAACTGGAGGAGCGCTGAGCCTCCCAGCCTTCCTGCCTAAGCCTACTTACCTCTTGCTTTCCCTTTGGTTCTAGGTCGATGCTTCTGGGTGTGGGCCACCCTCCGGTGGATGCCTTGTCTCCCCTAGTCCTGGGAATCATGGCAGTGGCCCTGGGTGCCCCAGGGCTCATGTTGCTTGGGGGAGGTCTGGTTCTACTGCTGCGACACAAGCAGCGCTCAGAGTACCAGTCCATCAACTGAGACCCTCCCTGGAGGACTGGATCGCACCTGACCTACGTTGCTATGCCTCTTAACTGCTGGAGGTGGAGAGTCAGTGTTCTAGCTCATCGTTCTGCAGACCTCAGAAACTGGCCTCAGCTCACTGGAGACCCCGAGGTGGGGTGTCCTTCCCACCTTATGGAGGGTCTAGGCTTATTGGTAACAGGGAGGTCCCTGTGGTATTTCCCCTTTGTGTCATTAACCTTCCCTTATTTCCTCTGGAGGAGACTTGAAATCCATGTGACAGCAATTGGCTGGCTACCCTAAGGGGCATAAAATAGATCTTTTTTTTTCCTCACCAAGTTCCAGCCTTTTTGTTGTTGTTTTTCGAGGTAGGGTCTCACCGTATAGTCTCAGGGTGGGCTCCAACTCACAGCGAACCTCCTACCTCTGCCTCTCAAGTGCTGTGATTAAAGGTGTGTGCCAGTGCATCCGGCTTAAGGCCCAGTCTTTTAACATACTATACTAACATAACATACTGTTAGATTGGTTTGGGGCTGGTTCCAGGGAATTGGGAGGGCTAAGAGAGGGCCTTGAAAGGCAAGTTTCTGTTTGAATGCCAGTTTCCTCGCCAGACCTGGTTCTCTCCCCTAGGCTCCTTCACATAATGCTGTGTGGTTTCTCCAGTAGTCTGAAGCTAGGAAGAGACAATTGTGAGGGGGGTGATTATTGGGGAAAGGCAGGGCAAGTAGGAAGAAAAAGCTAGCAGAGACTGGCAGTAATTTATTATCCTGTATGCATATAGATACGTTGAGCCTTCCAGCCACTCCCCAGCACCACATGTTGGTATACTGCATGCACATGGGCTCACTTGTCCTCTTGGAAGTTACATCTCCCTGTCTGCTCTTCACTTCTCCCATAATACAGTGTGATTTTGGGGAAGTGTGCAGATGGAAAGAGCCTGAACAACAAGAGGTTGGAACAAGGGTCTTGGTTGGAAGAGAGGAAGCAGACCCTATAATAGTCCAGACTGAGGCTAAAGGGCCTTTGAGCCAGGACCCCTAGGAAGTGTCTGTCAAACCGAGTGTAAAAGTCGTAACTCAGGAGACACCAGTCTGTGTCCTTGAGCTTGGGCAGTTTCTCCAGTCTCCTCTGCTCAGACAAGTGGCCTCACAGGAAGCTGGTGGGCGGCAGTCATCCAGCTAATGTGTTCTTGGGGCAGAGGTGGGATGATGCGCGGGAAGAAGCCAGGTGGTGCTGGTCTTGGCCCCTGTCCTTAGCACCCTACTACAAGTCCTTACCTTATGACCATCCCGGGCTGCAAGGGTGTAGGACAACAGAGGTTAGGGGAGAGCTGAAGCCCAGTCTGGGTCCTATCGGATGGGACACCTATTGGCCAATAGCAAGGTTCCAGGACCAGGCAAAGTAGTGAGCCCGCTTCAGGCCCATGGCGCAGGCCCGCGGAGGCTCAGCCCCAGGGGCGGGGCCTGTAGTCAGAGGCTGATCGCATGTGGTCGGGGTAGTCCAGTCGGCTCTCAGAGGCAGTGAGCATACGCTCAGGCTCCACCACGAACATGTAGTAGAGGTTCCACACCAGCATGGCCAGCAGCGGCAGGAATGTCAGGCCATAGCCAAAGCCTCGGAAAGAGCGGCCGATGGCGAAGGTCAGCCAGTATATCAGCCTGGGGGGGGGGGGACACAAGGGTCAGCACCTTCCAGAGCCCAGCCATGCGGTGAAGGCTGACAGTGGGAGACGAGGGTGAATGTGCAAGGCTGTGTGGCCGGTCCTGACAATGTGTTCCCGGTGTGCCAAGAGCACAGCTGATGACTGTTTAAGTACGCGAGCTAATTTTTTTTTTTTTTTTTTTTTTTTTGGAGGTAGGTTTTCACTCCAGTCTGGGATCAAAGGTGTATGCAGTCACACCCAGCTGAGTCAGTTTTTAAATGAACATATGAACAAAAAGGTGTGGACCAGGGCAAGCTAGGCAAGTGTCCTACTATTGGGCTGTATCCTAGCCCTTTATTCCGTTGTTGTTATTTTGTTTTTCCAGGTAGGGTCTCACTCTCGCCCAGGCTGACTTGGAATTCACTATGTAGTCTCAGGGTGGCCTTGAACTCTCAGTGATCCTCCTACCTCAGCCTCCTGAGCACTGGGATTAAAAGCGTGCGCCACCACGCCCGGCTTTTTTTTTTTTTTTTTCTCATGTAGCATCGGTTGGCCAACAACTTAGCATGTAGCCAGATGAACTTAAGGTTCTGATCTTCCTGCCTGTGCCTACTGAGTGCTTGTATTGTATTATGGGCATGCCCACCATACCTGGCTTATATGATGCTAGGAGTAGAACGCAGGGCTTCATGCATGTTAGGCAAGCCACCTACCATCTGAACTACATCCCTAGCTCTCTTTTTATCATGACTATTATTTTATTTTAATTTAATTTAAGTGAGAGACAGAGAGAAATAGAATGGGCACACCAGGGCATATAGCCGCTACAAATGAACTCCAGAAGCATGTGCCACCATGTACATCTGACTTACATGGGTACTGGGGAATTGAACCAAGGTCCTTTGGCTTTGCAGGCATGTGCCTTAACTGCTACGCCATCTCTTCAGCTCATTTTTTTCCTGAGGCAAAGATTTATTTGAAGAAAGAAGGTAGAGAAACCCCAGAGTGTCTTGGCAAGCATGCTTATTAGGATTTCAGCCAGCATTCAAAGAAGAGGAAAAAGGGGCAGGCTCAGCAGTGAAAGTCCATGAGCAATTGCTTTATTGTTTTATTATTGTTTGTTTTGGCTTTGTATTTAATATTTATTTATTATTAGAGTAGGCAAGCCACCTACCATCTGAACTACATCCCTAGCTCTCTTTTTATCATGACTATTATTTTATTTTATTTTAAGTGAGAGACAGAGAGAAATAGAATGGGCACACCAGGGCATGTAGCCGCTGCAAATGAACTCCAGAAGCATGTGCCACCATGTACATCTGACTTACATGGGTACTGGGGAATTGAACCAAGGTCCTTTGGCTTTGCAGGCATGTGCCTTAACTGCTACGCCATCTCTTCAGCTCATTTTTTTCCTGAGGCAAAGATTTATTTGAAGAAAGAAGGTAGAGAAACCCCAGAGTGTCTTGGCAAGCATGCTTATTAGGATTTCAGCCAGCATTCAAAGAAGAGGAAAAAGGAAAAGTTAACACGATTTCAGTTAGAACTCAGAGAAGTAGGCAGGCTCAGCAGTGAAAGTCCATGAGCAATTGCTTTATTGTTTTATTATTGTTTGTTTTGGCTTTGTATTTAATATTTATTTATTATTAGAGTGAGAGAATGGGAATGCCAGGGCCTTGAGCCATTACAAACAAACTCCAGACGCAAGTGCCACTATGTGCATCTGAGTTATGTTGGATACTGGGGAATAGAACCTGGGTCCTTAGGCTCCACAGGCAAGTGTCTTAACCACTAAGCCATCTTTCCAACCATGTTTTGGCTTTTTTTGTTTTGTTTTGTTTTGTTTTTTTGAGGTAGGGTTTCACTCTACCTCAGCTGACCTGGAATCCACTATGTAGTCTCAGGGTGGCTTCGAACTCACGGCAATCCTCCTACTTCTGCCTCCTGAGTGCTGGGATTAAAGGCGTGCGCCACCACACCTGGCTGTGTTTTTTTTTTTTTTTTGGTTTTGCGAGGTAGGGTCTCACTCTGGCCCAGGCTGACCTGGAATTAACTATGTAGTCTCAGGGTGGCCTTGAACTCACGGCAATCCTCCTACCTTTGCCTCCCAAGTGCTGGGATTAAAGGCGTGCGCCACCACACCTGGCTGTGTTTTTGTTTTGAGACAGGCTCTCACTAAGTTTCTTGGCAGTCTTGAACTCATTCTGTAGCCCAGCTAGGCCTTGAGCTTTCAATCCTCCTGCCTTAACCTCCCCACCAAATAAACCTGCACTGGACTTGGCTCCTCCTGCTGATATAGTTCTCTTGCAGATGAAGAAATCTAGATTCTGTAAGGATCTGGTGTGAGACACATCTGGGAAATGGCAAAGCCATGATTTAAACCCATATCTGGGACTGGAGAGATGGCTTAGAGGTTAAGGCATTTGCCTGCAAAGCCAAAGTACCCCAATTCGATTCTCCAGGCATCTGGAGTTCGTTTACAGTGGCTAGAGGCCCTGGAGTGCCCATTCCCCCCTCTCTTTTTCTCTCTACTGCCTATTTCTGTATCTCTCTCTCTCAAATAAATAAAAATAAAATATTAAAGTAGATTGAAAGTTCTTGTCCACCATGAACTGGAAGGTTGTGAGTATCTGATTATCTTGGAACCCTAGCACTTAAAAAGCAGACCCGAGAAGCCGGGTGTGGTGGCGCATGCCTTTAATCCCAGCACTCAGGAAGGCAGAGGTAGGAGGATTGCCATGAGATCGAGGCCACCCTGAGACTACAGAGTGAATTCCAGGTCAGCCTGGGCTAGAGTGAGACTCTACCTTGAAAACCAAAAAAAAAAAAAAAAAGACCCATGGCAGGTATTTGTAATCAAAGCCATGCCTACAGGATAGAAGGGAAGCAGAGACAGGAGAAACTGCCAGAAGCTCATGGGCCAGCCAGGCTGGCAAAAGTATAGGTGAGTGAGATTCTGCCTTAAAATAGGTGGATGGCATGGATTGATAATTGAAATTTGTTTTCCAACCTTCACACACATCATGGTGTGCTCACACCTTCACTCATGTTCACATGCAAGCATGTATACACATACAAAAATAAATAAATAGCCGAGCGTGGTGGTGCATGCCTTTAATCCCAGCACTTGGGAGGCAGAGGTAGGAGGATCACCGTGAGTTTGAGGCCACCCTGAGAATACGGTGAATTCCAGGTCAGCCTGGGCTTCAGCAAGACCCTACCTCGAAAAAATACCACAAAACAAATAAAGAAAGAAAGAAAGAAAGAAAGAAAGAAAGAAAGAAAGAAAGAAAGAAAGATAGATAGATAGATAGATAGATCCAGGCATGGGTGTCTCATGCCTATAGTCCCAGAACTCTGGAGGCTACGGAAGGAGGAATGCTGTCAATTTAAGGCCAGCCTGGGCTACACAGTAAGTTCCAAGTCAACTGGGGCTACAGTGAGACCTTGCTCAAGATAAACAACAGTGCTGGGAAGATTGTTCAGTAGTTAAAGGCATTTTCTTGCAAAGCTTGACAGCCCCTCAGTTCAATCTTCCGTACCCATGTAAATCCAGACACACAAAGAGGCAAATGCATCTGGAGTTGGTTTGCAATGGCAGAAGGCCCTAATGTGCCCATTCTCTCTCTCAAATAAATAAATAAAATATTCAATTTTTTTTAAAGGAAGGAAAGCTGGGCATGGTGGTGCACGCCTTTATTCCCAGCACTCTGGAAGCAGAGGTAGGAGGATCGCCGTGAGTTTAAGGCCACCCTGAGACTACATAGTGAATTCCAGGTCAGCCTGGGGTAGAGTGAGGAGTGAGTTCCAGGTCAGCATGGGCTAGAGTGAGACTCTACCTCAAAAATACATACATAGGGCCAGGCATGGTGGCGCATGCCTTTGATCCCAGAACTTGGGAGGCAGAGGTAGGAGGATCACAGTGAGTTCGAGGCCACCCTGAGACAACATAGTGAATTCCAGGTCTGCCTGAGCTAAAGTGAGACCCTACCTCGAAAAATAAAAATAAATAAATAAATAAATACATAGGGCTGGAGAGATGGCTTAGCAGTTAAGGCACTTGTTGGCAAAGCCGAAGGACTCAGGTTCAATTCCCTAGTTCCCATGTAAAGCCAGATGCACAAGGTGATTCTTACATCTGAAATTTGTTTGCAGTGGCTAGAGGCCCTAGCACACCCATTCTCTCCCTCTCTCTCTCTCTCTCTCTGCCCCTTTCTCACTTAAATAAATAAAATATTTAAAAAATAAATAAGTAACTGGGCATGGTGGCACACACCTTTAATCCCAGCACTTGGGAGGCAGAGGTAGGAGGATCACCATGAGTTCAAGGCCACCCTGAGACTACATAATTAATTCTAGGTCAGCCTGGGCTGGAGTGAGACCCTACTTCGGGGGAAAAAAAAAAAATAAAATAAAATCAGAGGCAGGTGTGGTAGCACAGGCCTGTAATCCCAGAATTTGAGAGGCTGTGGAAGGACTGTTATGAGGCCAGCCTGGGCTGGGTGGGGGTAGGGACAGGGGAGGCTGGAACAGGAGTATCTTTATGATCAGCTGGAGGACAAGGTTTGTTTGGTTTTGTTTTTTGAGTCAGGGTCTCATTCTAGCCCAGGCTGGCCTCCAATTCACAGCAATTTTCATACCTCAGCCTCCCAAGATTAAAGGTGTGCATCACCACCCCGGGGCTCCAAGTCAGTTTTTTTTTTTTTAATCTATCTGAGCAGAGTGCCACACAGATATGACAGGAGTAGCTTCAGTGAATACACTAATCATATAACACCCCAGGCTGGAGTGCAGTTCGGCGGTGTGCTGAGAAAAATGAGGTCAAATAACATTGGAAAGTTGTACGGTTGTATCTCTGAAATCCGCTTCCCATAGGAGACCTGAGCTTGACCACTTGTTATCCATCCAGTGAGGTAAAGTGTAAGAGAAAGTGGATTCCTTCCGACAGGGTCAGAAATCGCGTGACCCTGCAGACCCCCTGCAGGCCACCCCCCCCAGACCTTTGCCTGTCTGGCACCTTCAGTGCCACCACCTCTTCAGCCCCGACTCACCTGGAGATGGCGAATAGACCAGTGAGCAGTGGCAGCAGCTTGAGGGTGTCCTGGGGCAGGTAGGTAGAGAGCACGGCCAGGTTGAAGAAGTAGAGGATGAACAGCTGGACAGACTGGGCCACGAACTGCCGGTGGATCTCCACCTCACGCCTCGGTTCTCCGAAGGGCCGGAGGGCAGAAAAGCACAACAGGCTCAGCCCGTATACCAGGAGCCCTGGGCATGGGAGGAAGCACATAGGGTCACAACAACAAAAATAAAACGGGGAGCCGGGCATGGTTGTGCGTGCCTTTAATGCCAGCACTTGGGAGGCAGAGGAAGGAGGATCGCTGTGAGTTTGAGGCCACCCTGAGACTACATAGTGAATTCCAGGTCAGCCTGGACCAGAGTGAGACCCTACCTCGAAAAATAAAATAAACAGGAGGGTGGGACCAGCTCATAATAGACAGCCCATGGGCTTGGGCTCTACAGAGCTGGCAGAAGTGGTCTTGGGTGGAGATGGGCATAGAGTGCAGAGTTGGGAGGCCCTGAGGAGTTCAGGCTGTGGGTGAAGGGAAAACCCTCTTTCCAGGCCCCTCAAGTCCACTCCCTGGCTGCCCCTTTCTTCTCCCAGGGTCCAGACTCACCCAGCACAATGGGGAAGGTGGCAAAGACCCCACAGCGCAGTGTGTAGACCAGGCGGGAACTCATGGTGGGCAGCCGCGGGGCATCGAAGGGCAGGAAGGCGTATGCTCCGTACAGCAGGCAGGGGAAGAGGACGAGGGCAGCAGCCACCGAGGCCACAGCCCTCAGCACCTCACGGCCTCCGCAGCTCCCGCAGGCCCCGCAGGCCCGTCCAGGAGGTCTCACGATGGCCTCGGCCCACTTACACTCGGGGGGCTCAGGGTGGCTGATCCTGGTGGGCAGGAAGGTCCGGCGCTCCCCCTGGCTGGCTTCACAGCGCACGATGGCATCCTCCTGGGCCTGCCGCTCAATGCACCGTAAGTCGATGGGCACGAAGGCCCTGGCTGCCTTCTCAGGGAGGAACAGGCTGGCATCATCCTTAAGCGGTTCCTTTGACTCGGTGGCTACTTCTGACTCAAGGGGCTCGGGTTCAATGTCCCGCCAGCCAGGGGGATCCGGGAATGGGGCAGTGGGTTGGGGGTCAGTTCCCCAGGGTAAAGTGGCAGCCTCGCTGACCGTGCTGTCTGGACCGTCCTCAGCCCCGTCTCTGGCTGTGGGGGACCCAATGGAAGACTCCACTGTGACAGACTCAGCTCCAGGGGACTCGGTCCCACCTTCTCCCTCTGGCTGCCTGCCATTAGGAACCAAAGCCTGAGGTGGGCTCTTGTCCTTGGCCTCAGGCTCCTTCATTTCCAGCAGGGCCATTATCTCGGGTTCTGTCATTCTGGGCCTTCAGATATGAAGTCTATCACAAGGCCATGTCATCCTGAGGTGAGCGGAAGACAGTTCTTTCAGAAGCCCCCTGTTGTGGGCAAAGGAACTCTGCAGAACAGCTGTCTTGGTGGGATCTGGACAGAGCGGAGGAAGGTGTTAACACACAGGGAGGTGAGGACTGAAGTGGAGGCACCCTTGCAACATCAGTGCCATCCCACAGGACAAGAGTGAGTCAAGGGGCACAGGCCCTGGCAGCTGTGGCCTCAGTCAGCCCCACCCACGCCTTCTACCCCCCTCCACCAAAACCCCTAGAGTCATGGCTGCCCTAGGAATGTGAGAAAGTGTCTAGAACTCTTTTTCCCACCAAGGAAGAGGCTCTTCCTTGAGACAGAGCAGCCACTCCTCCACTTCCCCACCTCCCCTTCACCCTGTAGACCGTGTAGAACTTTCCTGGTCACGAATACCAGTGACCAGCTCTCCAAGCACCTGGGACTTGCAGGACACTAGGGCCCCTAGTCTCCAGTCCAGGAGCTGGTCACCTTCCAAACTATTCCGTCCGCTTCCACAGGGCGAAGGCTCTGCTCTCCTGTGGCTGCTCCCATGTCTTCCTCTGGTCTTTCTTCCCTCCCTGCCACCCTCCATCTCACGGCTCATTCCCTCCTTCCCTTCAAGGATCCTCCAACCCTTGCCCTTTGGACCCCAGGGCCCTCTTACTTTACATCTGCCAAGAGGTAAGCTTCTCCAGCGCCAGTAAAGGAGCTACTCAGCTCCCTGCTGGCTCTGCAAGTATTTCTCTGTCTCTGTCCCTTACCAGTGTCTCCAAACCTGTCTGACCAGAACAGGTGGAGCCCAGATTAAAGGGGCAGTCCTTGCCCTGAAGACTCTGCCGACAAGAAAAGGGTAGAGGAGGGTGCCATCCTTTCTGAAAGTAAGGGTGCAAGTGTAAATAAGTGTATACTTGTGTTTTTTTTTTTTTTTTTGGTTTTTCGAGATAGGGTCTCACTCTAGCTCAGGCTGACCTGGAATTCACTATGTAGTTTCAGGGTGGCCTCAAACTCATAGCGATCCTCCTACCTTTGCCTCCCCAGTGCTAGGATTTAAGGCCTGCGCCACCACGCCCGGCTTGTGTATTAAATTTTATTTATTGAGAGAGAGAGAATGGGCATACCAGGGCCTTCCACTATTGTAAATGAACTCCAGATGCATGCACCACCTTCTGCACCTGGCTTATGTGGGTCCTGGGGAATCAAACCTGGGTCCTTTGGCTTCGCAGGCAAATGCCTTAACTGCTAAGCCATCTCTCCAGCCCAAGCTTGTGTTTTAGGCACTCAGGAGGTATCAGAAGCCTAAGAGCTCCAGCTCAAGAAAGTGAGGGGAGGGAGAGTGGGCTTGTGCATTAAAGGTACCTGGGGGCTGGAGAGAAGACTTAGCGGTTAAATGCTTGCCTATGAAGCTTAAGGACTCTGGTTCAAGGCTCAATTCTCCAAGACCCACGTAAGCCAGATGCACAAGGGGGATGCATCTGGAGTTCGTTTGCAATGGCTGGAGGCCCTGGTGTGCCCATTCTCTCTCTCTCTCTCTCTCTACCTGCCTATTTATGTATCTCTCTCTCTCTCAAATAAATAAATAAATAATAAAATATTTTTTTAAAAAAGGTACCTGGAGTAGATGCCTAGAAGACACAGAATTTGTACATTTGCTCGTTCAATGTTTATGGAGCACCTGTTACTGGCAGTGTGCTCTTCTAGGCACAGATGGAGAACACAACAGAATGACAGTGAAGGTCTCTGTTGGGATAACAGATCAGAGTCTTACAACTGCATCAGTAAGAGAATTCCACTAGGGAAAATCTCTGATAAAGTTCCATTAAGCTAGTCCATGGAAGAACCTTAAGTGAAAGGCCAATGAGGGGGAAACAAGGAGCAGGGCGTGGTGGATCACACTTAGAATACCAGCTCTCCCGAGGCTGAAGTAGAAGGATTGGCATGAGTTCAAAGCCAGCCTGGGCTACAGAGTGAGTTCTAGGTCAGCCTGGACTAGAGTGAGACCCCCCCCCTCAGAAAACCAAAAAAGAAAGATAGGAAGGCAGGACGGAAGCTAGATAGCTTAGTAGGTGGAGTCAGGAGCATAGTGGCAGAAGAGCAAGGGGAATTGATCTCCCCATTATAATGTGCATACAAAACCCCAACTCCTTGCTTTTGAGTTTACAGGTTTAAGGTTAAGAAAACAATAGGCATCCAAGTTAAACAGAAGATGATCTTTTTTTAAAAAATATTTTTTTAATTTTTATTTATTTATTTGACAGAGAAAAAGAGAGAGAGGGAGAATGGGCACGCCAGGGCCTCCAGCCACTGCAAAGGAACTCCAGACACATGTGCCACCTTGTGCATCTGGCTAACATGGGTCCTGGGGAATCAAACCTGGGTCCATTGGCTTTGTAGGCTAAGCCTTCCCTCCAGCCCCAGAAAATGATCTTTCTCTCTATCTTACATCCCTTCTATCCCCACTCTCCCAACCCAGGGCCCCTCCAGTACTAGGCAAGCACTCTTCCCCTGGATGAGATCAGGGGGCAGAAATATGAGGGAGTGGCTTTTCCTGAGACCTTATCCCTAAAGCCATCTGAGGGCGGGGTCCATAGTCTAGCTGGCTCATCTGTCCCCAGGGCCCAGCACTGTGGCTAGAAGACAGCAGGGGCTGGGTGGATGTTTGCTGAGCTGCTGAGAGGTCTGCAAGGTAAAAGTCTTCCTGTGAGGCAACTTAAAAGGCTGAGACAAGAGCCATGTCTTCCCCAGCCCTTTCCAAGGAAACTTTCCCACACGTTCTTTCTGTTTGTCTCAATTGTGTAGGGGTTGGCTTTCGTATTATTATTATTTTTTTTTTAGGTAGGGTCTCCCTCTAGCCCAGGCTGACCTGGAATTCACTCTATAGTCTCAGGGTGGCCTCGAACTCACACGATCCTCCTACCACTGCCTCCTAAGTGAGCCTGGGCTAGAGGGAGACCCTACCTTGAAATCCCCCCCCAAAAAAATATTTTAAAAACAGTAATCTCACAGAGGCTTGTCTCAGATGGGGAGCTAGTTAACGGGGCAGAATAGACCACTGTAGGTCACACCAAAGCTCATGTTCCTAGCTGAAGACCCATATGTCTAGTTTAGTTTCAGCCCCTCACTGGGTCTACTGTTCATTCTCAGGCAAAATTTATATATTTTATTCATTGATTGAAACAAGATCTCATTTTTGTATCCCAAGCCAGCCTTGAATTATGTTGCCGAGGCTGGCCTCGAACTTGCGGCGTTCCTCCTGCTTCAGACTGCCCCACGCGTGCGCGGCCACGCCCAACTTTTCGAGTCGCTTTATCAATAAAGTTTTTTTTTTTTAATTCCCTCAGGGCTTTCGAGAAGCCCAGCGTTCTAGTAACTTCCCAGGAGGGAAAACGACTTTTCGCGAGATTTGGTAACAAGCCTGTCCCTGGCCCGCCGCCGCTTTCGGACAGCTATCGCGAGACTTGTTACCTAGCCCGTCCCTGGCCCACCGCAGCTTTGCGACAGCTATCGCGAGATTTGGTAGCTAGCCCGTCCGGGGCCCGCCGCAGCTTTGCGACAGCTATCGCGAGACTTGGTAGCTAGCCCGTCCCTGGCCCGCCGCAGCTTTGCAACAGCTATCGCGAGACTTGGCAGGCGAAGGAGGAGCCGTCTCTGGCAGCCGCCTCCCAGCGATGGCGGCCGAGCAGGGCCGGCGGTGGTGGTGGTGGCGGCGGCGGCAGCAGTGGCTGCGGCTACGGCCGGAGACGGCGGTGGAGGAGGCAGCGGTGGGAGGCGGAGGCTTGTGACCGGGAGCTGCCTCACCCCCGAGCCCAGGCACCATGAGCCAAGGCCCCCCTGCAGGGGAGAGCAGCGAGCCCGAAGCCAAGGTCCTCCACACGAAGCGGCTTTACCGGTGAGGAGCGGGCCGGGCCGGCGGGGAGAGCGCGTCCGCGGCGGGCACCGGGGGCGGGACTTCCGGCGCGGTGGAGCCGGGCCGGCCCGGGAGTCTCGGGACGGGCAGGGCGGAGGAAGGAGGAATTGCGTGGGAGCGCGGGAGCGGAGCCGGGCGCACGCGCAGGGAGGGCGAGGCCGGGCCGGGCTGGGGTCGCAGCCCCGGGAAGCCCCGGCAGGGACCGCTGCCCGCAGCGCACCCTGCACCCCGAGCACAAGGACTGTCCTTGACTCCGGCCCCCAGAGCCATTCGTTCACTGAGTGCGTGACCTTGGGCCTCAGTTTCCCCTTGCGATCTTGGGGGTCTGCGAAGACAGCAGCGGTGGCATGGCAGAGGGTCCAGAGTGCCCTTGGACTCGGGTGACTCAGTTCGGCCTCCCCTCCCAGCCCCATCGAGCGGGACGCAGAAGGATGGAGCGCGGGGAACCCGCTGGGTGCCCTGCCTTCCGCCCCCGTGGGAGTTAGGATCTTCATGCTGCTCGGTCTCCGAGCAGAGAGCTTGTTTGCCCGAACGGACTGCTGTCAGAGGCTCGGGCTCCATATTGGCACCTTGTCTTCGTGTATACTGCCTGCCCTGGCTTTGTAGCAGAAGGGGGTGGGGTATAAGCTGCTCAAACAGTAGTCCTCAGGTGTGACGAGTGTCCAGGGGTGACTGGACATGTGCTTGTTGAATGCTGGAAGTGCTGCCTGTCACACGGTGTGGGCACGTGTCTGTAATATTCTGTCCTTGTCACCAGCCTGAGGTCATTCCTTTGGCCAGCCTTCTGAAATTTTTTTTCCTTCTAAATCTACCTATTTATTTGTTTCTTTGGAGATAGGATCTCACTCTAGCCCAGGCTGACCTAGAACTCATGACACTCCTCCTCCTCCTGACTCCTGAGTGCTGAGAGTAAAGGCATGCACCACCCACCTGGCCAAATCTACCTTTTCCCGACACCTAACCATGACTGGCAGACTCAAGCTGATGTGGGTTTTGTTTGGTTTGGTTTGGTTTGGTTTTCCAAGGTAGGGTCTCACTCTAGCTCAGGTAGTCTCAGTGTAGCCTCGAACTCACAGCGATCCTCCTACCTCTGCCTCCCAAGTGCTGGGATTAAAGGAGTGCACCACCATGCCTGGCCTGATGTGGGTGTTTTTTTTGTTGTTGCTTTTTTTTTTTTTTTTTCTTTTTTTCTTTCCCTGGAGGTAGGGTTTCACTCTAGCCCAGGCTGACCTGGAATTCACTATGTAGTCTCAGGGTGGCCCTGAACTCAAGGCAATCTTCCTACCTCGGCCGGGCACACGCATGCCTATGCCTCCTTTTATTATTTTATTTTCAAGCAGAGGGAGGTAGGAGAGAGAAGAGGCACACTGCAGCTGCAAATGGCCTCCAGATGCATGTGCCACTTTGTACATCTGGCTTTACCTGGGTACTGAGGAACTGAACCCAGATTGTTAGGCTTTGCAGCAAGCACCTTAACCACTGAGCATCTCCAGCCCCAAGCTGATGTGTCTTGTGTTTGGCTTAATGTGTGCGTATGTGGTTGGGTTGGCTTTGAGTAGGCCAGACATTTGAAGTAGCTAGTTTTTGTGGAAGGAACTGGGAGGGTGGTCTCTCACAATGTGGTTTTACACTGTGGACCTGAGCTTCAGTAAGTTTGGGGAACTTCCACAACTAGATGTCTACAGATAGGAAATTTTGAAATCTGTTAAGGCTGTCTGAAGATAAGGAATCAGGAGAAGGGTTACTGAAAGGCCCACAAATCTCAATTAATACACTAGACCAATTTGATACTCTTTCCTGGTGCTGTGTGTAGTGTGGGTGTTTGTATGGGTATGCATATTTGTTTGTGTGTGGGAACATGTCAAGGCCAGAGGATAACTTTATGAGTGTTGTTCCTCAGGTAACTGTCCATTTCTCTGGCCTGGAGCTTACCAATTCAGCTAGACTAGTTGGCTAGAGATCCCCAGGGATCTATCTGTCTGTGTACCCTCCCTCTACCCCCACACAAAAGTACCTGGAACTTTACCTGGCACTAGGCAACTCAGGTCCTCATGCTATAAGGCAAGCACTTGACATATTAAGTTATCTCCTCAGCCTTTTCATACTTGTTTTTTTTTAATTAAATTTTTATTTAATTTAGAGGCTCCAGGGCCTCTAGCCACTGCAAACAAACTCCAGAAGCATGTGCCACCATGTGCATCTGGCTTATGTGGGTACTGGGGAATTGAACCTGAGTCCTTAGGCTTTGCAGGCAAGCGCCTTACCCACTAAGCCATCTCTCCAGTCCATCATACTTTTAAAAAATATTTAATTTATTTCTTTATTGGAGGGGGAGAGAGAGAAAATGGGCGCATTAGGGTCTCCAGCCACTGCATATGAACTTGAGGTATGTGCCACCTTGTGCATCTGACAAGCACCTTAACTGCTACACCATCTCTCCATCCCATACTTTTTTTTTTTTTCTGAGGTAGGGTCTTACTCTAGCCCAGTCTGACCTGGAACTCACTATGTAGTCTCAAGGTGGCCTTTGAACTCTTGGTGATCCTCCTACCTCTGCCTCCTGAGTTCTGGGATTAAAGGTGTGAGCTACCAGGCCTGGCTTTTTTTGTTTGTTTTTCAAGATAGGGTCTCATTCTAGCTCAAGCTGAGCTGGAATTCACTATGTAGTCTCAGGGTGGCCTCGAACTCACAGCAGTCCTCCTCCCTCTACCTCCTGAGTGCTGGGATTAAAAGTGTGCACCACCATGACCGGCTCCTGCATATTTAAAAAAATATTTTATTTAAGCCGGGCGTGGTGGCGCACGCCTTTAATCCCAGCACTCGGGAGGCAGAGGTAGGAGGATCGTCGAGAGTTCGAGGCCACCCTGAGACTACATAGTTAATTCTAGGTTAGCCTGGACCAGAGTGAGACCCTACCTCGCAAAACCAAAAAAATAAAAATAATATGTGGGTATGAACATTAAGAGAAGTGTTTACTGGGCAGTTTGATGAGCATGGTATATGCATTTAGCCAGACACTAGCAGACGTTAACACCCCTAGGGCTCATGACTACCCCTGTTGTAGGTTTTCAGTATCAGGCCACTCCCATGGAGCAGACCTCCAGTCCAATTAGAGAGTGGTTGGTCTCTCTCATAACAGACATGCCACTATTGTACCCATTGGCTCTTTTGGCCTGGCTGGCCAAATTTAAGGGTCACAGTGTCCACTGTTGAGTATCTTCACTGGTGTTTTCTCTCTCTCCCATTGAACTGCATGCAGCATAGCTTTTTCCAGCTTTGTGTCAGCTGGTCCACATGGAGGAGGCTTTCAGCACAGGTCCAATAGGATTTCTCAGTGACCTTGGAGCCCAAGTGTGTGGAGTCTTCAGCAATAGGGTCTTACCACCTATTTCTGGTGGGAAACAAGGGCCTCAGCAATGGCCTGTAATGTTTTGGGGGTAGCAGACACCTCCCTGGCCAACAACTCACTGGAAGGTATCCTGTCCCCAGATTGTATAGAAACAATCTATAGCTTCTGAGTGTTCCATTGTCCAGAAAAGTAGGTTTCCATATGACTTATTTATATCCTCTTAGGTTTTGATTAGCCCTCCCCTCTACCTTTCCTTTACTCAATCTCTTCCCTTGACCTCACTTAGACCTTTTCACCCCCATTCATCTGTTCCTCTCCTTACATACATACAGTACCATCCTATTAAGTCCCCCCTCCCTCCCTTTCTATTCCCTTTATATCCCCTTTCTCGCTTACTGGCTTCTGCTACTGAGTTTTATTCCTACTCACATAGAAGTCCAATCATTTGTAGCAAGGATCCACATATGAGAGAGAACGTGTGACATTTGGCTTTCTGGGCCTGGGCTACATCCCTAAGTGTAATCCTTTCCATATCAATCCATTTTCCAGCAAATTTCATAACTTCATTTTACTTTTCTGCTGAGTAGAACTCCATTGTGTAAATGTGCCACATCTTCAATATCCACTCAATCAGTTGAGGGCCATTTTTGTTTTTAAGAGGACCTTGCTATATTGCCTAGGCTGCTTTTTTTTTAAAAAAAACAATTTTTATTTTATTTATTTGAAAGAGAGAGAGAGAGATACAGAAATAGGCAGGGAGAGAGAGAGAGAGGGAGAGGGAGAGAATGGGTGTGCCAGGGCCTCCAGCCACTGCAAACGAACTCCAGATGCATGCACCCCCTTGTGCATCTGGCTTACGTGGGTCCTGGAGAATCAAGCCTCGAACCGGGGTCCTTAGGCTTCATAGGCAAGCGTTTAACCGCTAAGCCTTCTCTCCAGCCCAACCTAGGCTGCTTTTGAACTGAGTGTGATCTTCCTTCCCCAGCTTTCCAAGTACTAGGATTACAGGCACATACCGCCAAATTCCACTGGGGGTAGTTTATTTTGGTCGATTCACCTGTGCTGTATTGAAGGGTGTCTAGTAGCATCCACTAAGTGTATCACCTTCCCAGATAGGACAAAAAAGAAATGTCTTTATCATTGCCAGATGTCCCTTGATTAGGGTTAGGGAGTGCTGTGGCAAGATGGAGACCATGTTCATGTTTTCTTGAGAACTCTGCCTGAAATCTGCTTGTTATTTCCTCCCTAAGTCTTTAGCTTTTTTTTTCTTTTTTCTTTTAATATTTAATGTTTATTTATTTATTTGAGAAAAACAGGAAGGGATAGAGAGAAAGAGCAGAGAGAATGGGCACATCAGGGCCTCCAGCTGCTGCAAATGAACTCCAGATGCATTTGGGTCCTGGGGAATCAAACCTGGGTCCTTTGGCTTTGCAGGCAAGTGCCTTAACTGTTAAGCCATCTCTCCAGCCCGTCTTGAGCTTTTTCTTTAGACTCAGCAGCCAAGGTGAGCTGTGCACAAGGCTCAGGGGTTTATGTTTCTCTGCAGGGCCGTGGTGGAGGCTGTGCATCGGCTTGACCTCATCCTCTGCAACAAAACTGCGTATCAAGAAGTGTTCAAGCCTGAGAGCATTAGCCTGAGGAACAAGTAAGCTGAGACTAAACCACACAACTTCCTGTTTCCCTCCAACAGAAACCCTGCTGGACATATAAGCTTGCATTCTCTATAACCTACTGACCTTAGAGTACTGTAATGGACTGGGAAGTCTTTGGTCTTCCCAAGAGAGGACATGGGGATCCTTCAGTACATCTGTAGCTTCTGTAACTAGTAGACTGGTGCCATAAGAATGGCATTTGAGCCGGGCGTGGTGGCGCACGCCTTTAATCCCAGCACTTGGGAGGCAGAGGTAGCAGGATCGCCGAGAGTTCGAGGCCACCCTGAGACTACATAGTTAATTCCAGGTCAGTCTGGACCAGAGTTAGACCCTACCTTGCAAAACCAAAAAAAAAAAAAAAAAAAGAATGGCATTTGAGTTCCGGATGTGGTGGCGCATGCCTTTAATCCCATCCCAACACTAGGGAGGCAGAGGTAGGTGGATTGCTTTGAGTTCGAGGCTACTCTGAGACTACATAGTAAATCCCAGGTCAGCCTGGGCCACAGTGAGACCCAACCTTGGAAAAAAAAAAAGACAATCCTATCTAGAAAAACCAACAATAACAACAACAACAAAGAATGGCATTTGAGCAGCTGGGTATGGTGGTGCACGCCTATAATCCCAGTACTGAGGTGGGAGGGTTGCTGTGAGTTTGAGGCCAGCCTGTGCTATAGAGTAAGTTCCAGTTCAGGTCAGCCTGAGCTAGAGTAAGACCCTGTCTCAGAAGGGAGGGAGGAAGGAAGGGAGGGAGGAAGGAAGGAAGGAAATGCCAAGACGACTGACCTTGTCATACTGATGGTGAACATCGCTTGGGTGGCACACAAATGTGTTGGTGGGGGTCCTGGCATGGTGATTTCTCATGCTCCTTTACCCTATCCTCTCCCAGGCTGCGTGAGCTCTGCGTCAAGCTTATGTTCCTGCACCCAGTGGACTATGGGAGGAAGGCTGAGGAGCTGCTGTGGAGAAAAGTATACTATGAAGTTATCCAGCTTATCAAGACTAACAAAAAGGCAAGCAGAGGTCTAAAACAAAACTTGTCAAAATAGGGGAAGCTGAGGAAGTAAGAGAGCTAGGAAAGTGGGCCTATGGTTGGAGGTTAAGGGAGCCAAGGAATAGACAGCAGAGAGGAAGGACTTGGTTAAACAAAATTGAATTGAAGAAGGAGTGGAGCCTGGTGCCAGATGGGGAGCCCAGAGCGGTAGGTCTAAGGTGTAGGGCTAATTTGTGAGGGAAGAGAGGTTGATGAGGCTCCAGAGCCAAGAAGGGAAGTTTATTTCCTCAGTTGGATGAACCAGTTGTGGACAGGGGAGTGATACTCTGAACTTATTCCTTAGCCAGCCTTATCCTTTTCCCAATCTCCAGCATATCCACAGTCGGAGTACTTTGGAATGTGCCTACAGGACACATCTGGTCGCTGGTATTGGCTTCTATCAGCATCTCCTTCTGTACATTCAGTCCCACTACCAGCTTGAGCTGCAGTGCTGCATTGACTGGACCCATGTCACCGACCCCCTCATAGGTCAGTGAAACTCGAAGGTGGGCTTGCTTAGGATTTGCATGCCCCACTTCTGCCTTCTTCTCTGGGTTTCATAACTTTTTTATTTTTATTTCTTTGTTTGTTTGTGTGAGAGCGACAGAGAGGGAGAGAATGGGTGCACCAGGGCCTCCAGCCACTGCAGACAAACTCCACATAGATGCGCTACCTTGTGTATCTGGCTTATGTGGGTTCTGGGGAATTGAGCCTTGAACTGGGGTCCTTAGGCTTCACAGGCAAGCGCTTAACTGCTAAGCCATCTCTCCAGCCCTTTCATTTTAAATTTTATTATTATTTTTTTAATTGTTTTGTTTTTTTGAGGTAGAGTCTCACTCTAGCCAAGTTGACCTGGAATTAACTGTGTAGTCTCAGGGTAGCCTTGAACTCACAGCGATCCTCCTACCTCTGCCTCCTGAGTGCTGTGATTAAAGATGTGTGCCACCATGCCTGGCATAAATTTTGTTTATTTTTATTTATTTTTCTATAGCTTTTTTTGTTTTTGTTTTGTTTTTCGAGGTAGGGTCTCACTCTGGCCCAGGCTGACCTGGAATTCACTCTGCATTCTCAGGGTGGCCTCATGGCAATCCTCCTATCTTTGCCTCCCGAGTGCTGGGATTAAAGGCGTGCACTACTACACCTGGCAAGACATTTTAAAACAAAAAGTATTGAAAGTGTATTGTAATTTTGTGGTACATTGCTTGCTTGGCCAATTTTATCCTTGGATTCAATCTCCAACACTATGAAAAAGATTAATCTGAGATGGTATTTGTGGGTTTTTTTTTTCTTTTTTCATTTATTTATTTATTTATGAGAGAGAGAAAAGATGGGCATGCCACAGCCTCCAGTTTGCAAACTTGACGCATGTGTCACCTTGTGCATCTGGCTTACTTGGGTCCTGGGGCATTGAACCTGGGTCCTTTGATTTTGCAGGCAAGTGCCTTAACTGCTAAGCCATCTCCCCAGCCCCAGAGTTTTCTTGATTCAGCCTAGTAGGAGGTATCTAGAGGAGCATTAGGAAGAGTTTACAGAATAGAAGCTCCTCAGTGAGAGCCTTTAAAGTACAGCTATGAGCTGATGGCTTCTAGAGCCATCAGATACAGTTGTACATTTGTCTGAATGCGGGTGTGGTATTCCAAGTGCTGGCATCTCCATCTCTTTCCTGCCTAGATGGTGACAGAGGAATGGGCTTATGAATCAGTTAATCTCAAAATCAATCTCTGTCTTTCAGGATGCAAGAAGCCAGTGTCTGCTTCAGGGAAGGAGATGGACTGGGCACAAATGGCATGCCACCGATGTCTGGTGTACCTGGGAGATTTGTGTAAGGATTGTCTTTTTTTTTTTCTTCAAAGTAGGGTCTCACTGTAGCCCAGGTAGACCTGGAACTCACTGTGTAGTCTCAGGGTGGCCTTAAACTCTTGAGTTTTAGACCACCTTGACACTACATAGTGAATTCCAGGTCAGCCAGGCCTAGAAAAAAAAACCTTACAACTTGTCTCCTAGTTGATGATCCTCCCAGGCAATTGTTACAGCTTTTGACCAGGCTCCTAATTTGGTGGCTGGGAGGAAGGAGTCCATGAACATGAAATCATTGCATTTCCCTTCTTCCTTCAGCGCGCTATCAGAATGAATTGGCTGGCGTAGACACTGAGCTACTAGCTGAGAGATTTTACTACCAAGCTCTGTCAGTAGCTCCCCAGATTGGTAAGTGCCTTCCTTTGATCTCCCAACCAGAGCATTTCTAAGAGGTAGACAGTTCTGTTGTGGTAACAGACAGGCCTTGTATTTCCCTAGGACCTTGCCAACCCCTCTCATATTTCACCCTGCACGTATGTTCTCCCCATGTGGCACGCGCACACACACACACACACACACACACACGATGATGGAAAAGGAAGAGAATCAGGGGTCTTACTAAGAAGGAGGGCAGAAGATGGTCCCCTGACTGTGAGAGGGTTCTTAGAAAGAGATGATCTGGGGCTAGAGAAATGGCTCAGCAGTTAAGGCACTTGCCTGTGGAGCCGAAGGACCCAGGTTTGATTCTTCAGGACCCATGTAAGCCAGATGCATAGGGTGGCACATGTGCCAGGAGTGCACTTGCACTGGCTAGAGGTTCTGGCCTGCCCATTCTCTCTCTCAAATAAATAAGTTTTTTAAAAAAGAGAGAGATGATTTGTCAGGAGGTTCAGTGAGACAAGGTAGTATAAGATTATTACAGGGAGATATTGGGATTTACATGTAGGGTTTAGGAAGGAAACCACAACAGATGTGAAAGAAGGGTTAGGGAAGCCGGGCGTGGTGGCGCACGCCTTTAATCCCAGCACTCAGGAGGCAGAGGTAGGAGGATCACCACGAGTTTGAGGCCACCCTGAGACTACATAGTGAATTCCAGGTCAGCCTGGGCTAGAGTGAGACCCTATCTCAAAAAACAACAAAAACAAAAAAAAAGAAGGGATAGGGCTCTGAGACAACCACAGTGGAAGCTGGAGGGTGCATCCCCACGTGCCACGTGCAGGTAACCTCTGGCAAACCAGACAGGAACGGGCTGGTAATAGTCTCCCTGAGGAGCTGGATTGAGGTGCTAACCACCTGAGACCCCAGCTGAGGCCTCTGATTCTTAGCATTGTTTGGTTGGGCCTGACAACTTTGATTTGGTTACTGTGGTTTTTATTCTGCATGAATCCCCTTTCTTTCCAGGAATGCCTTTCAACCAGCTGGGCACCCTTGCAGGCAGTAAATACTACAATGTGGAAGCCATGTATTGCTACTTGCGCTGGTGAGTGTTGCCAGGTCTTCCCCAGCCCTACAACCCTGCTTTCTTGTCTGTTTTGTTCCTGGTTCTCTGCCTCCATCTTCTTTTCCTCTTCCTGGCTGAGAAAGGGGAATGCTACATTGAGCGGCCCTTGACTCACACACAGAATTTTTTTTTTTTTTTTTTTTTGAGGTAGGGTTTCACTCTGGTCCAGGCTGACCTGGAATTAACTATGTAGTCTCAGGGTGGCCTCAAACTCATGGCAATCCTCTTATCTCTGCCTCCTGAGTGCTGGGATTAAAGTCGTGCACCACCACACCTGGCTTCAGACTTGCTGTTTTTCAGAGCTACATGGATTTGTGGGTATTTAATGTAACTATGGGGTTTCTGTCTTTTGTCTCTCTCTCTCTTTTTTTTTTTTTTCCTTTTTAAGAAAGGGTTTTTCTCTAGCCCGGGCTGACCTGGAACTCACTCTGTAGTCTCAAACTGACCTCCAATTCAAGGCGATCTGGGATTAAAGGTGTGTCCATCCACACCCGCTTTTTGTCTTTTTTTTTTCCTCCATTTTTCCAGGTATGGTTTCACTCTAGCCCAGGCTGACCTGGAATTCACTCTGTAGTCTCAGGGTGGCCTCAAACTCATGGTGATCCTCCTACCTCTGCCTCCTGAGTTCTGGGTTTAAACGCCTGGCTTGTTTCTTTTTTGAGATGGTCTTGCTATGTAGCCCTAGCTGGCGTCTTGCTGCCTCCTGAGTGCTAGTATTGCAATTTCATGATGCTGCATCCAGCCAGAATTGGTTTTGGTTTTTTGAGGTAGGCTCTTACTCTAGCCCAGGCTGACCTGGAATTGACTATGTCTCAGGGTGGCCTTGAACTCGTGGCAATCCTCCTACCTCTGCCTCCCGAGTGCTGGGATTAAAAGCGTGTGCCATCACGCCCAGCCATAATTGCTTTTTATGAAGGAAATCCATGTGATATAGTTGATAGAATTTTGCTAAAATGGCATTGCAACAGCTCCCAAATTCTTGTGTTCCGGTGTCTGTGATGTGACACTCTGAAGGGACTAGCTTAGCAGCAGGTGGCTTGCTGCATTCCCAGGTCAGAACCTTATTAAGGAAAAAAAATTTAGGGCACCCAAAATTATTCAGGCTTAAGGTCCTGAGTCGCCATAATTAAGTGCACGAGGCTGATAGATAACTGAAGTGCCACTGGTGAAATTGTTTTGAGTAGTAAACTAACTGCCTGAACAACTCCACTCTTTCACCTAATCGGGGACAAAGTTAGCTGGAGAAGCCAACTAGGAGGAGGAGCTTGGAAAATGAGCTGACTCCAAGCAAAGGGAGTTGGTAGAATGGTCTTCAGAGCTCACGTGGGTATATTCTAGCATACCCAAATAGTGAATGGTCAAGCATTTAAGTAGTAAAATACTTCGTTTTACCTTCTAATTCTATGATCCTTGAATTTTGCCACCACACTTGTTTTAAGGGTTAGCCTTTAGAATTGAGCTGGTTTCAAGGTCAAAGAAATCTGGAAGTCTTGGTAGCCCCCCTGGTGTACACTTTTTAAATTTTAGCATTCAGGTGATGGAAGCCGGAAGATTGCTGTGAGTTTGAGGTCAGCCTGGGGTACATAGTGAGTTCAAGGCTAGTTTGGGCTACATAGCAAAACCCTGTCTTCAAAACAACAAAAAAGGGCTACAGAGATGGCTTAGTGGTTAAGGCACTTGCCAGCAAAGCCAGAGGACCCAGGTCCAGTTTCCCAGTACCCAGGTAAAGCCAGATGTACAAGGTGACACACCCTCTGGAGTTGATTTGCACTGGCTAGAGGCCCTGGCATGCCCATATTCTCTCTGTCTCTTAAATAAATACTTTTAAAACAGTTTTTTAATCAACTATTATTTGAGACAGAAAGAGAAAAAAGAGAATGGGTGCACCAGGGACTCTAGCCACTACAAACAAACTCCAGATGCATGCACCCCCTTGTGCATCTGGCTTACACGGGACCTGGGGAATTGAACTTGGGTCCTTAGGCTTTGCAGGCAAACGCCTTAACTGCTAAGCCATCTCTCCAGCCCTCAAATAAATATTTTTTCTTAAAAAAAAAAAAAGAAATCTGAATGGTTGGCCCATCTCAGCTCCCCTCACTCTCTACGGTCTTGTGGTGTCATGCTTGTGGTGGAGGTAGACTTGTATAGTATTGTTAGTACAGAGCTATTACATAGCCTTTCCACCTGGTATGGGATGTAAGAAGAGAGAAACAGACCCCATTTCTCAATGGAATAACTTGTGGCTATCCTTAATTCACCACAGACATTTTTGAAACATTATTTAATTTTCTTATAATTTAAAAAAAGATTTATTATTTATTTATTTATATGAGAGAGAAAGGGAGGGAGAGGGAAAGAATGGGTGCATCACGGCCTCCACCCACTGCAAACGAACTCCAGATGCAAGCACCTTAACCACTAAGCCATCTCTCTAGCCTTTTGGTTTTTCAAGGTTGGGTCTCACTCTGGCCCAGGATGACCTGAAATAATTCACTATGTAGTCTCAGGGTGGCCTCAGATTCACAGCGATCCTCCTACCTCTCCCTTCCAAGGGCTGGAATTAAAGGCGTGTACCACCACACCCAGCTTTTTTTTTTTTTTTTTTTTTTTTTTTTTTTTAAGGTAGGGTTTCACTCTAACTCAGGCTGACCTGGAATTCACTCTGTATTCTCAGGGTGGCCTTGAACTCTCGGCGATCCTACTACCTCTACCTCCCGAGTGCTGGGATTAAAGGCGTGCGCCACCACGCCCGGCTTAAGCCTGAACACTTTTAATCCCAGCCCTCGGAAGACAGAGGTAGGAGGATCGCTGTGAATCTGAGGCCACCCTGAGACTACATAGTGAATTATTTCAGGTCAGCCTGGGCAAGAGTGAGATCTTACCACAAAAAAGAAAAGAAAAACCTGGACACCATCCAGATGTTGTAGCACACACCTTTAATTGTAGCAGTCCCTTTAATCCTGGCACTCAGGAGGCTGAGATAGGAGGGTCACTAAGTTTGAAGCTAGTCTAAGACTACAGAGTGAGTTCCAGGTTAGCCTGGGCTAGAGTGAGGCCCTACCTTGAAAAATAAAATAATAAAAATAAAAGGACATGTGGTTGTACAAGTGTATATTTGTAATCCCAGCATTTGGGAGGTAGCGGGTAGGATGATCAGAAATTCAAGGCCAACTTCAGCTATATGAGACTGTTTCAAAACAGAGCAAGATTTAAAAACAATAAACAAGACAAAGCATATCACATAGAGTCAAAGTAATTTGTTGGTTTTGAAGTTTGCAGTGGAGGACCAAGATGGACAGTTTCTTGTAAGACTTGTTTATAATGGGAAGAGGAAGAAGGGAGACACAGGGATCACAGAGATTCAGAGTCACTCCACATATCTCTTTGGGATACATAGAGAAAGAAAAGAAGGGAGAGACAGAAAGGGGGTGCATGCACTAGAGGTGGGAGAGAAAAGGGGAGAAATGCATGTACCTTATAGCAAGAGAGCCAAAAAGAGCAAGTGAAGTGCAGGGAGTGGGTTTTATGGGAAGAGATGAGAAATTGCTCTGTAAGGCAGAGGCCTTAGGTGATTGCAGAAGTGTGGGTTGGGAGAAGATGGCCTGCCCTCCTCTTAGCCCAGAGGTATTCTTAACTACCATACCACTAGGTAGTCCCAGAATCCCTGGATTAACATGGCAAGGTGGTGGTGGTTGTGGCAGCAGATGGGCAGAGAACCCTAAGACTCTTAACAGAAGTGACATAAGTTTGCATTGGAGACTAAACCTTACCATGTGTCAGCTGTGTGACCTTGGGCAATTTGTTCTTGCAGGCTTCTTTTCTCATCTTTAAATGTGGACAATATTAGGGTACTCTGGGTACCTGACACAGTAGTTACTCAATACGTATTTTTTTTTGAATGAGTGTTGAAGAAATAACTGAAATAATGCAGGTAAATATACTTGATTATAAATACATGCTTGTTCAGAGCTGCCTATTACAAAGTTAGCAAGTGTATCAGGGCTGGTAAGTTAAGCTTGTACCATAGAGTAGCATTGTCTCCGTTTAGATAGCAACAAGAGTAAGGAAGACATGGCTCTCCTTGGATGACTGCAGTTGTGTGTGCTTATACTTCACCAGGAAAGATAGCTCACAGGTCTTCTCCCCTACAAGGAAGTTGAGCTTGGGGCACACTCTATGTACTAGTAACACTGTTCTTGAAAGTTCCAGAGGTAACCTTTCCCCTTCCTCCTGTCCCCTGCCCTGACACAGTAACTCACCTTTGTTTCTTCTTCAGCATCCAGTCAGAGGTGTCCTTTGAGGGAGCCTATGGGAACCTCAAGCGGCTGTATGACAAGGCAGCCAAAATGTACCACCAGCTGAAAAAGTGTGAGACTCGTAAACTGTCCCCCAGCAAAAAGCGGTGAGTGGGTGGGCAAGAGGGTCTAGCTGTCGCCCTGCAATGGGATCACTAGAGATTTGGAGTCATTCAACATGTTCTTTGGCTCTTCTTGCTTCAGATGTAAGGACATCAAGAGGTTGCTGGTGAACTTCATGTACCTGCAAAGCTTGCTGCAGCCCAAAAGCAGGTAAGTAGAGAAGAGCATGAACAGGAACTGTATTAGACAAGCCCCAGCCTGACCGCTCCTTTACACGTGAGCCAAGGAGGGAGTGCACGCTGAACTCAAGTCTTACACTTAGTCTGTCCTTGGCATTCCTCACTATTTTGCCCAAGAGCTCTGTGCTCATCTAACAGCTTGCATGCTGACACACAGTGAGTACTTACTAGATGTTGAAGGCGGGACTACACACACTCCTTTCTTGTGTGTGTGTTTGTTTGTTATTTATTTATTTATTGAGGTAGGGTCTTACTCTAGACCAGGCTGAAGTATTTTACTTATTTGAGAGAAAGAGACAGAGAATGGGTGTGCCTGGCCCTCTAGCCACTGCAAACGAACTCCAGATGCATGAGCCACCATCTGGCTTACAAGGGTACTGGGGAATCCATCCTGGATCTTCAGGCTTTGTAGGCAAGTACCTTGACCACTAAGCCATCTCTCCAGCCCCTTTTTTTTGTTTTTTCCAAGGTAGGATCTGGAATTCACTATATAGTCTCAGGCTGCCTCAAACTTGGTGATCCTCCTACCTCTCAAGTGCTGGGATTAAAGGTGTGTGTCACCACTCCTTATTTCTTTTTCTTTTCTTTTCTTTTCTTTTCTTTTCTTTTCTTTTCTTTTTTTTTTTTTTTTTTTTTTTTTTTTTTTTTGGTTTTGCGAGGTAGGGTTTCAGGGTGGCCTCGAACTCACGGCAATCCTCCTACATCTGCCTCTCAAGTGCTGGGATTAAAGGCATGCACCACCACGCCCGGCTTTTTATTTATTTATTTATTTTGTGGGTTTTTTTTTTTCTTTCTTTTTTTTTATTTTTGTTTTTTTGAGGTAGGGTCTCACTCTGGTCCAGGCTGACCTGGAATTCACTGTGTAGTCTCAGGGTGGCCTTGAACTAATGGCAGTCCTCCTACCTCTGCCTCCCGAGTGCTGGGATTAAAGATGTGCGCCACCACGCCCGGCTCTTATTATTATTTTTTTTTTTTTGGTTTTGCGAGATAGGGTCTCACTCTGGTCCAGGCTGACCTGGAATTAACTATGTAGTCTCAGGGTGTCCTCCAACTCTCGGCGATCCTCCTACCTCTGCCTCTCGAGTGCTGGGATTAAAGGCGTGCACCCCCATGCCCAGCTTTATTTCATTTTTTTTTAAACATTTCATTTTATTTGTTTGAGAGAGAGAATGGCATGCCAGGGCCTTCAGCCACCATAAATAAACTCCAGATGCATATGCCACCTTGTGCGTCTGGCTTATGTGTGTCCTGGGAAACTGAACTTAGGCCCTTTGGCTTTGCAGGCAAATACCTTAACCACTAAGCTATCTCTCCAGCCCTTGTTTCTTTTTTTTTTTTTTCCAAAAAAAATTTTTTTTTAAAGATTTATTTATTTATTTGAGAGAGGGAGAGAGAGCGAGAATGGGCATGCCAGGGCCTCTAGCCACTGCAAACGAGCTCCGATGCATGCACCACGTGCATCTGGCTTACGTGGGACCTGGAGAATTGAACCGGGGTCCTTAGGCTTCGCAGGCATTCACCTTAACTGCTAAACCATCTCTCCAGCCCTAAAAATTTTTTTTATTATATTTTATTTGAGAGAGAGAAAGAGGCAGATATATAGAGAGTAGGTGCTCCAGGACCTCTAGCCACTGCAGACAAACACTCCAGATGCATGTGCCACCTTGTGCATTGGGCTTACGTGGGTACTGGGGAATCGAACCTTGGTCCTTAGGCTTCACAGGCAAGTGCTTTAACTGCTAAGCCATTTTTCTAGCCCTTGTTTCATTTTTTTAAGTTAGGGTCTCACCCATTCTGACTTGGAACTCACTCTTTAGTTCCAGGCTGGCCTTGAACTCTGATCTTCCTACATCTATGCCTCCCAAGTGCTGGGGATCAAAGAAGGCATGCCTGGCCCCCCAGTGGTTTTTTTTTTTTTCCTGGTTTATTGAGGTAGTGTATTGCTCTAGTCCAGGCTGACCTGGAATACTCTAAAGTGTCAGGCTGGCCTTGAACTTTCAGTTATCCTCCTACCTCAGTCTGAGGAGTGCTGGGATTAAAGGCATGTACCACCATGCCTGGCTCTACATGTATTATTATTTTTTTTAATGGAGAGTGGGAGGAAGGAGGTTATGAATTATTGCACCAGGACTTTCAGCTGCTGCAGTCAAACTCCAGACGTGTGCACCATCTTGTGCTCATGTCTGACCTTGTATGCTTCTGTCACCTTGTGCAACTGGCTTAGGTGGGATCTGGAGAGTTGAGCATAGGTCCTTAACCCTAACCCTAGCCCTGTATGTGTTTTTTGTTGTTTGTTCGTTTGCTTTTGCAGTAGTGGAAATTGAACCTGGGTCTGGTATGTGTGACCTGGAGCCTCTCTCCCATTTTGTCATTTTTAAAAATTATTTTATTTTATTTTATTTATTTATTTGAGGGGGCAGATAGAATGGGCACACCAGGACCTCTTAGTCATTGCAAATGAACTCCAGACACATGCGCCCCCTAGTGCATCTGGCTTACGTGGGTACTAGGTAATCTAACCCGGGCCCTTATGCTTCACAGGCAAGCACCTTAACTGCTAAGCCATCTCTCCAGCCCATTTTGTCATCTTTGAGTTCCATCCAGCCCCAGTCTTTCTGAAGTTGTTTCTATAGTTTTTTCTTTTTTTTTTTTCCCCAATGCTTGAGATCGAAGCAAGCATTTCACCATTGAGCAACATCCCTAGTCCTCTCTGAGTTTTGTATTGCCTGTTCTTTGTCCCACCCTATCACTGACCACTGACCCCTCCTGTTCCTTCTGCCATTCCGTAGCTCCATGGACTCAGAACTGACCTTGCTTTGCCAGTCAGTCCTAGAGGATTTCAACCTCTGCCTCTTCTACCTACCCTCCTCACCCAGTCTTGGCCTGGCCAGTGAGGATGAGGAGGAGTGTGAGAATGGATATGCTTTCCTCCCTGACCTCCTCATATTTCAAATGGCCATCATCTGCCTGATGGGTGTGCACAGCTTAAAGAGAGCAGGTATGCTTTTCCATGTTCCATTGCCTTGCTTTGTAGCTTGGTACTCACCGACTTCCACAAATAACCCCTTCCTTGCCTGTGTGCTGGAGCTAGTGTAGGAAGCAGCGACAGCTGTGGGCTTGCTCCCCTTTCTTCCCCCCACCCCCAAGTCTCTGGTGCACACATTGCCAAGCATGCAGGCCTTGCTGTTGGGCACTTAGGCAGTTCTGGAACTAGATAGAGCAAGAGCAGGTTCTTGGGGAAAGCCTCAAAGGCAGAGAGAAGTTGATGCAGGGTGAGAGGGAGCATCTACGTGCCAGAGTGTCGAGTGGGCTGGCACATTTTACGTGATGGGAAGCAAATAGTAGTCTCCAGACTTGGGGGATACGTTCATGGTAGGTGAGAGGGGTAGTTGGGAGTTTGGTGAGGTGAGAATGAGAGATAGATTGGAACTGACCGTGCTGTGCTCTCCTTGCTTCAGGATCCAAGCAGTACAGTGCAGCTATTGCCTTCACCCTGGCACTCTTCTCCCACCTCGTCAATCATGTCAACATCCGGCTGCAGGCTGAGCTGGAAGAGGGCGAGAACCCTGTTCCAACATTCCAAAGTGATGGCGCAGGTACAGGGTGGAGGAAGGGATGTCTAGGAAGGTGGGTGTGGGGAATAAGGAAGGAGAAGTGGGTGGTGGAGGGCACCTGGCAGCTTTCGGGTCCCAGTTTTTTCCTAGGCTCTACTTCTCCTTTTTGCCAGATGAACCAGAGTCAAAAGAATCACTGAAGGAGGAGGAGCCAGAGCCTGAGCCTGAGCCTCCCCCCACAGCCTCACAAGGTGATGATGAGGGCAGAAAGAGCCGGAGGTTCTCCCGTCTGTCGTGCCTCCGTCGTCGTCGCCACCACCCCCCCAAGGCTGGTGATGATAGTGACCTGAGTGAAGGTTTTGAATCAGATTCAAGCCGTGACTCAGCCCAGGCCAGCGAAGACTCGGACAGTGGCTCTGACAAGAGTTTGGAAGGTGGAGGCACAGCCTTTGATGCAGAGACAGACTCAGAAATGAATAGCCAAGAGTCTCGATCGGATCTGGAAGATATGGAGGATGAGGAAGGGATACAGTCTCCAGCCCTGGAGCCCCCTCGAGCCCGATCAGAGGCTTCCGATTCCCTCAATGGCCCTCTGGGCCCCAGTGAGGCTAGCATTGCCAGCAATCTACAAGCCATGTCCACCCAGATGTTCCAGACCAAGCGCTGTTTCCGACTGGCCCCCACCTTCAGCAACCTTCTCCTCCAGCCCACTGCTGAGCCTCATACTTTGGCCAGTTGCAGGCCCTGTGTCAACGGGGATGTGGACAAGCCTTTGGAGCCAGGTGCTTGCTGCCAACCCTTGACACTCCATTGTAGCCCAAGAGTCCTTTATCCTGCTCACTTCCTCCTTTGCTGTTGCCAACCCATTTCCTAGTTTTAACATTTTTTTCACCTCCCCAAGGTAGGGTTTGCTAGCCAAGGCTGACCTGGATTCACTATGTAGTCTCAGGCTGGCCTTAAACTTACAGCAATCCTTCTACCTCTGCCTTCCAGAGTGTTGGAACTAAAGGCATGTGCCACTATGCCCAGTTTTAACTATTTTTCCCCTCCATGTTGACTTGGGGTTTTGGCACTCTCGCTACACATTTGCAGCTGCACTGCCTCCCTTCATGCCATCAGGGAGCCTTCGGGGCTCCTGGAAACTAGACATACTGCCCCCAACAGGGTAGTGGATTTAAGTGAGCCTTCTCTGCGTGTCATGGCTGCAGAGGGAGTGTCTGTTTGACCCCCAGCAAGGTTGTTGAACCTGCTCTGTGTCAAGCACTAGACTGGACTGTTTGAGGGCAGTGTCTTCCTTTCTAGTTCCATAACACTCTATGCTGGGAGAGTAGTTAGCCATCCCTACTCTAAATGATGTCTTTAACCTGCAAACTTTATACAGTGTGCCCCTCCTCCCTTGTGTGGAACATACAGAAACATGTCCTCCTTTGCCCCAAGCCTGCTATTTGTGATTTCTTACTTGCCCCTAGGTTTTAGCTCAAGTCACTTGAGGGTCAGGATGCTCTGGGTTCCCTGGGATGTGTACTCCACTTCAGCCCTCACCTTTCCTAGCTGGTGACTTACCTGTAATCCTGACTAGACAGAGCTTTGGAGAACACAACCGTATATGCCTTTGTTTCCCTATTGCCTGGCATAAGGGTGGGACTTGAGAAAGTTTGAATACGGGCTGGAGATGTAGCTTCATTGGTAGAGTGCTTGCATAGCATGCACAAAGCCCTATGCTTGATCTCCAGCACTGCATAGAACCAGATGTGGTGATGAATACCTGTAATCCCAGGTAGAGGCAGGATATTCAAGGTCATCCTCAACTACATAGAGACAAAGTTTGAGGCCAGCCTGTGCTACATAAGACCCTGTCTCAAAAGACAAAAAGGGAGGGAAAGGGGTGGGAGGGAAAGGGAAGCAGAGGAAAAAAAATTTTTTGTTTTACTCTAGCTCAGGCTGGCCTGGAATTTACTATCTTTTGTTGTTGTTGTTTTGTTTTCTTTTCTTTTTGTTTTCCAAGGTAGGGTCTCACTCTAGCTTAGGCTGACCTGGAATTCACTATGTATGGAATTCACTTGAACTCATGGTGATCCTACCTCTGCCTCCCGAGTGCTGAGATTAAAGGCGTGTGCCACCGCACCTGGCTGGGATTCACTTTGTAATCACAGGCTGGACTCAAAACTCATGGCAATCCTCCTACCTCTGCCTCCTGAGTGCTGGGATTAAAGGTGTGCACCACCATGCCCAGCAAGAAAAAAATTTTAAGTGAATGAAACAATGAATACAGAAGCTGTTCCTCAGAAAACGAAGTAACCTGCCCAGGTTCTGACTTAGAATGTAGACCAGCTCTCTCTTCCCCCATTCTCTTCTTTAGCCCTGTGACCTGGCCTGAACATCCACATGAGTCTGTTCCTCCTTCCCAGCCTGGCTAGGAAGGGGAGGATTCGTAATATACTTTTGAATATATTTCTTTTTGTCTTTTATCTGTGTCATGCTTTAGGGTTACCCTATCACTTTGGTTATATGTAAGATTTGTCTTTGATCTCTGGGTCCTTCACTTTTTTTTTTTTTTTTTTTTTTTTTTTTTTTTTTTTTTGAGTTAGGGTCTTGCTCTAGCCCAGGCTGACCTGGAATTCACTATGTAATCTCAAAATGGCCTTGAAATCATGGCGATCCTTCTACCGCTGCCTCCTGAATGTTGGGATTAAAGGCATGCATCACCATGCCCCACTAAACTTTTTACTTATTTATTTGAGTTAGGCAGGCAGAAAGAGAATGAGTGGGCCAGGGCCTTCAGCCACTGCAAACAAACTCCAGACACACGTGCCACTTTGTACATCTGGTGTCACAAAAGTACTGGGGAATCAAACTCTGGTTCTCAGGTTTTGCAGGCAAGCGCCTTAACCACTGAGCCATCACACCTGTGTCTCCCTCCCCCCCCCCCTCTTTTTTTGGGAGGGGGTTTGAGGTAGGGTCTCACTCTGGTCCAGGCTGACCTGGAATTCACGATATAGTCTCAGGGTGGCCTCAAACTCATGGCGAGCCTCCTACCTCTGCCTCCCAAGTGCTGGGATTAAACGTGCGTGCCAACATGTCCGGCTTTTTTTTTTTTAATATTATTTATTTATTTATTTGATAGAGAGAAAGAATGGGCGCACCAGGGCCTCTAGCACTGCAAAGGAACTCCAGATGCATGCGCCCCCTCGTGCATCTGCCTTACGTGGGTTCTGGAGAATCGAACCGGGGTCCTTTGGCTCTACAGGCAAAGGCCTTAACCGCTAAACCATCTCTCCAGGCCTCTCATTTAAAAAATATTTTTAATTATTTATTTGCAAGCAGAAATATATATAGAGAGAGACACAGAATACGAGTGTGCCAGGGCCTGTAGTCACTGCAAAGTCCAGATAACATGCGCCACTTTGTGCATCTGGCTCATGCAGGTACTGAGGAATTGAACCTGGGTGATTAGGATTTGCAGGCAAGCACCTTAACCACTGAGCTATCTCCCCAGCCCCCCTTTGCTATTTCCTTTTCTTTTTTTTCTTTTTTTCCTTGAGGTAGGGTGTCACTCTATCCCAGGCTGACATCAAATTCGCTAATGGCCATCTTCCTACCTGTCTCAATCAAAAGATAGAGAGTGATTGAGGAAGACATCTGACATCAACCTCTGCCTCCATCCACATGCACACACACGCACACAGAAAAGCAGGAGACCAGGGAGCTGGAAAATCATGATGTGACCCTGTGTTTCTTGTGTTCCCCTTACAGCTGGCTTCCTCTGATTGCCCTGTCTTCTAGCCCAGCACAGGTGCTTCAGGAACAGGCCAGCTGAATGGGTAACAGTCACCTGCTCAAATAGGCTCCAGTCTGAAACCATCATTAAAGGCCCCAGACTCACGGTTTAAAAGTAATGAGCCCGAGCTGGGTGTGGTGGTACACACTTGCCGTCCCAGCACTCGGGAGGCTGAGGTAGGAGGATTGCCATGAGTTTGAGCCCAGCCTGGGCTAGAGTGAGTTCCAGATCAGCCTGAGTTAGGATGACACCCTGCTTCAAAAAAAAAAAAAAAAAAAAAAAAAAAAACAAAAACCGGGTGTGGTGGTGCATGCCTTTAATCCCAGCACTCGGCAGGCAGAGGTAGGAGGATTGCCATGAGTTTGAGCCCAGCCTGGGTTAGAGTGAGTTCCAGATCAGCCTGAGTTAGAATGACACCCTGCTTCAAAAAAAAAAAAAAAAAAAAAACCGGGCGTGGTGGTGCATGCCTTTAATCCCAGCACTCGGCAGGCAGAGGTAGGAGGATTGCCATGAATTCAAGGCCACCCTGAGACTACATAGTGAATTCCAGGTCAGCCTGGGCTAGAGCAAGACCCTACCTTGAAAACAAAAAAAAAAAAAAAAAAAGAGTGAAGCTGGAATAATGGGTCAGGAATGTAACAGTTTATGTCAGAATTCCTCTCAAGAATCTGGGTAGTGTAGTGTGGGTGTGAACATGCTCACCACAAGGTGCTGGGGCCTTTTGCTAAGTGTTGTATATTGCTTACACCGGTTTCCTCTCATTTCTGCCCAACCTCAGCCTCTGAGGAAGGCTCTGAATCAGAGGGAAGTGAGTCTAGCGGCCGCTCCTGTCGCAGTGAACGCAGTGTCCAGGAGAAGCTGCAGGTCCTGACAGCTGAAGGCCTGCTTCCTGCTGTGAAGGTCTTCCTGGACTGGCTCCGCACCAACCCTGACCTCATCATCGTGTGTGCGCAGGTATCACACCCCTCTCTGCTGCTCTGTCTTGTGTCTGCCAAATACCGTCTGGGCTGCAATAGTAGACGTGACCGTGGCTCTCAAAGAGTAGGTGACAGAGTGACTGCTTATTCTGCTTTATTCCCCCGATGCTGGCTTCACGCCTAACATTCTGGATAATGTTGGCCAGGCTCAGTGAACATAGGCATCAAGAAGAGGAAGAGGCACTGAGTCGAGGATAGTGAGTTTTGGGCACAGGCTGAGGTGTTCCCAGTAGGGGCAGAGGCTTGGGAGAGTCACACAGCAGGAGCCCGTGTTGTCAGACTTGCTGCCCTGGGGCCAGGTGGGCCATGCACCCCTTTCAAGTCCCAGTCTCAGTCTTGAGCCTTTTGTTACTGGAGGCGTGTATTCAGTGTCCAGTGCTGTGCTGTGGAAGACCTCTCCTGTGGGCTTCTGTTAGACTTGGAGAAGCCACCTCCTCCAGCACTCACATTTCTCACTTCAGTGGTCCAGGAGTCACTTCCTGGGGCCTCACTGCCTTTTCATGAAACAGTCAGCTGCTGAACACATTCCCTTTCTGATCCTCATAGGGTTAGCACTCCTGTTTCCAAGTCCTCCATGAGTTCTTGGTCTCTATTTATTTGATACACAGAGTGAGGCAGAGAGAGAGAGAGACAGGCACACCACTGCAAATGAATTCCAGATGCATGTGCATCTGGCTTACATGGGTTCTGGGGAGTTGAACCTGGGTCCTTAGGCTTCACAGGCAAGTGCCTTAACTGCTAAACCATCTTTCCAGCCTGTTGGCCTCTTGTTAATTTGCCCTGCAAGTCCCTCTGTGCCTCATTGCTCAGCCCCAGGCCCCAGGTGTGGTGCTTGTCTTGCTCAAGGCCCCTCTTCCTTCCCTCCAGAGTTCTCAAAGTTTGTGGAATCGCCTGTCTGTGTTGCTGAATCTGTTGCCAGCTGCTAATGAACTTCAGGATTCTGGTGAGTGGGGCCCTAGCACTCCCTTCTCATTTCCTTTCCCTCATTGGTTCCACCAAACCTGTCTGATACCCTTCCTGTAACCCAGCCTTGGGGTAAAGAGGGTAATGGGACTGCTGTGGAGACTCAGTAGCACACAGCAGTCATTGTGTGGTCCAGGCTTCTCCAGTTTCTACCCCAGCACTGCCCCACTGAAGGCAGGTGACCTGACTTACAATTGGGGATGCTCCCTGGGGAAGGCCTGCGGTGAACAAGAGCTGAAAGAGAGGAGTCTGGAAGCCAGGCCTGCTACTGTATGTGGGCAGAGGATGACCTCCAGAGGTCATCAGCTACCTCATCCTCTCCTCCCATCCTCCCCACCTAGAAACCCCCCCCACCACCACCACCTGCTCTTCCTCCTGAAACTCTCCCAGGGCTGGGGAGTCTCTGGAGCCTTCCCGGACTCACTGTCCTTGTTCTCCCACTTCCTTGCTTTGCTTCTGTGAGCTTCCAGCTCTGGGATCTAAAGCTCTGTCCTCCTGGCCCATCTGTCTTGTCTCCTTCCTCCCCGCTTCTATCCTAGGGTTCTTCCTGTCTCGTTGGCTTGGTAATTCCCCAAGGGAGGGTTGTATTCCCTGACTAGGAATTCCCAGGGCAGTGGTCTGATGTCCTGCTTTTGTCCAGGCCTGGCCCTGTGTCCTGAGGTCCAAAGTCTCATTGAAGGCTGTGAGCTGCCTGACCTCCCTGCTGGCCTGCTGCTTCCAGAGGACATGGCGCTGCGCAACCTGCCTCCTCTCCGGGCTGCTCACAAACACTTTAACTTTGACACAGATCGGCCTCTGCTCAGTGCTTTAGAGGAGGTGAGAACTCATTTCTCATTCCATAAGTGCCAGGGGCTAGTCACATTTAGCAGCAAAGCAGGGGTGTGGGTAGGGGCAGGCAGGGAGGATCACTGTTAGGATGAGGGCTTGCTTTCCCATTTGTAGAATCTCCTGTTCTCCAGCTTCCACAGAGGACAGAGCAAGTTAGGAGTTCATTGATTTTGAAATCATGTTTGGCCTCTCTGGGCCAGCCTTGTGAGCAGAACATTACCATAGAATGGTAGAGTTAGCAACTTTGACCCTTGAGTCTGTCACTGCATGGCCATCTTGGGACAGCAGAGGGAAGCCAAGAAAACATGATACTGTATGTTCAGCCTCAGCCCCTCATTTAAAAGAAAAGAAAAGAAAAAGATGTACACCTTTTATCCCAGCACTCGGGAGGCAATGTAGAATCGTCGTGAGTTTGAGGCCACCCTGAGACTACATAGTGAATTCTAGGTTAGCCTGAGCTTGAGCAAGACCCTGCCTCGGAACATAAAAGGGGGGTGGGTTGAGAGGTAGCTTAGTGGTTAAGGCATTTGCCAGCAAGCCTAAGGACACATGTTCAACTCTCCAGATCCCACATTAGCCATATGCACAAAGGTGAGGCAAGTGCAAGGTCACAAATGCCCACTAGGTGGTGCAAGCATCTGGAGTTTGATTGCAGTGGCTGAGGCCCTGGTGCACCAATTCTCTGTCTCTCTTAAAAAAAAAAAATGGACTGGGAAATGGCTTAGCAATTAAAGGTACTTGCTTGCAAAGCCTGATGTTCCAGGTTCAAGGCCTAGGTTCAGTTCCCTAACACCTGTGTAAAGACAAACACACAAAGTTGACATGGGTTTGGAGTTTGTTTGCAGTGACGAAGCCCTGGCATACCCACACACTCTGTTTCTTGCCAATAAATAAATGAATATTATTATTTTGGGGGCATTTCAAGGTAGGGTCTCACTTAGCCCAGGCTGACCTAGAATTGACTATGTAGTCTCAGTGGCCTTGAACTTGCAGTGATCCTCCTACCTCTGCTTCCTGAGTGCACCACCACAGTTTTAAATATTTATTTGGCTGGGTGTGCTGGTGGACATCTTTAGTCCCTGCACTCAGGAGGCTGAGGTGGGCATTGCTGTGAGTCTAGGTCAGCCTGGACTGTTCCTTAAAAATGATTTGCATTGGGCTGGAGAGATGGCTTAGGGGTTAAGGTGCCTGCCTCCTAAGCCTAAGAACGCTGGTTCCAATCTCCAGGTCCCACGTTTAGCCAGATGCAGTGACGCAAGGGTGCAATGCCGCACTTGACCACAAGGGGGCGCACACATCTGGATTTCGTTAGCAGCAGCTGAGACACTGCCCGTGCGCCCATCTCTGTCTTCCTCTCTCTCTCTCTCTCTGTTTCTCTCTGTGTCTCCAAAAAAATAATGAAAAATAAAAAAAAAAGTTTAAAAAAAAATGATTTGCATGCCAGGCATAGTGGCCCACGCCTTTAATCCCAGCATTCGGCAGGTAGAGGTAGGAGGATCGCCATGAGTTCAAGGCCACCCTGAGATTACATTGTGAATTCTAGGTCAGCCTGGGCTAGAGAGAGACCCTACCTTAAAAAAAATGAAAGAAAGAAAAAAAAAAGACGTCCTTGCTGCTGAGGTGGCTGGGCCAGCAGTGGGGAGGGAAGAAGCAGAGCCAGGGAAGGAGTTGCTCAGGTCAGCTTGCCTCCTGTTCTCCCCACAGTCGGTGGTGCGCATCTGCTACATCCGCAGCTTTGGGCACTTTGTGGCCCACTTACAAGGCAGCATCCTGCAGTTCAATCCAGAGGTCGGCATCTTTGTCAGCATTGCCCAGTCTGAGCAGGAGAGCCTGCTACAGCAGGCCCAGGCCCAGTTCCGCATGGTAAGTCAAGCCCTCTCTGTCCCCTCCCCTCCCTTTCCCTTCCTTTCCTTCCCATTCCTTTTCCTAGCAGCTCTGCTCCCATTAAGGCTTCCTCAGGATCCAGAGTAGGCCTCATCCACACTAGTGGACCTTGCCTAAAGAACTCGGGAGAGGAGAGGTTCAGCAGGGCTCAAGGGGTAAAGCTGGTAGACAGGCAATGAGACAGCTTTTTTTTTTTTTTTTTTTTTTTGGTTTTTTTTTTTTGGTAGGGTCTCACTCTGGTCCAGGCTGACCTGGAATTAACTATGTAGTCTCAGGGTGGCCTCGAACTCTCAGCGATCCTCCTACCTCTGCCTCCCGAGTGCTGGGATTAAAGGCGTGCGCCACCACGCCTGGCTTGAGACAGCTTAAAAAAAAATTTTTTTTTAATATTTATTTTTATTTTGGAGAGAGACACAGAGGGATAGGGAGAGGAAGATAGAGATGGGCGCGCCAGCAGCCTCTCAGCTGCTACGAACAAAATCCAGATGTGTGTGCCCCCTTGTGGGCAAGTGGGGCATTGCGCCCTTGCGTCACTTTGCATCTGGCTAAACGTGGGACGTGGAGATTGGAACCGGGATCTTAGGCTTAGGAGGCAGGCGCCTTAACTGCTAAGCCATCTCTCCAGCCCAGTGAGACATGCTTTGAGCAGAGGCGGTGTGGCTCAGGACCTCAACGCAGACTGACGTGGGCCTGAGGGCCATTTCTATCACCGCCTAGTGTTTGAAATGGGCAACTACCTTTCTGAATCTTACTCAGCCAGCTTTTTTTTTTTTTTTTTTTTTTTAATCAGTTATCTGGGAATAAATGGAATTGACTTTGGTTGAGTTTTGTGTCTTTAGACTGATATGTGTGAGGCACCTGCTTGCTGTACTCCTTCCCCTTCTTCGTCAAGAGGATGTAAGAGATGGAAGGAAACGGGCTCCAGCATTAGACACCACGCAGGACCCTTCCTGTCCTAGGCATGATCCCATCACACAAGCGCCCCCAAGAACAGAAAGTGGCCCGCGTTACCTCTTCCCTTCTGTAGTTGGTTCCACATTTCCTGAGAGTCCGCTCTGTGCCATACTTGTCAGTAGTTCATGTGCACTGGGTTCACAGCAGTGACTAAGACAGCCCCTTCCTTGGGGGTCTTCTACTTTGTGAGCAGCTACCTGCTTTTCCCAGTGATGTGTGCAGCCTGGCATGTTGTCTTGGAGCTGAATGGGGTGCGTTTGAGGTGGTGTTGGTGTCTGCCTTGGAAGACCAACAATGTGTGTTAGCTAGCCTCAGCATTACTTCTTCATCCCAAGCCAATCTCCTTCATGCCCTTCCTTTTCTCCAGCTCTGGGTCAGCAGCTTCCTGACCCTCTGAGCCCCTTTCCTACTACCCAGAAACTCCCTTCCTTGCTGTCTTATAAACAAACACCTTTTGTTAAAAATAAACCTTTTGTGTTAAGGCTTTTATTGCTGTCCCATAGGGAAAGACACAGGGGGTTACAAAAATAGTCATAGGGAAGTTAAACAGCTTCAAAAACAGTAGAATTTTTGCAGGCATTTCCTTTAGCTAAATGCTGAAGAGGTGGGGGCAAAGGGCAGTTTCCTTGCAAGTCCTTCTTGTGTAGGGCTAAGTAGCGCAGGCTATGCTGGGGGGTCTTAGCCTCCCATCTAGGCTAGGCAGTAGGGCAGTAGCAGTTCACATTGCCATCTCCTGTCAGTCACCAAGTGGTTCCTGTGTGTGCGCAGCCTCTTTTGAAGTGGCCTCCTTTCACCTCAGCAGACCTCATCTGGGTGCCTGCACCCTCACTTTATCCATGAGAAAGCAAGCCAAGGAGCACTGTCAACGGTCACGATAGGCAGAAGAGGGAGAGTCAGCGCTGGAGCTGGGCAAACCTGCACTCTGTGGTTTAGTTTACTGTGTAGGGGCAGGGTTGCACTCTAGCCTAGGCTGACGAAAACTCACTCTGTAGCCCAGGTTGGCCTTCAACCTACAGTGATTCTCCTACCTGAGCCTCTCGAATGATGTGTCGCCATGCCTGGCTACTGGAGTTAGTTGTTTTTGGTTTTTGGTTTTTGGTTTTTCAAAGTAGGGTCTCACTCCAGCCCAGGCTGACCTGGAATTCACTCTGTCTTCTGAGGGTGGCTTTGATCCTCCTACCTCTGCCTCCCAAGTGCTGGGATTAAAGGCATACACTACCATGCCCGACAATTTTAGTTTTATTTTTAGCATCAAGGTGAGAATCAAGCCTAGTGTGGTGGTGTACCTGTGCACACCTTTAATCCCAGAATTCAGGATGCAGAGGTAGGGATCACCCTGAGTTCAGGTCCAACATGGGGCTACAGAGTGCCAGGTCAGCCTGGGCTAGAGTGAGACCCTACCTCCTCCCCCCCACCCCCGTTTCCCGCGCCAAAAAAAAAAAAAGTCAGACTCATAGGCTAAACTTACTTTTGAAGTGAGAAAAGAGGGGATTGCTTTTCCACAGTGTCCTTCATTCTAGTCAGCTGGCTAGCCTGTGGGGACATGAACTTTCTCAGCTCTGCTCTTCTACCAGTGCTTCGCACTGGGATATAATTGGGACAGGAGAATTCTTTATAATGCACAAGTCTGTAGGGTAGGGTAGATCTTACATGATGAAAGGGTGATTATCAGAATGAAGAAATAGAGATATAACGTTAAGTGTAGACAGTACTCGTTTCCATCTGTTCTCCTTTCCAGTTCTGTGTGGGCTTCCATATTACACTTGCTAAGTCTCTGATACATGACAGCTTTCCCATTTTTCATGGTTTTCATGACCTTGGCACTTTAAAAAAGAACCAGTGTATGGCCAGATCACCCTGAATGTGCCTAATCTTGTGTGAGAAGAACCAGCCAGTTACTTTAAAGTTTCCTTCAATTTGGGTTTCTTGGGTGCGGTCTCTTGATTAGGATGACAGCTGAGGTTACCATGGAGCTTGCCCAGGAACCTTTGGTGGCATCCTAGACACCTCCCGGGCCCCAGGCTCCAGGCTTTGTCTCATTCAGATCACATTTAGGGATTTGGACTTGGTGGTAGTTACTTGCCTTGCTGCTGCATCACAATACCTGACGAGAGCTGGGGGGCCTGCAAAGCCAAAGGACCCAGGTTCGGTTCTCTAGGTCCCATGTAAGCCAGATGCACATGGAGTGGTGCACGCATCTGGAGTTGGTTTGTAGTGGCTGGAAGCCCTACACCCATTCTCTCTCTCAAATAAAAATAAGCTGGGCATGATGGTGCATGTCTTTAATCCCAGCACTTGGGAGGCAGAGGTAGGAGGATCGCCATGAGTTCTAGGCCACCCTGAGATACATAGTGAATTCCAGGCCAGCCTGAGGTAGAGAAAAACCCTACTTCTAAAACCAAAAAATATACATATATATATATATCCTGGACTGGAGGGATGTCTTAGTGGTTAAGGTATGCAAAGCCAAAGGATCCAGGTTCAATTCCCCAGGACCCATGTTAACCAGATGCACAAGGTGGTGCATGTATCTGGAGTTGGTTTGCAGTGGCTGGAGGCCCTGGCACGTCCTTCTCTCTCCCTCTCCCCTCTCTTCCCCCCCCCCTTTTCTGTCAAATAAGTAAAAATAAAAATAATACCTGATAAGAAGCAACTTAAAGGAGGGTTTATTTCAGCTTACTGTTCACAGTGACAGAGAGGCATGGCCACAGGATCGAGAAGCAGCCAGTCTTAAAGCAAAGAGTGATGAGCGCTCGTGTTGAGCTTGCTTTCCCTTTTCATCCAGTCTACGACGCTAGCCCACGGAGCAGTGCGCCATAGACAAGGGCGGGTCTCCCCACACCAGCTCACCTGATCTAGTAGCTCCCCTCTCCCTTTTACAGACTTGCTCAGGCTTTGTCTCCTAGGTGGTTCAAGATCCTGTCAAGTTGACAATATTAACCATCACAGGCTTCATCCAGAAACAGGAAAGTTGGCTGGGGCATGATGAGCATCAGACAATTCTTTATTTATTTGAGAGAGAGAGAGAGCTACACAGAAATAGGCAGGTAGAGAGAGAGAATGGGCGCACCAGGGCCTCTAGCCACTGCTAATGTACTCCAGATGCATACGCCCCCTTGTACATCTGGCTTACGTGGGTCCTGGAGAATTGAGCCTCAAACTGGGGTCCTTAGGCTTTCTTTACAGGCAAGCATTTAACCACTAAGCCATCTCTCCAGCCCCCTTTTTTTGTTTCTTTTGAGGTAGGGTTTCACTCTAGTCCAGGCTGACCTGGAATTCACTATGTTATCTCAGGGTGGCCTCAAACTCATGGCGATCCTTCTACCTCTGCCTCCCGAGTGCTGGGATTAAAGGCGTGCGCCACCACCCCCGGCTACCTTAGACATTTTTTTAAATATTTTTTTATTTATTTGCAAGAAGAGAAAGAGAGCATATCAGGGCCTCTAGCCACTGCAAACAAATTCCAGATGAATGCACCACTTTTTGCATCTGGCTTTATGTGGGTATTACGAAATCAAACCTAGCTGTTATGCTTTGCTAGTGCCTGTAACCTCAGAGCCATCTCTCCAGCCCAGCATCACATTTTGAGAAACTGCCGTGGTTGTGGTAGAGAGCACGGATTGAATCAGGGAGAGGAACAGAGTGTTAAAGCATCAGGAGAGGGTGTGGACTGAGCACTCAGGTTGGCTGAGCTGTTTATGTGTAGGTCTCTGGAGGAGGGCACATCCCACCTCCTCACCACTGTGGTTTCCTCATAGGCAGAGGAGGAGGCGCGACGAAACCGGCTCATGAGAGACATGGCTCAGCTCCGACTGCAGGTAGGTAGTCTGCAGGTCTCCTCCAGCTCGTGCTCTAGCATCAGCCTGAGACACATCGCGGCTCCGTCCTGGCCTCCACATCGCTCTCCATGTTGTTGAGCCTCCACATCCTGTGTCGTCTTTCTGCTTTTCTTTTCCTTTCTCTTCCCCTAAAACATTGATAGAAAGACCCTCCGTCTCCCTTAGCAAGAGGAGGCGTCCCCTAGGAGTCACATCGAGCCACTTTGCTGCTAGTACCGTATAGTTTCTCTTGCTGCCTCCTCCCGTGCAGAGTGCAGGCGGCCGGGCCCCGGGCACCTCCCCTCACTCAGTCTTCTCTCGCCAGCTCGAGGTCTCCCAACTGGAAGGCAGCCTGCAGCAGCCCAAGGCCCAGTCAGCTATGTCCCCTTACCTCATCCCTGACACCCAGGCCCTCTGCCACCACCTCTCTCTCATCCGCCAGCTGGCCACCAGCGGTCGCTTCATCATCATCATCCCGAGGACAGGTAAGCCTGTTGGGGAGCTGCGACTAGATAGTGTGGTAAGAGAGAGACTCAGCTTGGGACTGTGAAGTTCTTATTTGGGGCCTAGTGTATATGTGATCTTGGTCAAGTCCTTACCACCTCTGAACCTCAGTTAACTTCGTCTGTGAAATAGGCATTGCAGCCCTGCTGTATGGGATGGGGGTGGGGTAGATGAGCAAATCTTAAGTGAGAGCACTTGGTGAATTGGCAGATACACTGTTGGCATCAGGTCGTGTTTTCCAAGAACATTGGGAACTGTGTGGGCCTCTCCTGCGCTGTGTAGATGGTAGACCTTGTGCAGCATGGTCAGCAGTCAGCTCAGTGCTTTGTCTTTCCCTGCCTGCCAGTGATTGACGGCCTGGACTTGCTGAAGAAGGAGCACCCAGGGGCCCGGGATGGGATCCGGTACCTAGAAGCAGAGTTTAAAAAAGGAAACAGGTGAGAGTGTGGACCCAGCTGGACCTGTGTGCAGCCTGGGCCTTTATCCATTCCTGTGGGGAGATTGTACAGTCTGCATGCTGCATTGGGAGAGCTCCAGCCCTGGGGCAGCACCGAGCCTCTGCCCCTTGCTTTTTGGGAGATGTGTGGGCAGCGCCTGCTAGGAGAAAGGCGCTCCCTTGGCCCCGGCACCAGCCCCAGGCTATGGCCCCTTTGCAGGAGCTCTCCTGCTTTAGGTTGGGGCCAGAGACCACGCTTCCAACCTTCTAGCTGAGCAGAGACCACGCAAGCCACCCAGGGAGGAAGGAGTAGGTGACCGAGTGCAACTAACTGTTCAGCCTACGCCCTCCCTTCTCTCCTGAGGCGGGGTGTAGGGAGAGCTCCCCTCCTGCATGCTGGCTGGCCTGTTGTTCAGCCCTTGTCTCCAGAAGCTGCTGCCGCCCTACCCACTGCTCCCCTGGGAGGAACCGGAGAACCGACATTATCAGTGGAAAGTCAGTCCAGCTCAGTGACCAGGAAGCCACTTCAAAATGACTCCAAACAGCTTGCTGGGAGGGCCTCTTCCCTCAGCAAGATGTGCCCCAGAGCCACAATGGCCTCCTTTGTATACGGTGCCCTCCCTGTTCCCCACCCACCACTTTGGTCTCTTGCAGGTACATTCGCTGCCAGAAGGAGGTGGGAAGGAGCTTTGAGCGGCATAAGCTGAAGAGGCAGGATACAGATGCCTGGTAAATGTCACCCTCGGCCCTGTAGCCATCAATAGGTGGCCTTCTAGCCTTCCATGAAGTCATTGACCCTAGGGGCAGGACAGCTTCACAGCACAGCCCTCCGGGAGCCCAGCCCTCCGCAAATGGAGTCGCTGCTCTGTCGCTGAGATGCCTGGGCTTGGTGCGCTCGCTTGGGTGCATCTTCCCTGTTTCCCTAGCACATCCCCAGGGCCAGCCTCCCGCCCCACTGCTCTCAGCTGCCTGTCTCCTGATCCTCTGCCAGGCAGCCCCCTGGTCTTTGGAGAGCCTCATGTTCGGGTTAGGGTTTTATGGTAAAGCTGAGTTTTGCCTTCCTCTTTTCACCCTACTCTCCAGGACACTTTATAAGATCCTAGACAGCTGCAGACAGCTCACATTGGCCCAGGGGGCAGGGGAGGAGGACCCAAGCGGCATGGTCACCATCATCACGGGCCTTCCACTGGACAACCTCAGTGTGCTCTCTGGGCCCATGCAGGTGAGTCACGGATAGAGTTGGGGACAAGGTGGGCTTTCGGGAAGAAGTGTGACAGAGGACTTCTCCCTCAGACCTCAGACAAGGCGCTGTTCCCCTACCTCACCCTCTCCTCAGTATCCATGTCCTATCCAGTTCAGAAGTCGAGGCCCTCACCCACCTCCCTCACCCTCATCTCACAGGCTGCCCTGCAGGCTGCTGCCCATGCCAGTGTGGACATCAAGAATGTTCTGGACTTCTACAAGCAGTGGAAGGAGATTGGTTGAAATTGACCTCGAGGCCCTGCAGTGGGGCTGACTCCAGATCTCTGCTGCTCTCCTTGGCGTCCAGGGTCGCCACCTGTAGTCACCTCACCACATGCAGAATCACGCACGCGCACACAGGAAGGAAGGCCAGCTGCACAGAGGCTGCAGGGAGAACCCAGGAGCCAGCTGGGAGGGTGGGGGCCCTTTGTTGCCAAAACAATGTCAGGAAAGTGAGGGAAGTACTGGTGGGCCCTAGCCAGCCCTCCCACCTTGACCCTTTTGCTGTCCCCTGGGCAGTGCCAGGCACAGGTGTCTGCATTTCACTGGTGTGGTTGCTCTGAGGAAAGGACACCAGAAGGGCTTGTCCTCACCAGGATGCTGGTTGGGAGGGGCCAGAGTTTAGAGCCTCCAAGCTCGGGGAGAGTTGGGTTATACCAGGTGTGTGTATGGTTCTCTGCAGGCCCCTCGCCCTCAAGGACCTTCCCTCCTCACCTAGTTTGGAGGGGCAGGACTGCTCTGGAGCCAGCCATGGGGGCACTTGGGGAAGCATGGCCTGGAGCAACCCGCACCACAGAGCAGGGACAGGGGCCACATGCCCCTGACACCCCACTTCTGCTTCCTGTTTGCGCTGTCCAGCTGCCAGGTCACCTAGGGCTGCAGGTGGAGTGGCCTGCATGCTGGTGAGGGTTCCTTGTACCAGCCTACAGCTGCTGTGCTGGCATGGGTGCGGGCTGAGGCCAGGCCCCTCCACATCCAGGGAGGGCCGAAGGCAGAGTGGCAGAAAGGAGAGGTGCCTGGAAGCTGCATGCTGGGGACCCTCTGTCTGAGACCACCCACCTTTTGCCATTCCCGGGACTAGAGGCCTGGTGAGCCGAGCGTGGGCTGGCTTTGGAGTGTTGAGTAACAAGTGGGAGCAGAGATCATGAATAACTCGGGCAGAATGATGCCCCGGGAGCAGAGCTGGGGAGGCTCTGGCCAGGGATGTCTTGGCCCCACTCCTCAGGTGGAAGCGGAGCTGGATGGGGGCCTGGAGGCAGATTTCTTCTGATACCCCCTCCCCACAGCTGGCCTAGCTTCTTGCTGTGCTTAGCGGAGCTGGCTTCCTCCCTCTAAGACAGGGGTCTGGGAAAACATGGGGGCAGTGGGGTCACCTTACCTCCAGTTCCTGTGCAGAGACTCAAGCATCACCTAATAAAGACCCCCAAGCCCACCCTGTCCGCTGTGTGTGTGTGCAGATTCCTCTCTGCAGTGGGGGTGTGGGGAGGAATCTAGCGCACATGCGCCAGGCTAGGATCTACCACAGCTGCATCACCAGGAGCGGTTTCTCTGTTTGGTTTCTAAATTGCTGTTCTTTTGAATTTTCAAGGTAGGGTTGACCTTGAATTAGTTCTTGATCCTCCTGCTTCCATCTCCCAGGTTCGGGGCCATGTTGCACCACACCCAGCCCAACCCTTGTTTAGAGACAAGGTCTCACTATATAGCCTCGGCTGGTCCTAAATCCAGGGTTGTTTTTGTTTTTTTTTTCTTTTCTTTTTAGGTAGAGTCTGGCTCTAGCTGACTTGGAATTCACTATGTAGTTTCAGAGTGGCCTTGAACTCACAGTGATCCTCCTACCTCTGCCTCCCGAGTGCTGGGATTAAAGTGAGCCACCATACCTGGCTATTCAACACAAAAAAAATGTCAACACAGCCGGGCATGGTGGTACACGCCTTTCATCCCAGCACTCGGGAGGCAGAGGTAGGAGGATCACCATGAGTTCAAGGCCACCCTGAGACTACATCGTGAATTCCGGGTCAGCCTGGACTAGAGTGAAACCCTACCTTGAAAAGAAAAAAAAAGTCAACACAAAATAAATGGGGTGGCGAGATGGCTTAGCAGTTAAGGCACTTGCCTGCAAAGCCAACTGACCCAGGTTCAATTTCCCAGGATCCACATGAGCCACATGCACAAGGGGGCGCATGCATCTGGAGTTCATTTGCAGTGGCTGGAGGCCCTGGCACATGCCCATTCTCTCTCTCAAGTAAATAAAAATATTTTTTTTAAAAAGCAGCTGGGCGTGGTTGCACACACCGTTAATCCCAGCACTGGGGAGGCAGAGGTAGGAGGATGGCTGTAAGTTTGGGGCCACTCACACAGTGAATTCCAGGTCATCCTGAACTAGAGTGAAACCCTACCTTGAAAACCCAAAAAAATAACATTAGCTTTCATCTCAAAGGCTATCAGTTTAAGCCGGGCGTGGTGGCGCACACCTTTAATCCCAGCACTCGGGAGGCAGAGGTAGGAGGATCGCCAAGAGTTCAAGGCCACCCTGAGACTACATAGTTAATTCCAGGTCAGCCTGGGCCAGAGTGAGACCCTACCTTGCAAAACCAAAAAAAAAAAAAAAAAAAGGCTATCAGTTTATTACAATGATTCAGAAATTTAGGATACCTCAAATACCACATGCCAGCAGTCATTGCCCCCCTCTGACCTAAAATCCATATGACTAATGCATGAAACCTTTGGAGGTGTGTTAACCTTAAACCAGGTACTGATTTCCATAATTTTTATTTATTTATTTATTTGACAGAGTGAAAGTGAGAGAATAGGCATGCAAGGGCATCTAGAGACTGCAAACAAACTCCAGATGCATGTGCCACCTTGTGTATCTGGCTAACATGGGTCCTGGGGAATCAAACCTGGGTCCTTTGGCTTTGCAGGCAAACACTTTAACCACTAAGCCATCCTTCCAGTCCCATGAAGTTTTTTTTTTATTATTATTTGATTTTTCAACGTAGGGTTTCAGTCTAACCCAGGCTGACCTGGAACTCACTATGTAGTCACAGGGTGTCCTCAAACGCATGGTGATCCTATTTCTGCCTCCCAAGTGCTGGGATTAAAGGCGTGCGCCACCACTTCCAGATTTTTTATTTTTATTTTTTAGAGAGAATAAATTGGCATGTGTAGCAGACAGCTTCAGGTTTGCTGAGATGAACTTTCAGATCAGGCACAGTTATGGAGGAAGGGATTTATTTATTTATTTATTTATTTATTTATTTATTTATTTATTTATTTTGGTTTTTCGAGGTAGGGTCTCGCTCTAGTCCAGGCTAACCTGGAATTCACTATGTAGTCTCAGGGTGGCCTTGAACTCTTGGCAATCCTCCCACCTCTGCCTCCCAAGTGCTGGGATTAAAGGCGTGCGCCACCACGCCCAGCTAAGGAAGGGATTTATTGAAGCTTACAGATTCAGAGGAAGTTCCATAATGGCAGAAGAAGTTGGCCTGCTTTCACAGGACCAAACACAGAGCAAAGCCACAAATCCACACAGCACATTGCACTTCAGGAGCTCCAGCTAGGCACACTTTGTATATGTTTAGATTGAAATCTCAATCTAGTTAAACCACCACACCTTGAGATTATGCCCAGTGACATTGCCTCCAGCCAGGTGGCTGCAAATGCAAACTACAAACTAATAAAACACTGAATATATTGGGGGCATCTATTCACACTACCACAGCATGCCAGGGCCTCTGCCACTGCACTCAAACTCCACATGCTTATGCTACCTAGTGCTTGCCTCACCTTTGTGCGTCTGGATTTCATGGGATCTGAAGAGCCGAACATGGGTCCTTAGGCTTTGCAGGCAAGCGCCTTAAGCACTAAGCCATCTCTTCAACTCAAGTTCATTTTAAAAATATTTTTATTGCCAGGCGTGGTGGCACACGCCTTTAATCCCAGCACTCAGGCAGAGGTAGGAGGATCACTGTGAGTTCAAGCTACCCTTAGACTACATAGTGAATTCCAGGTCAGCCTGAGCTAAAGTGAGACCCTACCTCAAAAACCAAAAAAAAAATTGGGAGAGGAAAGGGGGAGAGAGAATGGGTGTACAAATGAACTCCAGACACATGTACATTTGGCTTACGTGGGTCCTGGAGAATTGAACCTGGGTCCTTTGGCTTTGCAGGCAAGCGCCTTAACCGCTAAGCCATTTCTCAAGCCACTGCAAACAAACTCCAGATGCATGTGCCACCTTGTGCATTTGGCTCATGTGGGTTCTGGAGAATTGAACCTGGGTCCTTGGGCTTTGCAACAAATGCCTTAACCACTAAGCCATCTCTCCAGCCCCCAAGTTTTATTGAGAAAGAGGCAGAGATTGGGTGCACCATGGCCTCCAGCCCCAGCAAACAAACTCCAGACGCATGCTCTATAGCAAAGGTTGGCAATCTGTGCCATCCATTGACCTCTGCTGTTGTGACATACATACATACATACATACATACATACATACATTTACATTTATTTGACAAAGAAAGGGAGAGAGAATGAGCACACCAGGGCCTCCAGCCACTACAAATGAACTCCAGACACATGCGCCCCCCTTGTGCATCTGGCTAATGTGGGTTCTGGAGAATTGAATCTGGGTCCTTCGGCTTTGCAGGTAAACACCTTAACTGCTAAGCCATTCCTCCAGCCTGTTATGACAATTTTATCCTTTTGGGTTTCTGGAAGCTATAGGGTCTGTACATTCCAGAAGGATTTATCTAATAGAATATTGCACACAAGAGGGCAATGAATGGCTGTTTGGGCAGGTAAGTATTTTGGCCAACAACTTTCCAACTCTACACAACCAGCCTTACAGAATGTTCAATGTAGGCGCAGCTTGTTTTGAGGGGAGGGGAGGGATCAATTATCCAAAACAATGCTTTATTTGAGACAGGGTCTGTGTAGCCCGCTGCCCTCAAACTCACTATGATGACCTTGAACAACTGATTCCACCACCACATTTTGCTTACAAAAGCTTTTTTTTTTTTTTTTTTTTTTCTCACTTTTTTTAACTTGAAGGTGGCCTCAAACTCTTGAAAGAGGAGAGAGAAGACAGAGATGGGCGCGCCAGCAGCCTCAGCTGCTGGGAACGAAATCCAGATGCGTGCGCCCCTTGTGGTCACGTGCAGCATTGCACCTTTGCGTCATTTTGCATCTGGCTAAACGTGGGACCTGGAACCAGCGTTCTTAGGCGCTTTAATCGCTAAGCCGTCTCTCCAGCCCTACAAAAACATTTTTAAAAAATATTTATTTGGGGTGGAGAGACGGCTTAGCGGTTAAGGTGTTTGCTTATAAAGCCAAAGGATCCCAGTTCAACTCTCCAGGACCCACATAAGCCAGATGCACAAGAGGGTTCATGCATTTGGAGTTCATTTGTAATGGCTGGAGGCCCTGGCACGTCCATTTTTCTCTCTCTCTCTCTGCTTCTTTCTCTCTTGCTTTCTCAAGTGAATTAATTAAGAGTATTTATTTGGCCGGGCGTGGTGGCACACACCTTTAATCCCAGCACTCGGGAGGCAAAAGTAGGAGGATCGCCATGAAGTTAAGGCCACCATGAGACTACATAGTTAATTCCAGGTCAGCCTGGGCCAGAGAGAGCTCCTACCTCGAAAAAATCTATCTATCTATCTATCTATCTATCTATACACACACACACACATATATATATATATATATTTTTTTTTTTTTTGAGGTAGGGTCTCACTCTGGTCCAGGCTGACCTGGAATTAACTATGTAGTCTCAGGGTGGCCTCGAACTCTCAGCGATTCTCCTACCTCTGCCTCCCGAGTGCTGGGATTAAAGGCGTGCGCCACCACGCCCAGCTATATATATATCTTTTAAAGAGAGGCAGATAAAGAATAGGTGCACCTCTAGCCTCTGTAAATGAATTCCAGATGCATGTGCCACCTTGTGCATCTGGCTTTGAGTGGGTATTGGGGAATCAAACTTGAGTCCTTTGGCTTTGTAGGCAAGCGTCTTAACGGATAAGCCATCTCTTCAGCCTCCCAGTTTCTGCACTAGTGGCACTAGTTTGCTGTTCCCATGGATTGAGTTCTTCAGGAGATGGTATGGGAGTGGAAACCAGCCAGAGTCCTCTACACCAGCCTAACTGGAAAGTAGTAGATCGCCTTGGTGAATCCTTCCTGATCTGAAAAGGCAGTGTGCTTGGAACCACGCCCAAGCACCTAAGTCAGAAAAGCGGGCTGGGAGATGATCTCTGACAGGCACAGTCCTGGGCTTGGGCTTCCTCCCTGGCCTCAGGCTGCCCCTGGCTTGGACCCTCGCCTGAGCTAGCCCGTTGGTACAGCAGTAGGGCACACGCTGGAGGGCTGGCTGCGTGCAGGAGACCAAGTGAGCTGCCTGTTAATGGGGCTGGGCTACCCCATGCTGCTCAGCGGAGGCCAGACAAGGCTGGGATTGTTCCCGACCCCCCCGTGTCCCCGCACCCCGCCAAGCCTGGCCCAGCCGCTTTTTTCCCTGTCGGCCAGGCTGGCAGGACTCCCAGGACTCTGTCCACAGTCTCCAGTGCACCCTCCTACCCACCTACTTTGGGGGCACCATGAAGCCCGAGGGCAGCAGCTCGCCTCTGGGGTTCTGACAGCTCCTGTTCTCAGGAGATCAAGGTAAAGCACCGGCCCCCAGATTCCCACTTGCACGGGACTCGCTGAGGGCCGATGGACCCTCAACTACCCCAACCGCCCGAGCTGGGCCGCCGTGAGAACGGGCGGGAGTCCTCTCCTAGACAGCCTTGGAGGCCTTTCCACACCTGGGGTGGACAGACCAGGACCCACGTTCGCCTTGTGCCCGGGAGGGGCCTGGGCATCGAGCTGGGAGGTAGAGGGCCTCCAAACTCCGAGACTGACCAGAGAGGAAGCCTGGGGACCAAAGTGGCCCTGTGAAGCCCAGGCACGTGGGTGGGCGGGGCAGGCGGCGGGAAGAGGGCGGGTTCGGTCCTTGGGGTAGCTGGAAAGTTTGGGCCTGGGGAAGGGGAAGAGGAGGGGTCCTGTCTGCCCTCCTCGGCAGCACCGCCCACTGCATTAGCCCCGCCCCTCCGCCGGTGCCAAGGAATGTGCTGGGCGAGGCGGCCCAGAGGCGGGCGGGGCAGCGGAGCCGCGGCCACCCGGAGGCAACACACAGGTCTGGGCTGAGGGGTTTAGGGACCCAAGAGGGACCCCCAGGGCACAGGTGGAAGTACTCCAGAAAGAGGACACCCCCACTTTCTTGTCCTGCCGGCTGCCACCCTGCTGCTTCGGGAGTCGTCCGTGCTCTGCGCTGGCTTTGTGGTTAGGGTGGGGGCTCGGTCCTGCGCTGGCCTCTTGCACCCAGGGCTGTCCCCGAGCTGGGTTCTAGCAGGAGGCTGTCTAGGGACGCCCCTATCTAGGGCGGGGTGAGGCTGGCTGAGAACTTCTCTCCGGAGGGGGGTGGGTACTGAACGCCCTGTGCTGCTGGCTCACGGGGAAGCAACCCCTCGGTGACCAGCACCCGCTGCCACCCACGTCCATGTACTGAGCCCATTGTGGGCTCCGTGGCAGAATGTGAACCTGGGTGGACAGGGCCCTGTGGATGGACGCCAACCCCTGACCCTCTGCTCTGTCTCCAGGTCCACGTGGAGGTGCCGGCCACCATGCTCAGTCTCAAGCTGCCCCAACTCCTTCGAGTTCATCAGGTCCCTCGGGTGAGGGGCCGACCCCCCCCCCCAAATCCCCACTCCCTCCCCAGAGCACTGATTGAGGCCTATGACGTTCTCCTCTAGCTATTGGAGGATCCCCTCCTGCAGGCTAACTGGTCACTACCATTTCCCCTCACCCAGACCTCCACATGTCCCTCTGCTCAGATGCCCTTTCCCCAGAGCTCCCTGTCCTGGTTCCTAATCTTTCTGGTCCCCTTAACTCTGTGGGCTTGGGGGACTGTGTGTGGTAGAATAGGGGTTGGTCTGAGTTTGACTTGGGGGCCACTGTGATCTCCACACCATACTCCTTTAAATTTTTTTTTATTATTATTGGTTTGGTTTGGTTTGTTTTGTTTTGTTTTGAGATAGGGTCTTACTGTAGCCCAGGCTGACCTGGAACTCACTATGTAGTCTCAGGGTGGCCTTGAACTCATGGCGATCCTCCTACCTCTTCTTCCCGAGTGCTGGGATTAAAGGCGTGTGCCACCACATCCAGCCTATATTTTATTTTTATTTGAGAGAGACAGAGAGAATGGGCGTGCCAAGGCCTCCAGCTGCTGCAAACGAACTCCAGATGCATGCACCACTTTGTGCATCTGGCTTCCATGGGTTCTTAACCACTTAGCCTTACTGCTAAGCCATTTCTCCAGCTCCTTTTATTTTTTGTTTTTGTTTTTCGAGGTAGGGTTTCACTCTAGCCCAGGCTGACCTGGAATTCACTATTTAATCTCAAGGTAGCCTTGAACTCATGGCGATCCTCTTACCTCTGCCTCCCGAGAGCTGGGATTAAAGGTGTGTGCCACCACACCTGGTTTCTTTTTTGGTATTTTTGAAGTAGAGTCCCACTGTAGCCCAGGCTGACCTGGAATTTTCTCTGTAGTCTCAGGATGGCCTTGAACTCTTGGCGAGCCTCCTACCCCTGCCTCTTGAGTGTGCCACCACCCTCCATCTTATACTCTTTTTTAAAAAATTATTTTAATTATTTATTTGAGAGACAGAAAGAATGGGTGTTCCCGGGCCTCTAGTCACTGCAAAGGAACTCCAGACTAATGTGCCACCATGTGCAGCTGACTTTATGTGGGTCCTGGGCAATCAAACCTGGGTCCTTAGGCTTTGTAAGGCAAGCGCCTTAACAGCTGAGCCATCTCTCCAGCCCCCATCTTATACTCTTTAACCCCGCTCTAGACACTTCTCGTGGAGGGGCCTCTTGGCACAGGGATCTCCTTTGCTCTCCCACCGCTACCCTAGGTGTTCTGGGAGGATGGCATCATGTCGGGATACCGTCGCCCCACCAGCTCGGCCTTGGACTGTGTTCTCAGCTCCTTCCAGATGACCAACGAGACCGTCAACATCTGGACTCACTTCCTGCCCACCTGGTGAGGGAGGCTCCGCCCCAGGGCACGCGCGACCTCGGGCTCCGAGGGCTGCCCCCGGGCGGTGCGGGGCGGGCACCACCTCACCACGTGCCCGCTGCAGGTACTTCGTGTGGCGACTCCTGGCGCTGGCCGGGGGCCCGGGCTTCCGCGCCGAGCCGTACCACTGGCCGCTGCTCGTCTTCCTGCTGCCCGCCTGCCTCTACCCGTTCGCGTCGTGCTGCGCGCACACCTTCAGCTCCATGTCGCCGCTCGCGCGCCACATCTGTTACTTCCTAGACTATGGCGCGCTCAGCCTGTACAGCCTGGGTAAGCCTAGGGCCGGCGGGGCGGGGCGGGGCCAAGGGAAGACCCGGGCCTCAGCTCGCACGCTCCTTGCTGCAGGCTGCGCCTTCCCCTATGCCGCCTACTCCATGCCGGCCTCCTGGCTGCACACCCCCCTGCACCGGCTCTTCGTGCCCACCGCTGGACTCAACTCCTTCCTGTGCACCGGCCTGTCTTGCTACTCCCGGTAGGTTCTCAGCTGATGGAGAGAGGCAGGGAAAGGCAGGGCCCTCAGAGTTAGAGCACCGACCCATGGCTTTTGAGCCATCCAAGGACCTGGGCCAGTATGGAGGCCTGTCAGACCCAGTGTGCTAGCAGCACCCTTTGGCCACTTCTCAGATGTGACGTTCACACAAGGAATCTTTTTTTTTTTTTTTTTAAGACGTGGTGTGAAATAGTCTAGTGTACTTCAAATTTACTAGAGTAGCTGAAGCTGGCCTTGAACCCCTGATCCTCCTGCCTCCACCTCCCAAGTGCTGGGATTACAGCCATGTGCTCATGCCTGGCTCCAGAGGGCTTCTGTAGCCCCTGAGTCTCATGAACACCCATTTTGGCCCATGCTGCCTTGCCCTTCTTGACCCCTACTGCAGCCAGTGATGGAGACCAGCCTTCCCCACTTGCCTTCAGGTTCCCGGAGCTAGAAAGCCCAGGGCTCAGCAAGGCCCTCCGCACAGCCGCCTTTGCCTACCCCTTCCTATTTGACAACCTTCCACTCTTCTACCGGGTAAGGGTGCCAAGGTGCTGCTCGGGCAGCCTGCCCTGCCATCCTGACCTCAGTGTCCTCCAGGCTCCCACCTCACCCCCTTACAGAACCCCCCCGGCCCCTGGATCCTACACATCCCCCTTGCTCTCCAATCCCAAGACCCTCCCCAACAGCCCTGCTTTTCATTTGCCAGCTCGGGCTGTGTTGGGGCAGGGCCGACTGTGGGCAGGAGGCGCTGAGCTCCAGCCATAGCTACCACCTCCTCTGTGCACTGCTCACTGGCTTCCTCTTCACAGCCCGCCTGCCAGAGCGCCTGGCACCCGGATGCTTTGACTATATAGGTGAGCGCACACCTGGCCTGGCTGGCCAGGCAGGGCAGGAAAGGCCATTTCCCCAAGTACACAGAGTAAGCTGGGCAAATGGAGTCTGCTAGCCTGGATGGAAGGCAGAGCTAGGGATGGTCTGCCCACACCCTTTCATCTACCTCTTAGTGTAAGTGCGTTTTTGTTTTATGTTTGCTTTTCAAGGTAGAGTCTCACCCTAGCTCACTTAGGCTAGAATTCACTATGTAGTCCTAGGCTGGCAGTCAGGTGTCCTTCCCAAGCCCAGAGGACAGGGTGAGGCTCTGGTCACAGTCAGCTAGAAGTGGGGTGGGTGTTCCTGACCAGTCTGCCCTCCCTGCAGGCCACAGCCATCAGCTGTTCCACATCTGTGCCGTACTGGGCACCCACTTCCAGCTGGAGGCAGTGCTGGCCGATATGGGATCCCGTCGAGCCTGGCTGGCCACGCAGGAGCCCCCCCTGGGCCTGGAGGGCCTGGTGACTATGTTGGGCCTGGTGGTGGCTGGGAACCTGCTCATCATCATGGCCTTCACAGCCTCCCTGCTTCGGGCCCCTGGAGCGTGTCCCTTGCTGCAGGGTGGCCAGCCAGAGGGGGGACCCCAGGCCAAACAACAGTGAGGCCATCCCTGATGTGGGCCTGGAGGGAGGCAGAAGCTAGGACCCAGTGCTGGGAAGGACCCTGGTGGACCTGGGCCAGAGAAAGTGAGGGCTCTTCTGAGTCTGGAGGGAGTGGCTGAGGACAGGGGGCAGTCTAGGGGACTGGCGGAGGGAGCGGGGACCAGAGAGGCAGTGAATGCTGCGAGGCTGGGGCAAGAGGTGGGGTGCATCTCAGTGGCCTGGTGCCCTGGAGTCTGCTCCTGAGGGCTTGTTAGCCTGGGGGACCACCACCTACCTGTCCTGCCCCTCCCCGCCCCGCCCCAGGACCAGATGGCACCACTTGCCAGCAGCGCTGTGCACACAGATAGGAATTGGCTTTCCTGGTCTCCGAGGTGATGGAGGTGGCCGAGCTCTTGCTGGCTGCTGGGTCTGGATGTATCTAGTGAAGTGGACGGAGGGGCGCTTTGGGAGGGGCTCTGGCGAGACGTTACGTAGGCCACCTCCAGTGCTTTCCACAGCAAAGCAGGTAAAATAAACAAGCAAACTGGACTTTGGGGTGTGCTTTCCGGGACTGAAGAAGGCTCCCATCCCATCCCCACAATAGACACTCACAAACCCACCAATTCCTCCTCTAGACTTTATTTTGGAGCAGGTGTTCTGCCCATGCGTGCAGGGCAGAGACGGAGACAGGGAGGGTGAGGCCTGCAGCCTGCAGGCAAGCTGCATGTGCTGTGTGGTGCCAGGGCATAGCCCATCCTAGGCAGTGGTGCCATAGAAGCGTTGGTAGGCATCCTGGAAGCCAATGTGATCAGCCAGCTCGTCACAGTTGGGGTTGAGCTCGCAAATCTCCCTCTTGGGCTCCAGAGGATCTCTGTAGGGGCCTGGGGCTGGGGCTCTGAGAAGCCCCACACTGTGGCATCAGCCCCATGTGCCCTGGCCACCCCTTCTCCCCATTGCACAAGCGGCCGCCGAGGCTTGCCCTGTCCCGTCCACCCTCCAGCGGCTCATGGAGGCCACCACAGCCCAAATGCTCCCAGCACCTCCTGGTCGCTTACCCCAGCCCCTGGTCCACTTGGCGCCGGAGTCTCTTGACCACCTCACTTCCCTCCTGCTTGGACATGAAGGCTGTGGAGCAGAGAGAGAGGCAGGGTTAGGTGAGGCTGGGTGGAGAGGACAGGGAGGGGCAGACTGGCCTTCCTGACAGCCAGGCAGGCAGGAAGGAGGGAGGAGGGGAACAGCTAGAGATAGCGGGGACAGGGAAGGGGCAGGGCTGGGGCTCCCCCAGGCCTCCTACCTGCACCTTTGTCAGACTCTTGGCCACTGGGCTTCGCACCTGCAGAACGGAGGACCAGGGTTAGTCCCACTCCCTCCTAGCAGACTCCCCACAGAGACAGAGCTGGGGTCCTGCTCCCCTAGTTAATCCCTTCACCCCATCTCTTTGACAGCTTCCCTTCCCTCTGCCTCCACAAAGACAGAGCTGGGGCAGACGGGCAGGAGATAGGCTGCAGCAGTCAAGGGTGGAAAGTGGGGCCAGGCGCTGCTCCTCAGGGGCCCTCTGGCGTGGGGTCTCAGCGAGGTGGGACACTCACTTGCTGGGCCAGAGAGGCAGAGCGCGGCCAGGGCCAGCAGGGTGAGCAGAGAGAGGGTCCTCATGGTGTCTGCCAGCACTGTCAAGATGTGCCTCCGACTCGACTCAGCTGCTCTGCCCCAGCAGCCTCGGACACTCTTTATAGATGCTGCCCATGCCCAGATGTGGGTGGGGCAGGGAGAGCTGCCAGGACTAATTGGGGGCTCATCTGCTCTGGCTGGGTAGGTCAAACCCAGAGGATGTTGTGGTTGGGGGTTTCAGCGGCCTGGGCAGGGCCTGGCAGTGATGGATGGCGGTTCATGGTCAGAGGGTGCCAGGCTTTCACTGCCCAGGACCCGCTTAAGGGATTGCAGATCCCCCACTGCAACTTGAGCACTGGCTGGCCCCTAGGGTACCCTAGAAAGGAAGGGGACCCAGAGGTCTAAAACGGGAATTAGAAGTCCATAAAGATGCAGGAGACCGGGCCCATGGACCCCAGCTTTATATCCTTAAGGCTCCAACTTATCAAAGATTTGAAAATGCAGACTCAGAGAAGGGTGCGTTATGAACTATGAGCTATGTTCTAGGGAGAGTTGGATCCGGAAGGGAGGCAAGCAAGGAAGTCCAAGCTCAAGGTTCTCCCCTTCTCAGCTTGGCTAGGAAGAGGGAAGGAGGGTGTCTACCTCACATCTCAAAGGGAAGAAGCCTCTGGGGGAAGGGGCTCACCTCCCCCCACAGAAAGCAAAGCAGGGGAACCCAAACCAAAAGGCTCCCCTTGCATGGAGGTCACGGAGGATTAAAAAAGTATTGCTGGGGGGCTTCAGAGATGGTCCACTTACTTGTAAAGCCTTGACTACCCAGGTTCAATTCCCCAGTACCCAAGTAAAGCCAAATGTACAAAGTGGTGCATGCATCTGAAATTCCTGTTTGCAGTGAGGGAGGCCCTGGCGCACCACCCATACACACAGTTTTTCTCTCTCCTTCTCTCTCTTTAAATAAACATATATATATATATATTTAAATAAAGAGTATTGGGGACTAGAGAGATGGCTTAGCGGTTAAGCGCTTGCCTGTGAAGCCTAAGGACCCCGGTTGGAGGCTCGATTTCTCAGAACCCACATAAGCCAGATGCACAAGGTGGTACATGCACATGGAGTCTGTTTGCAGTGGCTGGAGACCCTGGTGCACCCATTCTCTCCCTCTCTCTCTCTCTTGTTGTTCTCAAATAAATAAATATAAATAAACAAAAAAAATTAAAAATAAAAGTAAAAAAGAATAATGAGCCAAGCACGGTGGCGCACACCTTTAATCCCAGCACTCGGGAGGCAGAGGTAGGAGGATCACCTTGAGTTTGAGGCCACCTGAGACTGCATGTGAATTCCAGGTCAGTCTGGGCTAGAGTGAAACCCTACCTTGAAAAAAACAACAAAAAAAAGGAAAACAAAAAAAGCATTGGGCTTGAGCCGGGCGTGTTGGCGCACGCCTTTAATCTCAGCACTTGGGAGGCAGAGGTAGGAGGATTGCCGTGAGTTTGAGGCCACCCTGAGAATACATAGTGAATTCCAGGTCAGCCTGGACCAGAGTGAAACCCTACCTCGAAAAAAAAAAAAAAAAAAAAAAAAAAAGAAAAAAAAAAGAAAAAGAAAAGCATTGGGCTTGAAGTTTAAAGAGATCATACATGTAGCAAAGCAGGAGTGGACCCAGGCAAAAATTCTCCCCCTTCCCAGCAAGTCTGAAAAGATCCCCTCCCCCCTCACAGAAAGAGCTAAGAGAATGGGGGGGCGGGGAGGCAGGAGGCTACATACACGTGACTTATGGGACGGGTAAGGCTCAAACATCCATTAGGATGGGGACTGGTTGGTGGACTGCAGAGGCTGGCTGACTGGGAACTGAGAAGCAGGACACTGCTGCTGAGAGGCGTTGCTTGCAGCCGCCTCGGATGAGACTGGCTAGATGCGGGTTCTAGTCTGTCCGGCCAGAGCGCGCATGCACGTTTCCACGGGGGGCAGTCCCTAGCTAGCTACCTACCAGCAAAAGGCGGTCTTGCTCCTGACCTGTGTCAGTAGGGTTGGGAAGAAACAGCCTGTGATTTCCGGTGTCAGCCAGAGACAAGAGCCAAACCCCAAGGAGCAGCACGCAACGCCCTTGCTGACCCAGGGCAGGCCTGGGCCGGGCAGCTCTGCTGTGCTTGTCCTGCACAGCCGGTGTGTGTGGGCACACGGGACCAAGAGCCAAAAGCCTGGGGCTGGCAAAGGGCAGCCTTTCCACCTCTGGGCCAGTGCCAGGGCAGGGGCTGGCACTGGTGGGGAAGCAAGGGCTGCAAGGCTCCCAGGGATGGCATATACCTCAGGGCACCTGACCCAGGGTTCTCCTGATGGTGCAGCCTCCCCATGTTAGCCTGGAGGGACCTGCCCCCACCACAGGGCCTGTCCTCACAGGAACACAACATCACAGTCTAACCCAGCCGCCCACCATGGCAGAGCAGCCACTGTCTGTTCAGCCTGGCACTTCTGTCTGACCTGTGTCCTTGGTCATTGACCTCCGCCTGGGTGCAGACGGGCTGCCCAGGCTGACAGCTAACAGGGCCCCTGAGGGAAGTGGTGCACTCAGAGCCCCTGCACCTCCCTGGAGAGATGGTGTCCAGTGCGCAGAGGTCATCATGGTGCTGCCTGTCCACAGCTGGGAAGAAAGAATGTGTACCTTACTCCAAGCCATCTCCTCCTCTCAGCCCTGGGGAGCAGCAACCTGCCTGTGGAGGTCCCTGCTATCGAAGAGTGAGGAGAAGGGAGCATAGTGAAGTCCTCAGCCCACCAGATACATCCTCAGCAGTGACCAAGCAGAAGGGGAGGGGTCAGCTAGTGTCACCCTGTGGGACTTCGGGGAAGCCGGGGGTCCTGGGTCCCACTGCTCTCTGCACACAGTGATACATATAACCTGCCTCCCACCCTGGAGGCTCCCAGAGCGAGCCCTTGATTGGAGCCAGAACTCGGGAGCCCAGAAGTGGTTTGGGCCCGAGACGCCTGGCGAGGAAGCATCCTCACAGATTACAGAGTGGTGAAGGAAGTTTATTTAGGGATGGGAGGGTAACATGGCAGAGGCCCTCAGGCTGGCCAGCAAGGGCACAATCAGTAGATGAAATCACTACCCCCACCCAGTCTGGGGAGGACTCAGGAACCAGAGGGAGGGCATGGTACAGAACCGACCACTGCCAGGAAACAGAGCTGGGGGTCTGATGTCCACGATGTGCACAGGCCACAGTCCAAGGTAGTGTATGTGACAGAGACCCCACAGACACGGGACACTGGTGCAGCCTCCTCTGCCACCTGGCCTTTGGCACCGTTTCCGTTGTATTCAACAGCACCCCACCCAAGCTAGCACACTGACCACAGGCCTCGACCTCAACTGCCCTCTGCTCTGGGGTCCAGCCATGTCCTCTTCACTCAGGCGCTCTCAGCACTGACAGCAGCTCCCTCTGCTCTCTGTGGAGAGCCTGGACCAGCAGGAGAGAATAGACATGTCAGAACACGAGAGGAAAGCAGACTGTCTTGGTGAGGCCTGGTTCCAGCCTCGGTTTACCCCAGGGTGATGCAGATGGCATCTAGGGCTCACATCACTGGTCCAGTAGGGCATGTCAGAATAACAGCAAGACAAGTCCCCAACACACAGGAAGCATTTATGGCAGGCTGGACCTTCCCGGAGTAGCGTTCATTTTCAGAATAGGCTCCCTCAGTGATCCCCGAGTCCCCTCCCCGCAGTGCTGGAGATGCGGGCAAGCCGGCGCTCTATCACTGCACCACGTCCCAGCTGAGCTCCAGACATGGAAATGGTGAAAAGTAGTTGTCCGTACTCCCACAGGTCAGCACAGACACACAAGGCCTCAGTCAGACAGAACTGGGCTGGAGCTGTGGTTGGTTGCAGGATAGGGGCTTCTAGAGGTCAGAGCTGGCAGATCTGGGTATTTGGGTGATTTGCTAGCTGGAGACTAGAGCACAGTACCCTGGGGTCTCATGGTGATGGAGTGACAGAGGCAGAGTACCTCCCTGAGCACAAGTGCTCACAGTGCAGCCTAAGATGTATAACCTGCCCCTAGAGACAGCATCAGACAGCTGCCTCAGTCACTGCCGCCTTCTGGCCTGGTGTCCAGTCCCCTAGACCAATCTGTGACATTGGGAGGCTGAAAAGGATGGGGAATAGAGAACAGAAGGCCAGGAAGAATCTGGGGACTTACTCCCCACAAAGTATGAAGGTCTGCCCCAGGAAGTGGCTGTTCCAAGCTATTGGTAAACACAGGCTGGGCATCTCGATCGATGGGGAGGATCTAGCAGCGATGTCACCACTTGAGCCTTCCTGAGACTCCTGGAACTCACTGTGAGCCACTAAGAAGCCATCCCGTCACTCCAGTCACATCTGCACCATGCTCTCGCTCTAGCCCAGGCTGCCCTGGAATTCACGACAATCCCACCACCTCTACCTCCTGAGTGCTGAGATTAAAGGCGTGTATTGGCCAGGCATGGTGGCGCACGCCTTTAATCCCAGCACTCGGGAGGCAGAGGTAGGAGGATTGTTGTGAGTTCGAGGCCACCCTGAGACTCCACAGTGAATTCCAGGTCAGCCTGGGCTAGAGCAAGACCCTACCTCAAAAAACAAAAAAACAAACAAAAAAAGGCGTGTACCACAACGCCTGGCTTGCCTTCCATTTTGATCACTTCTTCCCTACTTGGGGGACACACTCTTCTTGGATGCTGTGGGAGTCATTCTAACAGGCAGTCTAAGGACACTGGCCATGTTTGCATGGAGGCTGAGGCTGAACTCACATCCCCTTGTCCTCTCAGCCCACACGCTCAGCAGCTGCAGCAGGGAGTGGGTGCAGTGGATGGGTTGGTTCTGCACAAGCACCGAGGAGCCAACCTCCCATGTCCAAGGGAAGGTGCTGAGTGACTGTGCTGTACAGCCAGCCTTCTGCCTCCAGTGGAATCCTTAGGTTGGGAGAGCGGAAGCTGCCAAGCTGAGGGTCTATTAGGAGGGAAGGGAACACAGACAGGGCCGGACACTTGCCTGCCAGGCCTGCTGTCGAGCCTGGACCTGCTGTTGCAGCTCCTCCACCTGCCGGCGCCCAGCCAGGACGGCACTGGCCAGCTCCTGGTTCCTGGCCTCCTGCTTCTGCACATGATGCCGCAGCGTGTCCCGCTGCTGCAGGAAATAGGGTGCCATGGTGCTGCAGAGATCTTTCTCTGGGATGCCACTGGGTCTCCTTGGGGGATAAGCAGAGACATGTATGACAGGGTTCTACCTACAAACCCAATCAGTGCCATTTCTATTTCCTGTCCTCAGCTGAGATAGCTCCCAAGACCTCTCTTGGGTGCCCTTCACCTCTCCAGATAGGAACACTGGTCCCCCATCTCCCAGGCTCCCCCACTCTTCTACATATGTTCCCATCTCCGCCTCTGCCCTTGTGACCACGCCCCTCCGCTGGTGCCTCAGGGCTGAGACAGGATGGCCCTTCCCAGTGAGGCGGCTCTTTGAGAGGTCTAGTGAGAAGCAGCAGGTGTGGCAGATGAGGAAAAGGATCTGAAGTGATGAGCCAGGGAGCAGATGTGGGTTCTTTCAGAAACACTCCTCTCTCTTTTTTTTTTTTTTTTTGGTTTTTCGAGGTAGGGTCTCACTCTGTTCCAGGCTGACCTGGAATTCGCTATGTAGTCTCAGGGTGGCCGCGAACTCTTGGCGATCCTCCTACCTCTGCCTCCCGAGTGCTGGGATTAAAGGCGTGCGCAACCACGCCCGGCTTTTTTTTTTTTTTTTTTTTTTTTTGGTTTTTCAAGGTAGGGCTTCACTCTCTCCCAAGCTGTCCTGGAATTCACTGTGTAGTCTCAGGGTTGCACCATGCCCTGGCTTCTTTGCTTTTTAAATATTTTATTTATTTAAGAGAGAGAGAGAGGAAGTGTGTGTGTGTATGGGCCTACCAGGGCCTCTAGCTAGTGCAAACAAACTTCAGACACATGTGCTGGCTTTACATGAGTACTGGGGAATTGAACCTGAGTCCTTTGGCTTTGCAGATAAGCCATTCCTCTAGCCCTGTTTTTTTTTTTTTTTTTTTTTGAGAGACACAGAGAGAGGGAGAGGAAGACAGATAGAGATGGGCACGCCAGCAGCCTCTCAGCTGCTGCAAACGAAATACAGATGCATGCGCCCCCTTGTGGTCAAGTGCGGCATTGTGCCCCTTTTGCATCTGGCTAAATGTGGGACCTGGAGATTGGAACTGCTGGAGATTGGAACCAGCGTTCTTAGGCTTAGGAGGCAGGCGCCTTAACTGCTAAGCCATCTCTCCAGCCCCCTGTTTGGTTTTTGAAACAGGGTCTCACTCTAGCCCTGGAACCCTGCTGCAGTCCAGGCTTGCCCTCTTTGTTTTTTTTTTTTTTTTTTTTTTTTTGGTTTTGCAAGGTAGGGTCTCTCTCTTGCACGGGCTGACCTGGAATTAACTATGTAGTCTCAGGGTGGCCTCGAACTCTTGGCAATCCTCCTACCTCTGCCTCCCGAGTGCTGGGATTAAAGGCGTGCGCCACCACACCCAGCTGGCCCTCTTTTTTTAAAAAAATATTTTTATATGGGTTGGAGAAATGGCTCAGTAGTTAAGGTGCTTGCCTATAAAGCCTAACAACCGGGTTTGATTCCCCAGTACCCATGTAAAGCCAGATGCACATAGTGGGTGCATCCATCTGGAGTTCCTTTGCAATGGCTAAAGGCTCTGGTGTGCCCATACATACACACTCTGACTTTCCTCTCTCTCTCTTGTTTGTCTGTATCTCTCTGCTTGCAAAGGGGGGGGGTGGGAAGGGGAAGAAAAAGGAAGAAAGGAAGGAAGGAAGGGTCTTCCCACAGGACTGGGGAGAAGGCTCAGTGGATAAAGCACGTGCTGCTTGAGCTGAAGTACCCTAGTTCAATCTACAGACCCCATTTAAAAAGCCAGAAGCCTGTCAGCATGATGGCGCATGCCCTTAATCCCAGCACTTGGGAGGCAGTGGAAGGAGGATCACCGTGAGTTTGAGGCCACCCCAAGACTATATAGTGAATTCCAGGTCAGCCTGGGCTAGAGTGAGAGCCTACCTCAAAAAACAAAAATCAAACAAACAAACAAAAAAAAGCAATGCACACTTGAGGTCTGGGAGCATAGGAGGAAGGGCTGGTGCCAGGCTGCTATGGCTGTGACATCTCTCTGCACACAGCAGCTGAGGGCAGCTTGTCAGTCACTGAACCACTGGGATGGACAACAGATCAAGCACAAAGTCATGCTTCTGAAGTGTTTGTTGAATGGACAAGTGAAGTCAGACCTGCCATCGAAGCTACCTGTGAAGCCAAACCTCATGTTCAGCCTTCTCCCTGTGCCTTCTTTCCCCTCCCCTTGCTCTCAGAGGACACAAGCTCCAACCCCAAGGTAGGGTCTCGCTCTTGTGCGGGCTGACCTGGAATTCACTATGTAGTCTCAGTGTGGCCTTGAACTCATGGCTATCCTCTTCCTGAGGGCTGGGATTAAAGGCTTGAGCCACCAATGCCCAGCTTTTTTTTTTTTCCAAGGTAGGGTTTCAGTCTAGCCCAGGCTGACCTGGAATTCACTATGTAGTCTCAGGGTGCTCTCGAACTTCTGGTGATCCACCTGTCTACCAAGTGCTGGGATTAAAGGTGTGCGCCACCGTGCCTGGCACCAGCTTTTGGTTATTCTTCAGTATTGTTCTATCTCTGTGTGTCTCTCCTCTCTATCCCACTCTCCTCAGCCCAGGCTGGTTTTGAACTAGAGATCCTCCTGTTTCTGCCCCTACCCCAAGTGCTGGTATCATACCACACCTGGCTCAAGGGCCCTCTTTCAGGGAGCAGGAGGCCAGCACGTCAGATAGCAGTCACTCTTAGAGACTTCTTCACGATGATGAGACACCTTGTTCATGTGCCTTGCGTGGGCCCTCCCCATGCTCACCAGGCTGGATCCCTGCACTCTTTGCCTTCTTCCACAATCTTATCCAAGGAGTTCAAGACGGCTTCTAGGTTCCCTTCCTTTTTGATTTCTGAGATTTCTTCCTGGATAGAAAGGAAAGTGCTGAGTGCCAAGCATGCTGGCACACCTGTAGGCCCAACACTCAGGAGGCTGAGGTAGGAGGATCGCTGTGAGTTTGAGACCAGCCTGGAACTACAGGATGAGTTCCGGGTCAACCTGGGCTAGAGTGAGACCCTGCCTTGGAAAACCACCCGTCACCTCTGGAAGCTGTAGTCCCTCTTGTCCCCATGCCTAGCACCCTGGCCCAGGCTGACCTGGAATTTAGTATGTAGTCTCAGGTTGGCCTCAAACTCACAGCGATCCTCCTACCTCTGCCTCCCAAGGGCCAGGATTAAAGGCATGCGCCACCACGCCTGGCTCCTTTTCTGATTTCTTAGCAGGACCATTCTGGAGCAACAGCACAGAAGGTTGGTCTAGAGACATCACCATCACTTAAAGACACAAGTGGAGCCCTGTTCTTTTTGGCATCCCCAGTAGTATTCAGTCTATTAAGTGCCTCTTCTGTGTCAGACAGTGGCCCAGGAGTTGGAGGTACCAGGCTCCGTCTTGCCCTCGTTAAGCTTACATAGTCTAGTAGTGGCGACAACAAATAAACACACAATTACAACGCAGGACGGTGAGAGAAGGGGGTATTTAAAGCCCCATGCTGTCTAGAGAGGAAGTGACTGGCGTTGCAGCATGCTGCCCATTGACAACATTCTCGGTGCTGAGAAGATGGGCAGAGCATGGGGGGTGCTGATGAAGGACAACATGATCAGACAGACAGAGCATGGGGGTGCTGCCCCCAGAGAGTGACTGTGAAGGTGCACCCTAAGCCAACAGGGCATCTTGCCACTTACCCGGATGGATGTCTGCAACTGAGACACAAACTTGTCATAGATCCTCTGTGTCATCTCAGGCTGCAATTGGTAGAAGTGTTTGTAACAGTTGGTGAATCTCTGGTAGCTAGCAGGAAGAAAAGCAAAGGGGGAGGTCAGGCACTGGCAGTCACCTGTCTCATCACAGGATTCAGCCTTGTTACTTCAGGCCCAGCTAATGACAGTGAATGCAGACCTCCCCTTCGGCAGTGCCCGCCCCCACCACTAGAACCCCAACATCCTTTCGGTAGAGCCCATTCTCAGTCTGTCTGCCTCTTCCTCTCTCTCAAACAAATAATTAATAAATAAAATACTTAAAAATAAAGCAGTGATAGTATTTACTGAACTGAAATTACTATTTTATTTTTATTTGGTTTTTTGAGGTAGGGTCTCACCGTACAGATTGACCAAGAATTCACTATGTAGTCTCAGGCTGGCCTCAATCTCACAGCAATCCTCCTATCTCTGCCTCCGAGTGCTGGGATTAAAGGCGTGCGCCACCCACCCAACTGTTTTTTTAAAAATATTTTATTTATTTGAGAGAGAAAAAGACAGATATAGAGAATGGGTACACTAGGGCCTCCAGCCACTGCAAACGAACCCCAGGCACATGCACCACCTTGTGTAACTGGCTTACATGGGTACTGGGAATGAAACCTGGGTCCTTAGGCTTTGCAGGCAAGTGTCTTAACCGCTAAGCCACCTCTGTACCCCAAGAATTACTATTTTTAAAAATGACCATATTTACTTTACTGCAAACCAATTTTACTTAAACTAAGACTGTCCAGCAAAAGTGCCGTTAGCCATTCATGATCTGAAATCAATAAACTTATGATGCACATCAGAGGCCATAAGGCTAGATTCCCTAGCACAATGAAAAGCCAGCTCCACAAAGTGGTGCACGTATCTAGAGTTCATTTGCTGCAGCAAGAGATCCTTGTGCACCCATTCTCTCCTCTTTGTAGTAAATAAAAAAAATTGTTTTATTGTTTTTTTTTTTTTTTGGTTTTTCTAGGTAGGGTCTCACTCTGGTCCAGGCTGACCTGGAATTAACTATGTAGTCTCAGGGTAGCCTCGAACTCATGGCGATCCTCCTACCTCTGCCTCCCGAGTGTTGGGATTAAAGGCGTGCGCCACCACACCTGGCATATTTATTTATTGAGGTAGGGTCTCACTCTAGCCCAGGCTGAGCTAGAATTCACTAAGTAGTCTCAGGGTGGCCTCGAACTCAGGACAATCATCCTTCCTCTGCCTCCCAAGTGCTGGGATTAAAGATGTGTGCCACCATGCCCAGCTGCTCGTTAGATTTTTTTTTCATATTTTATTATTTATTTATTTATTTATTTGAGAGAGAGATACAGAAATAGGCAGATAGAGAGAGAGAGAGAGAGAATGGGTGCACCAGGGCCTCCAGCCACTGCAAACAAACTCCAGATGCATGCACCCCTTGTGCATCTGGCTTATGTGGGTCCTGGAGAATTGAGCCTCGAACCGGGGTCCTTAGGCTTCATAGGCAAGCGTTTAACCACTAAGCCATCTCTCCAGCCCTGCTCATTAGATTTTAAAGGCAAGTATTAAGTAAGCCCTTTCTCCTTAATGCCAGGGAAGGTCATTTTGTTCCAGGGATGTACTTTTGGGTAATCTCCAAGTACCTCATCAGTGTGTGCTCTCCCTGGGTAACACCTTGGTTCTTGTTGGCATAAGTGTAAGAGAAACCAACTGCCTGACCATCTTCTGCCCATGGAGATTTGATCTAGTCTTAGGCATGCCTCCCTTTTCCAGGGTGGCAGTAAGCACACTTCTGAACAAAGGTCTTCTTGCCTTTCACAACAGCCCCTGTTGTTAATTCATTCTTTGGTCACTAACACTGTCAACATTACCAACTAACTGAAAGCCAGACATCCCACTCTGCCTCCTCATGCTGCAGCTCCGAGCATGCTAAGCACATGCTCTTACTGTCGAGCTACATCCCCGAGTCCTCCCCTGAGAGACGGCAGCAAACACAGCTGCTCCTATGCATGTGCACTCAGCACTGTCAAGGAAGGTTTGAGGGGCCCAGCTATGGTGTTAAGAGTACATGCGAAGCCGGGCGTGGTGGCACACACTTTCAATCCCAGCACTTTGGAGGCAGGGGTAGGAGGATCGCTGTGAGTTCCAGGCCACCCTGAGACTACATACATAGGGAATTCCAGGTCAGCCTGGGCTAGAGTGAGACCCTACCTGGAAAACTACAAAATAAATAAAACAAAATAGAAAAGCTCCGTGTCTACTAGCACACGTCCAGGACAGGGTGATAGTCTCCCCATCTTCTAAGGAGAAACATTTTGTCTCAGTACACTATGGTGACTGAGCCCAGATATCAAATAGGCAATTCAAAGGAAAATGCTGGGAGACTTTCCAAGACACAGCAGAGTCCCAGACATCTTGTTTTGCTGCTGCCCCTCTCCCTGCTCAGCCACGCAGTCTGTGGCTGGAGAAGAATGTGGAGGAACACATGACGCTGAACAAGCGGGCTGGAGCTGAAAAGTGGTAATTGTGGCTTGAGCACCAGAGATCCTGTCCCTCCCTCCAGCCCAATCGGGGGCAGAGGTCCAAGCTGGGCACATCTCTCCTTGGCTCCAACACTGGACAGGACCCAAGGAAGGGCTAAGGCAGACTCTGCCCAGCACTGCCACTGACAGCTCTCTGGAGTTTGTTGAGAATTCCATGATTGTGAAGGATCCCAGAAACATTTCACAAGATGTCAAACATGCTACACGGGACCAGGTGGCTAAACTAAGGCAGGAAGGTGACCAGATTGGGAGCCACTATCAGCAAATGTGATTGGAGGTCAGCTGCTTGACAGCAGGGCAGGTTGGGAAAGTTTGAAAGCTCTGTGGATTGTCTGAAAACTACACCCAGGAAAAAACAGGAAAGTGGTTTTTATAAAACATCTGTGGCCATGAGTTCCCTGGTGTAAAATTTTACCTTCTCACAAATGCTTTCCCATCCTTGTGGAGAGAGGCTGGGATCTGCCAGGTCCCCAGAGCCGGGAGACTCTCAGCTAAAGATGTTGCCCCTTAGGCTGGTCAGCTAGGACAGAAGTGAGGCCACGGCTGCCTGGCCCCCCAGGCCTACCCCATTTCCAGCCACCTCTCCCACCCTGGACCTTGGTCCCAGGGCTGGATGTTGGGGCAGCAGAGTCCTCTCCGCAGGAGCCTGCCAGCACTGTGCTGGGTAAGTGTACTGGTGCTCGAGTCCCACCTCCTCCACTCCCTGGCTAAGTGGCCACAGTAACCTCTTTTCTTCCATGACTTGGTCTCCTCCTTTGTCAAATGGGGGCAATGTCAGCATCCCTGCCCATGAAATAACTCGAGGGTTAACAGAGGCTGTATTTACTAAGTATCAGGGCTTGTGCCCAGCATGTTGAAACTGTCCATGTCAGCTATAGTTACCAGCACTGTGCTGCCAAGAACCTCTCAGCAGCCACTCCGCAGGCTACATCAGTTAGCAAGCTGGCTTCTCAGGCCTGACAAGTCTCCCTTCGCAAGGCAGGTGCTTAGTAAACATGCCTTGGTTGCAACTTCATGAGACCCTGTCTCAACAAACAAATAAACATCACATTATAGACAGATGTGATGATGCACATCTGTTATCCCAGCACTCAGGAGGCAGAGGTAGGAGGATTGCTGTGAATGAGGCCACCCTGAGAATACATAGTGAATTCCAAGTCAGCCTGACCTAGAATGAGACCTTACCTTAAACAAAAACAAAAACACTCGGGTTGGAGAGATGGCTTAGTGGTTAGATGCCTGTGAAGCCTAAGGACTCAGGTTCAATTCTTCAGTATACACATAAACCAGGTGCACAAAGTGGCACATGCATCTGGAGTTTGTTTGCAATGGCTAGAGGCCCGGCACACCCATTCTCTCTGTCTTTCTCAAAAAAATTTAAAAAATAAAAGAAAAAAAGAAAAAAAAAACACCTTACAACATGGGTTAGGGGTATAATTCGGGGATAGAACACATACTTTGACATACATGAGGTCCTGGGCTAAATCCCTACCTACCACTAGAAAAAAAAAAAAAAAAAGCACTTCACTGCAATTGAGTTATTATGCAAGTTTCACTTACAAATTTTACCTTCTGGGCTAGAGAGATGGCTCAGTGGTTAAGGCACTTGCCTACAAAGCCTAACAACCAGGGTTTGATTCCCCAGAACCTATGTAAAGCCAGATATACAAAGTGGCACGTGTCTATAGAGTTCATTTGCTGTAACAGGAAGCCCTGACATGCCCATTTCTCTCTCTCTAATAAACAAATAAATAAAAACACTCAAGCCGGGCATGGTGGCGCACGCCTTTAATCCCAGCACTCAGGAGGCAGAGGTAGGAGGATCGCTGTGAGTTCGAGGCCACACTGAGACTACATAGTGAATTGCAGGTCAGCCTGGGCCAGAGTGAGACCCTACCTCGAAAAATCAAAAAAAAACAAACAAACAAACAAAAAAAAAAACTTGCACCGAGGGCTGGGATATACTACAGAGACATGCACTTGAGCACTGTGTGAGTGCTTCAAACCCCAGCACCAAAATCACAAGCCCATCAAAACTTAAGCGAATGGAGTGAGGAGTGGAGTGGAGGCAGGAGAATCAAAAGTTCAAGTTCATCCTTAGCTACAGTGAGCTCAGGGCTAGCCTGGCGTACACGAGAGAGAACCTGTCCAAAACCAAAAACGCAGGGAGAGCAGCGCTTGCCTTCTTCCTTCGGTCACCTCCTGGGCTGTCAACGCCAGCGTCGTTCAGCAGGCTGTCCACTAGGGGGCGGCAGCAGCCGGCATGTGCTTCTCAAAGAGGCGGCAAGAGCAAGGCCCACCGAGCCATGGGAGCTGATGGCACTCTTCAACCCCAGCCCAGAGCAACAGCTGCTCTCTTCCCTTAAGAAACATGGAGTTGAGCCTGGCGTGGTGATCCTTTAATCCTAGCGCTGCCGAGGCTGAGGCAGGAGGATCACCATGACTTCCAGGCCAGCCTGGGCTACAGAGTGCGAAAAAAAACAAGGGCTGGAGAGATGGCTTAGTAGTTAAGGTGCTTGCCTGCAAGGTCAAAGGACCCAGGTTTGATTCCCCAGGACCCACATAAGCCAGATGTACAAGGTAGCACAGGCGTCTGGAGTTCGTTTGCAGTGGCTAGAAGCTCTGTCCCACCTATGTTCTCTCTCTCAAATAAGTAAAAATAAAATAATTTTTAAAACCTCAAGCTGGGCATGGTGGCGCACGCCTTTAATCCCAGCACTTGGGAGGCAGAGGTAGGAGGATTGCTGTGAGTCCGAGGCCACCCTGAGACTACATAGTGAATTCCAGGTCAGCCTGGGCTAGAGTGAGACCCTACCTCGAAAAACAAACAAACAAAAAAAATTGCTTTAAATATTTTATTTATTTACTTGACAGAGAAAGAGGTAGAGAGAGAGAGAATGAGCACATCAGGGCCTCCAGCCACTGCAAATGAACTCCAGACGCATGCGCCCCCTTGTGCGTCTAACGTGGGTGGGTCCTGGGGAATTGAATCTGGATCCTATGGCTTTGTAGGCAAATGCCATCCCTCCAGCCCTTTTTTAAAAAATATGTTACTTATTTATTTGAGAAAAAGATTGAGAAAAAATTACAAATAGAACTATTTTGTTTTCTTTTTTTGAACATATTATTTATTTATTTATTTATTTTTTGTTTGTTTGTTTGTTTGTTTTGGTTTTTCGAGGTAGGGTCTCACTAGCCCAGGCTGACCTGGAATTCACTATGTAGTCTCAGGGTGGCTTTGAACTCATGGTGATCTTCCTATCTCTGCCTCCCCAGTGCCGGGATTAAAGGTGTGCACCACCACACATGCCTTTTTTTTGCTTCTTTTTTTTTGTTTGTTTGTTTTTGAGGTAGGGTTTCTCTCTAGTCCAGGCTGACCTGGAATTCACTCTGTATTCTCAGGGTGGCCTCGAACTCATGGCGATCCTCCTACCTCTGCCTCCCAAGTGCTGGGATTAAAGGTGTGCGCCAATTTATTTATTTATTTGAGAGATAAAGGCAAATAGAAGCGATGGGTGCACCGGGGCCTCCAGCCACTGCAAATGAACTTCAGACACATGTGCTACCTTGTGCATCTGGTTTATGTGAGTCCTGGGAATCGAACCTGGGTCCTCTGGCTTTGCAGGTAAATGCCTTAACCACTAAGCCATCTCTCCAGTCCACTGTTCCCTTTTCTAGGCTACATAAGACCCAATCTCAAAAAACAAAACTTTACCAAACACCATAATGCCATACATAGCAAGCCAACCTTGGTAAGCCCAAAGGCTCCCCGGAGGCAATGCTAGGAAGACAGAGGGAACAGCGAGGAAGAGAGGGAAGGACAAGGACAGGCAGGAGGTGGCCAGAAGGCCAGACGAGAGCAGCAAGGGTGGTGAGCTGTGCACATGTATGCAGACGTGCGTAATCATGCAAGTACTCAGAGGACTTCGGGGACCGCCAGTCCTCTTGAGAGGCAGGCTGTTACAATCATCCTCGCTCAGATGCCAAGGTCACACAGCCGAGTGGTGGTGGAACCAACTGGAATTTACACAGCTTGCAACACTGGAACTGTGGGTAGGCAGGGGCCTGATTCATGAGAAAATTATAAAAAGGTTGGAGAAGCAGGGATGCGCTATCATCAAATCTGCACTCGATGCCCACACAGGTTGCCTCAGGATGGATTTCAGCCAGGTGTGGTGGTGCACGCCTTTAATCCCAGCACTTGAAAAACCAACAAAAAGGATGGATTTAAGACGCACAGCTGAGGTGGCAGCAGACACAAATGGAGGGGACACAAGAAAGTGGATTACTGGGAAACTCACGAAGGACAGAGATGAGTGGGCCAGGCTGGAGCACACCCTGCTCCGATGACTCAGAGGAGTTCTCACCACAGGTGTTCTACACTCAGAGCTGGGGAAAGCAGGCAGTCTGCAGCGCTTACAAACCACGCTTGCCTGTGAAGAATGTTTCCTGTGATCACCAAAGCCTCCACCTCCGTATAGTTCCTTCTCCCCATCCAGTGGATAGAGCACTTGCCGTGCAAGTTTGAGTACCTGAGTTCAGATCCCCAGAACCCATGTGAAACCAAATGCTGTAGCCCAGCACCTGTTATGCTAGTGCACCTAAGGGCAAAAAGGGAGGCAGTCAGGAGAACTGCCAAGAAACTTGTGGGCCACTGAGCCTGGTGTTCTCAGTGGTGACAATAAAGCTCATCTCAAACAAAGCTGAGTGGTGGTTTTTTCGAGGTAGGGTCTCACTCTAGCACAGGCTGACTTGGAATTCACTATGTAGTCTCAGGGAGGCCTCAAACCCATAGCGATCCTCCTATCTCTGCCTTCTGGATTTTAAAAATTATTATTAATATTATTTATTTGCAAGGAGAATGGGCTGTTACAAGCATGTATGGACCACTTTGTGCATCTGGTTTTATGTGGCTACTGGAGATTTGAACCTGGGCTGAACCTGAGCCGGCAGGCTTTTGAAAGCAAGAGCCTTTACCTGCTGAGACATTTTCCCAACTTTCATTTTTCTTTCTCTCTTTCTTTCTCCGTTTCTTTCTTTCTTTCTTTCTCTCTCTCTCTCCCCTTCCCTCCCTCTCTTTCCTTCTTTCTTTCTTCCTTCTTTCCCTCCCTCCCTCTCTCCCTCCCTCCCTCCCTCCCTTCCTTCCTTCCTTCCTTCCCTCCCTCCCTCCCTTCCTTTCTTCTTTCTTCCTCCTCCTCCTTTTGGTTTTCCGAGATAGGGTCTCACTCTAGCTCAGGCTGACCTGGAATTCACTGTGTAGTCTCAGTGGCCTCCAACTCACAGTGATCCTCCTACCTCTGCCTCCCGAGTGCCGGGATTAAAGATGTGCGCCACAATGCCTGGTCTGTTTTGTTTACTTGTTTTATTTTCGAAGTAGGGTTTCACTCTGGCCCAGGCTGACCTGGAATTCACTATGTAGTCTCAGGGTGGCCTCAAATTCACAGTGATCCTCCTACCTCAGTCTCCCTACTGGTGGGATTAAAGGCATGTGCCACCACGCCCAGCCCCACTTTCTTTTTCAAAAATACTTTACTTGCCGGGCGTGGTGGCGCACGCCTTTAATCCCAGCACTCGGGAGGCAGAGGTAGGAGGACCGCCTCGCCAAGAGTTCGAGGCCACCCTGAGATTACATAGTGAATTCCAGGTTAGCCTGGGCTAGAGTGAGACCCTACCTCAAAAAAAAAAAAAAAAAAAAACCCAAAAAAATATATATATACTTTACTTATTTATTTGTGAGAGAGCAGGTGAGAGAATGGGCATGCAAGGACCTCCTGCCACTGCAAATGAATTCCAGAGGCATGCACCACTTTGTATATCTGACTTTACATGGGTACTGGGGAATTGAACCCAGGCCAGCAGCCTTTGCAAGCAAGCACCTTTAACTGCTGGGCCATCTCCCCAGCCCTCACTTTCTTTTGTAACAAACTCTTGCTGAACTTGCCTTTCTTCCGGGGTCTGCCTTCAGCATTCTTCTCCAGTCATAAAAGACACCAAACCCAAGAGCCCCGGGCTTGGGGGTTTCAGCGATCATTGAGTTTCCAATGCTCTGACCTTTAAGCTGAGCCTGTCCAGCGAGAAGAAAGGCTACACTGCTCTGGAAACCCGCAACATCATGACAGCCAACAAAAGGCAGGCCTTTCAGGAGTAGGAAGGCAAGAACAAGTATGGAAAACTGAACAATGGAGGAACAATGCTTGGGCAATGACTGTCATGACTTGCCCATAAAAGTTACATTATTTTGGACTGGAGAGATGGCTCTCCAGTGGTTAAGATGCTTGTCTGCAAATCCCAAGGACCCGGGTTCAATTCCCCAGTACCCACATAAAGCCAGACAAACAAAGTGGCACATTCACCTGGAGTTCGTTTGCAGTGGCTGGAGGCCCTGGCGCGCCCAGTCACTCTCTCAAATAAATAAAGAAATTTTTTAAAAAACGTTATATTGGGGGGATGGAGGGATGGCTTAGCGGTTAAGGCGTTTGACTGCAAAGCCAAAGGACCCCCGTTCGATTCCCCAGGACCCGTGTTAGCCAGCTGCACAAGGGGGCGCATGCGTCTGGAGCTCGTTGCAGTGGCTGGAGGCCCTGGTGCACCCATTCTCACTCTCTCTGCTCCTTTCCCACTTTCAAATAAATAAAATACGTATTTTTTGGAAAGTTACATGGGTCGGGCCGCGCGGTGATTGACAGGCGCTCGGGGCGGGAACGCGCCCTTCCTGTCTGTCGCTGTCGCCCGGGACCCGCCTACCTCCCCGCCGCCACCAGCTTGTCCAGGAAAGTGTCCACCATGGTGTCGAGGAGCTCCACCCTCGACATGGAAGTGCCCGGCGTCTCGGCTTCCGGAAAAGAGCTCTCGGGCCTCGTCTCCACCGCCGCAACCTCACTGTCGCTCTCCGCCGCGGCCATGTTGAAAACAAACCGCCAAAAATGAACGGGGCCGGAAGTCCCGCCCACCGGGGCCTCCGATTGGTCCCGGCGGAACGTCGATCAAGGAGGCGGGGGCAGGGGGCGGAGCCGTGGCGATGGGTAGGGAGGTCTAAAAACAAAAACATGCGCAAGCCAAAGCTCGAGGCTCAGTAAAAAGTTTTAATAATTATATTTTAAGGATTTCGTACAGTGACACTGAATATTCGCTGCTAATATTCACAAGAGTCCATTTTATCAAACGTTGAATTTGCATTCTCATTCCCATCCCTCAACACTCCAGGTTTGTCTAGCCCAGAGGATTATTTTTTTTTGTTTTGATTTTCGAGGTAGGGTCTCATTCTAGCCCAGGCTGACCTGGAATTCACTATGTAGTCTCAGGGTGACCTCGAACTCACGGCGATCCTCCTACCTGTGCCTCCCGAGTGCTGGGATTAAAGGCGTGCACTACCACGCCTGGCTCTTTTCTGGTTTTCTTTACTAAATATATCAAATTTTCCGGCCAGTTTAGTCTCCAAATTTAGGAGAATGGAAATCCATTGGCCCATCCTCACCAAAGCCAATCCTAATCCCAATTTCTGAGTTTAAAGAAAAAAAGTAGAAGCATTGGCCAGGGGTTCCTTTAATTTTACACACATCTTTTTAAAATTTAATTGGGAACTTTATATGTGAATATATTGCAAGTTGGTCACATCCCATCGGGCTATACTTTTATGTCCCCTCTTCCCCTCCCCCATTCCACTGAGGGCCCCCTTGGGACTCAAAATTGAACTTTTGATTTTCTTTTTTCAAGGTAGGGTCTCACTCTAGCTCAGGCTGACCTGGAATTCACTCTGTAGTCTCGGGGTGGCCTTAAGCTCAGGGCGATCCTCCTACCTCTGCCTCCCAAATGCTGGGATTAAAGGCGTGCGCCACCACGCCCGGCCCGGCCCTCAAAATTGAACCTTTAACAAACCATCCACACCTGTGTTACTGATGCGGCGCTAATCCCTAGCGGTAGATGCAGTGCATAATCTTGTGTATGCTGTCTCCACATACGCACTATGGTTTTCTTCTCAAGCTGACATGGCATCTGTCCTGGTAAGGCATCACTTTGCCACCTATACAGGCAGAATTGGCAACTCTAACTCCTAATCTTTCCTTAGGATAAATTCAATACTTCCATGATTGAATTAATTTCATAATTAGCCTTTTTTTTTTTTTTCGAGGTAGGGTTTTACTCTAGCTCAGGCTGACCTGGAATTCACTATATAATCTCAAGGTGGCCTTGAACTCACAGTGATCCTCCTACCTCTGCCTCCCCAGTGCTGGGATTAAAGGTGTGCACTCCCACGCCCGGCTTTTATGATTACCCTTTATAAACAATCCCCAGGTATGAGTCCCTTAGTTACCTAGTACTTGAGCTTTTTTACCTAGACCCGAAAAAGAGTTGTGCTTAGAAGAGGGGAGCTCCCATCTCAGCTGCACACTTCTCTAGGCAGAGTGCGCCCCATGAGCTCCCTCAGTTACAAACTATCTGAGATCACGTTTTGTGTTGCTTACTCCAGGATAAACACGGGGAATCCCTTTTCTACAGGCCCTCTTCAGTGGGGTTACAGTGATCGGTTGTGAATGTACTAGCTGGTCTCTACACACATCATCTTTTAAAAGGACGTGAGGTGAGAGTGGGAATACTGCACAAGAAAATGAAAGAGGCTAGAAGGAAGAAATAACCTGAGGCATGAGGAGTCAGGAGGCCTCCTGTCCAGGCTCTGCTAAAGTAGAGAAAGGCCCAATGTCTAGACAGGGGACAGTGTGTAACTGAGAAAAACAATCTTCAAAGGTCTGGCTGGGAAAACTTAAGTCCAGTCCCTTGTTTTCTGTTATATTGCCAGTTCTCACAGTAAGGAGGAAGTGGAAGGCATGGACATTCACAATGATTCCTGCACTCCATCCTTTGGATGATATTTGTGGACACAGGTGGAGGGCTCCCTTAAGATACAGGAATCCAGGTGTGGTGGCCTATACCTGTACTACCAGCACTCAGGAGGTGGAGACAGAAGGATCAGAAGTTCAAGACCAGCATCAGCTACATGAGCTAGCCTGAGCTCTGTGAGACCCTGACTGAGAAAAACGAAAGGGGGCTGGGGATATAGCTCAGCTGTAACCCTTGCCTAGCACGCACAAAACCCTGGATTCAATCCCCAGCACTGCATAAAACCGGTGTGGTGGGCCATGCTGAGAATCCCTAGGGATTCTAGGGAAGTGGAGGTAGGAGGATCAGGACTTCAAGGTCATCCTTGGCTACATAGTGAGTCTGAGGCCAGCCTGGAATGCATGAGACCTTGCCCCAAAAAAGAAAATAAATAAATAATAAATAAAATAAGAATAAAGGGGGCTGGAGAGATGGCTCAGTGGTTAAAGGTGCTTGCCTGCAAAGTCTGACAGCCAAGGGTTCAATTCCCCAGCACCCATGTAAAATCAGATTCACAAAATGGCGCATGTGTTTGGAGTTCATTTGCAGTGGCAAGAAGCCCTGGTGCGCTCATTTTCTCTCTCTCCATTCGCAAAAGAATACTAAAAAAAAAAAAAAAAAAAAAACCCTTAAAACAAGAGACCAAAACAAGCAGCAGCGGTGGTAAGAATAGAGAAATCATTTTTAGATTCTGATCGGGCCAGGATGGAAAAATGTGGGGTAGCCACGAGAAACATCAAGGCTCCGGGTAGCACCTTTCAGATTGGCACCATGGTGTTTCCCAAGGGATGGAACCACTACAGGCTTAAGGGATCATCCAGGCCACACGTCTCAAGCAGAAAGGCAGGGTTGGACTGTCTTCGTCCCATTCCACTTGCTGCACATATCTGCCTGCAGCACAGGACTGGTAGAGGTGCCAGAGGCAGGGAAGGAGTGTCACCTCCTAGCTCCCGAGAGCTTCCGCGAACAGTCTTGGCAGTATTGGGCTGGTGAATGCAGTGGTCCTGGCATTGGGTAACTTCCTGTTCTTTTATCTCTTACAAGCACAGTTACCATGACATGGGGTGACATGTCCCATCCAGGGAGAAAAGGAAGAACAATTCCTCTCTGTTGCTGTGACTCTGAGTGACAGTATGCATGTGTGGCAAGGCTGCCTGGGGCTCAGAACGTCCACTGCTCTTTCCTGGTCTTGGCTCAGCTGGCCTGAGCTGTGATGGGGAGTAAAAAACCTCTTGTCACTCTCCAAACAAGCAACTCTCTCAACAGACATCAGGACAATGATCCAAGTCCAGTGTAGCCCACAGCGCCTGAGCTACTTAGAACTGTGCCCTCCACTACGGTCACCTGGGCCAAGGGACGCCAACAGCTATACTGTCCGCAGCCTCGGGACTGAAGATCCACTAAAGGGATTAAGAACTGGGTTTGATGTGGTGTTTTCCACTTGTCTGAGGAAGAAGTTGGCTCTGACAGCAGGATTGGGGCCTATCAGAAGGGCTAAGATAATAGCCTGGTTCAGATGTTCAAATGCACACAAAACAAGCCTCAAAGTTCTCTCCCTAGTAACCGCCCCCAAGAGAGGATGAGTGTTCTGCAGAGGGAGAGGATCTGCTTCTTGGCCCTGACTACTGGTGCAAAAGTATCTGGCATCTTGCCCTCGTGAGGCAGAGCAAAGCAGGTTAAGCCAGTGAACAACTCAGTCCCAAATTTAAAATGAGCAAGCTTAAAAGGTGAAGTGGGAAGGACTGGGCAGCTGCTTAGAGCCTCTGCTGGAAGCCCACCTGGAAGAGCCTGGGGCAGTAAGCATGTGCCTCATTGGGGAGGGGAAGCCACACAGGCCAGGGGCAGAGGTGGGGTCAGTCTTCAGACCCAGGCTGACTACAGGGACTGAGTACACAAGCACAGTTCCACAGGAGAAGTAAAAATAACGGGGAAAGAGGAGCCGGGCACAGACGCGCTTTAGCATAACAGTTCAAAGTCTCTGTCCATGTCCCAGACAGGCCACCTGGCATAGGGTAGGCTGGGTATGTGGTGGGCACATTCACAAGGGCACAGTCATGCCCGCTCTGCCCTGACCCAGAGCAGTGTGTGCAATGGCACACTTCTCTCTCCCCACCACTGGCTGGGTATGTGGTGGGCACATTCACAAGGGCACTGACTTCCCCGCTCCGCCCTGACCCAGAGCAGCGTGTGCAACGGCAGGCTTCTCTCTGCCCACATTGGCTACCAGTGTCTGGAGTCCACCAGCTCAGGTCGGAGGCTGAGTTTCTTGAGGCTCTCGTAGCCCACCACGATGACAATGGTGGAGGGTGTGGCTGAAATGATGCGGGCTGAGAGGCCCTTCATGAGGCCCCAAGGCCCCTCTTCTGCCATCAGCTGTCTGAAGGTCAGGATGATGGAGCTCTTGCCTTCAACCTGGAAAAGTGACGACAGAGAAGGACTACCAGGTGTCCCCAGTCACAGTGGCTCTGCTCCACCTCTCTCTGCCTCGGGAGCAAGCGGGAAAGCTAGCCTGGGGATTCAGAGGGCTAGATCTGCATGTGAACGAGCCCAGCTGACTCTCCTGAGCTCTAGGGTCACTCTGCTTGGGGTCCGTGTCTGCTCCCAGCTCACTAACAGCATAACCTTGGGTCATTTACTTCACTCTTTCTACCCCCATTTCCTCAAATATAAAGGGGTGATAACAGTACTTGTGCCACAAGATTTTTATTGAGTAAAAGGAAAATATTGTAACTCTTGCTCTCCGAGAGGCCGGTTCAAGTACCAGTAAGGTCCTCTAGCTCGGCCCGTCCCTGGCTTTGACTGTGGTCATTTCCATCCCCTCAAGCCCCAGAGTTAGACCCCTCTGCTCTGCCCCTGGCACTCGTCCGCCTTCCACACAACCAGCGGCTTCTTTGCTATCACACTAGAAGCCCCTCTTCTCCTTCCTTTCTTTTTGTTTCTTTTGTTTTTTGAGGTAGGGTCTCACTCTAGCAAGGCTGACCTGAAATTCACTATATAGTCTCAGGGTGGCCTTGAACTCATGTTGATCCCCCTGCCTCCTGAGTGCTGGGATTAAAGGCATGTGCCACCACACAGGACACCTCCTCTTTCTTTCTCCACAGTCCCCACCCCTTTTCCCTGACTCCCAAATCATGTCTACAGAACCACTACTCAGCAACCAAGCCAGCGTAAAATGCAAGTGTTCCTGGTACCCTATCCCCTATCCAGTGTGACCTTCACAAGGTGACCCTAGCCCTGGCTGCGAATAGCTCCCTACTCTCCTTTGGCTCTGTCACCTCTCTCCTCCTCCACACCTTTGTCCTCTCAGTAACTTCTCTGACCATCATCTCTGCTTCCCCGACTTCCCCAAGCCATGTCAAGGGCCTTCTTCAGCTTGGCCTCTGAACTCCATCCTGGAAGCAACTCAAAGCAAAAAACCCGTCCTTTCCCACAGGTCCCCTCCTAGAATATCCAGGACAAGGTGCAGGAGAGAACAGGACCAACCTTGGCACTCTCCACATGGTGCAGTGGAGGGTGCAACTATCTGCCAATCAGCTGCGAGTGCACTTGTTTTCAGATGGAGGACACACTCTGTCCTGGGCACGGAAACACCTACATTTGTTACCCTTCCACTCTGAATAGTCTTTTTCCAGGCTGACCTGGAATTCACTATGTAGTCTCAGGGTGGCCTCAAACTCACAGTGATCCTCTACCTCTGCCTCCCAAGAGCTGGGATTAAAGGCGTGCACCCGGCTTGAATATTCTTTTTTTTTCAAGGCAGAGTCTCACTCTGGAATCATTCTGTAGTCCCAGATTGGCTTCAAACTCACAGTGATCCTCCTACCTCTACCTCTTGAGTGCTTGGATTAAAGGTTGCGCCACCAGGCCCGACTAACCTTCAAACATTCTGATGGCAGAGAACCTGACTTTGACCCCAACTTGTTAAGGTTCTTTTCCTTACCTTCTCTCCTCACCTCACCCTAATAACCCTCCTCCAGACATCTTTCTTGATTCTCCACCCTTCCTCTTGAAGTACCCAAGTTAGATGTTAAAATCCCCCTTGCTCTCCACCTAGAACTGTATATAGCAAAACCTACCCTCTGCCTACCACAGACCAGCCACCAGATTCTGTTTATTGGTGCTGTGTAATTGTCTTTGGAGCTGACTGAAGACAGGGGCTGGATTTCTGGGCAGCACCATCAAGGACTTTTGTCAGCATTTTTGCTGAGTTCCCACAGTACAATCTGTGAAACCTATTCACAGACAGTCTCCCAGCTGGTGTGGTGCCTTTATTATCCCAGCGCTGGGAATGTAGAAGCAGGAAGATCATGAGTTCAAGTTCATCTTCAGCTACATGGTGAGTTAAAGGCCAACCTGGCTGTGCTACCTGAGACCCTGTCTCAAAAAACAAAAACATCCAAGTTTCTCTTGCTCTGTGGAGAGAGCTCATGAGTTCGTGGCCTAGTGGAAAAGCCAGAGAGACTTCTGATGTTTACTGAAAGCAATGCTTCAGTAGAGAAAGGGTGGTTGAGAGCCCAAAGGAACAGACTATGGAACAGGATTCCAGCTGAAGGCTGGAAGAAACCAGTAAGAATTCCTGGGAGCTGGGCATGCGATGGGTGGAGGTATGCAAGGCGGCAGACAGAGTAAGAGAAGCAACTAGAGGCTTCTAGGCACTCAGGAGTATCTGCAGAGAGAAGTGCAGGAGAGGACTTGGATGACCAGGAGAAGGCTAACCGGACAGGGGGCTCACGACACAAAGGTGGTGGCAGCCTACGCACTTCTAATGGCTTTTCTGGGACAAGGGTCAGGAGGAGGCTGGGGAAGAGGCAGAATTACCTGTACGCGGGTTCGGATGACGTCCATGGGGTTGGTGAGGATGGAGGCAGTAGCTGCAGCCAGGGGCCCGGCGATGGCTTGAAAGACAATGTGAGGGCACTCCTTAGGACACAGGGACGAGAGCTGCTCTGGAATCCAGGGAAAGACAAGGCCTGAAAACACGAGGTACCACCCACCTGCCCTCGCTATGCCTTCACCACCATGAGAAGCCCTCACTCCTTCACCATCTTGGCCCTTCACACCTCCGTCTTCTCTTTGCCCACCTGCATCTGCCAAAAATTCCCATAGATCCCAGACTCTTTCCAGAAGTACCATCATCCACTTAAACAAGTCAAGACAAAGGGACTTCAAAAGCTCTTTCCTTGCCGATTCCTTTCATTTGATGTAGAAAAAAGCCTTCTTAGTATAAAAGTCACATATACACAGACCTGCTATATCACTGTGGTAGCATACATTAATAACTGTGACACCCTGGGCAGGGTGAGCCACACTGTTAATCCCAGCACTCAGGAGGCTGAGGTAGGAGAACAGCTGTGAGTTCATGGCTATCCTTAGTTCCATAGTTAGTTTCAGGTCAGCCTGGGCTACATGGAGACGTTGCTGGATAGAGAGATGGCTCAGCAGTTAAGGCACTTGCCTGCTAAACCCTAAGAACCCAGGTTCGATTCTCCAGTACCCATGTAAGCCAAATGCACATGGCGGCACATGCGTCTGGAGTTTGTTCCCAGTGGCAGGAGACCCTAGGGTGCTCATTCTCTCCATCTTCTCTCTCTGTCTGCTTGCAAAAAAATGAACTGACACCTGTAATTTCAACCAAAGGTGGAAACAGGAGGACTGTTTATTTTCATACCTGTAATTTCAACCCTCAAAGGTGGAAACAGGAGGACTGTTTGTTGAGTTCCCAAAGGCAGACCTGAGGATCGCATAGTTCGAATTCCAGACTATCAGCCTTCCAGGTCAGCCTGGAGAAAGACCCTACCTTGAAAAACAAAACAAAACAAAACAAAATTTAGAGGGGCTGGAGAGATAGATGGCTCAGTGGTTAAGGTGCTTGCTTGCAAAGCCTGATAAACTGGGTCCATTCCCCAGGACCCACATAAAGCCAGATGCACAAAGTGACACATACATCTGGAGTTCGTTTACAGTGGCAAGAGACCCTGGTGTGCCTATTCTCTCTCTCTCTCTGTCCCTCTCTCTCCTTGCAAATAAATAAAAAGATAAAACAAAAATATTTAGAGCCAGGGTGGTGGCACATGCCTTTAAGCCCAACACTCTGAGGTAGGAGGATCACCTTCAATTTGAAGCCAGCTTAGGACTACATAGTTCCAGGTCAGCCTGGGCTAGAGTAAGACCCTACTTTACCTTGGGGGGAAAAAGCATGTCAGCATATGTATGCTATAGTGAAAAAATAAAGCAGAAAAGGAAGACAGTGAATGCCAAAAGCTGGGGTAAGGAGGACTGCCATTTTAATTTTTTAAATTATTTTATTTATTTTTGGAGAGAGACACAGAGAAAGACAGACAGAGAGGGAGAGGGAGACAGAGATGGGCACGCCAGCAGTCTCTCAGCTGCTGTGATCGAAATCCAGATGTGTGCACCCCCTTGTGGGCAAGTGCAGCATTGCGCCCTTGCATCACTGCATCTGGCTAAATGTGGGACCTGGAGATTGGAACCAGGTTCTTAGGCTTAGCAGGCAAGCGCCTTAACCGCTAAGCCATCTCTCCAGCCCAGGACTGCCATTTTAATGAAGGTGAGTCTAGGGGCTGGAGAGATGGCTTAGTGGTTAAGGCATTTGCCTGCAAAGCCAAAGGACCCAAGTTCAGTTCCCCAGTACCCATGTAACCCAGATGCACAAGATGGTGCGTGCGTCTGGAGTTCATTTGCAGTGGCTGGAGGTCCTGGCGTGCTCATTCTCTCTCCTCTCTCTCTCAAATAAATAAATAAAAATATTTGAAGGTGGGCTACAGAGATGGCTTAATGGTTAAGGCACTTGCCTGCAAAGCCAAAGAACCCAGGTTCAATTCCCCAGTGCCCATGTAAGCCAGATGCACAAGGTGGCATATGCATCTGGAGTTCATTTGCAGTGGCGAGAGGCCCTGGTGTGCCCATTCTCTCTCTGTCTCCCTCTCTCTCTCTCTGCTTGCAAATAAATAAAAAAATAAATTAAAGGCGAGTCATAAAAGCCCTTCCTAAGGAAGTGAAGTTTGGGCAAAGACCTTGTGGTGAGAGAGTGACATGGATCTGGGGAAGTGCTTTCTAAGCACCAGGTAACGTCCTGCGCAAGGCTGAGGTGTTCAAGGGCAGCAAGTCCAGTAGGCCACGGGTCAGGGAAATGACCAGCAGATGAGATCTAAGAGGCAAGTCATATGTGGGCCTTGCGGTCACTGCAAGAACTCAGCTTTCACCGCAAGACAGAGGTCATCTGGATTCAGCTTCACAAGGAAGCCTTCAGTTTTCTCTTCTGTTAGTCACCACACCTCGAAGAACGTGGTCCTCATGTGCTAGCTAGCTTTGGGAGTGTGTGGCCAGGTGGCCTACAACTGGAGGAGGAGGCAGGTGGGGGCTGGCAGTTCTAGTTGGCATGGCAGAATTCCTTAAGTCCCAGCAGAAACACCTCTCCCCCAGTTTCTAATCGTGTTCCTCCCCAGAGTGGTATGGGAACACCGCAGGCCATGCCTCATGGGGGCTGCTTCTCGGTAGAGAAGGCATTGTGCAATCATTAGAGTGTAGCGGTGGGACTGAGGCGGGGACTACTCTGCCTGCCTCTTTGGGGCTGTATGCAGGGGTCCAGGCCCCCAAGCTGCCCAGGCTTCATATTCCAATTCAAATGATACCACTTCCCTGGCTTAGGAAGAGGATGAAGAAATGAAGGCAGAGGTAGGGAAAGTCTGTCTTTCCTGCCTATGCATCACTCACTAAATAAATGTATAATGAACACTCACATCTACAGAGGAAGATAAACCCAGGCCAACCTGGTTTAAGTCTTTTCTGCCCCTCCCCCCCCCCAGCATGGAAGATCAAACTTAGGGCCTCATGTATGCTAGGCAAGCACTCTACCACAGAGATGTGTCTACAGTCCTTGGCTGAATGACTTTGAACTCAAGTCATAAATGAATATTGATTTAATATTTACTAAATGCTAGACAGTGGGATAAACACTAGACACAAAACGGAGAAACGAACAGGAAAGTATCTTCATGGAACTCGATTCTAATTAAGAGCTAAAAGTTGGGAGTTAATAATTGCAAGTTGAAAAGTGGGCTGGAGTGATGGCTTAGCAGTTAAGGCGTTTGCCTGTGAAGTCAAAGGACCCAGTTCAATTTGCCAGGACCCACGTAAGCTAGATGCACAAGGTGGCACATGTGTCTGGAGCTCATCTGCAGTGGCTGAAGGCCCTGGTGTGCCCATTCTTTTTTTGCCTCTCTCTCTCAAATAAAATAAAATAAAATATTTAAAAAGAAAGAAAGAAAGAAGAATGAAAATAAAATAGAGAAGTTAGGAGTGGTGGTACACACCTTTAGTCCCAGCATTGAAGAGGCTGAGGGAGGAGGATCCCCATGTGTTCAAGGCCAGCCTGGTGCTACAGTGAGCGTCAGGTCACCCTGGCCTAGAGTGAGACCCTGCCTTTAATAAAGAAGTAAATAATAAATAAGTAAATAAATAACAAAAAATAAAATGTTATCTTTTAAAAAATATATTTTATTTTATTTATTTGAGAGAGAGAATGAGGCAGAAGGGTGGGGGAGAGAATGGGCATGCCAGGGCCTCCAGCCACTGCAAAGGAACTTGAAATTCATGCGCCCCCTTGTGCATCTGGCTTATGTGGGTCCTGGAGAATCTAACCAGGATCTTTTGGCCCTTTCTCCAGCCCTAAAATGTTATCTTTTTTCTTTCTTTCTTTCTTTTTTTTTTTTTTTTGTTTTTCGAGGTAGGGTCTCACTCCAGCCCAGGCTGACCTGGAATTCACTCTGTAGTCTCAGGCTGGCCTCAAACTCACGGTGATCCTCCTACCTCTGCTTCCTGAGTGCTGGGATTAAAGGCGTGCGCCACCAAACCCGGTTCAAAACACTTCTGGTAAGTATTTAGAGTAAAATGTCTAATTAACAAAGACATTACAGGCGTGGAGAGGTTCTGCCCTGGAGAGATGGCTCAGTGGTTGAAGGAGTGGAAAGGTTTAACGTTGTATCACGGTTTGGATTAACAATGCTAATGAAAAACATCCAACTCAAAAGCTCACTATTATCCGTCAATTTATCTCAAACCCCACATATCCCACAGCTGTTGAGGTCCCCCACTTTCTCACTTTCTGCCACCGTTCTGCTAGCCCAATGCACCCAGAGCATAGGCTATGCGCTGTTCTGTATGCCTGACTTACCGCCATAGTATCTCAGCCCTACACACACACACACACACACACACACACACACACACACACACACTCGTGTGCTCTCCCAGTCCTGGCTTACCTGCGTAGAAGTGATAAAAGGGCCACCAGACAGCACTGTTTGGGATGTAGGTCAACAGTGAAGCCACATAGCCTCGGTAGAAGCCTCGAACCCCGTCAGCTCGCAGGATCTGCCTGATGATGTCCTTAGTTTGACCAAAGGCAATGAGCCCTTGTCCCTGTGGGTTCTGGTGCACCTGGAAGCGGCCCATTTTGTCTCCCTTGCGCTGCATCATCAGGTGCTGGGAGACCACGTCGATGGGCACGGTGATGCTCTGGGCTACCAAGGAGGCCGAGCCACCAGCCACCAGCGATTTCACGGTGTTGCTCTGGCTGTAGTCAGCTACAAATTTCCGGGTGAGCTCGTATGTGGTAACATAGCACTGGCCGGAGATGAGCGTGAAGGTGTTGACGAGGAATCCCCGGTAGAGGCCAGTCACGCCGTCTGCACGCAAGATCTTGACAAAGGCATCGAACGTCCCATGGTAGAGGCTCTTGCCCTTCTGAACCTGCAGCCGGGTTCGAATGAGGGTAAACGGGTACACGCTGACTCGGATCATCATTGTCATTGCCACGCCAAACACGTAGAACTTCTTCTTGTCCAGGTGCTCCCACTCAATGATCTGGATGTTGCGTTTGTCCTCCATGGTGCCCGAGGATCTGGGTTCTGGACAGGGGAGAGGGATGTGAGGAAGGAGGTCAGAACTTAGGGTTTCCCCTCCAGCCTAGCCTCCAATGCCCCCTTCTCCCAAAACCCATCCCAAGAGCTTAGTCTTCATGAAGCCTGGCCTGTCCATCCCACGTTTACAGACCAGCTTCCTTGTCACTGACTGACCCTTCCCAGCTCGGGTCTCTTCCTCCAGAAATCACTCCTAACCACAGTGACCAGGCTGGCCCCGCTTCCACCACAGCCCCCACTCAGCAATTCTATCTCTGCCTAGGCCATCGTGTCACAGTTCTAGGCAAGCAGCATTCTCTACATCTGGTTCATCCAGGGATGTGGACCACCACCTGGCAGAATGTAGGGCCTTTAAGTGGGCTAATGGGATGTCACTAAGTGACATGAAGGTTCCTGAAGGCTGGAAAGGGAACACATTTTTAAAAATATTTTATTTAGTTAGTTAGTTCTTTGAGAGGGGGAGAGAAAGAAAGAGAATGGGCACATCAGGGCCTCTAGCCACTGCAAATGAACTTCAGATGCATGCACCACCTTGTGCATCTGGCTTTACTTTGGTACTGGGGAATCACCTGGGTCCTTAGGCTTTGCAGGCAAGTGCCTTAACCTCTAAGCCATCTCTCCAGCCTGGGAACATATTTTAATTTAATTTTTAAAATTTTATTTATTTATTTGTTTATTTGAGAGAGTGAGAGAAGGAAAGAGGCAGAGAGAGAAAAAGAGAGAAAAAAAATGGTGTGCCAGGGCCTCCAGCCACTGCAAACAGACTCCAGACGGCATGTGCCACCTTGTGCATCTGGCTTACGTGGGTCCTGGGGAATTTAACTGAGGTCCTTTGGCTTTGCAGGCAAATGCCTTAACCACTAAGCCATCTCTCCAGACCCTTTTTTATTTAATTTAATTAATTTATTTATTTGAGAGACAGAAAGAGACAGAGAGGGAGAGAATGGGCGCACCAGGGCCTCCAGCCACTGCAAATGAACTCCAGATGCATGCGCCCACTTGTGCATCTGGCCTACATGGGTCCTGGAAAATTGAACCGGCATCCTTTGGCTTTACAGGCAAACACCTTAACCACTAAGCCATCTCTCTAGCCCCTGCCTTTTCATTCTCAGCACACTGTGCCTTACCACCACTGACCACCACTTGTTACCTAGCTCACCTTGTTTTATTTCTGGTTCCCTATTCTGATCATTCTTTGCCCCCCAACCACACTTTATGTTTTCTCTAGTTTTCTACATCAGAAGAGAGTGTAGGGAAGAGTGCAAGATGGGGCTTTCACATCACAACACAGCCCCAGTGTCCCCACTCCCCCAGGCAAGAAGTCACAAAGTCAGGAAGAGGCCAAAGTTCTGAGTCCTCTTGGTTATTGGATAACTCACTCTAGAAAGAAAAGAACCGCTGACAGATGGCTTCTCTGGAGCCTACGCCTGCAGGGCAGGGACATGTTTGATCACGTGTGCTGTCAACCCAAGGCATACAGACGGCAACCTCAGCCCCAGATAGCGAGAGGAGTGACAGAAGACAGGCTCCGTCTTTGAAACGGTCTGTTCAAGGGGTACCGTACTCCTCTGAGGAGTAAATGTAAGACACGGAGGGAACAAAATCAGGACACATTAATGTGTATATGGCCTACATGGTAAGTTCATTCATTGACTAGCATTTCAAACTAAATAAATACGTTTTCTAACGCAATTGTGTGACACTGGGGACTTAGGGCTGGAAGGACAGCTCAGCTGTTAAGGCATTTGCCTACAAAGCCCAAGGACTCAAGTTTGATTCCCCAGTACCCATGTAAAGCCAGATGCACAAGGTGGTGCATGTGTCTGGAGTTCATTTGCAATGGCTGGAGGTCCTTGCATGCCCATTCTCTATCTGCCTCTACCTCTCTCCCACTCTCTCTCTCAAATAAGTAAATAAAATACCATTTATTTATTTGTTTATTTGCAAGCAGAGAGAGCTAAAGATACAGAGAATAGGCATGCTAGGGTCTCCAGCTATTGCAAACAAAGTCCAGATGCATGAGCCACTCTTGTGCATCTGGCTTTATGTAGATACTGGGAAATTGAACTTGGGTTGTTAGGCTTTGCAGGCAAGCGCCTTAACTGCTAAGCCATCACTCCAGCCCCCCCTTTTTTTCTCTTTTTTAAACACTTTTTTAAATTTTCATTTTCAGAGAGAGCAAGAGAGAGAGAGAGAGAATTGGCATGCCAGGACCTCAGCCACTACAGTTAAACTCCAGATGCTTGTACCACCTAGTTGACAAGTGCAACCTTGTGCTTGTGTATGTAAGCTCTAACTGTCTCTACTTACAAATAAACAAACAAAGAACTTCACACCCTGTCATGGTATCATAGGCCTATAATCCCAGCACCCAAGAGGTTGAGGCAGGAGTATCACAGGTTTGAGACAAGCTTGGGCTATACAGCAAGACCTTGTCTCAAAAAAATTGCGGCACATCAGACTTGATGGAGAAGTTCCTGCCCTTGACCAGCCCTCTGCGAAAAGGGAATGTCATATGCAACGCCATGTTCTAGTATGGCCCACCTCAGCTCCGGAAGACACAAGTTAAATTCCAGAAAGTGAGAAGTCAGGGGTTCTGGGAAGGAGGTGACTACCACATCAGGATGACTCTGGAGGGCAGAAGTGTTCGACCCAAGCAGCTCTCACAGCAATCCTCACACCATGATCTAGAGCTTTCCTCAACCAACCACTCCAGCTCAAGCTCAAGCCGCTTTTGCCGCACAGGAACTACTCTGAGTGTACCCATGAGAGTCAGTGGGGAAGCAAGCCTGGCTCACCTGGAATCCCTGGGTGGGGCTTTCATTAAAGTGAGAGCTACACACAATTCAAATGGAGCACCGAGGCCTGGACAGAAGGCTTAGCAGTTAAGGGGCTTGCCTGCAAAGCCAAAGGACCCAGGTTCAGGACCTATGTAAAACACAAGGTGCACAAGGTGGCACATGCATCTGTAGTTCATCGGCAGCAGCTGGTACACCCATTTAAAAAAAATACAAAATGAGCACCTGAGAGCTGAGGCCTGGCCTGGGTCAGGTACACGGAGTCAAGACAGGCCCCTGGAGGACAAGGCTGTTGAAGCAGTTTGAAGAAGGAATACTTGTAGAAAGTGAGGCCTGCTGGCATTTGTTTGGCTTTTGTGTGTGTGTGTGTGTTATGTGGGGTGTGCGCCCCATATGCACACAGGTGAGGCCAGAGGAAGATGCCAAGTGTATTCTTCTCTCTCTCTTCTTCCTTGTTTCCCTGAGACAGAGTTCCTCACTAAACCAGGAGCGCCTCATTTTTCAGTTAGACTGGCTGACCAAGGGGCCCTAGCAATCCTCCTGACCCTCAGTGCTGGGGTTACAGGCCTGCAGAGCCATGCTTGGCTTGTTATGTGGGTGCTGGGGATTCAGTTCAGGGTCTCATGCTTGAAGCAGCAAGCACTCTGACCAGCTGAGACTTTCTCCAGCCCCAAGGTTTTTGTTTGCTTTGCTCTCTTTTTTCTTCTCTTCTCTTCTCTTCTCTTCTCTTCTCTTCTCTTCTCTTCTCTTCTCTTCCCTTCCCTTCCCTTCCCTTCCCTTCCCTTCCCTTCCCTTCCCTTCCCTTCCCTTCTCTCCTTCCTCCCTCCCTCCCTTCTTTCCCCTTCCTTCCTCCCTCCCTCCCTCCTTCCCTCTCTCTCTCCTCTTTCTTTCTTTCTTTCTTTCTTTCTTTCTTCTTTCTTTCTTTCTTTCTTTCTTTCTTTCTTTCTTTCTTTCTTTCTTTCTCTTTCTTTTTGAGGCAGGGTCTCACTCTAGCCCAGGATAACCTGAAACTCACTTTGTAATGTAGGATGGCTTCAAACAGTGATTCTCCTACCTCAGCCTCCCAGGTGCTAGGATTAAAGGCGTGTGCTACCACGCCCGGCTACTTTTCTATTTGTTTTGTTTTGATTTGGTTTTTTGTTCATTTTACAGTTTGGCAGATAAAACCAAGAGCTTCAAGCATGATAGGTAAGCACTCTACCACGGAGTTCCATCTCCAACCCCCACACAGAGACAACGTAAAGCAGAGAACGATGGCTTAGAAACGGAAGTCAGCTGTGTTGGCCAAGAGAGCATGTAGCTACAGAAAACAAGCTTGAGGTAAGAGTCTGGAGGCAGGAGGAGCCCTAGAACACTGATGTACCCCAACCATAGGCAAAGGCATTCCTTCCTCACCAGTCTTAAGTCTCAGATATCCACTAAGATAATGAGAGCAATCTGGTCTGAGCCATTCTGGAAAAGATGGTCACTAGCTGGGCACAGTGGCTCATGCCTATAATCCCAGCAGTCAGGAGGCTATGGTAGGAGGAACACCAAGAATCCAAGGGCAGCTGGGCTACATAGTGAGTTCCAGATCAGCCTGGGGCTTTGGTCAGTACCTGCCTCAAAAAATAAAAAAAAAAGGTGGGCGTGGTGACGCACACCTTTAATCACAGCACTTGGGAGGCAGAGGTAGGAGGACTGCCACGAGTTCAAGGCCATCTTGTAACTACATTGTGAATTCCAGGTCAGCCTGGGCTAGAGTAAAATCCTACCTTGAAAACCAAAAAAAAAAAAAAGAGGCTGGTGTGGTGGTGCACACCTTTAATCCCAACACTTGGGAGGGAGAGGTAGGAGGATTGCCATAAATTCAAGGCCACCCTGAGACTACCGAGTGAATTCCAGGTCAGCATGGTAGCATATACCTTTAATCCCAGCACTTAGGAGGCAGAGGTAGGGGGATCACTACAAGTTCAAAGCCACCCTGAGACTACATAGTGAATTCTAGGTCAGCCTGGGCTCCAGAAAGACCTTACCTCAAAAAAAAAAAAAAAAAAAAAGGGGCTGGAGAGATGGCCTAGTGGTTAAACGCTTGCCTATGAAGCCTAAGGACCCCAGTTCAAGGCTCTATTCTCCAGGACCCACATAAGCCAGATGCACAAGGGAGCACATGCATCTGGAGTTTGTCTGCAGTGGCTGGAAGCCCTGGCCCTGCCATTCTCTCTCTCTCTCTCTCTCTCCCCCTGCCTATTTCTGTATCTCTCTCTCAAATAAATAAATAAATAAAAATATTTTAAAAAATATCCTAACTCAGGAAAAGGCAGTATCAGCCGGGCATGGTGGCGCACACCTTTAATCCCAGCACTTGGGAGGCAGAGGTAGGAGGATTGCTGTGAGTTCGAGGCCACCCTGAGACTACATAGTGAATTCCAGGTCAGCCTGGACCAAAGTGAGACCCTACCTCGAAAAACCAAAAAAAAAAAAAAAAAAAAAAAAAAAGGCAGTATCAACTGGAAGATAAGGTAATATGATGGAAATAAGGTGGTCACAGCCACGTTTTCAACACGCTGAGAAGGCTACGGCATATGGGGAAACACTAGGATTTACTGGATAAATTGCTACTGTAGCATGGTTCCCTACAACACTTGTGCATATGGTAAAATGCTTCTGGTAGGTGAGGAAATGGAGGGCCCCAGAGGTGAGATGTAACAGACCCAGCATCATGCAGCAGGCTGGTGGCAGATGCAGGACAGAAGCCAACCTTTTGCCTTGACTCCACCTTGCTTTCTGCCCCACGGGAGTTAAAGAGTCCAACAGGGTTAAAGACCCACAAATCATCCCATGGGAGGCAGAGCAAACGCCCTCCCGATGGCAGGGACTTCTCTCAGCTTTGTTCAAAGCCTGGGCTGCCTCTGCTTTCTGGAGTGGAGCTGAGCAGCTACGTTATCATCACAGAACAAACACAGCAGGGCTCAGGTACGAGGGCCTTCTGCTGGGCACGTGTAAACTGCATGTGGTACAGGGCCGAAGGGCAAAGCAGAGAAGGGTCCTGCTCCAGGACCTGGTTTCGTGGGCACCTCCTCAACCTGTCAGGCTGCATCTCCAAGAACAGGCATCTCCTTATGAGATATCCTAGGGCAAGACCCCCTGCCCCATCCGACTTCTGTCCTCACCTCTCACATGTGCCTGTCTGTCTTAAATTGCAGAAGAAAGCAAGGGTTTCTATGGCAGGTAACTCCTACCATTGTCATGGCAACAGAAGAAGCCAGTAACTGTCAGGCCTCAAATAATAAGCCACCTCAGGATGAGGCTAAAAGGGTGCTGAACCCTTCAAAAAGAGGCAGGTGGCTCCTAAAAGATGGGATCTTTTTTTTTTTTTTTAATTATTTATTTGAGCTGGGCATGGTGGCACACGCCTTTAATCCCAGCACTCAGGAGGCAGAGAGGAAGGAGGATTGCTGAGAGTTTGAGGCCAGCCTGAGACTACATAGTGAGTTCCAGGTCAGCCTGAGCTAGAGTGAGACCCTACCTTGGAAAACCAAAAAAAAAAAAAAAAAGAGAGAGAGAGACAGTTTTCTTCATCTGTGAAGTGAGGCTATTTAAACTTGTCACAGCTATTGAACAGCAGTTATGGTACACTAAATAGGAGCTAATAATTGTGTTTTTGTTTTGTTTTGTTTTGCTTTGTTTTTTCGAGGTAGGGTTTCACTGTAGCCCAGACTGACCTGGAATTCACTGTGCAGTCTCAAGGTGGCCTTGGATTCACAGCGATCCTCCTACCTCTCTGCCTCCAGAGTGCTGGGATTAAAGGTGTGCACCACAACACCTGGCCATGTTATTTAAAATATTTTATTTTTATTTATTTATTAGACAGAAAGAGAAAAAAAGGCAGAGAGAGAGAGAGAGAGAATGGGTGTGCCAGGGCCTCTAGCCACTGCAAACGAACCCCAGACGCATGTGCCACTTTGTGCATCTGACTTGTGGGTCCTGGGGAATAGAACTGGGTCCTTTGGCTTTGTAGGCAAGTGCCTTAACTACTAAGCCATCTCTCCACCCCCCCACCTTTTTTTTTTTTCAAGGTAGCCCAGGCTGACCTGGAATTCACTATGTAGTCTCAGGGTGGTCTCAAACTCTCTGCAATCCTCCTACCTCTGCCTCCTGAGTGCTTGAACTGAAGGCATGAGCCATCAGTACCAGCTTTGAAAGTGTTTTAACAGTAAAAAAAAAAAAAAAAAAATAGCCAGGTGTGGTGGCACAAACCTTTAATCTTAGCACTAGGGAGGCAGTGGTAGGAGGACTGCTGCCAGCCTCAAACTAGAGTGAGATCCTACCTCAAAAACAAACAAACAAACAAACAACAATAAAGTACTTCTGTTACTACAGAAATCTTCCTGGAAGGTCTGTGCGTTCCTAATAGATCAAGTTGACAACAGAACTTAATCATCACACCCTCCATTCCAATCCTTGAAAAGAATTCTCTAGTTTTCCTTTCTGTTCATGAGGCTTATGTGGGACCTAGAGAATCAAACCTGAGTCCTTGCAGACAAGCGCCTTAACTGCTGAGCCATCCCTCTAGCCCCCTGGCCCTACTTTTGTCCTTTGTTCCTGCACATCCGTCCTTTTTTTTAAAAAATTATTTATTTATTTGCAAGTAGAGAGAGAGAGAAGAAACACACACACAGAAACTGGATGTGCCAGGGTCTTAAGCCACTACAGACAAACTCTAGACACACGTGTCACTTTATGCATCTGGCTTTATGTGGGTACTGGAGAATTGAACCTGGGTCATTAGGCTTTGCTGGCATGTTGTATTGCACATTGACAGTCTAGGTTCTTGCCCCTCAGAGAGTCCCACAGGCCAGACACATGAGCATCATGTGAAGTAGTCCTTCTTTATTCGAACTGCTTAAACTATCCTCCAAGTGATTACCTTGGTTCCATGAACCTGACCCAGGCCAGCCCTCAGCTTTCAGGTGGTCATTTTGAACTGTATGTAGCTCTCACTTTAAAGAAAGCATTACAAACCAGGCGTGGTGGCACACGCCTTTTTTTTTTTTTTTTTTTTCTGGTTTTTCGAGGTAGGGTTTCACTCTGGCCAAAGCTGACCTGGAACTCACTATGCAGTCTCAGGGTGGCCTTGAACTCATGGCGATCCTCCTACCTCGGCCTCCCAAGTGCTGGGATTAAAGGCATGTGCCACGCCGGGCGTGGTCGCACATGCCTTTAATCCCAGCACTTGGGAGGCCGAGGTAGGAGGATCGCCATGAGTTCAAGGCCACCCTGAGACTGCATAGTGAGTTCCAGGTCAGCTTGGGCTAGAGTGAGACCCTACCTCGAAACCCCCTCAAAAAAAAAAAAATAAATAAAAAATAAAGACAGCATTACAGTCCCACTGAGGTGGCACATGAATGTAATTCCAATACTTTGGGGCTGAGATAGGAGAAACTGGAGTTCAAGGCCACTTTGGACTACATAGCAATACAGAGAGAGGAGAGAGTAAAAGATCAGGTTGTACTTTAGACCTGCTAAACAAGAACACTTTAGCATCTCTAGGTGTTTTATACGCATCATCAAAGTTTGGGGAGCACTGCTTTAAGTATTAGTTACAGGGCTGGAGAGATGGCTTAGCAGTTAACACACTTCCCCTGCGAAGCGTAAGGACCCAGGTTCAATTCCCAGGTACCCATGTAAGACAGATGCATAAGGGGGCGCACACAGCTGGAGTTCATTTGCAGTGGCTGGAGGCCCTGGTGTGCCCATTCTTGATCTGCCTCTTTTTCTCTCAAATAAACAAAGTAATAAATATATGTAAATAGGACCTGGAGAAATGGCTTAGCGGTTAAGTGCTTGCCTGTGAAGCCTATGGACCCCGGTTCAAGGCTTGATTTTCCAGGAACCATGTAAGCCAGATGCACAAGGTGGCGCATGCATCTGGAGTTCATTTGCAGTGGCTGGAGGCCCTGGCATGCCCATTCTCTATCTACCTATCTGCCTCTTTCTCTCTTGGTTGCTCTCAAATAAATAATTAAATAAACAAAAAATGTAAATATTTGTAACTGTCATTATTATAACAATTATGGACTGGAGAGATGGCTTAGTGGTTAAGGCACTTGCCTGCAAAGCCAAAGGACCCAGATTCAATTCCCCAGGACCCACGTAAAGCCAGATGCACAAAGTGGCGCTTGTGTCTGAAGTTCCCTTGCTCTGGCTGGAGGCCCCTGGAGCACCCTCTCTCTCTCTCTCTCTCTCTCTCTGCCTCTTTTTCTCTCTCTCAAATAAATAAATTTTTAAAAAGAATGATGGCCGGGCATGTTGATGCACACTTTTAATCCCAGCATTCGGGTGGCAGAGGTCGTTGGATTACTGTGAGTTCAAGGCCACCCTGAGACTGCAGAGTGAATTCCAGGTCAGCCTGGGCTAGAGCAACACCCTACGTTGAGAAACCAAAAAAGAATTATAACCACAATCTAAGAGTCCAAGACCAGTATGACAGGCCAGGAGCCCTGACGTCATTCTGACTTCTCACTGGACCTTAACACAACGATGACCATTTTGTCCACTCCAGTGTTTTCCGTTAACCACTCGCCAAATCAAATCACCGTGCTTCAACTTCTTCTGACAAGACATTCAGGGACAGAAACGAGTCTAGACCCGCACCCTCTTCCTTCTGTCCTGCGTACTGCGCCTCCATCGCGATCCTGCACCCTGGAAGCTGTCGACCACGTGAATGGGAATCTATCCACAGGCTAACCCACCTGTCCTCTTCCCTACTCTGGGTCCCGGCTATGTGCCCCACCCTCCTAATGGACGTGATGAAGCTCCCATCCAGCCCTCCAGGTTTTCCATAGGGGTCACGTGACACCCCTATCCACATCCTCCACGTGACAGACACCCTCCTGGATGCACCTTCGCTCGGGCACCTGCACGGCCAGTCCAGGGCCTCGGGCAGCCCCTCGACGTGCTCCTTCCGCGGTCAGCGACATGCTCCTCTCCCCGGCCACTGTCTCCTTGCAGGCCGCGGTCCTCGGGGACAGCCTTCGGGGACCCCGGGCCCTCGGACCCCCGAGCAGCCCAGCTTCTTACCTTCTGAGACCCTCGCTCTCCGGCCGCCCTCGGGCGTCTACACCGCAGCTCCCCTGCGGCCCTCCGCTCCCAGCGACGGCCGCGCTCGGGTCGCATCTTTCTCCATCTCGTCTGGGGATCCTGCTATAGCCGGAACCGGAAACTGGGGCGCTGTCATTCCCTGGAGGGCGGGAAGGAGCATTGCTCAGTCCTCCAATGGCGTTCTGAGCCTGTCAGCCGCCCCTGGCGCCATCTTGAATGAGGGCAGCAGCTTCAATTTGCCCTCAGCCCTGCCGCGCGTGCGCACTGGCGCTTTCGCGGTCTCAGGCGCGAGTCACCAATTGTTTCTGCTTCTTTTCTTTTTTGGGCTTTTTGTTTGTTTGTTTGTTTTGTTTTGTTTTTGTTTTCGAGGTAAGGTTTCACTTTAGTCCAGGCTGACCTGGAATTCACTCTGTAGTCTCAGGATGGCCTCGAACTCACGGCGATCCTCCTACCTCTGCCTCCCGAGTGCTGGGATGAAAGGCGTGCTCCATCACTCCCGGCTTTCTGGTTCATTTCTGTATTTTCTCTCTCTCCTCTCTCTCTTTCTCTCCTCTCTCTCTTCTTTCCATACAGGTCATGCTGTGCAACCTGGATGGTTCTACCTTGCGGTAATCCCTCTGCTTTAGCTTTCCGAGGGCTTGGATTACAGACCTGCCCCACCTCGCCAGACTTCGGGGGCCCTTATTGATAATCCACCTGTCGAGTGTTTCAAGATCTATTGGAATTTTTACATTCAAATCTAAGTTTTACTGGGGCTGGGGAGCTGGCTGAATGGTTGGAGGTACTTGCTTGCAAAGCCTGATGGCCCAGGGTTCGGTTCCCCAGTACCCATTAAAGGCAGATGCACAAAGTGGCGCATGCACCTGGGAGTTCCTTATAAGTAACAGGAGGCTGACCTGGAATTCACTATGTAGTCTCAGGCTGGTCTCAAACTCACAGTGATCCCACTACCTCGGCCTCCCAAGTGCTGAGATTAAAGTCGTGTGCCACCAAAAAAGAGGACTAGTTGGAAGAAGATTCAACAGAAGCACAGAAGTGGGAGAACAAGAGAAAGTAATGGGGGGGGGTGAAGATGATCAAAATACATTATGGGGCTGAGGAGATGACTCTTGTAAAGGCTGCTGGCCCCAGGGTCAATTCTCCATGTAAACACAGATGCACAAAGTGACCCATGAGTCTAGAGTTTCTTTGTAGCAGCAAGAGGGTCTGGTATGCCCATTTTCTGCCCTCCCCCCACCGCTGCTTGCAAATAAAATATTTTCTTAAAATACATTATGTATATGTATGAAGTTGTCAAGGAAAAAAAACAGATAACAAGTGTAGGCAAGAAACAATATGGGGAAGCTGGAGCTCTTGTGCATAGTGGGTGGGAGTGTGAAATGGTGCAGTGAGTATGGGAAACACATAGCAGTTCCCCAAAAAGTAAACAGAAGCTGTGCATGGTGGCTCATGCCTTTAGTCCCAGCCCTCGGGAGGCAGAGGTAGGAGGATCTCCATGAGTTCAAGGCCACCCTGAGACTACATAGTGAATTCCAGGTCAGCCTGGGCCAGAGTGAGACCCTACCTCGAAAAAAAAAAAAAAAAAAAAAAAAAAGCAATGCTATTTTCAACTATTGTATCTTGTAGATTTATTGTAATAAAAATGTTTCATTAAACCAAAGCTCGTGATTTTTAACATAAAAAAAGAAAGAAAAAAGCCGGGCGTGGTGGCGCACACCTTTAATCCTGCACTAGGTAGGAGGATTTAGGCCACCCTGAGACTAATAAAAGGTCAGCCTGGACCAGAGTGAGACCCTACCTTAAAAAAAAAAAAAAAAACCAAAAAAAAAAAAAAGAAAGAAAGAAAGAAAGAAAGAAAGAAAGAAAAAAGTAAACAGAATCACTACTACAGCAAGATCTTGAAGAGGTATTTATCCTCCTGTGTTCATAACAGAATTGTTCACAATAGCCAAAGCATGGACCCCCCACATCCACTGACAGTAAAGGAAAAGTTAAGCTTTGTGTTGTGTGTGAGTGCACATGTGTGTGTGCACATGTGTGAGCATGTGTGTGTGTGTATGTCTATCATGTTTGAAAGGGGAAACTAAAGGAGGAAAAGATCATGACATCAAACTGAAAAGAGAGACTGATTGAGAGGGGGAGGGAATATGATGGAGAGTGGAGTTTCAAAGGGGAAAGTGGGGGAGGAGGGAAGTACCATGGGATATTGTCTACAATTAAAGAAGTTGTCAATTAAAATAAGAAAGAAAAAGAAAAACAAAACAAAAAATAAATTTAAAATACTTTAAGATATTTCAAAAAAAGGGGGGGGAAGTAAGAGAATATATTAGTCATGGCTCTCCAGAGAAACAGAATTCATAGGACAAATGGACAAAGATAGATGACTGGGGGCTGGAGAGATGGCTTAGTGTTTAAGGCACTTGCCTGCGAAGACTAAGGACCCAGGTTCGACTCTCCAGATCCCACGCAAGCCAGATGCACAAGGTGATGCAAGTGCACAAGGTCACACATACACACATACACACAAGGTGGTGCCTGTGTCTGGAGTTTGATTGCAGTGGCCGAGGCCCTGGGGCTCCAGTTCTCTCTCTTTCACTCTTGCTCTTTCTCTCATAAAAAAAAAGATAGATGACTGACAGATAGATAGACAGATGATAGATTGATGGATGGCAGGTAGGTGACAAAACATGTGTGGAGAGCTGGTCGTGGTGGTGCATGCCTTTAATTCCAGCACGTGGTAGGCAGAGGCTACATAGTGAGGTCCAGGTCAGCCTGGGCTAGAGCGAGACCCTACCTCGAAAAACCAAAAAAAAGAAGAAGAAGAAGAAGAAGGAGGAGGAGGAGAAGAAAAGGTGTGTGGAAGAATGATTAGATGAATTGGCTCATACAATTGTGGAACCTACAAAGTCCTGGGCCAGACTCTATGCAAGCTCAAAGTGCTGGGATGCTATGGCGGCTTAGTCCACATCCTAAAGCTTTGGGACCAAGGAGGCTAATCACGTGATTCTGTCTGAGGCTGAAAATCTTGGGCACTGGTGTCAGTACTGGAGTCCTAAGGGATGTCAGAGAAAGAGGAAATGGGAAAGAGAAAGAAAGAGACCTTTTGTGATTTATTCCATCTGCAGCCTATTGGGTGGCACATGCCCCACTGAGATGGGTCTCCCCCATCCAGTCCATGCCTCACACCAAGCGGGCCCCTGGGATTGACGACCACAGAGAACGGGTCAAGGAGCTCGGGGTGACTTGGATAAAGGCCAACAGCAAGACAAGGTTTGGCCAGAGCACAAGGAGCGGCTTAGCTTCGGAACCTTGAGGGATCCACAGTGCTTTAAAATATTTTATCATCTACGAAAAGGGGGAGGCAGATAAGAGAGATAGAATGGGCATGCTAGGGCCTCCGGCCACTGCAAACGAACTCCAGACACATGCTCCACCATGTGCATCAGACTTACATGAGTCCTGGGGAATCAGACCTGGGTCCTTCGGCATTGCAGGCAAGCACCTTAACCGCTAAGCCATCTCTCCGGCCGCCACAAAACCTTTTTAAAGAAAAGCCTGTAGGAGAGTGATGAGAAAAATATGGCCGCAGTGGTAGCTGTGCAGAGGTCAAAGTTGAGCTGGCTGTTAAGGATGTATAGATGAAACCGGGGAGGGCGGTGGTGGGGGAGAACCAGACCCCAGGAGACTAAAGAGAACAAGGAAAGGGCAACATGGGGGCATCCACAACAGACCTGCTCTGGTATTTGGCAATATGGGGAAGCTGGAGCTCTTGTGCATAGTGGGTGGGAGTGTGAAATGGTGCAGTGAGTATGGGAAACACATAGCAGTTCCCAAAAAGTAAACAGAAGCTGTGCATGGTGGCTCATGCCTTTAGTCCCAGCCCTCGGGAGGCAGAGGTAGGAGGATCTCCATGAGTTCAAGGCCACCCTGAGACTACATAGTGAATTCCAGGTCAGCCTGGGCCAGATGAGACCCATGAGTCTAGAGTTTCTTTGTAAAAAAAGGGTCTGGAACCTTTTCTTCATAAAGCAAATAAAATATTTTCTTAAAATACATTATGTATCTTGTAGATTTATTGTAATAAAAAACAGATAACAAGTGTAAACCAATATGGGGAAGCTGGAGCTCTTGTGCATTTTAACATAAAAACACATAGCAAAAAAGTAAACAGAAGCCGTGCGTGGTGGCTCATGCCTTTAGTCCCAGCCCTCGGGAGGCAAAGGTAGGAGGATCGCCAAGAGTTCAAGGCCACCCTGAGACTACATAGTGAATTCCAGGTCAGCCTGGACCAGAGTGAGACCCTACCTCGAAAAAAAAAAAAAAAAAAAAAAAAAAAAAAATAAAAATGTTTCAAAACCAAAGCTCTATTTTTAACTATTGAAAGAAGAATTATAATAAAAATGTTTCAAAAAAAGACTATTTTTAAGAGTGATAAAAAAAAAAAACCAAAAAAAAAAAAAAAAAAAGAAAGAAAGAAAGAAAGAAAGAAAGAAAAAAGTAAACAGAATCACTACTACAGCAAGATCTTGAAGAGGTATTTATCCTCCTGTGTTCATAACAGAATTGTTCACAATAGCCAAAGCATGGACGTGACCCCCACATCCACTGACAGTAAAGGAAAAGTTAAGCTTTGTGTGCGTGTGTGTGTGAGTGCACATGTGTGTGTGCACATGTGTGAGCATGTGTGTGTGTGTATGTCTATCATGTTTGAAAGGGGAAACTAAAGGAGGAAAAGATCATGACATCAGACTGAAAAGAGAGACTGATTGAGAGGGGGAGGGAATATGATGGAGAGTGGAGTTTCAAAGGGGAAAGTGGGGGGAGGGAGGGAAGTACCATGGGATATTGTCTACAATTAAAGAAGTTGTCAATTAAAATAAGAAAGAAAAAGAAAAACAAAACAAAAAATAAATTTAAAATACTTTAAGATATTTCAAAAAAAGGGGGGGGAAGTAAGAGAATATATTAGTCATGGCTCTCCAGAGAAACAGAATTCATAGGACAAATGGACAAAGATAGATGACTGGGGGCTGGAGAGATGGCTTAGTGTTTAAGGCACTTGCCTGCGAAGACTAAGGACCCAGGTTCGACTCTCCAGATCCCACGCAAGCCAGATGCACAAGGTGATGCAAGTGCACAAGGTCACACATACACACATACACACAAGGTGGTGCCTGTGTCTGGAGTTTGATTGCAGTGGCCGAGGCCCTGGGGCTCCAGTTCTCTCTCTTTCACTCTTGCTCTTTCTCTCATAAAAAAAAAAGATAGATGACTGACAGATAGATAGACAGATGATAGATTGATGGATGGCAGGTAGGTGACAAAAGATGTGTGGAGAGCTGGTCGTGGTGGTGCATGCCTTTAATTCCAGCACGTGGTAGGCAGAGGCTACATAGTGAGGTCCAGGTCAGCCTGGGCTAGAGCGAGACCCTACCTCGAAAAACCAAAAAGAAGAAGAAGAAGAAGGAGGAGGAGGAGGAGGAGGAGGAGAAGAAAAGGTGTGTGGAAGAATGATTAGATGAATTGGCTCATACAATTGTGGAACCTACAAAGTCCTGGGCCAGACTCTATGCAAGCTCAAAGTGCTGGGATGCTATGGTGGCTTAGTCCACATCCTAAAGCTTTGGGACCAAGGAGGCTAATCACGTGATTCTGTCTGAGGCTGAAAATCTTGGGCACTGGTGTCAGTACTGGAGTCCTAAGGGATGTCAGAGAAAGAGGAAATGGGAAAGAGAAAGAAAGAGACCTTTTGTGATTTATTCCATCTGCAGCCTATTGGGTGGCACATGCCCCACTGAGATGGGTCTCCCCCATCCAGTCCATGCCTCACACCAAGCGGGCCCCTGGGATTGACGACCACAGAGAACGGGTCAAGGAGCTCGGGGTGACTTGGATAAAGGCCAACAGCAAGACAAGGTTTGGCCAGAGCACAAGGAGCGGCTTAGCTTCGGAACCTTGAGGATCCACAGTGCTTTAAAATATTTTATCATCTACGAAAGGGGGAGGCAGATAAGAGAGATAGAATGGGCATGCTAGGGCCTCCGGCCACTGCAAACGAACTCCAGACACATGCTCCACCATGTGCATCAGACTTACATGAGTCCTGGGGAATCAGACCTGGGTCCTTCGGCATTGCAGGCAAGCACCTTAACCGCTAAGCCATCTCTCCGGCCGCCACAAAACCTTTTTAAAGAAAAGCCTGTAGGAGAGTGATGAGAAAAATATGGCCGCAGTGGTAGCTGTGCAGAGGTCAAAGTTGAGCTGGCTGTTAAGGATGTATAGATGAAACCGGGGAGGGCGGTGGTGGGGGAGAACCAGACCCCAGGAGACTAAAGAGAACAAGGAAAGGGCAACATGGGGGCATCCACAACAGACCTGCTCTGGTATTTGGTGAAAATAGGGAAAAGAGAGCCGGGCATGGCGGCGCACGCCTTTAATCCCAGCACTCGGGAGGCAGACATAGGAGGATCGCCATGAGTTCGAGGCCACACTGAGACTACATAGTGAGTTCCAGATCAGCCTGAGCTAGAGTGAGACCCTACCTCCCAAAACAAAACAAAACAAAAAAAAGGTAAAAGAAAATAGGAAAGAGAAACTGAGGCAAGGTGAAGTGTGGATTGAATGGATGTAATTATGGGAAATGTTGTTGGCAATTGGGTTTTGATATTTTTATTTATTTATTTGAGAGACAGTGAGGGAGGGAGGGAGAAAATGGGCATGCCAGGACCTCCAGCCATTGAAAATTAAGTTCAGCTGCACACGCCACCTTGTGTATCTGACTTATGTGGGTCCTGGGCAAGCCCTTTAACTGCTAAGCCATCTCTCCAGCCTGGGTTTATGATTTTTTTGTTTGTTTGTTTTTTGTTTTTTTCAAGGTAGGGTCTCATTCTAGCCCAGGCTGACCTAGAATTCACTCTTGTATTCTCAGACTGGCCTTGAACTCATGGCAATCCTCCTACCTCTGCTGCCTCCAGAGTGCTGGGATTAGAGACGTGTGCCACCACGCCCTGCTTCTGGGTTTTGATTTTTGAGACAGGGTCTCATGCATCCCAGGCTGGTCTCAGGCTTCCTACGTAGCAGAGGTTTGTCTTTACTGGTCCTCCTGCAATCACCTCCTGAGTGCCAGGGTTACATGCCTGCACGCCTATACCCGCGTGTTTGGTTTTTCATGGTAAACCCATCTGTAGGTGAGATGAGGGAGCAGGCTGAGGGAGGTGAAGCCACGCTGGGCATCGAAGAACTTCCAGAACGCATCCCCAGCCATGATAAGGAGTGGGGACTGACATTTTGCCAGCCCTAGATGGAGGGGATGCGTGCCTTCTGACGGGAGGAAGGAGAGAGGTGATGTGGATGTGGGTGGAGCCCTGCTGGTCAGATATGAGGAGGAATGGAGCCAGTATGGGGGTAGCCATGCAGCATCCCTATAAATCCATCTACTAAGAATCAAAGCGAATTGCCAGGTGCCTGGCTAAGGAGGAGTCACGATTAGTGTGGGAGTGCTGGGGACAGCAAGTATGACAGCCTCAGCTAGGGTGTCTAGCAGCCAACGCTGAGGCACATCCACACAGACCTGGAGCAAGGATGGAGGGATGCCCTAGCCCTGTGTGGAGCCCAGGGAAGGGCTGGCTCAGGGACTGGCAGGGCAGCAAAGGTAGCCAGGAACTCAAGAGCAGTGCCCACAGATCTTGTCCTCTTCTTCTGCCACTGTCTGTCTGCAGTTGGAACACTCTGCTCTGACAAAAATAACACACCAGGGGCTGGAGAGATGGCTTAGTGGTTAAGGCACTTGCCTGTGAAGTGTAAGGACCCAGGTTCAATTCCCTAGGACCCCCAAGGCAAATGCACAAGGTGGTGCATGCTTCTGTAGTTCATTTGCACTAGCTAGAGGCCCTGAACTGCACATTATCTCTATATGCCTCTTTTTTTTTTCTTTTTTTGATTTCATTTTATTTATTTATAAGCAGAGAGATAGAGGAGACAGACAGAGAATGGGCGTGCCAGAGCTTCCAGTCATTGCAAAAGAACTCCAGACACAAGTGCCATCATGTGCATCTGGCTTACATAGGTCCTGGGGAATTGAACCTGGGTCCTTTGGCTTCGCAGGCAAGTGCCTTAACTGCTAAGCCATCTCTCCATCCCCCTTTTTTGTTTTTTTGAGTTAGGGTTTCACTCTAGTCCAGGCTGACCTGGACTTCACTCTATTCTCAGGGTGGCCTCAAACTCATGGCGATCCTCCTACCTCTGCCTCCTGAGTGCTGGGATTAAAGGTGTGTGCCACCATGCCCAGCAATATGCCTCTTTTTCTCTCTCCCAAATAAAAAAATAAAAATATTTTTAAAATATAGCACATCATAAGCTTTGTCTCTTTAATAAAAAATAAACTGTGACACTTTTCTGAATCCCAAAACACAGGGAAAGGGAAGAGGTCAAGGGTCAGCCATGATAAAGGAGTGAGGGAGGCTCAGATTATGCCTGCCATTATAGCTAGGGCAATAACAATCTGCCCAAACTGAGCAAGCATGTGGCAGTCAGACTTCAGAAACGACTTCCTGGAGTCAGCAGTGCACGACTGGTTGGGGGCCGGCTTCCCCACAGAATCCTGGAGACGGGAAGGGATTGTGTGTTCAAAGCAGCAGATGCTTCCAGAGTGGCGGGCACCTTCAGAGCAGAGGCTTTATGAGGGGCCTCAGCTTGTGGTGTTTAGATGTTTGGGTTTCGGTACCACAGACAGGATCCCAGCACAGGTTTTCCCAGTTCTCCCAAAGCCATGTTTCAGGAGGGTCTGCAGAGTTTCTGGAACTAATGATCCTTTCCAGCAACTTCTGTCGTAGCACAGAAGGAGATTGGGAGACATTCCCAGTCCAGCCCTGGATTGCAGATGGGTATCCCACAGGGGAGGGGGCAGCCATGCATGGCCCCACCTGATACTGGTGGTGGCACACAAAGGCAGGAGACTCCTGCCATGAAGGGTAGCCTGTGTGCCACCCATCCCGGTCACAGTGACACTGCCGGGCCCAGGCAACATGGCCAGTTGCCTGCTCTACTCAACGGTCCCTGCCTGTGCTCAGACTTTAAGCCACCTCCGTGCCTAGATTATTGTTGTCAGCATTCACGTCACTGGCAGAGGTCCTGTGGTTCTTGGGGGACTGCAGACACTGCTCCCTACTCAGGGGGGCCTTCTCCACAGGAGGCAGGGTTTCACAGCTCTGGACCTTGCTCCGAGCCCAGAGTGCTCCCAGTGGGGAGGCAAGGAGGAAGATGAGGGCTCCCAGGAGCACTAATGCCAGGAGGACGGTGACAATGAGAAAATGAGGCCAGTAGGACCGCTGGGCAGCCAGGGCAGCTTCGCCACCTACCCTTGTCAGCGGGACTTGCACACGCTCCCGGGGAACACCTGCCAATTCAGGGTCCAGGGCCAGGGACTGGTCCTGGCTGTCCACCCAGTAGGAGACTACAGGGTAGGAATAGCCATTCTCGGTGGCAACACACTGGTAGAGACCCCCAACTCCATCCCTCGGCAGTAGCAAGAGAGAGCCATTGTAGATGGTAGAAGAGGCTTCTGGGACTGTCGCCTTGCCGTGACTCCAGTGGTAAGAAGCCAGTGCTGACAGGTGGGGGCAGGGCAGTTCCAGGATGGAGTTGGGGACTGCCAGGACTTCTTTAACTGGAAGACAAGGAAAGGGGCAACATGGCCGTGGGTGGAAGACAGAAGAGCACATCTTACCGGCACCTGGACCCAAGTGCTGAGCCCTAGCTTCCATTTCTTTCTTTTTAAAATATTTATTTATTTATTTATTTATTTGAGAGAGAGAGAGAATGGGCACACCAGGGCCTCCAGCCACTGCAAACGAACTCCAGATATATGCACCTGGCTTACGTGGGTCCTGGAGAATCAAACCGGGATCCTTTGGCTTTGCAGGCAAACGCCTGAACCACTAAGCCATCTCTCCAGCCCCTAGCTTCCATTTCTTTTTTCTCACTCAGTAGCCCAGGATGGGTCTGAACTCTTAGCAATCCTCCTGCCTCAGGCTTCCAAGTTCTGGGAATATAGGCATGGGGCAACCACACCTGCCCGGCTCTGGCTCCCAAACTCACTGCTCCCCATTTCTTGCTTTGTCTTCAGGCTAGACCCCAAACTAGACTGCAGCCCTTCTAATTCCAGCCCAGGCACGGAAACTCACATCAGCCTCTCCCTTAATCCCAAATGTGGCCCCTGGCTCAGAAAGCCTCTCTCCCCTCCAACAGCCAGGCAGCTAGCCATCAGGAGCCTGGAGTCCAGGTCTCAGGGTGGGCAAGGTGCGGGATCAGGACCAAGAACCCCCTCTGAAGTCCTCTAAGGCCTTGGCCCCTCTCCTAGGCCCACACTCACTGAGTTGAGGGGGGCTCTGCCGCCGGGGGCTCCTGCCCATGGGGCCACGGGCACATGCCCACTCTGGATTTCCTCGCTCTGTGTCCTGCCTCCAAGAGCTCCTGAGAAGACAAGGCAAGCCAAAGGCATCTTTTGAAATGGACAAAAGCAGGAGGAAGAAGAGGAAGAAGAGGAAGGAAGGAAGGGAAGGGGGGAAGAAGGAAGGGAGGGAGAAAGAAAGGAAGGGATGGGGAATCCAGGGGGTAAGAAGGTGGGTTGGAGAGAACAAGAGAGGACATGAGCAGGTTCAAAACTGTCAAAATGCCATCCCAGGAGGGCCTGCCCCTGAGGGGTGGAGTCTAGAATCAACTGTGTCAGTGGCCCCAGGAAGGGAAGGAATGGTGGCAGAAGCTGGGAACAAGAGTGGTCATCCAGGACTGGCACTCACTGAGTGGGACCTGACAGAAGGCGGCAGGTTCCTGACTGGGGGTCCCAGGCACAGTGGGGGTCCCGGGCAAGGACACAATCCACACAGCTCTCATAGACAGTGCAGTTGGCTCGGGGAAGCCTCCAGACACCTCCTGAGAAGCCTGCAAACACTGCACCCTGGGAAAGAGATGGAAGGGGTCAGGGGGCTCCAGCACAGCCACTCAAATCCCAGCACCCTGGCCCAGGCTCCCAAGAACAGGCCCACTGGAAGGCCATTTCCCAACCGGGTCTCTTCCCACCTGGGTGGGGGCCAGCAGCAGGTTGCGAACAGGTTCCGGTTGAGGGCTCAGCTGAATCTCCTCCACCAGGTAAGCACTGTTGTCCCCAGCCACCACGGCCTTGTGCAGGGACCCCGTGGCTGTGCAAACAGAAAGCCTGGAATTGGCCACCCTCCCGCAGCTCCCAGGATGCACGGCGCAGAGCAGCCAGGCCACTCAGTCAGTGCCTCTCGGTACAGAGGTGGAGGACTCCTGGAAATGGCTTTGCTTCTTCTTCCTCGTCCTCCCTACCCCACACCCACAGCCTCAAACATGCTAGGCAACACTCTACCATTGAGCTACATTTTTTCCCCCGAGGTAGGGTCTCACTGTAGCTAAAGCTGACCTGGGATTAACTATGTAGTCTCAGGTGGCCTCAGACCCATGGAGATCCACCAACCTCTGTCTCCCGAGTGCTGGGATTAAGGCGTGTGCCACCAGGCCCGCCTTGAGCTACACTTTTTGCTTTTGTTATTGTTTTTTCGAGGTAGAGTGTCCCTCTAGCTCAGACCTAGAATTCACTAGGTAGTCACTCTCAGGGTGGCCTCAAACTCACTGTGATCCTCCTACCTCTGCCTCCTGAGTGCTGAGATTAAAGGTGTGCGCCACCATGACCAGCTCCCCAGCCCTCTTTCATTATTATTTTTATTTATTTATTTATTTTTGCGAGGTAGGGTCTCACTCTGGTCCAGGCTGACCTGGAATTAACTATGTAGTCTCAGGGTGGCCTCGAACTCTCAGGGATCCTCCTACCTCTGCCTCCCGAGTGCTGGGATTAAAGACGTGCGCCACCACGCCCGGCTCCTCTTTTATATTTTACTTTGAGATAGGGGCTCACGAAGTTGCCAGGCTGACTATGAACTCACTCTATAGCCTTGAACATATAATACTCCTACCTCGGCCTCCCAAGTAGCTGGGATTGTAGCCTGTGCCAACAGTGTCAGCTTCTTTTTAATTTCTTTTTTCTTTAATTTATTTTTATTTATTTGAGGGAGAGAGATACAGAACTAGGCAGGTAGTAAGCCAGGCGTGGTGGTGCACGCCTTTAATCCCAGCACTTGGGAGGCAGAGGTAGGAGGATCGCAGTGAGTTTGAGGCCACCCTGAGAACACAGAGTCAATTCCAGGTCAGCCTGGACCAAAGTGAGAACCTACCTCGAAAAACCAAAAAAAAAAAAAAAAAAAAAAAGAACCAGACAGGTAGAGAGAGAGAGAGAGAATGGGCACACCAGGGCCTCCAGCCAGACACTGCAAACAAACTCCAGATGTATGTGCCCCCTTGTGCATCTGGCTTACGTGGGTCCTGGGAGTCGAACTTGGTTTTTTTGGCTTTGCAGGCAAGCACTTTAACTGCTAAGCCATCTCTTCAGCCCTTTTTTTTTAATTAAAAAAAAAAATCTCATTTAGCTGGGCAAAGTGGCATACATCTTTAATCCCAGAACTTGGGAGACAGAGGTAGGAGGCGCTCCATGAGTTTGAGGCCACCCTGAGACTACACAGTGAATTCCAGGTCAGCCTGGGCTAGAGTGAGACCCTAGCTGGAACAAAAAAATTTATTTGACAGGTGTAGTGGCACATGCCTTTAATCTCTGTGTGTTTGAGGCCAGTTTGGGACTACAGAGTCAATTTTACGTCAGTCTAGGCTAAAGTGAGACCCTACCTAGAAAAAAATTTTTTAAGTTATTTTTTTATTTGAGAAAGACAGGGAGGAAGATAAAGAAAGAGGCAGATAACAAAAGAGAATGGGAGCATAGGGGCCTTCAGCCACTCCAAATGAACTCTAGATGCATGTGCCTCCTTGGGCATCAGTTTACGTGGGTCCTGGGGAGTTGAACCTGGGTCCTTTGGCTTTGTAGGCAAGCACCTTAACTGCTAAGCCATCTCTCCAGCCCAAAATTATTTTTTATTTGCAAGAGTATGGGCATGCCAGGGCCTCGTGCTACTGCATACAAACTCTAGGCACATGCGCCATTATGTGCATCTGGCTTTAAGTGGGTACTGAGGAATTGAATCAGGTCAGCTGATTTGCAAGCAAGTGTGTAATTCCTGAGCCATTTCCCCAGGCCCAGCTTCTGACAACCCTTTTAATAATTGCAACCTCTTAGTACTCAAGAGCTTGAGGCAGGAGGATTGTGAATTCCAGGCTAGTCTAGGCTAAAAAAAAAAAAAAAAAAAAGGCTGGGGGCCAGGCATGGTGTCACACACCTTTTATTCCAGCATTTGGGAGTATAAAATAGGATTTGTGTGAGTTTGAGGCTAGCCTGAGGCTAATTGGGATAGACCAAGACCCTAACTCAAAAAAAACCAGCCTGGCCAGTCATAGTGGCACACGCCTTTAATCCCAGCACTCAGGAGGCAGAGGTAGGAGAACAGTTGTGAGTTCGAGGCCACCCTGAGACTACATAGTGAATTCCAGGTTAGCCTGGACTAGAGTGAAACCCTACCTCGAAAAAAAAAAGCCTGGGCTCAATGAGACCCTACCTCAAAAACCCAAAACCAAACAAACAAGACAGGCTGGGGATGTAGCTCCACTGAACAAGTACTTTCCTGGGATGGAGGGATGGCACAGCAAGTAAAGCTTGCAAAGCCTGATGGCCCAGGGACAGTTCCCCAATACCCACATAAAGCCAGACACACAAAGTGGTGTTTGCATCTGGAGTTTGTTTATAGTAGCAAGAGACCCTGGTACGCCCATTTCATCTCTCTCATGCATATTCTCCTAACATTCATGAAGCCCTGAGTTCAGTCCCCAGCACTGATAAAACCTTCAGTGTGATGGCCTGTCCCTGTGATCCCAGCACTAAGGGGGAAGAGGCAGGAGAACCAGAAGCTCAAAGTCATTTTCTGCTACCTAGGGATTTCAAGACTAGCTTTGGCAATACAGGGAGACCCTATCATTAAAAAAGGCAAGCTGCCGGGCGTGGTGGCGCACGCCTTTAATCCCAGCACTCCGGAGGCAGAGGTTGGAGGATCGCCAGGAGTTGGAGGCCACCCTGAGACTACATAGTGAATTCCAGGTCAGCCTGAGCTAGAGTGAGACCCTACCTCGAAAAACCAAAAAAAATAAATAAATAAATAAATAATAATAATAATAATAAAATAAAAATAAATAAATAAAGGCAAGCTAGGGCTGGAGAGATGGTTTAGTGATTAAGGCATCTGCCTACAAAGCCAAAGGTCCCAGGTTCGATTCCCCAAGACCCATGTTAGCCATGCACAAGGGGGTGCATGCATCTGGAGTTCGTTTGCAGTGGCTGGAGGCCCTGGTGCACCCATTCTCTCTCTCTCCTCTCTGTCAAATAAATAAATAAAAGATAAAAGGCAAGCTATAGCAGGGCGTGGTGGTGCACACCTTTAATCCCAGAACTCGGGAGGCAGAGGTAGGTGGATCGCTATGAGTTCTTGGCCACCCTGAGATTACATAGTGAATTCCAGGTCAGCCTGGGCTAGAGGGAGACCCTACCTCAAAAAAAAAAAAAAAAAAAAAAAAAAAAAGGCAAGCTCAAGCTGGGCATGCTGGCACATGCCTTTAATCCCAGCACTTGGGAGGCAGAAGTAGGAGGATCGCCATGAGTTTGAGGTCACCCTGAGACTATATAGTTAATTCCAGGTCAGGACTCCTTACAACGTGCTCCTCCAAACACAAAATGGCCTGGATATCCATGACCTCGCAGTGCCTGAAACTACCTACATAAGGAAAAGATCATGGCATCAAGATGAAAAGAGAGACTGATTGAGAGGGGGAGGGGATATGATGGACAGTGGAGTTTTGAAGGGGAAAGTGGGGGGAAGGAAGGGAAGTACCATGGGATATTGTCTACAATTAAAGAAGTTGTCAATAAAAATAAATAAATTTATTTTATTTATTCAAGAGAGAGAGAAAAGAGGCAGATAGAATGGGCACACCAGGGCCTTCAGCCACTTTCCACCCTAGTCATTTTGTCTTTAAAGAAATGAAGCTTAAGTCGTATATGGCGATGAACTCTAATTCCAGCAACTGGGAGGCTGAGGTAGGAGGCTAGTTTGGGCTACAGAGTGAGTTCCAGGTCAGCCTAGGTTAGATTGAGACCCCGCCTCAAAAACAACAACAGGGCTGGAGAGATGGCTTAGCGGTTAAGGTGCTTGCCTGTGAAGCCTAAGGACCCAGGTTCAGTTCCCCAGGAGTCACATAAGCCAGATGCCGAAGGTGGCACATGTGTCTGGAGTTCATTTGCAGTGGGCTATGAGGCACTGGTGCACCCATTGTCTATCTGCCTCTCTCTCTCTTTCAAATAAATAAAATATTTAGAACAACAAAGCGAAGCCTGACTTCCACACCCTGTTCCAGTCATCTCTTTCTGTCCTGTCACAGCTACACTTTCTGGAGCAAAATGCTCTGTTCATTCCTCCCGCCACTAGCAAGCGCCCTCCCCCAAAGAGCGGAGCAGCTCTTGCCAAGACCACCGAAGACCCCTCTGCGTGCCTGAGCAAACTGAAACTCAGACAGGCTAGAGAGTGGGTTATCTCGCGCTTATGTTTCCAAGCCTAGCAGAGTGCCAGGTACAGCCAACATCTGTACACTTGCCTTCATGTGGGTCGTGGGGAACTGAACCTGGGCGGACAGGCTTTGTAAGCAAGTGCCTTCAGCTACTGAGCCATCACCCAGGTCCCACACTAACCATTTGTTTAGTGAATGAACTCACAGGGTTCCCACCTCAGCCTGCTAGATTCCTCCCAGGGTGTCATGAAGCCCCTCACTCACAGGTGCCCAGGTACATAACCAGGTGGCTATTCCCGTCCAGGCCCTGAGCTGTCTCCACCGCAAGCCGAGTGTACTCCACGCCAGACTTCACCAGCAGGGCTGTTCCTACCACCTGCTCATCCATCAGGAAGTGGTCCTTCATGAAGGTCAAGGCTTTATCGGAGGAGGGGCCCACAGAGCACTGAGGAGGAAGGAGATGGGCCAGGTTGGCACATTGCTGGGTCCCTCCCGCCCCTACTCTGAGACTCCCCTCTCTCCTGGCAGTCTTCATCTCAGGATGGTGAGTAAAATTCAGACCCTTGACCTCACAGACTCACCTTGAGGACAAAATGATCTAATACTGGCCAAGTAAGCGGGGCCTTGGCAGGCAGTACACACTCGGTGTCAACTGTGGTCACAGCGCTTGCCCTCAGCACCTGCGCAGGGTGGCGGGCAGCCAGCAGGACGTGAGGTGAAGGCTCCTTGCATACAAGCACCACACTTTACTTATGTCTGTGGCCCCAGATGGGGCAAAGGACCTGGCACAGTGACTGCATGGTACCTATCTTTTGAATGGATGATTGAATGAAGGTGTCACAGGAAGCGGCAGAGTGGCACAGTGTTGCTCACCACAATGTTGCATCTACTCAGAACTTCTTTTTCAAAAAAATAAAAAACAAGGGAGGGGGCTGGAGAGAGGGCTTAGCAGTTAAGGCATTTGCCTGCAAAGCCAAAGAATCCCAGTTCGACTCTCCAGGACCCACGTAAGCCAGATGCACAAAGGGGCACATGCATCTGGAGTTCATTTGCAGTGGCTGGAGGCCCTGGCGTGCCCATTCTCTCTCTCGCTTTCTCAAGTAAATAAATAAATTAATTAAATTTAAAAAAAATTCTAGGCTGGGCATGGTGGTACACACCTTTAATCCCAGCACTCGGGAGGCAGAAGTAGGAGGATTTCCAAGAGTTAGAGGCCACCCTGAGACTACATAGTGAATTCCAGGTCAGCATGAGCTACAGAGAACCCTACCTTAAAAAACCAAATAAGGAGCCCGGCATGGTGGCGCACACCTTTAATCCCAGCACTCCGGAGGCAGAAGTAGGAGGATTGCTGTGAGTTCAAGGCCACCCTGAGACTACATAGTTAATTCCAGGTCAGCCTGGGCTAGAGTGCGACCCTACCTCGAAAAACAAACAAAAAAAAAAAAAAAAACCCAAATAATAATGGTAAATATTATTATTATTATTTTAGGGCTGGGGAGATTGCTTAGTAGTTAAGGCGCTTGCCTGCAAAACCAAAGGACCCAGGTTTGATTCCCCAGGACCCACATAAGCCAGATGCACAAGATGGCGCATGCGTCTGGAGTTAATTTACAGTGGCTGGAGGCCCTGGTGTACCCATTCTCTCTATCTGCTCCTTTCTCTCAAATAAATAAGAATAAAATATTTTTTAATGTTTAAAAAAAGAGGAGAAGGGCTGGAGAGATGGCTTAGCAGTTAAGGTGTCTGCCTCCTAAGCCTAAGAACACTGTTCCAATCTCCAGGTCCCACGTTTAGCCAGATGCAAAGTGACGCAAGGGCGCAATGCTGCACTTGACCACAAGGGGGCGCACACATCTGGATTTCTTTCACAGCAGCTGAGACTGCTGGCACGCCCATCTCTGTCTTCCTCTCTCTCTGTCTCTCTCTCTGTGTCTCTCTCCAAAAAAAAATAAAATAAAATAAAAAGAGGAGAAGTGGGGATGAAAGAGGAGAGGTAAGCTATTTCTAAAGCCAATCCTGTGGATCTGTTTGATAGTTTGTTTTTGTGGGTTATTTTTGTTTGTTTTTTTTGTTTTTTGAGGTAGGGTCTCACTCTAGCCCAGACTGACTTGAAACTCACTCTATAGTCTCAGGCTGGCCTCAAACCCACAGGGATCCTCCTACCTCTGACTCCCAAGTGCTGGGATTAAAAGTGTGCATTCCCCCTCCCCCCAGCTGTTTTAGCGTTTTTTTGTTTGTTTGTTTGTTTGTTTTGATTTTTTTGAGACAAAGTCTTGCTATGTAGCCGAGCTTACTTTGAACTTGCATTGGTCCTCCTGCCTCTACCTCCTCCTAAGTGCTAGGATTATAGGCATGCACCATCATGCCCAGCCTATTTGATGCTTCAAATATGTATATATGTAAGTCTGACTTTTAAAAAAGTTACATAAGAAATGCAAGTGAAAAGCCAGGTGTGGTGGTGAGCACTTGTTATCTCAGCACTTGGGAGATGGAGGCAAGAGAATCAGGAGTTCAGAGCAAACTTAGGGGTACAGAGATAGTTCCAAAACAACAGCAAAATGTGGGTGAAGACGTCCAAGGCTGTAGTCAGAATTCAACCCACGTTCCCTTAATTCTTCAGTGATATATCCAGATATTTGGGGTGCATTTAGCATGACACAGGAGGGAGCCCTGGTAACTGCTCTGGTGATAGGGTATAATTGGGCACCTGTGGAATGTGGGCAGCTGGGCATTTACCATGACGGGTATTTTTACATGCCCATTATGAGAGGCTCTGGTCAGTGTAGTGTGGGGACAGTACTCACACTGCCTGGCCGAGGGTTGGTCTCAGGGCCCCTGTACGTGGTCCAGCGTGAAGTTTCCTTGTTCATCTCCTTGTACTTCCCCTTAAAGACGCGCTCGATGTCTGTGAGTGAGAACACACAAACCGCCGAACTCCGGGTCCCGCCGACCTGCCTGGAAACAGCCAGAGGCGGCGCTGTCTGTGGTTTCCTCTGCCTTTCCAGTTTGCTGCCCTCCATCCCTGCCCACCCTCAGTGGAACCCCAGGAGGCCAGGACAGTGGAGGCCTGGCCAGCCTTCAGCGGCCTTTTCTTCCTCTTGCTGTGGTGGTAAGGAGCGGGAGAGTCCCATGGAACCCCCGATTCTGGCCCAGGCCTGGCTGGAGGCCCATCTGAGGATGTGAGATGTGATTACTCCTAATGAGGATTAATTGCAGCACAGGCCCTGGGGTGGCTCCTGTCTGTCTTGCCTGGCCTGCCCATAGGCGGGGCAGTGTAACCAGCCTTCCAGGCTGGCTCCACAGGTAGTCCTTTTTGGGTCTCTTAGATTCTTGCTCCTTAGAAAACCAACCACAGGGCTGGAGAGATGGCTTGCCAAGCCTAAGAACGCCTGTTCCATTCTCCAGGTCCCACATTTAGCCAGACACAAAGTGACGCAAGTATGCAATGCTGCATTATCCACAAGGGGGCGCATGCATCTGAAGTTCCGTCACAGAGGCTGAGAGGCTGCTGGAGCGCCCATTCTCATTCTCTTTCTCTCTCTCTCCAAAAAAAAGAAGAAAGAAAGAAAGAAAGAAAGAAAGAAAGAAAGAAAGAAAGAAAGAAAGAAAGAGAAAGAAAGAAAGAAAGAAAAAAAAGAAAGAAAAGAAAAAGAAAAGAAAAAGAAAACCAACCACAGCTTACTCACTGCTGTTCCTTCTGCCCTGGTCTGTGGAGCCAGAAGGTCTCTCCCAGTTTGTTTGTTTGCTTGTTTTATTTTCGAGGTAGGGTTTCGTTTTAGCCCAGGCTGACCTGGAATTCACTATGTAGTCTCAGGCCGGCCTCAAACTCACGGCTTCCCAAGTGCTGGGATTAAAGGTGTGCACCACTATGTCCAGCCTCTCCCAGTCTTTAACCCACCAGGTTCTCAGTTTGGGATCCCTTAGACAGCAGACCCAGAATGCATCAGATTCCTTTCATAACTGACACATTGTTATTGGGTGCCAATACACTGTGGGACCAAGCTACAGCTTTAAGAACCTTCTAGAAATCCGTTAATCTTTCTCATCCTCTGAGCAAGGCTTCCAGGTTCCTCTAATGGCAGTGATGCTGCCTCTGTGCCCTAGGAAGTTGGGAGCTAAATCGATGGTTGGCATCCAGCGACTATACATCTTGTGACAAGACTTTGTAATGTACTGATTCTATCCTGAGCTTTCTGTAATCTCCCTTACTTCCATTTCCTTATCTGATCTATTCATTTTGAGCGTTTGTTTGTTTTGGCAGCTGGCTTTGAACTCCTGCCACCACCTCCCAAGCGCTGGGAGTAAAGGCATATGCCACAATACTAACATATTATTATTATATTATTGGTTTTTCCAGGTAAGGTCTTGTACAGAATTTCCTCCTACCTCTGTCCTTACTATTATTATTTTGTTGTTGTTGTTCGAGGTAGGATCTCACTCTAGTCCAGGCTGACTTGGAATTCACTATGTAGTCTCTGGGTGGCCTCAAACTCACAGCGATCCTCCCACCTCTGCCTCCCGAGTGCTGGGATTAAAGGCGTGTGCCACCATGCCTGGCCGGCTCCAGTTTTTATTAATTTTTAATGTCTGCTTCCTGTAAACTTCTTCCTATCTTTTTTTTTTTTTTTTAAAGCTGGGCAGACTATAAGCTCGTCAGAACGGCTCTGAGCTTTATTTTCCCCATATGCATGAAAGACAAGACTGAGATTCGGGGCTGGAGAAATGGCTTAGCGGTTAAGGCTTTTGCCTGAGAAGCCAAAGGATCCCGGTTCAATTCTGCAAGACCCACGTATGCCAGATGCACGAGGGGCACATGCATCTGGAGTTCGTTTGCAGTGGCTGGAGGCCCTGGCACGCCCATTCTCTCTCTCTCTGCCTCTCCTCTCCTCTCTCTCTGTTTGCAAATAAATAAAATAAAAATTGGAAAAAAAATCTTTTAAAAAGTGAGATTCTTGGGAGGCGGTGACACTCAGATGCCTTCCTATGTAAAGTTGCGATCGCACCAGCTCCTGCCTGCCTTGGAGAGCCGGTTCGGACAGTCCTTGGATGCCCAGCCCTCATGTGCCCGCCCGCCGCTCACCACTGGGAGGTGAAGACTGCGTAGATGCGGGCACCGGAAGGAGACTCCGAAGGCAGCAGGACGGCGTGGCGGATGAGGTTGAAGGGCAGCTGCCCAGGCTGGGCGCACAGCAGCTGCGCTTTCAGGAAGGTGGTCCACTTCTTCTGCAGCACCTTCTCACCGCCCACGTCATTCTAGAAGCGCGGCGGGCATCACGGGGCGGGGCCCTGCCCGCGTGGCCACGCCCACGCCCACATCTCCCCAGCTCCCATTGGCTGCCCGGCGGAGAAGCCACGCCCTCCTCCCGCCCCCGGGCCGCCGGCAGAGCTACCTGGCAGACGCGAGCTACCCGCGACGTGTGCAGCTTCTCGAAGAAGTCGAACTCGCTGGCTGTCTCCTCGAAGAAGAAGTAGACGAATTGGGTCGATGGGATGGCTGCCACGAAGGAGGCGTCCGCTGCGGCGGGGACACATAGGCTTAAGGGATTGAGCACCACACCACGATGGCCCTTGGTTGGCGACCCTTCGGTGGGACTGGCTGCCAGGGTGCAGGTGGCCTCGCATCCCATAGCCTGCAGTGATGTGTGTGAATGTGTGTATGTGTGTTGCTTTCATTTAAGTAAAGTGAATCGCCTCTTCCCTGGTGTGCATATAGCGTGCCCCCAACCAAATGAAAGCTGAAGCTAGGCGTAGGAGGATCGCCATGAGTTCAAGGCCACCCTGAGACGATATAGTGAATTCCAGGTCAGCCTGGGCTAGAGTGAGACCCTACCTCAATTAAAAGAGAGAGAGAGAGAGAGCTGGACAGATGGCTTAGCGGTTAAGGCACTCGCCTGCAAAGCCAAAGGACCCAGGTTTGATTCCCCAGGATCCATGTAAGCCAGATGCACAAGGTGGCACATGCTTCTGGAGTTCCTTTCAGTGGCTGAAGGCCCTGGTGTGCCCATTCTCTCTATATATGTCTATCTGCTTCTTTCTCTCTCTCTCTCTCTCTCTCTCTCTCTCATTCTCTCTCAAATAAATAAAATAAAAATAAAATAACATAAAATAAAATAAAAATAAAAACAATAAAAAATAAAAAAGCTGAGTAAATTAAAGCAATTTACAGCCAGGATTCTGGAAGGAGAGAAAGGGGGCCTTACGGTGCAGCCAGCGTAGGAAGGTGTCGGTCTTGAGGACAGGCTGGGATCCCAATGTGCGCATCAGGATGGGCTCGCTGCCCAGAAAGTTGTTCATGGTGCCCGAGTACAGCATCCCGTCTAGGGCAGGGAAGAGAAACACAGGAGCTCATCAGGTGGAGGCTGCCTGGCCTCCTCAAATTTCCAGCTCTTGACATATTCTGCACCCTCCTGCAGCCCTCAAAGTGCGGCTCCTGCAAAGCCTGTCCCACCCCACCCCCACCAAGCCCCTTCTGTCCACAAGAAATGGCTTGTGTGGTCTTCTGTGTTGGGCACTTTGCCAACCTTCCTCTGGCTGCTTCTTCTTTTTTTTTTTTTTTCTTTTTCTTTTTTTTTTTTTTTTTTTTTTTGGTTTTTTGAGGTAGGGTCTCACTCTGGCTCTGGCTCAGGCTCAGGCTGACCTGGAATTCACTATGTAGTCTCAGGGTGGCCTCGAACTCTCAGCGATCCTCTACCTCTGCCTCCCGAGTGCTGGGATTAAAGGCGTGCGCCACCACGCCCGGCTTTTCTGGCTTCTTCTTTATGTAGCCATCCCAAAAGATGACTCTTTTATGCTTGCACCACACAGGTTCTTTCTCTTCTTGGAACAGCTTTCCTACCTGTCTTTTTTTTTTTTTTTTTTTGGTTTTTCAAGATATGGTGTCACTCTAGCTCAGGCTAACCTGGAACTACCTGTCTTTTTTTTAAAAAAATATTTTATTTAATTATTTGAAAGAGACAGAGAGATGCAGATAGAGAGAATGGGCACACCAGGGCCTCCAGCCACTGCAAACGCACTCCAGAGGCATGCACCACCTTGTGCATCTGGCTTAACATAGGTCCTGGGGAATTGAACCTGGGTCTCTTGGTTTTGCAGACAAGTGCCTTAATGGCTAATCCATCTCGCCAGCCCCCTACCTGTCTTTTAAGTCCTGCTCAAAAGTCAAATGCCATTTCCTGGAAAGCAGGTAGGAAGCCTATGAGGGTTTAAGTCCAGGCTGTGATTTCTTCATTGTAACCCCTTCTAGTACCCAACCGGGCACCTGGCACACCAAGGGGAGGTGTTCACAGGTCCACAGTGGTTGAACACATGACTGAACCCCAGGTCTCACCTCTTCCTTGTGTGTTCCCTAGCCCCTCTCCCATAAACATACCTCCTTTGGGACGGGAGGGGCTGGTGGCTGGGAAGCCTGAGTCATCTCTGACCCTGTCCTCCCTCCAAGACTCCTGGTTTCCCTCAGTCCCATCTCTTAGGAAACTCTATCACATGTCATGTTTCACACAGTGACTGGAAAAGGCAGATATTGGGGTAGTCCAGGAAGTCTGATACTCACCTACCAAGACAGCTGTGTTCTTGTGAGCAGGGTCAAAGGGGCTTTGACCTTTGCCCTCCATGACTTTGTCCTCCGAGATGGGCACCAGGTTGGAATCTTGGAGCCTCTAGAGGGAGGTGGGGGGCCCAGAACACAAGGGTCTTACATCTGAGAAATGAAGGGTGTGGGGAAAGGAAGGGAAGTGGACAGGGAGGAAAGCCGCTGTGGGGGTCCGAAGCTCGTAAGCACTCTGAGGGATCTGGGTGGGCGTGGGAGGGGTGGGGCAGCAAAACCAGCTATCTGGGTGTCCGACAACTCACAATGAAGGTACAAGCCGGGCTGAAAGCAAAGGTTCCACAGCTGTAGAGGTGGGTGGCGTTGAACGAGACCAGGACACGGATGAAATTGAGGCACTGAGTCTAGGGAAGATGGAGCATTCAGACCACCATGGCCATGGGCCCCAGATTTCTGGGGCCCCAAAAAAGATGTCCCCTTGCTTCCTAATGGAGAGAAGGGCTCCACGCCCCCCACCAGGTCCACCAGGCTCCACGCCCCCACCAGGTCCACCAGAGCTCCACGCCCCCCACACTGGGCCCCCACCAGGTAACTGAGCTCCACGCCCCACCAGGTCCACCAGACTACACCACAGCACAGGCTATCGTTAGGGGAATGGAGGCTTTCTTCTGCCTGTCATCAGTGAGGGCCTAGGTCCACCAGAGCTCCACGCCCCAGGTCCAGGTCCACGCCCCAGAGCTCCACGCCCCCCCCCCACCAGGTCCACCAGAGCGCCCCACCAGGTCCCCACGCCAGGTCCACCAGAGCGCCACGCCCCACCAGGTCCACCCCCACCAGGTCCAGAGCTCCACGCCCCCCACCAGGTCCACCAGAGCTCCACGCCCCACCAGCCCCAGAGCTCCACCAGGTCCACCAGAGCGCCACGCCCCAGAGCTCCACCAGGTCCACAGAGCTCCACGCCCCCCAGGTCCACCAGCTCCACGCCCCCAGGTCCAGGTCCACCCCCACCAGGTCCACCAGAGCGCCCCCACCAGGTCCACCAGAGCTCCCCCCAGGTCCACCAGTCCACCCCCACCAGGTCCACCAGCCCACGCCCCACCAGGTCCACCAGAGCTCCACGCCCCCACCAGGTCCACCAGAGCTCCACGCCCCACCAGGTCCACGCCCCCACCAGGTCCACCAGAGCTCCACGCCCACGCCCCACCAGGTCCAGGCTCCACGCCCCCACCAGGTCCACCAGAGCTCCACGCCCCCCCACAGGTCCACCAGAGCGCCACGCCCCACCAGGTCCACCAGAGCGCCCCCCACCAGGTCCCCACCAGGTCCACCAGAGCTCCACCCCCCACCAGGTCCACCAGAGCGCCCCCACCAGGTCCACCAGAGCCCCACCAGAGCCCCCACCAGGTCCACCAGAGCTCCACGCCCCACCAGGTCCACCAGAGCTCCACGCCCCCACCAGGTCCACCAGAGCGCCCACGCCCCACCAGGTCCACCAGAGCGCCACGCCCACACCAGGTCCACCAGAGCTCCACGCCCCCACCAGGTCCACCAGCCCACGCCCCACCAGGTCCACCAGAGCTCCACGCCCCCACCAGGTCCACGCCCCGCCCCACCAGGTCCACCAGAGCTCCACGCCCCACCACCAGGTCCACCAGAGCTCCACGCCACCCACCAGGTCCACCAGAGCTCCACGCCCCCACGCCACCCACCAGGTCCACCAGAGCGCCCCACGCCCCACCAGGTCCACCAGAGCTCCACGCCCCCACCAGGTCCACCCCCCAGAGCTCCACGCCCCACCAGGTCCACCAGGTCCACCAGAGCGCCCCCCAGGTCCACCAGGTCCACCAGAGCTCCACGCCCCACCAGGTCCACCAGAGCTCCACGCCCCACCAGGTCCACCCAGAGCCCACCCCCACCAGGTCCACCAGAGCGCCACGCCCCACCAGGTCCACCAGAGCGCCCCCCCACGCCCCCCCCCCAGGTCCACCAGAGCGCCCCCACGCCCCCACCAGGTCCACCAGAGCTCCACGCCCCACCAGGTTCAACAGAGCTCCACGCCCCCCCACCAGGTCCACCAGAGCTCCACGCCCCCCACCAGGTCCACCAGAGCTCCACGCCCCCCACCAGGTCCACCAGAGCTCCACGCCCCCCACCAGGTCCACCAGAGCTCCACGCCCGACCCCCCCAGGCTGCTTACCTCATTGCTTTTCTTCTTAAAGGCACACTCATCCTTTTTCCTCTCACTGGCTGGCCAGAGTATCTGGAAGTAGTTTTGTTTCTATTTTACTTCTGTAGTATCCTGGTTGTAGTTAAAGTCTGGTGTGGGTTTTTTTTTTTTTTTTTTTTTTTTTTGTGTGTATGTGATGTGCATGTGTATATGTGTGGGCACATGTCTGTGGAGGTGTGTATGTGTGCATGTGTGTGTGTGGATCAGAGGTTGACATTGGAGTATCTTTCTCAATAGCTCTCCATTTTCTTCTTCTTCGTCTTTTTTTTTTTTTTGGAGGTAGGTAGGGTCTCACTCTAGCCCAGGCTGACCTGGAATTCACTATATAGTCTCAGGGTGGCCTTGAACTCATGGTGATCCTCCTACCTCTGCCTCCCGAGTGCTGGGATTAAAGGCGTGTGCCACCACTCCCGGCTTCCATTTTATTTTCTGAGGCAGGGCTCACTCTCTTAAACCCAGCAATTGCCGATTATGCCAGTCTAGCTAGCCAGTTTGCCCCGGGGAATCTCCTGTGTCCTCCTGAGTGCTGGGATTACAGGCCGAGCACCATAGCCACTCAGTGTTTACGTGGGAGCGGGGGATCCAAGCTCAATCCCATGCTTGATCCACTGAGACACGTCCCCAGTCCCAGCACTCTGTCCTCCAAGATGGGCACCAGGTTGGAATCTTGGAGTTCCTAGAGGGAGGTGGGGGGGGGTCCCAGAAGTGCAAAGGTCTCACATCTGAGAAATGAGGGACACAGGAGAGGAAGGAAAAGGGACAGAGAGGAAAGTCGGCCTGGGGGTAGGAAGCTCATGAGACCCCTGAGGGATGGAGGATGGGTTTCTGCAGTGGGGAATTGGGAGAGCGGAGATGAAAGGAAGTGAGGTTTTGGTTCTTCGGTGAGCCTCCATCTCCCCAGCTCTAGTGTGAAACCACTAGCAGGTGTGGTGGTTAGTGATGTGCTGGTGGGCAGGGTGGCAATAATGTGAAATCAAAAATTACTTTGAAGCCGGGCGTGGTGGCACACGCCTTTAATCCCAGCACTTGGGAGGCAGAGGTAGGAGAGTTCAAGGCCACCCTGAGACTACATAATTAATTCCAGGTCAGCCTGGACCAGAGTGAGACCCTACCTCGCAAAACCAAAAAAAAAAAAAAAAAAAAAAAAAAAAAAATTACTTTGAGAGCCGAGCGTGGTGGTGCACGCCTTTAATCCCAGCACTCGGGAGGCAGAGGTAAGAGGATCGCCACGAGTTCAAGGCCACCCTGGTGAATTCTAGATCAGTCTGGGCTAGAGTGAGACCCCACCTCAAAAAAAAAAAAAAAAAGAAAAGAAAAGAAAAGAGCCAGGTGTGGTGGCGCACGCCTTTAATCCCAGCACTCGGAAGGCAGAGGTAGGAGGATCGCCGAGAGTTCGAGGCCATCCTGAGACTACAGAGTGAATTCCAGGTCAGCCTGAGCCAGAGTGAGACCCTACCTCGCAAAACCAAAAAAAAAAAAAAATAAAAGAAAAGAAAAGAAAAGAAAAGAAAATTACTTTGGAAATGCTAGGCCACATCAGAGCAAGGCTACATGGTAGAATGTGATCTAAACACCCAGACAGACCTGACTTCATCTCTAGGCTCTACCACTGACTGCGCACTCTATCAGTTTCACAGGCTGCTGGTGGGCACAGCAGACCATGCAGCGAAGGCCTACAGAAGCAATGGTTGTAAAACACACACTTCTTGGAGAGGTTGCTGACCGTCAGCTCCTGTATCACATCTGAGAGAATCAGCATTTTAGGAGGCCATGCCAGTGATCAAATCTGGGGTTTGGGGCACGCTAAGTAAGTGCTCTGCCACTACACCCCAAGGCCAATTATCTGGATGATGTTTTGTTTGTTTGTTTTGTTTTTTAAAACTTTTTTTTTATTATTTTTTATTTATTTGGAGAGAGAGACAGAGAGATAGAGAGGGAGACAGAAATGGGCGCGCCAGCAGCGTCTCAGCTGCTGTGAACGAAATCCAGATGTGTGCGCCCCCTTGTGGTCAAGTGCAGCATTGCGCCCTTGCGTCACTTTGCATCTGGCTAAACGTGGGACCTGGAGATTGGAACCGCTGGACATTGGAACCAGCATTCTTAGGCTTAGCAGGCAGGCGCCTTAGCCGCTAAGCCATTTCTCCAGCCCGTTTGTTTTGTTTTTTGAGGTAGGGTCTCACTCTGGCTCAGGCTGACCTGGACTTCACTATGTAGTCTCAGGGTGGCCTCGAACTCACGGCGATCCTCCTACCTCAGCCTCCCAGTACTGGGATTAAAGGTGTGCGCCACCACACCTGGCTAATCATCTGGGTTTTAACCAGCACTTCCTATGTGCAGGTGGCCAAGAGACCACACACTGAGGATGAATCGTGGAATCGGCCAGTCATCGCTAGCATCCTCCCTGCCTCCCTTTCTTCCCTCTCCTCGCTCCCTCCTAATGCTCCCATCAGCAGCGTGATGGTGACACAAACATGAGACGTTTCTACCAGTGTGTGGGTATTAACTTCGCTACACTCTGAGTCAATGTTTACGTCCTGTGTTGATGATTTCCTTATCAGCCACTTAGCAGTCGGTATTGTTCAAGCTGCCTGCGTGCGTGCTGTCTGTGAACACGAGATCACAGTCGTATTTCCCGCCCATCATGGCCTAGCAGAGCAGCAGGTGCTGTCTTCCTCCTCCCAGCCACGCCCTCTGTCCCTGACCTCCTCACCATACTCCTCAGCTTTGGGACGCCTGGTTCTTGGATATTCAAGGCCAGGATGGTCTCTCGAGCCCCCACGTAGAGCGTGTTGCCATCGCCACTCAGGAGCAGAGTGTCAAAGTCCTGGAGACCTTTCTGGCAGAAGAAGCTGAGGGCCCTGCGTCCGTCCCCTGTTGGAGGTAGCGAGCGACAAGGAGAGAATGAAGTGGCGCTGAAGCAGCAACTGGTTCGTGAGACTAGGAGAGGGGGGCTGGAGAGATGGCTTAGTGGTTAAGGCACCTGCCTGCTAAGCCTAAGAACATGGTTTGATTCTCCAGGTCCCATGTTTAGCCAGACACATAGTGACGCAAGGGTTCAATGCCACACTTGCTCACAACGGGGCACATGCGTATGGAGTTCGTTCACACTGGCCAAGAGGCTGCTGGCACACCCATTCTCTGTCTGTCTCCCTCTGACTCTCTCTGTGTCTTTGTATCTCTCCCCCCCCCCCCAAAGAAAAAGAGACTTGGAGAGAGGACAGGCTGGCACATCTCCCCAGTCATGCCTCTTCCCTCCACACAAATGGCAGGCACCAGAATCATGTGTTGAGCACTCAGTGGGGAAGAGAGGTGCCAGAGGCAGGGGAATGACAGCCTGGGCCTGAAGGAAGGGCCCCAGCAGAGCTGAGTGGATGCCCCAGGCTGCCCCCTCCCTGCCCCCATAGTGAAATACGCCTGGGAGGGAACAACACGCATGTAGACAATCAGGAGGGTGTTCGAATCTGCAAGCAGGAGAGGTAGCTGCTGTCTGCTTCTGGGCTGTTGTCAGTGTATTTCTGGGTTCTGAGGGTCCTTCCTGCCACCTCTACCACAACCCCTACTTCCTTTCACTGGTCTGTGACAGGAAATTTCCACCACTGGAAACACCATGAAGAGAAAGGAAGCTTTCTGTCCTTTTCTGAGGTCTCTCTAAGGGGGCAGGCCTGATTGTCAAGTGTACAGATTAAGTAAGTTGATTGCCAGGGCCTGTCCACTGCCTGGTGCAGTGTTTGGTGGTGTGTGTGTGCCCAACTGACCCACCAACAGGGAGGCAGGAGCCCTTCAAATGCTTCTCTCATAAGGGCATTTTCACTTTTGCATTCGTCAGGGGACCCACAGGCTCGGGAGTCTTAGGAATTGGGAGATACAATGGGGAAGGTGCTGCAAGCACCCCACCCTGAACTGTATGCACCTCACAACACACTCTCCTTGGGACCCAGTCTCGCCAATGTTGTGCCCCCACATCCCACACGGAGGCCTCTCCTTCAACGGGCAACTACATCTTCATTCAGTTGCCTCAGAAAGATGCTGAAGCCACAGCTGTACCCATGGGGAGCTGCCCTGCTCTCATGGGATCCCTGTCCTCCCTAGATTCTCCCCCAGAGCTGAGGGGCCAGAAGCGCCCACCTCCCCCCCCACCACACCGCGTCACTAAGAAGCTAGCCAAGCTGTGCCTCAAGCTCCAGGCCACGCCCAAGTGGATCTCCCCAGGACTCCTTCTCCAGTGGCTGGCTTGGGGTCACCACATCTACAGAGGATCTAGCATAGACTTTGACTTGGGGGCACCTGGGTTGTGAAAGCAGTTGGAGTTTTAAGGTACCCAATTTGGTAAAATTTTAAGAAAAGGGTCAAGGGCTGGAAAGATGGCTTAGCAGTTAAGGCACTTGCCTGCAAAGACAAAGGACCCGGGTTCAACTCCCCAGGACCCATGTAAGCCAGATGCACAAAGAGGCACATGTGTCTGGAGTTCACTTGCAGTATCTGGACGCCCTGACGTGCCCATTTTCTATCTGCCCCTTTATCATTCTCTCTCTCTCAAATAAATAAATAAAAATAAAACAATATTTTTTTAAAAAAAAGAGAAAAAGGTTGAGGAACTAGAGGGATGGCTTAGCAGTTAAGGAGCTTGCCTGTAAAGCTAAAGGACCCAGGTTCGAATACCCAGGACCCACATAAGCCAAATGCACAAGGTGGCACATGCTTCTGGAGTTTGTTTGCAGTGGCTGAAGGCCCTGGCACACCCATTCTTTCTTTCTATTTATGTATCATCTATCTATCTATCTATCTATCTATCTATCTATCTATCTATCTATCTGCTTCTCTCTCTCTTGCTCACTCAAATAAATAAATAAAAGAAAAAGAAAAAAAGAAAGCCGGGCGTGATGGCACACACCTTTAATCCCAGCACTCGGGAGGCAGAAGTAGGTGGATCACTTTGAGTTTGAGGCCACCCTGAGAGCACATAGTGAATTCCAGGTCAGCCTGGGTTAGAGAGTGAGACCCTACCTCAAACAACAACAACAACAACAACAAAGAATGAAAAGAAAGAAAGAGGGAAAGGGAAAGGGGAAAGGAAAGAAGAAAACGTTGAGGAGCAGTGGCCTCTCTTGCCTTCCCTCAATTAGTGCATCAAGTCGTTCACCTCCTGGTCTGTCCTCTTCTCTCCCTCTCTCTCTCTCTCTCTCCCCTTTCCAAGGCCTTCTACTGCTCACTGCCATCCCTATCATTCCATGTCTCTTTCCCCTCCCTCTGACACCCCTTTCTCCTTCCGCAAACCCCTCATTCCTACAATGCCATCCCCCTACTTCCTGCCCTGCAGACACGACATACACGTACCTGAATGGTATTTGACCCTGGGCACAGGCCCCTGCCCATCAGCCCCGATGGCTGGTGGCAGTGACAGCAGCAGGAACAGTTGGGAGCAAAGAAGGCCCACGAGGCTCCAGGGGTCAAGGCCCAGGGCTGGGAGGGCCATGCTCAGCCAGGGGCTGTCACCAGACGTCTCTGAGGAAACAGGCACCGGGCACTTTCTGGGTGAGCAGTCCTTACCACATCCCCCCTCAAGGGCCAATCAGACAGCTCCAGGCAATAGAAGTTCCCCATCTGAACGGGCCCCGGGTCTCACTTCCATTCTACTCACAGGCTCTCAGTGGTTTCCCTCTGCCCCCTCACTAGGGTCCTCAAATGCCAGGGCCTGGGCCTCTGGTCTCTTTCTGCTGCCCACATCACCCTGCTGTTTCTCACTTCGATCTCAGGGGGGCCTTTGCACCCTTGATTCTTAGCCTCCCCTGCTTCCATGGCCGGAAGCCCTGAGCTTGCCTGACCCTAGACAGGGGGTTTCCGGGGAGCAGGTTCCTGTACGCAAGCTGTAGATCCCCCAGGCTATCCTGTCACTCAGAACTGCTGATATTCGATGTTCTGTTCACGACACAACCCAGGCAGGAAGTTGGAACGGAGCCAGAAACCCACCCTCTCCCAGGGGCTCAGGGGCCAACACTTGCTCCCTTGTATGGGCCTACCCGGCCCTTTTCTTCCAGAAGGTCCATGCCAGTCCATCCACCAGCTTAGCCATCTGTGTTTTCCGGGAGTGGCTTGGCAGGGGTGGCTGGCAGGCTCCCAGATTCTGTAGCCCTCACCCCAGTACTCATATTCCACACCCCCTCAACCCCCATCTCCGTACCTCTGTTGTCTGTCTCTCTGGGGCTCTGCATCACCCTCCCCCCTGACCACCAACCACAAGCCACCCACCTCACCTCATATACCCTTGAGCCAGCCACAGTGGGGAGCCCTGTGTCCAGACCCTGGCCTGGGCCAGAGTGCCATCCGAAGGAAAGAAGTGGGATGAGACGGGGGGGTCCCAGGCACCAGAGGCAGAGGACAGAGGCTCAGCCTGGCTGGAATGGGAGTGCAGCCCTCCAGGTGCCCATCCTGCCAAAGCCAGTTTCAGCTCCAGGCCAGGGAAACCAGAATTTCTACCTCGAGTTATGACAGATCCTGGCTGAGGCGGAAGCTGGTAGATCAGGAGGGAAAAATATGAGGCCGCCTCACAGGAGACACACCTCCCTCCCTCCCTCTGCTGGCCTAGGTCTATCCAAAAAGTTTAAGAGGTCCTCTGGACCCTTCAGGGACGTCCCTGTCTTCTTAACACAGCACTTCCAGTCTCACCAGCCCGGCTGTGGTTTCTCCTCTTGCTCAAGATTGCCCACATATAGGACGTGACACTGTTTTTCATATTCCTCTTTCCACTGACCCCCACAAGCAGGATTTCACCACTCCTACCTAATGAGAAGTCTTGCACTGGTCTAACCTCAAACCTTCCAATTTCAGCGGGACGACAATCTTTAAAGGCTCAAACAAGCCGGGCGTGGTGGCGCACGCCTTTAATCCCGCGCCTTTAATCGTGAGGCAGAGGTAGGAGGATCGCCGTGAGTTCGAGGCCACCCTGAGAGTACATAGTGAATTCCAAGTCAGCCTGGACTAGAGTGAGACCCTTCCTCAAAAAAACCAAAAAATAAAAATAAAAAGCTCAAACAATTGTGCCAGCGTCTTACCTATGACTTGGCAGAGGAAGCCCCTCCTTGTGGTCTAATCTCTCTCATGCTCAGGATAATGGGCAAAGCCCAGAAAGTTTCCCGTCGGAGCTCCTGCTTCATGGAGCACACTTGCTGAGATGTAGCACCAGCCTAGACGGCGGCTGTTTATACCTCTCCAAAGACTCCAGGGAGGACCTCATAACGCAGGGTTAATGAGGTACCAAGGGCTCCGAGACCTATAAATTGGGTAGAGTCCTGCCCACACTCATCTAGGTCCACAGATGACCCAGGGCTGATCTAACTTCAATCAGTAACCTATGCTAAACGCACATTCTTACTGCCAGAAAGTCCTTCTTGTAGTGTAACCTCCCTCCCTCCTGACACAGCCATTCAGGGTGATGGCACAGCCCAGGCCACACCTAAGGAATATTCTTTGCCAGAGCCCACTCAGCTTTCACATCATCTCTCGGTGCCCAGGGGCTGGGCTCAAACAGAGCCCTCTCCTGATAACTGTTTCTTTCAAGACTTGCTAAGACTCCCCCCCAAACTCTGAGGCTGGGTTGCCAACTTCCTGCCAGGTTTTCAGGACTGAGGGAGACTTCTAGTCTCCTGACACCACCTTCTGTGTTTTCTTGGCCCCCCACTCCGATGCAGGAAGCCACCACCAGAGCTTCTTTGCTTATTTGGGTCAATGGGAGGAGATGGAAGCAAGAGGGGCGGTTCCAGCACCACCTTCCCTGTCTGAGGCTCTATTCCTGCCCTTTGTCTCTCCCCAGGCCTCCACCTGAGACCCAGTGCTCTCTCCCAAGCCCTCTGGCCAATGTGCTATAGGCTTCTGCCCTCCCAACAACTGTAGCAGGCAGCCTGTACCACAGGCCCATTGCACAGAGGGGAAAAGTGAGAGCAGAGAGACTCCACCGGCCGGCGCCCACCTAACTCAGACGTGCCTCATTTGGAAGCTAACTTCTCTCCTAGGTGGCCTCTGCAGAGCGAGAGTCCCCTGGTCCCACCTTCCACGCCAGCGGTGGAATTTAGCTGTTAGCCACTCCGTGGACAGAGTAAGCAGGGGGAGGGGTGGGGAGGTTGACAGCTTCCTCTTCTCTGGCTGAGAAAACAATCTCTCTGGGGTGATTCCCGACTGGCGGCGGGGGCTCGGTGGGGATCAGAACCCTCCCTAAAGAGAGGATATTGGTTTGTCTGAAGCCAACCTCAGCCCAGATGTTTCTCTGTCCCTGGGTGCCACCCTCTGCCTCCTCACAGTGTCCTTCAGGTCAAGCTCCAGCAACAGTCAGGGGGGAACACTCTGGCGGTGTGCCCCTTCCTCCTGAGCCTCTGGAGTCAGAGCGACAGTGCTAGCTTCAGCAGGCAGAGGGCAAAGGTGCAGCCAGCTTCTTACGTGTCGTCACACAGCCTCCCCCGACCCCCACATTCCGAGCGAGAAGCCCACACTTGGTATAACCTTCTACTGTTGCCAACCTGAAAGTCTTAATCATCTTTAAACAGGGGGCCCATGTTTTCAGTTACCACTGGACCCCACAAATTGTGTAGCAGATTCTGTCCACAGCACCCACGAAGCTGAGAGCTGCTGGGGTGCCACATCCTCCCTCGATACGCAAATGAAGGAACTAAGGCCAGGGACAGGAAGCACCTGGCCTGGGGTTAGCATCAGGCAGCATGGCAAGGTACAGGGGCTGGGGGGTCAGATGGTTAGGGACCAAGTGCCCGAGTCTCCCAGCCTGTTTCCGCACAAGCCCTGGAGCCCATCCTAGGGAATGACCAGGACCATAATCCTGAACCTTATCTTCCCCTGGCAGGGACCAGCACTCTCTACACCCCTTAGACCACATGGGACAGTAGCCCCTTCCTACGGGGCTTGTTCACTCTGAGTATAGATGGATGAGGAGGCAGAGGTGGGAGGACACTGCTCCCCGACTGAGATTCCTGCTTCCCCTGGCTGCCGGGAGCCTCTCCACCAACCCCACTTGCCTGTTTCTTTTGAGCCCCTGTGTAGCAAGGATGCCTCACTGAAGGAGCCAAAACAGAAGCCACCCCTGGCCACCAGGGACCTGGAAGGTCCCGTTTCTCTGACCACCTCCTCCTCCCTCAGAAGAGCAGAGTTGTGGGCAACATCTGCTTCCTGCTTCCGTCCCTAACCCACCGCCCTGCCTCATGCCTGTCCCCTTCATAGAATTACAAGCCAGCAAATCAACTTCAGTAGATTGCGTGCGCTCATCCAACCTTACATGGGTTGAGAGGCACTTAGGATGTCCCCAGCCTCTATGTCCCCCAGATCCCTCCACTTCCTCCCATCCCTTCTGTCTCCAGTCTTACTGCCACCCACCCAGTTTCATCCCTCCTAACCCCCTTACCCAGTGTCTCCTCTCCCAGTCTAGCCAGTGCTGGAAGCTGCACTGAGTATCACACACAATGGTCTGACCCCTCTGTCTGCCCCTCTTCAGGGCAGAGCTGTCGGCCAGACAATGGCCCGCCCCTCTGCTCAGCACTGTCTGTCAGCCCTCCCACTCCTTACCTGGAGCTCTGGGATTCCGTGGGTGCCTCTACGTTTCCCTCCCCCTGGAATGCGGGCAGCTTTCTGGTCTTCTAGTGCCTGGTTCCCGCCACCCCACCCCCATCCCCAACCCCATCCCACCTCACTGGTCCTTAGTCACCATGGCGACCGCATCTCTAAGTGGGAGGGACTAGAATCTCCCCATATCCTTCCTCCTCCTCTTCTGTCCCACTGTGTCCCACCTTCTGTGGCTCCTGGATCCACATGTATGGAGAAAGGATTCCAGATGTGGGAGGAAAAGGTACACTAACCCTGGGTCGCTGCTCACCTCCCCGGCACCCTCTCACAGGCACCACTGTGGAGATGTGTCCCCGCTGGGTTCAGGGAATCTAATGGAGCAATTACCCTTTGTGATCAGTTTCTTTTCTTTTCTAGGTATTGTAAATATGTATGGAAGACACACCTGGATGCTAGCCTTTCCCCAAGCAAATGGAGTTTACCACTGAGTATGCAAATAAACACACAAGTACATATACATATATATATGTATGCACACAAATAGATCAAGGGATATGGTTTCTGTCAAGAAGCTGAGGAGGTAGCTCAACTGGTAATAGTGCTTGCTGTACAAGCATGAGGCCCTGAGTTCTATCCTCAGAACCTATGTAAAAAACCAGTCATGGGGGCTGGAAAGATGGCTTAGCAGTTAAGGCACATACCTGCAAAGCCTAAGGACCCAGGTTTGATTCTCCAGGTCCCATGTAAGACAGATGCACATGGTGGCGCATGCGTCTGGAGTTCGTTTGTAGTGGCTAAAGGCCCTGGCATGCCCATTCTCTCTGTCTCTCTCTTTCTCTCCCTCTCTCTGTCTCTAATAAATAAATAAAAAATAAATCTTTTTTTTTTAAGCCAGTCATGAGCTGTAGAGATGGCTTAGTGGTTGAGGTGCTTGCCTGCAAAGCCTACGGACTCAGGTTCAACTCCCCAGAACCCTTGTAAGCCACATGCACATGGTTTGTTTGCAGCACCCTGTGCATCTGGATTTCTATCTCATAAATAATTTTTTTTTTTTTTTTTTTTTTTTGTTTTCACTCTGGTCAGGCTGACCTGGAGGCCTCAGGGTGGCCTTGAACTCTCTCTCTCCTCCTCTTTCTGCTTTTTATTTCTATCTCATAAATAATTTTTTTTAACTGTTGTTAGCCAGGCGTGGTGGTGTATGCCTTTAATCCCAGCACTCTGGAGGTAGAGGCAGGAGGATCGCCATAAGTTCAAGGCCATCCTGAGACTACAGAGTGAATTCCAGATCAGCCTGGACCAGAGTGAGACCCTTCCTTGAAAAAACAAACAAACCAAAATAGCTGTTCTTAAAAAAAAAAAAAAAAAAAAAAAAAAAAAAAAAAGACCGTCATGTAACCTCAGTGCTGAAGGTCCGAGACAGGAAGACCACTAGAACTTGCTGGTTGGTCAGCAAGTCTAATCAAAAAATGTGTGAGTGCTAGGGAGATGGCTCAGCAGCTAGACACTTGTTTGCAAAGCCTGGAGGCCCAGGTTCTGGTGCACGTCTGGAGTTTGCCCACAGTAGCAAGAGGCCCTGAGGTGCCCATTCTCTCTTTCTCTCTGCTTGTAAGTAAATAATAAATAAAATTTTTAAAAGATTTTATTTTTATTTATTTATTAGAGAGAGAAAGAGAGAAGGAAAGAGAAAGAGGGAGAGTGAGAATGGGCATGCCAGGGCCTCTAGCCACTGCAAATGAACTCCAGACGCAAGCACCCACTTGTGCATCTGGCTTATATGGGACCTGGAGAATTGAACTGGGTCCTTAGGCTTCTCAGGCAAATGCCTTAATCACTAAGCCATCTCTCCAGCACATAAATAAAAATTTTAAAAATTATGTTAAAAAAAAAGATATCAGCTTCAAGTTCACTTAAAGATTCTGCCTTAACACTTGTTTGCAAGGCCTCATGTCCTGAGTTCAGTTCCCCAGTGCCCACATAAAGCCAGATGTGCAAAGTGGCACATGCATTTGGAATTAATTTGCAGTGGCAAGAGACTCTGGTGTGCCCACACTACCTCTCTTTCTCTCTGTGTCTCTCAAATAAATAAATTATTATTTTAAAAAAAGATTCTGCCGGGCGTGGTGGCGCACACCTTTAATCCCAGCACTTGGGAGGCAGAGGTAGGAAGATTGCTGTGAGTTTGAGGCCACCCTGAAATTACATAGTGAATTCCAGGTCAGCCTGAGCTAGAGTGAGACCCTATCTCAAAAATAAATAAATAAATAAATAAATAAATAAATAAATAAATATAAAATAAGTAAATAAATAAAATAAAATAGTAAAAATAAAAATAAAAGATTCTGCCATAATGAAAAGGTGGAAGGGGCTGGGCATAATGGCACATGCCTTGAATTTCAGTACTTGGGAGGCAGAGGTAGGATTGCCATGAGTTCAAAGCCACGCTAAGACTACAGAGTGAATTCCATCCAAGTCACCCTGGGCTAGAGTGAGACCTTACCTCGAAATACCCCCCCCAAAAAAGGTGGGAGGGGCTGGAGAGATGGTTTAGCAGTTAAGCTCTTGCCTAGGGAACCTACTGGCCCCAGTTCAATCCCCCAGAACCCACACAAAGCCAGATGCACAAAGTGTGCACATGTGTCTGGAGTTTATTTGCACTGGCTGCAGGCGCTGGTGTACTCATTCTCTCTGTCTGTCTTTCTTTTCCCTTTCTCTCTCTCTCTCTGCTTGCAAATAAATAAATAAATAAATAAATAAATAAATAAATAAATAAATAAATAAATAAGTAAATGTGGAGCATCAGTGGAGGACATCTGATGTCTGCCTGTGGTCCCTATCATGAATGTGCCTCAGGAGGCATGTGCATCTTGTGAGTGCACGCACACACATACTCACAACCACTCCTGGGCTCAGGTTCTGCCTTCCTTTTAAAAAATAAGTTACGGGCTGGAGAGATGGCTTAGCGGTTAAGGCGCCGGCCGGCTAAGCCTAAGAACCCCGTTCCAGTCTCCAGGTCCCACGTTTAGCCAGATGCAAAGTGATGCAAGGGTGCAATGCTGCACTTGACCACAAGGGGGCGCACACATCTGGATTTCATTCACAGCAGCTGAGCCTGCTGGCGTGCCCATTCTCTGTCTCCTTCTCCCTCTATGTTTGTCTGTCTCTCTCCAAAAATAAATAAAATAATTAAAAAAAAAAAAGTTACACCGGGCGTGGTGGCGCACGCCTTTAATACCAGCTCGGGAGGCAAAGGTAGGAGATTGCCGAGAGTTCGTGGCCACCCTGAGACTACATAGTGAATTCCAGGTCAACCTGAACTAGAGTGAGACCCTGCCTCAAAAAGCCAATAAATAAATAAACAAATAAATAAAATAAAAAATAAGTTACTACCTTACAAAGAAGGTGTCTCGCCCAGAAACCCTCACTGATCACCATGCCCTGAGATGCACTGTAAGAGGGAGATAGAGAACAGACTTCAGAAAGAACCTTCCAGAGCCAGGCGTGGTGGCACACGCCTTTAATCCCAGCGCTCGGCTTTTTCAGGCCTCTACTTCTTTGCTGGTATAGAAGGACAGGAGAAAGCCCCTTCCACGCTGGCCTCCCCAGAGTGTGAACTGAGCACAAAAGACTAAAGACCAAGAACTCTCAGTACCATGCCTGGCTGCCTGTAACTTGCTGTGTGACCCCAGACGGGGTCCTTGTCCTTTCTGGCTCCTCTGCTGATCTGCAGTGGAAGAAGGAAGCCAGGGCTGTGGAGCTGACCCTGCCGGGGCAGAAGGTTTCACGGGCCAGTTTTGGCTTGGTTGAGGGGGAGGGGAGGCAGTGAGTATTTCCTTCTAGGGCACTGAGGGCATGCCATGTACTGAAAGTGGAAGTGGACTCCACGGGGCAGCCACACCAGGCCCTGCTTTCAGACCCTCCACCCTTACTGCCCCAGTGGGCACTCAGGCCTGCTTGCTCAGTGTGCTCTGCCCAGGAGGGGAGATCAAAAAAATGGCAGGAACTGGAGGAAAGTGAACCAGTCTGCAGCAGACCTTCATTCCCATGGAGGTCCTTGAGTCCCTGACCCCATCGCCGTCATTTCTAGGGGACTTGGGCCCAGTCTGTATGACAGGATTGGGACTACCTTCAGAAATGAGCCAAGGAAGAAGCAGGTGGACCTATGGGTCTTCCCGGCTCCACAACATGCCAGACTCCCCAGCTTGGCCTCAGACGACCTTGGCCTATGAGCCAGGGGCCTTGGCACGGGAAAAACCAAACTTCCAGAAAGGAACCAAATTGTTCTGAGGGGTTTAGTCTTGGCCGTGGCCAGGACACCCAGCTCTCCTGTCCCCAGCTGTGGGACAGAGCGGAGAGGGAGCCATGCATAGTAGATGAATCTCCATGGCTCCAGTGGTCACGATTCCATTTCCTGGTTTCCTAGCCTCAGTTTTTCCAACTGTGGGACCGCGATGTGGCCTGTGTCTTTGAGTGTGGAAGGGACAGAAAGTGGCTGATAGAGTTTAGCAAATTTCCCCAGAGAAAATGAGGTAAGGAAAGGCATGAGAGCAGGCATGCTGCTGCTGCTGCTGAGAAGTACCCCTCAAGGTCCTGGGGGTGCCCTGCCACCAGGCTGAGGCCACAGGGCTGTCCCCTAGCCCCACCATTATCCACTAAGTTAGCACGCTCCATGTCCATTGTCAAGAATCTGGCATCCACCCTCCAGCCCCCACCCCAGGAAATCATAGTCCCCATTTCCCACCGCTTTTACACCTTACCCCTAGCCCAGCAGTGCAGACCCTAACCCAGGCGTCTGAGACTTGCAGCAGTCTGTACTGGGCAGGGGTGGAGCGAGACCAGGCATGGTGGGGGAGAGGGCCTACCGGGCCCCCTCCAGTGCCCCAGTTCCCAGGCAGCTCTTAAAGAGACCAGGAAGAATTAGCCAGGGCAGCTTAAGGGGTGAGTGTAGAGGAAAGGAGATGGAGGGGGCAATACTGGAAGTGCCAGGGCCAGGGGAGCTGAGTGGAACCTGGCACTGGCCCACTTCCTCTGGAAGTCCCCAGGTTCCCTCTACCTGGCCAGATCCTTGTCCCATGAGACTGCCATCCTGGACACCCAGCTCTGACCACCGCCTCTCACCTCCCAGCCCCTGCTCCCTTTGGGCTTCTGCCCACTTCCTTCCTTCCCTCCCTCTATATTCGTGCCACCTCAGTCTGTTAAGGGCTGCCAGCTGGCACAGACTGGAATGAGGCACAGAGAGTAAGTAAGTAAGCCCAAGAAGTGGAGAGGCCTGAGGCCTGAACACAGGGAGGGGGCTGTCCCCTCAGAATTAACCTGGGGTGGAGGCAGAGGGCCCTGTCCCTTCCCAACAGCCTCCCCAAGTCTTTCCACTCTGCCTCCCGAGTGCTGGGATTAAAGGTGTGCACCACCACACCCAACTCTCTCTCTCTTTCTCTGTCTCTATCAATCTCTCTCTTTCAAATAAATGAATAAAATATTCTTTTAAAAAGCTGAGTGCGGGCTGGAGAGATGGCTGAGCGGTTAAGGTGCCTGCCTGCTAAGCCTAAGAACCTGGTTCCAATCTCCAGGTCCCACGTTTAGCCAGATGCAGTGTGACGCAAGGGCGCAATGCCGCACTTGACCACAAGGGGCGCACACAAATCTGGATTTCGTTCACAGCAGCTGAGAGACTGCTGGCGCGCCCATCTCTCTGTCTCCCTCTCCTTCTCTCTCTGTCTGTCTCTCTCTGTGTCTCTCTCCAAAAAAAATAAAAATAATAATAAAAAAAAAAGCTGAGTGCAAGCTGGGCGTGGTGGCGCACACCTTTAATCCCAGTACTTGGGAGGCTGAGGTAGGAGGATCACCCTGAGTTCAAGGCCACCCTGAGTATACAGAGTGAATTCCAGGTCAGCCTAGGCTAGAGCGAGACCCTGGCTCAAAAAAACAAACAAACAAACAAAAGTTGAGGAGCCACACATGCCTGTGCCCCCAGTCTTGTGGGGGGTGATAAAGACAAGAGAAGCTCTGGAGCTCATAGGTCAGTCAGTCTGAAAAGAGGCCAGCTCCAGATTCAGTGAGGGGCTCTGTCTCAAGGGAAGAACTCAAAAGAGTGAGAGACGGGCACCCGACCTTCTCCTCTGGTCTCCACACCCGTGTGCACGGGACAAACACATCTGCCAGCACACACATGCATACACTGTGCATACATACACACACACAGACACACACACTTTTTTTTCTTTCTATTTATTTGAGAGAGAGAAAAGGGCAGACACAGAGAAAAGAATGGCCCACAAAGTGTCACTTTGTACATCTGGCTTACACAGATCCTGGGGAATTGAGCCTGGGTCCTTTGGCTTCGAAGGCAAATGCATTAACCACTAAGCAATCGTTTCAGCCTAATTTTGTTTTTGTTTTTGATGTTGGTTGCATTCTAGCCCAGGCTGACCTGGAATTCACTATGTAGTCTCAGGGTGGCCTCGAACTCATGGTGATCCTCCTACCTCTGCCTCCCGAGTGCTAGCATTAAAAGCGTGCGCCACCATGCCTGGCTACACACCATTTTTATGAGACAAGGTTTCAGGTATCCAGGTCTGGCCTTGATCCTCCTCCCTCAATCACTCCGGTGATGGGCTTACAAATGGGCACCAGTATGCCCACAAGTCGGTGACATTTGAACCGAGACTAGAAGCAAATAATGGCATAGGACGTGTAATTGTTGCTTGAGAAAAGTGGGGGGTGGACACGACACTGATATAAGTGTTTGGAGGCAGGCGCCTGGGATCTTTCAGGCACAGGCACACCTGGGCAATGGCTGCAGCATAAGGAGGGTGAAAGTGGCACCAGGTTTTCATGTCTGGCCTTGTAAGTATGTGCCATTGTGAAACTTACTTGTTTGTTTGTTTGTTTGTTTGTTTGTTTTGGTTTTGGCTTTTGAGGTAGGGTGTCACTCTAGCCCAGGCTGACCTGGAACTCACTCTGTAGTCTCAGGGTGGCCTTGAACTCACGGCAATCCTCCTACCTCTGCCTCCCAAGTGCTGGGATTAAAGGCAAGCGCCACCATGCCCTGCTGAAACTTCTTTTTTAATTTTTCTTTCTTTATTTGTTTAATATAGAGAGAGAATGGGTACACCAGGCCTCTAGTCACTGCAAATGGTCTCCAGATGCACATGTCACCATGGGTTCTGGGAGTCGAACCTGCATTCTTAGACATCTCAGGAAAGTACCTTAACCACTAAGCCAGCTCTCCAGCCCAGAACAGTGGCATTTATTTATTTATTTATTTATTTATTTATTTATTTATTTGAGACAGAGAAAGGGAAAGAGAGAGAGGGAAAGGGAGAATGGGCATGCCAGGGCCTCTAGCAACTGCAAACAAAATCCAAATGCATGTGCCCCCTTTTGCATCTGGCTTATGTGGGACCTGGAGAATCGAACCAGGGTCCTTAGGCTTTGCAGGCATGTGCCTTAACCGCTAAGCCATCTCTCCAGCCCAGGACAGTGGTTTTATACTGTGTGCTTATATTCTCCAGGTTCTGAGCAGAGAGGTAAACTAAACTAACAAAGGATCCCTGTGTTGCTCAGTGAAAAACAAACTGTGCAGGGGGAGGCTAGGGAACCTGTTAGGAAACTGAGGCTGTAATCCAGGCAGGAATGATGGAGACAGGGCAGTGGCAATGTGGTAGTTTGAATGTATAGCCCCATAGATGCAGGAGTTTTGTTTTATTTATTTGAGAGAGAGAGAAAGAAAGAGAAGGAGGAAGATATATAGAGAGAATGGGTACACAGGGCCTCTAGCTACTGCAAATGAACTCCAGACACATGTGCCACCTTGTGCACACCACCTTGGCTTATGTGGGTCCTGGAGAACTGAATCTGGGTTGTTAGGCTTCATAGGCAAGTACCTTAGCTGCTAAGCCATCTCTCCATCCCAGGTATTTTATTAAAATTGAACTTACAACCTGAGCCCCTAGCAGGCAGATCCCTGCTACAGAGAGCGTGCCACTGGGGGTGGATCTTGAGTTCAGCCCTGAGATATGTACAGAGCAGTTTGGAGCTCTGGCCGGTCAGAATTTTGGTGTTTTCTGACTGATGATGCCTCTCTGCTTGGAGCTACAGAAGGGAGCTGGCTTCTTCTGCCATCCATGGTGTCCCCTGGAATTTATAAGCCTGAAATAAACCCTTTCCTCCCATAAGCTGCTTTTGGTCCAGTGTTTGACCAACAACTTGAAGCTGACTGCAACAGGCGAGAATGGACTGGATTCCAGAAGGATTTGAAAGATTTAAAAACTACCTGGAGCTGGGCACAGTGACACACACCAAAAGTTCCAGCTGCTCAGGTTGAGGTGGAAGGGCCTGTTGAGCCCAGGAGATCAGACTAAGTAACAGAAAGAGAAAAAAGAAGAAGGGGAAGAGGGGGGAAAAAGAAAGAGGAAAAGAGAACAGAGAGAGAGAGAAAAACAGAAAGAAAAGAAAGGAAAGGAAATCCTTGGTCAAATGATTTCCTAGTATTTAAGAACCCCTAGATTCATTTCCCAGCACAGGAAAGACATAATTTTTTAATTTAAATCAAATTGAAATCCAAGGCAGACATGGTGGTGCCACCTGTAATCCAGGCATTTGGCAGGAAGATCAAAACTTTCCATTACAGCCTGGACTGTTTAGCGAGTTCCAGGCCAGAGTGAGCTACAGAGAAAGACCCTTCGTCAGCAAAGCAACCCAAATCCCAGGGGGCTTTGCTAATGGGCTGCTGTGGGGTATGAGAGACTGGACACGGTCAAGGGTGACCTCAGGGTTTGGGCCTGAGTGACTGGAAACAAGGATGATGCCACCAGCTTAACACCATTTTTATGAGACAAGGTTTCAGGTATCCAGGTCTGGCCTTGATCCTCCTCCCTCAATCACTCCGGTGATGGGCTTACAAATGGGCACCAGTATGCCCACAAGTCGGTGACATTTGAACCGAGACTAGAAGCAAATAATGGCATAGGACGTGTAATTGTTGCTTGAGAAAAGTGGGGGGTGGACACGACACTGATATAAGTGTTTGGAGGCAGGCGCCTGGGATCTTTCAGGCACAGGCACACCTGGGCAATGGCTGCAGCATAAGGAGGGTGAAAGTGGCACCAGGTTTTCATGTCTGGCCTTGTAAGTATGTGCCATTGTGAAACTTACTTGTTTGTTTGTTTGTTTGTTTGTTTGTTTTGGTTTTGGCTTTTGAGGTAGGGTGTCACTCTAGCCCAGGCTGACCTGGAACTCACTCTGTAGTCTCAGGGTGGCCTTGAACTCACGGCAATCCTCCTACCTCTGCCTCCTGAGTGTTGGGATTAAAGGCAAGCGCCACCATGCCCTGCTGAAACTTCTTTTTTAATTTTTCTTTCTTTATTTGTTTAATATAGAGAGAGAATGGGTACACCAGGCCTCTAGTCACTGCAAATGGTCTCCAGATGCACATGTCACCATGGGTTCTGGGGAGTCGAACCTGCATTCTTAGACATCTCAGGAAAGTACCTTAACCACTAAGCCAGCTCTCCAGCCCAGAACAGTGTCATTTATTTATTTATTTATTTATTTATTTATTTATTTGAGACAGAGAAAGGGAAAGAGAGAGAGGGAAAGGGAGAATGGGCATGCCAGGGCCTCTAGCAACTGCAAACAAAATCCAAATGCATGTGCCCCCTTTTGCATCTGGCTTATGTGGGACCTGGAGAATTGAACCAGGGTCCTTAGGCTTTGCAGGCATGTGCCTTAACCGCTAAGCCATCTCTCCAGCCCAGGACAGTGGTTTTATACTGTGTGCTTATATTCTCCAGGTTCTGAGCAGAGAGGTAAACTAAACTAACAAAGGATCCCTGTGTTGCTCAGTGAAAAACAAACTGTGCAGGGGGAGGCTAGGGAACCTGTTAGGAAACTGAGGCTGTAATCCAGGCAGGAATGATGGAGACAGGGCAGTGGCAATGTGGTAGTTTGAATGTATAGCCCCATAGATGCAGGAGTTTTGTTTTATTTATTTGAGAGAGAGAGAAAGAAAGAGAAGGAGGAAGATATATAGAGAGAATGGGTACACAGGGCCTCTAGCTACTGCAAATGAACTCCAGACACATGTGCCACCTTGTGCACACCACCTTGGCTTATGTGGGTCCTGGAGAACTGAATCTGGGTTGTTAGGCTTCATAGGCAAGTACCTTAGCTGCTAAGCCATCTCTCCATCCCAGGTATTTTATTAAAATTGAACTTACAACCTGAGCCCCTAGCAGGCAGATCCCTGCTACAGAGAGCGTGCCACTGGGGGTGGATCTTGAGTTCAGCCCTGAGATATGTACAGAGCAGTTTGGAGCTCTGGCCGGTCAGAATTTTGGTGTTTTCTGACTGATGATGCCTCTCTGCTTGGAGCTACAGAAGGGAGCTGGCTTCTTCTGCCATCCATGGTGTCCCCTGGAATTTATAAGCCTGAAATAAACCCTTTCCTCCCATAAGCTGCTTTTGGTCCAGTGTTTGACCAACAACTTGAAGCTGACTGCAACAGGCGAGAATGGACTGGATTCCAGAAGGATTTGAAAGATTTAAAAACTACCTGGAGCTGGGCACAGTGACACACACCAAAAGTTCCAGCTGCTCAGGTTGAGGTGGAAGGGCCTGTTGAGCCCAGGAGATCAGACTAAGTAACAGAAAGAGAAAAAAGAAGAAGGGGAAGAGGGGGGAAAAAGAAAGAGGAAAAGAGAACAGAGAGAGAGAAAAACAGAAAGAAAAGAAAGGAAAGGAAATCCTTGGTCAAATGATTTCCTAGTATTTAAGAACCCCTAGATTCATTTCCCAGCACAGGAAAGACATAATTTTTTAATTTAAATCAAATTGAAATCCAAGGCAGACATGGTGGTGCCACCTGTAATCCAGGCATTTGGCAGGAAGATCAAAACTTTCCATTACAGCCTGGACTGTTTAGCGAGTTCCAGGCCAGAGTGAGCTACAGAGAAAGACCCTTCGTCAGCAAAGCAACCCAAATCCCAGGGGGCTTTGCTAATGGGCTGCTGTGGGGTATGAGAGACTGGACACGGTCAAGGGTGACCTCAGGGTTTGGGCCTGAGTGACTGGAAACAAGGATGATGCCACCAGCTTAGATAGAGGAAGCTGAGAAATGTGCATATAGACACTGGGCTCTGTTTGTTTTTTGTTTTTGTTTTGTTCTGTGTTTTATTGCGACATGGTCTCAAGGACTCCGACTTGCTATGTAGCCCAAGATTACCTTGAACTCCTCATCTTCCTCCCTGCATCTTCCAAGTCCAGGTGGGAGCTACCACTTCCAGCTTGGTTATATTAACTTTGAGAGAGAAATAGAAGCAGAGGTAGGAGGATGGCTGTGAGTTCCAGGCCATCCTTCCTGGGACTACAGAATGAGATCCAGGTCAGCGTGGGTTAGAATGAGACCTCACCTCGAACCCCATCCCCCCCATATGTGTGTGTGTGTGTGTGTGTGTGTGTGTGTGTGTGTGTGTGTGTGTGTGTGTGTGTACGTGCGTTCTCAGCTTTACTCGGGTATTATAGTACAAGAAGAAGAATGTGTTGTAGAATCCCCCGTGGCCTGCAGCACGCTGAGCAGAGCATCTCGCGAGGGATGAGCCCCATGCGGAGGCCGTCACTGCAGATTCTGCCGCAGGCCACTTTGCGGCGGCTTGCGCACCTGCCTCCCAGCCGTGGGCCCTCGTCCTCCGAGCAGGGACCTCGCCTGGGGCTCGGTGCTCCCCAGCCCGCCTTGCCCCGCGCTCCGGGGCTGCCTCGCGGGTCGCGGTGGGGTCCTGGCGCCCCCCGGTGCCCGGCTCAGGAAGTGTAGGCAGGGGACATCCTGGCTCAGGGGACGCGGGACTGTGCTCCCGCCCAAGACGCAGCAACTGCCAGGCCTTGCAGCCTAGGCTGGCAGCGGAAAGGTTTTCTTCTTGGAAGCTGCCCACCAGAGATCCATTCCCCACAGCACTTTCCTTTGACATACATACACATATTTTATCACCCACATTTTATTTTTAAAAATATTTTATTTGGGGCTGGAGAGATAGCTTAGCAGTCAAAGCATTTGCCTGCAAAGCCAAAGGACTCAGGGTCCATTCCCCAGGACCCACATTAGCCAGCTGCACAAGGGGGCACACGTGTCTGGAGTTCGTTTGCAGTGGCTGGAGACCCTGACACTCCCATTCTCTCTCTCTCCCCCTCTTTCTCTGTCAAATAAATAAAAACTAAAATAATTTATTTATTTGAGAGAGAGGAAAAGAGAAGTAGATGGGCGTGCCAGGGCCTCCAGCTACTGCAAACAAACACCAGATGCAGAAATCACCTTGTGCATCTGGCTTTACATGAGCACTGGGGAATCGAACCGGAGTCCTTAGGCTTTGCCAGCAAGCACTTTAACCGCTGAGCCAGCCCTTGATTATTATTATTATTATTTTATTTATTTATTTATTTATTTTTTGAGGTAGGGTCTCACTGTAGCTCAGGCTGACCTGGAATTCACTCTGTAGTCTCAAGGTGGCCTCGAACTCATGGTGATCCTTCTACCTTTGCCTCTGCACCACCATGACCGGCTCTAAATAAAATATTTCTTAAAAATAATTGTGGCACACACCTTTAATCCCAGAACTCGGGAGGCAGAGGTAGGAGGATCACCATGAGTTCGAGGCTACCCTGAGAGTACAGAGTGAATTCAAGGTCAGCCTGGGTTTTAGAGTGAGACCCTACCTCAATATATATATATATACATATATGTATATATACATACATACACATATATCTATGTATATATACATATGTATGCATGTATGTATATATGTATGTGTATATATATATATTTGAGAGAAAGAAGCAGATAGAGAATGGGCATGCCAGGCCCTCTAGCCACTGAAAATGAGCTGCAAACGTATGTGCCCTTGTGCATCTGGCTTTTTACGTGGGTACTGGGACTGGATCCTTTGACTATAGGCAAGCACCTTAATGACTAAGCCATCTCCCAGCCCTATTTTTTATTTACTTTTTTGTTGTTTGTATGAAAGTAGGCTCTTACTCTAGCCCAGGCTGACCTGGAATTCATTTTGTAGTCTCAAGCTGGCTTCAAACTCATGGCAATCTTCCTACATCTGCCTCCAGAGTGCTGGGATTATAGGCGTGCACCACTATGCCTGGCCCACATTTAATTTTTACTTATCCCTTTGTTTTTTATTATTTAAAAATATTTTATTTATTTATTTGAGAGAGAGAAAGAGAGGGAGAGAATGGGAGCACCAGGGCCTCCAGCCACAGCAAAAAAACTCCAGATGCATGCGCCCTCATGTGTAGCTGGCTTCCCTGGGTCCTGCAGAATCAAATGGGCATCCTTTGGATTTGCGGTCAAACACCTTAACTGCTAAGTCATCTCTCCAGTCCTATTTATTTGTTTCTGTTTGTTTGTTTTTTGTTTTTCCAGGTAGGGTCTTGCTGTAACTCAGGCTGACCTGGAATTCACTATGTAGTCTCAGGATGGCCTTGAACTCTCAGAGATCCTCCTACCTCTGCCTCCCCAGCTGGGGTTGAATGTGTGTGCCACCATGCCCCGCTTGTTTATTTTTTTGAGACAGGGTCTTACCACAGACTGGCTCAACCTTAGTATGTAACAGGAAATGACCCTGAACTTCTGATCTTACATTCTCCCCTTCCTGAGTGTTGGGACTTCCGGGGTGCACAACCACACCAAGTTTACGTGGTGCTGGGGGGTTGAATCCAGGGCTTCATCATGCTTTTTTAAAAAAAAATTTATTTATTTATTTGAGAGAGAGAGAGATACAGAACTAGGCAGGTAGAGAGAGAGAAAGAGCGAGAATGGGAGCGCCAGGGCCTCCAGCCACCCGCAAACGAACTCCAGATGCATGCGCCACCTTGTGCATCTGGCTTATGTGGGTCCTGGGGAGTCAAACCTGGGTCCTTTCACTTTGCAGACAAGCCATCTCTCCAGCCCCATCATGTTTTTTATTAACAACTTTCATAACTATAGACAATAAACCATAGTAATTCCCTTCCTCCCATGCTTTTTTTTTTTTTTTTTTCGAGGTAGGGTCTCCCTCTAGCCCAGGCTGACCTGGAACTCACTATGCAGTCTCAGGGTGGCCTTGAACTCACAGCCATCCTCCTACCTCAGCCTCCCGAGTGCTGGGATTAAAGGCGTGCGCCACCACGCCCGGCTTGTCATGCTTTTACAAGGTAAGTCCCTCTGTTCCCACCCACCCTGTCAGTCAATGCCCCTGGGTCTTCAGATTCACCACGGGGTCACCACCCCCCTCACAAGTGCTTGATCGTTGCAGGGTGGATGAAGGGGAGGAAGGAAATGCCCCCTTGCTCCACCTCTCCGAAGATACCCCCTGACTCCTACGCTGATCCTCTCCATCAGCCCCTAAGTTGCTCTCCGAGTTTTATTTCTTGTTTCCTGGGGGGCAGGGGGGCTGGCCAGCCCTGAGCATGAGGATGCAGTGACCACATGGCCACTGTGTGTGCACGTGCCTGCCCCTCAGAACACACGGTGACGCCCAACAAAGACACCACAGCAGCCACGGATGGAAATAACTAGTGTATTGATCTGGGGAGAGGAGGTCCAGATGGGAAAGAGAAGGCGAGGGGCCTTAGTGTTTGCCAGGATACAGTCACACCCTCTGTCCCTCTCACCTTCCTTCTTTCCAGGGGGCCCCTCCCAGCAGGCTCCCACCCCTTCCAGTAGCCTCTTCTTCTTTCCTCACTGTACCAGGACTTGACCTTGACCTTGACCTTCAGTGACTGGGCAGGGCCCAGTCACCAGGCTCTAAAGCTGGGAGACGGCAGGCTCAAACTGACCTCCCTCCCTCCCTCCTCCCTGGTCTGCCTCCGAACTCGTCCCCATCTCTTGTCAACATGAAATCCACTCAAGCAAGCACAGAGGGGTCCTAGGAGAGCCCACTCACCCCGGGCTAGGGAAGGGGCAGGACGAGGACAGGGCAGGCAGAGGAGCCTCAGCCGTGCGGAGGAGAACCAGGGAAGCCCACACCTAGGGCCCCAGGCTCAGCTCCCCCCTTCTCTCCAATCTCTCTCTCTCTCTCTCTCTCTCTCTCTTCAGGAGACTGGTGGAGAACTCCACACCTGCCTCTCAGGCACCATGTCACAGGGTCCCGGGGTCAGGGTCAGGGTCAGGGCAGCAGGGAAGTTAGCAAGGCAGAAACTAGGCTGTGTAGGCGCAGCACTTTCCCCGGGCTCCTCAGAGCTGTCTTATTCAAGGAAAGGAAGCAAGAGGAATTAGAATTGGAATAAAGGCTTTTCTTTTTTCTTTTTCTTTTTCTTTTTTTTTGGCTTGTGATTTTCCTTCAGTATAAAACCACTATAGAAAATAACTTCTCTTAGAAAAAAAAATATAGAAGTAAAAAAAACCAAAGGGGCTATTTTTCTTTGGCTTCAGGCCTGCTCCCATGAGGTTCAGGACGCAAGGTGGGCATGAGGTGAGGAGAAAGCAGGAGGCTTCCACCCCAACCCCTGCCTGGCAGGTCCCACATTACATGATGTTGCAGTTCTGGGGGCTCTAAGAGAGAAGAGAGGGCAGAGGTGTGAGGAGCAGAGGCTGGACCCTTCCTTGTCCCTCCTGTGTCTTCCCCCAGCCTCACACTCTCACCCTGGCCCTGTCCTCAAGTCTGGGGCTCAGACGGGAGGAGCAGGAATACAAGAGGAGATACCTAGAATGGGTTACAGGAGCCAAGGTCCGCCCCCACCCTGGGGGCTGCCTGGCCCTACTGCTCAGTGATCAGACGTCTCTCCTGTAGGGGAAAGACAAAAGGAAGAACTCACCTGGGTCCGGGGACTGGAGTTGCCCAGGAGGTAAGAGCGGGTGACCAGGTTGTCCCCGAAGCTGCCGCCCCCACTGCCCCCCACACTGCGGTAGCTGCGAGTCACTGTGACACTGGAGGCTGAGGAACCAGAGGAGATGGATCCGCCCACCTGGGCTCCCGAGCCACTGGCAGATGCCTTGTCAGCAGGCTGCCCGCATGTCCCGCACAGCACCGTGCGTGAGCGCAGGTTGTACTCAGCCGGGTCCCCCGAGCTGCTGCAGTGGGAGCCCTGGGAAGGGAGACAAGGCTCAGGCGGGACAGCGAGGCTGGGACTGATTGCTCAGGCCCAGCACCCGGGCTCCTGTGGACTCTTCCCACCAGGCAGGAAGATGGGCTTCCATGCCCAGAGCTGAGCCAGAGGGAATAAGGGCTTGGGAATCTGGAGGGTTGGTAGGGGGGAGTTGGGAAGAAGGACATGGTGGGGATAACAGCCCAGAACACTTGGGGACAGAGAGGGGTGTATTTCACTCTGTCCTAAATCCTCCAAACTTAGGAGGGGGAGGCAGCAGTGAAGTGGGCAGGATCGAGAAAAACATTCTTGCCAGAAAGATGAGGAAAATGAGAGGACATGCATGCAACAGGATTGGAGATGGGAGGGGGACCACATGCAAGAGGCAGGGAAGAGAGGCAGGGCTGGGGGCGGTGTCTCTGTCCTCCCATCTCCTAACCAGAAGGCAAATCCAGACCCAAGTCCACAGCTACCGTGGAATACTCCACTCCACGGCATCAACAAGCTCCCACTCCCTTCCTTGCCAGAGTAGGGCACCCGAAAACCTGGGCTCCCCGTTCCAGGGTTAGGGAGGAGAGAGAAGAAAGGCCAGGGCAGCAAGTGAAGTTCCAGAACATTCTTTAATGAAAAGACTTTGGCATGGGAGGGGAGGGCTGCCTCGGCCTGGAATGGCTGCCCAGTGTGGGCTGGTCTCAGCGGCGACCACTCACGTGGTGGTGGTGGAGCAGGTCATCTCCATCCTCCTCGTCATCGTCCTCTACCATGGTCACTGAGCGCACCAGCTTGCGCATGGCCACCTCCTGTGGGGACGCGGGCCCAGGCTTGAGGGGGAGGCAGGGACCGCTGCGCAACATGCTGTGGCCACCCCGAACCTTCCCTCTTCTAGCTGGCTGCTCCTCTTGTGCCATAGGTGAGGAACCTCCTTCTATGCAGGGACACGGCCAAGCTCAAAATCTTTAGGTCAGACTGTGGCCCTACTTCAAACGACCCTTATTAGTTCACTTTTACCCGTCATGCCACTGCAAAGGCTTCTTTACGTTTGCACAGTGGGCGGGGCGTGAGTCTGCTGGGGGAAAGTGACCCGAAACTGATGGGCGGCCTGGGGTTGGGGGCAGCTGGCTCCCATCATGGCCAGCAGAGGGCGCCTTGTCCAGCAATGGGCGGACCACAATATACTCACTTCCCCAGTGGAATTGATGAGAGCTGTGCGAAGGCTGTTCCCACAGCCCCAGGTGTTCTGCGCCTTCCATACCAAGTCGGTAGGGGGGCTATGGGTGGCCCCAGCTCCCGCAGCCCAGATCTGGGGAAAGAGGATTTGAGACTCGTGTTCACTCGAGGGCTCTTGTCTCAGGCCAATCCATCTTCACCAAATGCCACCCCCCACCCCCACTCCTGAGTCCTGAGCACCCCACCACTCACCGTCACCACCTGCCCAGCCTTCAGGGTGAACTTTGGCGGGAACCGGTAGGTCAGCAGGGGATCCTCTCCATTCTGGCGTTTGATCTGCCAGTTGCCCATGGACTGGTCCTGCCAGAGGGGAGGAGGAGGAAAGGGTGCTCAGGCGGGAGGACAGCTTGATTCCAGGAGATCAAGGAAAACCAGAGCTGGGGCTTGGGCACATGGCTCAGCAGTTAAAGACACTTGTTTGTAAAGCCTGTTGGCCTGGGTTAAATTCCCCAGTAGCTATGTAAAGCCAGGTGCACAAAGTGACCCTGTATCTGGAGTTCCTTTGCAACGGCAAGAGGCCCATACTCTCTCACTTTCTCTTTCCCTCTCCTTCTTTCTTTGAAATACATAAATATTTTTCTTTCTTTTGGTGTATTCAAGTAGGGTCTCACTCTAGCCCGGGCTGACCTGAAATTCACTATGTATTCTCAGGGTGGCCTTGAACTCACTGCGATCCTCCTACCTCTGCCTCCTGAGTGCTGGGATTAAAGGCGTGCGCTACCACTGCCTGGCTCAGCTAAATTTTTTTTTTTTTTTTTTTTTTTTTGCGAGGTAGGGTCTCACTCTGGTCCAGGCTGACCTGGAATTAACTATGTAGTCTCAGGGTGGCCTCAAACTCTCAGCGATCCTCCTACCTCTGCCTCCCGAGTGCTGGGATTAAAGGCATGCGCCACCACGCCCGGCTTCAGCTAATTTTTTTAAAAAATATTTTATTTATTTGCAAGTAGAGAGAGAGAGGAGAATAGGTATGCTGATGTGTGTTTTACCATTAAAAATGAATTCCAAGCCAGGCATGGTGGCGCACGCCTTTAATCCCAGCACTCGGGAGGTAGAGGTAGGAGGACTGCTGTGAGTTCAAGGCCACCCTGAAACTACACAGTGAATTATAGGTCAGCCTGAGCTAGAGTGAGACCCTACCTCAGAAAAAAAAAAAAAAGTGAATTTCAGATGCATACACCACTTTGTGTATCTGGCTTTATGTGGGTATTGAGGAACTGAACCAGGGCCATCAGGCTTTGCAAGCAAGTTCCTTTAACTGCTGAGCCATTCCCATGCCCTAAAGATATATATATATTTTAATTTATTTTTATTTGAGATAGAGAGAAAGGCAGAGAGAGAGAGGGAGGGAGGGAGGGAGAGAATGGGAACACCAGGGCCTCCAGCCACTGCAAATGAACTCCAGATGCATGTATCACCTTGTGCATCTGGCTTACATGGGACCTGGAGAATCAAACCTGGGTCCTTAGGCTTTGCAGACAAGTGCCTTAACCTCTCAGCCATCTTTCCAGTCCCTTAAAGATTTTTTTTTAAAAAGAAAAGCCAAGCCAGGCGTGGTAGCGCACACCTTTACTCCCAGCTCTTGTGAGGCAGAGGTGGGAGGACCACCGTGACTTGGAGGCCACTCTGAGAATCTATAGTCAATTCCAGGTCAGCCTGAGCTAGTGTGAGACCCCTACCTCGAAAAACAAAAAAAAGAAAAGAAAGAAAGAAAAAAAGAAAAAGAAGAAAAAAAGAAAAGCCAGCCAGACATAGTAGCACATGCCTTTAATCCCAGCACTCGAGAGGCAGAGGTAGGAGGATACCATGAGTTCAAGGCCACCCTGAGACTACATAGTGAATTCCAGGTCAGCCTGGGCTAGAGTGAGACCCTTCCTTGAAAAAACAAAAAGAAAAAAAAAAAGGGAGAGAGAGACAGACAGACAGACACCAGGCAGGCCTGTCACCTTCCACACACAGAGGCCTTTGCTGTCCTCACCCTGCCCCATCCGGTCAGTGATCACCGTGGCTCTGTGTGGATGTGTGTGCTGTGTCACACACACTGGTATCATCCCATCAACTAAAGACACAGGGACGGCTACACACCCCATCCCCAGCCCCCACATGAGGAAACAGACGAGCTCCCAGCCACTGAGGCTGGCAGCCAGGGCTGGAACTCAGACTTGTGCCCTGAGACCCTTGATCCAGGGGCCTACCTCACTGGACTTGTTGCGCAGCCGCACGAACTTGCCCTCCTCATCCACCTCCTCCACGGCCACGCGCCCGCTGGTGCGAGCGTGCTGCGAGAAGCTGCTGCGACTCTCGGTGGACTCTAGTTTGCGCTTCTTGGTGACACTGCCACCACCACCTTGCGACTGAGATGAGTGGGAAGAGGCACGTCCACGGCTACGCTGCGAGGTGGGGCTTGGGGACAGGCGTAACCTGGAAAAGTGGAGACAAGGAAGGGGTTTAGTTAAGGGCAGTCACAGGCTGGAGGTCCTGCCCGCCCCTCAGCATTTCCCAATCCCTCCCAGCTCACCTCTCCTCCTCGCCCTCCAGCAGCTTGCGGTAGGCGTGGATCTCCATGTCTAAGGCCAGCTTGATGTCCAGCAGCTCCTGGTACTCGTCCAGCTGTTGCTGCATCCTCGCCCGCATGTCAGCCATCTCACGCTCCTTCTCAGCCAGCAGCCGCCGGCTAGTGTCCCGCTCACGGGCCAGAGAGTCCTCCAGGTCCCGAAGCTTGGCCTCCTTGGCTGCTAGCTGCAGTAGAGCAAGCAGGGATCTGGTGAGCTCCCAAGGGCCCAAATAATGGAGAGGGAGGGACCCTCTCCAGATCGCTTTGCTCTCACCAGAGTTCATGGCAAGCTCTAACATGGCTAGTGATCAGGAAGCCCTTCCCAATCTCTAGCTGAAATCTCTCATTCTGAGGCTAGACCCATTTCCCCATCATAAGTAGCACAAGCAGGCAGAATAACATCAATGCATTGTTCCCCCAAGCAGCAAAAATACGAAAGGGGTTGGGGATGTGTACAAGAGAGCAGTGAGCAACTTGCATCAGAATACTCAAGAGAAATACTGTGCTTTTAAACTGCAGGGCTGGACAGATGGCTTAGCTGTTAAGGCGTTTGCCTGCAAAGCCAAAGGACCCAGGTTTGATTCCCCAGGACCCATGTAAGCCAGATGCACAAGGTGGCGCATGCATCTAGAGTTCATTTGCAGTAGCTGAAGGCCCTGGTGCACCCATTCTGTCTCTCTGCCTCGTTCTCTCTCTCAAATAAGTAAAATTAAATAAATGAACTTTTAAAATCCCACACTGCAGCATGTTAGGACAGATCTGTGAGCCAGGGAGGTGGAGGATGCTTTCCACTTTCAAAGGGGAAAATGAGGCTGGGGGATGTAGCTTGGTGGTAGAGCCCTTGCCTGGCATGCACAAGGCCTTGGAGTCAATGCCCAGGCACCACAAAGCAAACCGAAAAACACTTCTTCCTCAAGTGGGAAAACAAAGGCTGGAGGATGAAGGAGTACTGGAACAAGGACATCAGACTCAAGAACAGTCTTTCCCGCTTTCTTCCCCCCTTCTCCGCAGAAGTCGGCCTCTGCCCACACCACCATCACCTGCTTCTGGAGCTGGCTGAGCTGGGCGGAGAGGCTGTCGATTCGGATGCGGGACTGCTGCAGCTCCTCATGGGCGGCCCCCACCAGGTTGCTGTTCCTCTCTGCAGACTGCCTGGCGTTGTCCAGCTGCAGGGAGCAGGGGAGGGACCCAGAGAGGGGTCTGAGGAGGGCATCCCCACCACCATCCTCAACGTGTCCCGAGCGCATCCCAGCGTGGGCAGGGGTGGGCAGGGGCAGGCAGGGGAGGGGTGGGCACCTTGGCGGAGTAGGTCTTCTCCAGCTCCTTCTTGTACTGCTCCACCTGGTCCTCGTGCTGCGCCCGCAGCTCCTGCAGGGCATCCGCCAGCCGACTCTCAAACTCGCGCTGTTTCCCGTTATCAATCTCCACGAGGCGAGTCTCGTGGCGGCGCTTGGTCTCCCGAAGCTCCTGGAAAGGGGCGGATGGAGGACCCAGGGACCAAAATCGGGACTGGTTCTTCAGAAGCCGAGACCCTACCCAACAACCTCCCTGCATTGCCCTCCCCCAGTCCCACCTGGCAGGCAATCCCTTTCCTTGAGAACCTGGGAGTTGGGTGCTGGCCACCCACTTCCTGTTCACTAGCATAAGGCCTCAGGCAGGTGCGTGCTGCACACAGCCCAAACAGAGCCCCAAGCTCGGTGCCCGTCTGTCACCACCCAGGCCCAGCTCTCAGGCTGCAAAGCGCGGTACCCACCTCACTGTAGATATTCTTCTGGAAGTCCAGTTCCTCCTTCAGGGTCTGCAGTCTGTTCTCAGCGTCCACCCTCCGCAGCATCTCATCCTGAAGTTGCTTCTTGGCCTCACCCAGGGCGGCCTCAAGCTGAGAGGGAAGAAGGCGCGGTCAGGGTCAGGGTGCTCTGAGCATGCGCTGCTAGGAGGCTGAGTGGTGGCTGTCCGCAGAGGTGACAGGTCTGGGTGAACTGGGGGCCTTGGATGCCCATGGAGACAAGGACATCCACTCATTAGTAATTACCCTGGGGGCCATTATACTAAGAAATCAGGGATAGGCCTAGTGTGGTGGCACACGCCTTTAATCCCAGTTCTTGGGAGGCAGAGGTAGGAGGATCACTGTGAGTTCGAGGCCACCCTGAGACTACATAGTGAATTCTAAGCCAGCCTGGACTAGAGTGAGACCTTACCTTTATTTATTTATTTATTTATTTATTTTTTTTGAGACCTTACCTTTAAAAAACCAAAACTTTGGGGCTGGAGAGATGGCTTAGCAGTTAAGGCGTTTGCCTGCACAGCCAAAGGACCTAGGTTCGACTCTCCAGAAGCCACGTAAGCCAGATGCACAAGGGGGCAAATGCATCTGGAGTTCGTTTGCAGTGGCTGGAGGCCCTGGCACGCCCACTCTCTTTCTCTCTCTCACTCTTTCTCTCTCTCAAATAAATAAATAAATAATCCCAGCACTTGGGAGGCAGAGATAGGAGGATTGCTGTGAGTTTGAGGCCACCCACAAAAGTAGGAGGGACGCATGTTCTCTCTAGTTTTCGGGAAGATTAGCAGTGTCAAAGCCTGAAGTTGGGGAGAAGTGATAGGAGAGCGTGCAGGACCAGTAGAGAGCAGCTGGAAGATAAAGAGAAGCCTTCATCTGCCCTGGAGAAAGCTTCCAAAGAGGGGCTGGAAAAATGGCTTAATGGTTAAGGCATTTGCCTGCAAAGCCAAAGGACCCAAGTTTGACTCCCCAGTACCCATGTACCAATGGCTGGAGGCCCTGACACGCCCATTCTCTCTACCTGTCTGTCTCTCTCTCCCTCTCCTCCTATTTCTCTCCTCTCTCTCAAATAAAATACTAAAAAAAAAAAAAAAAAAAAAAAAAACGTTCAGTTAGCCTGAACCAGAGTAAAACCCTACCTTGAAAAACTAAAAAAAAAAAAAAAAAAAAAAACAAGCTCCCAAAGAAACCTGAGCTGGGAGCATGGCGCTGAAACATTCACCGTGGGAAGTACAATCTGCTCAGAGCATGTGGGAAGGCCTGGGGAGGGTAGCACTGGAGGCAGGGGTCCAGCCTGGCTTTGAAGTCAACCTGCCGGTTCTCCCATCTCTCTAAGGTATGCTGCAGGGGCAGGCCCCGGAAGTGAGCTTGCCCATGGACTCCGGGTCTGACTGGCTGAGCAGGCAAAGCCACACAACTGGGAATGAGCCAACCTCTTCAGTTCCCTAGTTTGTAACGTGAGACTTTAGAAGTGAGAATAGAGGGCAGTGTTTTGAAAGTGAAGGTCACCGTGTGCATGCAAAGTGTTATTAACTTATGCCCGTATGTAGTGGTGAGCCATTAGCTCCCCAGTATGGCTACTACACTTCTTTCTCCACAGAGGTTGAAGCTATCTGGGAGGCCCAGTAGGGAAGGGATCCAGGGCCAGGAATAGCCCATTGCACAGTTAAGACAGAAATGGTTTGAGGAAGCCGGGCATGGTGGCCTATGCCTTTAATCCCAGCACTCTGGAGGCAGAGGTAGGAGGATCACCATGAGTTTAAGGTCACCCTGAGAATACACAGTGAATTCCAGGTCAGCCTGGGCTAGAGTGAGACCCTACCTCAAAAAATCAAAAAAAAAAAAAAAAAAGAAGTGGTTTGAGGATTACTTTAAATTCACTGTGCCGAATTCCCTAGTGGCCAAAGAAAGATGACATAAGGTCTGGAGAGCAAAATGATCCTAGGGACTCAGCCTTGGGACTGAGTGACAGGTCAGGGCCAGGGTAGCAGAGTCGGTGTGCCTCCATCGAGTGCCGTCACTGGGATGGCGGGAGAAGCCCAGAGGGCGGCCTACCTTGGCCACCTGTCCGCGCAGGTCATGCAGCTCGCCCTCCAGGGTGCGCTTCTCGCTGAGCGCAGTGCTCAGGGCGGCCTCCTTGGAGTTGAGCAGAGCCTCCAGGTCCTTGAGCCGGGCCTGGGCAGCCAGCAAGTCGCCCTCTTTCTTGGTATTGCTAAAGAAAGAAGAATTTTAAAAAAAACTTAAATTTTATTTTATTTTTATTTCAAGAGTGGGTTTTAAAGGAGTCCCCATGTTGAGGGAGGGTCCAGCTCTTAAAGTCAGCCATGGGAGTTGGCGCTGCCAATCTTCCATCTGCCAGGAGAGGGCGGCCTTGTGCTACGTTTGTTTCCATACACTTGCCTCTGGGACTGGACTCCCACCTTCCTCAAGATCCCCCCAAACCCCTTTCTGCTTCCCTACCCTTCCATGACTCAGGACTCAGGAACGCGCCTGGGGCCAGAGCAAAGCTGGATCCCATGAGATGAATGCTTTCTCTCAGCCCCCATCCACCCCTCCAAAACACACAGGGGTACCTTTGTCTTCATCCCCTTCCTACACAGGGCCTTAACCTTCCCTCCCCGACTCCACCCAGTTCTCATTCAGCCAGGGAGGTTTCCCTCACCCTGAGCAGCCACACAAGTCCCCAGCACCTCTCAGTCTGAACCCCAAGAGTATTGATTCCCTACTCCGGGTCCGTTTTGCACATGTGGGACTGGAAAAGGCAAGTCTGGCTAGGGGGACTTGGGGCGAGGACAAGGAGACATGGTACGACCTTCCTCTTGCTCAGGACCCCTGATCAAGGCAGAACAGAAGGCCTGTCTCCATCAGACTCTGCGTCTGCTTTCCATGTGACTTTCAGGCCTCCAGAACCAGCCTGGAGCCATCCTCCTTCCCTACCTCGTCAAAGCAGGCAAAGCTTTAGCAAGACCCCACCACTGCGGGCTGCCTCTGCCTCCTCCCTTGTCCTGACACCTTCTGTAAGTGAACTAGACAAAGAGGTCTTATTTTCTTAACAGTCTCTAGAATCATGGCATATTGTCTATATGTTTGGAAGTTGTCGATAAAAAGGTTTTAAAAAGTGGGAGCTGATGAGATGGCTCGGCAGTTAAGGCTCTTGCCTACAGAGCCTAACAAACCAGGTTCAGTTCTCTAGTACCCACGTAAAGCCACATGTACAAAGTGGCGCTTGCATCTGGAATTCCTTTGTAGTGGCTAGAGGCCCTGGAGCACCCATATCTCGCCCTTCCTCTGTCTCTTCTTTCTCTGCTTGCAAATAAATAAATAAAAATATTTTAGTTGGGCGTGGTAGCGCACGCCTTTAATCCCAGCAATTGGGAGGCAGAGGTAGGAGGATGGCTGTGAATCCCAGGCCACACAGTGAATTCCAGGTCAGCCTAGGCTAGAGCCAGACCCTACCTTGAAAAACCAGAAGAAAAAAAAGGTTCAGGCACTGGAAAGATGGTTTAGTTGTTAAAGTGCTTGTCTGCAAAGCCTAAAAACCCAGGCTCGATTCCCCAGTACCCACTTGAGCCAGATGCACAAGGTGGCACATGTGTCTGGAGTTCGTTTGCAGTGGCTGGAGGCTCTGGCACGCCCATTCTCTCTCTCTGCCTCTTCTACTACTACTACTTCTCCTCCTCTCTCTCTCTCTCTCAAATAAATAAATAAAATATATTTTTTAAAAGGCTGGGCATGGTGGCATCCACAACTTTGATTCTAGCACTTGGCATTCAGAGGCAGGAGGATCACTGTGAGTTTGAGGCCAGGCTAGGACAACGGAGTGAGACTGTACCTGGGGGGGTTGTTACTGGGCATGCTTCTAATCTCTACATTTCACAGGTTGAGGTGAGAGGACTGCTGTTGAGTTCCAGGCAAGCCTGGGCTAAAGTGAGACCCTTCCTCATAATAAAGTCTTTTTGAAAAGCCTCTGGACAGGGCTGGAGTGATGGCTCAGCAGTTAAGGCGCCTGCCTGCAAAACCTAACAACCCGGGTTCAATTCCCCAGTACCCAAGTACAGCCAGTTGCACAAAGTAGCACATGCATATGGAGTTCCTTTGCAGTGGCTGGAGGCCCTGGCATGCATATTCTGTCTCTCTTCTTTCTCTCTGCTTATAAATAAATAAATAATTTTTTAAAAAAGGGCTGGAGTCAGGCATGGTGGTGCACGCCTTTAATCCCACCCCTCAGGAAGCAGAGGTAGGAGGATTGCCATGAGTTCAAGGCCACCCTGAGACTACATAGTTAATTCCAGGTTAGCCTGGGCCAGAGTGAGAACCTACCTTGAAAAAAAAAAAAAAAAAAAAAAAAAAGGCCGGGCATTTGGTGGTGCATGCCTTTAATCTCAGTACTCCGGAGGCAGAGGTAGGACTGCCACAACTGCACAGCCACCCTGAGACTACGTAATGAATTTCAGGTCAGCCTGGGCTAGTGGGACCCTATCTCAAAAAACAAACAAAAAAAAAAGAAAGAAAGAAAGAGAAAGAGAGAGAGAGAGAAGGGAAGGGAAGAGAAAAAACGAAAAAGAAAAAAGAAAAGAAAAGCCTCTGGACCCTCTGGACAGGGCTGCGTGGTAGGGCGGCCGGGCCTGCACGAAGCCCAGGAGATGTATGAATTCTTCTCTAGAAAGAAGCTGAGAAGCACTTGTTCCGCAGGCAGGGCAGTCCTGACAAAAGCCAATTCTACTCAAATTTACCTTGGTGAGCCAGTATGTTCACTGGGCTTTCTGCTGGCATGGGTGAGGGATTATTCCCTGGTGTGTGGAGACCTCAAAGCAGCCACATTGAAAGGGCTCATCTCAACATGGACAACCTCCCCATGACTGGACAGGTAGAACTTATCCAGGGAGCTTCCTCACCATGTCATTAAAACAACAACAACAACAACTTTGGTGAGCCTGAGAACTTTTCCAGACATTATAGTTCCTTCACAAGTAGGGAGTGGTGCACACCTTTAATCCCAGCACTCGGGAGGCAGAGGGAGGATTGTCATGAGTTCGATGCCACCCTGAGACTACATAGTGAATTCCAGGTCAGCCTGGGTTAAAGTGAGACCCCACTTAGAAAAACAAAAACAAACAAACAAATAGGGGGTGAAGGAAGGCAGCAGATCTAGAGTGGCGAGAAAGACCCACGGGCCTGGTTCTAGCTGCAGTCTGTGGTGGATCAGTCCACCAGCGTGAGCCCCCCACAGCCGATGGAAGAAAAGGAAAAACCCACCACAGGAAGAAGACTGCCCCTGCCACACCGCTCGAGGCAACAGGAGGCAACAGTTCTCCCTGGACGAAACCGGAGAGAAGAGGCTCGAGGGAGACGCTTGGGAGGTTTCAAACAAGGGGTTCTCCCTCCACAAGGGCTCCACTGGGCTGGCAGGGCAACATAGAGCCCGGGGAAGGCCGCTCCCACGGGCCTGTGTGCTCGCTCCATCCACCCCTCAGAACGATTTGCTTAATGCTGCAATCGTGTCTTCCTCCTGCAAAGAGGCCCTTCCAGAACCAGAAGCTATCTCTCCTCCTCCGTCTCAGCCTGAAAAGCTAAAAATAAAGTCAAAAAACCCAGCTCAGGTCTTGGCTGCCAGCCGGCCTGGCCCTGGCTAGAAGCACAACCCCAACTTTCCATGACTTCAGAACTTTTCCGAAGCTGCAGCAGCTGCGCTGCACGGGAGGAGAGAGCATGAAGGCAAAAAGTAAGGCCCACGGCAAGTGTGGACTCTGAGCTCCTTGGACCCGCTCCAAGGCTGGCTGGGGCATCCTGGAGGGGCCCTCCATCTTGAAGACCACCAGCTGGGCTGCAGCTGGCTGACTGGCCTGGGAGACTCAGAATAAAGAGAACGAGCTCTGAGTTGGCAACCCATCACTCAACCTTCTCCTCTGACAGATAGGAAACTGAGGCACACAGGAGGGTGGATGGCACAGTGTCCAGCATGGCCAACCGATGCAGGGACAGTGTTGCAGGCTACTGTGGCCGGCTGGGCTCGGACGCCTCTGCCTTTGCCTCTCTGCCTTCCTAAGCCACAGGTCTGCAGAGAATGCCCACAGAGGCCAGGAGAGAGAGCTGGCCTGCCAGAGGAGGAGGAGAGGCCCAAGGAAGCCGTCTCACAGGCAGCTCTCTAATCCTGCCTCCGGGACCCCGGAGGGGGAGCTCCCAGGATTCTCCCTATCCTGGCAGTGGTGGGATTCGATGTGCAGACCCTGTCTCCTAGGACCATCGTCTGACTTGCACGGCATACGGTTTTGGTTTTGGGGTTTCTTTTTTTTTTTCACTCTAACCACATACTTCCTATTGCTCTCAAAGACAGTGGTGGTAGTGCTAATGATAATATACAGTCATGTACCAGTTGACAACGGGAGTTACACTGTAAGATGGGAGATTAGCTGATTTTGTCACTGCATGAACATCACAGTGTTTGTACAAGCTGTTGTTACTAGACAACAGATATAATTTTATGGACCCTTTTTCATTATGTGGTCTGCCCCTGACAGAAAGGTTGTTATGTGGTGCATGACTGTGATAGTAAACAGTCATATAGGGCTCATTATGTAGCAGGTACTGCTCAATTACAGTGCTAATTCATTTAATCTTTACAGCTGGTTACAGAAGCTAAGGCAGAGAGCAGAGTGCTCCGGCTAGGTCCTGCGCAAGTAGGCAGCAGAGCCCGAACTATGAAGTAGGCGCTGCACGACTCAGCACATGCGATGATAAATGGCCTCCAGTGAATTAAGGGGTTTCCCTCTCCCTCCTAGATGTTTCTCCCTGCACCTGAGAGAGGTGATTAAAGGACCAAGACACACCCTGGGGCTGAGGGAAACCTTGAGCAGAGAGAAGGCAGGAAGAGCCCTTGTGGTTTTCTTAGTCAGGCATCACAGCCTGACTGTGGGGAGGAAGGCAGCCACTCTCCCCATCCGTGGGCTCATGACTCAGCCTCTGGGAGCCACAAGCGCACCCCAAGAATTGGAGTGGGGAGGGGAGGGGGTGAGGCAGAACCCATCCTCTCCTCCCCCTTCCCTAATCCTGCCTGTCCTCCACCAAAAGCCAAAGGACCCCGGGTCTAACAGGCCAGGCACTAGACTACCCTAGACCTGCTGTGCTCCAGCCCAGGCCACTGAGGGTGGACATGGAAGGCTGGACACGTGCAGGGTTGGCAGGGAGGCCAGGGTGGGGCAGGCCAGGGATGCTGGGAAGGGATGGAAGCCCAGCACCACCCCCCACCGCAGGTGACTCATGTTCAGGTGGACAATAGCCGGGCAGGGGTGGGCAAGTCCACCAGTGCTCCCAGGGGCTTTGAGACCCCGGCTTGCCTGCGTCCTGCCACAAGTCTAGTGTCACGAATGTCCTCCAGGGTCCCCAAAGCCAGAAGCGAATGCATGCCCAATGCCTCTAGAGGCAAGAACGTGGGCTGGGCATCCTGTTTTAACTGGCACCGATGTCCAGTGCCTGGCTGGCCGGCTGGAAGGGGAAGATGGGGAAAGGAGGCGAGAGGGAAAGGGGCTGGGGTCGCGGGGCTGCTGTGTGGGGTCTGGGGTGGGGGACGGAGAGGAGAAGGACACCAGGCGGCAAAATGGCCGGGTGGGCAGCAGGCCAGGCGCTGACCCGCCCACTGAGTCATCCTCCCGTCTCGGTCCCGGGCCGCTCACGCGCCAGATATGGAGTCTGCGGCGCGGGCGGGGGCTCGGGCGGGGCCGGGGAGGGGCCGCGTTTCCTCCCGGCCTGGGAGCCTCCAGACGGGCTAAAAATAAGCGGGAGGAGGAGCTCCGCGCGGGCAGCCGCCTCACCGGCTCTCGGCGTTCCCCATGTCCGCGGCTCCGAGCGGCTCGCCCTGGACCCCGACCCGACCCGAGCCGAGCCGAGCCCGACCCGCGCTTCCTGCCCGCGGGGACCGCGCCGCGACGGGCGCCCCCCTGTGGCGGGGCCGCGGGCTGCGCTGGGATCACGCCTGCAGCCTCTGCTGGGAGCTCGCGCGCTTCCTGCTCTGCAGCCACCCCATCCATCCATCCATCCATCCATCCATCCATCCATCCATCCATCCATCCATCCATCCATCCATCCATCCATTCACGTATGCATTCAACTATTTATTCATTTGGTTATTTATTGAGACACAGCCTCCTCGTGTATCTCAGGCTGACCTCCAACTGGCTAGGTACCTGAAGATGACTTTTTTTTTTCTTTTTTAAAAAATATATTTTATGCTGGCGCACGCCTTTAATCCCAGCACTCGGGAAGCAGAGGTGGGAGGATCGCCATGAGTTCGAGGCCACCCTGACACTACATAGTGAATTCCAGGTTAGCCTGGACTAGAGTGAGACCCTACCTCGAAAAAAAAACAAAACAAAACAGTATATATATTATGTACCCAGCACTTATTTAGCAGAGGTGGGAGGATTAGAGGCCACCCTGAGAATACAGAGTGAATTCCAGGCCAGCCTGGACTAGAGTGAGACCCTACCTCGAAAAAAACAAAACAAAACAATATATATATTATTTACTTATTTATTAGAGAGAGAAAGAGGCAGAAAGAGGTAGAGGGAGAGAATGGGCGCGCCAGGCCCTCCAGCCACTGCAAATGAACTCTAGACACATGCACCCCCTTGTGCATTTGGCTTACGTGGGTCCTGGAGAATCAAACTGGGATCCTTTGGCTTTGCAGGCAAGCGCCTTAACCACTGAGCCATCTCTCCAGCCCCTGAAAATGACTTTGAACTCCTGACTTTACTGGTGGTTTATACAGGGCTGGGGATGGAACCCAGAGCTTCCTGCGTGTTAGGCAAGCACTCTATCCACTGAGTTACATCCCCAGCCCCAGGGTTTTTTTTTTTTGTTTGGTTTTCCATTAACAAAGCAGCCAGTTTCCTTTCAATCATTGATGTCTGTATACACGAGTGAACCATCTAATGCACACTTAGTATAGAACACTTTCCCAGGCTGGAGAGTTGGCTTAGTGGTTAAGGTGCATGCCTGCGAAGCCTAAGGACCCAGGTTTGAGTCTCCAGGTTCCACGTAAGCCAGATGCACATAGTGGCGCATGCATTTGTTCATTTGCAGTGGCTAGAGGCCCTGGCACACCCATTCTCACTCACTCTCTCCCTCTCTGTCTCTAATTAATAAAAATAAAATCATTTTTATTTTTGTTGTTGTTTTTTTTTTTCAAGGTAGGGTCTCACTCTAGCCCAAGGTGACCTGGAACTCACTATGTAGTCTCAGGGTGACCTCAAACTCATGGCGATCCTCCTACCTCTGCCTCCCAATTACTGGGATTAAAGGCGTGCGCCACCACACTCGGCAAAAATAAAATCTTAAAAGAAGAAAGCTTTCCCTATCTGATATCCCCCTCCATTTGTTCCAGCAGCTCCTCCAAGGCAGTCTTCCACATTCCCCACACCTCAGTTGAATGCTACTTCAACCCAGACATGGGGTCTGTGGGTCCCCTGAATGTCGGAAAGTAACTAGTGCATGTGCTCAGGACTTCTAGAAGGACCTTTTACAAATGGAGAAACTAAGGCCTGGAGAAGACTAGGTTTAAGCCCTAAAATCCTGCCCACCAGGTCAGTTGAGGGCATTGTCAGCAGGCAGGGGCCCAGCACAGCAAACAGATATGACTGGAGGTGTAGCTCCATATATGGCGTCCGACCCCGGAAGAGAAGGGAAGAGAAGAGAGGGGAGGGAACCAACCAGGTGTGGAGGAAAGCTGAGGCAGGAGATCATTAAGATAGTTTAGCCTTCTCAAAAAGAAAGAAAAGTGCCGGGCGTGGTGGTGGTGCACATCTTTAATCCTAGCACTGGGGAGTGAGTTCCAGGTCAGCCTCAAAAAAAAAAAAAAAAAAAAAAAAGGAAGGAAGGAAGGAAGGAAGGAAGGAAGGGAAGGAAGGAAGGAAGGAAGGGAAAGAAGGAGATGTCACAATGCAAACAAGCCACAGAAAGTGACGGGGAGACAAAGAGGACCCCAGGGAAGCAACATCTTCCTTGCTAAGAGACCCCGGTCAGGACAAAGAACCAACCGGTGACTCTACCACCCCTGCACCTTCAAACATCACACTTGGGGTTGGAGAGATGGCTTAGCGGTTAAGGCCCTTGCCTGCAAAGCCTAAGGACCCAGGTTCAGTTCCCTAGTACCCATATAAGCCAGATGCACAAGGTGACGCATGCATCTGGAGTTCATTTCTAGTGGCTGGAAGCCCTGGCGTGCCATTCTCTCTCTCTCCCTCTTTCTGTCTCTCAAATAAATAAATAAACAAAAATTCTTTTAAAAGTCACAGTTGAGGGCTGGAGAGATGGCTTAGTGGTTAAGGCATTTGCCTGCAAAGCCAAAGGATCCTGGTTCAACTCTCCAGGACCCACATAAGCCAGGTGCACAAAGGGACATATGCATCTGGAGTTCATTTGCAGCGGCTGGAGGCCCTGGTGCACCCATTCTCTCTCGCTCTCTCTCTCAAATAAATAAATAAAATTTTTTTTTTTAAAGTCTCACTTGCCGGGCTTGGTGGCACACGCCTTTAATCCCAGCACTCGGGAGGCAGAGGTAGGAGGATCATTGTGAGTTCGAGGCCAGCCTGAGACTACATAGTGAATTCCAGGTCAGCCTGAGCTACAGTGAGACCCTACCTCAAAAAATAACAAAAACAACAAAGTCACACTTATCCCCAACTGTGTGAAGCCACCAAGATAACCACTGCCCAGAAGTAAACTCTATTTGTTTTCATGGCTGGTCTGAGGGTCTGTGACCACTTTCAGGGAAGGGCATAATGTGGGTAGCCCCACCCTTCATTCTAGCATATGGCCTTCTCTGGAAAGGAGAACTTGAGAGGCGAGGGAGGTGTTCTATAGACTTAAAAGCCTCCTGAGCTATCCCTAAACCCACGCTGTGAAGCTCTGGATGTCTTCCACTTGAAAAGAACACGGTAGGTTCCCCAGAATGAAACAACCCTGGCCTCCACACACAAGCACATGTGGCCACAGCTGGCACAGCTCAGCTTCTACACTCTCTCGGGTGTAACAACCATCAAACAGGCCCAGGGTCTGAGGCCTCTCACATCCCCTTCAAAAGTATCCAGGCTCCCAGTTTGTCCTCCCCCAAGACAAAGGTGGGTCTTTGGAGAGGAGGGAGAGACTTGGGGGGAGGGTCTAGTGCCCAGAGAGTGATAGAAGGCATGTTGACATGTTCAGACACAACTCCAGCAGAGGCACTGGGCCTGGCTGGCAAGGGGCCAGGCCTGAGTCACAGCTGCTGGGTGTATCAACGCTTTGTGTGGAAGAGAGGCCTGGGGCCAGAGGCTAAGACACTGGGGTCTCAGACATCAGGCAACTGGCTTCCTCACCACCCACCTCTTGTAAAGTTCCCTGCCAAAGTCCACTTTTCATCTCACTGACCTATCGCTCCAGAAGCCGTGCCTGTGTTGTCACAGAAACGGAAGGGTGGGGAAAGAACAAATAAATGAGAGGGAGAGAGGGATGGACTAATTATGTAGAATGTCCTGAGGGGGGAGAAAGGGAGGCCGTCAGCCAAAGGGTGGGCCATTTGGGGGACCAGCCTCTATGGTTTGGCAGCCTTTGCTGTCCTTGTGTAGACGCTGACAGCAGACTCTGCGAACTTGAGTGGCATCCCCTTCTTCTCTGGGCCTCCTAAGGCACCCCAATTTATACTCAGCAGGGGCTTCTTGGCAGTGGCACGTAGTTATTAACCCTGAGTGCTCCGGGGGAGAGTTGGAGCCCCACCCCAAGTCAGAAGAGGAAGTGAGGGAGGGCCCAGACCTTCTGGTCCCACCGCATTCCAGCTAAGCCTGGGAAGATGCAACGTGCTCTCTCAGCTGGGAGGGGGCGGCAGGGACAGTGTCTGGAAGAAGGGGAGCTTTTCCAGCTCCAGAAACTTCCTCACCCAGCCCAGAAGCCTCTAGCCCTTCTGAGCTGGCCCTAAAAGGACTCCATGTGTCGTCTATCAAATGCAGACCACTGCTCCTAGTGCTGCGACTTGAACGTGACTCTCAAGGGAACACTACCTGGAGGCCCCTTCCCTGGCTGGACAAGCATTGGGTCTCCTGTCCACTCTACAGCCTCTAGCATGACTCAGCTCCCCGGCCAGACAGAGGATCCCAGCCAGGATTATTGCTGGCAGGACTCTGGCTTCCTCTCCTCCTCCAACTGAACGGTGGGGTCGGAGAGACTTCACTTCCCAAATAATGTCCCCTTTCCTAAGGGACTTGTGAGGGAAGACCTCCTCGCAGCCCACCTCAGGCTGTGACAGTACAGGTGCCATGGGGCAGATCAAGGTCACTGAGTGCCTCCCTCTGACTCCAGGCACATGCTGTGTTCTGTCTAATCCTGGCAGCTGGAGGGGACAACCCTGCCTTCCTGGAGTCGTCCTGCTAGCCTCCAATCAGTGTCAGACCTTGGAGGCCAGCTCTCCTGTCCTGCTACACGATAGGTCCCATCCATTGCCTTTCAGTGAGAGGCACTGAAAATATATGCCAACAGGGCCATGTCACACTAACCATTTCAAGAAAACTATCTTTGAGAACCAAAGAAAAGTGGTTTTGGGCTGGAGAGATGGCTTAGCTGTTAAGCACTTGCCTGTGAAGCCTAAGGACCCCTATTCGAGGCTCAATTCCCCAGATGCACCTCGTCTGAAGTTCCTTTGCAGTGGCTAGAGGCCCTGGCGCGCCTATTCTCTCTCTCTCTCCCCTTCTTTGTCTGTAATAAGTAAGTAAATAAAAATTTTTTTAAAAAGTGGTTTTGATTCCACTGCCATGGGGAAATGCCTTGATTGAGAGAATAGCACTGGATATTAATTATACTCACGTTGATTATATTTGTTTTTAATATTTATGTGTGTTTGTTTCTGTTTCTGGTTTTTTTATCCCTCCCCCAAGTTAGGGTCTCATTCTAGCCCAGGCTGATCCGGAACTCACTCTGTAGCCCCATGCTGGCCTCAAATTCATGGTGATCCTCCTGCCTCAGCCATGCTCCACCATGCCTGGCTTTCATGTGATGTCTTAGAGAATTCTTTTTTGTTGTTGTTGCTGCTGGGTTTTTCTTTTGGGGGTGGTGTTTGAGGTAGGGTCTCATGCTAGTTCAGGCTGTCCTTGAATTCACTATGTAGTCTCAGGGTGGCCTCGAACTCACGGTGATCCCCCTACCTCTGCCTCCCGAGTGCTGGGACAAAGATGTGCGCCATCACACTGGGCTTAGAGGACATTTTTTTCTCACTTTGTGGGTAATTTTACTACTTTGGAACTTAAGGAATCTCTAGAGACCTTCTGGTCAAATTCTCTCATAGCTAGAGAGATCCAGAGAGGGTGGTGATTAACGCAAGGTCACGTAGCAATTCAGAGGTGAGGCAGAGGGGCCAGGCGGTCTCACTTCTCACTAAGGGACAGCAGATCTGGTGACGTCCCCAGGTGTCTCCAAGAATGCTGGAGCGTGGCCCGTGCCATCTTCAGTACGCTACGGGCAGGGGCCTGCCGGCAGGGAAGAGGATGGGAGGCTCCCCTGGTATCTGGGCCTCCCAGATGGCTCCAAACGCTCAGCTCCCTGGCTGCCACAGCTGCTAGAGCTGATGAGCGCTGGGGAGGAGGGAGTTGTCCCAGAGAGAGCCGAGACGGTAGGTGAAGGCATCTCCTAGCAGTTGTCATCGCAGCTGTCTCCGGCTTCAGCCCTGACACTACACTATTGAATTGCTGGGAGTGGGACTATGAGCAACTGGTGTCCCATGAAGAGCAAAGCCTACAGCTCTCCAGGAGGTCAGGGGCAGGCCCTGCAGGACCTAGTGAGAAAAACCCCTTTGTTTCCCCCTTGGCCTCCTCATTGATTTGTAAGTGAGAGAGAAAGCAGACACACCAAGACCTCCAGCCACTGCAAACAAACTCCAGACACACCACCATGTGCATCTGACTTACATGGGTTCTGGGTAATCGAACCTGTGTCCTTAGGTTTCACAGGCAAGGGCCTTAACCACTAAGCTATCTCCCTAGCCCTCCTTAAAGCACTTTTTTTCAGCTCCTGGGTTTAGCTGTATCTCTTTTCCCTTCCAGTCAGAATGTGGATGGAGGGTACCTAGGGCCCAGATCTTCATCAATCCAGTGACTCTGCCAAAGGGCACAACCTCTTTCCAACCCAGGCAGCCAATTCCCACGGCATGTTCCAGGACATGATCTCCAGCCTCCCAGAGCCTGTCTCAAGAGCTATAGAGCAGGATCTCCAGGCTGCAGGAATGAGCCTCAGCCGGACCTCCACCCTGCCTCCCGTGCAGGGGAAGTAAGGCTTAAAGCTTCTCTGGGCCGGGGAAGGGTAAGGCAGGCTGGCAATCCAGGAAGTAATCTAGTACCGCACCGAGGCTACCCAGGGTGGGGGAGAAGTGCTTCTGCTTTGCGGACCTGAGATCTGAGGCAGAGTCTCAGCCCAGGCTGACCTGGAGCTCACTCTGTAGCCCAGGCTGGCCTCAAAATCACAGCGCTCCTCCTGAGTGCTGGAATTAAAAAGCATGAGCCATCTCACCTGTCTCAATTTTTTTTTTTCCAGGTAGGGCCTCGCTAACCTGGAATTCACTATGTAATCTCAGGGTAGTCTCAGACTCATGGCAATTCAACTACTTCTGCTTCCCGAGTGCCGGGGTTAAAGGCGTGCACCACCATGCCTGGCTCGATTTTATTTTATTTATATTTTATTTTATTTTTTCGAGATAGGGTCTCACTCTGGCCCAGGCTGAGCTGGAATTCACTATGTAGTCTCAGGATGGCCTTGAACTCATGGTAATCCTCCTGCCTCTGCCTCCCGAGTGCTGGGATTAAAGGCGTGCGCCACCATGCCCAGCCCAGCCCAGCCCAGCCCTTTATTTTTATGTTGTCCTTTTTCTTTTCTTTTCTCTTCTTTCTTTTCTCTTCTTTCTTTTCTCTTCTTTCTTTTCTTTTCTTTCTTTCTTTTTTTTTTTTTTGAGGCAGTGTCTAACATAAATTGACCTGGAACTCACTATAGCCTAGGCTGGCCTAGAATTTATGGTGAACCTCCTACCTCAGTACTGAGATTACAGTTTTGAGCCACTACCTCAGTTTTTCTCTCTTTAATCTTTTTTTATTTTTTTTTTCTGTTCTTTTTGAGGTAGGGTCTCACTTTGGCCCAGGCTGACCTCGAACTCACTGTGATCCTCTTACCTCTGCCTCCTGAGTACTGGGATTAAAGGTGTGCACCACCACACCTGGCTCTTTTTTCTTTTCTTTTTCATTTTTTAAGTTTTAGACTTTATTAAATGAAGAGAAAGGACTGGCTTAGTGGTTAAGTGCTTGCCTGTGAAGCCTAAGGAACTGGGTTTGAGGCTCAATTTCCCAGGATCCACATAAGACAGATGCACAAGGTGGCACATGCATCTGGAATTCATTTGCAGTGCCTGGAGGTCCTGGCATGCCCATTCTCTCTCTTTCTGCCTCTTCCTTTCTCTGTTTGTTGCTCTCAAATAAATAAGAAAAAATAAACAAAAAAAAATTTTAAAAAGAGAAAGAAAGAGGAGAGAGTATGAAGAGCTCCTGCCTAGGGGAAGCCCGGATGTCCTGTGTTGTGTATTTCAAGGTTAGGGTCTTACCCTACCCCAGAGGCTGTCCTGGAACCCCCTCTGTAGGACCTGGCTGGCCTTGAACTCATGGTGATCCTCTACCTCTGCCAATAGTTTTTTGTTTGTTTGTTTGTTTGTTTTGAGACAGGATCTTGCTGTGTAGTCCCAGCCTGGGAACTCATGATATAACCCCAGCCTGCCTTCAAATTGGGGTTGACCCTCCTGCCTCTGCCTCCCGAGTGCTGGGATTATCACCAGACTTTCCCAGGAGGATGCAGAAAAGGGGCCGGGGATACAGTGGGAAAGAGCACAAGGCCTAGGCGTTCAGGCCCACCTCCCTCTCCTACAAGACTAGCCTCCACCCTGTCTCCTGTGGTCTCTTGTAAAGCCACCAGGGTGGGGGGGGGCGACATCTGAGTCATTCACTCAGCTGTCATGCCTGGGGTGGGGCCCAGCTCTTACTCCGTACCCCAAGGGCTTGCCCCAGTGCTTCCAACTTTAGTGTTCTCCTCACACTTAGGTGTCCAAATCTCTTGGGGTCCAGGAGACAGAGGGAAGGGAGAAGGGAACAGAGGGAAAGAGATGGAGAGAGAAGGAGGGAGAAGGGGAGAGTGGGAAGGAGGAAAGAAGGGAGGGAGAATGGAGAATATGAGAGAGAGAGAGAGAGAGAGAGAGAAACAAAGAGAAAGATTAATTTTCTTTTCTTGGAACCAAGAACCCAGGTGGAAAAGAAGAGGCCCTTGGGTGTGGTCAAGAGATCCAGCCTGGGCCAAGGATTACCACAAGGTCTCACAGACAGCTCTGCATCCCAATTCCAAGTCAGGCCCTGAACTCTGAACTTGAAATTAAACATTAAACTAGTCGCTACCTTCTTTCCAGGCTCTGGTGGGAGGGGTCAGAGAGGACCTTTCTTCTGCCCCAAACTCCGTTTCTCCACACCAACCTGAGCTTAGTAGTTAAGAAAGAGCAAGCGATCCTGGCTCTTCCTTCCAGGGACACAGAAGATGACAGACACTTTGGTTTGTCCTTTTGTCTCTACCAGCCTGGCATCTAGGTGTGCACACCACCCCCTTTTTCCGGAAGCTCAGCCTCCTCAGTTAGGATCCGTGTGGGGTGGGGCGGGGGGAGAACAGAGGCAGGTGGCTAAATATAACAAGCATACACATCACCCCCCCCCCGCCCATTCCACGTGTGTATACACTGCCTGGTGTTCCAGAGCTGCACAGCTGCACTGGGAGGCAGAAAAGACAGGATGGTGTGAGTAGATGAGGTTACAGACTCCGCTGGCCCTGTTGCTGATTAGTGTTGACTGCAAATCTGCTCTGCAAGTCCTTCACAAACGGGCTTAGGCAGCTGAGTTGAATAATTTTATTTATTATTTATTTTTAGTTTTAGTTCTTTTGGTTTTTCGAGGTAGGGTATCACTCTAGCCCAGGCTGACCTGGAACTCACTATGTAGTCTCAGTGTGGCCTCGAACTCACAGCGATCCTCCTACCTCTGCCTCCTGAGCGTTGGGATTAAAGGCGTGCGCTGCCACGCCCGGCTGAGTTGAATAATTTAGATCCCTGACTAGTTAACCCAGTGGTGTGCTTCCCTACCTAGCCTCCTATCTTTCTTGCTACGTCGTTCATATCGCTGATGGAAAAAGACAGGTGATCTCTTTCTATGGAAATAAAGGTTGGACCCATCTGCCCACACAACTCCCATCTACCCTTCAGAGGGACGCTGGTTCTGGAAGCAGAATGACCAGAAACAGAGAGAGTTAGAGGAAGAGCACGAGCTTGGAGTCAAGATGATACCAAAGCTGAGGAGGAGAGGTCAGAGCTGCCAGCTCCTTAGGGATCTACAAGGTCCTTTGGTGCTTTCTGGCCAGGGTTTACACAGAAGAAAAGGGTGCAGGGACAGGAGAGATGCTCAGCCAGTTAAGAGACGGTTGCTTGCAAAACCCAACAACCAGGTTTGATTCCCCAGTATCCACATAAAGCCGGATGCACAAAGCGGCAAATGCATCTGGAGCTCATTTCCAGTGACTGGAGTGCCCGTTTGTTCTCTCGTTCTTTCTCTCTCCTTGTAAATAAATAAATAAAATATTTCTAATCCCTTTTAAGAAAAAGGGAGCAAGGAGAAGGAAACTAAGTTATAGGGGAGGAGGCTCGGGAAGGCCAGTTTAGAGAAAAAGGTGGAGTCAAGTAGGGTGGGGCAGGGATGGGTAAACTGGGAGTGGCCTGGAACTCCCAACGGCTGGATTTCAAATATGTCACTGTATTCCAGCAGTTTAATAAGGCAAAGATCAAGAAGTCAGCAGCAGAAAGGACGGGCCAGAGGGGAGACAGCTCTGGCTTGGCTGAGAAAATTAAAGGGGGGGGGAGGAGGGAACCCCCAACCCTTCAAGTCACAGGGCAAAGAGTAAGAGGAGGAATGCACAGACGGGGCATAACGTAACTTCCTGGGCTGTAAGCCTCTGCCCTCAGTTTCCCTCCCCCTCCTTGCATTCCAGGGCTAGGCAGACCAAGTGCCGTAGGAGTTGGCTGTGGGAGCTAGCTGCTGCCAGGGAGCCAGTCTCCTGGCTGCAGAGTTCAAGAAAGGTCCTAGACATGCGGGGGAGGGGGGGTGAAAAAGGGCTCCCCAAATCTTAGAACCAGAAAGAGGTCATGCCAATGCCACCATGCCTTGCCTTAGTGACCTCTCTTCCAGTGCCACTAAACAGATGCCAGCTTTGAAGTCCTTAGTAGATACCATGTGTTCACAGCCACCCTGGGCAAAGTTGGCACAGTGCCAAGCCTGCCAAGAAAGTTTCAAACCCAAGAGAAGCCTTTCACCCATTCCAATGTGTCCAGAGTTCCAAGAGCCGGTAAGGCCAGTTCTGCTTTGCTTAAGCCCGTCCCCTAGGCTCGGAATGGTTAAGTGCCAGCCTGACAGAATACGGGGACAACCCCCCCTCCCCGACACACGCACTCCCCCATGACCAGCCCCATGCTCCCCACCCCTCCTTCTATCCCGCACCCTCTCCCGAACGACCCCACCCTTCTCTGTCCTATCTTGACAATTCCCCTTGGCACTGCCAGTTCACCCGTGGGTGGCAGTTCCGGGTAGGGAGGGGACTAGATGTCCAGTTATCCGCCACCAGGGAGGGCCTCGGGCCGCCTTCCTGGAACGAGGACGCCCCGGCTGGCCTCCACTCACCGTGCTTTGAGCTCCTTGAACTCCTCGCGCACTTTGCTGAGCTCCAGCTGCAGGCGCGCGCGCTCCTTGGCCACCGAGTCCAGGGTCTTGCGGGCATCGCCCAGCTCGGCCTCGTAGGCCGCCTTGATGCCGGACACCTCGCGGCTGACCACCTCTTCGGACTCGGTGATGCGGAGGCGCAGCCCGGCGTTCTCCGTCTCCAGGGAGCGCACGCGGTCGATGTAGACGGCCAGGCGGTCATTGAGCTCCTGCAGGTCCTCCTTCTCCTGCAGCCGGGTGATGCGGGTGGGCGACAGCGGGGTCGAGCTGGCCTGCGCCCCGCTGCGGGTGGCGCGCCGCTGGGACGGGGTCTCCATGGCCGGCAGGGTGGCAGCGTGCAGGGGGAGAGTGCCAAGGGACTGAAGGACACGACCACCAGCGAAGGGCAGGGGCCGCCGAGTCGGAGGCGTGTGCCCGGCTCCCTCCTGGCAGGCTGCTGGGAGAAGCTGGGCCGGGAGCGGGCTTGGCTGCTGTAGATGCTGCGCTCGGCTCCCGCGAACGCTCTGAGTCACCGGCGCCGGCCCGAGGCTCTAATAGGTCCTCCTGGGCAGGGGCGGGTCTGCGGGCTCTTAAAGGGGCAGGCCCATGCCAGGAGGGGAAGGGAGGAAGCTGGGGGGGACAAGCGAGGCTAAGTCCAGCTCCACCCTCCCCCAGACACCTCTCCAGCCCGGGGGCTTCCCTGTCTCAGTTCCTGCCGGTTCATCGATCCGCTCCAAGCTTTTCCCCCAATGCCTCTGGCCTTCTGAGTTAGAGGGCAGAGTGGTGGTGACATGAGAGTGGGTGGGCAAAGGGCAGACAGAGGTGGTGGGGGGAAGATGGAAAGTAGGTGCAAAGTGAGGGAAGGGGCCAGGCAAGGCCAGGGAACAAGGTAGGGGTGGATGGAGGGGGGTGGATGGGTGGAGGGGGGTGGATGGGTATGTGTGTGTTGGAAAGTAGGTGCAAGGAAGAGGTAGGAGGATGGCTGTGAGTTCGAGGCCACCCTGAAACTATGTAGTGAAATCCATGTCCCTAACCTCAAAAAAACAGAAGAAGGGCTGAAGAGATGGCTTAGCGGTTAAGCACTGGTTTGTGAAGCCTAAGGACCCCATTCGGTTAGAGGCTCGATTCCCCAGACCCACTTCAGCCAAATGCACAAGGTGGCCCATTCATCTGGAGTTCCTTTGCAGTGGCTGGAGGCCCTGGTGTGCCCATTCTCTCCCTCTCTCTCTCTCTCTCTCTCTCTCTCTCTCGGCCTCTATTTCTCTCTGTCACTTTCAAAAAATAAATAAAATAAAAAACCAGAAGAAAAGAAGGAAGAGGAGAGAGAAAAGAGAATAGAAAGAAAAGAAAAAGTGCAAAGTGAGGGAAGGAACCAGGCAAGGCCAGGGAACAAGTGTGTGTGTGTTTAAGAAGGAAAGTTGGTACAAGGCAGAGGTAGGAGGACCGCTGTGAGTTCAAGGCTCCCCTGAGACTACATAGTGAATTCCAGGTTAACCTGGGCTAGAGTGAGACCCTACCTTGAAAAACAATAAAACAAAAACAAAACCACAAGAAAAAAAAAAGAAAGAAAGAAAGAAAAAAGAAAGAAGGTGCAAAGTGAGGGAAGGGACCAGGCAAGGCCTGGGATCAAGAGTGTGTGTGTTGGGGGTGGCTGCTGAGGCTGGTGCCCATCAGTGATTCATCCTTCTTCCACCACTAGCTCCCCTTCCCTCCCAGGCGCAATAATGAGTCACCTCCCCCCCACACATGGGCCACCCATTCAAAGCAGGAGTGGGATGAGGAAGGAATGTCTGTGCTCATGAGGAGGCTATGAAGTTCTCCTGCCTCAGTTGCCTTATATCCTCAAGTTTGAGGCAGGAGTCAGAGATCTGGAATCACCTTTTTTTTTTTTTTTTCCTGTGCTCTTCCCCTATATCTCTACCTTCAAAACCAAGAACTAGGGGCTGGAGAGATTGATTAGTGGTTAAGGCACTTGCTTGCAAAGCTAAAAGACCCAGGTTCAATTCCCCAGGACCCACGTAAGCCAGATGTACAAGGTGGCACATACATCTGGAGTTCATTTGCAGTGGCTAGAGGCCCTGGCACACCCATTCTCTCTCTCTCTCTCTCTCAAATAAATAAAAATAAAATATAAAAAAATACTGAGCCAGGCATGGTGGCAAATGCCTTTAATTCCAGCACTTGGAAGGCAGAGGTAGGAGGATCACCATGAGTTCAAGGCCACCCTGAAACTACAGTGAATTCCAGGTCCGCCTGGCCTAGAATGAGACTCTACCTTGAAAAGACAAAAACAAAAAAGAAAAAGAAAGAAAGAAAGAAAAGAAAAAATATTTAAAAACTTAAAAAAAAAAAAAAAAACACAAAAACCAAGAATTGGATATTAGACTCAAGCAATAGGCCTCAATCCCCGGGAGAAAACCAGGAATAGAAGCCAGGAGCTGCCCCCTCCCACCTCCTGAGCCTTTCTTTTGAACCCAGGCAGTTGGAAAAAGAGGCTGCCAAGGTCCCTCCCCCCCAGTCCCTTTCTACTGCTTACCCCACCCAGCCAACTCCAAGACTGTACTTATTTTCCAAGACTGTACTTATTTTAATGGATAATTCAAAACAGACACCAGGGCCGTGCGTGCATTCATCACACTGCTAGGACACGGGGTCCTAGATTTTTACGGTTCCAAGAAAGGCCTGAAAGGGGGAACGAGGGGTGGGAACCTAACATCAATGTAGCCCAAAGGGGTGCAGCAAAGCCAGGAAAAGCAAAGCCCCCCATTCCTGCCAGCACCCAGGCCAGCAGCCCACTGCGCACATTCCTCTGGCCAGGTCTGCTTTGTGGTCAGCCCTGGGGAGAAGCCAGGCTAGGCCATCTCCCAAAATAGTCATCCCAGGTTTCCTTGTCCCAGCCTCCTTAACCTCCATCCTCCGGCTTCACCAAAGGCCCCTTTGATCAGCCTGCTATTCCCTTCCCATAATCCTGGCCTAGACTCCACTAGCCCAGCACCTTCTCTAAGAGGCGACAGGGCCCACCATCTCTGTGTCCTGCCTCAGAGACTCCCCCGGCCTGTTCTCTGAGGAAGAATCAGTTAGATTGCCAACTCGTGTCGCTCCAGGCTATCACGGCTTCTCCAATACACAGGGCTGGACAGGTTCCGGGTTCAGGGTCAGGCCTCTAAGTAGGCCAGAGGGTTTGAGATGGATCAGGGCGAGGACGCTGGAAGGTTTTCATTTCTGTGAAGGTGGCTTAGCAGTGTGAGACTCATCCAAGTGCCAGGCCCTGCTGACAACCTAATCAACGCCCCAGGGTCCTCCTCAGAGAATAAGCAAGGGGAGACATTAAGGCAGGGTGAAGAGATGTCATGTCACCACTTAAAGAGAATGCAGGTTTGGGGGCGAGAGAGATGGCATAGCGGTTAAGGCACTTGCCTGCAAAGCCAAAGGACCCAGGTGTGATTCCCCAAGACCCTTATAAGATAGATGCACAAGGTGTTACATGCATCTGGAGTTCATTTGCATTCCTTCTCTCTGTTTCTCTCTGCCTCTTTCTCTCTCAAATAAATAAATACAAATAAAAATATTAAGAAAAAAGAGGGGGCTGGAGAGATTGCTTAATGGTTAAGGCGCTTGCCTGCAAGGCCAAAGGACCCATGTAAGCCAGATGCACAAGGTGGTGAACGTGTCTGGGGTTCGAATGCAGTGGCTGAAGGCCCTGGTGCATACATTCTCTCCCTCATAAATAAGTAAGCAAATAAATAAATAAATAAATATTTTTTAAAAATCTTTAAAAAAAAAAAAGAAAAAAGCCGGGCATGGTGGTGCACGCCTTTAATCCCAGCACTTGGGAGGCAGAGGTAGGAGGCTCGTCATGAGTTTGAGGCCACCCTGAGACTACATAGTGAATTCCAGGTCAGCCTGAGCCAGAGTGAGACCCTACCTCGAAAAACCAAAAACAAAAAAAAAAAGAAAAAAGAAAGAAAGAAAGAAAGAAAGAAAGAAAGGAAAGGAAGGAAGGAAGAAAGAAAGGAAGAAAGAAAGAAAAGAGAGCTGAAGAGAGATGGCTTAGCAGTTAAGGCAATTGCCTGCAAAGCCTAAGGACCCAGGTACAGTTCACCAGTACCCACATAAGCCAGATGCACAAGGTGACACACATATTTGGAGTTCATTTGCAATGCCTGGAGGCCCTGGCATACCCATTCTCTCTCTCTATCTGCCTCTTTCTTTCTCTCTATCTCAACTAAGTAAATAAAAAAGGAAGAAAAAAATGCTTAAATCTTATTTTTACAAAAAGAGGATACAGGTTTCCTCTCCCTGCAGCCCAGTCCACCACTCACCTTCCCAGACAAAACCATAAAGCCTTGCTCTGCTTTCTGCTTCTACCCCAAACCAGAGGCAGCAGTGGGGTGGATGAGCCAGGCAACCCAAGGTGCTCCTGTTGTTCCCGCTGTCTCAGCCCCCCACCTCGCCCCCGCTCTCCTGGCTTTCCTTCCTGGCATGGTAACAAAACCACCTTTAACCCTTGTTTTAGACCTCTCCATTTGGGGGGGGGAGTGAAGGAAAAGAATGAGGAATTTCACCCCAAATTTCATTCTGAGCGTTTTCCAAAGGATCTCTGCTACTACCACTACCAAGGTGGACGCCAGCCTAACTCTGAACTTTGTAAAAATATATATATTTTATTTATTTACTTGAGAGAGAAAAAGAGGCAGGGAGAGGAAGATAATGGGTGTGCCAGGGCCTCCAGCCACTGCAAGTGAACTCCAGATGCATGCGGCCCCTTGTGCACCTGGCTTACTGGAGAGTCGAACAGGGATCCTTTAGCTTTGCAGGCAAATGCCTTAACCGTTAAGCCATCTCTCCAACCCCTAACTCTGAACTTTAGATGTGGTCTCCACCTGAATTCTGGACCCTCTGTCCTCCCCACACCAGAACACAAATCACCCATGCCTTAAGCAGCAGGATAGAGCCGGGGGTCCAAGTCGAATGGCGCGGTGAGCCCCTGCCTCTCGCTTGCTGTGTGAGGGCAGACCTCCAACTGCCTTCTCTGGATCGGAATTTCCTCATCTGTGACGGTTACCAGAGCTATGAACACTGGACTCCCGGCGTTCCTCGGCGCCCCATGGCACAGGGTAGCGGGACCACTCTGCTTATCTCAGAGCATGTCACTGGCAGAGAAAGAGGAACAAAAACAAGGAGTTCCCATGGTTACGGAGGCCTGGGGACTCAGCTCAGTGGAAGAGCAGGACCCGGGTTCAGTCCTCAGCACCGGCGCAAAGAAGTCAAGCCAGGCACAGTCCACACATCTCTAATCCCAGCACTTAGGAGGCTGAGGTAGGAGGAGCAACATGAGTTTGAGGCCAACCTGGGCTACATGGTGAATTCCAGGTCAACCTAGGCTAGAGTAAGACCGTGCCTCAAAAAAAAAAAAAAAAAAAAAAAAAAATCAAAACACATGGCTTAAAGGACAGCCTAGAATGCAAAACTGGGTAATGAATTCCAAATGAAACCCAGAAGCCTGAGAGGCTGGAGCATTAACCAGAGGTCAAGTCCAAGGGATGGTTTGGCACTTGTCAAAAATGACCTTAAGGGGGCTGGAGAGATGGCTTAGCAGTTAAATGCTTGCCTATGAAGCCTAAGGACCCCAGTTCAAGGCTCTATTCTCCAGGACCCACATAAGCCAGATGCACAAGGGAGCACATGCATCTGGAGTTTGTTTGCAGTAGCTGGAAGCCCTGGCCCTGCCATTCTCTCTCTCTCTCTCCCTGCCTATTTCTGTATCTCTCAAATACATAAATAAATAAAAATATTTTTAAAAATGACCTTAAAGGGCTGGAGAGATGGCTTAGCGGTTAAGTACTTGCCTGTGAAGCCTAAGGACCCTGGTTCGAGGCTTGCTTCCCCAGGACCCACGTGAGCCAGATGCACAAGGAGGCGCCTGCATCTGGAGTTCATTTACAGTGGCTGGAGGCCCTGCCACTTTCTCTGTTTGTCTGTTGCTCTCAAATAAATAAATAAACAAAAAAGTTTTTTTTTTAATGACTTTAAAGGGGGCTGGAGAGATGGCTTAGCGATCAAGACACTTGCCTGCAAAGCCAAAGGATTCAGGTTCAATTCCCCAGGATCCACATAAACCAGATGCACAAAATGATGCAGTGATGCATGCTTCTGCAGTGAGTGTGCAATAGCTAGAGGCCCTGGTGTACCCATTCTGTCACTCTCAAATAAATGAATAAATAAATAAATATTTTTAAAATTACTTTAAGGAGGCTGGAGAGATAACTCAGCAGTTAGTGTGTTTGCCTGCAAAGCCCAATGACCCAGGTTCAATTCCCCAGTACCCACGTAAAGCCAGATGCACAAAGAGTCACATGCATCTGGAGTTCATTTAAGGATGCTGGAGGCCCTAGTGTGCCATTCTCTCTGTCTGTATCTCTTCTTTCTCTCTGTATTTGCAAATGAATAAATAAGAAATGACTTTAAGGAAAATACTGCTCTGTATTCTTCTTATTTTAATCTTTATTTATTTGAGAGAAATAGAGGCAGAGGAAGAGAGAGAGAGAGAATGAACATGCCAGGCCTCTAGCCATTGCAAACAAACTCCAGACACATGCACTACCTTGTGGATCTGGCTTATGTGGGTCGTGAGAAATCAAACCTGGGCTCTTTGGCTTTGCAGGCAAGTGCCTTAACCACTAAGCCATCTCTCCAGCCCTGCTGCTCTGTGTTCTTATAACACCCTACCCTAGGCCTCCCGCAATAACTCATCCTTCTGAAACTGCTGTGAGGACATCAGGAATCAAGTCTTAGTAATCTGTATCTCAACCAGCTAGCCTACTGCCTGGCATTCAAGAAGTGCTCAAGTCTTTTGTTTGTTTGTTTGTTTTGTTTTTGAGTTAGGGTCTCGCTCCAGCCCAGGCTAATCTAAAACTCATGCTGTAGACCCAGGCTGGCCTCAAACTCACAGCTGTCCTCCTAACTCTGCCTCCCAAGTGTTAGGATAAAGGTGTGCGCCACCACACCTGGCTTTTCAATGTCTTTTGAAAAGCAAAGGCATTTGGCTCTGCCACTTATAGGTGAGTGATTCTGGGTAAATTATTTCATCTCTTTTAGTCTCAGTTTCTTCATCGCCATGAACTCATGGTGGTCCTCCTATCTCAGCCTCCCAAGTGCTGGAATTTATGCCTGGCATAAATAAATAATTTTAAAATTCTATAATTAAAAAAATTAAAGCATGAAAGTAAGGTAGGGACTAGTGGGGAAATGAAGGGTGTTAGTGAGAGGGAAACTGTAGGGAATAAGATCAAATACATTATAAGCAAATATGTCAGTAATAAAAAAGTAAACATTCTAAAAATTAATTTGTTATAAGGTGATAAATGCAATGAGAATAAAAGTAGGAGAATGCTTAAATAGTGAATAAGTTCTACTTTTTTATTCTTTTGGTTTTTCGAGGTAGGGTCTCACTCTAGCTCAGGCTGACCTGGAAATCACTATGTAATCTCAGAGCGATCCTCCTACCTCTGCCTCCCGAGTGCTGGGATTAAAGGCGTGCACCACCACACCCGGTCTGAGTTATATCTTAACCCCACTTCTATGATCTGTGTTTTCACATACATTCCCCATGTGACCACAAAACATGGGTTGGAGACTGTTCCCCTCAAAACCATCTCAATTAGGTAGGACTCATTTTTCCCAAACCATAGCAGGAGCTCAGGAGTTGGGCCCACAGCCTACTCCCAACTCAGGGCAGGCTTCACTAGCTTCTGAAGGGTCATGTGGGAGGTGCAGGAGATAGGCTGGTGCCAGAGGAAGTCTGAGCAGAGGTCTGGAGTAGGAAAGAGCTGAGTGTGCAGCCTGACCTGTTGGACAGGAGATGGGGAAGAAGTGGGAGGTGATGCCTGGCGCTGGACTGAATTATAAGGAGGAGGGTTCTAGCTGCCTGACAGGGCTCAAGCAAGGTTGAAGAGAGGAAGAAGTGAGGAAGAAGCATTGAGTCCTGCAAGGAAAGAGGCAGAGGCAGGTGTCTGGGGAAGGCCTGTCCTTGTAGCTTCTCAGGATGCTAAGGCGGGAGGATGACTTGAGCCCAGTTCAAGACCAATCTGCCTAACACAGTAAGACCTCATCTCAAAACAAACAAGAGGGGCTGCAGAAACGACTCAGCGGTTAAGGTGTTTGCCTGTGAAGCCAAAGGATCCACATAAACCAGATGCACAAGGGGGCGCATGCATCCGGAGTTCATTTGCAGTGGCTAGAGGCCCTGGCGTGCCCATTCTGTCTGCCTCTCTTCTACCTCTCTCTCTCTCTCTTCTCCCCTCTCTCTCTCTCTGCTTGCAAATAGACAAACAAACAAACAAGAAGGACTGGAGAAATGGCTCAGGGGTTAAGGCACTTGCCTATGAAACCTAAGGACTTGGGTTTGATTCCCCAGCACCCCCACGTAAAGCCCGATGCATAGAGTGGTGAAAACATAGCGGGGCATAGTGGCCCATGCCTGGGGAGGCTGAGGTAGGAGGATCGCTGTGAGTTCAAGACCAGCCTGAGACTACATAGTGCATTCCAGGTCAGCCTGCGCTAGAATGAGACCCTACCGTGAAGAACCAAAATAAATGAAATAAATAAACAAGAATCAGAGGCACTGGCCTTGGCAGGAGATAAGCCCAACTGGCGGAGCAGCAGGGTGCAAGCAGGAGGGCTCCAGAGGAGGGCGTACTGCAGATGCCTACTGGCACAGGGCGCCAAGTATTTGCCCAATCTTGTTGAGCATCTAAGATAGCCGGACAAGGTAGATATTACTTTTTTAACTTGTATCTATTTGCACGTGTTTGTATGGGTGTGCCAGGGTCTCCTGCTGCCGCAAATGAATACCCATGTGCTTTACGTGGGTGGCTGAGGTATTAAATCCAGGGCCACAAGCTTTGCAAGCAAATACCTTTAGTGGCTACTGAATCATCTCCCTAGCTCCTTTTCTTCTGTGTTTTTGTTTTTGTTTTGTTTTGTTGAGGTAGGGACTCACTCTGGCCCAGGCTGACCTAAATTAACTATGTAGTCTCGGGGTGGCCTTGAACTCACTGCAATCCTCCTACCTCTGCCTCCCGAGTGATAGGATTAAAGGTGTGCACCACCACGCCCGGCTAAATAAAATATTTTTAAAAGGGAAAAATAAAACTTAAAGCTCTGCATGGTGGCGCACACCTTTAATCCCAGCACTAGGGAGGCAGAGGTAGGAGGATCACCTGAGTTCAAGGCCACCCTGAGACTACATAGTGAATTTCAGGTCAGCCTGGACCAGAGTGAGACTCTACATCGAAAAACCAAAAATAAATAAATAAATAAATAAAATAAAAATAAAAAAATAAAATAAAAATATTTATTTATTTGTGAGAGGGAGAGAGAGAGTGGCAGAAAGAGAGCAAGTGGGCACACCAAGGCCTCTAGCCACTGCAAATGAACTCTAGACACATGCACTACCATGTGCATCTGACTTATGGGGGTTCTGGGGAATCAAACCTGGATCCTTAGCTTTGCAGGCAAGCACCTTAACCACTAAGCCATCTCTCCAGTCCTATCTTTCCCTTTCTTGCTGTCCAGTTATCCTTATGGGTTTTCCACTTCTTGGTGTCAACATCACCACCCTCACCTTCAGATGCCAGTTTTCAGGTAGCTGTCTCAGCCTCATCTTCATCTCCCTCCCCCTCTGTCTCTCCTTTATCTACTTCGTTGCTGGGCCTCCCGTTCCCCATTTCTTCATTGGCCTCTCACTAACAGGGATGTCCCTTCCATCTCGGCCTCCTTTGCTTTTGTTTTTTGCTGATCTCAGGGACGGGGACTCCAGGGCTGTGTCTGACAAGCCGAGGCACACTGGCGACTGGATGCTTCCAGTAAGCTGTTAATCAGGGAGGCCCTTGCCAAGGGTCTTGATTCCCCACCAGAACTAGATGGTAAGACCCTGCTGCGGAAGGTACCACATGCTTGGGCTTCAGGACACTTTGCTGAGCTGGAAGCCTCCTCCCTGTTGACCAGCTGTCATGGTGCTGAAAAGAGCTATGCAGCCTGTTCAAGGAGAAATGTCAATAAGGGTTTTAGCCAGCACTGGACCCTTCAAGGTACACGGCTGGCCACCCAGGCTAAATGTGCTCAACCTCACAGTGATCCTGTTACCTCTGCCTCCTGAGAGTGCTGGGATTAAAGGCCTGTACCACCATGTCCGACTCCTAGCAGGTAGGAAGAGGCACCTGGAAGAAGAGAGACCCAGCCACTTACACCTCACACCTGGCAGGTTTCTGAGTTGACAAGCCTTTCACAATCAAGATAGTCTTTTCCCAATCTCTAAAAACCCAAAAATAAAATAAAACAAAATAAAATAAAATGCTATCCAAAACCAAAACATTGCAGATTAAAGAGTCCAAGGCTTGGGCAGGATAACTGATTTGCTCAAGGCCACATAGTTAACAGGTGACAGAAGCCTGCTCAACTCCAGGCTTCTGCACCGCGGAAATTCTGCCCAGACGGCAAGGAACCCAAACCCAACCCAACAGCAAATTCTAGAACCTGCCCAGGAGCTTGTTCCCTGCCATCCAAACAGCCACCACACTACCTAGGGGGAGGTGGCCACCCTAGCTGGGTGAGAGGGGTAGAAAGCTACCTGGCCACCCTACCTGAGGGGATAGGAACACCCCACCTGTGTGTCTCAAGCTCCCTGAACTGTTCAAACACTCACCACTCTATACACTACACACCAGACTAGGGCAAACAGAAATTAGACGGCGGCACCAGCCTTCCTCCCCATCCCTAGCGTTAGCCTTGGCCTTGGCTGCACCAGCTGGGAGCCTGGGAGGGGGGCGGGGCGAGTCTTGGGGGCGGGGCGTCGGGCCCGCGCAGGCGCAGACGGGCCTCCCCGCCCCTCCCCTTCCCCCGGTGGTGGCGGTGCAGAAGACAGGTGACGCAGGCTGCTGCTGAGCGTGGGCAGGCGGGCGAGCCTGTGTGTATCTGTGTGTGTGGTTGCTGGGGCCTCCCTTGAATGGGGGTTTCCTTTCTCTGTTGCTAAGGAAACAAACAGAGGCACTACAACTCGGGCGCGCCAGCAGGCGAAAAGGATCCCCTCACCGTACACGCAACCCCCCAGCTACTTCCAGGAAGGACATCTTCCAGGTGGGGGGACCAAGCGTTGGGGGGGGCCTGAAAACAAGGGCGGGTAGATGTCCTGTTCCGTTAGAAACCGAGGGGTTGTCTAAGACAAGGGACTTTGGTATTATTATTGTTATTTTGTTTATTATTATTATTATTATTATTATTATTATTATTATTATTTGGTTTTATGAAGCAGGCTCTCACCCTAGTCCAGGTTGACCAGAACTCACTGTGTAGCCCAGGTTGGCCTCGATTCTCCTACCCCAGCCTCCTCAGTGCTGGGATTAAAGGCTTGTGCCACCACGCCCAGCAAAGGGACATACTGTGCTAAACTTTGAGTGGCTGGGTTTTGTGGGTAGGCCCTCTTGACGTGATGCAACCAAAAAGCTGGGCATGGTAGTGCATTCCTATAGCCTCAGCCCTTGGGAGGCTGCGGCAGAAGATTGGGAATTCAAGGCCATCCTTGACTATATAAGTAGTACCAGGCCAGCCTGGGCTACATATGACCCTGTCAAGATGCCAGGGTGTGGCTGGAGAGATGGCTTAGCGATTAAAACGCCTGCCTGCAAAGCCAAAGGACTGAGGTTCGATTCCCCAGGACCCACATAAGCCATATGCACAAGGTGGCGCATGTGTCTGGAGTTTGTTTGCAGTGGCTGGAGGCCCTGGTGCACCCATTCTCTCTCTCTGCCTGTCTCTCTCTAATAAATTAAATAACAATAAAATATATTTTTTAAAAAAGATGCCAGGGTGCGGTGATGCACTAGGAAGTAAAGGTAGGAGGATAACAATGAGTTCAAGGTCAGCCTGGAGATATAGAGGGAGTTCCAGGTCAGCAGGACCCTGCGTTTTAAAAAACAAAACAAACAAAAAGGACTGGAGAGATGGCATAGCAGTTAAGGCACTTGCCTGAGAAGCCTAAGGACCCAGGTTTGCTTTCCCAGTACCCATGTAAGCCATATGCACATGGTGACACATGTGTTTGGAGTTTGTTTGCAGTGGCTAGAGGCCCTGGCGCACCCATTTTCTCTACCTCTTTCACTCTCTTAAATAAATAAATAACAATAAAATATTGTAAAAAAAAAAAAAAAAAAAGACCCAGTCAAGAAAGAAGAAAAAGCCAGGTGTGGTGGCGCATGCCTTTAATCCCAGCCAGCACTCAGGAGGCAGAGGTAGGAGGATCACTGTGAGTTCAATGACACCCTGAGACTACATAGTGAATTCCAAGTCAGGGTGGGCTTAAGTAAAACCCTACCTTGAAAAACCAAAAAGGAAAAAGAAAAAAAGGGAGGGAGGGAGGGAGGAAGGAGGGAGGAAGGGAAGGGAAGGGAAGGGAAGGGAAGAGACAGAGGAGGAAGAGGAAGGAGGACACTGACATTGACTTCCCATGGGCAGGCTCCTCCAAGGGCCTTGGAAGGGCCTGTGAGGCCCGGAGGCTCTGGCCTTTGGTTTCAGGGTACATCTGACACTGTCCTGAGCCCCTGCACCCCCCCAAGCTCCTCCAGGCCCCTTCTTAGCAACTGTTTGCTGGCACCTAGGAAAGTGACATTGACTAGAAGGGAGAGAGGGGCTTCCTGAGGGTAAGGAGAAGTGGGGCTGTCAAGGAGAGGGTGTAGGGGCTCCTGGGATAGGGATAGACTGCGTCCGTTTCAACATTCACCTCCTCCGTGCTAGAAAGAGCTGCAGCGCTGAGTCGGGCTATCATCTAGCCAACCCCACCTTTGGAGACCCACATTCGTGCTGCTCCCAGCATAGGCCTCATCCAAGAAGGCCACCTTATGGCCATCTACGTCCAGTAACCCGAGAGCTCACAGGACACCTAGAGAGCACGCCTTACTTTGACCTTGGCCTCTGAGGGGCTCTTCATCACTGTGATAGGTTAAAGCCCTGGAGGAGAAAGATGCTGGGACCCTGGTGGGAGGAGGAGCAGGTCTCAGGAGGTTTCCCTCACAGCCTGGCCCTCAGGCTGCCCAGGGAGGGTTACAGGTGGCCTCTGTTTCCTCTTAGCCGCGTCCCCTCAGGCCTACCCCAGGAGAAGCAAACATGGCGCTGGCTTCCTGGCCTGGGAATGGAGAATGGGCTCTTACATCATGCCCAGCGCCTCTCTTCTCTCCTCGGAGCTTAATGGAGCAGGGTAAGGTTACAGGTGGGGGCACAGGATGGAAGTCCTGGGGTTCAGTGAACACCAGTGTCCTGTAAGCTACCGCCAGGCAGGGTACCTGAGGGAGGTGGGATCGGCAGAAGAGTTCAGTGTCTCAGTGGATGGCTGGATGGGTCAAGAGGGTGGAGGAGAGGTAGACCAGAGAGAGCCGTGGGCAGGATGGGAAAGGGGGAGTAAGAATGGGGAGCGCAAGGAGGCTGGGAAGGAAGTCTGTTGTTAGCAAGGATGGGAACCACATTTGGAGCGCACGCCCTGGAGTGGCTGGACAGGCAGAGAGGCCCAGGAATTGATGAGAGGGGTAACTACTCTGGCTGACGCCATCGTGCCAGCCCCAGATCCTGCTGGGGCAAATATTTACCCGATGACAACTGTTGCTAGGCAGGGAGGAAGGAGGAGCAAGGTCAATCACTAGAGTCTCTTCCAGGCTCCTCCCCATTAGTCACAAAAGACAGTTGGAGGGTGAGCGCCAGCCACAGGCTCTCCAGCCCTCACTCCAACTCTGCAGACTCAGCTATGTCCCTCATGTGCCATACATCTTTGGGGGGCATCTCCCCTCCCATCCCCTCCCATGATCACACTAGCACCAGACCAGAAGGCTGGGTGAAAGGGGATTTAACCCTTATGCTGAAGGGCTTTCCTGACACCCAGACAGTTCTGGGGACTCAAAGCCCGCAAAAAGGTCTCCTTTCCTAATCTACTGCTCAGTAAAAGTGGGAAAGAAGGGGCTGCCAGAAAGTCGGGGTGCCGAGGGTGGAGCCAAGATGTCCAGGGAGAAACTGGGTGGGAAGAGGGAGGAGGGTGCTCCACTGGAGGCCACCAAGGGGAGGACTGCAGGGGCCTTTCCACTCTGCCCCTGGGAAGAAAAGGAGAGGAAGAAGGAAGGGAAGGATGGGGTGTGTCAAATGGAGCCAGATGTGGTCCACGTGATGCAGGCTGTGGCTGGCATGGGCACGACAGGGGAAGGATGTGCCAGGCACCTGGAAAAGATTAGTCAGACCCTGAGAGGGGGGCAGGGGAGAGAACAGCTAGTCCGGGTCCCCTGAGCAGCTGGGGGACAGTCTGAGGGCTCAGGACCTGCAAGGAGGGCTGGTCTAGGGGCATAGGCATAGGGACTGCCTTCTTGAATGTTCCTTAAGGAGACCAACTGACCACTATATGCCCACTGTCCTCAGGGTTGCCCCCTCCCATTTCCCCTGATGATCCAGGGTTTCTGTATGTACAACAGAAGCTCTTGCCAACCCTTCCCGGTGCTGTGGGATGGGGCTCTGGCACAGGACATGCTGGGGGCCTGGCTCAGGGCCCAGCACACAAGAGAGCCATACTGCAAGTTCTTTCCATGCCCACCTCCTCAGGGGGAGGCCTCTGCTCTGTAGGGCAGCTTCTTCCAGGGGTCAGCATTGTTGTCACCCTGAGCCCCAGCCATTCTGGAAATCGGGATGTAGAGATGAGAGGGAAGGGCTGGTAGGATGGCAAGAGGAGGAGACGAGGGCTCCCTGTGTGCCAGTCAATGGTGGTTCTCAAGCATTTGGCCAGAGGGACTCCAGGCACAAAGTCCCCAAGTCCACTGTGGTCCCCATGAGTCTGCTCAGAAGCGGGGAGAGATGGGTAAGGGATATCCCCATGAAATAAGCACAGAGACCAAAACTAGCCCAAAGGAGGGACTTTCCACCATCACCGGTACAACAAGGGCACAAGCCCAGAAAGGAGGCGGGGAACCCGAGGCAGCAAGGTAGAGCTCAAGAGTGAGCCACAGCTGGGACCAGACCTATGGAGACAGAGCCCAGGGCGCTGCTGGAGAGCAAGTCCAAGCTGGCAACCAAAAGGCTGTTGTTTTCCAAACTCCCATTGGAAAGTTTGAAAAATACACATGGAGATATGACTCACTACCCCTCCCCAAGGCCCCCTTTCCTGGTTTCTGACATTTCTCTCCCAAGAGTTAATTCAAAGCACATTCTCACAGAAACCAAAGCTTGAGGAGGGAGGGCAAAGAGCTGGGCTGCACTAGGCTGAGAGGCGCCTGGGAGAGGAGGGGCTGGATGTGGAAGTGTGCACTGGGCGGGCGGGTGGGCTAGGGCGCTGCAATAGGCCACCATGGAACTGCCCTGGAACTAGCGCGTGGAGGAGAGTTCTTGCTTCACTTGGACACTGTAGGGTGAATGGAAGCAGAAGGCTTCAGTCTCAGGACAATCAGCAAGCCCAGTGGTGAGACAAGAATAAACCAACCAGGCGTAGTGGCGCACGCCTTTAATCCCCGCACTCGGGAGGCAGAGGTAGGAGGATCGCCATGAGTTCAAGGCCAGCTCGAAACTACATAGTGAATGCCAGGTCAGCCTGGGCTACAGCGAGACCCTACCTCAAAAACAAACAAACAAACAAAAAAATATTTGAAGAGAGAGGAAATGGGTGCACCAGGGCCTCTTTCCACTGCAAACAAACTCCAGACACATGCATCTGGCTTTGGCTTTACATGGGTACTGGATTTTCGAACCTGGGCCATTTGGCTTTGCTAACAAGTGCCTTTTTAACTGCTGAACCATCTCTCCAGCCCCTTTATTTATTTATTTATTTATTTTTTTGTTTTTTGAAGTAAGGTTTTCGCTCTAGCCCAGGCTGACCTGGAATTCACTATGTAGTCTCAGGTTGGCCTTGAACTCACAGTGATCCTCCTACCTCTGCCTCCTGAGTGCTAAGATTAAAGGTGTGTGCCACCACACCCGGCCCCTTTTAAAAACTTATATATATATGTACATGTGTGTTCATGCTATAGGGTCTCTTGCTGCTGCAAACAGACACTACAGATGCATGCACCACGTTGTATCCAGCTTTATGTAGGTGCTGGGAAATCAAACTGAGCTGACAGGCTTTGTAAACAAGTGCCTTTAAGTGCTGAGCCATCTCTGGAGCCCCTTACACTAGCCCAGGCTGGCCTCAAATTCATGGTACTCCTTTTATTTCAGCCTTTGAAGTGTGGAATGCTGGGATTAAAAGTGTGAGCCACCAGGCCTGACTACTGTGAACGTCTGATCCTGCCTCCACTCCCAAATACCTAAATTGCAGGCATATACCACTGTTCCTGGCTTGAGATGGAGTTTTCAAAAATTTGAGAGAGAGCGAGGTAGAGGAAGGAAGAGAAAGAGAGAGAGCATGGAGTATGGGCTCACCAGGGCCTCCAGCTATTGCAAACAAATTCCAGATGCATGCACCACTTTGTGCATCTGACTTTATGTGGGTGCTGGGGATTGAACCCAAGCGGCGAGTGTCTGTAAATGCTGAGACATCTCTCCAACCCCTTTTTTTTTTTTCAATCTCACCCAAAGCAATTCTCCTGCTTCAGCCTCCTGCGGGCTGGGATTACAGGGCCCCCAAATCCTATGGTTCTTTTTTTTTTTTTTTTTTTTTTTTTTTTCAAGGTAGGGTCTCACTCTAGCCCAGGCTGACCTGGAATTCACTATGAAGTCTCAGGGTGGCCTCAAACTCACAGTGATCTTTTTCTTACTTCTGCCTCCCAAGTGCTGGGATTAAAGGCATATGCCACCACATCTAGCTCTTTTTAAATTAATTAATTTATTTATTTTTGAGACATCCTCTCACCCTAACCCAGGCTGTTCAGGAATTCACTGCAATCCTCCTGCCCTAGCCTCAAAGAGTGATTCAGAGTTAGTTACCACATGCGCCTCAGTCCTGTGGTTTGCAGAACACCCCTCCCCTGAGTTTCACCTGGCTTTTGTCTCATCAGCTTCACCCCTCTCAACCTTTACCCATCTCCTGCCTCTGCCCATCTTTTCTCCTCCCTGAACCTCAGCAATGATCTTTCCAAAAAGAAAGCCTCTTCATGTCTCTACAAGACCTCAAACTGACGATGGATTCTCGCCATATTTGGGGTAGAGTCCAAATTCCTTGATCTGGCTTGCAAGGCCATCTGTGAGCCAGGCTCTTCCTGTACCACTAGCTTTATCACTGGCCATCGAAATACCAGTCATCCTGGCCTCTCTTATTTCTTCTTCTTTGATACAGAAAGAGAGAGAGAGAGAGAAGGAGAGAATGGGTGCATCAGGGCCTCCAGCCATTGCAAATGAACTCCAGATGCATGCACCCCCTTGTGCATCTGGCTTACGTGGGTACTGGGGAATCAAACCTGAGCCCTTAGGCTTTGCAGGCAAACACCTTAATCTCTAAACCATCTCTCCAGCCCTCTTGTTTCTTCTAAACTAACCTTCCAGGACTCAGCACATCCCGTCCTTAGCCAGACACCCTATCCATCCTCAAAGCTTGGCTCAAAGAGCCATGAAGTCTGGCTCTCTGGAGTCTCCATTAAGCCTGCAACATCTGTTATCACAAACAGTAATGCTGCCTGTTTACACACCTTCCTGTGAGGGCACCTCCTGGAGCGTTGAGTTTGGGCGGGCCTGGACCTCTGTCCGGTCCCCAGCACTTGGCACAGGTCCTAGTATATGGCAGGAACTCGGGGCTCATCTGAGCTCAGCACCCTCATGTGACCCTCATGAAGCAGCACCCTCAAGGTGCTCCATGTCTCCCTCTTCTCTCCCTGTACTCTGCTCTCCATCTCCTTCCAGTCTCACCTTCCTCCTGTGTGCCCCACCTTCCGTGCCTTCTTCCTTTGGAGTGCTGCAACTAGGCCTCGCTCCACACCCAACCTGGGTGTGCTCACAATGGCAAAAAGTTACAAGAGCTACTTATATGTCAGGGCTTGTTCCAGGTGCTTCCCATGGAACCACTGCTCATTTGATTCCCAGTAAAAGTTAAAACAAAACCCAGAGGTCGGCTCAAGAACCTAACTTGTCTGATGGTTCAAGATCGAGCTGGGCAAGTTATAACTCCATAGTTACCATGGGTAAAGGAGATGGCGCATATGCTAGATCTTCAATAAATGTTTATAGAGAGAAGAAATGACACAATTGCCTACGTTTACAGCAGGTCCTATCACTAGTAAAATATTATCTCCAGGCAGCCATGGGAGGTGAGTGTGAGTAAGGAATTATTCTCATTTTATAGAAGACTCTGAATGAGTGGAGAGGGGTGGCTTCCGGCCACACAGATGGTAATAGGCTCCTGTCTAAACTACCTCTGGGGCTAGGCAGAAAGGTCCTTTGTGGCACAGGGCAGAGAAGCTGTCTGCCTTTTTATTTGATAGAGGGAAAGAGGGAGAGAGAGAGAATGGGCGCGCCAGGGCCTCCAGCCACTGCAAACTAACTCCCATCGCATGCACTCCCTTGTGCATCTGGCTTACTTGGGTCCTAGAGAATTGAACCGGGATCCTTTGCAGGCAAACACCTTAACCACTAAGCCATCTCTTCAGCCCAAGAACACATGTTTAATATGCTCAGTGCTCTAGGTTCTATTCCAGTAACACACATGCACACACACACACACACACACACACACACACACACACCACGCGCGCGCCAGTGGTCTGTCTTAGATATGTTGGTAGTAATCATTTAGGATGAAACTGGAGAAATTATTTTAACTACATATTTTTAATTTTTTGTTTTTATTTATTTATTTATTTGAGAGCAACAGAGGCAGAGAGAGAAAGAGGCAGAAGCTGGCTGTTGTGGTGCTTTAATCCCAGCACTCAGGAGGCAGAGGTAGGAGGATCATCATGAGTTCGAAGCTACCCTGAAACTACATAGTGAATTCCAGGCCAACCTTGAATAGAGTGGGACTCTACCTTGAAAAAACAAAAATAAATAAATAAATAAATAAATAAATAAATAAATAAATAAATAAGGAAATAAAAGAAAGAAAGAGGCAGAGAGAGAATGGGTGCCCCAGGGCCTCCAGCTACTGCAAACGAACTCCAGATGCATGTGCCACCTTGTGCATCTGGCTTACGTGGGTACTGGGAAATCAAGCCTCGAACTGGGGTCCACAGGCTTCACAGGTGAGCACTTAACTGCTAAGCCATCTCTCCAGCTCAAAACTGGAGAAATTTTTAAAATTTAAATATTTATTTATTTGAGAGAGATAGACAGAGACAGAGTATGGGCGTAATATGGCAGAAAAGGAGCTAAAAGTTGAACTGATTTACTGAGTTACTGTAAGAGTTAATTTGTAGAAGCTTCTTGCCACTGTAAAAGAGCTACCACAATGCACACTAGCATGTATTTATTTGAGAGAGAGAAAGAGAGACAGATAAACAGAGAATGGGCCAGGGCCTCCAGCCACTGCAAACGAACTCCAGACGCATGTGCCACCTTGTGCATCTGGCTTTATGTGGGTCCTGGGAATCGAATCTGGGCCCTTAGGCTTTGCAGGCAAGAACCTTAACCACTGAGCCATTTCTCCAGCCCATACTGGCTTTTATGTAGATATTGGGGAACTGGACCCTGCCGGTCATGCTTTGCACCTTTAATCACTGAGCCATTTCTCCAACTGGAGAGTGGAGAAATTTTCAGTACAGAACACCTTAATCTGACATTCTACAAATGAAGAAGCTGAGTTGGAAGTGGGAGTTATAACATGGCTGTTAGTGAGTGTTTACACGGCCGAGTGTTGTTCTGAACAGTGACAGTTCACGTGACCCTCACCACAGCAAGGACCACGAATGGGCCTGGGATCCAAACCCTACGGCCAGCCGCTCCACAGCCCACATTTTCAACCTTGACCCCATGGCCATCAAACCTAAAAGTTGCAAAGGGCAGATGATGGGGCTTGGCCAAGATCCTGGGGCCCTTCTGGGCAGAAAAGTTAGAGCAGGTGAAAGCTGGGTGGAGAGGCTGCAGCTTTAAGTCCCGGGACTCCAGCCTCTCCCTGGGGCAGAAGGCACTGGGTAGTGTACTGGGTGAAGGGAAAACCTTGCCCAGGGTCCTCCCTCAACTTCTTTCCCAAGGAGCCCTGACCCGCCCAAGGGCTAATTCATGCAGCTCCTGTCCTAATTGTCTATCACAAAGAGGCCATTAAGCTCAATTAGGGAAGTCAGTGCTAATTAGAGTTGGGCTATCCACAGCCTCTAGGCATTCCCCCACACCACCCGTTCAGGAACTTGCCACCCACCTCCCCTCATACCCAGAGAGACCTTCTACAGAGATAGAGCAGGTTGCAAGTTCATACTCCTTATGTGCTCTTCAAGGGTCGCCGACTAAGCAACTTGGTCCCTCTCCCACCTTGATAACACATGGGAGGTGTCTCCTGGCCCATTAATAGGACCTTTCTTCCATGACAATAGACTTGTCCTTATCAAGTCTGTCTTCTCTCACTGGGCTCAGAGAAGGTGGTATTTTCTTTCTTTCTTCTTTCTTTTTTTTTTTATTTTTTTTTTTAAAAATATTTTATTTTTATTTATTTGAGAGAGAGAGAAAGAGACAGAAATAGGCAGGTAGAGAGAGAGAGAATGGGTGCGCTAGGGCCTCCAGCCACTGCAAACAAACTCCAGATGCATGTGCCCCCTTGTGCATCTGGCTTACAAGGGTCCTGGGGAGTCAAACCTGGGTCCTTTGGCTTTGCAGGCAAGCTCCTTAATCGCTAAGCCATCTCTCTAGCCCTTTCTTTCTTTTTTTTTTTTTTTTTTTTTTTTTTTTTTGGTTTTTGCAGGTAGGGTCTCACTCTGGTTCAGGCTGACCTGGAATTAACTTTTCTTGGCCTCGAAGAGTGCTGGGATTAAAGGCACCATGCCCGGCTTGAGAGAGAGAGAAAAAGGCAGAGAGAGAGAGAGAGAGAGAGAGAGAGAATGGGCACGCCAGGGCCTCCAGTCACTACAAATGAACTCCAGATGCATGCACCACCTTATGCATCTGGCTTACATGAATACTGGGGATTGAAACTGGGTCCTTAGGTGTCACAGACAAGTACCTCAACCACTAAGCCATCTCTCCAGCCCCTCTTTTTAATTAATATATTTATTTATTTATTTGAGAGAGAGAAAGAGAATGGGCATGCCAGGGCCTCCAGCTGCTGCAGATGAACTCCAGATGCATATGCCACCTTGTGCTTCTGGCTTTCATGGGTCCTGGGGAATCGAACCTTTGGCTTTGCAGGCAAGTGCCTTAACTACTAAGCCATTTCTCCAGCCCTAGTCCCTCTTTTTTTTTTTTTTTTTTTTGAGAGACAGAGGAAGACAGATAGAGATGGTAGGCACGCCAGCAGCCTCTCAGCTGCTTCGAACAAAATCCAGATGCATGTGCCCCTTTTTGGTCAAGTGCGGCATTGTGCCCTTGCGTCACTTTGAATCTGGCTAAACGTGGGACCTGGAGATTGGAACCATTGGAGATTGGAACCAGGGTTCTCAGGCTTAGGAGGCAGGCACCTTAACCCCTAAGCCATCTCTCCAGCCCTAACCCCTCTTTTTAAAAAATATTTTATTTAGAAAAAAAAAAAAAAGGCCGGGCGTGGTGGCGCACACCTTTAATCCCAGCACTCGGGAGGCAGAGGCAGGAGGATCGCCGTGAGTTCGAGGCCAGCCTGGGCCAGAGTGAGACCCTACCTCAAAACAAAACAAAACAAATATATATATATACATATATATATAATTTATTTATTTAGAGAGGGAAGGGGAATGTGCAGATGTATGCATCATTTTGTGCATCTGACTTATGTGGATACTGGGGAATCGAACGTGGGTCCTTAGGCTTTGCAGACAAATGCCTTAACCACTGAACCATCTCTCCAGCCCTCTTTTCGGTATTTTGAAGACAGGGTCTCACTCGAGCCTAGGTTGACCTGGAACTCATTCTGTTGTTCCAGAGGTAGCGATCCTCCTACCTCTGCCTCCTGAGAGCTGGGATTAAAGGCATGCGCCACCATTCCCGGCTGACCTCATATCTTATGTCCAACAAAACAAAGGTGAGATCTCACCTCCATGACTCCTTGAATTGTGCACCTTCTTCCTCATGCCACACTGGGCTACACTGTCCCAGCTTTTTTTGTTTGTTTGTTTTCGAGGTAGGGTCTCGCTCTAGCCCAGGCTGACCTGGAATTTACTATGTAGTCTCAGGCTGGCCTCAAACTCACAGCAATCCACCTACCTCTGCCTCCCTAGTGCTGGGGTTAAAGGTGTGCACCACCACACCTGGCATAGACTGTTCCATCTTATCTACTTCTCTTCCTCTGTTGATTGGCCTGCCTGCCCGCCTGAGACCTTGAAGCCATTCAAGTCTTTTCTCGATTAAAGAATTTATGTAGTCTGCAGGCAGGAGTCCAAGTTCACTCTTCCATTAACTCTATGACCTTGAAAAAAATTCACTTTCCTTTCTATGAAGCTTAGTTTCCACACCTGCAAGACAAGAGAATCAGACTAGGATAATTTTTAATAAAATATTTTATTTATTTATCTACTTGAGAGAGAAAGAGGTAGATGAGAGACACAGAGAGAATGAGCATGTCAGTCTCCAGCAAACTCCAGATGCATGTGCCACCTTGTGTATCTGGTTTATATTGGGGATACTTGGGAATTGAACCTGGGTCATTTGGCTTTGCCGGCAATCACCTTAAGTGCTAAACCATGGCTTTTCTGTTTTCTGAGTCTTCCTAAGCATGGTTATAGCACACTAGCCTGGATTCTAATCTTGACTCTACCATTCATACCCCATTTATGTCACCATGGGCCAAGGGCGAAAGTTTTCTGTCTTGTCAAGTGGGACCATAGTGACTTCACAAGGCTGTTGTGAGCAAGGAGAGGTGCATGTGTGCAGCAGAGTGCTTAGCCCTTGCTCCAGCTCCGTTCCTTTCCCAGTACAGAGCAGAGCAGAAGCCCAGAGACCAGGGTTGGGCAGCATGTAGGAACCACAGGGCATCCGGTCCCCAGCAGCAGGTCCCTCCACAGCCTTCCTTTCCCTGTGGTGAATCACTGCACACAGACCCTGGGGACCCAGGAGTCCCCAGCTTGCCACAAACACCGCCGTTGTCATGGAAACAGGGGCTCCTCTTTCCCTCTTGCTGATTGATTCACTGCATCAGCTCCCACGCAGTGGTTCCTCACTCACTGATTGACTCAAGCACCTAGCGTTTCAGGTTTCATGTCCCTAAGAGCTGCGCTCTCCTTGCAGTTCTGAAGGTCTGTGTCCCCAGTCCCAGGCTGGCCCTCTTATTTATTTATTTATTTATTTATTTTTCGAGGTAGGGTCTCACTCTAGCCCAGGCTGACCTGGAACACACTATAGTCTCAGGGTGGCCTCGAACTCACAGCGATCCTCCTATCACTTCCTCCCAAATGCTGGGATTAAAGGTGTGAGCCACCATGCCCAGCTCTGGCCCTCCTTTAAAAAAAAAAAAAAAAAAAAAAAGAAGAAGAAGAATATTTTATTATCTGTGAGGAGAGAGAATGGGCGCACTAAGGCCTCTTGCCATGGAAAATGCTCTCAAGATGCATGCACCATTTTGTGCATCTGCTTTTACATGGGTTCTGGGGATTTGAACCTGGGCCATCAGGCTTTGCAAGCAAGTGCCTTTAATCAGCTGAACCATCTCCCCCGTCCCAGGCTTGCCCTTTCTCCGGGGATCCCCAACTCTCTTCCTGGGTTCCCCATGTGGGACGAGTAAGAGTGAGCCCTGGATGTCTGTGGCTTGACTTGGCCCTCAGGACCTCAGCCTTTCTGAGCCAACTGAGAACCCTCAGAGAGAGGAACAAGATCAAACGCAAGGGAGGTGGCCAGAAGAAGAGACAGACGGGGGCTGGCACCACCTGCTGGCGAGGTCCGGGAGCAACCGGGCCTTCTTACCAGCCAGCCATGGCTGGCTCTTTCCAGGTACAGCCATCCACATCATTTTTAAAAATATATATTTTCCAGCATTCAGGAGGAAGAGGTAGGAGGATCACCATGAGTTCAAGGCCACCCTGAGACTACATAATGATTTCCAGGTCAGCCTGAGCTAGAGTGAGACCCTTCAGAAAAAGACAGAAAACGAGAGAGGGAGAGTGGGCGCGCCAGGGCCTCTAGCCTCTGCAAACAAACTCAAGATGCATGCGCCACCTTGTGCATCTGGCTTATGTGGGTCCTGGGGAATTGAACCGGGATCCTTTGGCTTTGCAGGCAAATGCCTTAACTGCTAAACCATCTCTTCAGCCCCTATCCACATCATTTGTTCATTCATACACACACACACACACCCCTCATGGAAAAAAATAGAGAGTGCCTGCTAAGGGGAAGTGGGCAGACAGCATAGATCCAGGTTCCTACCCAGCCTGAGAAAAGAACATGCCTCCCTGAGAAAAGCTGATTAAATAACCCTGAATAATCACAGCCAACAGAGCCCAGCCTGGTACCTCACACCTATAATCCCAACATTTGGAAGGCTGAGGCAGGAGGATTGCTATGAGCTTGAGCTACATCAGGAGTTCTAGGCCTACCAGGATTACAGAACGGGTCCTAATCTCAACAATAAAAATACTCAATATTTTCTGCAGCTAGTTAAATCCACCAGGTTCCCTCCTCATGGGGCCCAGTGTACAATGGCTGCAAACAGCAACCTGTTGCTTGTATAAGTTGCCCTAAGGAACCCTGGAGCCAGGTGTGTGGTGACTACCCGTATTTCAGATCTCATGCTATCCTCAATCTAGGCTTCAGACAGCCATGTGGGGTGCCTTTGGGAAGTCCCTGGGCACAGTGGCTAAGTCACCAGGCTGCAGACAGAGAGCATGTGACTGAGGCCCTGAGTAGGGCCAAGTTCAAGTTTCCTGGCTGTCAGAAGATCCACATCTCAAAAAAGTGGGACCAGGCCAAATGACCGAATGGGTGCAATAGTGGCATGTTTGTGATGGGGGAAACCCAGTGCTCTCTAATTGGACTGGAAGTGTACTCTATGGGAGGGAACACAAGCCTGGTACTGAAAACCTAATCAAAACCCTATGATGGGGGACGTCATGAGTCTTAGGAGTGTAACACCTGCTCTGGTCTGGCTAAATACATACATATGCTCACCAAACTGCCCTCTAAGCACTTTACTTAATGTTTATACCTATATATTAATGTTACCCTCACTTTTAGTTAGAGAAGCTTCTCTTTTCAGATGGTGGTGACCTCTGGGATGACCTAAAAGGCACCATAGTGCTGAGAAGTGACAGACGAGTGCTCAGCACTGAAACATCTCTATCACACCCTCCACAGCTCAGGGTCCATTTGGAAGAGGTGGTGGAAAAATGCAAGAGACAAAGGAAGGGTAGGACTGCTTACAATGCAACTGTCCAGACAGAAATTGGCCTTGATACCTCACAGAGCCCAGCAATACCTTTACAAAAGCTTCATAATAGGTGGAAAAGATGATGACATCAAAATAAAAGGAGACTAATGGAGAGAGGGAGGGAATATGATAGAGAGTAGATTTGTGAAGGGGAAAGTGGGGAAGGGGAGAGAATTATGGTTTATTATCTGGAAGCATGGAAGTTGTCATTAAAACAAATAGGGTTGGGCTGGAGAGATGGCTTTGTGGTTAAGGCGCATGCCTGCAAAGCCTGAGAACCCCGGTTCAATTCTCCAGGCCCCACGTAAGCCAGATGCACAAGGGGGTACATGCATCTGGAGTTTGTTTGCAGTGGCTAGAGGCCCTGGCATGCCCATTCTCCCTCTCCCTCTTTCCCTCTCTCTGTCTCAAATAAATAATAACTTTTTTTTAAAGTGGGGTTTGGGGTTTCCCTGTTTTTCTGGAACCCCCCTCTTGCCTCCTTGAGCAAGAGCTCTTCATTTCTTCCTTTTCTTAACTTCTGCACTTCCCCATTTCTGGGAACCCCAGGCCTGCCTCTTGGGTAGGAGCTCTGTCGTCCTTCTTCAAGCTCTATCTATGATAAAATCTCTAAACTTGGGCTGGAGAGATGGCTCAGCACTTACGGTGCTTGCCTTCAAAGCCTAAGAACTGGAGTTTGACTCCCCAGTACCCAAGTAAAGCCAGGTGCACAAGGTGAGCCATGTGTTTGGGGTTCATTTGTAGTAGCAAGCCCATTCTCTATCTACCTCTTTTCTCTCTCAAACAAATAAATAAAATATTTTTGTGAAAAAGATCTCTAAACTTAACAAAAGCTTGGGGGGGGGGAGTTGGAGAGATGGCTCTGCAGTTAAAGGTGCTTGCCTTCAAAGCCTACGGACCAGAGTTTGATTCTCCAGTACCCATGTAAAGACAGGTGCATAAGGTGGCATATTGTCTGCAGTTCATCGGCAGTGTCAGGAAGCCCTAACCTCTCCTCTCTCTCAATTTGCTTGTAAATAAATAATTTTTTTTGGCCTTTTTAGAAGTAAGGTCTCATTCTAACCCAGGCTGACGTGGAATTCACTATGTGGTCTCAGGCTGGCCTCAAACTCATGGCAATCCTTCTACCTCTGCCCCCCCGAGTGCTGGGATTAAAGGCGTGTGCCACTATGCCTAGCTCAGCCTTTTTTTTTTTTTTTTAAGTTTTACTTTTTGGTTTTTTTAAGGCAGGGTTTCGCTCCAGTCCAGGCTCACCTGGAATTCACTATGTAGTCTCAGAGTGTCCTTGAACTCAAGGCAATCCTCCTACCTCTGCTTCCTGAATGTTGAGATGAAAGGCATGTACCATCACGCCCAGCTCCCTTTTTTATTTATTTATTTATTTATTTATTTATTTATTTATTTATTTATTTATTTATTATTTAAGAGAGTGATGGCTTGGCCGTTAAGGTGCTTGCCTTTGAAGCCTAAAGACCCAGGTTCTACTCCCAGTACCCACGTTAGCCAGACGCACAAGGGGGTGCATGCGTCTGGAGTTCATTTGCAGTGGCTGGAGGCCCTGGTGCGCACGTTCTTTCCCTCTCTGCCTCTGTCTCTCTCTCCAGTGGAGAGCTGAGGTGGCTCATGCCTGCTAGTGACAGCCTGTTACTCATGTTACAGTCGACCACAGGGACAGAATCTTCATCCCTGGAACTGGCAATTGCTACAAACCTGAGCTTCTTTCCTTCCTGGTTATTAAACACTTGCCAGCATAGCACTATTTTACATTCCACTGCCCTCACTTTACAGAAGAGAAAACCGAGGGTCAAAGATGAACTCAGAGATGGCTCAGCAGTTAAGGTACTTGCCTGTGAAACCTCAGGACCCAGGTTCGACTCTCTAGAACCCACGTAAGCCAGATACACATGGTGGAGCATGCACCTGGAGTTCATTGGCAGTGGCTGGAGGCCCTGGCACACTCATTCTCATGCTCTCTCTCTCTCTCAAAAAAAAAAAAAAAAAAAAAAAAAAAACTTGGAACCAGGCATAGTGGCGCACGCCTTTAATCCCAGCACTCGGGAGGCAGAAGTAGAAGGATCACCATGAGTTGGAGGCCACTTGAGAATACAGAGGGAATTCCAGGTCAGCCTGGGCTAGAGTGAGACCCTACCTCAAAAACCAAAATAAATAAATAAACAAAAACTTAGGACTGGAGAAATGGCTTAACGGTTAAGGCGTTTGCCTGTGAAGCCCAAAGGACCCAGATTTGATTCCCCAAGACCCACATAAGCCAGATGCACAAGGGGCACAAGCATCTGGAGTTTTTTTTTGCAGGGGCTGGAGGCCCTGGCAGGCCATTCTCTGTCTCTCTTCTCTCTCTGTGTGCTTGCAAATAAATGAATTAAAAATTTTTTTAAAACGGGTAGTAATGAACCCTAGGGGTGTAATGTCTGCTGGTGTCTGGCTAAATGTATATACTATGCTCACCTAACTGCCCAGTAAGCACTTCTCTTAGTGTTCATACCCATATATTAATGCTACTCTCACTTTGGGTTAGAGAACCTTCTATTTTCAGATGGTGGTGACACTGGGGTGACTCAGAGGGCACCAAGGTGCTGAGAAGTGACAGAGGAGTGTTCAGCACTGAAACATCTCTAACACACCTTCCAAAGCTCAGGGTCTATTGCAGAAGAGGTGGCAGAAAGAATGTAAGAGCTAAAGGAAGGATAGGACTCCTTACAACGTGCTCCTCCAGACACAAAATGGCCTGTATATCCATGACCTTGCAGTGCCTGACACTATCATAATAGGAGGAAAAGATCATGACATCAAAATAAAAGAGAGACTGATTGAGAGGGGGAGGGGATATGATGGAGAGTGGAGTTGCAAAGGGGAAAGTGGGGGGAGGGAGGGAATTACCATGGGATATTGTCTACAATTATGGAAGTTGTCAATAAAAAAATAAAAAATATAACTCCTGAATATTTAAATTTTTATATTTTAGTTTTTCAAGGTAAGGTTTCACTCTAGTCCAGACTGACCTGGAATTCACTAAGGTGGCCTCAAACTTACGATGATCCTCCTACCTCTGCCTCCCAAGGGCCGGGATTAAAGGCATACACTACCACGCCCAGCTTCTCCTGTTTTATTTTTCTTCACAGCAATTTTCACTGCCAGAAAGGACATGGCCTACTTGCTTGTCCTGCCTGACCAGTCCACAGGAGCCTGGCTCTGTGCCAGGAGGGGCCTTGCCCTTTTTGTCCCTGTGTCTACAGTAGTGTGGACACAGCAAGCGTTCAATCTCTACGTACTTGATGAAAAGTTTTCAGACTTTATTAGGTAAAAATAATTCCCTTGCAGGCTTAGGCTAGCTGTACACAAATGTCTGTTTCCTTCACATTTCCCCTGAATGCTCTCTCAGGGACTCAAGGGGGCCCCTGGCCAGGAGGGCAGTGTGGGCAGCTGGATGTTCTCGGGTTTTCTTTCTGAATCTGGAAGACTGGTGCTCTTCTCACCTGTTGGTCATGTGTTGGATGTCCTGCCAAAAGCTGAGAGCCAGCTGGAAGCTAAAGACCACACCTAAGGAGTGTGGGGCACCTGGCTGGGCAGGGAGGAGGAGGCACCTGGGCCCTGGTAGTCCAGCCCAGGCACAAGCAGCTTCTGGTAGCGGGTCTACAGCTCCACCTGGTGGCCGCACACATTCCCTGCTCCAGGGTCTATGAATTCACGCCCTAACCATGAAGCTTCCCTGGCCAGCTCCACTGCTCCAGTGTTCTCCTCCCTGCCAGTGAACCCCTGCTCATCCCCTAGGGACCCCACCAGATACATATGCTTCAACTGAAGGTCTCCCCAGATTTCTCTGGCTTTCTTTCTTCACTACGTCCATGGCCGCCAAGCACGCCTCAGAGTCACTGTTTACCTCTGGGGTCTTGACTCCGGAGTCAGACAGCTCTTGTTTTGAAGAGTGTCATCTCCACTGACCTGGGCAAGTGCTTTAACTGCTCTGAAGCAGAAGGAGCAAGTCCTGCCTCCAACAAAGATTGCATATCAAATCTGAAGTCCATGAGGAACACCTGCCCCAAACCAGCCCTCTGGAAATGGCCAGTCCCTGCCCACCCATCCCCCAGGAGTCCCAAGGGAGCTACAGGACCCGGGCTGCCCTGGGCCCAGTGGGGATGGAAGAATCCCACACCGCCTTCCACTGCAGCTCCACCATCCTGCACAAGGTGCTTGACTCCGCACATTCTCTGCAGGGAGGGATTCACCTGTGCGCACCCGGCTGCTCTCTCAAGAGTCCCTCCTAGCGCCTCACTCAGTGCCAGTCCCAGAAAAGACCCTCTGGGACAACCTACATGTTGACTGCCACCCTGTCCCAGGAGACCACCCAGTCCCCTCCCTCACCCAGCCCAGAAACCAGAGCTGGCACTACTGGGTGAGGAATCTAGGGACCAACTGTCACGGCTCCAGTGTCACTGCCTCCTGGATGTCTGGGCTCAGCCCCCGAGTCCCAGAGGGCCCTGTCAGCCAGCTGTCGGGTGAGGGGTGGGGGGTGGAGGGCTTTGCACCAGTCCCCGGGTCCCTGGAGCTGTTCTCCCTGGTGACATCAGACAGGGCAGTGCTAGGCAATCCCCAGGAAGGAATGGAAGAGACGGACCCATCCAGGCCTTTGGACGCAGTCAGAGGCTCAGCAAAAGAAAGGACCCAGTGACCCACTCTCTCCAACAATCTCTGTAGCCCTCCAGTCCCCACCGGTGGTTTTACCCTCAGCCAGGTCCTCACTGAACGAGTTCTCTAGGCCATGTAGGCCAGTCCCTGTGCCTCCACGAGGGCAAGAATCAAGTCTGATATTCCTTGTACGTGATGTGCAGAATTTTACCCAGTACAGTCTCATGAATTAAAATTAGGAAGTTGAAACCAGGAGTGGTGAGGCACGCCTTTAATCCTGGCACTCAGGAGGCAGAGGTAGGAGGATCGCCAAGAGCTCAAGGCCACCCTGAGACTACATAGTGAATTCCAGGTCAGCCTGAGCTAGAGTGAGACCCTACCTTGAAAAACCAAAAGAAAAAAAAAAAATTAAGAAGTTGAGTACATTCCAGCAAGTGACAGAAAACTGGGTGACATTCAGCAGGAAGGAGAGTGGCTAGAGGAGCCGGGCAGACTTCCCACAAGGAAGGGATATTAAGGAAAGAAAATAGGCTACGTGTACAGGCATAATGCTGTAATCCCACTATTTGGCAGACGGAGGCAGGAGTTCAAGGCCAGTGTCAGCTACATAGGAAATTTGAGGCCACTCTGGGCTGCAGGAGACCCATACTCAAAACGAAACGGAAAACCAAAACCCCATAGAATATGGGGAGGGAGCTGGGCGTGATGGCGCATGCCTTTAATCCCAGCACTCAGGAGGCAAAGGTAGGAGGATTGCTGTGAGTTCAAGGCCACCATGAGAATACAGAGTGAATTCCAGGTCAGCCTGGGCTAGAGTGAGACCCTACCTCGAACCCTCCCCCCCAAAAAAATATATGTGGGGAGGAGGCTAGGCTGACTTGGGCAGAAGGAGGCATCCTGCAAGGTGCAGGGCGATGGGGGGATACAAGCTAAGACCAGCCTGTTTAGGGATGTCCTCAGTGGCAGCTTCTTCCTCTCCAAGGCTCTGAGACAAGGGCTGGGAAGGGACAAAGATTCTATGTGTAACTCTGCCCTTGAGCTTACTGCCAGCAAGAATGGGTGTTCAGGATTGCTTAGTGTGTCAGCTTGAGTGTATGTCCCCCACAGACTCGGGTGTTTTATTTTTTTTTTCAGGTGTTTTATTAAAGCTTGTAACTTAGGAACTGAGGAGATGGCTCAGCAGTTAAGGCATTTGCCTGCAAAGGCTAAGGACCTAGGTTCAATTCCCCAGTACCCATGAAAGCCAGATGCACAGGCATCTGGAGTTTGTTTGCGGTGGCTAGAGGCCCTGGCGCACCCATTCTCTCTTTCTCTCTGCTTCTTCCTCTCTCTCAAATATATATATATTCTTACTGTCTGTCTCTAATAAATAGAAAATCTTTATATTTTTTTTAAATTATTTATTTATTTATTTTTGGTTTTTCGAGGTAGGGTCTCACTCTAGTCCAGGCTGACCAGAAATTCACTCTGTAGTCTCAGGGTGGCCTCGAACTCACGGTGATCCTCCTATCTCTGCCTCCCGAGTGCTGGGGTTAAAGGCATGCACCACCACGCCTAGCCCGATTTATTCACTTTTTTTTTTTTTTTTTTTGGTTTTGCAAGGTAGGGTCTCACTCTGGTCCAGGCTGACCTGGAATTAACTATGTAGTCTCAGGGTGGCCTTGAACTCTCAGCGATCCTCTTACCTCTGCCTCCCGAGTGCTGGGATTAAAGGCGTGCGCCACCACGCCCGGTATTCACTTATTTTTAAGAAGGGCTTGTAACTTGGATCTCTAGCCACTTGCCTGGAGGTGTCACTGGGAGCAGATCCTGGGATCCAGCATAAGGTGTGCAGTGCAGTCTGAGCTGGGGGTCCTGCCGGCTGGCGTTTGCTGCTTTTGGGTTTTTGCTATTTGGTTCCTTCTCTCTCTGCTTAGATGTGTGGCAGCAACTTCTTCCACCATAGATGGAACTTCCCCCTGGATCTATAAGCTCAAAATAAAGCCCCTCCTCTCCTAAACTGTCTGGAGGTTCATCCCAGCAACATGGAGCTGACCACAATGCTCGGAGATGGGAACACAGCCCCTCATCACCTGTACTTTCCACCTCCCTCCTGTCTTCCAGCCTCCATGGGGAACTCTTCCCACTGGCTCGTCTTTCCTAGACGGTACCCCAGAGATGTGTGTGTTCTCAATGCTCAGTCAATTCAGCGGCTCAACAGGGTCTTAACTCCCTAAACATGAAGCTAAGAACTAGAAGAAGGGAAAGAAGAGCCGAGAAGAGAGGGAAGAGAAAGATATGGGCCAGCAAAGAGGGAGGAGACTGATCCTGAAGGGGACCAATATACCACTTCCACCTCCTTCTGTTACAGGGCAGAGCTGGGGTGTAGCTGGAGTCAGGCCTCTGCCTTTGTGGCTCTTCAGTGTGGATGGGCAGCAGAGCGAGGGGAGCAGAGTCCAGCCAAGGTGCTACCAGCCTAAACAAAGGAGGCCTGAACTTCAGGAAGCAAGAGCAGGTGCCCCACCCCTGAAGCTCCTCTGCACCCAGGCACCCCCACTGCTGTGTAAGCACCTGTTCCCATGGGTGCTTCACAGACACCCTGCCCTCCCAATGCCAGGCTCAATGTGCCCTTCTCTGGCTTTAGAGAAATACTTACTTGTCTGGAGTCACAGTGTGACCCTGACACTAAGTGCACTGGGGATGTGGGTCCAGCAGGGCCCCACCTTCACTCTGTCCTTTTCCCCTTATACAGCCTTCGTGGGTACTCAAGATTTGGCCCTTTGTTTTCCTCCCTGGCCAAATCCCCAAGGCTTCTTAGTCATTAACCCCCTGCCTTAATTGGCTCAGTGGGAAGGGAGGCACAGGCTGGGCAAACTCATGGGGGGAATCTCATTTCAGTGGGGACAGGAAAGCTCAAACCAGCTGGTGACCCCACGAAGATGGCTGGTTCAGGCTGGAGGGATGGCCTAGTGGTTAAGGTGTTTGCCTACAAAGCCAAAGAACCCTGGTTCAATTCCCTAGAACCCACGTAAGCCAGATGCACAAGGGGGCGCATGCATCTGGAGTTCGTTTGCAGTGGCTAGAGGCCCTGGCATGCCCATTCTCTCTGTCTTTCTCTGATTCTCTCAAATAAAATAAGCCGGGCGTGGTGGCGCACGCCTTTAATCCCAGCACTCTGGAGGCACAGGTAGGAGGATTGCCATGAGTTCAAGGCCACCCTGACATTACAGAGTGATTTCCAGGTCAGCCTGAGCTAGAGTGAGACCCTGCCTCGAAAAACAAAACAAAACAAAATAATAATAAAATAAAATAAATAAAATAAAAGCTGGCTGGTTCATAAAAAGTCCCCTACAATTGTTTATGCTACCTCTATGAATCTATGAATGTGAACAAGTCATCTTGTCCCACACTATGAGCTTTCTTCCAAGGAAAGCCCCATGGTCCCCAACCTCTAATTCCTCCAATCCTGGGGCAAACAGAGAGGACAGCCATGTTCCTCCCACAGTCTGCTCAGAGGACCCCATAAGATGTGTTGGTAATCTGTAAAGTCCTCGATGCAGGGGCACCCCTCCCCAAACTCTAGTGCCTAGGGTTCCAAGGGTCTGCTCCATCTGCAGAGAAAAGAGAAAGTGGACTGGAGAGATGGCTCAGTGGTTAAAGATGCTTTATTTCCAAAGCCTGCTGGCTGAGGTTCAATTCCCCAGCACCCACATAAAGCCAGATGCAAAATGGGCTACAAGCATGTGGTGTTCATTTGCAGCAGCAAGAGACCTTGGTGTGCTCATGTGCATGCATGCACATACATACACACACACACACACACATACATGAAGACATACATACATACATACAAACAAACAAAGTAGCCAGGCATGGTGGCGCACGCCTTTAATCACAGCACTCAAGGGGCAGAGGTAGGAGGATTGTCATGAGTTTGAGGCCACCCTGAGACTACATAGTGAATCCCAGGTCAGCCTGAGCTAGAGTGAGACCCTACCTTGAAACCAAAAGAGAGGTGCAGAAAGCAAGGCACCAACCCTCAGCCCCTTCTGACACCTTCTGCTGCTCAGGCTCCAGGCCACAGCTTATGTGCAAACTCACTCTTTCCAAGAACCAGTTTGGGCAACTGGGCCTAACAGCTTAGCACTGGGTCTCACAGAGCCCTGGTGGTAAGGCTCATTCATTCCCCTGCCTCCAAGCAGAATCTCACTTCTGACCACTTCAGATTTGTTTTCCCGGGGACATGGTGGCTCGTTCAGTAACTCTCACACTCAGGAGGCAGGGGCAGGAGGATCACTGCAAGTTGGAGGCCATCCTTATTCACACAGCAAGTTCCAGGCCAGCCAGGGCTACATGGTGAGACCCTGTCCAAAACAAACAAACAAACAAACAAACAAACAAACAAACAAACAAACAAACAAACAAAGAGACGACCAATTTCCAATGCATTTCAGAAAGACACCTTATGACAATGGTTCCCCCACTCATTCTTATCAAACTTTCAGGACATGAGTCTTAGAGCATCACCTTAAATCCAACCCTCTCTTGGCAAACACTCAGACTTAAAAGATGACCAAAAAAAAAAAAAAAAAAAAAAAAACAGCAGGTGTGGTAGCTGACACCTCTAACCTCAGCACTGGAGAAGCTGAGGCAGGGTTGCTATGAGGCCAGTCTAGGCTACAGAGTGAATTCCAGCTCAGGGAGAGCCTGCTTCGAAAAAAGAGGAAGAAAGAAAAGGAGGGAGGGAGGAAAGAAAGAAGGAATGAGAGAGAGAACGCAAAAATATGGGGTCAGGGGAAGACTACAGTATGCTCCAACTTCCCCCTGCTCCTCTCAAAGTGTCCAACTGTCTGTCCTACAAGTGGTAAAAACTTATTTTTGGCTCACCAAATTTCCAGCGTGAAAGGAGCTGGATTAATGCATGGTGAGGCAGAGCGGCGTGATGATGGTCTCACAGGACAAGTTATCGCTCCAGCTCCAAGCCAGAAGGAACCCTACATTCCCAGTCTCCCCTCTTCCCTCTTTCCAAACTAAAAGTCACACCAAGCCTTCAGGACCCTTCCCTGCCTCCCAGCTCTCTCTCCAGGGCCTCGATCTCGCACACCTCGTTCCTCCGCAGCCCAGCCAACCCTTTCACAGACCTGGGAGTAGGATGCGGTGGGGCGCGGGGGCGCGAACTAACTCACCTCCCTGCCGGGCCTCTGCCATCTCCGCAACTGGGCAGCTGGGTGGAGGTAGGGAGCTGCACGGCATACTGCTTAGGGAGGAGGGGACCCCCCAAATCCTCTGCAAAGGCGGGAGAGGTGGTGTGGAGTCCCACTCCCAGCCCGATGCTCCTCGCCGGTGCCGGTGAAACGCAGAGGTCTGCTCTCCCCCCATCGCAGCTGCGGGCTTTGTCTGCACCGAGAGCAGCTCCGCTCCCAGGCCGGAGCCGATCGACTCGGCGATGCCGCGCGGGAGGGAGGGGAGCGCAGAGCGAGCGCGGCCGCGGGAGGGAGGGAGGGGGGGGAGAGAGACGGGGGGGGGGACACCGCAGCCACCGCGTGGCCGCTCCGCCCCGGCCCCATTACCATAAGAAAAGAGGGCCCGGGACCCGCGAGGACGGGGAGGGAGCCCTTTCCACGCCGGTTCCATTTCTGCACACGCGTCCTCCCTCCCATCTCCCAAACCCGCCCCTGAAAAACAAAATTAAAAATAAAATAAAATAAAATAAAATAAAATAAAATAAAATAAAATAAGAAGACCTCGATTTGCATCCCACCCTCGGCTTAGCCCGCGGTGCCGTGGACAGAGCCCGAAAGGTACATTCCCATCCATCCCCGGGTCAAGGAATTTCGTCCCAACGCCCGAGGGCGGGAAACTACAACTCCCGGCATGCCCCGGGCGCCCCCGGCGCGCCCCCCTCCCGTCCGTTCCATGCTGCTCCATCCAGTTCATTTAAAACAAAAGAGTTTGAGCGCTGGAAGGGGCTGGGCTCTATTGGGGGCCACTGAGCGACGCTCCGGGACTGAGGCTCGGTGCGGGAGCCTAAAGGGGGACGGGGGGGGGGCGTCTGCACGGCGGAGGCTAGAGACTCCAGGTCCGAGGCGGAGGGGGTGGGGGCAGAGAGCCTGCAGCCCCCCACCCTCCCACCCCCGTCCCCCCCCCATCACTACCACCACCACCACCCGGAGCACAGCGATCTGCTTTCTGGGTTTTGCTTCTCTTTTCCCCCCACCCCCCACCCCGGGGGCTGGGGCGAGGAGAGTCGGGTTACAGGGTGCTTGGGGAGGGGGACATAGGGGGAGGGTCTATCTTTCTATCTCGCTTTCTTCCCCCCTCCCCAGTTCTTTGTTCCCCCTCCCCACACACTCCCTCCTCTCCCCTCCCCTCCTCTCTCCTCTTCTCCCTTCCACCACCTCTCTCTCTCTCTCTCTCTCTCTCTCTCTCTCTCTCTCTCCCCAGCTTTTGTTTCGCCATGCCTAGTCTAGTGGTATCTGGAATAATGGAAAGAAATGGGGGCTTTGGAGAACTAGGATGTTTCGGGGGAAGCGCTAAGGACCGAGGGCTGCTGGAAGACGAGCGCGCCCTTCAGCTGGCTCTCGATCAACTCTGCCTCCTGGGTTTGGGGGAGCCCCCCGCCCCCACGGCGGGCGAGGATGGGGGAGGCGGGGGGGGCGGCGCCCCCACGCAACCGGCCGCCCCCCCGCAGCCGGCCCCGCCGCCGCCGCCGCAGCAGCAGCCGCCCGCGGCGCCCCCGGCCGCCCCGAGCGCGGCCCCCGCGGCGCAGACGCCCCAGCCCCCCGCCGCCCCCAAAGGGACGAGCGACGCCAAGCTCTGCGCTCTCTACAAAGAGGCCGAGCTGCGCCTGAAGGGCAGCAGCAACACCACCGAGTGTGTCCCCGTGCCCACCTCCGAGCACGTGGCCGAGATCGTGGGCAGGCAAGGTAAGCGGGCGCCGGGACCACCGAGAAGGCTGGAGTGGGGTGGGGTGGGGTTGGGGGGGGGCGGCTCGCCGTCCCCGGCGTGGAAAGTTCATCGCCTTTCTCTCTCTCTCTCTTTCTCTCTCTCTGCCTGCCTTCTGGCTCCGTCCCTTCCCCACAAAGGGGGCCCCGCCCCCTACCCTGATTCCAAGTGCCACAAAGTTCCCTGCTGTATCCCTAAGTCGGGACGACTCTGCGGACCCTTCCTCCACCACCCCCACCACCCCCCACCCCACCCCACCCGGGGCTCTGCCGGTAGACAAAGAAATATCCTGGAACTAGGGAGAGGAAAGGGGAGGGGGAGCGCTCTCCCAATCCCGGGGACTGTGCCGAGGGGGTGTCACTTCTGGCTGGACCGACTGGCGGAATGTGAGTCCCCGGGAAGCCCCTACTCGGGTATCTGCTTGCTGGCTGGGGTAGTGTGGGGGGGCAGTCCTGGGACACCCCCCTCCCTCCCCAGCCACTTGGAGTTCAGAGAGACTCTGGGGCAGACCCGGTGGATGCAGACACACAGAGGGTCTGTCTCTTTGTTGGGCTGAGTGTAGGAATGAAAGGGGGTGTGGCCCAGGGGAGGGTCCCAGCCCCGTGGAGGTTAGGGGAGCCGAGGCAGGAAAGGGTCCTGTGATCGCCCACACGCCGAAGTTGGAGGACCCGTGCGTTTGGAAGGGGTGTCTCCCCAGGAAGTAGTAGTCCTGGCGCGGACCTTTCCTCCTCCTCCTCCTCCTCCCCTCTGGCTTTTGTTCTGGGCTGGCCACGGCCTGGAGCGGAGGCCTGGGAAGGAGTCCCGGTGAACGAGTAGAGGGGGGGAGACAAGGCAGGAGGGGTATGTTGGGGAGGGGGGAATAGGCGACAAAAGTTCTCTTAGAAATTTAGTGGACGGTGCGTGTCTGGGTGTGCTGGGAGAGGTGCGGGGTTAGCCTAGTGGAGTGTGTGGTACCACACCCTCATATCAACCCAGCATCCCTGAGTGGGTGGGGGTGTTGGTAAGTGTCCAGATTGAGCAGACGGGGTCTTGTGGACCCTTTCTCTCCCAGCTTGAGTGTGTGTGGGGGGGACGGGGGGGTGTTATTTGGAAATTGCAAAGGGGCTGGGCCAGAAGGTGGGGTGGGGGAGGAGCTGTCCCACGGTGGGGAACAATGGAGGGGCTGCATTCCGCGGGAGTAAGGGAGGAGGCCCGCACGAGTGAGGAAGACTGAAGGCTCTTGGCGGAAGAGGGGAGCACGCTGGGGCCCCCACCCCACGTCCCCACCACATCAGCCCGGGTGTCAGTCAGGGTTGGGGGAATTCGAAGAGAGAGCTGGGTGGAGGAGGGGGGAGCCTGCCACTCCCCTGGGCAGCCCTCTTCCCGCTAGTCTCTTGAGGTTTCTGGTTTAGAAAGTTGGATTTCCTCTCGTCCCACACTGGGGATCCAGAGCCTGGAATTAGAATTGGACAGGGGCATTAATATCTTTACTTGGGAGGGGGGGTGGTCTTTGGGAAACCCTGGAATTTAATGGAGTCCAATTTTACTCTTCTCCCACCATATCAAACGGGCCTGTCATGAAAGTAGTATTTGTTCTATTCAGAGAACATATGTCCTCCTCCCTGTTCCTCGAGTCTGGAAGTTCTCCCCTTTGTCTGACCTCCCTCCTGCTGCAGAGTTATTGCTTCTGTTTGACCTCTAGGAAGGTGAGGACCAGCGGGTCTCCCTTCATGAAGCACTTTTTCCGGAGTGCACAACACGGGATGAGACCCAGTCCCCTCTACCTCTGGCTTTTCGCTTTAGACTTATGCCTGGGCTTGTCCACCTCAAAAATACCCAGCTCTCACTGAAGTTTCTGTACCCAGAACTTAGAACTTAAGAGCCAAAACCCAGCTGCTCATCAGATGGCATGTAAGGAGAGGTGGCAAGAGAGGGCATTTTGCTGTCTTCAAGCCTCACAAAATAAAGCAATCTTACTAAAGCAGCAGGGATGTGGGCTTGGCAACAGGCAGGATTCCTTTCTTTTTTTAAAAAAATATTTATTTATTTTATTTGAGAGAGAGAGAGAGAGAGAAAGAGGCAGAGAGAGGGAGAGAGTGGGCAAGCCAGGGCCTCTAGCCACTGCAAATGAACTCCAGATGCATGTGCCCCCTTGTGCATCTGGCTTATGTGGGTCCTGGAGAATCGAACCAGGATCCTTTGGCTTTGCAGGCAAATGCCTTAACCCTTGACCGCTAAACCATCTCTCCAGCCTGACAGGTAGGATTTCTTAACTGCCAAGAAGTCTGAAAACAGTGGGAGGAGAAAATTTTCCTTCTTTCTTTCTCTCTCTCTCTCTCTTTCTTCTTTCTTTCTTTCTTTCTTTCTTTCTTTCTTTCTTTCTTTCTTTCTTTCTTTCTTTCTTTCTTTCTTTCTGTCCCCCTCTGCGACCCCAGGCAGGGTCTCCCTGTAGCCCAGGCTGACCTGGAACTCACTCTGTAGTCCCAGGCTGACCTTGGACTGACAGCAATCCCTCTATCTCTGCTTCCCAAGTGCTGGGATTAAAGGCGCCACCACACTGGGCCCTCATTTCTTAAAGACCTGTCTGCCAACTCTGTCTTCTCTATCTACTGTGGTTGGAGAAGAGGACTCTACTATTGGGAGTGAAAGAAGGAGAGGAAAAATGAGCTCACCAAGAGGCCTGCAGTGGGAGGGCTTGGACAGTGAGAAAAGTGGACACTTGGCTTTGGATTGGTGGTGTGGGGAGGAGAAAGAGGATGGCACAGCGAGGTGTGCCAGGAGAACCCAGTGGTGCAGATGTGTGTGAATGGGGCCACGGTGTGGGTGTGTATAGGAATGCACAGTTTTCGTGCTGGGGAAGAGCGGAGAGAGCCCATGTGTGTGGGAAAGGGCTGGATGAAGGGGTGTTGGCTTGCCCTGCAAAGTACTGTTTGGACGAAAGACACAGTGCACCATCGTGTGGGACACCTAGGCCCTCAGGTGCTTGTACACACAAACTCCCTTGTGGCAGGTGTGCCTGGAGGAAGGGTGGGGGGGTCTCTGAGGCCCAGTGTGAAGATAGACTGGGAGGGGAGGATGGCGCAGAGGGGCTTGGCCATTCAGCCATGTAGGCCTGCAGCCTTTTCTGCTAAGTGGCATCTCAGCCTCCCCACTCTCCTCTGGTTCTCTTTGTCCCTTTGTCTTGCTTGCTTTTCTTTCTCTTCCTGCCCCTCTCCCCAGCCTGCCTTTAACCTGCTCCTCCTTCAGAGGAGCTTGGGTGCAGAATTCCCTCTTCCATAGCCCACTTCAGCTTTCCTGTCCCCAGCTAGGAACTACAGGAGTGACACGGCTTGACTGATGGTCGTCCACTCGTGATTTTATCTTCCCTCTCTACCTTGAAATTCCCATTTTTAACAACTGGAGTTCAGATGTATAGACTATAGACTCACTGAGTGCATTGGGGTTCTGTGCAAAGATCAGGAGCAGCGACAGATAGAAGGGTGGGGTGCCATGGTAATTGGGAAGTTAGAGTAGCCAATGGAATGGCAAATGTTTGGGGGCAAGTTGGTTTGGGGTTAGCAGCTTGTCTGGAAGGCTCTGATTGGTTGGGTTTGGAGGAGTGAATTTGGAAGGTCCACAAATGACACACGTAAGAAAACTAGCCATTTTGAAATCTGAGGTCAGTGAGTGAACTGATGGAAGTCCGGTGAGCTGTGTGCCAGTCTCTGGTCCGCCTGACAGGTTGGATGCTGGGGTATCTGGGTACGGTCCCAGCACAAACCCCTCATCCTGTGAGTTTCTTTCCCATTTCTGTCCAGGCTGCAAGATTAAGGCCTTGAGAGCCAAGACCAACACTTACATCAAGACACCTGTGCGGGGCGAGGAGCCTGTATTCATGGTGACAGGCCGGCGGGAGGACGTGGCCACGGCCCGCCGGGAAATCATCTCCGCGGCTGAGCACTTCTCTATGATCCGAGCCTCACGCAACAAGTCAGGCGCAGCCTTTGGGGTGGCCCCTGCACTGCCGGGCCAAGTGACCATCCGTGTGCGCGTGCCCTACCGCGTGGTGGGACTGGTGGTGGGCCCCAAGGGGGCCACCATCAAACGCATCCAACAGCAGACCAACACGTACATCATCACGCCCAGCCGTGACCGCGACCCGGTGTTCGAGATCACGGGCGCCCCGGGCAACGTGGAGCGCGCGCGCGAGGAGATCGAGACGCACATCGCCGTGCGCACGGGCAAGATCCTCGAGTACAACAGCGACAACGACTTCCTGGCGGGGAGCCCGGACGCCGCCCTGGAGAGCCGGTACTCGGACGCCTGGAGGGTGCATCCGCCGGGCTGCAAGCCCCTGTCCACCTTCCGGCAGAACAGCCTGGGTTGCATCGGCGAGTGCGGCGTGGACACGGCCTTCGAGGCCCCGCGTCTTGGCGAGCAGGGCGGGGACTTCGGCTACGGCGGTGGCGGCGGCGGCGGCGGCTATCTGTTTCCGGGCTACGGCGTGGGCAAGCAGGACGTGTACTACGGCGTCGCCGAGACCAGCCCCCCGCTGTGGGCGGGCCAGGAGAACGCCACGCCCACCTCGGTGCTCTTCGCCGCCGCCGCTGCAGCCGCAGCCTCGTCGTCGTCCTCGTCGTCTTCCGCCAAGGCCCGCGCTGGCCCTCCCGGGGCGCACCGTTCCCCGGCCAGCGCCGCCTCCGCCTCGGCCTCCGCCGGCCCCGAGCTGACCGCACTCCCGCGCCGTCCACCCGGGGAACCGCTGCAAGGCTTCTCCAAACTCGGGGCCGGTGGGCTGCGAAGTCCCGGCGGGGGCGGAGGAGGAGGCGGCGGCGGCGGCGGGCGGGATTGCATGGTTTGCTTTGAGAGCGAAGTGACCGCTGCCCTCGTGCCCTGTGGACACAACCTCTTCTGCATGGAGTGCGCAGTACGCATCTGCGAGAGGACGGACCCGGAGTGTCCCGTCTGCCATATCACCGCCACACAAGCCATCCGAATATTCTCCTAAGCTTCCCCCCCACACGCCCCTCCTTGCCCCTTGGCCTCTTTCCGGGGCCCGCTTCCCGGGAGGCCCAGCCGTCCTGGATCTTGTGTTCCACCAGGGCCTTCTGGAAACGTCGGTGACTTTGCAGTGGGTGGGAGGGGCAAGGTGCTTAAGAGATACTATGTTCGCTGGGGAGGGGGAAAGGGAAGCGGGGTGGCAGGGTGGCTGGACGGGGTGGGCCACTTTCAAAGCCTCTGGTTACCCTGGAAAGATTTGGGCAGGGGAGGGGACCAGACTGAAAGTTTTACTAAGAGTTACAACTCTCATACCTCAACACACCCTTAAATCTGGAAGCAGCTAAGAGAAGCTTTTGTTTTACCGGAGGTGCCCTGTAAGACATCCTGACCCTTCCGCCCTCCTCCCCAACTTGTCACCTGACCCTTCCTCTGTGGAGGGCGGAGGGAGAAGGAGAGTCGCCCCGTTTGTATCTTAGAGGCGCCCTTCTCAAACCTCAGCCTTCTAATAGGATCTTTTCACATGCCCTTCGTCCCCCTCCCCTCCACCCCCTCACCACCACTAATACTGTTTGAGAAATGGAGTTGGGGCCTATCAGAAAAGTCTGCATAGATATTCTGGGGTGGTGGGGGGAGGATGTCAAATTAACAAGGGGTTCACCACACATTTGTTCCCACAGAGCTGGGCTAGAGGAATCTGGTGGAGGGGCTCCTTTCTTAACTTCCTTTTATTCTTTAACCCATCTTCCCTTCGCTGAGTCTGCCCTTTGCATATTTCTTTTCCCCTGCGTCTTTCTCTACTTCCCCTGGGTAGCTGTCATCTCCAGTCACCTCTTGCCCCTCTTCGCCTTTTCCTTCCTTCCTTCCCCGCACCTTCACCTTCCTGCTTAGCTTTGGGGACACGATCTCCTGGAGGGCAGTAGGGGAAGGACGTTTTGATAGTGTCACCCTCCCCCAGCTCCAGGTCCTCTTCGGGTGCTGGAGAACCCTCTCCCTCGCTCCTCCAAAGAATCCCTTCCAGTTCTTGATGGAATGTAGTCCCGTTTTCAGTGACGGCTTAAAGAGAGAACGCATATTAGGGTACATAAAGGGTCAGACCCCCACCTTGTTTCACCTTCGGGCATTATTGTATGTAGGGAGCAGTTAGTTCTTGGACAGGATTTTCTGGCCATGGGAATAGAGAGCCAGAAAACAGGAAAGCGCCTGGGGCAGGAGAGAAGGTACCTGGAAGGGCTCTCCGCTGCCATGGCTTGCCTGGACCCGTGTCCCGACCTGACTGAACCATGCTTGAGTCCCTATCAGCTGCAAATCATGAAGTTTCTGTCCCACCCAGTGGTTGAGGAGAGAAGCCAGGTCTTTGATAGGGTCAGGCCATAGCAATCAGCAGGATTGGAGTGCGACTGAGCCTGTTTCCAGAATCCTGTGTTGTGATGCAGGCTCTGCAGGCACCCTTTGAGGCCCTCCTATTGCTCACTGCCACCAGCCTCCACTCTCTTGGTTCTGCTGGCCGGGCCAGGAGAGGAGAGGGAAATGGAGAGGGCCCAGAAGATGCTTGTATATAAAGGGATGGGGCCTCCCCGAGCACTTAAAAGCTCCGGAGTCTCCCATTTTTCTTGGATGGAGAAGGGGTGTAGGGATGGAGACACAGGGGAGTTCTCCTTGCCTATGGTGAGTTAACTCACTTCCCACAGGCTTCTCCAGACCACCAGCTGGGGAGGGGAGAAGGAGATTTCAGCCCAGAGAACTGGCCTGTGGCAGCCTTCCTTCTTCCCACCAATGTGAGCCATCTTGAGATGTCTGTACAATAGAAACCAAACCAAATGGGCACCCTGGGTTGCCCAGGGGCATGTGAAAGGGGGGGGGGAGTCAGTCTGTTGATCCCCTCCCCCTCTCCACTCCTTACCCACAAAGGCAAAAGACTGTTACACTAGGAGGCTCAGCAAACTTAATCCCACCTTTGAGGAGTGAGCCAGACCTAGAAACACACTGAAAACAGTGAGCAGTGAAACAGGAGGAAGCAAGAGAATGAGAGGGAGATGATCGACCAACAGAGAAGAAAGAAACATAGCAAAAAAGAAAAAAAACAGTTCTTTATAATTTAATATTCTATTTTAATAAAGGCGTTTATTACCGTATAAATGTAGCAAAGAACCTGGGCTAATATGAAAAAAAGACTTTTTATTAGGTAATTTATTATATGAAAAGGATATTTTATTTTATGATAAAGTGATCCTTAAAAAAATAAAAAAACTTTAGGAGGTTTAGAATATATGTAGGGAGAGAAGAAAAAAGTACATTTGTATTCAGAGTTAAATCTTAAAAAAAAAAAGTTTTTAATATATGTTCGGGTTTACGTTCCTTTTTCCCCCACCTTTGTTTTCTGGGGAGGAATGTCATGTGCTTTTCTTGGGGGAGCATCCTGGGATGGATGGTGGAGAGGGGCTGGGGGAGATGGTCCCTTCTGGGGCACCCCCACACACAAGTAGATTGGATTTCACTCCGTGGGCTCCTCTCCCCCTCCCCCTCAGGGGAGCCAACAGAGCCAAACAAAGAAAGGGATTAACCAGAAAGGAGGAAGCTGTGGGACAAAGGACTGAGGGTTTTGGGGTGCTGTCCCCCCCCAAGAGGGGAAATCCAGAACTGAGGCCTAGCAGGCCTTTGGGAACCCTCAGGTGTGAGATTTAAGAGAAATAGACTTTTTTTTTTAAACCAAAAAATGAGAGAAGAAAAAGAAACCGAGGGATTTAAAAGAATACTACAAAATAATAATTCAAATTTATTTCATATAATCCTAGAGAAAGAAAAAGAATTACTAGTTACTTAGTAGAAGATATTCAGATAGCTTAAAGTTTAGTAGCATTGAGGACCTCTGGGTCCAGTAGAATGTATAAAAGTATGGAAAAGAATAGAGGCGCAAGTGGCTGGACTACCCCACCTTCAGGGACAGGGCTGGAGTAGGTCGCTAGCCAAAATTGGGAGCTTTCCACTTAGCTGGGGTTGATTCTGAGAATCCTTGGGTTTTTAAGTGGGGTACAAGTATATGAGGGGCTCAGTCAGGCCTGGGGTCTTTGAAAGGATACATACTGAATCGTCTCAAGCCAGGTGGCCCTGGACTGGAAGGTTGTAGAGGAGGCTGGTCCAGCACCTTGGCCTGGTTCCTGGGGGCTTGGCCATCCCTCTGTCTTTGTTTAGGCAGTCCTGAGGCCAGAAACAGTTACCTGTCCTTTCCTAGGGTTCAGGGGGGATGGAGACTGCTCAGTTCCAGCCCTCCCAAGGCAGCTTCTCCCAGGCCTAACTGCAGAAGTCCTTGAACTGTCAACTAAGTCCACCTCTATAGAGATTGATTCAAGAGCTGGGTAAGCCAACATCCCACAAGGCCTTGCACACGCTTCTTGCCTTCAAGAGCATTGAGAGGCCTCCATTCCTGTTCCCATCCAGCAACCCACATAGCCTTCCACTCCATGCAGTAGAGGGAACAGAAGTTCCAGGAAGTTTTCCTATACAACCCGTAGGATTTTTTTTGTTGTTGTTTTCAGACAGTCTCATTTTAGCTTAGGCTAGCCTGGAACTCCCTAAGCCAGGCCGGCTTTTACTAGCAACAGTCCTCCTGCCTCAGCATCTTGAGTGCTGGGATTACAGGTGTACAACCATGCCCGGCTTAGTGGTATTTACAGATTTGATCACATGTCATAGAAGTTAGAATCCAAAAGACTCCTCCTCCCCCAGGAGTGGAGGGGTGACATTGTCCTTCAAGGCCTGGGAGAACCCACATACACAAAGGCAGAGGAAGGGTATGGGGTCCTTGGATGACCCCTTGTGTCCCAGTCCCCATCCACCTGGGTTCAGATGGTGGTCACTCACTGTGCCCTGACCCAGGGTACTTTGTCTTCCCCATAGAAAATTGGAAGCCTGGCTTTTGCATATGAAGAATAATCAACATTTTAAGCACTTGCCTACTACCAACCCCAGCTGGCAATCAGAACTGGCTCTTCCCTCCTGTCCTAGGTGGGGAGAGGCCCCTTGGCTTTCATTTGGGCAAGCAGTGTATGAGTGACTGCCATGCCAGTCTTTGACCCTATACCCCAAGCACATCTCCTTCCCCCCAATTTATTCTCACCCCACCTAGAGACAGATTCTCCCCCTGATCTTATTGTCCTAGGACCCTCGCTAGTTTGAAATGGTAGCGCCTGGAAAGGGGAGGGCTTCCCCTTGCCCACCTGAGGGTGCGTGCACATGGGGTTGGGTGGGTGGGTGGAGACAGCCCTGGGGCCGGGGAGATGGTCTCTCCACTGTAGAAAGTAGAGTAGGATCGTGGTCAGCGTTAATTTGAAGCATCTAGTGAAGATTCAAATCCACCAAGGAAAAAAGATTTCAAATGCAAAATAAAGGCGGGGAATAAAACAGACCCGTGAATAATCAAGTGATGTTGCACAAAATGCAGAGAAACCAAGAAAGGGGAGGGTTAACGTATTAAATGTGCTATTAAGATGTTAATTTTATTAAAAGTATTATTACTTAAGACTCCGCCTTTCTCTGCGTGACAGTCCCGTCTTGGTGTGAGGGACTTTGGTGGGCATGGCAGTGTGAGGCACAGTGGTGTGACTGGTTCTGTAAAACCTTTGTGGGAAGTGACTGTCTCTAAGGTTCCCTGCTACCCTGGGGACTCCCTCTCTGTCCTCCCAGCTCTCCACTCGTGTCTCCAAACAATCAGCCCTATTTCCTCCCTTCACGCTTTCCACTGTGCCTTGAGAATGGAGAGCTGAGGCAGGGCGATAGCCTCTCTAGAGAGCTTTCTACAAGGTCTCATGGAGAAAGAATGGCACGCTGAGAGAGTGAGCAAGAGATCTTCCCCGTTTAATTCCACCACCTACTGCAGTTTCTTCCTGTTCAGGGGCAAGAAAAAGACAACCGGAGGCTTACCTCCAAGCCTTAGAAACCCATCCCCAGCACACACCAAGCTAACTCAGACTCCCTCTCTCCCCTGCATCTCCCTCAGCCTCCTCCTGCCATTGGAGTGACCTCAGTTCTTGGCACCAGGGCCTTGGGCACCAGATGGTGCCTGGGGATGGTTCCCTTTGTTTTACCTTCCAAATACCCCTCTCTTCCACACCATCCTCCCTCCCCCACACCTGCCCTGGGGGGTTGGCAGAGAGAAGGACAGGCACCTTCCACCCCCTTGGCACTGTCCCCAGACCATAGAACTGCAGAAGCAGCCACCCCTAGCGGGGGAAGCAGTGAGTATGGTGGGGAGGACAAAGAAAGGAATGGGGACTCCGGAGGAGGAGTCACAGTTGGAGTACACACAGGGAGATGAGGAACAGACGGGAGGCAGCAGGATGACCAGGCATTGATACAAAACAGCTTTATTTGAAGGCCCTAGTCTGTGACAGGGTGTGGATAGATGATAGAGACATGTGCCGTGGGGCACATTGACCCTAGGGCTATGGGTGCCTTGAACAAGGAACCAAAGGGCAGGGAAAAGTCCTGCACTGGGGATGGGAGCCACCAAAAGGCTGGGAGCAGGAGTAAGGTTGGCCACAGTCAAGGTCAGAGGTTGATGCAACAGGCCCTCTTCTCCCCTGGTCCAGACTCCTGCCCAGCTTGTGCATGGCCTAAGGTGATGGCACTGTTCTGGGTACTGTTCTGCCTCTGCTTGGACACTTTTGCAAAGATCTCTGAAAGGGCAAATGGTAATTAATGGTCAGGATAGAATTTGAGCTCTCCCTCCCCACCACTACACTGAACACTTCTGAGCCATGGAGGTACCCTGCTGAACGGCTGTGTTTCCTTCCTTCCTTTCTTCCTAATATATTTTATTTATTTGAGAAAGAGGGAGAGAATGGGCACGCCAGAGCCTCCAGCCACTGCAAATGAACTCCAGATGCATGTGCCCCCTTGTGCATCTGGCTCACATGGGTCCTGGAGAATTGAACTGGGATCCTTTGGCTTTTCAGGCAAATACCTTAATAGCTAAGCCATCTCTCCAGCCACTACTGAGGGCCTTTCTACTGAAAGGAAGTGGGGTTGTAGTGCCTGGGTACCTTCTGCTTACCTGTATGGAGAAGGAAGTAAGGGTCAGCTGATGGGAAATGTGGCCTTCTGTTTCCTTCTCTAAGCTCCAAGCTGAGTAGGGGGCACTGGGGAGGGACTGAGAGGGGACAGGAGGTGCTTCTAGTGGCTCAGAGGAGGCTGGGGGCAGGGCAGGGGTTTGGTATCCATATTTATTCATGACCCTAAAGCCACAGGGATGGAGGGGAGGCCCAGTGAAAGCAGGCGCTCACCTTTAAGAACAGTTTCAAAGGCCAGCTCGACATTGGTGGAGTCCAGGGCTGAGGTCTCCAGGAATAGCAGACCATTGTTTTCTGCCAGGAAGAGAAACACATTATTTAGTGCGGGTGGGGTCAGAGGGAATAACAACATTTATTTCACATTTCCTATGTATGTATATATATTTGCTATTGCTAAATACTTATGTAGCTCATTTGTATTTTTTTTTTTTTTGGTTTTGCAAGGTAGGGTCTCACTCTGGCCCAGGCTGACCTGGAATTAACTATGTAGTCTCAGGGTGGCCTCGAACTCTCGGCGATCCTCCTACCTCTGCCTCCCGAGTGCTAGGATTAAAGGCGTGTGCCACCACGCCCGGCTGTATTTATTTTATTTCGAAAGAGACAGAGAAAGAGGCACAGAGGGGGGGGGGGGAAATGGGTGTACCAGGACCTCTAGCCATTACAAACGAACTCCAGACACATGTGCCACCTTGTGCATCTGGCTTACATGGTACTAGGGAATCGCAGGCAAGCATCTTAACCACTAAGCCATCTCTCCAGCCCTCATTTAATCCTTAAAATAATTTATAAGGTCCATTCAGTTTAAAAACTGAAACCCAGAAAATTTATCAGGGAGAGTACGACTAGAAATGGACAAAGAGCCCACCAGGATCAGAGGACTGGAGGCCGAGAACCAGAGGGAAGAAATCCGTGCAGTGAGCGCCCTCAGTGTGAGGAAGGGACTGGGGAGGCCGGAGCTGAGCTTGGAGGTGTGGATTGCGGCTCTTACCAGCAAACAAGCGGGCCTCCTCAGTGGGCACCTCCCGGGCCTGGCTGAGGTCACTTTTGTTCCCCACAAGCATGACCACAATCGTGGCCTCAGCATGGTCATAGAGTTCCTTCAGCCAGCGCTCCACTACGGCATAAGTCTGGTGCTTGGTCAGGTCGAACACCAGGAGCGCCCCCACTGCTCCACGATAGTACCTGGATGGGGTGGAAGGGAAGGGCAGAGACGGGATGGGGTATTGGCCAAGCCTCAGAGCAGAGCACCAAGCTCAGTGCTTGAGGATCAGTACCAGTGCTTGGGAAGTAAGGGTCCAGGGACCCTGAACCCCAGCAAGAAAGCCGGAAGCTCCCACATACCACCGGGATGCCAGTTGCAGATTCAAGCTTCACCTCCTTGCTCCCTGCTGTCTCTTCAGGGCCACCCTGCTTCCTCAAGTCCTTTGTCCTGACTTCAGCCCCCACCATCCATTAAATGCCACATGGCCTGGCATGCCCCACCTCTGAGGTCTTCCTCACACAGCTCTTTTCCCTCTTCTCATGCTGCTGTCTTTCCAGGATAAACTGAATGCCTGCCGCTCATTCCCCCACCCCCACCCCACAGCAGTACCTAGCTGGACTGCCAAGGCAGCTGACAGACATCCAGCTTGTCCCTGGAACTTCTGAGTTGGAAGGACCATTTTCATACTGGTGGTGTCTAATAGTTCCTTTGTCTTGAGAGATTGTCTCACTCTGCAGCCCAGGCTGACTTGGAATTTACTATGGCTTCAAACTCTAGGCAGTCCTCCTGCCTTCATCTCCCAGTGCTGGGATTCCAGGCAAGAGTGACCACACCAGTCTTATTCCGAGTTCACTGATGAATCAACCCAGGCTCATAAGAAGTCAAGTGATAAGTGTGTATGGCCCTTGTGCGTGTGTGTAACTATAACTCCTGCATTGTGCTGCCAGCTTATACTGTCCCCTATCATTCAGACACTTGGCCTGACACTGACAGGGAGATACTTCAGATGCAGTGTCAGGAAGCCTGACTTCCTGTGTCCTCTGAGGCTTTACAAAATGCACACTCCAGGCTGAGGATGTGGCTCAATGGTAGAGCACTTGCATAACACATGAGAGGCCCTATGTTCAATCCTAGGGACCTCAAATGAATAAACAAACAAAATAAAATAGCCAAAAGAAGAAGGAGGAGGAGGAGAAGCAGCAGCAGCAGCAGCAGCAGCAGCAGCAGCAGCAGCAGCCGGGCGTGGTGGCGCACACCTTTAATCCCAGCACTCGGGAGGCAGAGGTAGGAGGATCGCCCTGAGTTTTGAGGCCACCCCGAGACTACATAGTGAATTCCAGATCAGCCTGGCCAAAGTGAGACCCTACCTCGAAAACCAAAAAACAAAACAAAACAAAAAAAAAAAAAAGGGGGGGGATGAGGCTGGAGAAATGGCTCAGCAGTTAAAGGCACTTTTTTTGCAAAGCCTTACTGCCCAAGTTCTATCCCTAGTACCCATGTAAATCCAGATGCACAGAGTGGCACATGTATCTGAAGTATGTCTGCAGTAACAGGAGGTCCTGGCATGCCCATATCCTCCACCCTCCCCTCTCAAGTAAATAAATAACAAAATTAAAATAAAATGTGGCGTGGTGGCGCATACCTTTAATCCCAGCACTTGGGAGGCAGAGATAAGAGGATCATGTGAGTTCAAGGCCACCCTGAGATGACTACACAGTGAATTCCAGGTCAGCCTGGGCCAGGTAAGACCCTACCTCAAAAAACCAAAAAAACAACAACAAAAAAACAAACAAAAATCACAATCCAGGTCCAGCCCTTGGCATTTGAGGTTGGATTGCCAGGTGTAGACACTATGTCACAGTGAGGGGGCGCCCTCCATCTGCACATCTGCCCAGGCCTGGCTCCACCAGGATTTCACCCTTTGGTGGGTTTTTTGTTTTTTTTTTTTTAATTTTTATTTTTTATTTATTTATTTTCCTTTTTCGAGGTAGGGTTTCACTCTAGTCCAGGCTGACCTCGAACTCACAGCAATCCTCCTACCTCTGCCTCCCAAGTGCTGGAATTAAAGGTGTGTACCACCACATCCAGCTATAGCACTTACTTCTGCAGTACTTTGGATTCCACAAAAAGCTAAGTATAAAGTGGTTTGTACTTTCCTGGGCACATGGCGAAGGCTTAGTAAGTGCAATGACTCGTTCAGCCCCACAAGTCAGAATCACGACATCCTGTCTTCTTCCCTGTTGGCTACTCCCCAAACTTTTATCTGTGATGTCTCTGGGGAATAGATTGCAGAGCCCCCTACCACTCCTTAGAGAAGCTCCCCCCAGGTCCTCACAACCCACCAGCCCCTCAGGCCCTGGCTCACGCTGAGGTGATGGCTCGGTATCGCTCTAGGCCAGCTGTGTCCCAGATCTGTGCCTTGACAGCAGTGGTGCCCAGCGTGACTGTGCGGGTGGAGAACTCAACACCGATGGTGGTACGGCTGTCGTGGCTGAATTCATTGCGGGTGAATCGGGACAGCAGATTGGTCTTGCCCACACCTGACTCGCCGATCAGTACCACTGGGAGTGGAGAGATGAGAGCTGAGCTGAAGGGGGGCCGGGAGCAGCTCCAAGCCCACCCCAGCCTGGAAGGTCTGTTCAGCATACAAGTAGAGCAGGCTGGGGACTCAACCAGTTAAGTGCCTGCCATGCATGAGAACCCCAAAACCTATGTACAAGTGAGAGGGGGCTGGAGAGATGGCTTAGCGACTAAGGTGCTTACCAAGCCAGAGGACCCAGGTTTGATTCCCTAGTACCCATATAAAGCCAGATGCACAAACTGGCACATGCATCTGGAGCTCGTTTGCAGCAGCTGGAGGCCCTGGCACACCCATTCCCTCTGTCTGACATACTCTCTTGTGCTTGCAAATGACTAAATAAAAATATTTTAAGCTGGGCGTGGTGGCATACGCCTTTAACCCCAGCATTCAGAAGGCAAAGGTAGGAGGATCGTCATGAGTTCGAGGCCACCCTGAGATTACATAGTGAATTCCAGGTCAGCCTGGGCTAGAGTGAGACCTGCCTTGAAAAACCGAAAAATGAAAAAAAAAAAAAAATTAAGCTGGGCGTAGTGGCGCATACCCTTAATCCCAGCGCTTGGGAGGCAGAGATAGGAGGATCGCCCTGAGTTCGAGGTCACCCTCAGACTATATAGTGAATTCCAGATCAGCCTGAGCTAGAGTGAGATCCTACCTCAAAAAACAAAATAATAATAATAATAATTTTAAAAAATATTTTAAGAGTCAGGTGTGGTGGCGCATGCCTTTAATCCCAGCACTTGGGAGGCAGACATAGGCAGATCACCATGAGTTTGAGGCCACCCTGAGACTACATAGTGAATTCCAGGTCAGCCTGAGCTAGAGTGAGATCCTATCTCAAAAACAAACAAAAAAAAATTTTTTTATAAAAATTAGGACTGGAGAAATGGCTTAGTGGTTAAGGCATTTGCCTGCGAAGCCAAAGGATCCCAGTTTGACTCTCCAGGACCCACGTAAGCCAGATGTACAAGGGGCACATGCATCTGGAGTTCGTTTGCAGTGGCCAGAAACCCTGGTATGCCCATTCTCTGTCTGCCTTTCTTTTATCTCTCTCTGCTTGCAAATAAATAAAAAATTTAAAAAATAATTAAAAAATAAAAATTAGCAGGGTGTGGCACATGCTTTTAATCCCAGCACTTGAGAGGCAGAGGTAGGAGGATCACCATGAGTTTGAGGCCACCCTGAGACTACATAGTGAATTCCAGGTCAGCCTGGCCTAGAGTAAGACCCTGCCTTGAAAAACAAAAACAAATTTTTTTTAATTTTTAAAAATTATTTTATTTATTTTTGGAGAGAGACACAGAGACAGATAGAAGAGAGGAAGACAGATAGAGCTGGGCGCGCCAGCAGTCTCTCAGCTGCTGTGAACGAAATCCAGATGTGTGCACCCCCTTGTGGGCAAGTGCAGCATTGCGCCCTTGTGTCACTTTGCATCTAGCTAAACGTGGGACCTGGAGATTGGAACAGCTGGAGATTGGAACCAGCATGCTTAGGCTTAGCAGGCAGGCGCCTTAACCGCTAAGCCATCTCTCCAGCCCCCAAAACAAAATTTAATTAAAAATTTTAAAAGGGGCCGGGCGTGGTGGCGCACGCCTTTAATCCCAGCACTCAGGAGGCAGAGGTAGGAGGATTGCTGAGAGTTCGAGGCCACCCTGAGACTATGTAGTTAATTCCAGGTCAGCCTGGACCAGAGTGAGACCCTACCTTGCAAAAACCAAAAAAAAAAAAAAAATTTTAAAAGGGGCCTGGAGAGAGCCGGGCGTGGTGGCGCACGCCTTTAATCCCAGCACTTGGGAGGCAGAGGTAGGAGGAAAAAGAAAAATTTTCAGCCTGGAAAGTGAGACCCTACCTGGGGCCTGGAGAGATGGCTTAGCAGCTAAGTGCTTGGCTGTGAAGCCTAAGGACCCTGGTTCAAGGCTCAATTCCCCAGTACCCACGTAAGCCAGATGCACAAGAAGGCGCATGCATCTGGAGCTCATTTGCAGTGGCTGGAGGCCCTGGCACACCTGTTCTTTTTCTAACTATCTGCCTCTTTCTCTCTCTGTCGCTCACACTTAAATAAATAAATAACAAAAAAAAATTTTTTTTTCTTTTTAAGTGCTGGGAAGGGCAACTTGCCCCTGTAATCCCAGTACGGGAAAGCAAGAACAGGAGGGTCCCTGGGGTTCACTGGTCAGTCAGTCTAGACTAATTGAGCCCCAGGCCAATGAGAGACCCTGTCTCCAAAAACAAGGTGGATGGAGTTTCTAAGGGTGGATACCAGTGTGTGTCTTCCGGCCTCTACCTGCGCACACAAGAGTGCAGCACACCTGCATACATGAACACACTCCCACAGAGACGCATAAAAGGAACCTGAAGAGAGCCAGTTCCGGCAGGCTCTGCATTAGGCATCTGAACTGGTGGCTGAAGGGCATCGAGACAAAGGGAGGCACCACCAGGGCTGCAAAGCTGTGGTTGCTGCTAAGGGAATAAAGGCCGTGGGCTGTCCCCGGCCCATGTGGAGAGGTGGGAATAAAGGCCGTGGGCTGTCCCCGGCCCGTGTGGAGAGGTGGGAATAAAGGCCGTGGGCTGTCCCGTGTGGAGAGGTGGGAATAAAGGCCGTGGGCTGTCCCGTGTGGAGAGGTGCTGCAGCACGTGAGTAGGACAGAGACAGTGGGAGGTGTGGGCTGTGCATTCATGGATCAGGGAGGATGAGAACATGGTGCGTGTCTCTAATAATGGTACGCCGTGCGTTTGCATGCGGGACACATGCGGGGCGAGTGACACAAGCATGGATAGGAGGAAGATGAAAGTGTGTGTGCTCATTCCTGCCTCTCCCAGGTTAGGAACTCTATCTCCATTCATCCCTCCCACAACTTACTCTGTCACTGCTGCCTGCTCTGTAGAATGGAAACACCAGTGGTTAGCATTTATTGAGCACCTACTCCATGCCAGTCACCATCTGAAAAGTTTTTTTATATATATATATTTTTTTTATTTATTTATTTTAGAGAGGAAGAGGCAAATAGAAAGAGAGAGTGGGTGCGCCAGGGCCTCCAGCTACTGCAAACAAACTCCAGACACATGCACCCCCTTGTGCATCTGGCTTACGTGGGTCCTGGGGAATTGAACCTGGGTCCTTTGGTTTTGCAGGCAAACACCTTAACCACTAAGCCATTTCCTCAGCCCTGAAAAAGTTTTACACAGCCTGCCAGCCATGCCCCGAGGCAAATGCAACCCGGGAGGCCTGAGGACTTGTCCAGGATCTATCACGTGCCCAGTGTGTCAAATGCACACAGATGTATGGGACAGATGGCCTGCATCCATCTTCTAGAAGGACTTGCCTCATCCCACTGTCTCACTGCAGGGAGCACAGGCACTGACTGACAGCACACAATGCACCCACATTGTGTGTGGCGTCACAGGGTGGCACACCTCTCCTACACCGTCCTCTTGGGCACCCAGGGCCGGTGCAATTATCCCAGTGTTCCCTAGTCCCAGCTTGGCTCCGCAGAGCCTGCATGGCCCCTGGCTTCTGTCCTCTTCTCTCCTGCTTTCACATGTAGTGGTTGGGCTGGAGAGGTGGCTTAGTGGTTAAGGCACTTGCCGGCAATACCTAATGACCTGGGTTTGATTCCCCAGTATCCATGTAAAGCCAGATGCACAAAGTGGTGCATGCATCTGGAATTCTTTTGCTAGAGGTCCTGGGACACCCATTCTCTTTCTCCCCTGCAAATAAATAAGTAAATAAATAAATAAAATATTTAAGCCAGGCATGGTGGCACACATCTTTAATCCCAGCAATTCAGAGGGGAGGTAGGAGGATCATTGTGAGTTCAAGGCCACCCTGAGACTACATAGTGAATTCCAGGTCAGCTTGGACTAGAGTGAAACACTACCTTGAAAAAAAAAATAATAATAAATAATATGTAAGCTGGGCATGGTGATGCACGCCTTTAACCTCAGAACTTGGGAGGGAGGGGTAGAAGGATCGCTATGAGTTCAAGGCCAGCCTGAGACTACAGAGTGAATTCCAGGTTAGCCTGGGCTAGAGTGAGACCCTACCTTGAAAAAACAACAACAAAAATGTAACGTTCTATAATCAGCATGAACCACCCCAGACTTCTCCAAGGCAGTGCTGGGCACCCTACCTGTGCTACCTGGTCAGTAGCACAGGCCTCTCAGAAGGACAGGTAACGGGACGAGTGACAGTATCCAGCACCAAGTAGGGGATCAATAAACGGGAGTGATTTAGGCTCTCCGGCAGACCATCGCAAAGCCTTGCCGGTTCTCTGCTTCCTGGGAAAGATGCCAGGAGGACAGGCTTCTCAGCTTAGCCAGGGTGGGACTGGGAGAGGCAGTGGGGTGTGGTGGGAAGGGAAGGAGAATGCCACCAGTCTAGCCGGGCTTTCAAGGAGGTATTGGAGGCAGGGCTGGGGCCCATGGGGGACTAAACGCTGGGACCTAGAAAGAAGCATGATGGTGCGTGGCCACTTAAAGGGGCAGCCAGAGTGAATCCAGTGCCTGGTATCCAGGTCCAAGGAAGGTGACCATGGAAAGTGTCAGGCTTATAGGTTCCAGCCCGGAAGTCCCGTGGAGTCTACTGGACCCTGCTCCACATCTTGTCCACTTTCCCAATGTCTTCCCTATGTATTGACTACCAGTCCAATCAGTCTCTCTTTTCTCTCCTCCCCTCTACGCCTTTCCAGAAAGTCCTCCTAAATTAGCTCCATTCTCCCTCTATTCAGAACAGAAGTCCTTTCTGAAGTCTGACCTCCATCTCTTGCAATACACTGACTAATCTCAGGAGTATGAGCTATTATCGGAGATGAGGCAGAGGGGCCTAACCGGAGACATGAAAGTGATCAGCGTCGTTTTCTCTCTAGCCCAGGCTGACCTGGAATTCACTATGTAGTCTCTGGGTGGCCTCGAACTCACAGCGATCCTCCTACCTTCCATGTGCTGGGATTAAAGGCGTGCGCCACCATGCCCCGCTCAGGGCTCCACATCGTTCTTCACAACGATAGAGCACGCTCACTAACTAGGGTGTTTGCATCTGCAGCCAGACGGGCCCTCACTTCCTGGAGCTCCCTTTCTTAGCCAGAGGGAATGCTGAGCCTGGGGATCCTGGTAAGAGACTGGAAATGGAAGAGGCCCTCTCTCATGTCCTCCCTCTTCAAGGACCACAACTTACCCTTGAAGACAAAGTTATAATCTTCCTCGGTTCCATTCCCCATCTCGGCTCCTCATGGAGGGAGGGTGCAGGTGTTTTCGGGGGACAGGTCACAAGTCTGTGTTGGCTCAGTGCCCCAAACCCTTAGCTCTTAAGAGACAGGGATCCAGCTCTTTTCTCATTGGGGTGAGGGACTGGGGAGTCCAGGCAGGTCTCTCAGGCGGAGATGGGACGGAAGGAAGCTCAGCTCTGGCAGGTGGGAATGCTTTATGGAAGCTGAAAGGACGGAAGCTGACAACAGGAAGAGCAAGCACAGCTGGGAACCTGGGCCCAGGTGGGCGGGGAGATGACGTCAGACAGGTTAGACAGGTTGGGTGTCTGCTCTGCCCCAAGCTCCCCCACACAAGAGCCTGCTTCCAGAGGTGACAGTGGGTGAGGGTGGGATGGGAGTGGGGGGGGAGGTGAGGGCTGAATACATACTGTTGGTCTCCAAAGACTATGGAGACTGGCAGCCATTAGGCTGTAAGATATAGAGACACACTTACTCACTCATGCACCCCGGGAAGAAAACTGGTGAGCCTCCTGATTTTCATTTGGAGGCTCTGGCAGAGGCACACTGTGGGCCCCAGGAGCTGTTAGGGCAATGCCTGGGGGCTAGACCCCACACTCCTGCCACAGTGCGAGCTGCATCTGGCCACAGTTGCCTAGACTTCTTCCTTAGAGCCTGGGGCTTGGGATGGGCATTTCTCACCCTGGGTGGAGCAGGGACTCCTACCTGCATGTGTCCCTTCCTGTGGCACTGAGGCAAGGGCCTGGTAGCTCCCCACACACATACACAGACCCATTTAAGGTCACGAGGTGGCCAGTTGGGGCAGAAAGAGCCAGAGTCTAGGGAGATGGAGAGATGGCTTAGCGGTTAAGCGCTTGCTTGTGAAGCCTAAGGACCCTGGTTTGAGCCTCTATTCCCCAGTACCCACGTAAGCCAGATGCACAAGGGGGCACATGCATCTGGAGTTCGTTAGCAGTGCCTGGAGGCCCTGGTGTACCCATTCTCTCTCTCTCTACCTCTTTCTCTCTCTGTTGCTCACAAATAAATAAATAAAAATAAACAACAACAACAAAAAAAAAAGAGCCAGAGTCTATCTAAAAGGAGAACTTGGGGCTGGAGAGATGGTTTAGCAGTTAAGGCATTTGCGTGCAAAGCTACAGGACCCATGTAAGCCAGATGCACAAGGTGGCGCATGCATCTGGAGTTCGTTTGCAGTGGCTGGAGGGCCTGGCATGCGCCCATTCTCTCTCTGTCTTTCTATCTGCTTCTGTCTCAACTAACTAAATAAACAATAAAAATAGTAACAGGAGAATTTGGAGACGAGTTCCCTGAGGCTCTTTGGTATTCTAGCCCTTGTCCAGAACCAAGGCATCAGAGCAGTGGCATCTTGTTTGCAGAGAGCATGACGATTCAGAGCAGCTGCAGAGATGGCTCAGTGGTTAAAGGAACTTGCTTGCCAAGCCCAGCGGCCTGGGCTCAAATCCCCACATAGAATACCAATGAAAAGCCACATACACAATGTGGTACATGAACCTGGAGCCCATTTGCAATGGCAGGAGGTCCTGGTATGCCCATGCTCTGTCTCAAATAAATTAACCCCATAGTCAGGAGGCAAGAGTAGGAGGATTGCCGCGAGTTCGAGGCCACCCTGAGACTAGACAGTGAATTCCTGGTCAGCATGGTGGTGCGTATTTGTAATCCCAACACTCCAGAAGCTGAGGTGGAAGAAAGCTGGAAACCAGTTTGGGCTACATTCCAAGACTCTAAAACAACCCAAAAGACCCACAGGGTCTAGATGACCCACGAATACTTTGGTGGCTTAAATCAGGTGTCCCCCATCAACTCATGTATTTTGTATACTTAGATCTCAGCTGATGGCAATTTGGGAGGTGGAGTCTTGTTGGAGGTGTGCTGTGGGGACAAGCTTAAGGATGTTAAAGCTGGCTGCCCCCTCACTAAGGCCGGGACTCACTTGCCTGCTGCTATTATCCACCTGCTGTGGCACAGGTGATGCCCAGCCTCTGCCATGGTTTCCCCTGCCATCGTGAAGCTTCTCTTCCAGACTGTAAGCCCAAATAAAAACCTTTCCTCCCATCGGCTGCTTTGGCTCAGGTGCTTTGTCCCAGCAACACGAAGGTAACTACAACCAAAGAGTTGGGGGCACTTTCTCAATACGGAGCCACCACCCCTCCCAAAGCTGGCAGGACACTCAACTCTAGGACTGTACTTTCGGTGTCCAACGTGACAAGCCTTTGCCTCTCTCTCACTATGTAGTCTCAGGGTGGCCTTGAACTCATGGTGATCCTCCTACCTCTGCCTCCCAAGTGCTGGGATTAAAGGCATGTGCCACCACACCCAGCTTCTTCTTCTTCTTTTTTTTTTTTTTTCATTTTTGGGCTTTTCAAGGCAGGGTCTCACTCTAGCCCAGGCTGACCTGGAATTCACTATGTAGTCTCAGGGTGGCCTCAAACTCATGGCGATCCTCCTACCTTTGCCTCCCGAATGCTGGGATTAAAGGCATGTGCCACCACACCTGGCTCTCTCTTTTTTTAAGGTAGGATCTCACTCTAGCCCAGGCTGACCTAGAACTCACTCTGTAGTTCCAGGCTGGCCTCAAACTCACAGCGATCCTATCTCTGCCTCAAGTGCTGGAATTAAAGGCTTGCACCACCCCGCCCAGCTGCTTTTGCCCCTCTTAATCCCAAGGTGTTGCCAAGCAAGTGGGTAAGATTTTGCTGAGTGACAGGAGCTAGGTGGCCACAGCACTAGAGGGGCGAAGGGAGTTGGGGTACCATCGCCAAGAATCAGAGGTGTAGCCAGGTGTGGTGGTTTATGTCCATGATCCCAGCAAGGAGGCTGAGATAGGAGGAGTGTCTTAAGTTTGAGGCCTGGCTGAAGATACAGAATGAGTCCCAGGTCAGCCTGGGCTAGAAACCCTGCCTCAAAAACTAAACAAAACAGCCAGGCGTGGTAGCACATGCCTTTAATCCCAGCACCCGGGAGGCAGAGGTAGGAGGATCGCCATGAGTTTGAGGTCGCCCTGAGAATACATAGTGAATTCCAGGTCAGCCTGAGCTAGAGTGAGACCGTACCTCGAAAAACCAAAAAACAAACAAACAAAAAAAAAAACTAAACAAAACAAAAAGTGTGTATGGCGGAGGAGGGGGACTTGGATTCAATTCCCTAGCCATCCTTGTAAAACCAAACAGGTGTTTATAGCAGCAAGGGACCAGGGAGGGTCAAAGAACAACCCCCTCCCCCCCGCACACACACAAATTAAAAAAAAAAAAAAAAGACTGGGAGAGATGGTTCAGTGGTTAAAAGTGCTTGCTTACAAAACCTGCTGGGCAAGGTTCAGTCCTCTAACACCCATGCACAGCCAGATCCAAAAAGTGGTGCAAGTATCTGATGTCTGTTGATTTGCAGTGGCAAGAGACTCTGGTGTGCCCATATACACACATATATGAAAATAAATATTTTTTTTTAAAAAAGGATCTTGGATCTGGGGGCTCTGGTGATGGAGTGGGGGGAAAATCTCCCCTTGCAGAACAAAAGATATTCTATTTTTAAAAATATATATATTTATTTGACGGGGGTTTGGGGGAGAGAGCCACTGCAAACTCCAGACACATGCGCCACCTTGGGTATTTGGCTTTGCATGGGTACTTGGGAACCAAACCTGGATCCTGTGGCTTTGCTGGCAAGTGCCTTAACCACTAAGCCATTTCTCCAGCCCAAGAGGCATCCTTTAAGCCTTCCTATGTATTGATTCCTTTCATCCAAGAAAGCAACTGAGAGGAGACATAGACGTGGAGTTGAAATTTATTCAGGAAAGAGCAAAGTCCCCCGCCCTCTAGCACTCAGTCCAGGAAGGTTTTCCCAGGTCCCCGTCCCTCCGAAAGATCTTTTCTGACGCCAGCTTCCACCAACACCATTATGATGCTGCAACCTGGGTGAGGGGCTCCTCCAGGTACTGCACCAAGGCCAGGGCCTGCCAGAGGTGAGAGTACAGGTCAGTCCACGAGTGGCCTACCTGCCGAGGGATGGCAGATCAGGTCAGCTCCCCAGCCCCCTTCCCGCCCTTTAGCCACATCAGACATGGACTAAGCAAACATGGGCACAGGTGGGGGTGGACACAGTGATGGGCTGGGCACAGGGGGCTAAACTTACCTTAGCCTTGAGCATCCCAAAGCCCACAGTCTCCTTGGCATACATACACAGCAGAAGGTTGGCCACCCGCGTGATGGCTACACGGCCCTCCTGGTGGGGGTGACATGATGCAATGGAATGTTCTGCTCAGCATTTTCAGTCCTCTCCCTCCCCAGGGACTTCTCTGGCCCTAGAGACCTTGTGTCTTCCTCCCATGGCCTGGCACACCAGGAGGTTCACACAGGAAGCTCTGCTTGGCCCTGGACATGGGAGTCTGAGGCTGGATTCCAACCTCAGCAGAGCCACTTCCTAATCAAGTTAGCTGGGAAGCCCAGTTTCCCAGAAACTCACTTTTTCTTCTGGAACCCTAACTCACCCTAGTTGGTGTGGATGCTAATATGTTTATGAAAAGAGTTTTGACTCTGCCAAGAATTATCAGAGCAGGTGAGGGGTTGGGGACAGTAATCCTTGTTTCTCCTCTTTCCTCATGGTATTGCTTTTCAAAGTGCAAGTCAGTTAAGAGGGCTGATCAACATTTGAAAAAAAAAATAGAAATGAAGGGCTGGAGAGATGGCTTAGTGGTTAAGGTGCCTGCCTGCTAAGCCTAAGAACGCCCGTTGGATTCTCCTTTAGCCAGACGCAAAGGCAATGCCACACTTGCCCATGGGGGGGAGCATGCATCTGGAGTTCGTTCACAGTGGCTGAGAGGCTGCTGGCCCGCTCATTTTCTCTCTCTTTTCTCCAAAAAAAAAAAAAAAAAATAGAAATGAAGCTGGGCCTGGTGATGCACGCCTTTAATCCCAGCACTCGGAGGGCAGAGGTAGGAGGATCACCATGAGTTGGAGGCCACCCTGAGACTATATAGTGAATTCCAGGTCAGCCTGAGATAGAGTGAGATCCTAAGTGTATATACTAAGGCTCTGCTAAAAAAAAAAAAAAAAAAAGAAGGCCAGGCATGGTGGTGCACGCCTTTAATCCCAGCACTTGGGAAGCAAAGGTAAGAGGATCATCGTGAGTTCAAGGCCACCCTGAGACTACATAATGAATTCCAAGTTAGCCTGGGCTGAGACTCTACCTCAAAACACACCCCCGCAAAAAAAAAATTCTTTTGTGGTGCTGGAGATGGAAGTCAGGGTCTAGTACACCTTAAACAAATGTTCTACCACTGAGCTTCATTCACAGTCCCTTAAGATTCATTTCTTCTGGCTGGGCTGTGGTTCAGGCCCCTGAAACTGTGCCTCCTCTGAGCAGCTCTGGACTCTGCACTCAGCAGGAGCTGACACTGGGCAGGAGTGGGAAAGGGCAGATATCCCAAATACCAGTGGAGTCTTACTGGGGAATTAGCCCGTGGGGCCTATTCTATTTGGTTCTATACACCTTCAAGTCAGGGCTGTATCCTATGCCTCACTAGCCTCATCTGCCTTCTCCCATTCTGTAACACTCCAGCCTTATTGATCTTTCACAAGTTGTCACTCTGTCCTAGGTCCGCTGTAATTGCTCTTCTGCCCCAAATATTTTTCCTGCGGATAGCTGCATGTCTCGTCCACCTTTCCTCAGATCTTTGCTCAGTGAGACTGATCCTGACACACGTCACCACCTCACTCTTAGTTCCTTTTTTTTTCTCCAAGGTAGGGTCTCACTCTAGCCCAGGCTGGCCTCGAACTCAGTGATCCTCCTACCTCTGCCTCCTGAGTGCGGAGATTAAAGGTGTGCACCACCATACCCAGCACTTCTTTACATTTTTAATATCTTTATACCTCATGGTCTTATTTTAAAAGCAAACATAGGTAAAACTATAAGCTTTGGCAGAGTCTGATGGTACACCCCTGTAATCCCCGCACTCAGGAGGCAGACAGGAGAATTGCTGCAAGTTTGAGACCAGCCTGGGATACACAGTGAGTTCAAGGACAACCAAGATGACATGGCAAGACCCTGTCTCAAAAGAAAACAAACGGGCTAAGCATCGTGGCGCACTCAGAAAGTGAAGGTAGGAGGATCGGCACTTGCTTACAAAGCCTGCTGGCCAGGGGTTCAATTTCCCAGTACTCAAGTAAAGCCAGATACACAAAGTGGCACGTGTGTCTGGAGTTTGCAGCAGTTAGAGGCCCTGGCACATGCCTACAATCTTTCCCTAGTATGCACACAAAAATAAGTAATAATATTTTAAAAATAAAACAACAATAAAAAAAAACAAGGCTGGAGAGATGGCTTGGCAGTTAAGACACTTGCCTGCAAAGCCTAAGGACCCAGGTTTGATTCCTCAGGACCCACATAAGCCAGATGTACAAGGTGGTGCATTCATCTGGAGTTTGTTTGCAGTGGCTGGAGACCCTGGCACACCCATTCTTTCTGCCTCTTTCTCTAATAATAAATAAATAAATAATATATTTTTTAAAACACTATGCCAGGCATGGAGACACTTTTAATCCCAGCACTTGGGAGGCAGAGGTAGAAGTATTGCTGTTGAGTTCAAAGCCAGCCTGGGTCTGCAGTGGCTGACAACCCTAGTGCTCCCATTCACTCTCTTTGCTTGCAAATAAATAAAAATAAAATATATTAAAAAGCACTGCAGAGAACTAAATACTTGTTGACTAACACACTCAGCAATGACTGAGACAACTTGATGGTCACACTCCTTTTTTTTGTTTGTTTGTTTGTTTTTCAAGGTAGGGTCTCACTCTAGCCCAGTCTGACCTGGAATTCACTATGTAGTCTCAGGGTGGCCTCGAAGTCACAGCGATCCTCCTACCTCTGCCTCCCGAGTGCTGGGATTAAAGGCCTGCGCCACCATGCCCGGCTTTGGTCACACTCCTTTTTTTTTTCCCCAAGGTAGGATCTCGCTCTAGTCCAGGCTGATCTGAAATTCACTATGTAGTCTTAGGCTGGCCTAAAACTCAGTGATCCTCTGATCCTCCCATCTCAGCCTCCCTTGTGCTAGAATTAAAGCAGAGCACCACCACCCAGGCGCTGGACTTCCTTTTCTGTAAATTGAAAGGACTGCACAGGACTTAGAGACTGTGTTCTGAACCAATAAAAGCGAGATGACACTTTGTGTGTGGTCATGATACTATAGTTATATCCACTCTTTCGTTTAATCTTCACAGCAGCCGTGTGTATGTGTGTGTAGCTTATGTTTCCTTAAAGATGACGTAAGGAGAGCTGGGCGTGGTGGCGCACGCCTTTAATCCCAGCACTCGGGAGGCAGAGGTAGGAGGATCGCTGTGAGTTCGAGGCCACCCTGAGACTACATAGTTAATTCCAGGTCAGCCTGGATCAGAGTGAGACCCTACCTCGCAAAAAAAAAAAAAAAAAAAAATGACGTAAGGAGGCTCAGATACTTACACCAAGTTTCCACAAACTGACAAATGGATGGCTGGGGCCAGAACCCGAGTCAGACCTTCGGCCCGGGGCTCCTTCCTCCCCACCACTTGATGCACATTGGCTTAGCTATTATAAATACTGCTGTACACCAACTCTTGGTAATCTTCGGGAGAGCGGGCCCCTACCCCTCCAACCATTCGGGATAAGCTCGAGATGGCTCCCCTGGGATCCCCTGGGAGGCGGTGGGGGGAGAGTCTCGTGACTCCGTTCTCCATACCATGCAATCCATGAGGATGAATTTGAGATTGTCTTCATTAAAGGCTTGGTTCCCGTTCCGGTCGTACGCCGCCCAGATGTTACTGGCGATGGCCGCGGTGACCCGGGCATCCGTGTCCCCATAACCTGAGTAAGCCAGCAACGATCCCTCGTTGTTCAGAAGCCTGGACAGGGACGGGGAGGTACATAGCCATACTAAGGAGGGAAGAACGACTCCACCTCCTGCTACCGGCGCTTCTAGGAAGCCGGGACGTGGTCGGAGCGGGTCCTCGAACGTGCCCAATGCCCTCTGCATCCCTTTCTGAGCATCCTCACCACCGGCGCCCCAAACCGCTGCCGGGGTTGGCGGCTTCCTCCACCCCTTCCGCGGGCCGCCCCGGGTCTGCGGCACGCACTCACAGGGTACTCTGCACTCCTCCGGTGTTGGCTTGGCTTAACACCTGGGTCAGAGCCTTGGGCCGCAGCATGCCTGCAAGCCGCGACCCCTGAACTCCGGGAGCCCAGCTGCTTCCTGCTGTTCTCTGCGGCTTCCCGTAGCCAGGAGGAGGGGGGCGGGGTTACCCAGCTCTATGCACTCTGGGAGTTGTAGTCTCCCGGCCTGGCTACGGAGGCTTTGACCCGGTCCCCTCCGCCTCACGCAGGGGGCGCTGGGAATTGAAGTTTCTTGGTGGCCTCGCGAGGCACCCTGGGAACTGTAGTTCGTCGTTGCGGTCCGGCCACGCGGCCGTGGGGGTGGTGGGCGGGGGCGGTGGAGAGTGGGGGTGTGAAAGGACGGCGGCAGTGCTGGAAGAAGGACTGATTTTTAACCCCTTCGGGGACAAGGAAGCATTGTGTGTCATTGGCAGTCCGTGCGTGATTCAGTGACAAAAACTGTATGGGAGCCACACCCTTGGTTACTTTTCAAAGCACTTTTCTACGTTCGGAGAGGAGCGGTCCATTATCTTCTTTTTTTCCTTTATTTTGGTTTTCGAGGTAGGCTCTCACTATAGCTCAGGCTGACCTGGAATTCACTCTGTAATCTCAGGGTGGCCTCGAACTCATGGCGATCCTCCTACCTCTGCCTCCCAGCGCGCGCCACCACGCCCGGCTTTTTCTTTCTTTCTTTCTTTCTTTCTTTTTTTTTTTTAATTCATTTGCTTGCAAGCAGAGCTAGAAGAGAGAGAGAATGAGAATGGGCGTGCTTACGCGGGTCCTGGGGACTCGAACCTGGGTCCTTAGGCTTTGCAGGCAAACAGCCGCTGAGCCATCGCTCCAGCCCCGAGGTCCATTATCTTGAGTCCCGCGCGCCCAGGCCAGGGAGAGGGGGCAGTGAGACCCTCACTCCGCAGGTCTTTCTGGACTTCCAGCGGCCGGGGCGTCGGGAGGGAGACCCCCAAGCGACCACGGGCGGGGTGGGGGCGGGGATTGACGCGGAGACCCCGCGAGTCCTTTGTCCGCGAGCCGGAGGTCCGGCCCTCGGGCCCGGGAACCCCCGCCGGGCCGCGCCGCTTTTTCCCGCCCTGCGCGGGGCCCCGTCCGCGCCTCTGCCCGGGCCGGGTTCCAAGGCGAAGCGCGCGGCGCGGGGTCAGCGCGGCGGGACTCGGGCCGGGGGCCATGGGCGGATCCCGGTGCAGTGGGGCCCCCGGTCCGCCCGGGGCGCTGTGGCGCGGCGGGTCCGGAGGGGGCGGAAGCCTCGGGGAGGGAAGGGGAGGGAGGAAGGGGGAGTCGGAGTCTCCGGAGCCGGGCCGGGCCGGCCGGGCGGGGAGGAGGAGGAGGAGGAGGAGCCGGGAGGGCTGGCGGGCGGCCGGGCGGCGGCGGCGGCGGCGGCATGGCGGAGCCGAACGGGGCCGAGACGAGGCCCCCCATCCGCGTCACCGTCAAGACCCCCAAGGACAAGGAGGAAATCGTGATCTGCGAGCGAGCCTCGGTCAAGGAGGTAGGGTCGGCGGAGGGTCGGGGTGCAGGGGGAGGGGTGAGCTGGCGGGAGGAGCGCGGAGGAGGAGGGGGTCAGCGACGAGATGGGGTGGGGGGAAGGCCTCGGGGACGATCCCGGCGTCCCGGGCGAGGACGCAGGACACGCGAGGGGGGACCGAGGCGGGTTCGGGGGGCGCCGTGCCCCAGCAGGTCCCGGGGAGCGTGGCGCGCAAGGGTCGGGTGGGTTCTGCCCAGTGGCCGGGGCTGGGGGCGTGGTGGTGCGGCGTGGCCAAGCGACACCTTACTTCCACCGGGATCGGGGGGGACGTGGGGAGGACGGAATGCACCCCTCCCCTGGACCCGCGAGGGGTGTGCGCCCGGGTGACCGCGAGGGGTCCGAGGCGCCCGGGCAAAAGTGCGGCCTGAGCTGGGTGGCTGGAGCCAGAGCCCGCGTGGGGTTGGTAGTGGGGGGGTGCGCCCCCAGGAGCTCCGGGGAGGGGGGAGCGTCCCACGGTCCTTATCCTTCTTGCTCCCCAATACAGGCGAGGTTAGGTTGACTTTTTGGTTCTTCTAGGATGTGCCCACTGTAGTAGGTGCTCAAGAAAATGTTGAATGAGAGAGGGACGATTGTCCGGGGTAGCCTGGTGCCGCCGCTGCTGCTGCTGGTGGTGGTGCTGGCGGCCGCTCCAGAATTTCACATAGGCGGGGCTTAGGAGAGGCCATCTGGTTGGAAGAAAGGGATCTGGAAGCTTTTGCTTAGCAAGTGCACTCGCTTAGAGTAGGTGCTGTTTTGTTTTGCTTAGTTTTGTTTAGGAGAGGCGGATAGAATTTTCTATAGAGGCTAAAGTACCTTATGTCATGCCCATATTGCTCTCCCACCCCACATAAAATGACTCCAGGAATTTATAGTGTTGCCTGAAAAACTGAATTGGAAAACAACTTTTTTTTTTTTTTTAAATAATATTTATTTGAAGCCGGGCGTGGTGGCGCACGCTTTTAATCCCAGCACTGAGTTCGAGGCCAGCCTGAGACTACATAGTGAATTCCAGGTCAGCTAGAGTGAGACCCTACCTCGAAAATACAAAAAAAAAAAAAAAAAAAAAAAAAGAGGGGGAGAAGAAAATAAAAAAATATTTATTTGAGGGAGAGAGAGAGAAGAAAAAAAGAGGAAGTGTGGGTGAGCCTGGGTGCCTCAGGACCTCCTGCCCAGAAGCATGGGCCACTTTGTTGCAGCTGACTACGTGGGTACTGGGGAATCGAACCCAGGCCATCAGGCGTAGCAAGCGAGCACCTCTAACCGCTGAGTCATCCCTGCAGCCGGGGAAAACTCTTAATTGAGAATCAGTGTGTCTGAATAAGAACCAGGATGTTCCCATCTCCCCCAGACATACCACCTGCCTCTCTGGGCTTTTTTTTTTTTTTTTTTTTTTTTTGGTTTTGCAGGGTAGGGTCTCACTCTGGTCCAGGCTGACCTGGAATTCACTCTGTAGTCTCAGGGTGGCCTTGAACTCTCGGCGATCCCCCTACCTCTGCCTCCCGGGATTAAAGGCATGCGCCACCACGCCTGGCTTTGGGCCTTTTTTTTTTTTTTTTTTTTTTTTTGTTTTTCGAGGTAGGGTCTCACTTTAGCCCAGGCTGACCTGTAATTCACCTCTGTAGTCTCAGGGTGGACTCGAACTCTTGGCAATCTTCCTACCTCTGCCTCCCAAATGCTGGGATTAAAGTATGGTGGCGCATGCCCAGCTGAACCTTGTTTTTAATTTTTTTTTTTTTTTTTTTGCAAGCAGAGAGAGAGAGAGAGAGAGAGAGAGAGAGAGAATAGAGGCAGACAGAGATAGAATGGGCACACCAGGGCCTCTAGCCCCTGCAAACGAACTCCAGATGCATGTGCCCCTGTGCATCTGTCTTACGTGGGTCCTGGAGAATCGAACCTGAATCCTTTGGCTTTGCAGGCAAACACCTTAACCGCTAAGCCATTCTCCAGCCCCTGAACCTTGTTTTTAAAGATTTATTTTTTTACTTATTAGAGACAGAGTGTATGTGTGTGAATGGGTACTTCAGAGCCACTGCGAGCAAACTCCAGATGCATGTGCCACCATGTGCATCTGGCTTACGTGGGTCCTGAAGAAGAGGCAGGCAGGTCCTTGGTGGTGGAGCAGGCAGCCTCCGTGCTTGCTCACCTCTGCTTCTTGGTCACAGTTCAAAGAGGAAATCTCCAGGAGGTTTAAGGCCCAGCAGGATCAGCTGGTCCTGATCTTCGCAGGCAAGATCCTCAAGGATGGAGACGCCCTGAACCAGCACGGGATCAAGGATGGACTCACCGTCCATCTGGTCATCAAGACCCCACAGAAGTAAGTCAAGGAGAGCTGGCGAGATGGCTTAGTTGTTAAGGAGCCTGCCTGCCAAGCCTAAGATCGCCTTGGATTCTCCAGGTCCCTTGTTTAGCCAGAAACAAAAGTGATGCAATGCCTCACTTTCCCACAAGGGGACGCACACATCTGGAGTTTGTTCACAGCTGCTGAAATGGCCCCAGCATGCCCATTCTCTCTCCCTCTCCCTCTCTCTCTCTCTCTCTCTCTCTCCAAAAAAACAATAAAATAACAAAAAAAAAAAAAAAAAGAAGTCAAAGAAAGGAGCAGACCTAGCTCTTGACCAGGCCTGAGGGAGGGGGGCCCAACTTTGAACCCTTTCTTATCTACTTACCTGTGTTTAAAGGGCCTGTTGCCCAGGCCTTGGGCAGGTGGATCAGGTTTAGGAGAAGAATCCATCTGATCACTCCCAGAGACCAATGATATTAACACCTTCCTCCCTCTCTGCTATATGGGCCTTGTTGTCCCCCACCACCCCCAACACTGCCAGCTTGAGGTTAGGGTGGATGCGGTTGCTCAGGTCTGGCATGGGCTGGCAGCAGTGGGTAGCTTGCCTTCCCTCCCCGGAGCACTCCAACCAGGATTCTCCATTTTCTGTCCTCAGGGCTCAAGATCCAGTGGCCGCCACCGCTTCTCCCCCCTCCACTCCTGACCCTGCCTCAGCACCCTCCACCACCCCTGCCTCACCTGCCACCCCTGTCCAGCCCTGCAGCTCTGGCAGTACCACTTCAGATGCTGGCAGTGGAAGCCGGAGGAGCAGTGGTGGGGGACCCTCCCCAGGCTCTGGAGAGGGGCCTCCCAGCGCTGCTGCTTCAATTCTCTGTAAGCTCTTATGGAGGACGGCATGACTCTGTGCTGGGCTGGGGAGTGGGGGAGCGCCAAGAAGAAATGTGGCCCTTTTTCCAACCTCATGGGGATAGGGCTCATCAGGTTCTAAAGATTGGTGCTTGTGCCAAGCTGGGGAGAGGGAATAGCCCGGGACAACGTCCCAGAGGGAAGCCAAGTTGAGTCAGTGGAGAAATGGGGTGGGGAAGCGTGGGGAAAGGCAGGCTGGTACACTGGCTCCCCAGGCAGCAGGCTTTTGATTGGTTTGGTTTTCTTGAGGTAGGGTCTCACTCTAGCCCAGGCTGATCTGGAATTCACTATATAGTGAGTCTCAAGGTGGCCTCGAACTCAGCAGTCCTCCTACCTCTGCCTCCCGAGTGCAGGGATTAAAGTTGTGTGCCACCACGCCCGGCTTGGTTGTCCTTAATGTTGTACTTAGGTTGGCCTTGGCCTTCATAGAGGCCTCAGTGCCAGCAGCTTACTGTTCTTTGCCAGATACTGATTGGGGCTGGGCCTGTGGGAGTGATTGGAAGAGATATGTGTTGTCTAGGCACTTAGGGTCTATCTTGGGACACCCAAATTCAGAGGCTCTGCTGCATGGGAGGATGATCCTAAGAGGTAGACCATGACCTTGCCCTTCCCCACAGCCGGCTTTGGGGGCATCCTTGGCCTGGGCAGCTTGGGCCTAGGCTCGGCCAACTTCATGGAGCTGCAGCAACAGATGCAAAGGCAGCTGATGTCCAACCCCGAGATGCTGTCGCAGATCATGGAGAACCCCCTCGTCCAGGACATGATGTCAAACCCCGACCTGATGCGTCACATGATCATGGCCAACCCCCAGATGCAGCAGTTGATGGAGCGGAACCCTGAGATCAGCCACATGCTCAACAACCCTGAGCTCATGAGGCAGGTGGGTGTGAGAGGCCAGGGGAGTTGAGGATGCCTGGTGCCCCAAACTTTCCTACCTTGTCCCACATTCATTTCTTCATGCATCCAGCAGCCTGTTTGGAACAATCGCGGTATAATGATGAAAGAAGCAGGCTCAGGTGGGGTATTGAAGTCTCAGGCTGACCTCAAACTCACAGCGATCCTCCTACCTCTGCCTCCCAAGTGCTGGGATTAAAGGCTTGCACCGCCACACCTGGCTTTTATCTTAAATTTTTTTTTAATCTATTTATTTATTTGAAACAGAGAGTGCACATCAGGGCCTCTTGCCACTATAATTAAACTTCAGATACATGTGTCACTTTGTGCATCTGACTTTCCATGGGTACCAGAGAACTGAATCTAGACCAGCAAGTTTTGCAAAGCAATCGCCTTTAATTGCTGAGCCATCTCCCCAGCCCAAAAAATAGCTTAGAATTCTCTTTCTTTCTTTCTTTCTATGGGCAACTTCTATACTTACATACAAAAAAATGCATGATAGTTCGAATTTTTTAAGTGAGTTTGTAATTTTGAATTTATTGGCTGCATTCATAGCTATCCTGAACCATGTGTGTGTTGAAGTTTGGAGCCTACATGTGGCCTGTGGGCTTAGGGGAGCATGTGGCTGGTCCGAACAAGGAGGAAAGGTAGCCAGTGAAGGGCATTTGGTGTGAGAACTACAGCTCATGGTCAGCCCAGCAGAGTGGTCATGGGAGCCGGGTTCGCTGACAGGTTCCCACCCTGCCTGTAGGCAAGGGCTTTTTTATTTTAGTGTTTTTACTTCAATATTTTTTCTTTATTTGCAAACAGAGTCAGAAATGGCCTCTAGCCAGTGCAAACAAGCTGCAGATGCACGCTTCACTCTGTATACCTGGCTTTACGTGGGTACTGGGGAATTGAACCTGGGTCATCAGGCCTTGCAAGCAGATGCCCACAACCACTGAGCCATCACTCTAGCCCTATTGTATTATTTTTCAAATGGGACAAAGACTTTTTTAAAAAATATTTTTTAATTTTTATTTATTTATTTGAGACAGAGAGAGATAATAGGCATACCAGGGCCTCTAGCCATGGCAAATGAACTCCAGATGCATGTGCCACCATGTGCATCTGGCTTAAGTAGGACCTGGATAATCGAACCTGGGTCCTTAGGCTTCACAGGCATGTGCCTTAACCGCTAAGCCATCTCTCCAGCCCAGTTTTTTGGTTTTTTTTTTTTTTTTTTAATCTGTCTAGAACTGTGCCTGGTCCTTAGTAGTGATTCAGTAAGTACTGGATAAATGAGATTGAGATGAGATCAGAGTCCTGTGTGGCTGAAAATATCACTCTTAGAAGGTACACTGTGCTGGTAATTATTATAAACTCTAAGGGCTTAATGCCAGCAGTGACTTCTAATTAAAGAATGGGCCATTGGGGGCTGGAAAGATGGTTTAGTAGTTAAGACATTTGCCTGCAAAGCCAAAGGATCCTGGTTTGATTCCCCAGGACCCACGTAAGCCAGATGCACAAGGGTACACATGCAGTGGCTGGAGGCCCTGGTGTGCCCATTCACTTGCTCTTTCTCTGCCTCTTTCTCTCAATAAATAAATAAAAAATTTTTTTTTTAAATGAGCCGGGCATGGTGGCGCACGCCTTTAATCCCAGCACTCGGGAGGCAGAGGTAGGAGGATTGCCATGAGTTCAAGGCCACCCTGAGACTACATAGTTAATTCCAGGTCAGCCTGGGCCAGAGTGAGACCCTACCTTGAAAAACCAAAAAAAAAAAAAAAAAAAAAAAAAAAAGAGACATTGGCTCCAAAAAAGAAAGTGATCATTCTGTGTCACTCATTTCAGTTAGGCCAGAGACCCATGTGGATGTTAGGAGACATCAGAAGTAATAGTCCAACTTGAATCCTTTTCCTGTCCAACTTGTCAATTACCAGGACTCACAGTATGGTCTTGGTCCAACAGACCAACTTGGCCTGTAAAGCTAGCTGCACCACTCACTGGCATATGTTGTGGAAAGCAGGTCCATGACCTCTCTGAGCCTCTGTTCCGATCTGCAAAAGACAAACAGGAATATTTACCTGGAATCATTACAGGAAGCTCATAGCTTGAATTCTCTAGGTCACGTAGCCCAGTTCCCTTGTTACTCCATTTTCTTGTGTTCTCTGACACATCCCTGCTTTGAGCCTGAGAGAGGGAACTTGCTGCCTCACCTCCTCTGGTAGTACTGTCCTCTGTTAGAGCCGAACAAAACAGCCACAGTGAGTGAGGCAGGGTGGGGGACCAGGCCACAGCAGGAGAGAGTCTGCTTTGCTCTACTGGCTGCCACTGTTGGGGTTCATGCTGTCCTGAAGCAGATGCCCTCCTCAGGGCCTCCCCTTTTCCTAGCTTGGTGTTCCCGTGGTTCCAAGGCCCATGTCATGTCTCTCCCTTCAGACGATGGAGCTTGCTCGGAATCCAGCCATGATGCAGGAAATGATGCGGAACCAGGATCGGGCCCTGAGCAACCTGGAGAGCATCCCTGGGGGGTATAACGCCCTCCGCCGCATGTACACGGACATCCAAGAGCCCATGTTCAGTGCTGCCCGGGAACAGGTGGGGCCAGGGCAGGGCAGGGAGGGGGGCGCTGGATGAACTCGGCATTCCCTTCTTCTAACCTAGGCCAGCCTGGGTGCTGCCTGCCCCTCTACCCTCCCCAGCCCCCTGTGGAGTGGGTCTTGGATTGACCAACTTGATGAGGCCTGGGCTTGAGAGCAGAATATAGCTGGGGACCCCAGGAAGTGGGTGAGGTGTCTTGACATTGTTCTAACAAACTTCTTGCACCAAGGGGCTTAAAGTTTGCTTTGCAAACCTGGGATCCAAAGCCAACCTTAGTATAGTGTAGATACGGTCCATAGCTTACCTCCATAAAAATCACCTAGGAACCTTGTTAGTAATGACGGTGTTGTCTCCATCTCTGAGCTATATATTGGATCAGTCCTGGGTCGTGGCCTGGATTATGCAAGTGTTTGGTTTTTGTTTTTTTATTTAATATATTTATTTATTTACTTGAGAAAGAGAAGGAGGGAGAAAGAGACAGAGAGAATGGGCATGTCAGGGCCTCCAGCCACTGCAAACGAACTCCAGACACATGTGCCACCTTATGCATCTGGCTTACATGGGTCCTGGGCAGTTGAAACTGGGTCCTTTGGCTTTGCAGGCGAAAGCGTTAACCGCTAAACCATCTCTCCAGCCCTTTTTTGTTTGTTTGTTTTATGAGAGAGAGAGAGATTGGCATGGCAGGGCCTCCAGCCACTGCAATTGAACTCTGAATACATGTGCCAGCTTGGTGTCACTTTGTGTGTCTGGCTTACATTGGATCTGGGAAGTCCAACATGGGTCCTTGGGCTTCGCAGACAAGCGCCTTAACCACTAAGCCATCTCTCCAGCCCTGTTTTTTTTCCCCCAGATATTTTATTTATTTGAGATAGGGAAGTTGAGAGAAAAAGAGGCAGATAGAGAATGGTGCACCAGGGCCTCCAGCTACTGCAAACAAACTCCAGAAGCATGCACCACTTTGTGCATCTGGGTGTGGGTACTGGGGAATTGAACCTGGGTTCTTAGGCTTCATAGGCAAGCACCTTAACCACTAAGCTGTCTCTCCAGCCCTCTGGAATTTCACTATGTAGTCCAGGCTATCGTAGAATTTATAGGTGTTCCCCACCATGACAGGGTGTTATGTACTCTAAAGATGCCTTATGTGCGGGCGCTGTCATGCACTAACAAAGCACTTGCCTAGTATGTATGAGGCCCTGGATTCAGTTCGTAGCAGCACAAAGGAAAAAACCAGCTTTATGAGTGCAGGCACGGCAGTGCATGGGTATGGTCCTGGCACTCAGGAGGCTAAGGCAGGAGAGCTTCTGTGTCCATGAGGCCAGCCTGGGCTGCACAGGGACAGCAAGCCAGCCAAAACTGTAAACACGGCTTGCCTCAGAATAACAAAAAAGCCAGGCATGGTGGCACACACTCTTAAGCACTCAGGAGGCTGAGGTAGGATTACTGTGAATTCGAGACCACCCTGAGACTACATAGTGAATTCCAGGTCAGCCTGGGCTAGAGTGAGACCCTACCTTGAAAAAAATCAAACAAACAAACAAAAAAAACCTGTAAATTCATTTGAAGAATACAAAAAAAAAAAAAAGATAAAACTATAGCATTCTGTTGTATCCATGTTTCCTAAATATGTTGCCATATATAGTTTCAGTGCCTTTTTAAGAAATTTAATTCCCCATTAAACATGTGTATGTGGGGGCTGGAGAGATGGCTTGGCAGTTAAGCGCATGCTTGTGAAGCCTAAGGACCCTGGTTTGAGGCTCCATTCCCCCGTACCCACATAAGCCAGATGCACAAGGTGGCGTATGCATCTGGAGTTCGTTTGCAGTGGCTGTAGGCCCTGGCGTGCCCATTCTCTCTCTCTGTCACTCTCAAATAAATAAATAAAAATAAACAAATATATGTATGTGGGTGTGTATATGTTTGTATTTGTGTGTATACATATATATATATATATATATATATGTTTCAAATTTCACAAGTAAACAGGGTATTCAGAAAGTGTGGAGAGTTAGCAAAGCTTTAAAAGGTATACAAAGGAAAAAAAAAAAAATAAAATAAATAAAAGTTAAAATATGAAAAGTATACAAAGGAGCCGGGCATGGTGGCGCATGCCTTTAATCCCAGCACTCGGAAGGCAGAGGTAGAAGGATGGCTGTGAGTTCAAGGCCACCCTGAGACTACAGAATGAATTCCAGGTCAGCCTGGACTAAAGTGAGACCCTACCTCGAAAACAAATAAACACACAAACAAAAAAAGTAACAAAGGCGCCAGGTGAGGTGACGCACGCCTTTAATCCCAGCACTCGGGAGGCAGAAGTAAGAGGATCGCTGTGAGTTCAAGGCCAGCCCCCGGGAAAAAATAATTGCATCAAGGATAAAGTTCATTGGTTCAGGAACTGGAGAGATGGCTTAGTGGTTAAGGCAATTACCTGCAAAGCCAAAGGGCCCCCGTTTAATTCTCTAGGACCCACGTAAGCCAGATGCACAAGGTGGCACATGCATCTGGAGTTAATTTGCAATGACTGGAGGCCCTGGTGTGCCCATTCTCTCTGCTTCTTTCTCTCTCTCAAATAAATAAATAACGCTGGGTGTGGTGGTGCACGCCTTTAATCCCAGCACTCGGGAGGCAAATGTAGGAGGATTGTGGAGAGTTCAGTGCCACCCTGAGAATTCCACGTCAGCCTGGGCTAGAGAGAGACCCTACCTCAAAAAAACAAAATAAATAGGCCTGGAGAGATGGCTTAGCGGCTAAGGCACCTGCCTGCTAAGCCTAAGAACCTGGTTCCAATCTCCAGCGGTTCCAATCTCCAGGTCCCACGTTTAGCCAGATGCAAAGTGACGCCAGGGCGCAATGCCGCACTTGACCACAAGAGGGCGCACGCATCTGGATTTCGTTTGCAGCAGCTGAGAGACTGCTGGCGCACCCATTTCTATCTGTCTCTGTCTCTCTCTCTCTCCAAAAATAAAAATAAATAAATAAACCAAAATAAATAAATATATATATATAACTTTTTTTAAATAAGTAAATAAAATAAACAAAAAAGTATTTTTAAAAGCTCATTGGTTCAATACTTGCCTAGTATGTGTTAGGCTGGAGGTTTCAGATCTCATTACCATAAAATTTAACAAAATAAAGGTCAAGCTGGGCATGGTGGCCTTAATACCAGGATTAGAGTGAGACCCTACCTGGAAAAACCAAAAAAAAATTCAAGCCCATGTTCAGGAGGTTGAGGAAGGAGGATTTGGAGTCTAAGGCCAGCCTGGGCTACAAAAATGAGTCTCAAAAAAAATACCCCAGGGCAGGAGAGATGGTTTAGTGGTTAAGGTGTATCCCTGCAAGGCCTAAGGACCCCGGTTCAATTCTCCAGGTCCCACATAACCAGATGCACATGGTGGTGCATGCATCTGGAGTTGGTTGGCAGTGGCTAGAAGTCCTGGCATGCCCATTCTCTCTCTCTAATAAAAAATAAAATAAGGAAGCCAGGCCTACCTCGAAAAACAAAATAATAATAATAATAAAATAAAATGTTTTTGTTTTTTGAGGTAGGGTCTCGCTCTAGCCCAGGCTGACCTGGAATTCACCCTGTATTCTCAGGGTGGCCATGGTGAACCTCATGGTGATCCTCCTAAAAAATGTTTTCTGCCTCCTAAGTGCTTAATCCCAGACTTAAGGCAGAGGTAGGAGGATCACCGCGCCACCAGACGCCAGGTCAGCCTGGACCAGAGTGAGACCCTCCTAAAAATGTTTTTATATACCCAAAATGGGCTGTAGAGATGGCTTAGTGGTTAAGGCACCTACCTCCTAAGACTAAGAACGCCGGTTCCAATCTCCAGGTCCCACATTTAGCCAGATGCAAAGTGACACAAGGGTGCGCACATCTGGATTTCGTTCAAGGCTGCTGGTGCGCCCATCTCTGTCTGTCTACCTATTTCTCTGTCTCTCTGTGTGTCTCTCTCCAAAAAAAAAATAATAATAAATACCCAAAATGGGAGCTGGGGAGATGGCTTGGCAGTTGAAGGTAGATAGAGTGCTTGCATGCATAAAGCCTTCTCTGAACCCCAGGACTAAATAAAATAGGTGCGGTGGTCCAGGGCACAGGCTATTTTTTATTTTTTATTTTTTTTAATAAAGAGGGAGGGGGAGAGAGAGAATAGGCACACCAGGGCCTCTAGCCACTGCAAACAAACTCCTGACACATGTGCCATCATGTGCATCTGGCTTATGTGGGTTCTGGAGAATTGAACCTGGGTTTTTTTTTTTTTTTTTTTTTTTGGTTTTGCGAGGTAGGGTCTCACTCTAGTCCAGGCTGACCTGGAATTAACTATGTAGTCTCAGGGTGGCCTCGAACTCTCGGCAATCCTCCTACCTCTGCCTCCCGAGTGCTGGGATTAAAGGCTTGCGCCACCACGCCCGGCTCCGGGTCCTTAGCTTTTGCAGGCAAGTGCCTTAACTGCTAAGCCATTCCTTACTGTTCACCTACTAGTGTTGGGGCTAAGGGTGTAAAAGTGAGTCTGAAACTATCTCTGCCCCTTAAGAGATTGCTGCAGGAGCACAGATACCTCACTACATCACAGGAAAGAGCTGTGCAAAGGGCTGGGGAGTCACGGGAGATGACAGGCCTACACAGAGCTTCAGGGAAGATGGGTTTGGCTATCAGTCATTGGTATTGGTGTCAGCCAGCACCCCCTTGCAGGTTGGGGTGATGATAGAGCTGTCGTTTGGGGGCAGGGCACAGCTGAGTCTCTCCCTATCGTGGGGAGGGGAGGCTGTCAGGTGGGAGGAGACAGAAAGCCTAGGCTAGCCCTTGCCCCTGGTTGGTTTCAATCCTTAATCAGAAACCTTTCCCTCCTCCCAGTTTGGCAACAATCCCTTCTCTTCCCTGGCCGGGAACTCCGACAGCTCGTCCTCCCAGCCTCTTCGGACTGAGAATCGAGAGCCCCTCCCTAACCCCTGGAGCCCCTCGCCCCCCACCTCCCAGGCCCCCGGGTCCGGTGGGGAGGGCACCGGAGGATCGGGGACCAGCCAGGTGCACCCGACAGTCTCGAACCCCTTTGGGATCAATGCGGCTAGCCTGGGGTCAGGTATGTCCTAGGGTGGAAAGAGCTTAGTGGGGTCACTTAGGGCAGCCCCTCTGCCCAGGACTGAATGGGGTTCACACTGCTCCAGAACATTGAAGACAGGTGAGATTGTGTTAAAGAAGGGCGCAGCTGTCTGGGGTAGTGGCCCCACCTTCTGAGGATAAGGGTTGGAAATGGCCATGTTCTCGTGAACCTGGGAGTCCCCTAAGTAGTGGTTCATCAGTAAGCCAGGCCAGGCCTCCCAGGCTCCTCGAGCGCTTCTGGCACCATCCAGTGTAAATGGGTGAGACTGAGGAAGAAGGGGGTGGGTGACAGACCTTCAGGGCAGATCCAGGGACAGGCGGATGAGAGGTTGGGGGACAGGTGAGTGGGCCTGTTGTATACAGAAGGACACTGCTCAGCCCTAGGAAATGTTCCATTTGCCTGGACCCATGGCTGTACACATGGCCCTGGGGATGTCTTTGTCAGCTGCCCCGATTTCTGTACACCAGGAGATCCCTTGACTGGGAAAGTTCTTTACCTGTCTGTGCTTCCGTTTCTTCACAAAAAGACTAGAGCTGTATACTTTGTTTCTTAAGTCATGGGGTGCCTGGACCACTTCTAGGAGGGGGCAGGACCACCTGGGAGAGGCTCTGGGCCTCCCACAGCTCCAACGACGCCATTGATAGACCTGATTTCTGAGTGAGCGAGCTGTGGCTGTGCTGCTAAGGCAGGTTTGAAAACCGCTGGTCTAGATGACGCTTGGTACTGGGGCCAACTCAGACATTACCTGAGCTTGTGGCAGGAACAATCCAGAAAGGCCTGCATGAGACTCCTGCTGCCCCTTAGCCAAATCTGTAGGAAAGGCCCAGCTAAAATAGGAAGGTCAAGCTGACCTTGGACCCATGCCATGCCACAGTACTTGGGTGCCCATTTGATCATTTCCTTTCTCAGTTTCCTAAGCACTCAGTGTCTGAAGTGAGGTAGACTGGCGGAGGCGCCTGGTTTCCATCTGGACCCCTTTCTTCCTGTTTGTTTCTCCCTCTTTGTCCTAGGAATGTTCAACAGCCCAGAAATGCAGGCGCTCCTGCAGCAGATCTCTGAAAACCCCCAGCTGATGCAGAACGTGCTCTCGGCCCCCTACATGCGCAGCATGATGCAGATGCTCGCCCAGAACCCCGACTTTGCTGCTCAGGTATTGACCGGCTCCAGGAAGTGTTTGCTGGGGAAAGACGTTGTCGGAGGGGCGGGTTTTTGCCATGGTTGAGACACTCCAGCCAGACCGCCTGGCTTTGTCTCTCAAGCTCTGCCACTTGCAGCTGTGTAGGCAAATTACTTAACCTCCCACTTTCTCCACCTGTAAACCTGTAGGGATGGCACTTCCTTCCCCGTTGCAGCAGGGGATCGAAGGGGCGTGTACATGTTCAGTACATCTGGTCTAGCGTGGCACATGGTAGGCTATATGCTCCAAATGTTAGCTCTCCCCTCATAGCCGACCCAGGCCGAGTAGCCACTGCTGCTCTCCATTGCTTAGTACAGATCATTTCTTCTCACAGTCCCTAGGCGTCCTTGGAAGTGCTGGCTAGATTTCCTGCAGTGGTGGGGGTGTTGAGGGTGTCGGGGACCGTGGGGTCATCTTAGGGTAGGAAGGTCCAAGCCTCCCCGACTTCCTTCACAGATGATGGTGAATGTGCCACTGTTCGCGGGGAACCCGCAACTGCAGGAACAGCTCCGTCTTCAGCTCCCTGTCTTTCTACAGCAGGTGAGTGAGGATCCCCGGAGTGTGGGCCTGGAAGTCCAGCGGGCAGAAGTTAAGGAAAGGGACAGAGTGTAGCTCTGGACTCAGGCTGCGGGCTGCCCGCTCTTTCCTGTCCGCCTCCCGTTGCCTTTCTCTGCTTATTTCCCAACAGATGCAGAACCCGGAGTCGCTGTCCATCCTCACCAACCCTCGCGCCATGCAGGCCTTGCTGCAGATCCAGCAGGGACTGCAGACCCTGCAGACCGAGGCCCCTGGGCTGGTACCCAGGTGAGGGAGTGGTAGGCAGCCAAGTTCGGGTTGCCCTCCCCTTCATCCTTTTCTCTGCCTCTGGAACTGCCTTTGCTTCCCCGAGGGACTGCTCTCCTGTCTCCCCACCTGCTTGTCTCCTGGATTTCATATTCCTATCCTGGTCTTTCCTTTTCCTTTCAGAATTGCTCTTCCTTCCTTTCCTCCCTTCCCCTCCCTCCCTCTTCTTCCTTTTTTCCCCCTTCCTCTCCCTTCCCTTCCTGTATCCTTTCCTTTTTTCAGACTGATTTTCTCCTGTAACTCAATTTAGTCTCGCCCCATGTGATCCTCCTACCTCAGCCTTCCAGGTGTTGGAGTTGGAAGCACGTGGGCCCATGCCCAGCTCCCGTCTCTTTCCTGACTGCTGCCTTCCAGCTTTTCCTTTTGCTTACAGCCTTGGCTCCTTTGGCATGTCCCGGACTCCAGCACCCTCAGCAGGCAACAACTCCGGGTCTGCAGCCGAGGTCCCCACCTCCTCCTCACCAGGCATGCCAGCCTCATCTCCTCCCACAGGGCCTTCCAATGCCCAGCAGCAGCTCATGCAGCAGATGATCCAGCTCTTGGCTGGAAGTGGAAACTCACAGGTACATGGGGCAGGAGCCCATCATCCTAGGCTGCTTAGCAGGCAGCAGTGGAGTGGAGTGGAGGCGGCAGGCTGAGCTTTCCAGGCAGCCAGATCTGGCCTCAGGACCTGCTCTGCCACTCACTAACCTTGGGCAGGTCACCAGCAATCCTCAAGTTGAGCTTCTACAGCTATAAAGTGGAGATGAGGGATAGCATTACCACCTGTCTGTGCTGTGCGGACAGCTTTACACGGGAGAGGTCTCTTGCCTTCTTCATTAAGCCTTAGGAGAATGCTAGCCTAGTATCTTTATGGTGCAGATGGGAAAACAGGCAGCGAGCGTAGCTGGCTTATATAGCTAGTAGGGGATTGAGCCAGTGTCAAAGCCCAGACCCTCTGGCTCCAGAATTTACACCTAACTCCTGTTATACTTCTACCTCTATGAAGAAATCCTTTTTCTCTCTCTCTTTTTTCCTTCCAATTCATCAAAGGATTCTTTTTGCTTTGTTTTATTTTTATTTATTTGAGAGTGACAGAGAGAAAGAAGCAGATAAAGAGAGAATGGGCACACCAGAGCCACTGCAAATGAACTCCAGATGCATGCGCCACCTTGTGCATCTGTCTTGCGTGGGTCCTGGGGAATTGAGCCTCGAATCGGGGTCCTTGGGCTTCACAGGCAAGCGCTTAACTGCTAAGCCATCTTTCCAGCCCTTTTCAAATGATTCTTTTGATAATTAAGGCAGCCTCCATCTCAGAGACTCTGGAAAGGAGAGTTCTGGAAGGTGAAGTGACTAGAGCTGGCGCATAGGGAGGTGTAGAGATGACCTGCACTGTCTGACCTCTGTGACTCAGCTCCAGGAAAGACACTCAGGGCCAGCGGGGTCATGTCCAAGGATGTCCAGTGTCAGTTGTGAGACTGACAACAAGTAGCACAGTTGTAAGGGCCTGCCGGGAGGCTAGAGGGATTGTGCTTATGATCAGGGCCCAAACAGCCCCTGGGAAAACGTTTCCAGGAGACATTTGTGGGAGTGTGGGCAATGAAAGGCTGTTTTGTTTTTAAATATATGTATTGATAAGTTACAGACAAAATTAACAGATTCTTGTTTCCTGGGATCCTTCTCTGGCCTTTACTATGTCAGGCCTTCACTATGACTGCGTGCGTAGACGACTGTCAGGCCTTCACTATGACTGCATGCGTAGACGACTGTCAGGCCTTTACTATGACTGCATGCATAGACGACTGTCAGGCCTTCACTATGACTGCATGCGTAGACGACTGTCAGGTCTTCACTATGACTGCGTGCGTAGACAACTGTCAGGCCTTTACTATGACTGCATGCATAGACGACTGTCAGGCCTTCACTATGACTGCATGCGTAGACGACTGTCAGGCCTTCACTATGACTGCATGCGTAGACTGTCAGGAGGGTATGTCTAGCATTTGTCTTATTTGACCACTGAGTTACCTCTCCAGTCCAGCATTTGGCTTTTGAAGCATCTAATCACATCTCTTAAGTGTTGAAGCAGTTAGCAACTAGCTAACCAGGCCTGTCAGGGACTTGAAGCTTAAGAAAGATACAGCCTGTCTTATATTAATTAAAGGCTTGGGATCTAGGCCCCCCGGCCTTCCTTTGCAGCTTCCTCTTCCACTCCACTGAGGATGTTAGACACCCAATGGCTTTATGTAGCACATGGTACCCCTCGGAGCCAGGAAGGGTATAACGAGCCTTCAGCCCCAGCATTTAGGAGCCTGGGGCAGGACGATTGTAAGTTCTAAACAGCATGGACTACATAGCAAGACACGCAGAAAGTGGGGAGGGGGCAGACAGCCCCTGGGTAAGGCTCCATGCCCACTTCCCAAGGCCTATCTCCCCTAGGTGCCGGTGCCAGAAGTAAGATTTCAGCAGCAGCTGGAGCAGCTCAACTCTATGGGCTTCGTTAACCGTGAGGCCAACCTGCAGGCCCTGATTGCCACAGGAGGGGACATCAACGCGGCTATTGAAAGACTGCTGGGCTCCCAGCTCTCCTGACCCCTTGCCCGTGCCTCCAGCCCCCCACCTTTGGTCCCTCTGTCCAGTTCCACCCTTTGTAGCCTGCCCTTCTGTCTTCTTCCTAGTCGTCCACAAGCAGCAGGGGGGCCTTAGAGGCATGGGCCCCCACCCCATTGGTCTGCCCGAGAATGGTGGTTTTCCTGCTGGGTCACAGAATCTGCTCTCCTGGTTCTCCTCGAGCAGCACTATGGAAGCAGTTTTCAGTTAGGTCACTCGGTCCACCTCCTTGCCACACCTGCCTTTTGTAATAAGCAGGCTTCTCTTTGGGGTTGCAGTGAAAGAACTTCCCAATCCCCTACACACACACACACACACACACACACACACACACACACACACACACACCTGGCACCTGGTTTACTGGAACAGTCTTCCATAGGTACCACTAGGGTTAGGGTCTAGCTTGCCTTATATTTACTCTTGGTAACTCTCTTCCCTCCTTTCCCCTCCTTCATCCCTGCCCAACCAGTGCTAGAATTCTCTTCACCCCTTGCAAGTGGAAGTAGACTGTGACTTTTGCCTCAACCCCTGTTCTGGTTCATGTAGCACTTGTTCACTTGTTTGGGCTTTGCTGGGGCTCTAAGACAAGGAGGAAGATGCCTGTTCTTGTCCAAAGAGGAAGATGAGACAGCTGCTCTGGACAGAAACGAACAAGAACAGCAGTGGAGACTGGTGGTGAAGAGGAAGTTTTCTTGGAGGAAGGGAATGGGGAAGCCAGCCTGAGCTGAAGGCTTGGGAGTTGGAAATGACAGATGCACCAATAGCTTTTAGACTGGAAAATCTAGGCCCAGTCCTGTGAGAAGAGAAAGAGACACCCTGATGGGATTTCAGTTGAAGAAACGGGTTCAATGAACCTGAACAGGACGAGCCCCGGTGTTGGCACACACGTGTGTGTGCGCATGTGTCCACAACCCAGGACCTACCATGTCTCCAGGCCCCCTACTAGGAGACCCGCCCCCACAGAGGAAAAGGTCGGGCTTGGAATTTACCCGAGCAACAGGGGGAAGGCGTTTGCACGCATGTGTCATCTAGGCATGCACACATGCAGGATGGGGTGCGGTGTCGGGTTCTTTGATTTCTGGTTCAGAGCTCTCACCAGGGACAAGTGAGTCTGAGGATCAGACTCCAGCAGGAATATGAACATTGAAAGAGCTGAATTCCAGGGCCACTGGGTGCTGAGTAGCCAGATGGCAGTGTGGATAGCTCTTCTGAAGCTACTGGCGCTTGGACACCCCTGCCAACCATGACTGCTCTGTTGAATAACAGGTGCCGCCCCGCATGGCCCTGACCTTTCAGTGCTTCACGGTTCCCCTCTGCTAGAAACTTCTACTTGAGGAAAGGAAGGGGAGAGTGGCCATGACGCCTTTAATACAGAGTTGGACATTGTTCTCACTGCTTCTCTTACGTGCTCAGCTACTTGGGGGACCCCTGGTTGAGAGTATGGAGGGAAGAGGAGAAGAATCATGTTCCGGTCGGGAAAGGGTCCCAAGCTGTCCAGAGATGCCTGCCTTTCCCTTTCCTACCTCCCCTGCCCCCACACTGGCCTTTGTAAGTAAAACGGTGTGATCATGGTTGTGAGATGGTTCTGGTGTTTAATTTCTGAACAAGAGGAGACAGGCTGAAGACAGTGTCTTCAGGTTTGGGGTGGGCTGGTTGGTTTTGTTTTGAGACAGGGTCTCACTGTAGCCCAGACTAGACTGAAACTTGCAGCAGTCCTCCTGCCTCAGCCTCCAAGTGCCAAGATTGCTGTTGTGTGCAGCCACCACCCCTTGGCATAGCTTTTCTACAATGACATTACAACTAACTGGTGACCAAGGAATGAGCATGGAGGCGAAGCTAGAAGCCATGCTGGGAATGGCTTCAGGAGTTCTCACTAGAAATTCCCAACACTGGGTACAATGAAAGAAACATTTTACTACAAGCATCAAAGGAGATCTGGGTGTGGAGGCAGAGGTAGGAGGATCCCTGAGAGTGAGGCCGCCCTGGCACTACAGAGTGAATTCCAGGTCAGCCTGATATAGAGTGAGACCCTGCCCAGAACCCCTCCCCCCCCCCAAAAAAAAAAAAGTACCCGGGTGTGGTGGCACATGTCTTTAATTCCAGCACTTGGGTGACAAGGGCAGGAGCATTGCCGTGAGTTCGAGGCCACCAGGTCAGCCTGAGCTGCAGTGAAACCCTACCTCGAAAAACTAAAAAATAAAATGAAAAGCTTCCTCTGGATGTAGTGTATTTCACCCTGGAGGAACCTCCCTAGGAAGGTCATGGAGACTTAGGTTTCAGAGATCATTAAGGTTCAGGAAGTAAACAAGGCTCAGATGTTCCCCAAAATTACAAGATTCACAAGACCCTTGCCCATTTAGAGTAAGAACTATGGAAAGAGAAACTTGGGGCTGGAGAAATGGTTTAGTTGTTAAGACCTTTGCCTGTGAAACCAAAGGATCCCAGTTCAGTTCTCCAGGAACCATGTAAGCTAGATGCATGAGGGGCACATGCATCAGGAGTTCGTTTGCAGTGGCTAGAGGCCCTGGTGCGCCCATTCTCTATCTGCCTGCCTGTCTTCTATCTCTCTCTCTCTCTCTGCTTGCAAATAAATAAATAAAATTTTTTTTAAAAAAAAAAAAGAGGAACTCTTACCAGCAAGGTTGCCTCTAAATTGGGCATGTGAGCTGGGGGATGCAGGCAGAGCTGTCCTCTATGGTAGGTGAGCATTTCTGTGATGCAGCTCTTCTTGTTTTTTTTTTTTTTTTTTTTTTTTTTTTTTTTTTTTTTTTATTTTTTGTTTTGTAAGGTAGGATCTCGCTCTAGCCCAGGCAGACCTGGAATTCACTATGTAATCCCAGGGTGGCCTTGAACTCATGGTGATCCTCCTCCCGCCTCCCCAGTGCTGGGATTAAAGGCATGCACCACCACACCTGGCTTCTGTTTGGTTGTTATTTTTAAAAATTTATTTTGGGCTATAGAGATGGCTTAGTAGTTAAGGCATTCACCTGTGAAACCAAAGAACCCAGGTTCGATTCCCCAGGACCCATGTAAGTAAGCCAAATGCACAAGGTGGTGCATGCATGTGGAGTTCGTTTAGTGGCTCAAAGCCCTGGTGTGCCCATTCTCTCTAATAAGTAAAATATTTAAGGTGGGCATGGTGGCACACATCTTTAATCCCAGAACTCAGAAGCGGTAGGAGGGTCGCTGTGAGTTTGAGGCTACCCTGAGACTACATAGTGAATTCCAGGTCAGCCCCGGCTGAGTGAAACCCTACCTTGAAAAAACAAAAAAAAATACAAATTAGGGGCTTGGAAGATGGCTCCTCAGTTTAAGATACTTGCAGAATGTTATCTTGGGTTCCAGTCCCTAGTACCCACGTAAAGCCAGATGCAAAAAGTGGTTCGTGTGTCTGGTGTTTAATTACAGTGGCACGAAGCCCTGGTAAACTCATACGCAAACACACATGCACAAACACAATTATTTAAAAAATATTATTTATAGGAAAGTGGGGGGAGGGAGGGAATTACCATGTGATATTGTCCACAATTATGGAAGTTGTCTATAAAAAAAAGGAAAAAATGCCGGGCGTGGTGGCGCACGCCTTTAATCCCAGCACTCGGGAGGCAGAGGTAGGAGGATCGCCGAGAGTTCGAGGCCACCCTGAGACTACATAGTTAATTCCAGGTCAGCCTGGACCAGAGTGAGACCCTACCTCGCAAAACCAAAAAAAAAAAAGGAAAAAATGAACAGGCAAAAATATATATATTATTTATAGGGCTGGGCGTGATGGCACACGCCTTTTTTAATCCAGCACTTGGGAGGCAGAGGTAGGATCGCCACGAGTTCAAGGTCACCCTGAGAATAGAGTGAATTCCAGGTCAGCCTGGCCTAGAGGGAGACCCTACCTCGGGAGAAAAAAAAAAAACAACTAAAAAGTATATTATTTACAGGGCCAGGTGTGGTGGCGCACGCCTTTAATCCCAGCACTCAGGAGGCAGAGGTAGGAGGATCACCGAGAGTTCGAGGCCACCCTGAGACTACATAGTTAATTCCAGGTCAGCCTGGACTAGAGTGAGACCCTATCTCGAAAGCCCAGAAAAAAAGAGAGAGAGAGCTTTCTTCTTTCAAACAAGGTGCAAGGCGAGGACCAACAGCAAAGGTCATCTTCTGACCTCCACTTGCGTGTGTGCCCACACTTCCATGAACATGCACACAAGTAAATAAATTTTTTTTCACTTTTTTTTTCCAAGATAAGGTCTCGCCCTAGCCCAGGCTGACCTGAAATTATTTACATATCTATAGACAATCCACTTAAGAGGGCAGCGTAAGAAAAGAGTGCAGGCGCTCGTTCCCCGGGGTGGGGCGGGGCTCTGTCGGAGAACTACAACACCCACAAGGCCCTGGGCGCGCGGGCGGAACCGAGCGTTTCCGGCCAGCCCGTTTCCGGTCCTTTGGACGCTGACGTTCTCTTCCGGTCTTGTGTCTTCCCTTCCCCGAAAGGCCGTTTGGGATGAGCACGGTGAGTCCTGCCTGCAAGGCAGCGGGGGCAGCGGGGCTGGCGGGCGTTGTGACCGCGGGCGGCGGCGGCGGGAGCACGCGTGACCGGGGGCGGGGCGGGGCGGCGGCGCACGCGCGCGGGCACTGAGGACGCCGGAGCCCACGGCGGCGGCTGCGTGCGCGGCCGAGGGGCCGCTGCAGCCGGGGCTCCGCGACGCTCCCGTGCGCCGGCCCATCGCTTCCTCCGCTCTTTCTTCTTCTACTTCTTTCTTTCCTGCGAAGATGAGGCTGCCGCTCTTCGTGCTGTGGTTGGCTCTGTCCGCTGTCACTCAAGCAGAGGAGGGAGCCAGGCTTCTGGCATCCAAGTCGCTGCTGAACAGGTACGCCGTGGAGGGGCGAGACCTGACCTTGCAGTACAACATCTACAACGTGGGCTCCAGGTAAGGAGCGCTGGACTTGGCTTTGCGAGGTAGGGTCTCGCTGTGGCCCAGGCTGACCTGGGATTCACTCTGTAGACTCAGGGTGGCCTCGAACTCACGGCGGTCCGACTACCTCTGCCTCCTGAGTGCTGGAATGAAAGGCGTGCGCCACCACACCCGGCTTTTAATTTTCTCTTCTGTGTTATTTTTTTATTTTTATTTATTTATTTATTTATTTATTTATTTATTTATTTATTTATTTATTTATTGGTTTTTCGAGGTAGGGTTTCACCCTGGCCTCGGCTGACCTGGAATTAACTATGTATTCTCAGGGTGGCCTCGAACTCACGGCAATCCTCCTACCTCTGCCTCCCAAGTGCTGGGATTAAAGGCGTGCGCCATCACGCCCAGCTCATGTGTTATTTTTTTAATACATTATTTATTTATTCGAGAGAAAGAGGCAGACAGAGAATGGGCGCGCCAGGGCCTCCAGCCACTGCAGACGAACTGCAGATGCATGCACCACCTTGTGCATCTGGCTTACGTGGGTCCCGGAGAGTCGAACCCAGATCCTTTAGCTTGGCAGGCAAGCGCCTTAACCGCTCAGCCATCTCTCCAGCCTTTCTATGTTCTTTTTACTTCGCCGGAGGCAGGAATGGATTTCAGTATATTTCCTTCTAGATTTGAGTATTTTTGCCGTTTCTGAGCAACAGAATCCAAACCTTGACCTGCGTTCTTCCACGTAGCTGACCCAAGTTCCCTTGAGTTGGGACTTCTCAGGACCAGCGGGCAGGTGTGCCCCTTGGTTGGTTGAATGCGGCCCCTCCCCTGCCTTGGTTGCTTCCTTTGCTTTCCAGCGCCGCGTTGGATGTGGAGTTGTCCGACGACTCCTTTCCTCCGGAAGACTTCGGCATTGTCTCGGGGATGCTCAATGTCAAATGGGATCGGATTGCCCCGTATCCTCTTGGCTCTGGGTGACTAAGGCTGCGGGGACAGGGGGGCGGGCATGTTGCCCACAAGGCAGCAAGCCAGGGGTAGTGCAGACAGGCTGGGCATGTATGGTCCTGAGCGATGAAGGCTGGAGGGGGCATTGTAATATTAGCATGGAGAAGCTGGGTGACCTTTTAACATCTCTTCTTAGTTAATGGGTACCTTTTTCTGATCTGCCAGGTTCTTTTTTCCTAAGTGTTAAATTAGATGTATGCAGATTGGAAAAAAAATAAGAAAAACATGTACCTTGTTAGTTTCTTTTCTTTCTTTCTTTCTCCTTCCTTCCCTCTCTCCTTCCCTCCCTTCTTTCTTCCTTCCTTCCTTTCTTTCTTCCTTCCTTCCTTCCTTCCTTTCTTTCTTTCTTTCTTTCTTTCTTTCTTTCTTTCTTTCTTTCTTTCTTTCTTTCTTTCTTTTCTTCTTTTCCCCCGAGGTAGGGTCTCAATCTAGCACAGGCTAACCTGGAATTCACTGTGTAGTCTCAGGCTGGCCTCCAACTCACAGAGGTCCCCCACCTCTGCCTCCAGAGTGCTGGGATTAAAGGTGTGCACCACCCCGCCTGGCTTTTCTTTTTAATATATTTTATTTATTTATTTGACAGAGAGAAAGAGATACAGAGAGAGAGATTGGGTGTTCCAGGGCCTCCAGCCACTGCAAACAAACTCAAGACGCATGCACCCCCTTGTGCATCTGGTTTATGGGGGTCCTGGGGAATCAAACCAGGATCCTTTGGCTTTGCAGGCAAACACCTTAACTGCTAAGCCATCTTTCCCGCCCTTTTTTTATTTTTTCCTGGTTTTTCGAGGTAAGGTTTCACTCTAGCCCAGGCTGACCTGAAATTCACTATGTAGTCTCAGAGTAGTCTCAAACTGGCAGCAATCCTACTACCTCTGCCTCCCGAGTGCTGGGATTAAAGGTGTACTACCGTGCCCAGCTTTGTTTTGTTTTCAAGGTATAGTCTCACTTTAGACCACGCTGACCTGGAATTCACTGTTATGTAGTCTCAGGCTTGCCTTGAACTCACAGCAGTCCTCCTACCTTCACTTCCCAAGTGCTGGGATTAAAGGCATGTGCCACCATGCCTGGCTTTAAAGAAGATATTTTAAACTGTGTGTGGTGGCACATGCCTTTAATCCCAGCACTCGGGAGGCAGAGGTAGGAGGATCGCCGTGAGTTCGAGGCCACCCTGAGACTACATAGTTAATTCCAGGTCAGCCTAGACCAGAGTGAGACCCTACCTCGAAAAAACAAAAAAAATAAATAAAAAATATTCTTTAAATTATATATGTGTGTGTGGCGCACCCATTCTCTTATTCTTTCTATCTCTATCTTCCTCTTGAAAATAAGTAAATAAAAGTAAAATATTTTTTAATTTATGTATGTATTTATTTGAAAAAGCAAGAGAGAGAAACAGGCAGAGAGAGAGAGAATGGGTGCTCCAGGACTCCCAGCCACTACAAACTTCAGATGCATGTGCCACCTTGTGCATCTGGCTTACATGGGTCCTGGGGAGCTGAACCTGGGTTCTTTGGCTTTGCAGACAAGTGCCTTAACCACTAAGCCATCTCTCCAGCCCAATAAAAATAAAATACTAAAAAAAAAGAAAAGAGAATGGCAACTATAACAGCATTATATGTGTCACTAGCTTTCTTTTGAGAATGGGCGTTTAGTCCAAGTTGAAGTTGTTGGCAGCTCAGGTTCCTCATCATCTTCCACCCTTGACTCTTGGACCAGCGCTAGCAACGTCTCCCATACCGTTGTCCTGCGTCCTCTCAAGGCTGGCTACTTCAACTTCACTTCTGCCGTCATTACTTACCTGGCCCAGGAGGATGGGCCTGTGGTGGTGAGTTGTCCAAATCTGGTTCAAGGTAGGGTCTCTCTCTAGCCCAGGCTGACCTGGAATTCACTTGTAGTCTCAGGGTGGCCTTGAACTCATGGTGATCCTCCTACCTCTGCCTCCCAAGTGCTGGGATTAAAGGCGTGCGCCACCACGCCCAGCTTTTTTTTTTTTTTTTTAAACCATCTCTTCTTGACAAGGTCTCATGTAGCCCAGGCTGTTATCCCTCAAACTCTCACTGTGAATTACAGACGGGCCCTGAATTCCCCATCATTTTGCCTCCACCTCCCAAGTTCTGGCATTACAAACATGTGCCTCTACAGCAGGCACTACCTGGTTCTTGGTGGGTTAGAATACACAAAAATCAAAGATATAGCTGCCACCTTAGGACCAAGTTGTTTGCAGTGTGCTCCAAATTCTTGGGCCCTCTTCAAAGCAAAGGAATGTGGCCAGCCCTAGCCCTCCTCCAATAATGTACATTTGGGTAGGGCTTTGCTTTTCACACCCTTCTTCATACAGTATTACCTGAGCCTTAGGTCGGCCCTGTGAGGGAGAGGAGAGGAATTTCACTGGAGAGATAAGTAAGCGATTGCCAAGAGCAAGTCTCTCCACTGTGTGCCTTGCCTTGCAGACAGGCAGGAGCCCGAGGCTGCGGTGCGTTAAGCTTGAATCTGAGTTGCATGGCTGGCCTGCCCTGTTCAATAAGTGTCACTGTGTGGGGTTTTGGCTCTTCTACCTTCTGGTTTCCTTCTTTCCACCACACTCAGGGAATTGTCCAACTCGCCACGTCAAGTTCCCTTTTGGGGGCAGCAGCTCTGGGGATTGACCTGGCAGTTGATGCTTGCATATGGTGACTTACCACTTGCGCTACAGCCCTGGGCCCTTCAGCTTTTGTTTTTTTAAGTGAAAGAGAGAGAAAGAGAGAATGGGCATGGGCATGCCAGGGCCTCTAGCTGTTGCAAACAAACTCCAGACTCATGTACCCCCTTGTGCATCTGGCTTATGTGGGTCCTGAGGAATTGAACTGGGGTCCTCAGGCTTCACAGGCCATTTCCCCAGCCCTTGTTTTTGTTTTTCGAGGTAGGGTCTCACTCTAGTCCGGGCTGACTGGAGTTCACTCATAGGCCCTTCATCTGGAAGTGCTCCTGGGAACTGAGCCCGGTGTTTAGAGGTGGCAGGTTGGGGTGCCTGTGTTCAGATGAACGCGTGGGGGCTCACCTTGTTCTTTCCTTGGCAGGTTGGTTCCACCAGTGCGCCTGGACAGGGAGGAATTCTGGCTCAGCGGGAATTTGACAGGAGATTCTCCCCTCACTTTGTAAGCTTCCTAATGCTCTTCTCATTCTCCTGGGCTGCCAACATGCTTTTGGTTTTGGGAACTCTTGGTCTCCTTGGAAGCCTGAAGATTGGTTGGTTGGGCCTTTCCTGTTTTTTGTTGTGTGTGTGTGTGTGTGTGTGTGTGTGAGAGAGAGAGAGAGAGAGAGAATGTCAAATGGTTGGTTGGTTGGTTTGCCGAGGTGTAGGGTCTCACTCTAGCTCAGGCTGACCTGGAATCCACTATGTAGTCTCAGGGTGGCCTTGAACTCATGACAATCCACCTACCTCTGCCTCCCAAGTGCTGGAATTAAAGGCGTGTGCCACCACGCCCGGCATGCCCAGATTTTTGTTAGTGAGATCTGGCCTTTTCTTCTACTCTGCCTTGAGTAGAACTCTGACTTAAGTCCTGGGTTTATATAGAGGTTTAAAGGAGTTTCCAGTTAGAGTCAGGGGTCATAAAATGCTGGGAAAGTCAGATGGGAGCTTGGTTGTGACTTAGTCGAGGAAAGAATGTTTCTCCTAGTTGGAGTATTTGTTTATTCATTCAGGGAGAAATCGTGACGCTCCTAACTATGCTCGTTATTGCTCACGCTGGGTAAAATGGTCACTAAGAGTCCCACTTCTGGGGGCTGGAGAGAGGGCTTAGCAGTTAAGGCGCTTTCCTGCAAAGCCAAAGGACCTTGGTTCAATTCCCCAGCACCCATGTAGGCCAGGTGCACAGGGTTGGCACATGCATCTGGAGTTCATTTGCAGTGGCTGGAGGCCCTAGTGCGCACATTCTCTTTCTCTCCTCTCTCAAATAAATAAATAAATAATATTTTTTTAAAAGGCTGGAGAGATGGCTTAGTGGTTAAGGTGTTTGCCTGCAAAGCCAGAGGACCCTGGTTCAATTCTGTAGGACCCACATAAGCCAGATGCTCAAGGGGACACATGCATCTAGAGTTCATTTGCAGTGGCTGGAGGCCCTGGCATACCCATTCTCTCCCTCCTTCCCTCCCTCTCTCTGCCTCTCTCAAATAAATAAATAACATATTAAATAAAAATAAATAAATAAAACCCCCTGAGCTCACACTGGGGAAGCTGGTCAGTCAGAGTCCCTCCCTCCCACTACATGATCCCCTGAGCTCACAGGACTTCATGAGGAGGTGGAGGAAAGTGCTGTGTTGGGGTTTCACACAGGGTGCTAGAGGAGCCCAAGGCAGCGGCGTCTGGTCCGGTTTTTTGTTGTTGTTGTTGTTGTTGTTGTTTTTTGCAAGGTAGGGTCTCACTCTAGCCCAAGCTGACCTGGAATTCACTATGTAGTCTCAGGGTGGCCTCGAACTCTCAGCAATCCTCCTACCTCTGCCTCCCGAGTGCTGGGATTAAAGGCATGCGCCACCATGCCCGGCTAGTCTGGTCAGTTTTTGAGAGCAGGAGGTTTTAACCATCGAAGGAGGAAGTGAAGAAGGGCAGCTCAGAAGGGAGAAGGGGCCTGGCACGGTGCAGAAACGGCAAGTGCTTTATCAAGGTGCAAGGGTGCAGGAAGGGGTCAAGGTGTAAGCAGTGGACCACAGACAGGTGCGAGACCTGGCCACCCCGCTTCACAAACACCACCTGGAAGCTGCCCAGCCAGGTGAGGCTTTGACTTCACAGCTTGAGAGATAGACTTGTCTTCAGGAGTGACCGGAGAACTTCCCTGGCAAAGTTCTGCTTCAATTTTGGGCTCTGCTACTCCCCTTCTGTTGGATCCCTTCTTTCCCTTCCCTGTCCCCACATCCAGACTTCTAACAAGCTTTTGCTTTTTCCTCCACAGCTGGACTGGGCAGCCTTTGGGGTCATGACCCTGCCCTCGATTGGCATCCCCCTGCTCTTGTGGCACTCCAGCAAGAGGAAGTACGACTCTCCCAAACCCAGGAAGAACTGAGCAGGCTTCCACACCCGTTCTCCCAAGAAACCAGGTGCTTTCCAGACCCCAGAGGATGTCTCAAATAGTATCTGTCGCTTTGCCCTTGGTCCACAGCCACTTCATCCTAAATTCCACCCTGCTCTCATCTGGAGTTGGGGTGCAAGCCTGGGAGAGCCTCCCGGGTTCCTCCATGAAGCCATACAGATGAGAATGTCTTCAGCCTCAACCTTGGGGCTAGCGTGCCCCACCAAGGTGCTGTTGGTGTACTGCTGGCAGTATGAACTCTTGGGGTTCCAGCAGGGGCCCTTTGGAACACTGCCTGACGCCAACTCCAACCCTTGGCCTCTCCTTCTCTGAAGAGGGTGGAAGATTAAATGAAAGCTGTGGACTCTTGGAGGCTGTACAGGCTCTGCCCTGGGTTACTAAATGGGTTTTATAATAAAAACAAATGCCACACTTGTGTGTCTTGTCAGCCAGTGGGCAGAGGTGGTTCTGGAGCCTAAGCCCTAAGGGCCAGCTCCTGGCTGCAGGGTGTGCACGGGTCTGCCTGCGGAGGTAACTGCCTCCTTCGCTGCCTCTCAGTTGTCACACCACATGGTCCCCAAGCCTACCTTGCTTGTGAGTGTGAGCGCTCTCTGTAGCTGACAGTGGTCTGCAGACAAGCAGCATTCTCTTGCACTAAGAGTTCTCATCTCTGCAACCTTTTTTTTTTCCCCCTGAGGTGTAGGGTCTCACTCTAGCACAGGCTGACCTGGAATTCACTCTAGTCTCAGGTTGGCCTCGAACTCACAGCAAACCTAACTCTGCCTTCTGAGTGCTAGGATTAAATTGTGTGCCCTGGCTGTAAATAAGGTTGAGGTAGTCTTGCTCTAATCCAGGCTGGCCTGTAATTCACTATGTAGTCTCAGGGTTACCTCAAACTCAATCCTGTGTCTGCCTCCTGAATGCTGGGATTAGAGGCATGTGCCACCATGCCTGGCTCTGGCAAAATATATATATATATATATATATATATATATATATATATATATATATATAAAATTTTTTTTTTTTTTTAGTATTTTTTCTGGTTTTTTTGAGGTAGGGTCTCACACTAGCCTAGGATGACCTGGAATTCATTCTGTACTTTCAGGGTGGCCTTGAACTCTGCAGTCTTCCTACCTCTGCCTCCAGAGTGCTGGGATTAAAGGTGTTCCAGGGCTTCCAGCCATTGCAGACAAACTCCAAATGCATGTGCTGTTTTGTGTGTCAAGTTTTATGTGGGTACTGGGGAATTGAACCTGGGTCATCAGGCTTTACAAGCAAGTGTCTTTCAACACTGAGGCAGCCCTGTTTATCACCCATTCTTGAAAAGCTTAACTCAGACTGGAAAATGGCTTACAGTTAAGGCTCTTGCCTGTGAAGCCCAAGGTTCAATTCCCTGGTATCCACATAAACCAGATGCACATAGTGGCTGATGCATCTGGAGTTTGTTTGCAGTTATTGGAGGCCCTGGCGCACCCGTTCTCCCTCTCTCTCTCTCTCCCTCTCTCTCTCTCAAGTAAATAAATAATAAAAATAAAAAAGAGGGCTGGAGAGATGGCTTAGTGATTAAGGTGCTTGCCTGTGAAGCCTAAGGACCCAGGTTCAACTCTCCATGTCCCAGGCAAGCCAGATGCACAAGGTGACACTCATGTCTGGAGTTTGAATATAGTGGCTGGAGGCCCTAGCACGCCAGTTTTCTCTCACTCTCTCATGTATATATATATATTTTAAAAGGCCAATCTGTTGGTCTTGCCTCAAAAAAGATATTAAAAAGAGCTAGGAGCCAAGCGTGGTGGCACACACTTCTAATCCCAGCACTCAGGAGGTACAATGCCCACAAGGGGGCACACGCATCTGGAGTTTGTTCATAGTGGCTGATGCTGGTGCACCCATTCTCTCTCTCTCTCCCTACCTACCTCTCTCTCTCTGACTGTCTCCAAAAAAGAAAAAAAGGACTGGAGAGATGGCTTAGCGGTTAAGGCATTTGCCTGCAAAGCCAAAGGATCGCTTTTTGACTCTCCAGGACCCACGTAAGCCAGATGCACAGGGTGGTGCATGCATCTGTAGTTCATTTGCAATGGCTGGAGGCCCTGACGCACCCATTCTCTCTCTGTGTCTCTCTCTACTTTCTCTCTTTTTTTTTTCCCTAAGGTAGGGTCTCACTCTACCTCAGGCTGACCTGGAAATCACTATGTAGTCTCAGGATGGCCTCTAACTCATGGCAATCCTCCTACCTCTGCCTCCCAAGTGCTGAGATTAAAGGCATGTGTCACCACACCTAGCTGGGGTTTTTTTTCTTTAATATATTTCATTTATTTATTTGAGAGAAAGAGACAGAGAGAGAATGGGCACGCCAGGGCCTCCAGCCACATCTGAGTCATAGAAAGTACACACATCTTATCCTTCAAATATCTAATAGCTATAAATACAGGCAGAACTGTTACCAGTCTTGAAAATAATATACGTCTAAATCAATTAATTTAACCTAGACTTTGTCAGCAAAAAGACACAGTTTAAAGTCTTGGCACCTGTGTTTGAAAACATCTTTGATTAGTTAGATTCCTGTGTGGGTACCAATTACCCAGGGAGCACTGGAAACAGAACCACAGAGCCTGACACCATTTTTCTCAGACAAGGACCATTGAGCACGAGTCGTACCCTAACGTAGCAAACATGACTTAAGAGCTCATTTTGTTATAAGCAATGGACTTGAGATGTCAGAAATGAGACAGTTACTTTATTTTTTGGTTTTTTCAGGTAGGGTCTCACTCTGGTCAGGCTGACCTGGAATTAACTATGTAGTCTCAGGGTGGCCTCGAACTCTCAGCGATCCTCCTACCTCTGCCTCCCGAGTGCTGGGATTAAAGGCATGCGCCACCACGCCCGGCTTATCCCACCATTTTTTATCAAGGATAAAGGTTATAGTGACTGAAATTAAATCACTTAAACCTAAGAGATTAGGGCTGGACAGATGGCTTAGCAGTTAACGCGTTTGCCTGCAAAGTCAAAGGATCCCGGTTCGATTCTCCAGGACCCACATAAGCCAGATGCACAAGGCAGCACATGCACCTGGAGTTTGTTGGCAGTGGCTGGAGGCCCTGGCGTGTCCATTCTCTCTCTCTTTGCCTCTCTCTATGCCTCCTTCTCTCTCTTTAATAAATACTTTTTTGGGGGGGCGGGGGGTTCGAGGTAGGGTCTCACCCTAGTCCAGGCTGACCTGGAATTCACTGTGTAGTCTTAGGGTGGCCTTGAACTCACAGTGATCCTCCTACCTCTGCCTCCCAAGTGTTGGGATTAAAAGCGTGTGCCACCACACCCAGCTTATATATATATATATATATATATTTATCTGAGAAAGAGAGAAAGAGAATGGGCATGCCAGCAGCGTTTCAGCCATGATGAAGGAACTCCAGATGCATGCACCCCCTTGTGCACATGTGCAATATTGCACGCTTGTGTCACTTTTGCGTCTGACTAAACATGGGACCTGGAGATTCAAACGGCATTCTTAGGCTTCAGAGGCAGGTGCCTTAACCGCTAAGCCATCTCTCCAGCCCAATAAAATAATTTTTTAAAAAGCCTAAGATAGTGAACCTAGTGATGACTGCTTGATAGAATTAGCATAAATAAAACAGGAGCTATTGGGCTGGAGAGATGATTAGTGGTTAAGGTGCCCACCTGCAAAGCCTAAGGATCCCGGTTTGAATATCCAGGTCCCACATAAGCCAGATACACATGCGTCTGGAGTTCATTTGCAGTGGCTAGAGGCCCTGGCACACCTATTCTCACTCTCTCTCCCTGTCTCTAATAAATAAATAAATAAATAAATAAATTAATTAATTAATTAATTTAAAAAATCTTAAATTTAATTCATTTGCAGTGGCTAGAGTCCCTGGCACGTCCATTCTACGTCTCTGCCCCCCTCTCTCAAATAAATAAATATATAAATAAAATATTAAAAAAGAAGAAAAAAGCCAGGTGTGGTGGCGCACGCCTTTAATCCCAGCACTCAGGAGGCAGAGGTAGGAGGATCGCTGTGCGTTCGAGGCCACCCTGAGAATATAGAGTGAATTCCAGGTCAGCTTGGGCTAGAGTGAGACCCTACCTTTGAAAAAGAAGAAGAAGAAGAAGAAGAAGAAGAAAACAAACAAACAAACGAGGAGCTGTCTTTAAAGTCACAATGTCTTTAGGTATGAGTACTTCATCCTTGGAAATTAAACACTTACATGTGGACCTTTATCTTAAGACTCAGTGTCTCTAATAGTTAAAACCTTGACAACCAGAGGACCATAATTTATTTATTTATTTTTAACCTTTTTTATTTTTAGAGCAAGAGAGAGAAACAGAGAGGCAAAGCAGAGAATTGGTGTGCCAGACCCTCAGCCACTGCAATCGGACTCGAGACGCTTGTGCCACCTACTGGTAGGTTCGACCTTGTGCTTGCCTCACCTTTGTATGTCTGGCTAACGTGGGATCTAGAGAGTAGAACCTGGGTCCTTAGGCTTCGCAGGCAAGCACCTTAACCACTAAGCCATCTCTCCAGCACAAGGAACCTAACTTATTTTATTGACAGCCATAAAGCCGTGAACAAATTGATGTCGTGAACTGCTAGGCTCAGTTCTCTACTGGTTACAACCTTGAAATCAAGTAATTGGATTTTATCCAATTAAATGTTTCAATGAAGGGTCCTTTCCTGAGCAATCTTCACTACCGTTGTGACCTCTTGGTGATGTCTATCCTTTTCTCTTTTTATTTACTTATTTATTTGTTTGTTTTGGTTTTTCGAGGTAGGGTCTCAGTCTGACCCAGGCTGACCTGCCTGGAATTAACTATGTAGTCTCAGGGTGGCCTCGAACTCATGGTGATCCTCCTACCTCTGCCTCCCAAGTGCTGGAATTAAAGGTGTGCACCACCATGCATGGCTTTTTAAAAAAATATTTTATTTTTATTTATTTATTTGAGAGAGGGAGAGAGACAGAGTGTGAGAGAGAGAATGGGTGCACCAGGGCTTCCAGCCACTGCAAATGGACTCCAGATGCATGTGCCACCTTGTGCATCTGGCTTACATGGGTCCTGGGGAATTGAAATGAGGTCCTTTGGCTTTGCAGGCAAATGCCTTAACCGCTAAGCCATCTCTCTACCCCCTATCCTTTTAACTTTATCTCCCTTTCTGCTGTCTTTTTTTTTTTGTCTTGGCTTCCTGATTATAATAAATAGAAGTTGCCATCTACAGCAACTGTTTTAAGTTCTTATCTGGTTTGGCTAACAATTTTTTTTTTTGGAGAGAGAGAGACAGACAGACAGATAGAGAATGGGCACACCAGCAGCCTCTCAGTCGCTGTGAATGAACTCCAGATGCATGTGCCCCTTGTGGGCAAGTGCGGCATTGTGCCCTTGTGTCACTTTGGGTCTGGCTAAACATGGGACCTGGAGATGACAACGGGCGTTCTTAGGCTTAGCAGGTGGGCGCCTTAACCACAAAGCCATCTCTCCAGCCCATGGCTAACAAATTTTGTAATTTCTTACAAATATCAGGTGTTGCCTGAGTTAAAATTTTATCTTTAAGGGCTGGAGAGATGGCTTAGCAGTTAAGGTTCCCGCCTGCCAAGCCTAAGAATGCCTGTTCTATTCTCTAGTTCCCTCGTTTAGCCAGTCGCAAATCATGCAAACACGCAATGCCACACTTGCCCACAAGGGGGTGCATGCGCCTGGAGTTCAGTCACAGCAGTTAAAATGGCCCTGGAACACCCATTCTCTCTCTCTCTGCCTCTTCTTCTCTCTCTCTCTCTCTGTTTCTCTCTCACAATTTTTTTTTTTATTATTCTTTAAGAAGAATTTCCTGCCAGGCATGGTGGTGCATGCCTTGAGACTTAGCACTTAGGAGGCAGAGGTAGGAGGATCACCATGAGTTCGAGGCCACCTTGAGACTACATAGTGACTTCTAGGTCAGCCTGGGCTAGAGTGAGACCCTACCTCGAAAAAAAAAGAATTTCCTCCTCCAAGGTATCTGGAGTTACGACTTGCGGTGAGCCCTTCCCAACCAGCAGGAAAGGAACAGCCACAAACGAAGATCCTTTTTGTGTCACACTTTATTGGAGAGCACTTGGTTAACAGATGAGCTGATGGCGGAGGGCCCCGAGCACACCTTGTTGTAACTTTTATGCTATTCAAGCCTATGTGCACACAAGTGATTGGCTGCAGGATTGACACCACAAGCATATGCCTCGGGATAGGCTGAGAACAAGCTCGTCATGACCATGCGCAGATTGTACAGCTAGTAGTGCCAGGACTCATGCCAAATATGAAGTTGCTTACCACATGGCAGGCAAGAAGCCAGCGCCATCTTGTAATGGCGACTGTTAACGGCTCCCTACAACGACTGTTTTCTATTTGTCTCCTTAAGTCTCTGGAGAGAAGTAATGGGCAGTGTCTGTTCTTCTGTGTTACTTAAATGAGCCCAGTTTTTTGGGAGACAGGCTAGCAGCAGAGACTTTTGGAGTATCTTGGAAGCCGACTGTCCCTTCTGAAACAAAGTGGAGGAAAGTGAAAAGAAGAGTCTAGAGCCAGGTCATGCTCAGTCCTAGCTCACATCTTCTCATAGAAGAGGGGCATCCCTCTGACCAGATTTGGGAGAAGAAATTAGGGCTTTTTTATCTCCTTTCTACAGGAGTCCTCACCCAAATTTCCTTGCTTTTTCCCCAATCCAAGGGGGACACATATCGTAGTCTATATGCTTCTTGGAGCAAGGAAGGTCCAGGAAAGGACAGCTCCCAAACCCGAGTACCTCCAGCAGTCCACCAGCCCTGCGCGTGTCTTACATCACAGCATATAAGCAGTGCCACTGGCAAGCTAGACCGAAGTGTGAAGACTCCCACATTTACTCCTGTCTTGACTGCCAAAATGCCCGTCTGGAGGGTGGAGGGGGTTCTTTCCTGGGACCGCTTTCCCTTCTCCACTCTGTGGGAGACTGGGATATGGTTGGTTTTTCAAGGTAGGGTTCACTCTAGCCTAGGCTGACCTGGAATTCACTGTGTAGTCTCAGGGTGACTGCCAGTGCTGGGATTAAAGGTGTGCACCACCACCACACCTGGCTTCCACCACCTCTTTTTTTGTTTTTTTTGAGGTAGGGTCTCACTCTGGCCCAGGCTGACCTAGAATTCACTATGTAGTCTCAGGGTGGCCTCGAACTCATGGCGATCCTCCTACCTCTGCCTCCCGACTGCTGGGATTAAAGGCATGCGCCACCACACCCCAGCCTGGGATATGGGTGTCCCTGTTTACAAAAGTTTCAGAACAGTCTAAGGACTAAAAGGTATAATTTTATTTATTTATTTATTTTATTTGATAGAGAGAGAGGCAGAGAGAAAGAGAGAGAAGGCACACCTCCAGCCACTGCAAACGAACTCCAGATGCATGTGCCCCCTTGTGCACCTGGCTTACCTGGGTCCTGGAGAATCAAACCAGGATCCTTTGGCTTTGCAGGCAAATGCCTTAACCACTAAGCCATCTCTCCAGCCCTAAAAGGTATAATTTTAAAGCCAATCTCTGGTTTTATTACCTTAAATGTAGGGATCCTACCCTTTGTTGATATTAGCCAGATGCACAATGGGGCACATGCATCTGGAGTTTGTTTGCAGTGGCTGGAGGCCCTGGCACGCCCATTCTCTCTCCCTCTCTGTCTGTCTCTTTCTCTCTCTCAAATAGATAAATAAATAAATAAATAAATAAATAAATAAATAAATAAATAAATTAATTAAAATATATTTTAAAAAATAAATATAGGGCTGGAGAGAAGGCTTAGTGTTTAAGGCACATGCCTGCGAAACCCAAGGACCCCAGTTCAATTCTCCAGGTCCTACATAAGCCAGATACACAAGGGGGCGCATGTGTCTGGAGTTTGGTTGCAGTAGCTAGAGGCCCTGGCATACCCGTTCTCCTCTCTCTCCCTCTCTCTCTTCCCCTCTCTCTGTCCCATATATATATATATACACACATATATGCACACACATATATAACTATTTATTTATTTACAATGGCTTTGGCTACAGCAGCAGCGAGAAGCCACTGTAAGCTGACCAACCCAGGAATGCCGTGGTCTGACAACAGCCTCCCAGGCAGTAGGGAAACAACAAACACCAGCTTTGTTCCTGCCACCAAGTTTCCCCTTCGGTTTCTGCTCCTTGGCTCCCCTACCCAATTGGTTTAACCTTTCCTCTGCCCAGCAGTGGGAGCCTCTGGGCCCCAGGAAGATGAAAAGGACGTGGAGACAACGGGAGGCTGCTAACGGGGTGGCCCTCCTCCAGCTCACATCCCTACTTCGGGGGTTGCATCTTGGACACTCCAGGAATGGCCAGGTCAGCGGGCAAGAAGGATCTGTTTGCTCTGATTCGTTGTGTTCTTGGTGAAAACCTGGAGACGGTGGAGAATGTGGGCAGTGGACAGAGGCTTGGAGCTGAGAACAAGGGCAGGGAACAGCAAGGGAGCCAGTGTGGCCCCTTTCTTCTTGCTCCCTGAGACGGGCCTCCCCTCCTTGTAGTCTGCACTGAAAGTATACTTTTTTCTTTCTTTTTATTTTTAAAAAATATTTTATTTTTATTTATTTATTTGACAGAGAAGAGGAAGGGGGAGAGAGAGAGAAAGAGAATGGCCACAGCAGGGCCTCCAGCCACTGCAAATGAACTCCAGATGCATGTACCCCCTTGTGCAGCTGGCTAACGTGGGTCCTGGGGAATTGAACCTGGGTCCTTTTGGCTTTGCAGGTAAACGCCTTAACCACTAAGCCATCTCTCCAACCCATCTTTCTTTTTTTTTTTTTTTTTTCGAAGTAGGGTCTCACTCTAGCTTAGGCTGACCTGGAATTCACTATGCATCTCAGGGTGGCCTCAAACTCACGGTAATTCTCCTACCTCTGCCTCCTGAATGCTGGGATTAAAGTCGTGTGCCACAGTGTCTGGCAATGGTTTCTTTCTTGATATGCACATTATGTGATCTCCTTCCCCGAAATCTGGGGAGCTGTCCGTGTACTTTGTGTCCTGCTGCTTGTGGAAAAGAGAACTAGCAGGAGAACACAGAGGACAAGCAAGGAAAGAGGCCAAAACTAAGAGAGCTGACTGTCTCTCAAGAGAGCAGCCGGGCATGGCGGCGCACACCTTTAATCCCAGCACTCGGGAGGCAGAGGTAGGAGGATTGCTGAGAGTTCGGGCCACCCTGAGACGACATAGTGAATTCCAGGTCAGCCAAAGGGGGGTGCATGCATCTGGAGTTCGTTTGCAGTGGCTGGCGGCCCTGGTATACCCATTCTCTATCTATCTGTCACTCTCAAATAAATAACTAAACAAAAAAGGTGAAAAAAAAAAAAAGAGTTAGATGTGCTAGCACACGCCTTTAATCTCAGTACTCAGGAGGCGGCAGAGGTAGGAGGTAGGAGGCTCCTCCCTAAAAGGCAATAGAGATAGTGCCACCGCTGCTGCCTGCTTGTGCCAGGTCTCCACCCGGTGCCCTGCAGACCAGCCCTGTAACCCTCCCACATTGTCTCTCATTCAGATTGCATCTGCTCCCCCCCCACACACACACACATAGCCCAGTACCAGGAGGAGCCAGGTGCCCTCATTTCTGCCCCCTTCGCATCTAGCACTGCAGCCTCTAGCTGAAGAAAATGAATGGGGGCCATGTATGATAATATCCACCGTCCACAGGAAGGCCAAGCTATGGAGCGGAGGGCTGGGAAGCTGTCTCCGCTTGGAGAACAGCTCACAGGGCACAAGCAGCATTGAGCAGCGGAGGCAGGAACGCTAGGTCCCTGCCCAGGATGGTCCCTGGGCTGGTCACCTCAGGTAATCACTGTCTTGGAGACTCTGTCCCCATCCAGACACTCAAGCTGTGGACACTTCTGCGTTGTCATGGAGTAAGCCCAGCCACACGGAAAGGGCCCAGTTCCACGTCCTGCAGCACCTGCCTGCTTCTTCCTGACACCTGCCTGACAATAAGACAGCTAAAACAAGAAAAAGAAGCCAGGCGTGGTGGCGCACACCCTTCCTCCCAGCACTCGGGAGGCAGAGGTAGGAGGATCGCTGTGAGTTCGAGGCCACCCTGAGACTACAGAGTGAATTCCAGGTCAGCGTAGACTGAAACGAGACCATACCTCAAAAACCAAAACAAAACAAACAAAAATAATTAAAAGCAAGAAAAGCCAGGCGTGGTGGCACACACCTTTAATCCCAGCACTCAAGAGGCTGAGGTAGGAGGATCACCATGAGTTTGAGGCCACCCTGAGACTAAAGAATGAATCCAGGTCAGCCTGGGCTAGAGCAAAACCCTACCTAGAAAAAAACAAAACAAAACAAAAAGAAAAGAAAAAGTGGTGACGAACGTCACCAGCCAACAACAGACAACAGCTAGTGTATGTACTTGTTGTTCTTTTCTTTGCTGAGCGCTCTGTAGTCAGTGACACCTCTTTACAACTAAAGATGGTCAGATAACTCCAGTTAGTAGATTCCTCAAAGATATGGCACAGTGTTTTTTTTTTTTTTTGAGGCAAGCCCAATAGACTGCCTTTTTTCAAAAATTTTTAAATTTTTTCATTTATTTCTTTGAGAGAGAGAGAGAGAAGGAGAGAGAGAGAAAGGCAGATAGAATGGGCACAGCAGGGCCTCCAGCGACTGCAAACGAACTCCAGATGCATGCGCCCCCTCATGCACCTGGCTTACATAGGTCCTGGACAGTCGAACTGGGATCCTTTGGCTTTGCAGGCAAACACCTTAACCATTAAGCCATATATCCAGCCCACCCCCCCCTTTTTTTTTTCCTCTGAGGTAGGGTCTTGCTCTTGCCCAGGCTGACCTGGAATTCACTATGTAGTCTCAGGCTGGCCTTGAACTCATGGCAATCCTCCTACCTTTGTCTCCCGAGTGCTGGGATTAAAGGCGTGCACCACCACGCCCGGCACCATCTCCATTTTGTAGATGAAGGAATGAAGCTAATAGGTAATTCGTCCAAGGCTCTCATAAGTAATGGGTTGGCAAAGCTGGCCAAAATCTAACCCCAGCAAGCCCTGTCCATGAATCACACGACCCTCAAACAGGTGGGTTCCCCATTGCCTCAGGAAGTCCAATGTGTACTCCAGTTGTCCTCCGTCCTGAAGGAAGACTGGATGAGGGTGAGCCTGCCATGCCCCCCAGCTGTTATCAAGGAAAGGGTGGAGGAGCTGGTCAAATATCCTGCCACTCCGTATCTACAACAAGCCATGCCATGGGTTTTCTGTGTACTGAGTTGCTTGGTCACCCCGTTCCTGTTATTGGAGCTGGGGCTCGCCTCACATATAGCTGCCCTTGTAATCTCTCTTCCCTGTACTTTCATCACAAATAAACACAGGCCCTCCTCCGTGACTGTAACCTGCCTCTTAAAGGGACCAGCAAGCCAGCCGTCTTGAAATCAAGTATGAGAGAAGGCAAGAGACTCTACTCTGTGGATGCCAGGGCAGACCCAGCTGTTAAGCGGGTTTCCAGCTGTGGCTATCTTCCTGAGATGTGCGCTTTCTCCCCTCCCCAGAATCTCCCTGACCCTGCTAGAGGGAAGGTGAACATTTCCCGGGGATGTCAGGATCCCATATTCTCTCCCCTTGGCGTCTGCTCAGCCTGTCTGACTTCCGCACCCACCTCCTTCCATAGGAGCCCGAATTCTTCTGCTCCTTGTTCGGGAATGCTGAGGACAGGGCACTGGCAGTGAAGGGGTTAAAGGCTTGTCCCCAGCATTGTCTAGGGTGTTTGAAGTAGGGCGGGGAAGGGAAGGGCTTGAGCAGTTGAAGAGGTAGATCTGGACTGGAATGAGTGTCCCCTGTCCCCCACTCCTGGACCATGAGCAGTTCCCTTAGGAGGACCGAGGGAGGCACCCTCAGAGGGGCTGCCTGAAGCAGGACTTCACCTATTCTGAAGTGACCAACTGAGGGCAGGAACTGGCCGTCCATCTTTGGGAGCTCTCCCAGGTCGGGTGAGTTTGCTCGTCCCCCTTGTGTGTCCTTACCTGGTGAATGAGCGAAACTTGGATTGCAGCCATGTCCAGGGACCCCTCAGCACCCCAGCGATGCAGAAAAATTGATAGTTCTCCCCACAGCCTCATGCGCACCTCTCATTTTAATTAGGGGACACGTAGTGTGCGTGTTGTGTGTGCAAATAGGGAAATAAGGAATCATAACAATGGCCTATGGTTAATTAAGACGATTTATGTGTCAAATCATGCTAAATCCTTTTTCTTTTCTTTTTTTTTTTTTTTTTTTTTTTTTTTTTTTTTTTTTTTGGTTTTTCGAGGTAGGGTCTCACTCTAGCTCAGGCTGACCTGGAATTCACTATGTAGTCTCAGGGTGGCCTCGAACTCATGGCGATCCTCCTACCTCTGCCTCCCGAGTGCTGGGATTAAAGGCGTGCGCCACCACGCCCGGCTTTTTCTTTTCTTTTCTTTTCTTTTCTTTTTCTTTGGTCTTTTGAGGCAGGGTCTCTCTCTAGCCCAGGCTGACATGGAGCTCACTCTGTAGTCTCAGGTTGGCCTCAAACTCAGAGCCATCCTCCTACCTCTGCTTTCCCAGTGGTGGGATTAAAGGTACTACCACGCCAAACTCTTTATACTCTTTTTTTTTTTTTTGGTTTTTTGAGGTAGGGTCTCACTCTAGCTCAGGCTGACCTGGAATTCACTATGTATTCTCAGGGTGGCCTTGAACTCACAGCGATCTTCCTACCTCAGCCTCCCAAGTCTTTATATTCTTTTTTAGTCTGACATACCCCAGTTCCTATATTAAGTATAAGGCTTAATGAAGTTAAATAACCTATGCCAAATAAGAGATAAATTGTAGGACTAGAATTCAGACTCAAGTTCATCTAACATCAAAGTCCATCATGTTATCTTTTGTTTATGCATTTGTTTAGCTTTGCTTCAGTTTTTTAAAATACAGCTGTGAGAAACCACTCTTACTTTTTTTCTCTTGTTTTTTCCAGGTAGGGTCTCACTCTAATCCAGACTGACTTGGAATTCACTATGTAGTCTTAGGATGGCATTGAACTCATGGCGATCCTCCTACCTCTGCCTCCTAAGTGCGGGGATTAAAGGCGTGTGCCACCATGCCTGGCCCACCCCTTTTTTTCAGCATTATTATTTTATTTATTTGAGAGAGAGAGAGAGAAAGAAAGATAGACAGAAAATGGACACACCAGCACCTCCAGCTGCTACAAACTCCAGACGCATGCACCACCATGCACATCTGGTTTTATGTACATACTGGGGAATTGAACCTGCCTCCTTAGGCTTCACAGGCAAATGCCTTAACCACTAAGCCATCTCTCCAGTCCCGGCATTATTTATTTTTATTCTTGGGGTGTTGGGGGTTGAATCCAGGGCTTCTTATATGCTAAACAAGCACTGTACCACTGAGCTACATCCCCAGCCCCACTATGTTTCATACTCAGGAGGTCTGGACACCAAGGATGTCACTAGGGTCTTAAAACCCCAAGATTCTTGACCCCTTGCTCTTATTATTTATTTATTTATTATTATTATTATTATTATTATTTTTTTTTTTTTTTGGTTTTTCGAGGTAGGGTCTCACTCTGGTCCAGGCTGACCTGGAATTAACTATGTAGTCTCAGAGTGGCCGCGAACTCACAGTGATCCTCCTACCTCTGCCTCCCGAGTGCTGCGATTAAAGGTGTGCGCCACCACGCCCGGCTTATAAATAAATGATTTAAAAAAAAAATGCACGTGCCATCATACCTGACCTTAGAATAAAATAATAAAATAAAATAAAATAAAAAATAGCTACCATCTCATCCATGAAAGCCAGGGACCTCCAGAATCTAGATTGTTCCATCCCTCCCATTAGAAGTTTCCCTTTCCATCTCGTCCATTTAACTGTTTCCTGGGATCTGATGGGTTAAGTCCCTGGACCACCTGGGCCAAAGTCTTCTCAGAGGAGTGCCTCTGAATCCCAGAGCTCTTACCCCACCCTTCTGGCACAGCACCCACACTGACAGTTGAGAAGCTGGCAAGAGGTGAAGAGGACAGGTTGACTGTGCCCTTTGCCTTCTTGTCCCCATACCTCACAGGCTGGGCTGAGATGTGGCGTGCTGGTAGAATATGCACACGGTTAGAGGCCCAGGGGAATGCAAAAGGTCCCTCAACGCAATTTGCAAACACAAAGCAAATCAGGTGGTCACCTTTGGAAGCATCAAAAATTCCTGACTGATGTGTGAGCTGAGGGTGGGACTGTATTTGAGATGCTTATTTACTGACTTCGTGGAGGGGAGTGGTGAGATTAGGGTGAGGGCCTGTTTGACTGTCTTCCTAGCTTTGAACTTCCAGAATTTACTACTAATTAAGCCAGTAACTCCACACTGTGGGCTCTGGCTGCAAGTGAGTACCCGTCCTGTCCAGAGCCAACCGGAAGCTGATCTGGGCAGGGCAGCTGACTTTTGCCCATTTCAACCCCTGCTTACCATTGTGTTTGCGTAAAGATCCATCTGGGCTCCCTTCTCTGTGTCTGACACTTGGTAGGTGCTAAAAGAATGTTTGCTGGACGCATGAATCCTCTATCCTTGACCTTTCCTTTCATCTGGGGGCATCATCTGTTCTCTGGCAGTTGATAAGAAAGTCAGAGAAAGGGGCTGGAGAGATGGCTTAGCAGTGAAGGTGTTTGCCTGCGAAGCCTAAGGATCCCAGTGCAATTCTCCAGGCCCCATGTAAGCCAGATGCACAAGGGGGCGCACGCATCTGGAGCTCGTTTGCAGTGGCTAGAAGCCCCGGCACGCCCATTCTCCCACTCATTCTCTCTCTCTCCTTCCCTCTATGTGTCTCTAACAAATAAATAAATTTAATTTAAAAAAAGAAAAATACGAAAAAGCCACGCATGGTTGCCCACGCCTTTAATACCAGCCTGGGATTAAAGGTCAGCCTGGGTTAGAGAGCAAGACCCTGCCTTGGAAAACCAATTGTGTGTGTGTGTGTGTGTGTGTGTGTGTGTGTGTTTTTATTTAGCTAGGTGTGGTGGCACATGCCTTTAACCCCGGCACTTGGGAGGCTACGGTAGGAGAATCGCTATGAGTTTGAGGCCAGCCTGGGCTACAATCATATCCTGCCTCTGCTAGAGAGTTGGCTTAGCAGTTAGGCTTGCCTGCAAAGTCTAACAACCCGAGTTCTATTCCCCAGTACCCGCATACTGGTACTGTGGTGGGAGGCCCTGGTGGGCCCTTAATCACTCTTTCCATTTGCCTCTTTTTTTTTTTTTTCTCCCTAGGTAGGGTCTGGAATTCACTCTGTAGTCTCAGGGTGGCCTCAAATTCACAGCGGTCCTCCTACCTCGGCCTCCCAAGTGCTGGGATTAAAGACATGTGCCACCATGCCCGGCTCCATCTACTCCTTTCTCTCAAATATTTTAAATTAATTAATTAAATAAAATGTGAATGATTGCCGGGCGTGGTGGCGCACGCCTTTAATCCCAGCACTTGGGAGGCAGAGGTAGGAGGATTGCCGAGTTCAAGGCCACCCTGAGACTACATAGTTAATTCCAGGTCATCCTGGGCCAGAGTGAGCCCCTACCTTGAAAAAACAAAAAAAAAAAAAAAAAAAAAATGTGAATGATGATACCTACCTTGTAAGGATATTTAGAGACTTGATCATAATGTATGCAAAACAACTGACATTGTGTTATTAGCAAGCACTATGATCATATCTGTTATGTAGAGGCAAAGAGAAGGCAAGGCATATTGAACTGGAAGCCTAGGGAGAAGGCATAGACAAGCAGAAACAGGCATCAGAGGATGGTGACCTGCTCCTTATCTTGAGAGAAAATAAGCGGGAACCCTGAAACTTTTAACAGTAATGGGTCTCAAAATTTCAGGAAGGAGGGCCTGGAGAGATGGATTAGCAGTTAAGGCGCTTGCCTGCAAAACCAAAGGACCCCTGTTTGATTCCCCAGGACCCACCTAAGCCAGATGCACATGGTGGTACATGCATCTGGAGTTCATTTGCAGTGGCTGGAGGCTCTGGTGTGCCCATTCTCTTCCTCTCTCTGCCTCTTCCTCTCTTGCTCTCTCAAATAAATATATATATAAATATATTTTAATTTCAGGAAGGAGGTCTGGAGAGATGGCTTAGCAGTTAAAGGCACTTGTTTGCAAAGCCTGACTGCCTGGGTTCAATTCCCCAGCCCCTGTGTAAAACTAGATGCACAAAGTGGTGCGTGCATCTGGAGTTTGTTTGCAGTGGCAACAGGCCCTAATGCACCCATATTCTCTCTTGCTCTCTGTCTGCCTCTTTCTGTCTCAAATAAATAAAAAACAAAATTTTGTTGGGCATGGTGGCACACGCCTTTAATCCCAGCACTCGGGAGACAGAGGTAGGAGGATCACTGAGAGTTCAAGGCCACCCTGAGACTACATAGTAAATTCCAGGTCAGCTTGAGCTAGAGTGAGTCCCTACCTCAAAAAAAAAAAAAAAAAAAAAAAAAAAAATTGTTTGTTTTTTTCAAGGTAAGGTCTCTGGTCCAGGCTGACCTGAAATTAACTGTGTAGTCTCAGGGTGGCCTCGAACTCATGATGATCCTCCTACCTCTGCCTCCTGAGTGCTGGGATTAAAGGCCCTGCTAAAAAACAAATTTTTAAATTAAAAATAAAACTAGGTGTGGTAGCATACCCCAGCACTGCGGAGGCAGAGGTAGGAGGACCACCATGAATTAAAGACCAGCCTGAGACTACACAGTGAATTCCAGGTCAGCCTGGGCTACAGTGAGACACTAACTTGAAAAAAAAAAAAAAAAAGGTAAGTGGAAAGAGAGTGAGTAAGGACATGCTGGGGCCTCCCGGCACTGCAAATCAACTCCAGACACATGAGTCATTTTGTGCATCTGACTTTATGTGGAATTGAACCAGAGCTGTCAAGCTTTGCAAGCAAGTGCCTTTTCCTGCTGAGCCACCTTCTCAGCCCCTATTTATTTAGTATTTTATTATTACTATTATTATTTTGGTTTTTTTTTTTTTTTTTTTTTTTTTTTTTTGTTTTGTTTTCCGAGGTAGGGTCTCACTTTAGCTCAGGCTGAATTGGAATTCACTATATAGTCTCAGGGTGGCCTCTAACTCACAGCGATCCTCCTACCTCTGCCTCCCGAGTGCTGGGATTAAAGGCGTGCGCCACCACGCCCGGCTATTTTGTTTTTTTTTGAGGTAGGGTCTCACTCTAGCCCAGGCTGACCTGGAATTCACTCTGTAGTCTCAGGGTGACCTCGAACTCATGGAAGTCCTCCTACCTCTGCCTCCTGAGTGCTGGGATTAAAGGCATAGGCCACCATGCCCGCTTAGTTATTTAATATTTTTATTTTGAGAGAGAAAGAGAGAGAGAGAGAGAATGGGTGTGCCAGGGCCTTCAAACTGTTGCAAACAAACTTCAGACGTGTGCACCCCTTGTGCGAATGTGCAACAATGTGCACTTGTGTTACTGTGCATCTGGCTATGCGGAGCCTGGAGATTTTACCATGAGTTCTTAGGCTTAACAGGCAAGTGCCTTAACTGCTAAGCCATCTCTCCAGCACTAGTTATTTTGAGGTAGTGTTTCACTCTAGCCCAGACTGACCTTGAACTCTGTAGTTTCAGGCTGTCCTTAAACTCACAGCAATCCTCCTACCTCTGCCTCCTGAGTGCTGAGATTGAAGGTGTATGCCACCCCAACTGGCTAGTTTTTAAAAATATTTTGGCAGGGCTGGAGAGATGGCTTAGTGGTTAATCTCTTGCCTGTGAAGCCTAAGGACCCCAGTTCAAGGCGCAATTCTCCAGTACCCATGTAAGCCAGATGCATAAGGTGACTCATGCATCTGGAGTTCGTTTGCAGTGGCTGGAGGCCCTGGTGCGCCCATTCTTTCCCTCTCTCTTTCTGCCTCTTTCTCTGTCTGTTGCTCTCAAATAAATAAAAATTTTAAAAAATTAAAAAATATTTTTGGGGGCTGGAGAGATGGCTTAGTGGTTAAGGCACTCACCTGTAAAGCCTAAAGACCTGTGTTCAATTCCCCAGAACCCACGTAAGCCAAATGCACAAGTGGTGCATGCATCTGTAGTTCTTTTGCAGTGGTTGGAGGCTGACATGCCCATCCTCTCTCTCATAAATAAATAAATAATATTTTTTTATTTTTAAAATTTTTTTTATTTTTGGAGAGAGACACAGAGAGAGACAGAGAGGGGGAGAGGAAGACAGATAGAGAATGGACACACCAGCAGTCTCTCAGCTGCTGTGAACAAAATCCAGATGCATGCACCCCCTTGTGGGCAAGTGTGGCATTGCGCTCTTGTGTCACTTTGCATCTGGCTAAATGTGGGACCTGGAGATTGGAACTGGGTTCTTAGGCTTAGCAGGCAAGCACCTTAACCGCTAAGCCATCTCTCCAGCCCTAAATAATATTTTTTAAATTATTTATTTATTTTTTTGGAGAGAGACACAGAGAGAGAGACAGAGAGAGAGATAGAGAGAGAGAGAGGAAGACAGAGATGGGCGCTCCAGCAGTGTCTCAGCTGCTGAGAATGAAATCCAGATGTGTGTGCCCCCTTGTGGTCAAGTGCAGCATTGCGCTCTTGCATCACTTTGCATCTGGCTAAACGTGGGACCTGGAGATTGGAACCAGTGTTCTTAGGCTTAGGAGGCAGGCGCCTTAACCCCTAAGCCATCTCTCCAGCCCTAAATTTTTTATATTTATTATTTATTTGCAAGCCAAGAGAGAGAATGAAAATGGGTACATCAAGGCCTAGTGCCACTGCAAATGAACTCCAGAGGCACGCACCACTGCACCTGGTATTTACACAGGTATTGGGGAATAGAACCCAGGCCATCAGCCTTTACAATCAAGTGTTTTTAACTAATGAGCCATCTCCTCAGGCCATCATTCATTTATTTGACAGAAAGGAGGAGAGAAAGCCGGGCGTGGTGGCGCATGCCTTTAATCCCAGCACTCGGGAGGCAGAGGTAGGAGGATCGCCATGAGTTCGAGGCCACCCTGAGACTACATAGTTAATTCCAGGTCAGCCTGGACCAGAGTGAAACCCTACCTTGAAAAACCAAAAAAAAAAAAAAAAAAAAAAGGAGGAGAGAAAGAGATAGGCAGATAGAGAATGGGCACACCAGGGCCTTCAGCCAGTGCAAATGAACTCCAGACACATATGGCTTACGTGGGGACTAGGGAATTGAACCTAGGTCCTGACGCTTCACAGGCAAGCACCTGAACCAATAAGCCCTCTCTTCAGCCCTCACTCGCCTTTTTAATTTTTTTTTTTTTTTTTTGGTTTTGCAAGGTAGGGTCTCACTCTGGCCCAGGCTGACCTGGAATTAACTATGTAGTCTCAGGGTGGCCTTGAACTCTCCGCGATCCTCCTACCTCTGCCTCCTGAGTGCTGGGATTAAAGGCGTGCGCCACCACGCCCGGCCAAATTTTTTGTTTATTTATTTTATTGACAACTTCTTTAATTGTAGACAATATCCCATGGTACTTCCCTCCCTCCCCCCACTCTCCCTTTTGAAACTCCACTCTCCATCATATCCCCTCCCCCTCTCAATCAGTCTCTCTTTTCAGTTTGATGTCATCATCTTTTCCTCCAGTTATGATGGTCTTGTGTAGGTAGTGTCAGGCACTGCGAGGTCATAGATATCCAGGCCATTTTGTGTCTGGAGGAGCACGATGTACAGAGTCCTCCCCTTCCTTTGGCTCTTACATTCTTTCCACTCCCTCTTCCGCAATGTACCCTGAGCCTTGGAAGATGTGATAGAGATATTTCAGTGCTGAGCATTCCTCTGTCCCTTCTTCTCAGCACCATGGTGCCTTCTGAATCATCCCAAGGTCACTGCCACCTGAAAAGAGAAGCTTCTCTAACCAAAAGTGAGAGTAGCATTAATATATGGCTATGGACATGAAGAGAAGTGCTTACTGGGCAGTTTTCTCACTCACCTTTTATATATGATAGTAAACAATTGGGGGAACTCCCACGATTATGCGGCTTATGAAGATGGGAGGAGCATATCTGATGCGCTTCAAAGCCACTGTTGCACCCGCAACCAAGCATGCTCTTGGAGCTTTGAACAACAGCTTCTCTCCTCCAGTATTAGAAGTTCTCACCCTGGCCCCAGTAGTGTGTATGACGAGCAAGACTCAGAGGAGGGCGCCAGAGATGATCTATGAGAGTAGGGACAAGAAGACAGGTTAAAGGACTTCTTAGAGCCCCTTCCTGCCCCCACTCACCGTCTCACACGTCTGATTCCAGACCTATTTCAGAATCGCTTATCTCTGCCCGGCAGAAACAGTTATGTGACATGATGTGATCTCATTTGAGAGCTAAATAAAGCCATTGTTTGAGACGTAGCCCTGGCAGCTCTCTTGTGCCATTTCCTATGCTCAGGAGGCAAAGAAAGGTGGGAGGGGGCTGGAAACCAAAAACAAATTTCAGAAACTGGAGGAGGGACTGTCTCTGGGAGAGGAATAAGGAAGACTCACTAAACCTCATCCTTTGACAAAAGGAATAGAAATTATTGGCATTACAATATGGGTGGGCACAGAGGTTAAAAGACAGGAAAAGAGCCGGGCATGGTGGTGCACACCTTTGATCCCAGCACTCGGGAGGCAGAGGTAGGAGGATCACCATGAGTTCAAGGCCACCCTGAGACTACATAGGGAATTCCAGGTCAGCCTGGGCTAGAGTGAAACCTTACCTCAAAATCCCTCCCCCCCCCAAAAAAAAAAAGACAAGAAAAGGGCTGGAGAGATAGCTTAGCAGTTAAGGCACTTGCCTGCAAAGCCTAAAGACTGGGGTTCAATTCACCAGTACCCACATAACTCAGATGCATCAGGAGTTCATTTGCAATGGGTAGAGGTGGTGGCATGCCCCTTCTCTCTCTCAAATAAATAAAATATGTAAGCCAGGTGTGGTGGCACATGCCTTTAATCCCAGCATTCAGGAGGCAGAGGTAGGAGGACCACTGTGAGTTTGAGGCCATCCTGAGACTACATAGCAAATTCCAGGTCAGCCTGAGCTACAATGAGACCCTACCTGGAAAAAACAAAACAACGACAAAAAAGTAATATATAGCTGGGCTGTATCTCAATGGTAGAACCTTTGTATATTTTATCCCCAGCACTGGAAATCAATCAATCTATCTATCTATCTGTATCTATCTATCTGTCTGTCTGTCTGTCTATCTGTCTATCATCTCCCTATCTATCTGTGCCAGAGCAACAATGGGTATGATTTATTCATCCTTCTTCCCCGAGCAGGAGGAAATAGTAGATAAACTGTCAGGCATGGTGGTGCAAGCCTTTAATCCCAGCACTGGGGAGGCAGAGGTAGGAGGATCGCCATGAGTTCAAGGCCACCCTGAGACTACACTCCATAAGCATGTGCCACTATGTGCATCTGGCTTATGTGGGTCCTGGGGGGATCAAACCTGGGTCCTTTGGCTTTGCTGGCAAGCACCTTAACTACTAAGCCATATCTCCAGCCCTCACAAACCGTTTTTAATTTTATTTATTTTTATTTAATTTTTTTTATTTCTGGTCTTTCAAGGCAGAGTCTTGCTCTAGATCAGGCTGACCTGGAATTCATTATGTAGTCTCAGGGTGGCCTCGAACTCACAGCAATCCTCCTACCTCTGCCTCTTGAGTGCTGGGATTAAAGTCATGTGCCACCATGCCTGATTTACAAACTGTTTGTTTGTTTGTTTGAGAGAAAGAGGCAGAGAGAGAGAGAAAATGGGTGTGCCAGGGCTTCCAGCCACTGCAAACAAACTCCAGATTCATGTGCCCCTTGTACATCTGGCTTACGTGGGTCCTGGGGAACCGAACTGGGATCCTTTGGTTTTGCAGGCAAACACCTTAACCACTAAGCCATCTCTCAGCCCCACAAACTGTTTTTTTTGTTGTTGTTGTTATCGTTGTTTTGTTTTGTTTTTTTGAGGTAGGGTCTCGTTCTGGCTCAGGCGACCTGGAATTCACTATGTAGTCTCAGGGTGGCCTCGAACTCTCAGTGATTCTCCTACCTCTGCACAAACTGTTTTTTAAAAAATATTTTTAGGGCTGGAGAGATGGCTTAGTGGTTAAGGCGCCTGCCTGCTAAGCCTAAGAACCTGGTTCCAATCTCCAGGTCCCACATTTAGCCAGATGCAAAGTGGGGCGCAATGCCGCACTTGACCACAAGGGGGCGCACACATCTGGATTTCGTTCACAGCAGCTGAGAGACTGCTGGCGTACCATCTCTATCTGTCTCCCTCTCCCTCTCTCTCTGTCTGTCTCTCTCTCTCTGTGTCTCTCTCCAAAAATAAATAAAAAATAATTTAAAATTTTTTTTAAATGTATTTTTTTAGCCGGGCGTGGTGGCGCACGCCTTTAATCCCAGCACTTGGGAGGCAGAGATAGGAGGATCACCGAGAGTTTGAGGCCACCCTGAGGCTACATAGTGAATTCCAGGTCAGCCTGGACCAGAGTGAGATCCTACCTCACAAAACAAAACAAAAAAAAAATTTTTTTTAATCTATACTTTGCTATACTTCTTTTAATACTTTATTTATTTGAAAGAGGTAAGGAGGCAGATAGAGAGAGAACGGGCATGCCAGGGTCTCCAGCCAGTGCAAATGAACACCAGATGCATGCACCACCTTGTGTAGCTGGCTTACATGGGTACTGGGGAATAGAACCTGAGCCTTTCTTTTCTTTTATTATTTTATTTTATTTTTGGTTTTTTTGAGGTAGAGTATCACTGTAGCCCAAGCTGACCTGGAATTCCCTTTGTAGTCTCAGGGTGGTCTTGAACTCATGGTGATCCTCCTACCTCTGCCTCCCAAATGCTGGGATTAAAGGCGTGCGCCACCACATTCAGTTCAAACCTGGGTCTTTAGGCTTCACAGGCAAGTACCTTTTAACCACTAAGCCATCTCTCCAGCCCACAAACCGTTTCTTTTTCCCTGCTACTTTATCAACCTGAAATCATCTCTGTGGTGCTTTGAATGCATGGCCCCATAGACTCAGGGGGTCATTAAGACTGAGCTTGCAACTTGAGGGTCCAGTGGGTTGGAGCCCTGCTGGAGGAGGGGTCACTGGGGGCAGGTCCTGTAGTCCAGCTCCACACGGTGTGTAAAGAGCAATGCTGGCTGGGGTTTGCTGGCCGTTTCATGATGCCTCTCTGCTGGGATCTGTGGAAGGGATCCAGCTGCTTCTGCTTTGATGGTATTACACTGGATTTTTTTTTTTTTTTTGAGAGAGAGACAGAGAGAGACAGAGAGGGAGAGGAAGACAGATAGAGATGGGCATGCCAGCTGCTGTGAACGAAATCCAGATGTGTGCGCCCCCTTGTGATCAAGTGTGGCATTGCGCCCTTGCGTCACTTTGCATTTGGCTAAACGTGGGACCTGGAGACTGGAACTGCTGGAGATTGGAACCAGCGTTCTTAGGCTTAGGAGGCAGGCGCCTTAACCGCTAAGCCATCTCTCCAGCCCTCTCCTGGAATTTTTAAGCCTGAAATAAATCCTTTCCTCCTATGAGCTGCTTCTGGTCGGGTGTTCGTCCAGTAACAAAAAGGTGACTACAACAATCTCTCTCTTCTTTGGCTAGATCCTAACCACTGCACCTCCAGGCACAGGCACATCTTCACAGACCTGCTTCCTTCTGTTTTGTCTTACGTTTTTAAATTTGGCGGGGCGTGGTGGCGCATGCCTTTAATCCCAACACTTGGGAGGCAGAGGTAGGCCAGCCTGAGACTATGTAGTGAATTCCAGGTCAGCTTGGGTTAGAGTGAGACCCTACCTTGAAAAACAACAACAAACAATTATTTATTTATCGCCAGGTGTGGTGGCGCACGCCTTTAATCCCAGCACTTGGGAGGCAGAGGTAGGAGGATCACCGAGAGTTCGAGGCCACCCTGAGACTACATAGTTAATTCCAGGTCAGCCTGGAGGACCAGAGTGAGACCCTACCTCGCAAAACCAATATATACAGACACACACACACACACACACAAGCAAAGAGAGAGAGAATGAGAGAGAGAGAGGGAATGGGTGCTCCAGGGCTTCCTGCTACTGCAGCGCCACTTTGTGCATCTGGCTTTATGTGGATCTGGGGAATTGAACTCAAGCCATCAAACTTTGTAAGCAAGGGCTTTTAACCACTGAGCCATCTTTCCGGGCCCTTGGTTCACCCTGTGGCCTGAGCCAGCCGTTCTCCAGTTCTGTAGCTCAGTGAAGAGAGGGTGACTAGGTGCTCTCAAGCCTGCCGTTCTGAGACATCCTTCCCGTTCCAAGGTTCTCTCTCTCCCCTCCTCTGTCTCTTCCTCTCTCTCTCTCCACCTCCCTGCTTTCCTCCTCTCTCTGACAGGGTCTCAACTTTTAGTCCAGGCTGGCTTCAAACCCCTGCACACCCTCCTGCCTTGGCCTTTGTGTAGGCTGAAATTACAGGCATGTGCTACCAGGCCTGGCTCCAAGGTTCTCAAGCTCTGCTCACCTTCTCGTTCTTCTTCATTCAGAGTCAACTGCGTGTGCCTCCCATGAACAGATCACTCTCAGAGGTGCTCCACATAGACAGAAGCCCCGTGCCCCAAGGCTGCACACGCCGCTGCCTATCCGCCATCGAATCCAGAGGGCAGCTGGAGGAGGAAGAAGAGAAAGAGGAGGAGGAGGAAGCGGAGGAGAGAGATGAAAAACAGGAAGATGACACTGACTTCCAGGTCTCACCCCTCAGAAGGTCGAGGGCTTTCCACAGCCGTAGCAACACCTATGACCCCTTCAAAAGACATAGTTGGGGGCCTGGCAGGGAGCTCCAGGACCCATTGAGCAGGTAAGTCCTCCAGGGTCCCCTGTCTGGTTCTCCAGTCTCTGTACCTTGGAGAAAATGGTTGAGAAGGAATATCCTGTTGTCCTTGGGCACCCACTGACCTCCCTAGAGAGCCGAGTATGTGAAGAACGAGAGGGTTACAGAAACCTTTCCCAAAGAATCAGAAACTGTCAGAATGAGCCGCTGGCGAAGACAGACCTTCCCTTTCAAAAGATGGCGCTCTTGGTCGGGTGTGATGACACACGCCTTTAATCCCAGCACTCAGGAAGCAGAGGTAGGAGGATCAGCGTGAGTTCAAGGCCACCCTGAGACTACATAGTGAATTCCAGGTCAGCCTGGGCTAGAGTGAGACCCTACCGCAAAATCCAGCCTCCCCCGACGCACACACAAAAGATGGCTCTCCCAGCGCCCTCAACTCCTTTCCACTGATCTCACAGGCAGGCTGGGTGGGGCTGGGAGGGGGCGTGGGAAAGAGGTATAGAGTTTCCGAACTAGGACACTGGACCCCATTGGGTTTCACAGGACCGTACAGTGTCAGCACCAGAGGATCCTATGGCCTCTAACTTGGCGGCTTCGTCTTTCAGATGGGGAACCAGGCCCAGAGGAGGCATCTTGACAGAAGTGGGTCCAGGGCTGGGGCATTGGGTCTGTTCCATCCCTAGATTCCTACCCACATTGTTTGGTTTCAGCTGAGACAGATCCAAGGTACCCTGGACAAAGTTACAGCACAGGGCTATAGTCGGGAACAGCTGGGTTTTGTTCTTTGTTCTTTTTTATTGGGGCGGGTGTTGAGGTAGGGTCTCACTCTAGCCCATGCTGACCTAGAATTCACTATGTAGTCTCAGGCTGGCCTTGAACTCATGGTGATCCTCCTACCTCAAAATATTTTATTTATTTGCAAGGAGAATGACTCAGGTTTCTTCTTCTTCTTCTTCTTCTTTTTCTTCTTCTTTTTTTCCGAGGTAGGGTCTCTCTCTAGCCCAGGCTGACCGGAAATTCACTCTGTAATCTCAGAGTGGCCTCGAACTCATGGTGATCCTCCTACTTCTGCCTCCTGAGTGCTGAAATTAAAAGCGTGTGCCACCATGCCTGGTCATTCAGGGTTTTGTTTGTTTGTTTGTTTGTTTGTTTGTTTTTTGTTTTTCAAGGTAGGATCTCACTCTTGCCCAGGCTGACCTGGAATTAACGATGTCTCAGGGTGGCCTCGAACTCACTGTAATCCTCCTACCTCTGCCTCCTGAGTGCTGGGATTAAAGGCGTGCACTACCACGCTCGGTTTTTTTTTTTTTTATTAAATTTTATTTTTCTTTATTTATCTGAGAGAGAGAGAGAAATAGGTAGGGAGAGAAAGAGGATGATATATAGAGAGAATGGGCACATCAGGGCCTCCAGCCACTGCAAACATACGTACTCCAGATGTGTGCACCCCCCTTCTGCATCTGGCTTACATGGGTCCTGGGGAATCTAACTTAGGTCCTTTGGTTTTGCAGGCAAGTGCTTTAACCACTAAGCCATCTGTCCAGCCCAGAACAACAGTTCTTATTCAGAGTTTTGCTTATGCTCCCAAAAAGATGTCCACTTCCTCTTGGCTTTCAGACTCCGGTCACCTTTGGGGACATTGTCAGGGGTTGTCCAAGAGAGAGGTGACTCTGGACCCTTTCCCTGAACTGGCTGGGAGGGAACTGTGTGAGCAGTGTTGAATACCGGGGTTTTCCAGCACTTTCCTACAGGCCTGGGTGAAGGAAGGCAGAGAGCCCCCCGGAGTCTGAGAATGAGGTGCCTGCCAGCTGTATCTCAGGGTGCCCCAGTGTTTCTCACCTTTCATGATCAGTAGTGAATTCTGGGCCTCGGGTGGAGCTGGAAGGGAACCCCGATGTGCAATTTAGTTGATTAAGGGGAGAGGCTGTCATCAGAAAGCAGCCAAGGTGGCCTGGAGAGATGGCTTAACGGTTAAGGCGCTTGCCTTCAAAGCCGAAGAATCCAGGTTCCATTCCTCAGGATGCAGCCAGATGCATAAGGTGGTGCATGAATCTGGAGTTCGTTTACAGTGGCCAGAGGCCCTGGCATGCCCATTCTTTCTCTCCCTCTTTCTACCTCTCTCTCGAATAATTAAGTAAAATACATTAATTAATTAAAACATTTAAAAAAAAACATAGAAAGCAGGCAAGGAGGAAGAATCCAGCTTGCCTTTTCCCTTCCCCTGACCTTCCAGAGGGCAATACCGCCTTTTGACCAGCAGGGGGCACCCTTGTCCACGGGCAACAGTGACAAGGCGGAGACAAGCAGAGAAGCCAGTTTAGGTTTGGGTCTGGCTGAGGCTAACAGGAAGGTCTGGGGTTCAGTGAGGTGGTGTTTCCTCCCGGGTGCCCATCCCTAGCGAGTGGCTGCGAGGGCAGCGGTGGCAATGCGTGTTTCAGGAGACTGCAGCTATTGGGAGGCCCAGGCTCCCAGGACGCCCCCTTTCTGCAGAGCCAAGAGGACCTGGACGTCTTTCTGGGATCACAGCAGCGCGATGGCCACCTCCCGCACCTGGTATGCTGGGGCCCTGGGAGGCCACTACCTTGCTCTTCCTCTCCCGCCCCTGCCTCTCCAGCCCCACTCTGAGCCGCTCTGTCCCACCAGCTGCTGAGTCTCTCTGTGCCCCCTTTGTCTGTCTCCCTGGGACTGACTGTATGTTCTGTCCCCAATTCTTGGTATCCCGCCTGTCTCTTTCTCTGACACTCTTTCTTGCCTACTGTGTGGTGGGGATCTCTGTTCCTCTCTCGTTAAAAGGCCCTCCAGTTGTTATAACTATTTCTTTCTGTAGGCCCCACATTTTCTAGAGTTAGGCCATCTATTTGTGGCACCCTGAAAGACACAGTAGTTCTTTAACAAGTTACCCACAGGATAGCAATTGAGAAAGGATAGCGTTGGGGGGGTGTAGGTCAGTGGTGGGGCCCCTGCCTATCATGTGATAATCCCTGGGTTCATATCCAGCAGTGGACAGACAGAGGGAAGAAGGGAGAAGGGAGAGAGAGGTTATAGAAATTGCTCAGCCTTCTGGATTGGGGGAACTGTGGCTGCGGTATCCCAGGATCTAAGGACCACTGAGGACACACAGGGCTTGCAGGACCCTCCTCCGTGTGCTAGCGAGAGTCCCTGAGTGCAGGGGGATGTCTCAAGCTAGTGGCTGAAGGTTGCCTCTGACAGCTCATGTCCTAGCAGCCCAAGGTTCTGGGCTCAGCCTCATTTTCAAGTTGTCTATGGTTTAGGAGAGAGGCTGAGAGAAAGGGGCTGTGTCTGGCCTTTAATCCCAGCACTTGGGAGGCAGAGGTAGGAGGATCACCATGAGTTTGAAACCACCCTGAGACTACATAGTGAATTTCCGGTCAGCCTGAACTAGAATGAAACTCTACCTCCAAAAAAAAAAAAAAAAAGAGCGAGAGAGAGAATGGACACACCAGGGCCTCTGGCCACTGCAAATGAATATCAGAAGCACATACCACCATGTGCGCCTGGCTTACGTGGGTACTGGGGATTGAGCCCAGGTCATCCCACCACGTGCATCTGGCTCTACTTGGGTACTGGGGATTGAGCCCAGGTCATCCCACCACGTGCATCCTGCTCTACGTGGGTACTGGGGATTGAGCCCTGGTCATCCCACCACGTGCATCTGGCTCTACGTGGGTACTGGGGATTGAGCCCAGGGCATTAGGTTTTGCAGGTAAGCACCTTAACCACCGGGCCATCTCTCTCTCTGGCCCTAATAAACAAAAGTGTTTAAGAATAAACACAAATTAGAAACTCCTATGGTTGTCTTAGTGGATGAAAGAAAGGTGTCAAGAAGCCTGGCTCAGAGGATGGCACACAAGATGAGTTCAGGAAACTTTCTCCTGCTCTGCCTTTGTAACTAGTTCCCTCTTTTTTTTTTTTTAATTTAGGCAAGCCTACTGCCTTTTTCTTTCTTTTTTTCTTTCTTTCTTTTTCTTTTCTTTCTTTTTTTTTTTTTTTCTGAGGTAGGATCTCGCTCTGGCCTAGGCTGACCTGGAATTCACTATGTAGTCTCATGGTCACCTCGAACTCATACCAATCTTCCTACCTCAGCCTCCTGAGTGCTGGGAAAAAGGTGTGTGCCACCATGTCTGGCTTCAGACTGCTTTTTATTTATTTATTTATTTATTTATTTATTTATGTATTTATTTATTTAAGAGTGACAGACAAATAGAGGCAGAAATAGAGGCAGAGAGAGAGAGAGGGAATGGGTGCACCAGGGCCTCCCAACTACTGCAAACAAACTCCAGATGCATGCGTCCCAAGTTTGATTCCCCAGTAGCTACATAAAGCCAGATGAGTTCAAGGCTACCTGAGACTATATAGTGAATTGTAGGTCAGCCTGAGCTAGAGTGAGACCCTACCTCGAAAAACCAAAATAATAAATAAATAAATAAAAACAGTAGCTAGGTGTGGTGGCCCATGCTTTAATCCCAGCACTTGGCAGGAGATTTAAGAGGATCACTGTGAGTTTGAGGCCAGCCTAGAACTATAGAGTGAGTTCTGGGTCAGCCTGGGCTACAATTAGACCCTACCTCAGAAAAACAAAACAAAGGAAAGTGTAGCCCTGCCCCTCCAGGAGAATTTATAGACAGTTAACAGTTGCTGGCTGTGGGGGCAGGAACTCCAAGGCCCCCCCTCCCTGAGAATCTCCAGGCAGTTAATGGTTGCTGGGGGAGGAGACACATGTTCTTCAGTGCTGTGGCCACGGGTAAGTTGCTTGTGCTCCTGTAAAAAATCCCTCACCCACACTCCCACAAGCAACCTTTAGTAAATATATTGGGCCACCAAAACCAAAACAAAATTTTAAAAAATTATTAAAAAAAAAAAAAAAGATCGGGCATGGTAGCACACGCCTTTAATCCCAGCATTTGGGAGGCAGAGGTTGAAGGATCACTGTGCTTTAATCCCAGCATTTGGGAGGCAGAGGTTGAAGGATCACTGTGCGTTCAAAGGCACCCTGAGACTCCATAGTGAATTCCAGGTCAGCCTGGGCCAGAGTGAGACCCTACCTCAAAAAATAAAAAAATAAATAAATAAATAAATTTTAGAAATTGGATGTAGTGACCCTACCTCAAAAAATAAAAAAATAAATAAATAAATAAATTTTAGAAATTGGATGTAGTGACACATGCTTGTAATCCCAGCCCTCAGGAGATACAGACAAGCAGATCAGAAGTTCAAGGTTATCCTCATCTTCTTTTGTTTGTTTTATTTTCGTTTTGGAGGTAGGGTCCAGCGGGCTATCCTGGGCGTGGGTAGTAGGGGAGCGTGGGGTTCCTGATGGAAGGTCCCACCCACGGCCTAGGGAGCAGCATAGGAGGAGGGGGACAAAGCGTGACCTCTCAGTGAGGACTCTTGACTTGGTTCTAGGGTCAGAGTTCTTGTCATCCATCTGCTGGCTCTTTGGACTGCTTGGCCACCAGCATGCTTTCCAAGTCTGTATCCATGAGTGGCATCAACTTCCTCTTGGACTGCTCAGATCCAAATGGTAAGTAAACTGGGCCATGAAGTTGTGGTGGCCCCACCCTCAGCCATGTCACCCCCCCCCCCCCCGTCCTCCTCAGAGCCAGCTGTTCACGGTCCAGGTGTTCTGGGTTATCTTCAGCCACACACTCTTGGAGCTCCCAAAGTGCCTTTATTCAAGTGATAGATCTTTTTTTAATAAATAAATAAATCTTTGGGGCTGGAGTTATGGCTTAGTGGTTAGGGCGTTTGCCTACAAAGCCAAAGGATCCCAGTTTGATTCTCCAGAACCCACGTAAGCCAGATACACAAGGGGCGGGCGCATGCATCTAGAGTTCATTTGCGGTGGCTAGAGGCCCTGGCGTGCCCATTCTCTCTCTCTCAAATAAATAAAGTTAATAAAATATTTATTTTTAATATTATTTATTTGAGAGAGAGAGATAGAAAGAGGCAGAGGGCTGGAGAGATGGCTTAGCGGTTAAACGCTTGCCTATGAAGCCTAAGGACCCCGGTTCAAGGCTCGATTCTCCAGACCCACGTAAGCCAGATGCACAAGGGGGTGCATGCATCTGGAGTTCGTTTGCAGTGGCTGGAGGCCCTGGAGCACCCATTCTCTCTCTTTCTCTCTCTCTACCTGCCTATTTCTGTATCTCTCTCTCTCAAATAAATAAATAAATAATAAAATATTTAAAAAAAAAAAAAAAAAGAGGCAGATAGGGCTGGAGGGATGGCTTAGTGGTTAAGGTGCTTGCCTGCAAAGCTTAAGGACCCAGGTTCGATTTCCCAGTACCCAGTACCCATGTAAGCCAGATACACAAGGTGGCGCATGAGTGTGGAGTTTGTTTGCAGTGGTTGGAGGCCCTGATGCACTCATTCTCTCTCTCTCTCCCCAAAATAAGTGAATAAATAAATAAAATATATAAAAAAAGAAAGAAGCCGGGCGTGGTGGCTCACGCCTTTAATCCCAGGACTCAGAAGGCAGAGGTAGGAGGATCACTGTGAGTTCAAGGCCACCCTGAGACTACATAGTGAATTCCAGGTCAGCCTGGGCTAGAGTGAGACTCTACCTCGAAAAACCAAAAAATAAAACATAAAAAGTAAAAATAAAAAAGAGAAGGAAGGAAAGAAAAAGGCAGATCGATAGAATGGGCACACCAGGTTCTCCAGCCATTGCAAAGGAACTCCAGATACATACGTCACCTTTCATCTGGCTTGCGTGGGTCCTGGGGAATCAAATTTGTGTCCTTTGGCTTTGCAGGCAAGCCCTTTAACCATTAAGCCATCTCTGCAGCCCCAAGTGACAGATCTAAATTCAGCATGTTGGCATTCTGAGACTCCTGCCAATCTAGGTGGACATAGCGCAGAGTGAGACAATTACCGCGCATCGTGTCCTGAAGACTGGGTGCGGGGAGTCCACTGTGGACTCCCCATTTCTCAGAAGCTGAAATGAACCTTCCGGCTTTCAGTCCCTTTCTTCACATAACCCCACCCCTAAGTTCTTCAGCTGTGCTCAGCTCCGGACCCGCCTGCCTTGTGTTTGGGCTCCCCAGTGTCCGCCCTCGGGAATGGTGTCACATGCCCTTGCAGCCTGGGAACCTGATCTAGACGGGAGAGGCGGCACGGGCACCTCTGTCTGGCTTTAACTGGATACTTCTCCTTATGTGTTGGCAGGTGGCTTATCCCATTCTTCTGCCACTGACCTCAGCAAACGGTGAGTTTGGGGGATTCAGAACCCTTCAGAGAGGTCGCTGCGGGAGGAGTGACGGGTGTGAGCCGTGGATTTTATAGCCCCAAGGTCTCTGTTTCCTGAAACATGATTCTCTGTGGAACCCAGGGTGGGGGAGTAGGTTCAGAGAAGGACTAGCCAGACCCCAGGGACTCCGCAGAGCAGGAGGGCGAGAGTGCCTGGGTGTTGGTGACATAAAGGCACAGGTCTGCTGCTGGACAGTCCTAAGGAAGACCATGGTTGGGCCTGGGGTGGCTCAGTGACTGACTAATGGGGAGCCCATCCCACGGAACCGTGGAGCATCCTCGCTCCTAGCAAGAATCAGAGCCAGGAGCTTGGCGCAGGAACGGAAAGGAGGCCGGACAGACACTCATCGGGTCAGCACCTGTTCACCTGGCGTGCGTGGCTGGCATCTGACTGGAGTGGGGCAGCCCAACTCGAACTCAGGGTGGCTGTGCTGAGTCACGGGCCCTTTAAGATAGCAGGCCGATCTGTGGTCCCGGAATTCTCTAGCTGACACATCCTCCTGGCTCCCTGGTGGGATTAGCTCACAGGGATGAGGCTGATGAAATCCCAGGAAATTTGGTTCTCATTGGTTTCAGGCTGAGAGGCTTTTTATTTTTTTTTTCCAAACGGCAGAAAGTCTACACAGTGCTCTTGTTCTGAGAGGGAAAATGCCCCCTAAAGGGCTCTCCCCCCCCCCCGCCACTTGTGGGGAGGAGCAGTTTCCGAGAGGCCCGGCCCTCCCATCCTGAGCTGGATTAGGTAGGAAGAGGGAGGCCCTTGTAACTGGGAGGAGTCCAATAAAAAGGGGCCCCTGAACTACTTGAGTGTCCATATCCTGAAGGGCTAGGAGGTGGGTATTGTTCTCAGACTCCTGTCTTGCTCTCCCCTCTGCTGCTCCTGGCACCCTCCATATCTCTGGTTGTATATTCTTTCCTAACTCCAGCTCCTTATCAATCTCTCTTTTTATCTAGTTATTTTTAGTTTTTAATTTTTCGAGGCAGGGTTTTACTCTGGTCCAAGCTGACCTGAAATTCACTTTGTAGTCTCAGGGTGGCCTCAAACTCATGGTGATCTTCCTACTCCTGCCTCCCAAGTTCTGGGATTAAAGGCATGCACCACCACACTCGGCCCTTTATTTTTTTAATTAATTAATTTATTTGTGCGAGAGAGAGAGAGAATGGGCATGCCAGGGCCTCCAGCCAATGCAAACAAACTCCAGACACCTTGTGCATCTGGCTTACATGGGTCCTGGGGAATTGAACCTGGATCCTTAGGCTTCACAGGCATGTGCCTTAACCACTAAGCCATCTCTCCAGCTCCCCCTTTTTTTTTTTTTTTTTTTTTTTTTGGGTAGGGTCTCATTCTAACTCATTCTAGTTTAGGCTGACCTGGAATTAACTATGTAGTCTCAGGGTGGCCTCAAACTCATAGCGATCCTCCTACCTCTGACTACTGAGTGCTGGCATTAAAGGCGTGCACCACCACATCCAGCTCTCTCTCTCTCTCCTTTTTTTTTTTTTTTTTTTTTTCCCGAGGTAGGGTCTCACTCTGGTCCAGACTGACCTGGAATTAACTATGTAGTCTCAGGGTGGCCTTGAACTCTCGGCCATCCTCCTACCTCTGCCTCCCAAGTGCTGGGATTAAAGGCGTGCGCCACCATGCCCGGCTTCTCTCTCTCTCTCTCTTTTTTTTTTTTTTGGTTTTTCGAGGTAGGGTCTCACCCTGGTCCAGGCTGACCTGGAATTAACTATGTAGTCTCAGGGTGGCCTCGAACTCTCGGCGATCCTCCTACCTCTGCCTCCCAAGTGCTGGGATTAAAGGTGTGTGCCACCACGCCCTACCGGCTTCTCTCTTTTTAAAAAAAATTATTTATTTATTTATTAGAGACAGAGGGAGAGAGAGAGAAAGAGAGAGAGAATGGGTGCACCAGGGCCTCCAGACGCATGCGCCACCACATGCATCTGGCTTATGTGGGACCTGGAAAATCCAACCTAGGTCCTTAGGCTTCACAGGCATGTGCCTTAACTGCTAAGCCATCTCTCCAGCCCCTCTTTCTTTCTTCCTTTAAATATTTATTTATTTATTTATTTATTTATTTATTTATTTACTTGAGAGAGGGGATGAGAGATAATGGGAAAGAGGCAGAGAGAGAGAAAGAGAATGGGCGCGCCAGGGCCTCTAGTCACTAGGCTGCTGCAAACGAACTCTAGATGCATGCACCACCTTGTGCATCTGGCTTATGTAGGTCCTGGGGAATCAAACCTGGGTCTTTAGGCTTCATAGGCAAGTGTCTTAACCATTAAGCCATCTCTTTCTTTTATTCTTGCAGCAGTACCCAGCTGGAAGGGGACTCAGATACCTGGGCAGGCTCTTCCCTGCGACGTACCTTCAGCTTCTTCTGGGGCATGACAGGCAAGGCTAAGGTAGGACTCAGCCTGGGAAACAGGAGCCCCTCACCCCCATCTGTCCTAATCCCTTCTTTTTCTACTCACCCCAGCAGGACACTCCTCAATTCTCCCTGTCTGCAATGGCTCACTTTTTTTTTTTTTTTTTCTTGTTGTTGTTTGTTTATTTGGTTTTGGTTTTTCAAGGTTGGGTCTCATTCTAGCCCAGGCTGACCTGAAATTCACTGTATCTTCTCAGGGTGGCCTCTAACTCAATGTGATCCTCCTACCTCTGCCTCCCCAGTGCTGGGATTAAAGGCGTGCACCATGCCCAGCAGTGGCTCACATTTTAAGAGAACACATGCAATGTCTCTCTGTGTCCCTTTTCTCTGCTCTCTTCCACACTTATAGTTTAGCTGTCGGCTAGTCCCGCTCCCTCACGCTGGGCTCTGTAGGTAGGAGATAGGCAGCAGACGTTTGGCCATTGGACATAAGAATGGAAATGTTAGCAAAATTTTAAAAAATGCATTTTATTTATGAGAAGGAGGAGAGAAAGGTGCACCAGGGCCTCCAGACACATGAGCCACCACGTGCATCTGGCTTATGTGGGTTCATTCTGGGGAGTCAATCCTGGGTCCTTAGGCTTCCCAGGCAAGTGCCTTAACAGCTAAACCATCTCTCCAGCCCAGCGATACTTTTCACTTATTCATAGAGTATTAGAGTTTGCAAAGTGCTTTTACGCTCACAATTTTATTTATTTATTTAATTGACAACTTCTTTAATTGTAGACAATATCCCGTGGTACTTCCCTCCCTCCCCCCACTTTCCCCTTTGAAACTCCACTCTCCATCATATCCCCTCCCCCTCTCAATCAGTCTCTCTTTTCATTTTGATGTCATGATCTTTTCCTCCTATTATGATGGTCTTATGTAGGTAGTGTCAGGCACTGTGAGGTCATGGATATCCAGGCCATTTTGTGTCTGGAGGAGCATGTTGTAAGGAGTCCTACTCTTCCTTTGGCTCTTACATTCTTTCTGTCACCTCTTCCGCAATAGACCCTGAGCCTTGGAAGGTGGGTTTGAGATGTTTCAGTGTTGAGCACTACTCTGTCTCTTCTCAGCACCATGGTGCCTTCTGAGTCATCCCAAGGTCACTGCCATCTGAAGAGAAGCTTCTCTAACCAAAACTGAGAGTAGCATTAATATATGGGTATGAACATTAAGAGAAGTGCTTACTGGGCAGTTTGGTGAGCATAATATATACATTTAGTGTGACACCAGCAGACACTACACCCCTAGGGATCACGACTACCCCTGTCATAGGTTTTCAGTATCAGGGATGTATTCCCTCCCATGGAGCGGGCCTCCAGTCCAAGTAGAGAGTGGTTGGTTTCCCCCATAACAGACATGCCACTATTGCACCCCTTGGCTCATTTGGCCTGGCTGGCCAAATTTAAAGCTTGTATACACTCACAATTTTATGGGTGGATGTGGCATGCGAAGGAGTTAAAATAAGGCTGTAGTGCAGTGAGAGCTGGGAAAACATGCAGTTATGTAGCACGTGTGTGAAGTGAAGGCACATTGATCTTTTCCTTGTCGCCACACCTTGGCATTGGTGGAACAGGGGAGCTCTGGCTGCAGCCTGAATTTTCCACTTTGTGGGTTTTCCACTTTGTGGGTTATTATTATTTTTTTTTTTGGTTTTTCGAGGTAGGGTCTCACTCTAGCCCAGGCTGACCTGGAATTCACCATGGAGTCCAGGGTGGCCTCGAACTCATGGTGATCCTCCTACCTCTGCTTCCCAGTGCTGGGATTAAAGGTGTGCACCACCACGCCCGGCTTGGTTTTTGTTTTTTGAGGTAGAGTCTCACTCTGGTCCAGTCTAACTTGGAATTCACTATGTATTCTCAGGCCTCAAACTCATGGCGATCCTCCCACCTCTGCCTCCTGAGCGCGTGCACCACCATGCCCGGCTTTTTTTTTTTTCTGTATTAAAAAAAATGCTTTTATTTACTTATTTATTGAGAGTGAGAGGGAAATAGGCAGGTAGACAGAGAGAGAGAGAATGGGTGTGCGTCAGGGCCTCCAGCCGCTGCAAACAAACTCCAGACGCATGCACCACCTTATGCATCTGGCTTACGTGGGTCCTTTGGCTTTGCAGGCAAGTGCCTTAACCACTAGGTCATCTCTCCAGCCCTCATGTCTGGCTGTGTGTGGGTTCTGGGCATTCAACTGCAGGTACTCATGCTTGTGAGGCAAGTGCTTCATCCGTTCAACAATCTCTCCAGCCACAGATAAGGTCTTTATTTATTTATTTATTTATTTAGTTAGTTAGTTGGTTAGTTAGTTTTGTTTTTCAAGGTAGGGTCTCACTCTAGCTCAGGCTGACCTGGAATTCACCATGGAGTCTCAGGGTGACCTCGAACTCACAGCGATCCTCCTACCTCTGCCTCCCGAGTGCTGGGATTAACCACGCTCAGCTAGGATTTTATTTTTTATTTAATGATTTATTTGCTGCTGTAGACAAACTCCAGGTGCATGTGTGACTTTGTGCATCTTGAACTCAAGCTGGCAGGCTTTGTAAACAAGTGCCTTTAACAGCTGAACCACCTCCCCCTGCCTGCAAAGATAAGTAATTTAATAATCATTATAGACAAGAGAGACTGGGTTATTTGCCCAAGAGCCTCAGGTGAAGGATTCAGGTTACATGGCCTGTCTCTTTAAGTAAACCCAACACATCAGCCTTCCTAGAGAAGCCCATGTTGGATGGCCATTAGGATAGGGTGTGTCTTAGTTACCCCCTTCCAGGATGCCCAAGGGGCATGGTAATAGAAGTGCAGACTTCTGGAAGCAGCAGGGGGCTCAGCAGGAGGCTCTCAGTCCCCTAACTGGCCAAGCCTTTGACAACCAGTCCTTTCCTAAGGCTTCCTCTCTGGCTATCAAAGAGGGAGAGGTATTATTTTTTGTTTTTCGAGGGAGGGTCTTATTCTAGCTCAGGCTGACCTGGAATAGTCTCAGGGTGGCCTTGAACTCATGGTGATCATTCTACCTCTGCCTTCTGAGTGCTGGGATTAAAGGTGTGTGCCACCATGCCTGGCTTTTGTTGTTGTTGTTTATTTTTATTTATTTATTTGAGAGCAACAGAGAAAGAAAGAGGCAGAGAGAGAGATAGAATGGGTGCACCAGGGCCTCCAGCCACTGAGAACAAACTCCAGATGCATGCACCAACTTCTGCATCTGGCTTACGTGGGACCTGGGGAATCGATCCTTGAACCGGGGTCCTTAGGCTTCACAAGCAAGCACTTAACCGCTAAGCCATCTCTTCAGCCCCCCATGCCTGGCTTTAAAAAAAATTTTTTTTTTTTTTTTGGTGTTCCGAGGTAGGGTCTCACTCTGGCCCAGGCTGACCTGGAATTCACTATGTAGTCTCAGGGTGGCCTCGAACTCACGGCAATCCTCCTACCTCTGCCTCCCGAGTGCTGGGATTAAAGGCATGCGCCACCACACCCGGCTTAAAAAAATATTATTTTATTTATTTATTCTGTTTTTTTAAAAACATTTTTTATATTTTATTTATTTATTTATTTGAGAGAGAGAGAGGCAGAGAGAAAATGGGCACACCAGGGCCTCCAGCCACTGCAAACGAACTCCAGATGCATGTGCCCCCTTCTGCATCTGGCTTATGTGGGTCCTAGAGAGTCGAACTGGGATCCTTTCGCTTTGCAGGCAAATGCCTTAACTGCTAAGCCATCTCTCCAGCCCCTTATTTTGGTTTTTAGAGGTAGGGTCTCACTCTAGCCCAGGGTGACCTGGAATTCACTATGTAGTCTCAGGGTGGCCTTGAACTCACAGCTATCCTCCTACATCTGCCTCCCAAGTGCTGGGATTAAAGGCGTGCGCCACCACGCCTGGCTTTTATTATTATTTTAAATGTTTATTTATTTGAGAGAGAGAGAGCGCGCATGTGCATGCCAGGGCCTCCTTCCACTGTAAATGAATTCCGGACACATGCACCACTTTTAGCATCTGGCTTTACATGGGTACTGGGGAAATGAACCTTGGACCTTCAAGCTTTGTAAGCAAGCACGTTTGACTACTCAGCTACTGCTCCAGCCCCGTATTTATTTATTTTTAAATGTTTATATTTACTTGCATGTGTGTGTATGGGTGTGCCAGAGTCTCTTGCCACTACAAATGAATACCAGATGCCTGGGCCACTTTTGTGCATCTGGTTTTACGTGGGTGGTACAGAACTGAACCCAAGCCAGCAGGCTTCCTAGCAAGTACCTTTTAACGACTGAGGTATCTCCCCAGCCCGAAATATGTTTTAAATGGGCTAAAGAAGGTAGTGGCTACTTTTAGATTCTGAAGAGCTCTTTGGTTTATATATGTAAAGTCTGGAAGAGATCACAGGCTAGTATGCTGGGCTGGAATGAAGAAGAGGTATGGGGAGAAGGGAAAACCCCAGGAAAAGGAAGTGTTCCAGAGGACAAAGAAAATAACATGTGAGTCGAGCTCAAGGTGTAGCTCACTAAATGCAGATGGTTTTCAAGGTCTGGTTGACCACATGGAATGAGGGGCAGGTTATAACAGGTGGGATGGAAAGCAGGCTGGAGGATGGGGAGGTGGCAAAGGTCAGATCTTCCTCCTTAGACCTTCCACATAGGAGGGATTTTTTTTTTCCGAGGTAAGGTTTCGCTCTAGCTCAGGCTGATCTAGAAGTCACCATGTCGTCTCAGGCTGGCCTCGAACACTCAGCAATCCTCCTACCTCTGCCTTCTCAGTGCTGGGATTAAAGGCGTGCGCCACCACGCCTGGCTCTCACATGGAGTTTTTGTACTTACCAGACCCTTGAAGAGCTTGAGGTTCTAGATTTATTGGTTGTCTAGGTTGCATTTGGATTGCTGCACTTTCACTCTTCCCCAGGCCTAGGAGAAAAGCTTAGGTCTCAGCTCTACAGAGACCTCTGAGGTCCCAAGGATCAGAGCCAGGCAGCTAGGATTCTGGTCTCTAGCTGGCTGTTTTAAAACTGTACATTTCTCAGTCTTGACTAGCCATTGAAGGGAGGTAAGTCAAGACTTGTGGGGGCCAGGGCTGGTTTAGCAGTTAAGTGCTTGCCTGTGAAGCCTAAGGACCCTGGTTCAAGGCTCGATTCCCCAGTACCTTCGTAAGCCAGATGCACAAGGTAGCGCATGCATCTGGAATTCATTTGCAGTGGCTGGAGGCCCTGGTGCACCTATTCTCTTTCTCTCTGCCTCTTTTTCTCTGTCTGTCTGTCACTCTCAAACAAATAAATAAAAATAAACAAAAATATTTTAAAAGAGTTGTGGGGGCCAGGCGCCTCAGAAGTGTTGGTTTGGGGGAAGGTTCTGAGGTTTTCCCTAGGTCTCCATTGGCAGGCACAAGCCTGGAGGAGCTGCCTGGGAAAGTCATTTCTGCTTCTTCCAGCCTGCACAGGGCACAGTTTGTTTGTTCTTTTTTTTTTCCTGGCTTTTGCTATATAAGGATCCTAAACAGGAGAATGGGTGCAGAAGGTGAAGGAGCTAGATAGGGAATAAGCCTGAGAGCAGTGTGGGGGTGGTACTAGGGTGAGGAACCCAGCCAGCTCAGGCAGTGGTGAGGCAGTGGAGCCCAAAATAGAGTCAGAGGCTAAAATTGGTACCACAAGAGTGCCGAGTTGAGCTGGAAACCTGTAGCCTGGTCCTGCTGCTGAGCAAGCCAGCAGCTAGTAGACCTGGGTGGGGCCTCCTCCCTCTTCCTGCTTCCTCTACACCATTTGGGTCCAAATGAGACCGGATCCCGAAAACCCACAGTGCTCCGCCCCAGGGTTCCCTGTGCTTCTGGTTTCTACACAGCAGTGTGAGACCCTGAGAGTTGGAAATGAAGGGAATGTGAGCAAGCAGTTAGAACAGAGGACCTTTTCCAGTAGCACGTAACTCACCAACGTGGAGGTTGCCTCAGGTTAACTGTAAGGGTCTGGATGAAAGATGCAAGTCCGCTTCCCCAGTCTTCTTCGCAGCTGTGCCTGGCGGGCTGATTTCTAGTCTTCTGTTGCCATTTTTTGTTTGTTGGTTTGAAGCAGGGTCTCTCTGCAGCCCAGGCTGATCTGGAACTCACTCTGTACTTCCAGGCTGGCCCCGAACTCACAGAGATCCTCCTACCTCTGCCTCCCAAGGGCTGGGACCAGAAGGCTTTCACTATCATGCTCTGCTAAACAAAAACAACAAAAGAAACTTTATTTACAAGCAGAGAGAGAGAGAGAGAGAGAGAGAGAGAGAGAGAGAGAGAGAGAGAGCTAGTGAAAGACAGGGGGAGGAGGGAGGGAGAGAATGAGAATGAATGGGCGCACCAAGGCCCTGTGTCACTGCAAAGGAACTCCAGATGCATTCATCACTTTGTGCATCTGGCTTTATGTAGATACTGGGGGATCGAACCCAGGCCTTCAGGCTTTGTTAGCAAGCACCATTATCCGCTGAGCCATCTCTCCAGCCCACTTTTAAAAACTACATTTTTCCATGCGTTTTCATTTTCATTTGCCAACAGAGAGAGGAGTTGGTGTCTGCACACACACGGAAGAACTCCTTAGCATCAGGAAAGGTGGCGGAATTCCCACCTTCACCCCCAAAGTCGCTGGCAAAGGTGTAGCTGAGGAGGATGGCCGGGAGTGTGATCAGAGAATTCTCTCCCCTCCGTTCTGAGACTTTGGGGAGTCAGTCCCCTCCTTCAGATCTACCAGACTACATAGCATCTAGCTCTCCTTGGATTTTCCCCTCCCTCTAGCCTGCCCCCATCATAAAAGGGGTTTTCCCTAATCTGGCCTGTTGGATGAACCCTTGGGGTGTGGATGGGGGGGGGTGTGCAGAAGGACCAGGTTCTGCGATGGAACACGCTCAGTTAAATAAAATAGGAAGGCCGAAGCTCCGAGGGAAGGAAGACCCAGGAGGGGGTCGAGAGGGCACTTAGACAAGAGCTGGGCGGACTGTCCGCGCGGGCTGGTTTAGGACATTTCCAGAGGCGGCTGGTCGCAGGGGCCGCAGGGCACCCGCGGCATCTGGGCGAAGCCTGTCCACGAGGCTCCCCGGGGCGTGGGGTGGGGTGCGGTGGGGGTGGGCACGCCAACCCGAGGGCCAGCCCGCGGCCCGTCCGGTGCGCCGGTACCCCGCCCTCCGTCCCCGGGCTCCGCTCCGCCTCCCCCTTCCTGAGCCCGGCGGGGGGAGGAGACAGGGTTTGAGGAACTGGCGCTGGGTGCCGGGCGGGCGGGCGGACGGGCGGGCGGGCGAGGGGGGATCGCACACTTCCTGTCCCCGAGAGCGACGCGTGCGGGCCGGACCCTCCCCCGCCGCGCCCGGGCCGCGCCGCGTCCTCCCCGGGGACCGGGTGCCGCCGTCGGATTATGTCTCGGATCGAATCCCTGACGCGGGCGCGGACCGACCGGAGCCGGGAGCTGGCGAGTAAGGTGGGCTGTGGCGTGGGCGCGTGAGCGTGGGCGTCCCGCCGGGGCTGCGGCGAGGATGGATGGGGATGCCGGTGGGGACCGGCGGGGCCGGGGTCCGGGTGGGGGATCCGTGGGGGGCCGCGACCCGCGCGCGCACATCTCAGCTCGCGGCCCGAGGCTGCGGCCGCGCCGGGTCCCCGGGAGAGCGAGCGGGTCGCGGGCTGCGCTCGGAGCCTCGCTAGAAAGTTGCTTCGGTAAGGACGGGAGCGGGGAGGGCGAGCGCGCGCGTGCACACACAGGCGCACACACAGCCATGCACACGCGCGCGCACACACAGGCGCACACACAGCCATGCACACGCGCGCGCACACACAGGCGCACACACGGGGGTCCGCGCGGCGCCCCCACCCCGCCGCCGCCGCCTCGCTCGTTCCGCCTTTGTCCCGGCTCGGGGCGGGGGAGGGGAGGGAGGGGACGGGGTGGTTTCCCGGCTTCCTCCCCCTCCCCACCCCCACCCCGCCGAGACAAAAAAAAAAAAAAAAAAAAAAAAAAAAAAAGTCAGCTCCTCCTCGCCGCGCAAATGGACTTTCCAGCTGCGACTCGCTCCTGGCCGGGGTGGGCGGCCCAGGTCAGCGCGGGGGAGCTCCCGGGCGGCCGGCTTCTTCACCCCGACCCTCCCGGCTCGCCCAGGTGAAGGGCGACGGCTCAGCGGCCTTTGTGTAGCCGGGATGCCTTCTCCCGCCCTATCCCCTGGGGCTCTGCAACCCCGGCTGGTCCCCAACCCTCCTCTGCCCGCCCCCCCCACCCTTCTCCAAGCCCCAGACCCTTCGACTGACTCACTTCCCACCTTCTCCCCTTCCGGTGCATGATCACTTCTTGGGTGGGGGGTCCCTTCACCTGTCATCTGCAGTGTGGGGTGTGCAGAACACACACACACACACACACAGCCCGCATCTCTCCCTCCCAAAGTGTCCTTTATCTCTCTTGTCTTTTGTACACAGTCCCATTCTCAAATGTGTTGGACTGTCCACACCTCAGCACCCAGGAAGTGATGAAACCAGAGCTTGCATGTGAATAAATGAAGCTGGGAGGGATGTAGGGCTTGCAGACAGGCCCTCTCAGCTTCCTCAGGGCACCCACTCCACTGGACATTAATCTTAATCTCTGGCCTCACCAGGTGCCCCGCCCCTTGGCCACTCTGATCACCTCTACCGGCCTGGGAATGTCCCCCACCCCCGCCCCCAAGCCACCCAGGGCTTGGAAAACTTGTCCCCTCCACCTTCCTCTTGGTTCCAGGTTTTAGCTACCTGTCTTTGGGGGTGGAGGGGGCAGGGCAGGGAAAGAAGCTTCTGGGCTTTTCTTAGGAGGAGGCTGGGCTTGGAGTCACCCGTGGCTCTTGAGGAGCTCTTGGGTGAGGTGGCTGGAAGTGTGGAACAGTGGAGTGGCAGACAGGCTCTTCACAACCCTGTGCCAGGCCAGGCCCCGGCTCGCAAAAGTCTGTTTATTTTTTCAACCATTTGAGCTGAGACCCTGGAGTAGAGCCAAGGGGGGCGGGAGAGGTCTGGTTTTTTTTTTTTTTTTTTTTGAAAGCATGGAAATTTGGTTCCACCCCCAAAAGGGAAAGCCATGGGGGAACTGGGGGGGGGCATACCTGTGGGGGCGTAAAGGGAGAGGTTCTCTGATCTTTTTTGCCACCAGTGGCGGAGCTGAAAGTCCAGATAGATGCCTGGGATCTTGTGCCCTGTTTTTTTTTCTTTTTTCCATAGCAGAGGGACCTCACATCCAGAAGCCTGGCTCTTCTACCCTGGGGCTGGCTGTGGAGAGGGGATTGGGGATGTGACTGGGGTGGGGGGTGAGTGGGTGGATTGAGAGGGCCCAGAGGCCACCCGAGGAGGGTGGTTGTCAGTTTGGGCTGGTCGGAAGGGGAGGTCCGCCTCCGGAAAGCTGTGGTTACAGAAGAGGGGGAGTTGGTTCTTAGCCAACAAACCTTAGATTCCCCTCTCCCCCTCCCCCAAGCACACCAGCTGTCTCCTTTCTTTTTATACTGTAGTGGGAAGAAGAGGGCCCCGCTGGAAAAGAGATGATTGGAGAAGCAGGTTACCCCTGCTACCTGTGTGGGGATGGGTCAGGCCCCAGTCGGCTGCTCCATTCCTGGTCTCTTGCCTTTACTCTGAGAACCAACCCGCAGAAGGAGGAATTTAAGTATAACCTTCCCATTTCTGCATCCCTCCCTCATAGGATCTTTCTGTGGTACCTCCCAAGCTTCCTTTTTTTTTCCCTTCTTCACTCTGTTTCTGTTCTTCCAGGCTGTCTTTAGTCCTCCACCCCCTCCCTCTCTCTGCTCTACTTCCTACCTCCTCATGCCCCAGCCCCAAAGCTCTCCTTTCCCTCTTCAGACCCCTGCATATCTCTCCCTCCCTCCCTCCTTCCCTCCCTCCTTTCCTGAGCTCTAACCTTTATGGCTCTGGGAACAACAAAGCGTCCTTGCCTGCTTCGCAGGGACCAGAGAGGTTTAGCAGTGGCTTTGGAGGTGGGGGGTGGGAGGGGGCTCGGAGTTTCCAGGACCCTAGCGTTGGAGTATGGTGGTGGGCAGGTGGGGTGGGTTAGCCTGCCTTTGTTCTGACTACCAGAGAGGTGGCTGGCTTTGTGTGCAGGGCCAGGAGAGCAGCGAAGTGGAGGGCTGGTGAACTGGTTGGTGAGTGGAGGCCAGAGCACTGACAGTTGAGGGCCCTGTGGGAGGCTAAGACTTTTGGACACATTCAGAAAGATTCTAGGGGTCATGGAGGTTAGGGAAAGCACCGAGGAACAGGGGGTCAAACAAGGATGGGGGAAGGGGGCTGAAGGCAAAAGGAGGGGTGGATGGTGTGTAGGGAAAGATGGGGGAGGAACCTGAGGAGGGTCTGATCTTAATCCCACTGGCTCTGGAGCCGTGACCTTGGGTTAGAGAGGGAGTGAGTCCGAGTATATAATTACCGTGTGTACATGCTGCCTGTGTTTGCTTGTCTATGTCCCTAGATGCTTTGGGGTGCGTTTTTTTGGGGGGTGGGGGCGAGCGTATCATGTGTCCTAGGCTGGCCCTAGACGTGCGGTGTAGTGGAGGGTGACCTTGAACTTCTGATCCTCCTGCCTGCATGAGATTACAGGAGTGCTCCACCACACCTGGTTTTATGTGGTGTTAGAGACTGAACTCAAGGCTGCGTGCATGGTCGGCAGCCAGCCGCTCCAGTGTCCACTGAAGCACAGCACGGCCCCGGGGTGCTGTTTGAGACAGTGGTCACCCGAGCAGGGAGCTCATGTGTTCTGAATATGAGGAAGTAGTTACATTTTTAGCTTCAGCCTCCAAGTTGAAGTATTAGGTAGGAACAGAGTGAGTGGATTGGTCAAGGTTTCTGGAGCTGGTAGAGGAAAAGGCTGAGAGGAGCTGGCTGGACTCTTCTGGGTTTGTTTGGGTCTCCTTGGGGGAGGGGGAGGGAAGGGCTTCAGGCAGCAGCTGCCCCTTCCCAACTCAACTGGCCTGCCCTGTGCCAGGAGGGCAGGGAGTCCTGGCACGGCTATTGTTCACTTGCACAAATGCCCGTCTGTTTGCATGTCTGTTTGCATCGGGCCCTCTCTTCCTTTCTATGCCATTTTTTTTCCCCTCCTGGCCCAGCAGGTGTAGCCTGGTGGGGAGCAGGCTGGGGTCCAAGGTCCCTGGGTCTCCGTGTTTCTAGCCTGGTTTGAGTCCCTGTGCTGTGGTGCCTCTCCTGCTTCACCATTGTACATCCTCATTGCCCAGCGTGGCACTCACCTCCCTCTGTGTTCTGCATTAAGAAGAGCCCCTGTGAGCTCAGAGATGGCCGTCTGCCGCTCTGCCCTGCAGCCTTCTCTGAGCCTCTGTCTTCATTCCGTCCCCAGAACCTCCTAAAGGAGCAGAGGCCACTCCAAGTCGTCTTCCTTGGTCCCGTGCTCAGGAATCCTTTCCCTCTTCATTTCCTAGTTTGATAAATCTTTCCTGTGCAGTAGCGGGATTGAAAACAAGGCCTAACTAAGCCTGATGTATAGTGGCGCGCGCTTTCAGTACTGGGGAGGCTAATATGAGGATCGCCTGTAATCCCAGCACAACTGCCTTGAGTTTTAGGCCAGCCTGGGGCTACAGAGTGAGTTCCAGATCAGCCAGAGCTGGAAAGATGGCTTAGCTGTTAAGGTGCATGCCTGCCAAGCCTAAGGACCTCAGTTCGATTCTCCAGGTCTCATATAAGTCAGATGCACAAGGGGCGCTCGTGTCTGGAGTTCATTTGCAGTAGGTACAGGCCCCGGTGCGCCCATTCTCTCTCTCTCTCTCTCCCTTTCTCTGTCTCAAATAAATAAATAAATAAATAAATAAATAAATAAATAAATAAAACACAAGCACAAAGAAAAAAAAATGTCTCCTGTCTACTAGGTACGCTGTCACTAAGCAACATCCAGTGATGCCACTGGACCTCCTCAAGAGCCCTCTGGTTGTCCTTTCCAGGGTCTGGACAGAGGTCTTGGGAAAGGCTGCTTCAGGTTGTTTGCTGAGGGGATTGTCCGTACCACGTGACTCTCCCAGGGGCCTGGGTGTAGACTTCCTTGATTGACCAAGAAGGCAGAGAAAGACAAGGGCAGTGAGAGCTGAGGCCTTGTAAGAGACGCTCCGGCTCACCCGAGGCCAGGTCAGCCTTCCTTACATACATCATTCCTTCATGTCAGCCCAGGAAGCAAGATGGAGAGAACTGAGGGAGAATTTTCAACTCTTCTCAGCAGTCGATTCCAGGGCCCCTGAGAAGATCTACTATGACAGAGGAAGGTTTGGGTTGATGTGATCCTCAGGGTGTCAGCTCAAATGGAGTAGCAGAGTGAGATTGGGAGTGCTTTAAGAGGGAGAAGGAGCCTGGTGCGGTGGCGCACGCCTTTAATCCCAGCACTTGGGAGGCAGAAGTTAGGAGGATCTCCATGAGTTCAAGGCCAGCCTGAGACTACATAGTGAATTCCAGGTCAGCCTGTGCTAGAGCAAGACCCTACCTGAACAAAACCAAAAAAAAAAAAAAAAAAAGAGGGAGAGGAGAGACAGAGAAGGCTGATGTCTCTGAGGCTGTGGTAGGGAGCGGGAGTGAACGGGACCCCTGAGCAGGGCTGTTACCAAGACCTTATGTCTGTTTTGCTCCCTCCTTCCTTTCATTTCTAAAAATGTATTAGGGGCTAGAGAGATTGCTTAGCGGTTAAGGTGCTTGCCTGCAAAACATAAGGACCCTGGTTCAATACCCCAGGACCCACATAAGCCAGATGCAGAAAGTGATGCATGCTTCTGGAGTTCGTTTGCAGTGTGTGGAGGCCCTGGTGTGCCCATTCCCTCTCTCTCTGCTTCTTTCTTTCTTTCTGTCTCTCATAAATAAATAAATAAAGTATGGCCTGGTGTGGTGGCCTGTGCCTTTTAATCCCAGCATTTGGGAGCCTTGAGATAGGATCACTGTGAGCTTGAGGTCAGCCTGGGCTAGAGTGAGACCCAATAAAAAATAAAACAAAAATGTTTTGGGTGTTGTATACAAGGCATTGTGCTAGGTGTGTTTATTTCTCACATGTAGTATGTGTGTGGGGTGTGTAGATAGATGTGTGTACCCAGAGAATATTGGGTCCTCTGTTACTGAAACACATTTCCTTGAGACTGAGCTACTGTTTTGATGCGCCCCAGTAATTCTCTCGCTCTCTTTTTTAAATTTTTAAAAAAATTTTATTTATCTTTTTGAGAGCAACAGACAGAAAAGAGGCAGAGAGAGAGAGAGAGAGAGAGGGAGAGAATGGGTGCACCAGTGCCTCCAGCCACTGCAAATGAACTTGAGATGCATGCACCACTTTGTGCATCTGGCTTATGTGGGTACTGGGGAATTGGACCTCAAACCGGGGTCCTTGGGCTTCACAGGCAAGTGCTTAACCACTAAGCCATCTCTTCGCCCCCCCCCTCCTTCTTTTTTGAGGTAGGGTCTCACTCTAACCCAGGCTGACCTGGAATTGACTCTATAGTCTCAGGGTGGCCTTGAACTCATGGTGATCCTCCTATCCCTGCCTCCCCAAGTGCTGGGATTAAAGGTGTGCACCACCATGCCCAGTCTACTCTGCCTTTTTTTTTTTTTTTTTGGTTTTCCGAGGTAGGGTCTCACTCTAGTCTAGGCTGACCTGGAATTCACTATGTAGTCTGAGGGTGGCCTTGAACTCACGGTGATCCTCCTACCTCTGCCCCCCAAGTGCTGGGATTCAAGGCATGTACCACCATATCCAGACCAAACTAAAACTTAAAAAAAATATTTTGGAGCCGGGCGTGGTGGCGCACGCCTTTAATCCCAGCACTCGGGAGGCAGAGGTAGGAGGATCGCAGAGAGTTCAAGGCCACCCTGAGACTACATAGTTAATTCCAGGTCAGCCTGGACCAGAGTGAGACCCTACCTCAAAAAACCAAAAAAAAAAAAAAAAAAAAAAAAATATTTTGGGGCTGGAGAGATGGCTTAGTGGTTAAGGAACCTGCCTGAAAAGCCAAAGGACCTCGGTTCAATTCTCCAGTACCCGTGTAAGCTAGATGCTCCAGGTGGCACATACATCTGGAGTTTGCGTTTGCAGTGGCTGGAGGCCCTGGAGTGCCATTCTCCCCCCTGCCACCCTGCCTCTTTACCTCTCTCAAATAAATACATATATATATAATAAATAATAAATAAATATCAAGGCTAGCCTGAGAGTACATAATGTCTACCAGGTCAGCCTAGGCTAGAGCGAGACCCTTTCTCGAAACCACCCCCCCAAAAAAGTTTTATTTTGAGATAGTCTCACTAAGCTGTCAGTGTTAACCTTGAATGCAACATCTCCCTGCCTCAGCATTCCAGATAGCCCCTAAGCAGGGTTTCCAGGTTTCCACTGCCACCCTGGCTGTGATAGACAGCGCTTTTCCTGGCAGACAGATCGGGAATGGAGGTCAAGGGTGGTTGTGCTCCGTGGTGTATATGGAAGAATGAATCAAACCAGCCCACCGAGACAGGCACCAGTGGCCAGCAGGTCCAGTGTCAGTCTGTCCTCAGCAGTCTGAGCCCTGGGGCAGGCTCAGGCCAGCCATCTCTGAGACAATAGTGCTAGGCGGCGCCGGGGCCAGGGCTGAGAGCTGAGCCTGTGCTGGGATGTGCTGCTGCGGCTGCTGCCCGCTGCTGCTGGCCCACCAAGAGCGGGGGTCCATTCGACCCAGGGTGAGTGTCAGGAGGTGGAGGCAGGGCCCAAAGTACCTGAGCTGTAGAGAGAACATTGGTGCCAAGAGGGGAAGGGCCAGTATAGCCCCTTCTCGGTCTCCAGTCCGTTCTCCCATCAGAACTGTCCAGGCAGGTGAGTACAGAGAGCCACGTGGAAAGTGAAGAGAGAGAGAGGGAGAGAGTGGCCTCTGGCCACTGCAAAGGAACTCCAAATGCATGTGCCCCCTGTGCATCTGGCTTACGTAGGTCCTGGGGAATTGAACCTGGGTCCTTTGGTTACAAAGGCAAACGCCTTAACAGCTAAGCCATCTCTCCAGCCCTGTTTTTTTGCTTTTGATTCGGTTGTTATGAACACGCATGCTTTCAATTTGTGTACAAGAAGGCTTGGGTGGGCAGAGAGTGGTGATGGGACAAGTTCTTTAGACTTGGTCTTTGAGATTCCACAAGGTAACTTTGAGATGACTGATCTACAAACATTGTCAGTTAAAGAGCTATACCTTTGTGTAAGATGGCTGGAGATGAGGCCAACGGGAGACTTCTAGTGATTCAGCTAAGTGGTAACCAGTGAGAAAAAGAGGCTCCTGTGTCAGCAGCTGGAGTCTGAGTTGGGGGAGGGGGTGGCCAACGGAGGGAGGGGAGGCCCCATGTAGTGGAGGAGGAGAAGATCAGGCAAGGCTGAGAAAAAGAAGGCAGAGGTGGCAGTGCAGAGGAGGGAGTGCCTGGGCCCCAAAGGGAGGATGGGGAGAGAAGAAAGGAGACTGGGTGAGAGGAAGAGGCTGACCTGGACCTCACAGCACATGTCTCAGTCAATTATCCCAGCACTCTGCAGGCTGAGGTAGGAGGATCTCCTAAGAGTTCGAGGCCAGCCTGGAGCTACACAGTGAGTTCCAGGTCAGTCTGGGCTAGAGTGAGACCTAGCAAGAACAACAGACAGAGAGAGGAGGGAAGGGAGCACGAGGAGAGAAAGATCAGGGAATGGTCGGTCTTCTGACCTCTGGTGTCTGCACACATCCTCAGGCCTCCCCAGTTGAGGGCCAGGAGAGAAGGACCTTGGTCACCAGGACTCCGCAGACCCAGGGCACTGCAGCCCAGTGCCCTCTGGCCCCGGAGCTGTTGACTCAGAGCTTGCACACTTCTCTTTTTCTCCTCTGCCTGAGCCCCGGCTCTCTGTTCCCCTCCCCCTGCCTGCAAGTGTGCTTGGCACTCTGGCCAGCTGCAGGCCAGGCTCTGCTCCTCAGGCCTAGGCCGAGGACTGCCAAGTCAGCTGTAATTCTTAATCCTGGGGTCCCAGCCATCTGCATGGTGCTCTTGAACTTCGGAGGCAGGGACACCTTGAAGGCCATGGTCGGTTTCTAGTTTCGCTTGGTCCTCTAAGAGTGGAGGGAAAATCCACTCCGTAGGTAACAACTAAAGAAGGCTTAGAACGAGTGGGAAGAACTGCGTCATTGTCTTCTGACCCTGTTAGGGGGTTTTGGGGGCAGGGGGAGGCACAGGTTTTTAAGGCAGGGTCTCACTGTAGCTCAGGCTAACCTGGAATTCACTATGTAGTTTCAAGGTGGCCTTGAACTCCTGGTAATCGCCCTACCTCAGCCTCCCAGCACTGGGATTAAAGGCATGTGCCACCATGCCCAGTCTCACCATTTTAGTTTTTTTTTTAATTTAATTAATTTATTTATTTGAGAGAGAGAGAGAAAGAGGCAGATAGAGAGAAAGAGAGAATGGGCACACCAGGACCTTCAGCCACTGCAAATAACTCCAGATGCATGTTCCCCCTTGTGCATCTGGCTTACATGGGTCCTGGGGAATTGAACCAGGGTCCTTAAGCTTCGCAAGGCAAAAGCCTTAACTGCTAAGCCATTTCCCTAGCCCCCTCCATTTTAGTATTTTTATAATTTTTATTTGCAAGCATTGTGTGTGTGTGTGTGTGTGTGTGTGTGTGTACCAAAGCCTCTTGCCATTGCAAATGAATGCCCATCCAGCTTTACATGGGTGGTTGGGGAATTGAATCTGGGCCAACACGCAGGCGCTTTTAACTGTTGAGCCATCTCCCCCCACACACTTTTTTTGACACAGGGTCTCATGTAGCCCAACTTCCGTTTCAGACTCATTGTAGCCTAATCCTAACCCTCCTGTCTTCACCTCCCAAGTGCTATTGTGGTTTTGTGTGTGTGTGTGTGTGTCTGTGTGTGTGAGGGGGTGTATGTGTGTATTTGTTACATGTACACATGGGTGTGCATGTGTGCGTGTACGTGTTTGTGGAAGTCAGGGGTAGACACTGGCTTGGTTGTCTTTCTCAGTCAGTCAACACTTTTATTCATTTATTTATTTATTTTTGTTTTTCGAAGTAGGGTCTCCCTTTAGTCCAGGCAGAACTGGAACTCTCTCTGTAGTCCCTGGCTGGCCTCACCTCACAGTGATCCACCTATCTCTGTCTCCTGAGTACTGGGATTAAAGGTGTGCATCACCACGTCCAGCCTTTTATATATATGTGCGTGTGTGTGTATGTGTGTGTATATGTAAAATTTATTTTTTGGTTTTTTGAGGTTGGGTTTCACTGTAGCCCAGGCTGACCTGGAATTCACTGTGTAGTCTCAGGGTGGCCTTGAACTCACCACAATCCTCCTACCTCTGCTCCCTAGTGCTGGGATTAGAGGCATGCACCACCACACTCAGCTTCAGCCTTTTATTTTTCAATATTTTATTTTTATTTATTTATTTGAGAGAGAGATACAGAAGTAGGCACGTAGAGAGAAAGAGAGAGAGAATGGATGTGCTAGGGCCTTCAGCCACTGCACACAAACTCCAGATGCATGTACCCTCTTGTGCAGCTGGCTTATGTGGGTCCTAGGGAGTCGAACCTGGGTCCTTTGGCTTTGCAGGCAAATGTCGTAACTGCTAAGCCATCTCTCCAGCCCAGCCTTTTATTTTTAATATTTAATTAATTTATTTATTTGAGTCGGGGAAGGGTATCAAGGCCATTAGCCACTGCAAATGAACTCCTGACGCATGTGCCACCATGTGTATCTGGCTTTATGTGGGTACTGGAAAATCAAGCCTGGTCCTTTGGCTTTGTCAGCAAGCACCTTAACAACTAAACCATCTCTCCTCTCCACTCCCCCCCCTTTTTTTGGGGGGGTTGAGGTAGGGTCTTACTCTAGTTCAGGCTGACCTGGAATTCACTATGTAGTCTCAGGCTGGCCTCGAACTCATGACAATATTTATTTATTTATGTTGACAGAGAAAGAGGGAGAGAGAGACAGAGAGAGAGAATGGATGCACCAGGACCTACAGCCATTGCAAAAAAACTTCAGATGCATGTGCTCCCTTGTGCATCTGGCTAATGTGGGTCCCGGGGAATTGAACCTGGGTCCTTTGGCTTTGCAGGCAAATGCCTTAACTGCTAAGCCATCCTCCAGCCCTCTCCCCCACTTTTTTTTAATTTTTTAATTTTTTTTGAGGTAGGGTCTCACTCTAGCTCAGGCTGACCTGGAATTCACTCTGTATTGTCAGGGTGGCCTCAAGCTCACGGTGGTCCTCTTACCTCTGCCTCCCGAGTGCTGGGATTAAAGGTGTGCGCCACCACGCCTGGCTTCCCCCACTTTTCCCGCTTTTTTGAGACAAGGTCTCACTGGTATTCAACTCTCACTAATCCTGTCTCCCAAGTACTAGGATTATAGAGGCATGAGCCACCATGCCCAGCCAGTATTTGTCTTTTTATTTTCTTGGGTTTTGGGGGAAGTTCAGGGACTTGAAGAGGGACAGAAAAGAGGTAGGGAGAATGACTTGACTGGCAGAGGCTACAGGAAGTGGGGGAAGCCTAGAAGGAAAAGGCCCACAGGGGTGTGCAAGAGGGGGCATAGTGGTCAGCAGGGATTAATTGAGATGGAATGACCACTTGGGCCAGGAGCAATTGAGGGAGCTCAGGAGGTTTCTTTGGGAAGGATAGTTTGAGAATCAGAAAAATTCTCCGGCTGGGCGTGGTGGCACACGCTTGTAATCCAGGCACCTGGGAGGCAGAGGTAGGAGGATTGCCGTGAGTTCAAGGCCACCCTGAGACTTTATAGTTAATTCCAGGTCAGTCTGGGCTAGACTGAGACCCTACCTCAACAAACAAAACAAAACAAAACAGCCGAGCATGGTGGCACACGCCTTTAATCCCAGCACTCGGGAGGCAGAGGTAGGAGGATCGCCGAGAGTTCGAGGCCACCCTGAGACTGCATAGTTAATTCCAGGTCAGCCTGGACCAGAGTGAGACCATACCTTGCAAAACCAAAAAACAAAAATAAAAAAAAAAAAAAAAAAACAAAAAACAACCAACCAAACAAAAAGAATCAGAAAAGTTCAATTGCAGCTGTGCATGATGGTACAGGTCTTTAATACCAGCAGGCAGAGGTATGTGGATCACCATGAGTTCAAGGCCACCCTGTGACTACATAGTGAATTCCAGGCCAGCCTGGGCTAAAGTGAAACCCTACCTCCAAAAAAAAAAAAAAAGTTTGATTGCAGGGGGCATTTTTCTTCTGAGACAGGCAAGCCGGCTAGTTGATTTCCATCTTTAGAGGTCCCGGAGAAGAGGAGTGAGCTGAGGCCAAAATCTGTGCGTGTGCGCACACACACACACACACACACACACACACACACCAATCTGGGGATCTGTGTTGACCACAGAGCCTCCAGGGAGAGGCCCCTAGGGCCTTGGCTCGAGGGGGAGGAAAAAGAGCTAAAAGTTTGGGGTCCTAACTTGTGGGTTGAAGTGGCCGTGGAGGCATTCTGCCTTACTAGCCAATCTAATAAGGGGATCTCCTGCCCTCCTATCCCTGTGTGTCGTATGCCCCCCCCCCAGAGCTGCCACAGAGACAGCAGCTCCAACACGGTTGTCATGGTTATGAGAGGAGCTAACACCCCATAGATTGGAAACGCTGGTGAGCTGGCACCCTCTGTTTCGCCTGCTCTCCCCTCCTCCCCCCGCATCCTCTCCCCCCCAGCACCGAGAGGAACGTACCGCAGCCCGGGGGCGAGCAGAGCTAGGGCTGGGAGGTGGAGTGAGGACGCGGGATCTAGAGCTGGGGAAGATGAGTGGTAACAGGAGGCAACCTAGCCGCCGGGGCCAGGTAGGTCAGGGGCCCTAGAGCCCTTGGGGACTGGCTGTCCTAGGGCCTGGTCCTACCTGGACAGCCACCTCTGACACTTGTGGGCAGGCTGTGCTGTAGGAGTGGCTGTGTCGGAGCCTGTGAAGGCAGAGGTTTGTCCTCGCCTTTGCCCTCAGCTTGTCTCTGGACTCCAGCTATCCAGCATCACTTCTCTTTTCTCATCCCTCCTGCAGGCCCGGGAAAAGGAGAAGATGAAGGAAGCCAAGGACGCTCGCTATACCAATGGCCACCTCTTCACCACCATCTCCGTTTCGGGCATGACCATGTGCTATGCGTGCAATAAGAGTATCACAGCCAAGGAGGCTCTCATCTGCCCAAGTAAGTTGTCTGCCCTCTGCGGGTCACTGGGACTCCATGCCCATCCTCCCTCCGTCCCTCCATCTGTCCTTTCTGTGTGTAAGAGGCACTCTGCTCTCTGAGCACAACCCCCCCCCCCACCGCCGTGCCAGTGCAAGTGTCTGGTCCCTTCCTCACACTGGGTGGTAACTGTTGGAATGTGGTATATTAGCAGGATTTTGGGGGTGTGGGTGACCCATGCAGCTGTCACCTGCTGGGTATCCCCCGTAGTCCCTGCACAGCTGCCCGGAGGAGAGTTAGGGGAATTGCCTGGAGACCAGAGCGAGAATGTGTGCCTGAGCGGGTGGAAGTGGGAGGGAGGGAGGGAGGGAGGGAGGAGCTGCCGGCCTTGCAGCTGGTTCTGCCTGTCTTCCTGGGAAGCGCTGGACATTTGGATTTTAGATTTTCCTTTGTGTTGCCTGCTGGGGTGGGGGGTGTTTCTGAGGACAGGATGAGATGAGGACCCCCTGTCTTATCTTAAAGTTTGGTCTGATTAGCCCCTGAGAATGAAATACAGTATGTGTGTGATGGGAGCTGGGGTCCAGAGCACTCATCTTTATGTGGACCCGAGGGACAGCGAGGAGCGCCTGCCTCCCCTGTGCAGAGGGTTGAGCTCAGCCTGCACTCCTGGGCCTCTCTCTAATCAGACCAGGATGGGTTGTTGTGACCTTCAGCTCAACCAGGCCTCTAGCCTCCAACTCCCTATAGAACTTGGGAAAGGAACCCCGGAAAGAGCAGTGAGACCTGCCTTCCTGTTTCTTCAGTGTTCAATTAGAGCTAGGAGGATGAGGAGGGAACCCCAATCTAGATCCCTCTCCAGACCTGACAAAATACCCAATCCGGAAGCTTGTTGCCAGGGGAACTGGGGAGGCAGGCAGCACTATTTTGAGAGCAGGTGGAAAGCGGAGGTTCGATCCAGAGACATGAGGTGTTGAGGATAGGAGCAGGGAGCTGGGGGAAGGGCTAGGTGCTGCCTCAGCGTCCTCCTCCCCGCCCTGTGCGCCTTGTATTTGTGGAAGTGAGCCGCGGTGCTGGCTATTGTCTGTGAGAGTTCGCAGAGTTTCCTGTAGTGTTTGCCAGGGAAGGGGAGGCTGGAGAGGGCCAAGGGCCGAGAACAAGCCCATCAAGTAAGGGGACAAGTCCCTCAGTAAGGGGACAGTCCTAGTCCCATGAGTAGGCTTGGCGAGTCCTTTCTCCTCCTCTTCTCTGCTACTCGATGGCAAGGTGAGGTAGAGGATAGATGGAGGAGGGACAGATGGAGTGTAGGACTTCCTGGGCTTGGAAGGGAGAATGCAACCTGACTGGAGTTGATGCGGGAGTCTGCCAGGCTGGGCAGGAAAGGGTGTGAGCATCCAGCCATTGAAATGCTTAAGCTCTGCCAGAAGTCACTGGCATACACATGGGGATCTTGGCTTTGGGCTCAAGCACTTCTGAGTTTAATATATTATTTATTTATTTGAAAGAGAGATAGCTAAGCGGTAAAGGCACTTACCTGCGAAGCCTAATGACCCAGGTTTGATTCTCCAGGACCCGTGTAAACCAGATGTGCAAGATGGTGCATGCATCTGGAATTCCTTTGCAGTGGCTAGGTTCCCTGGCGTGCCCATTCGGTTTCTATCTATCTCTTATTCTTTCTCTCTCAAATAAATGTGAATAAAGAAAAATTTTTTAAAAACAAGAAAGAAAGAGGGCGGGAGAATGGGCGCACCAGGACCTTCAGTCACTGCAAATGAACTCCAGACACCATGCGCCACCTTGTACATCTGGCTTATGTGGGTCCTGGGGAATCAAACCTGGGTCCTTAGGCTTTGCAGGCAAGTGCCTTAACCGCTGAGCCATCTCCAGCCCCACATCTGAGTTGAAATCCCAGCTCTTCATCAGCTTGGTGGCCAGGGCTGGTGAATAAACTGTCCAGGACAAAGTCTTCACCCATAAAAAGAGGGCAAGTGGGGTCTACCTGTTAAGGGTTGTAGGGTAAGTGAGCACGGAACATTTCCCCAGGGCCCAAGGAATGTTGAGTCTCCCTGGCTGCCTCGCTGGCACCTTCTGGTGTCTGTGGGAGTGCACAGCCCATCTGCCAGGCCTTCCTCCCTCCTCTGCGCTTCTCCAGCTCGTCTCAGGCAGCAGTCAGGACCCTTGCTCTGCTCCTGTCTCCAGCCAGCTTTGGTTCATGATTGCCCAACCACTTCCCTCCCACTTCATTTCCTGCTTGAAGGAAGAGGGGGCAGGGGACAGGGACTGGGGGTGTGGTTATGTCTGAGGATTCTGGGAAGGAAGGAGAGTGTGTGAGGGATGAATGTGTAGCAGGGGGAGTTGTGTGTCTGCTGTGGTACCATCCAGCTTTCCCTTCATCTTCTCTGCCCCACCCACCCAGCCTGCAGTGTGACCATCCACAACCGCTGTAAAGACACCCTAGCCAACTGCACCAAGGTCAAGCAGAAGGTGAGGCCCCAGGGCGGGCAGAGGGCCGGGGGAGAACGCGGTGAGTGTGTGCTTACCCGCACGCCTTGCCATCATATGCTACCTTGTGTTCCTCAACCCCTCTTCTCACCGTGGGGTGGCCCAGACCCTCAGCCTCAGGCCTGCTGCTATGGACACATCCCCACGGCGCTTGAGTTTAGCTCCCCTAATGCCCTTAATCGTAGGGCCAGCTTTGTCCTTCTTCGGGGGGGGGTGGGTGGGATGACCCTTGGGAGACAGCTGTCTTGGTGACGCTCTGCCCTTTTTCCTGCCTTGCAGCAACAGAAAGCTGCACTGCTGAAGAACAACACCGCCTTGCAGTCTGTCTCTCTGCGAAGTAAGAGTGAGTACTTGAAGGGTCAATAACCTTCCCTGAAAACTAGAGGGAACTAAGAAGTTAATAACTATCCCTAAAGCTCGAATAAAGAAGCCACAGAGGTGGGCTGGAGAGATGGCTTAGCCATGAAAGCACATGCCTGTGAAGTCCAAGGACCCAGGTTCGAGTCTCCAGGTCCCATGTTAGCCAGATGCACACCATGGTGCATTCATCTGGAGTTCGTTTGCAGTCACTAGAGGCCCTGGCTTGCCCATTCTCTCTCTCCGTTCATCTGTCTCAAATAAATAAATAAATAAAACAATAATAATAAAAAAAAAGCCACAGAGGTATTCAGCCTCATTAAGTTTGACACCTTCCCTGATTGATGTACTCCTCTTAGCTTAGATGGCCTTGAAGGACCAGGGACCATCTGAGCATCCTCCCTTAGACATTCCTGGCTGAAGAAGCCTATTCTGAACAAGGACGCAAACAGCTACAATTTTTTAATTTATTTTTTTTTAAGTGATGATTTCTTAAAAAAAAGTTTTTGTTTGTTTATTTATTAGCAACAGAGGGAGAGGGAGAGAACAGACCTACCAGGGCTTCCAGCCATTGCAAATGAACCCCAGATGTATGCGCCACCTTGTGCATCTGGTTTTACATGGGTACTGGGGAGCTGAGCCTCGAACCGGGGTCCTTAGGCTTCATAGGCAAGCTCTTAACTGCTAAGCCATCTCTCCAGCCCACAATTTTCTTATCAACTGCACGTGATACATTCTGTTTCTTAAGATCCTTCATGTAAGTTTGAATCCCAGCCTGGCTCAGTGGTTCAGCCTTCAACCCGCAGGAAGGCAGCTGCCCCTCACTGTTTCTCTCAATAGTCTGTCTGTAGAGATCAAGTCCCACGTTCTCTTTTGCCTTTTTAAAAATTATTATTTGGGCTGGAGAGATGGCTTAGCGGTTAAGGCGCCTGCCTGCTAAGCTGAAGAACCTGGTTCCAATCTCCAGGTCCCGCATTTAGCCAGATGCCAAGTGACGCAAGGGCGCAATGCCACACTTGACCACAAGGGGGCGCACACATCTGGATTTCGTTCACAGCAGCTGAGACACTGCTGGCGTGCCCATCTCTGTCTCTCTCCCTCTCCCTCTCTCTCTCTCTCTCTGTGTCTCTCTCCAAAAATAAATAAAAACAATTTTTAAAAAGTTAAAAAAATATATTATTATTTTTGGTTTTTTGAAATAAGGTCTCACTTACTTCAGCCCAGGCTGACCTGGAATTCACTATGTAGTCTCAGGGTGGCATCAAACTCATCTCGATCCTCCTACTTCTGCGTCCCAAGTGCACCACCCTGCCAGGCCTCTTTTGCTTTTCTCTTGCACTTTCTTTACAGTACTGGAGGGGTTCCCTCGCCTGCCTTGGTACCAGGCTGCTGAGCCCGTGGGCTCTGCTGCCCCCCTGAGGTCAAACCTGTGCTTATTCTTGGTGGCAGGACAGAAGAGTAAGTGGGTGAGGGGCAGACAAGGATGACTGGTCATCTGAGTCTGGCCCCATCTTGTATCATTGTCAGTTAGATACACTGCACTTAGGGAGTGTTGGTGGCAGCTTGTCAAGTGTCAGCTCAGCAAGTGTTATACAGGCCAGGTATGGTAGCACACGCCTTTTAATTATAGCACTTGGGAGGCAGAGGTAGGAGAATTGCCGTGAGTTCGAGGCCACCCTGAGACTATGTAGTGAATTCCAGGTCAGCCTAAGCTAGAGTGAGACCCTACCTCAAAAAAACCAGGAAAAAAAAAAGTGTGGTGCCCAAGTTCCTGCTCACCAGGCAGAGTCAACCTAGACAGGTATTTTTCACCTTTCTGGGATCAAATTTGCTTGTGAAGCCGGGCGTGGTGGCGCACGCCTTTAATCCCAGCACTCGGGAGGCAGAGGTAGGAGGATCACCATGAGTTCAAGGCCACCCTGAGACTACATAGTGAGTTCCAGGTCAGCCTGGGCTAGAGGAAGACCCTATCTCGAACCCCCCCCCAAAAAAAAATGCTTGTGAGCTTATTTTGGGGAGGAGAAAAGATAAGAAAAAGCTGTTTATGAATGCTGCAGGATCACACCAGGGTAAGGTGGCACCGTTGTGATCATGTGGTCATCTTCCTTCAACTAGAGAGGGGCTCAGGATGAGCTGGAGGGTTTGTCTACACTGTAGTTGAGGACCCTGGGAGGCCAGAGGCCTGGGGAGTTTGATTTTCGCCTGCTGGGCCTCTCCCCACAGCAACCACCCGGGAGCGGCCAACCTCTGCCATCTACCCTTCCGACAGCTTCCGGCAGTCCCTGCTTGGCTCCCGCCGAGGCCGCTCCTCCTTGTCTTTAGCCAAGAGTGTCTCCACCACCAACATTGCTGGGTGAGCTCCCTTTTCAGCCCCAAATTCATGTCCATAGACGGATGGGTAAGAATGCAGGAGAGCTGCCCCCCCACCCGGATCCCCGCCTTGGCTTACCACCTGGGAAGGGGTCTCCTGCCCATGTGAGGGTGATGCACATGGCCTGTACTTCCTTCAGACATTTCAACGATGAGTCTCCCTTGGGGCTGCGCCGGATCCTCTCCCAGTCCACGGACTCCCTCAACATGCGGAACCGAACCCTGTCCGTGGAATCCCTTATTGATGAAGGTGAGCAGATCCGAGGACTTTGCTGCATGAGTGGCTGGTGCGAGGAGCCTGGGAAGCACCCGGGAAGGGCCCAGGCCCCAGGGAGGGCAACTCAGCTTCGCCCGCTGGTGCCCCAGGTGCAGAGGTAATCTACAACAAGCTGATGAGTGACTTTGAGATGGATGAGAAGGACTTTGCGGCTGACTCCTGGAGCCTTGCAGTGGATGGCAGCTTCCTGCAGCAGCACAAGAAGGAGGTGATGAAACAGCAAGATGTCATCTATGGTGAGCAGGCCTTGCTTGTCTGCATCCGTCTTTGTGCCAGCTCCTGCCTCACGGGACCCTTTCCTTTCTACCCATTGACCTCCACATCTGGCATCAGGCTGCTCCTGGGCTTCTATCTCTCTCTCTTTTTTGTTAATTTATTTTTTAGCTTTAAAACAATTGTTTATTTTTATTTATTTATTTGAGACCGACAGACAGAGAAAGAGAGAGAGAATGTGGGTGTACCATGGCCTCCAGGCACTGCAAACCAACTCCAGATGCATGCGTCCCCTTGTGCATCAGGCTTACATGGGTCCTGGAGAGTCAAACTGAGATCCTTTGGCTTTGCCTTAACCACTAAGCCATCTCTCCAGCCTTTTTTTTTTTTTTTTTTTAAATTAATTAATTTATTTGAGACAGAGGGAAGGAGGGAGAGAGAGAAGGGGCACACCAGGGCCTCTAGGCACTGCAAACAAACTCCAGATGCATGCGTCCCCTTGTGCATCCGGCTTACATGGGTCCTGGAGAGTCAAACCGGGATCCTTTGGCTTTGCCTTAACCACTAAGCCATCTCTCCAGCCTTTTTTTTTTTTTTTTTTGTAATTTATTTATTTAAGCCGAGTGTGGTGGCACACGCCTTTAATTCCAGCACTTGGGAGGCAGAGGTAGGAGGATCGCCGTGAGTTCGAGGCCACCCTGAGACTAATTCCAGGTCAGCCTGGACCAGAGTAAGACCCTACCTCCAAAAACCAAAAAAAAAAAAAAAAAAAAATATATATATATATATATATATATATATAATTTATTTGAGACAGAGGGAAGGAGGGAGAGAGAGAATGGGCACGCCAGGGCCTCTAGCCAATGCAAACAAATTCCAGATGCACGCATCATCGCCTTGTGCATCTGGCTTAGGTGGGACCCGGAGAATCAAACCTGGGTCCTTAGGCTTCACAGCCAGGCTGGCTTTAAACTCTGTTATCCTGCCTTAGCCTCCAGTGTGCTGGAATTGCTGGCAGGTACCACCAGATGCAGCTCCCAAGGCCTCTCAATTCAGTACACTCTCAGTCTTCACACTGTGTCTTTCGTGCCCAACATTGTGCTGGGGACTGTGGGAGACCTAGACATGTGTAAGGCACATCATTCTGGCCCCGGAAGTAGTTTGTGGCTGGATGGCAAGAAATCAAGATAACAGAGAACTAGCCAATGATCTGAGGTCACAGCAATGCAGATGGTAACCTGGAAGGGCCAAATGTAGAAGGGCCCATGTCCCATTGTCCCCACAGAGCTCATCCAAACAGAGCTGCATCATGTGAGGACCTTGAAGATCATGACGCGCCTTTTCCGCACCGGGATGCTGGAAGAGTTACATGTGGAGCCGGCAGTGGTCCAGGGCCTGTTCCCCTGTGTGGATGAGCTTAGTGACATACACACACGCTTCCTCAGCCAGCTGTTAGAACGCCGACGCCAGTCCCTGTGCCCGGGCAGCGCCCGGAACTTTGTCATCCATCGTTTGGGTGACCTGCTCATCAGCCAGGTGAGAAAAAGCGGAACCCTGGATAACGTCCATAAGAGGTGAGCATTTCTGGCCCCCAGCTATATCATGGTGGCTGGAAGGGAGCCAGGGAGAACTGGAAAGAAGGAAGCCAGCCTGTGTGGCAGGCCCAAGGTGTACCCCGGGGGTAGGGCCTGGCTCTGTGGGAAGTGCTGATCGACTCCCTCTCCCCACTTGTAGTTTTCAGGTCCCAGTGCGGAGCAGATGCGCAAGACCTACTCAGAATTCTGCAGTCGCCACACCAAGGCCTTAAAGCTCTATAAGGAACTGTGTGCTCGAGATAAACGCTTCCAGCAGTTCATACGGGTAAGCACTCCTCTCAAGGCCCCAGGCTCAGAGCCTGTGTCATGGCCCAAACCCAGCCTCTCTCAGGAGTATCATGTCAGAGCTGTGCCTGTGTCGAGGGCAGACACTCAGCTGCTCACTCACATGTTGGAGTGGTTTTCCATGCACTTTTCTTGGGTTGGGCCTCACCACAAACCTGCTACATTCTTTATTCTTTTTAGAAATACACCATTTTAGATATACATATATTTTTTGGTTTTTCGAAGTAGGGTCTCACTCTAGCTAGCACATGATGACCTAGAATTCACTCTGTATTCTCTGAGTGGCCTCGAACTCATGGCGATCCTACCTCTACTCCCTGGGTGCTGGGATTAAGTAGTGTCTTCTAGGGAAGACACACAGTATCAACTTTTAAAAAAAATAAATTTATTTATTTGAGAAAGAAAAAGGAACAGAGGGAGAGAGAAAGAGTGAGGGAGAGAATGGTGGAGCCAGGGCCTCCGGCCACTGCAAATGAACTCCAGATGCATGTGCCCCCTTGTGCATCTGGCTTACCTGGGTCCTGGTGAATCAAACCAGGATCCTTTGACTTTGCAGGCAAACGCCTTAACCGCTAAGCCATCTCTCCATCCCCCTGGAATTAAATATTTTATTTTTATTTATTTATTTATTTGCGAGAGAGAGAGAGAGAAAGAGGCACAGAGAGAGAGAGAGAGAGAGAGAGAGAATAGGCATGCCAGGGCTTCCATCCATTGCGAACTCCAGACCCATGCACCATCTTGTGCATCTGCCATATGTAGGTCCTGGGTCCTTTGGCTTTGCAGGCAAACACCTTATCTCCTAAGCTATTTCTCCAGCTCCCTGTTTTTATTTGTGTGTGTGAGAGAGAGAGAGAGAGAATTGGCGCTTCAGTGCCTCAACCATCACAATCAAACTCCAGACTCGTGCTTCCCTTTGTGTGCATGTGTGACCTTACACATTTGCATACATCACTTTGTGTGCTGGCTTATGTGGGACCTGGAGAGTCAAACTGAGTCCTTATGCTTCACAGGCAAGTGCCTTAACTGCTAAGCCCCCCATTTTAAGTTTTTTTTGTTGTTGTTTGTTTTTTGAGGTAGTCTCACTCTAGCCCAGGCTGACCTAGAATTCACTATGTAGTCTCAGGCTGGCCTCAAACTCAAAGCTGTCCTCCTACCTCTGCCTCCGAAGTGCTGGGATGAAAGGTGTATGCCACCATGCCCGGCTTTGTTTTAAAGTTTTAAAAATACTTAAAAAAAAATTACTTATTTACTTATTTATTTATTTGAGAGAGAGAGAAAGAGAGAATGGGCATGCCAGGGCCTCCAGGCACTGCAAATGAACTCCAGACGCATGTGCCCTCTTGTGCATCTGGCTTATATGGGTCCTGGGGAATCGAACTCAGGTCCTCAGGTTTCGCAGGCAAACGCCTTAACCGCTAAGCCATTTCCCCAACCCTAAAAATAATTTTTCTTAGCTGGGCGTAGTGGCGCACGCCTTTAATCCCAGCACTCGGGAGGCAGAGGTAGGAGGATTGCCATGAGTTCGAGGCCACCCTGAGACTACATAGTGAATTCCAGGTCAGCCTGAGCTAGAGTGAGACCCTACCTCGAAAAACCAAAAAAAAAAAATTTTTTTTCTTTTGAGAGAGAGACAGAAAATTGGCCTCAGCCACTGAAATCAAACTCCAGACACTTGCACCACCTAGTCCTAGTGGGCATGTGTGACCCTGCACTTGCCTCACCTTTGTGCATCTGGCTTACATGAGATCTGGAGAGTTGAACATGGGTTCTTAGGTTATGCAGGCAAGTGCCTTAACCGCTATGCCATCTCTCCAGCCCTAGCAGTTAAGGTGTTTGTGAAGTCAAATGACCCAGGTTCGATTTCCCTAGGACCCACGTAGGCCAGATGCACAAGGTGGTACATGCGTCTGGACTTCATTTGCAGTGGCTGATGATGGTCCTAGTGTGCCCGTTCTCTCTCACTCTCTTTCTCTTCCTCTCTCTCAAATAAGTAAAATAAAATAAATACGATTTAATTTATTACTAAGCAGAGAAGGAGAAAGGGCGTGCCAAGGCCTCTGGCTGCTGCAAACCAACTCTAGATACATGGAACAGTTTGTGCATCTGGCTTTTCATGAGGGCTGGGGAATTGAATCCAGCTGGCAGGCTTTGCAGGCAAGCACCTTTAACTGCTGAGCCATATCCTCAGGCCCCCAAACCTGTGGCATTCTTATCCTCACTCTCCACAAACTGTCATCTAGTCCAGTGAGAGTAAATGGCCAGAGCAGGGCCAGTATCAGACCTTGGGCTACCAGTCTCTCCATCACCTTTAGCCTGAGGTCCTTCCCTTACAGAAAGTGACACGCTCTGCTGTGCTGAAGCGGCATGGGGTTCAGGAGTGCATCCTGCTGGTGACACAGCGCATCACCAAGTACCCAGTGCTCATCAACAGAATCCTGCAACATACCCATGGTGAGGAGGGCAGCGTGGGCAGGGGACACCAGGACTCAGGACAGCCATGGGAAGGGAAGGGACCAGGTAGGGGCTCCCTAGACGGCCTCTAAAGGTAGTAGCAAGATTCGGTGGGAATTGGACTAGAATAGCACCCTGGCTAATCCAGCTCTCCTGCCAATTCTCCTGTGCCAGGGATCGAGGAGGAGCGCCAGGACCTGATAACGGCACTGGGTCTTGTGAAGGAGTTGCTGTCCAATGTGGACCAGGATGTGCATGAGCTGGAGAAAGGGGCCCGCCTACAGGAAATCTACAACCGCATGGATTCTCGGGCCCAGGCGCCGGTGCCTGGCAAGGGCCCCTTTGGCCGAGAGGAGCTTCTGCGGCGCAAGCTGATCCACGATGGCTGCCTGCTCTGGAAGACAGCGGCGGGCCGGTTCAAAGGTCAGCCAGAGTCCGCATTCAGAGTGGGAGATGGTCTGTCCTTAGACCCTCTCTTTTTGTAGCCTTGATGGGAGGGTGACTGTTGGGAAAAAGTGTTATCTATTGCAGTGGAAGGCTGAATTCTGCCTTTGGTCGTGGACTAGACAGGGACTTCTTACAATATGCATTCATTTCTGTGGTTCTTGCATGCCCAAAGAGACACTGGCTTTAATGAAAATGACACAGTAACTCAGACCAGATGTGCTCAGGGCAGTTGACTTCTCAGCCAGAATCCCAACTATCAGATACAGGAGCCAGGCGTGGTGGTGCACACCTTTAATCCCAGCACTCGGGAGGCAGAGGTAAGAGGATCACTGTGAGTTCGAGGCCACCCTGAGACTATATAGTGAATTCCAGGTCAGCCTGGACTAGAGTGAGACCCTGCCTCGAAAAGCAAAAACAAACAAACAAACAAAAAAAAAAAAACGGGAATGCAGCTGGGTGACCCTGAGGAAGAAGGTTAGGGAAGAGTCAGACTAGAGGGACGCTGGTGCTGGCAGTGGAACTGGCTCTTTCCCAGTCTCACTTCTCAGAGCCTGTCTGCATTGGCAGACTTGCCACCTAAAGCCAGGGGAAGGAAACAGCAGGCCTCGGGTTTGAGTTCAGGTTTGGGGGCATCTGAAGCCAGAACCTGCATGAGACTGCACATGAAATTCCTCCTCTCAGGGCCTGGATACTGTCATTCTTCACCAGCTGCTTTCTTCCAGCCTTTTCTCTCTCTCCTTCCCATCTCTCCCACGCAGCAGCTAAGAATATAAAGCATAGGGGGTTAAAAATAGCGAGGCTGGAGAGCTCTATTTCTGAGCATTTAGCAGAAGCTTTCCCCTTTTGCGTGCCCACGGGGTAGTAATATCCCCAAGGGCAGAGGGACGTGACATCTAAGTCTCACCAAACTGACCTTCGGCTCCTTCCTGCCTCCTTCAGAGGGCCATGCCCTTGTGATGCTGAGAGCCTAGAGGCAGACCAGAGCAGGAAGAAGCAGGGCCTGGGATTGGGCAAAGAAGAATGGGGCGGGGGGGGGGAGCCTTTTGGTGCTTTTTTCTTTTTAAAAAATATTTTATTTATTTATTTATTTGTTTGTTTGTTTGTTTGTTTGAGAGAGAGTGAGAGAGAAAGGGGTGGATAGAGAGAATGGGCATGCCAGGGCTTTCAGCTGCTGTAAGCGAACTCCAGACGCATGTGCCGACTTCTACATGGGATCTAGGGAATCGAACCTGGGTCCTTTGGCTTTGCAGGCAAGTGCCTTAACTGCTAAGCCGTCTCTCCAGCCCCCCCCTTTTTTTAAATTTTTTAAATTATTTTTTTAAATTTATTTTTGGAGAGAGAGACAGAGAGAGATAGAGAGGGAGAGGGAGACAGAAATGGGTGTGCCAGCAGTCTCAGCTGCTGTGAACGAAATCCAGATGCGTGCACCCCCTTGTGGGCAAGTGCAGCATTGCGCCCTTGTGTCACTTTTCATCTGGCTAAACGTGGGACCTGGAGATTGGAACTGCTGGACATTGGAACCAGCAGTCTTAGGCTTAGCAGGCAGGCGCCTTAGCCGCTAAGCCATCTCTCCAGCCCCTTTTGTTTTGTTTTTTTTTTCTTTCTTTTTATTTATTTATTTATTTATTTATTATTATTTTTTTTTTTTTGGTTTTTCAAGGTAGGGTTTCACTCTGGTCCAGGCTGACCTGGAATTAACTATGTAGTCTCAGGGTGGCCTTGAACTCTCAGCGATCCTCCTACCTCTGCCTCCCGAGTGCTGGGATTAAAGGCATGTGCCACCACGCCTGGCTCTCTTTTTTTTTTTATTGACAACTTCCTTAATTGTAGACAATATTTCATGGTACTTCCCTCCCTCCCCCCACTTTCCCCTTTGAAACTCCACTCTCCCTTACATGGGCACCAAGTAATCAAGCCCTGGCTGGAAGTCTTTGCAAGCAAATGCCTTTAAACACTGAGCCATCTCTCCAGCCCTCTGAGTCCATTTTATTTATTTATTTATTTATTTATTTATTTATTTATTTATTTATTTTGGTTTTTCGAGGTAGGGTCTCACTCTAGCTCAGGCTGACCTGGAATTCACTATGTAGTCTCACGGTGGCCTTGAACTCATGATGATCCTCCTACCTCTGCCTCCCAAGTGCTGGGATTAAAGGCGTGCGCCACTATGCCTGGCCACAGCCCCTTTTGTTTTTGAGCCAGGCTCTCTCTGTAGCCCAGGCTGACCTGCAACTCACACTGTAGCCCAGTCTAGCCTGTAACTCACAACACTCCTCCTATCTCAGCCTCCCCAGTGCTGAGATTAAAGGGATGTGTCACCATGCCCAGCACTCATCTCTCCAGCTCCAGTTCTGGTTTAGTGGAAGGAAACTAACTTGTCCCTCTACCTCTGCCTCCCGAATGCCCGGATGGGTTACAGTTGTGTGCCACCACGCCTGCACATAAAATTTTTTTGGTGGGGTTCAAGGTAGGGTCTCACTCTGGCCCAGGCTGACCTGGAATTAACTATGTAGTCTCAGGGTGGCCTCGAACTCACAGCGATCCTCCTACCTCTGCCTCCCGAGTGCTGGGATTAAAGGTGTGCGCCACCACGCCTGCACATAAAATATTTTTTAAAAATCAAATAAAATAAACCAAAACAAAAAAAAAATCTTGGGCCCTTTCACCCTGAAAAATACACATGTATCCTTTTAGTATGTGAGTGTTTATGTAACTGTAGAAGTGGAAGGAAGGAAGAAGGAGCTGGGCGTGGTGGTGCACACCTTTAATCCCAACACTCAGGAGGCAAAGGTAGGAGGATCACTGTGAGTTCAAAGCCACCCTGAGACTACATACATGTCAAAGGATCGCCATGAGTTTGAGGCCACCCTGAGATTACACAGTGAATTTATGGTCAGCTTGAGCTGGAGTGAGACCCTACCTCGAAAAACCAAAAAGGAAAAAAAGAGAGAGAGAGGAAGGGAGGGAGGGAGGGAGGGGAAGAAAGCAGGCTGTGGTGGCTCAGCCATGTAATCCCAGCACTTGGTAGGCTGAGGTAGAAGAGTTCACAGAGTTCAAGGCTCGCCTGGGCTGGAGTGAGACCCTGCCTCAAAAAAAAAAAAAAAAAAAAAAAAGAACGAAGCAACCAGAGGAAAGAGGCCAGCGAGAAAGGGATGAGGAGCCTGTACTAGAGGAGGTAGACCGGGGGAGGGGAGGGGCTACCTGATGAGGTCGGCCTGGTCCTTAGGACTCTATGGTTGACCATTCTTTATCTCTCTGCCAGATGTGCTGATGTTACTGATGACAGATGTGCTAGTATTTCTGCAAGAGAAGGACCAGAAGTACATCTTCCCTGCCCTGGTGAGACCTTTGTTCTTCTCTTTCTTATATATCCCTTCTTTCTTTCCTCCCCAAGCCCAAAAGAGCTCTGGAGTCCTCCAAAGTTACACAAGCATTATAACTGTTACTGAGCTGGGGAGATGGCTCAGCTGTTAGAGGCACTTGTTTGCAACGCCTGCCAGTCTAAGTTCAGTTCCCCAGTACCCATGTCAAGTCAGGGGCGCAAAGTGGCACATGTGTCTGTAGTTCATTTGCAGTGACAAGAGACCCTGGTGTACCCATTCTATCTCCCTCTTTCTCTACTCATAAATAAACAATTAAAAAAAAAAAAAAAAAAAAACACTGGGAGGCTGAAGAGATGGTTTAGTGGTTAAGGCACTTGCCTGTAAAACCTAAGGACCCAGGTTCAATTCTCCAGTACCCACATAAGCCAGATGCACAAGATGGTACATGCATCTGGAGTTTGTTTAAACAAAAACAAAAAAACATTACTGCTATGTAATAAAAAGTAAGCACTCAGGAGGCAGAGGTAGGAGGATTGCCATGAGTTCAAGGCCACCGTGAGTTCAAGGCCACCATGAGACGACATAGTGAATTCCAGATTAGCCTGGGCTAGAGTGAGCCCCAATCTCGGAAAAGCTGTGGTGATTACTTAATTGTATAAGCATGGGCCCCTGAGCCTGGCTCCTCGGAACCGACATAGAGTTTGACGTGGTAGCACATGCCTGCAATCCCAGCATTCCTACAGCAAGATGGGAGACAGAGACGGGGGAATTTCCAGAAGCTTGCAAGCCAGCTAGCCTGGCATATGCAGCAGAGAGCAACAATAAAACCCTGCCTCAAAGTGGAAGGTCAGGACCAATGCCCCGGGTTGTCCACTGACCTCCACATGTGAGCTACGGTATGTACATGCCGAGTTCATAAGAGCACACACATAAACACACAAAGGTTTTGGTTTTTTCAAGGTAGGGATTCACGCAGCCCGGCTAAGGTTCTTTTTTAAGGTGTGAATAATAATCAGGTATTGCTACTGTGCACAGCCGTGCTTACACCTGTGCAGGAAGCCCGTTATTAGCATCGTTTTGTAGATGATGAAGGTTAGGGTTAGAAGGCAGACATGGCGCAACATACCTGTGATTCTAGCACTTGGGAGATGAGGCTGCAGAATCAGGGGTTTAAGAAAACTCGGCTACAGAGTGAGTTGGAGGCAGACTGAGCTACACGAGGAGTCAACTGCAGAGATAGCCTGAGCTACATGGTGAGTTCAAGGCCAGCATAGGCTGTCTAGAGAGAAGAGAGACAGACTGATTTAAATAGTTTGTCTAAATATTAAAAGGGGGGGGGGCTAGAGAGATCGCTTAGTGGTTAAAGTGCTTGCCTGCGAAGCCTGAGAACCCAGGTTCTACTCCCCAGATGCACAAGGTGGTGCGCATGTCTGGAGTTCGTTTGCAGTGGCTAGAGGCTTTGGCATGCCCATTTTTTTCTCTCTATCTGCCCCCTCCCCACCCATAAATAAATAAACAAACATACATTAAAAAATAGTTTGTCGGGCTAGAGGGATGGCTTAGCAATTAAGGAACTTGCCTGCAAAGCCAAAGGACCCAGGGTTGATTCCCCAGAACCCACGTAAGCCAGATGCACAAGGTGGCGCATGCATCTGGAGTTTGTTGCAGCGGCTGGAGGCCCTTGTGTGCCCATTCTCTTCCCTCTCTCTCTCTGCCTCATTCTGTCAAATGAATAAGGTACTTAAAAAAATATATATATATTTTAAAAATAGTTTGTCAAGGGTCACACACATTGGTAAGTCCTTTCTGTTGGATGCCCATGTCTTTCTCTCTTTACAAAAAAATTATTTATTTATTTATGAGAGAAGGAGGCAGAGAGAGAGAGAATGGGCACACCAGGGCCTCTAGCCACTGCAAATGAACTCCAGACATGCACCACCCTGTGCCTCTGGCTTATGTGGGTCCTGGGGAATTGAGCCTCAAACTGGGGTCCTTACACTTCACAGGCAAGCCTCTGTCCTGCCTGTTTCTCTTTTTTCCTCAAGGCAGGGTCTCACTCTAGCCTAGTAGCCCAGGCTGATCTGGAACTCAGCTCTATCTCCAGGATGGCCTTGTACTCATGGGGATCCTCCTACCTCTGCCTCCCGAGTGCTGGGATTAAAGGCGTGCACCACCTGGATGCCCAGGTTCTTAGCTTGTATTGTGGGAGTGTCTTCCTCAATTCTTCGTGCATTCTGTGGTTGAGGACCCAGCACCTTTAGCCTCCGGAGTCCTGGACCTAATTTTTCTTTTTCCCGGCAGGATAAACCTTCGGTGGTATCCCTGCAGAATCTAATCGTGCGAGACATCGCCAACCAGGAGAAAGGGATGTTTCTGATCAGTGCGGCCCCTCCTGAGATGTACGAAGTGCACACGGCATCCAGGGATGACCGGAGCACCTGGATCCGGGTCATTCAGCAGAGCGTGCGCGTGTGAGTGTGTGTCTGCTCCGTGCATGTCCATGTGGCCTCAGGGTTCCATGACTTCCGTTCCCGGAGCCACAGAACTCCCTCCGGGGCAGAGGCTGGGAGAGAAAGGTTACCTGTGTTCTTAGAGCATATGAAGTTGTAGTTTACACAGTGACAGCCCTGACGGCCCTTCAGAAGTGCCATAAGCTGCCAAGCAGAGGGCTCCTTGAGCTGGCATCATGGGCTATGAGCAGAGGACTTGATGGGGTTGCATCTTACCTTTTATTTTCTAAAATGCAATGAACACACCAGAGTGATGAACAAGTCTCATTCACACACTTAAGAAGTAACTCAGTCCTTCAAAACAGACAAACAAAAAAAAAAAATCTGGAAAGCCGGGCGTGGTGGCACACACCTTTAATCCTGGCACTCAGGAGGCAGAAGTAGGAGGATCACTGTGAGTTCGAGGCCACCCTGAGACTACATAGTGAATTCCAGGTCGGCCGGGCTACAGTGAGTCCCTACCTTGAAAAAAAAAAGAAGAAGAAGAGTTTCTTCTGAACCTCAGTCCTTATGTTAAAGCGGTAAATCTGTTGAACATACTTTGGGTTTGAGGCAATCAGCAATGTGTTTCATTGCAATGGGGGGAAATTCAAATAAAGTACAGGCAGAGGTGTGGAAAATGGCCAAATGGGGTGGTGCTTGCCTGCAGTCCTACCACTTAGGAGGGGAAATGGAGGGTGAGGAGTTCAAGGCTACAAAGTCTGGGCTACATGAGACCCTGTCTCAAAAACGACATCAACTATGAGTAAATCTGAGGGCTGGGGAGGTGGCTCAGCTGCTTAAAGGCACTTACTTGCAAGGCCTGCTGACCCACTTCCGTTCTCCAGGACCTACGTAAACTGCCTCTTGCAAAGTGGCAATAGTGTACGTGGCCTCAGTGTGGTTCCAACAATGGGAGGTGGAGCCAGGAAGCTTATAGCAGAGACACTGTCTCCAAGAAGGCACAGCACAGACACCTCCAGGTGGTTCTCCAACCTCCATGTGCCTGCCATGGCACATGTGCGCACACACACACCAGAAACAAAGGCAAAATAAGTCCTTTTTTTTTTTTCTTGGAGAGAGGGAGGGAGGCAGAGATTGGGCGCGCCAGCAGCCTCTCTGCCGCTGTGAATGAACTCCAGATGCGTGCGCCCCCTTGTGGTCAAGTGCGGCATTGTGCCCTTGCATCACTTTGCATCTGGCTAAAGGGGGGACCTGGAGATTGGTACTGGTGATTTTAGGCTTAGCAGGCAGGTGCCTAAACCACTAAACCATCTCTCCAACCCAAAATCAGTCCTTTTTGTGTATTGTTTTTTTCAAGGTTCAGTCTCACTCCAGCCCAGGCTGACTTGGAACTCATGGAGATACTTCTACTTCAGTCTCCCAAGTGTTGGGATTAAATTGACCATGCCTGTTCAGTTTTTATTTATTTTTTGTTTGTTTATTTTTAAGCTAAAACAATGAATTCTACAGAATGAACTGTTGAAACATGGTGGGAGCTGGGGAGATAGCTCAGTGGTTGAACATGCAGGTTTCCACAGTTTGATTCCCAAACACCCACATAAATCCAAACCGAGTGGTACATTTGACTAATCCCAATCTGCCATGTCACCGGGAGGCAGAGTCAGGAGAACCTGGAACGCTGTGGCTTGCTAGACCGCACACAGGGCGGGTGGAGACGGCAACAAGGAAGACCTTGTCTCAGGCCCAGGTTGATGGAGATGATTGGTGCACAGTGAATGAACAGCCAGATGTCTCACCAGAAGAGGAAAGGGCAGGACATGTAGAAAGGAAACAAGGCCGTAATCTGGTGTCTGTCCCTAAATTCACCCCAATTCTCCCTGCAGATGCCCATCCAGGGAAGACTTCCCCCTGATTGAGACAGAGGATGAGGCCTACCTGCGGCGAATCAAGAGTAAGTTCTCAGCCGGGCGTGGTGGCGCACGCCTTTAACCCCAGCACTCGGGAGGCAAAGGTAGGAAGATCGCCGTGAGTTCAAGGCCACCCTGAGACTACATAGTGAATTCCAGGTCAGCCTGGGCTAGAATCAGACCCTACCTCGAAAAACCAAATAATTATAATAATAGGGCTGGAGAGATGGCTTAGCGGTTAAGGCGCCTGCCTGCTAAGCCTAAGAACCCGGTTCCAATCTCCAGGTCCCACGTTTAGCCAGATGCAGTGACGCAAGGGCTCAATGCCGCACTTGCCCACAAGGGGATGCACACATCTGGATTACGTTCACAGCAGCTGAGAGACTGCTGGCGTGCCCATTCTCTGTCTCCTTCTCCCTCTCTGTCTCTCTCTCCAAAAAAATAAAATAAAATAATAATAATAATAAATTAAGTTCTCCCCTAGGGAGCTCATTAAATTATTTATAGTAAATCCACACAAAATACTGTGTGACTGTTAAAAAGATGAAAGAGGGCTGCAGAGAGGGCTCAGCAGTTAAGGCGCTTTTCTGTAAAACCTAAGGACCCTGGTTCTATTCCCCAGTATCCATGTAAGCCAGATGCACAAAGTGGTGCACGCATCTGGAGTTCATTTGCAGTGGCTAGAGGTCCTGGCACATCCATTCTCTCTTTCTCTCTCTGTTTGCAAATAAATAAAAATTAAAGAAAACAAAAAGATTTGAGAGCCAGGCAGAGTGGCGCACACCTTTAATCCCAGCACTCGGGAGGCAGAGGTAGGAGGATTGCAGAGAGTTCAAGGCCACCCTGAGAGTACATAGTGAATTCCAGGTCAGCCTGGACTAGAACGAAAAGGAGTACTTTCCATTTAAGAGTACAAAGTGAAAGCTGTGTGGCTGCAGATGCTTGTGATCGCAGTACTTGAGAGATTAAGCAAGAGTTCAGTGTCATTCTCAGCGACTTAGCCGGGTTGATACCAGCCTGGGCTAACATGAGACCATCTCAAAAGATGGCCCTGCCATCTTCAACATGAGGCACCCATTCCTAAGTCTTTAGCGCCTGCGTGTGCTCCGGCCATCCTGTGTATATCCCAGCAGGCAGGGAGGAGGAGCGGAACAAGAAGAGTCTCATACTCCTGTCATCTGATGCTCATATCTAAAGGCCAGAAGTTAGTGATGTGTCAGCGTCTAAGTGCACATTAGCCTGGAAAACATAGCTGCTAACTAGGTAACCGAGTGCCTAGATAAAACTTACATTCTCTAATTTAAGGAAAATGAGCTGGGCGTGGTGGCACATACCTTTAATTCCAGCACTTGGGAGGCAGAGGTAGGATTGCTGTGAGTTCGAGGCCAGCCTGAGGCTACATAGTGAATTCCAGGTCAGCCTGGGCTAGAGCGATACCCTACCTCAAAAAACAAAAAACAAAAATGGAATGAGGTGGACAGCCTACATACTTGGTCACAAATCTTTCTTTCTTTTTCTTTCTTTCTTTCTTTCTTTCTTTCTTTCTTTTTCTTTCTTTCTTTCTTTCTTTAATGAGAGAGAGATTTGGCATGCCAAGGCCTCCAGCTACTGCAGTCAAATTCCAGATTCGTATGCCATCTTGTGCACAAGTGTGACCTTGCATACTTGTGTCACCTTGTGCGTCTGGCTCACGTGGGACCTGGAGAGTCCAACATGGGTCCTTAGGCTTTGTAAGCAAGTGCTTAACCTCTAAGCTATCTTTCCAGCCCACAACTCTTTCTTACAGAAGTTATGTGTACCTCCCTGCCAAAAAGAAGTTTTTTTCTTTATTCTGAATGCCCTAAATCTAAAATGAAGTCCTGTTCCTATCTTCTGGGCTGCCCTCCACCATCTCTCAGGGTCCCCTGTGGACCCCTCCGTGCTAACCTGTCCCTGTCCCTGTCCACAGTGGAGCTGCAGCAGAAGGACCGGGCACTGGTGGAGCTGCTACAGGAGAAAGTCGGGCTGTTTGCCGAGATGACCCACTTCCAGGCGGAAGAGGACGGTGGCAGTGGGATGGCCTTACCTGCCCTGCCCAGGGGCCTCTTCCGCTCTGAGTCCCTCGAATCCCCTCGGGGCGAGCGGCTGCTGCGGGACGCCATCCGTGAGGGTGAGGAAGAGCCCAGGCCGGGCTCTCACCATCTCTCCCCATCACAGAATATAGGCTTGTGGCCGGAGGACCCAGATCAGGAGCACAGCAGCCCCACAGCCCATAAACAGCCCAAGGGCTTGTCCTGGGCCATTTCATGGCCGTGGTGTGGGCGCCTCTGCCACTGCAAAGACTGTGGCTTACCTTGGGCATCTTTGATGACCCTCAGCTGCCACATAACTGTCTGCAATCCACGCCCCCTGTGTGAACTTCCCCGAATACTTAAATAGTCTGTGTGTTGGGCGAGCCGCCTGCAATAGTGTCCTCCCATCCTCACTTCCTCCCTTTCCACCCTCAGTGGAGGACCTGAAAGACCTGCTGGTGGGACCTGGCATAGAGCTTCTGTTGACGCCGAGAGAACCAGCCATGCCCTTGGAACCAGACAATGGTGGTAACACAAGTCCTGGGGTCACTGCCAGTGAGTGCAAGGCAGGAGACCAAGGTAGTCGGTGGGAGGAGCAAAAGAGACTGGGGGGTGCCAGGGTCCCGGGAAAGTGAGCCCTGCCCCTACTCTTTCTCCCCGTCAGCAGATGGCGAGGCGAGAACTTTCAACGGCGCCATTGAGCTCTGCAGAACCGACTCGGACTCCAGTCAGAAGGTTGGTGCTCAGGAGGGTCAGCACTGGCTTGAGGAGGGAAGGGCACCGCTGGCGCTGTGGAAAGTTGCTGGGAGCAACTGACCCCATCTGCTGACCCCATCCTTGCTCACTTTCTGCAGGATCGAAATGGAAATCAGCTGAGGTCCCCCCAGGAGGTGAGATGGGGAATTCATTGTAGAGGAGACTGCCAGAGAGGCCTCACGGGCTCTCTGCCTTGAGAAGTCACAGCCCAATTAGGATGGACTGGGAAGAGTCTGTACCTCAGAGTGTCCAGATGTTGTACACACACACACACATACACACACACACCTGCCACTATCGCTTTGGCGATGTCTGTGCAGTTCTCCCATTCTGTTCCTACCCTTTCCTCTGTCCTCAGGAGGTGTTACAGAGACTGGTTAATCTCTATGGACTTCTGCATGGTCTGCAGGTCAGTGTACAAGGGCTGGAGTGGGGGAGAGGGAAGGTGCTGGCCAGAAGTGCCCATGTAGTGGTAGTCACCCGAACAGGCCTGAGTACGTCCAAGCCAAGTTCTCCAGGGGTGAATGACGTGGGTCCTGGCAGACTGAGAGTGAGGAGACGAGGGCTGGAAAGATGGCTTAGATATTAAGTTGTTTGCCTGCAAAGCCAAAGGACCCAGGTTCAACTCCCCAGGACCCACATAAGCCAAATGCACAAGGGGGTGCATGCACCTGGAGTTTGTTTGCAGTGGCTGGAGGCCCTGAGTGCCCATTCTCTATCTGCCTCTTTCTCTCTCACACACAAATAAATAAATAAAAATTAAAATATTAAAAAGAGAGAGTGTGAGGAGGTGGAAGAAGTGGCCTTCTGAAGGCACTTTCTGGCCTGTTCCACCCCCAGGCAGCTGTGGCACAGCAGGACACTTTGATGGAAGCCCGATTCCCTGAGGGCCCTGACCGGTGGGAGAAGCTGTCCCGGGCCAACTCTCGGGATGGTGAGGCCGGCCGGGCCGGGCCTACCCCTGCGGCTCCCGAGAAGCAGGTCACAGAGCTGGCGCTACTGCAGCGGCAACACACGCTACTGCAGGAGGAGCTGCGACGCTGCCGGCGGCTGGGCGAGGAGCGGGCAACTGAGGCTGGCAGCCTGGAAGCTCGGCTCCGGGAGAGCGAGCAGGCGCGAGCCCTGCTGGAACGGGAGGCCGAAGAGGCTCGCAGGCAGCTGGCCACCTTGGGCCAGAGTGAGTCGCTCCCGCCTGAGGCCCCCTGGGCCCGCAGACCTCTGGATCCTCGGCGTCGCAGCCTCCCGGCCGGGGATGCCCTATACTTGAGCTTTACACCCCCACAGGTGAGGCTGCTTGGGATGGCAACTGACCTGGGTGGACATAATGCCCAGTGCAGCCTGAAAGACAGTCGTTGGGGATGTGAGCCCAAGGCGCATCAAGCATTAAGACTAATTGAGGCCGGGCATGGTGGCGCACGCCTTTAATCCCAGCACTGGGAGGCAGAGGTGGACGTATTGCCATGAGTTCGAGGCCACTCTGAGACTACAGAGTGAATTCCAGGTCAGCCTGGACTAGAGTGAAACCCTACCTCGAAAAAAACCAAACACAAAGCAAAACAAAAGATACTAATTGAGGGCTTGAGGAGATGGCTTAGTGGTTAAAGGTGCTTGGTGGCAAAGCCTGCCTGCCTAGGTTCAACTCCCCAGCTGCCCACGTAAAGCCAGACAGGCATTGAATTGCAGCAGCAAGAGACCTGGCACACCGTGCTCACACACACACGCACACACAGACCTGGCACACCGTGCTCACACACACACGCACACACACAGATGCTAGCTGAAGGCAGGGAGAAGACAATGGTTAAGTGTTGATGCAATCATGAAGACCTGAATTCAGACCCCCAGAACACACATACAGTGGCAGGCACGGTGTTGTGTGCCTTTGTTCCCAGCCCTGTGGAGATGGAGGTGAGAGTCATGGCGCTTACTGGGCATCTAGTCTAGCTGAATCGGCGAGCTCTAGGCTCACGGAAAGACCCTGTCTCAGAGAATAAGGCAGCGAGTGATAGAGCAAGAGACCTAAATGTGGACTTCTTGCCTCCACATGTACACGTGCATGTGCATCTGTATACATGTGTGTGCTCACACCAGAATATACAAGCAAAAAAATAATAAAAATTTAAAAAATATACCAGCCATGCCATTCATGGTGGCACACACCGTTAATACCAGCATTTGGGAGGCAGAGGTGGGAGGGTCACCATGAGTTCGAGGCCATCCTGAGACTACAGAGTGAATTCCAGGTCAGCCTGAGCTAGAGTGAAACCCTACCTTGAAAAAAAAAAAAACAACAACAATAATAATATATATATTTGCCGTGCATGGTGACACACACCTTTTATCCCAGCACTTGGGAAGCAGAGGTGAGAGGATCACGGTGAGCTCAAGGCCACCCTGAAGCTACTTTAGTGAATTCTAGTTCAGCCTAGGTTTAAGCAAGAGCCTACAAAACAAGATGCCAACTGGAATCTTGAGTGCTGGGGGTGTAGCAGGAATAGAGATGGCTCACATGGTAAAGCACTTGCCTCGTAAGCATGAAGACCTGCGTTTGATTCCCAGAACCCATGCAACAAAAAGCTGGGAGTGATGGCTTGTACCTGTCATCTCAGAACGGGGGAGGTGGAGGAAGGTGGAGCCCTGGGGCTCACTGGCCAGCTACCCTAGTGCATCTGCCTTACGTGGGTTCTGGGGAATCAAACCTGGGTCCTTACTCTTCACAGGCAAGTGCCTTAACCACTAAGCCATCTATCTCTCCAGCACACTTATTTATTTATTTTAATATTATTTATTTATTTAAGAGAGAGAGAGGCAGATAGAGGGAGGGAGGGAGGGAGAGAGAGAGAGAATGGGTGTGCCAGGGCCTCCAGCCAATGCGAACAAACTCCAGGTACATGTGCCACCTTGTGCATCTGGCTTATGTGGGTCCTAGGGAAGAGAAACATGGTCCTTTGGCTTTTTAGTCAAGTGCCTTAACTGCTAAGCCATTTCTCCAGCTCTGTTTTATTTATATTTGAGGTAGGGTCTCTCTCTAACCTAGGGTTAGAGACCCTTCCTCGAAAAACCAAAAAAAAAAAAAAAACATTTAGAAGGGACTGAGGTATGAGTATTGCAGGCAAACACTGCATATTAGAATGAAAGGACCTGGCTGATGGGTTCGTGACGAGCCTGGGGAAAGGTTCTGATGAGCCCGGTATGTTCACACTGCTCAGCTGGCTGCTGCTTTTCCTGCCTGTTGTCCACAGCCTGGCCGAGGCCATGACCGCCTGGATCTGCCTGTGACCGTACGTTCCATCCACCGACCCTTTGAGGACCGGGAGCGGCAGGATCTGGGCAGTCCTGAAGAGCGGCTACAGGACAGCAGTGACCCCGACACTGGCAGTGAGGAGGAGGGCAGCAGCCGTCTGTCTCCACCCCACAGTCCGCGAGGTAAGACTGGTGGGGTTGTGGAGTCAAAGTGGGCTGCGTTCACTTGAACCCTGACCACCCAGATCTGTAGAGCCAGGGAGGACGTCCAATCTGTGATGATGAGTGGATGGTGGAACTCTAGGAAAAAAGTGTTCTCCAACTGATGAGTGACTATCAACCTATTCCCTTTATATATATATATATATATATATTTTAGCTGGATGTGGTGACGCATTCTGAGCTAGAGGAGTGAGACCCTACCTTGGGGGGAAAAACCCAAAAATAAAAAATTATTTTTATAATTTTTTGTTTTGTTTTGTTTTTCAAAGCAGGTTCTCACTCTAGTCCAGGCTGACCTGGAATTCACTATGTAGTCTCAGGGTGGCCTTGAACTCACGGTGATCCTCCTTCCTCTGCCTCCCGAGTGCTGGGATTAAAGGCATGTGACACCATGCTTGGCCTTCCCTTTTTTTTTTTTTTTTTTTTTTTTTGAGGTAGGGTCTTGCTCCAGCCCAGGCTGACCTGGAATTCACTATGTAGTCTCAGGGTGGCTTTGAACTCATGGTGATCCACCTACTTCTGCCTCCCGAGTGCTGGGATTAAAGGCGTATACCACCATTTTCTTTTCCTTTTTTTATTTTTTATTTTTTATTTGACAACGACAGACTCTGCAAATTAACTCCAGATGCATGCGCCACCATGGTTCCTGGGGAATTGAGTCTTGAATTGGGGTCCTTAGAGTTCACAGGCCAGCGCTTCACCACTAAGCCATCTCTCTAGCCCTGGTGTACCATTTCTTGTTGGAGTCCTTGCTAACTCACCAACTCTACCCTGTTCCCTTTCAGATTTCACCCAAATGCAAGACATCCCGGAAGAGACTGAAAGCCGAGATGGGGAGCCCGTCTCCTCAGAGAGCTAAGCGGGCTCTCCTCCCAGCCTAGCACCCCTCTGAAGAACATTACTGAAGGGGGGCAAACCTTGGGGGCTCAAATCTGCCAACACTGAGGGAATATTTGGAAGAGACTGCTGATTGTCCTTGCCAGCTTCTGGGATCCTGGATCCTTGGGGCCATGTAGAAAACTGGGAGCTTTAGGGCACATGGTGGCATCCAAGAGCTACACCACAGATGCCAACTTTTCATGCCTTCTTCCCTCTACTTTAGGAAAACTTATTTATTTATTGTTTATTAGTTATGGGGGAGAGGGAGATTCAAAGGACCCAGGGACATGGGAACCAAGCCATAGGGTCGGGGCCTTGTCCTTTAACACTACTGGGGCATGTTCAGGCTTAGCTTTGCAACACCTTTGACAAGAGGCTGTGGCCACAGGACCTACTGCCCCTTTAAGGAGGGCTGTGGGCAGGACCATGTCCCTCTCCCTGCTCCCCTCAACCCTCTACTCTCTCTTCTCTTCAGCCTCCATGGAAATCCCAGGAGATTCCCTGGAGTTGATGCAGGGTAGAGGCTCAAGTGGCCATAATGGTTTGTTGGGGGTAAGGGAAAAATCCACAGGGACCAGAATGTTTTATTGTTGTTTTTTTCTTTTTTTTGTACCAAAGCCAAATGCACGCATTTTCTATTTTTAAGAGAAGATGTAGGCACTTCTGTGTCCACGTCTCTGAGCTAGAGGAGTGGGGAAAGACGTGACTTCCCTCCTTCATCCAAGTAAGGGCTCCTGCTCCAACCTCTTCCTCTGCCGTCTGGAAGTAACCCGAGGATGGGCGGGGAAGTCTCCGCGTACCTCACCATCTCCCGCCACAGCAACTATGACCTGAAACCTCAGCGAGAATTTGGGGGATTTTTCAGTGGAACCCCAGTGCCCACCAGTGCCAGCCATTTGTCTCCAATTTGATTGTTTAAAAAAAAAAAAAAAAAAAAAAAAAAAAGAAAAAGATCAAGCAGGGAAAAAATTAAAAGACCTGGAACCCATGTGGTGATTGTCCTGTAATATCTGCCTTTCTTTAAATTTTATTTTATTTTTTTTAATATATTTTATTTATTTATTTATTTATTTATTTATTTATTTATTTATTTACGAGAGAGAAAGAGGCAGAGAGAGAGGGAGGGAGAAAATGGGCGTGCCAGGGCCTCCAGCCACTGCAAACAAACTCCAGATGCATGCGTTCCCTTGTGCATCTGGCTTACGTGGGTCCTGGAGAATTGAACCGGGATCTTTTGGCTTTGCAGGCAAGTGCCTTAACCACTAAGCCATCTCTCCAGGCCCTATTTTATTTTTTTATTTTATTTTTCCAAGGTAGGGTCTCTAGCTCAGGTTGACCTGGAATGGTGGACAGCCTACATACTTGGTCACAAATCTTTCTTTCTTTTTTTCTTTCTTTCTTTCTTTCTTTCTTTCTTTCTTTCTTTCTTTCTTTCTTTCTTTCTTTAATGAGAGAGAGATTTGGCATGCCAAGGCCTCCAGCTACTGCAGTCAAATTCCAGATTCGTATGCCATCTTGTGCACAAGTGTGACCTTGCATACTTGTGTCACCTTGTGCGTCTGGCTCACGTGGGACCTGGAGAGTCCAACATGGGTCCTTAGGCTTTGTAAGCAAGTGCTTAACCTCTAAGCTATCTTTCCAGCCCACAACTCTTTCTTACAGAAGTTATGTGTACCTCCTGCCAAAAAGAAGTTTTTCTTTATTCTGAATGCCCTAAATCTAAAATGAAGTCCTGTTCCTATCTTCTGGGCTGCCCTCCACCATCTCTCAGGGTCCCCTGTGGACCCCTCCGTGCTAACCTGTCCCTGTCCCTGTCCACAGTGGAGCTGCAGCAGAAGGACCGGGCACTGGTGGAGCTGCTACAGGAGAAAGTCGGGCTGTTTGCCGAGATGACCCACTTCCAGGCGGAAGAGGACGGTGGCAGTGGGATGGCCTTACCTGCCCTGCCCAGGGCCTCTTCCGCTCTGAGTCCCTCCCGATCCCCTCGGGGCGGCGGCTGCTGCGGGGGACGCCATCCGTGAGGGTGAGGAAGAGCCCAGGCCGGGCTCTCACCATCTCTCCCCATCACAGAATATAGGCTTGTGGCCGGAGGACCCAGATCAGGAGCACAGCAGCCCCACAGCCCATAAACAGCCCAAGGGCTTGTCCTGGGCCATTTCATGGCCGTGGTGTGGGCGCCTCTGCCACTGCACAAAGACTGTGGCTTACCTTGGGCATCTTTGATGACCCTCAGCTGCCACATAACTGTCTGCAATCCACGCCCCTGTGAACTTCCCGAATACTTAAATAGTCTGTGTGTTGGGCGAGCCGCCTGCAATGATGTCCTCCCATCCTCACTTCCTCCCTTTCCACCCTCAGTGGAGGACCTGAAAGACCTGCTGGTGGGACCTGGCATAGAGCTTCTGTTGACGCCGAGAGAACCAGCCATGCCCTTGGAACCAGACAATGGTGGTAACACAAGTCCTGGGGTCACTGCCAGTGAGTGCAAGGCAGGAGACCAAGGTAGTCGGTGGGAGGAGCAAAAGAGACTGGGGTGCCAGGGTCCCGGGAAAGTGAGCCCTGCCCCTACTCTTTCTCCCGTCAGCAGATGGCGGGCGAGAACTTTCAACGGCGCCATTGAGCTCTGCAGAACCGACTCGGACTCCAGTCAGAAGGTTGGTGCTCAGGAGGGTCAGCACTGGCTTGAGGAGGGAAGGGCACCGCTGGCGCTGTGGAAAGTTGCTGGGAGCAACTGACCCCATCTGCTGACCCCATCCTTGCTCACTTTCTGCAGGATCGAAATGGAAATCAGCTGAGGTCCCCCCAGGAGGTGAGATGGGGAATTCATTGTAGAGAGACTGCCAGAGAGGCCTCACGGGCTCTCTGCCTTGAGAATCTGGCCAATTAGGATGGACTGGGAAGAGTCTGTACCTCAGAGTGTCCAGATGTTGTACACACACACACACATACACACACACACCTGCCACTGCTCGCTTTGGCGATGTCTGTGCAGTTCTCCCATTCTGTTCCTACCCTTTCCTCTGTCCTCAGGAGGTGTTACAGAGACTGGTTAATCTCTATGGACTTCTGCATGGTCTGCAGGTCAGTGTACAAGGGCTGGAGTGGGGAGAGGGGAAGGTGCTGGCCAGAAGTGCCCATGTAGTGGTAGTCACCCGAACAGGCCTGAGTACGTCCAAGCCAAGTTCTCCAGGGGTGAATGACGTGGGTCCTGGCAGACTGAGAGTGAGGAGACGAGGGCTGGAAAGATGGCTTAGATATTAAGTTGTTTGCCTGCAAAGCCAAAGGACCCAGGTTCAACTCCCAGGACCCACATAAGCCAAATGCACAAGGGGTGCATGCACCTGGAGTTTGTTTGCAGTGGCTGGAGGCCCTGAGTGCCCATTCTCTATCTGCCTCTTTCTCTCTCACACACAAATAAATAAATAAAAATTAAAATATTAAAAGAGAGAGTGTGAGGAGGTGGAAGAAGTGGCCTTCTGAAGGCACTTTCTGGCCTGTTCCACCCCAGGCAGCTGTGGCACAGCAGGACACTTTGATGGAAGCCCGATTCCTGAGGGCCCTGACCGGTGGGAGAAGCTGTCCCGGGCCAACTCGGGATGGTGAGGCCGGCCGGGCCGGGCCTACCCCTGCGGCTCCGAGAAGCAGGTCACAGAGCTGGCGCTACTGCAGCGGCAACACACGCTACTGCAGGAGGGAGCTGCGGCGCTGCCGGCGGCTGGGCGAGGCGCGGGCAACTGAGGCTGGCAGCCTGGAAGCTCGGCTCGGGAGGCGCGAGCAGGCGCGAGCCCTGCTGGAACAGGAGGCCGAAGAGGCTCGCAGGCAGCTGGCCACCTTGGGCCAGAGTGAGTCGCTCCGCCTGAGGCCCCTGGGCCCGCAGACCTCTGGATCCTCGGCGTCGCAGCCTCCCGGCCGGGGATGCCCTATACTTGAGCTTTACACCCCCACAGGTGAGGCTGCTTGGGATGGCAACTGACCTGGGTGGACATAATGCCCAGTGCAGCCTGAAAGACAGTCGTTGGGGATGTGAGCCCAAGGCGCATCAAGCATTAAGACTAATTGAGGCCGGGCATGGTGGCGCACGCCTTTAATCCCAGCACTGGGAGGCAGAGGTGGACGTATTGCCATGAGTTCGAGGCCACTCTGAGACTACAGAGTGAATTCCAGGTCAGCCTGGACTAGAGTGAAACCCTACCTCGAAAAAACCAAACACAAAGCAAAACAAAAAGATACTAATTGAGGGCTTGAGGGAGATGGCTTAGTGGTTAAAGGTGCTTGGTGGCAAAGCCTGCCTGCCTAGGTTCAACTCCCCAGCTGCCCACGTAAAGCCAGACAGGCATTGAATTGCAGCAGCAAGAGACCTGGCACACCCGTGCTCACACACACACACACACACAGACCTGGCACACCCGTGCTCACACACACACGCACACACACAGATGCTAGCTGAAGGCAGGGAGAAGACAATGGTTAAGTGTCGATGCAATCATGAAGACCTGAATTCAGACCCCCAGAACACACATAGAGTGGCAGGCACGGTGTTGTGTGCCTTTGTTCCCAGCCCTGTGGAGATGGAGGTGAGAGTCATGGCGCTTACTGGGCATCTAGTCTAGCTGAATCGGCGAGCTCTAGGCTCACGGAAAGACCCTGTCTCAGAGAATAAGGCAGCGAGTGATAGAGCAAGAGACCTAAATGTGGACTTCTTGCCTCCACATGTACACGTGCATGTGCATCTGTATACATGTGTGTGCTCACACCAGAATATACAAGCAAAAAAATAATAAAAATTTAAAAAATATACCAGCCATGCCATTCATGGTGGCACACACCGTTAATACCAGCATTTGGGAGGCAGAGGTGGGAGGGTCACCATGAGTTCGAGGCCATCCTGAGACTACAGAGTGAATTCCAGGTCAGCCTGAGCTAGAGTGAAACCCTACCTTGAAAAAAAAAAATAACAACAACAATAATAATATATATATTTGCCGTGCATGGTGACACACACCTTTTATCCCAGCACTTGGGAAGCAGAGGTGAGAGGATCACGGTGAGCTCAAGGCCACCCTGAAGCTACTTTAGTGAATTCTAGTTCAGCCTAGGTTTAAGCAAGAGCCTACAAAACAAGATGCCAACTGGAATCTTGAGTGCTGGGGGTGTAGCAGGAATAGAGATCGCTCACATGGTAAAGCACTTGCCTGGTAAGCATGAAGACCTGCGTTTGATTCCCAGAACCCATGCAACAAAAAGCTGGGAGTGATGGCTTGTACCTGTCATCTCAGAATGGGGGAGGTGGAGGAAGGTGGATCCCTGGGGTTCACTGGCCAGCTACCCTAGTGCATCTGCCTTACGTGGGTTCTGGGGAATCAAACCTGGGTCCTTACTCTTCACAGGCAAGTGCCTTAACCACTAAGCCATCTATCTCTCCAGCACACTTATTTATTTATTTTAATATTATTTATTTATTTAAGAGAGAGAGGCAGATAGAGATAGGGAGGGAGGGAGGGAGAGAGAGAATGGGTGTGCCAGGGCCTCCAGCCAATGCGAACAAACTCCAGGTACATGTGCCACCTTGTGCATCTGGCTTATGTGGGTCCTAGGGAATAGAAACATGGTCCTTTGGCTTTTTAGTCAAGTGCCTTAACTGCTAAGCCATTTCTCCAGCTCTGTTTTATTTATATTTGAGGTAGGGTCTCTCTCTAACCTAGGGTTAGAGACCCTTCCTCAAAAAACCAAAAAAAAAAAAAACATTTAAAAGGGACTAAGGTATGAGTATTGCAGGCAAACACTGCATATTAGAATGAAAGGACCTGGCTGATGGGTTTGTGACGAGCCTGGGGAAAGGTTCTGATGAGCCCGTATGTTCACACTGCTCAGCTGGCTGCTGCTTTTCCTGCCTGTTGTCCACAGCCTGGCGAGGCCATGACCGCCTGGATCTGCCTGTGACCGTGCGTTCCATCCACCGACCCTTTGAGGACCGGGAGCGGCAGGATCTGGGCAGTCCTGAAGAGCGGCTACAGGACAGCAGTGACCCGACACTGGCAGTGAGGAGGAGGGCAGCAGCCGTCTGTCTCCACCCCACAGTCCGCGAGGTAAGACTGGTGGGGTTGTGGAGTCAAAGTGGGCTGCGTTCACTTGAACCCTGACCACCCAGATCTGTAGAGCCAGGAGGACGTCAATCTGTGATGATGAGTGGATGGTGGAACTCTAGGAAAAAGTGTTCTCCAACTGATGAGTGACTATCAACCTATTCCCTTTATATATATATATATATATATATATATTTTAGCTGGATGTGGTGACGCATTCTGAGCTAGAGGAGTGAGACCCTACCTTGGGGGAAAAACCAAAAATAAAAAATATATTTTTATAATTTTTTTTTTTGTTTTGTTTTTCAAAGCAGGTTCTCACTCTAGTCCAGGCTGACCTGGAATTCACTATGTAGTCTCAGGGTGGCCTTGAACTCACGGTGATCCTCCTTCCTCTGCCTCCCGAGTGCTGGGATTAAAGGCATGTGACACCATGCTTGGCCTTCCCTTTTTTTTTTTTTTTTTTTTTTTTTTTTTTGGTAGGGTGTTGCTCCAGCCCAGGCTGACCTGGAATTCACTATGTAGTCTCAGGGTGGCTTTGAACTCATGGTGATCCACCTACTTCTGCCTCCCGTGCTGGGATTAAAGGCGTATACCACCATTTTCTTTTCCTTTTTTTATTTTTTATTTTTTATTTGACAACGACAGACTCTGCAAATTAACTCCAGATGCATGCGCCACCATGGTTCCTGGGGAATTGAGTCTTGAATTGGGGTCCTTAGAGTTCACAGGCCAGCGCTTCACCACTAAGCCATCTCTCTAGCCCTGGTGTACCATTTCTTGTTGGAGTCCTTGCTAACTCACCAACTCTACCCTGTTCCCTTTCAGATTTCACCCGAATGCAAGACATCCCGGAAGAGACTGAAAGCCGAGATGGGGAGCCCGTCTCCTCAGAGAGCTAAGCGGGCTCTCCTCCCAGCCTAGCACCCCTCTGAAGAACATTACTGAAGGGGGGCAAACCTTGGGGGCTCAAATCTGCCAACAATGAGGGAATATTTGGAAGAGACTGCTGATTGTCCTTGCCAGCTTCTGGGATCCTTGGATCCTTGGGGCCATGTAGAAAACTGGGAGCTTTAGGGCACATGGTGGCATCCAAGAGCTACACCACAGATGCCAACTTTTCATGCCTTCTTCCCTCTACTTTAGGAAAACTTATTTATTTATTGTTTATTAGTTATGGGGGAGAGGGAGATTCAAAGGACCCAGGGACATGGGAACCAAGCCATAGGGGTCGGGGCCTTGTCCTTTAACACTACTGGGGCATGTTCAGGCTTAGCTTTGCAACACCTTTGACAAGAGGCTGTGGCCACAGGACCTACTGCCCCTTTAAGGAGGGCTGTGGGCAGGACCATGTCCCTCTCCCTGCTCCCCTCAACCCTCTACTCTCTCTTCTCTTCAGCCTCCATGGAAATCCCAGGAGATTCCCTGGAGTTGATGCAGGGTAGAGGCTCAAGTGGCCATAATGGTTTGTTGGGGGTAAGGGAAAAATCCACAGGGACCAGAATGTTTTATTGTTGTTTTTTTCTTTTTTTTTGTACCAAAGCCAAATGCACGCATTTTCTATTTTTAAGAGAAGATGTAGGCACTTCTGTGTCCACGTCTCTGAGCTAGAGGAGTGGGGAAAGACGTGACTTCCCTCCTTCATCAAGTAAGGGCTCCTGCTCCAACCTCTTCCTCTGCCGTCTGGAAGTAACCGAGGATGGGCGGGAAGTCTCCAACGTACCTCACCATCTCCGCCACAGCAACTATGACCTGAAACCTCAGCGAGAATTTGGGGGATTTTTCAGTGGAACCCCAGTGCCCACCAGTGCCAGCCATTTGTCTCCAATTTGATTGTTTAAAAAAAAAAAAAAAAAAAAAAAAAAAAAAAAAAAGAAAAAGATCAAGCAGGGAAAAAATTAAAAGACCTGGAACCCATGTGGTGATTGTCCTGTAATATCTGCCTTTCTTTAAATTTTATTTTATTTTTTTAATATATTTTATTTATTTATTTATTTGAGAGAGAAAGAGGCAGAGAGAGAGGGAGGGAGAAAATGGGCGTGCCAGGGCCTCCAGCCACTGCAAACAAACTCCAGATGCATGCGTTCCCTTGTGCATCTGGCTTACGTGGGTCCTGGAGAATTGAACCGGGATCTTTTGGCTTTGCAGGCAAGTGCCTTAACCACTAAGCCATCTCTCCAGGCCCTATTTTATTTTTTTATTTTATTTTTCCAAGGTAGGGTCTCTAGCTCAGGTTGACCTGGAATTCACTATGTAATCTCAGGGTGGCCTCAAACTCATGGCCATCCTCCTACCTCTGCCTCCCAAGTGCTGGGATTAAAGGCGTGTGCCACCACGCCTGGCTCATTCTTTTATTATTATTTATTTAGGAGCAAAAGAATGCATGTGAGAATGGGCACACATGGGCCCCTTGTCACTGCAGATGAACTCCAGACACCTGGGCCACTTTGTGCATCTGGCTTTAAATGGGTACTGGGGAATCGAACCTGCGCCACAAGTTTTGCAGATAAGTGCTCGAACCACTGAACCATCTCCCCAGTTCACTATCTGCCAGTTCTGTGGATGGTGGCATCAGTGACTGGCAGGTGAAGCCGCTTCAAATCTTTGTTTTTGTTGGGGGGGGGTATGCACATGTGTGCACATATACACACCCCGTCACCCTTCCACCTCATTTCCTTGCGATAGTGTCTCTTGCTGTCTGTTTTTTGACTAGACTGGCTGAGTACAAGCTACCCCTGCTACATGGGGTTTTTTTGTTTGTTTGTTTTTGTTTTTTTGAGGTCGGGTATTTTTAGCCCAGGCTGACCTGGAATTCACTATGTAGTCTCAGGGTGGCCTTGAACTCACAGTGATTCTCCTACCTCTGCCTCCCAAGTACTGGGACTAAAGGTGTGCACCACCATGCCTGGCTAGCACATCTTTTTAAAGAATCTACGAGGAGGCTGGGAGATGGCCCAGCAGTCAAGACTCTTGCCTGCAAAGCCTAAAAATCCTGGGTTTGATTGCCTAGTACCCATGTAAAGCTAGATGCACAAAGTAACACATGCATCTGGAGTTCATTTGCAGCAACTGGAGGCCCTGGTGCACGCCCATTTTCATTTTCTCTCTCTGTTTGCAACTAAATTAAAAAAATGTTTTTAAGTAGCCAGGGAAGCCGGGTGTGGTGGCGCACGCCTTTAATCCCTGCACTTGAAGGCAGAGGAAGGAGGATCACTGTGAGTTCAAGGCCACCCTTAGACTACATAGTGAATTCCAGGTCAGCCTGGGCAAGAGTAAGACCCTATCTTGAAACCACCACCCCCCTGCCAAAAAAAAAAAAAAAAAAAAAAAAAAAAAAAAGTAGCTAGGGGGCTGGAGGGATTGCTTAGCGGTTAAGGCACTTGCCTGCAAAATCAAAAGACGCAGGTGCGAGTCCCCAGGACCCATGTTAACCAGATGCACAAAGGGGCACATGCATCTGGAGTTCGTTTGCAGTGGTTGGAGGCCCTGGCACGCCCATTCTCTCTCCCCGTCTTTTTCTGTTAAATAAATAAATAGTACTTTTTAAAAAAGGAGCCGGGCGTGGTGGCGCATGCCTTTAATCCCAGCACTCGGGAGGCAGAGGTAGGAGGATCGCTGTGAGTTCAAGGCCACCCTGAGACTACAGAGTGAATTCCAGGTCGGCCTGGGCCAGAATGAGACCCTACCTCAAAAACCAAAAAAAAAAAAAAAGGCGTGGTGACACTCGCCTTTAATCCAAGCACTCGGGAGGCAGAGTTAGGAGGGCCACCCTGAAAATACAGAGTGAATTCCAGATCAGTTTGGGCGAGTTCGAGACCTTACCTTGAAAAAACAGAAAAAAAAAAAAAGTAGCCATGGCCAGGCGTGGTTGGTGCACGCCTTTAATCCCAGTACTCAGGAAGCAGAGGTAGGAAGATTGTCGTGAGTTTGAGGCCACCCTGTGACTACATTGTGAATTCCAGGTCAGCCTGAGCCAGAGTGAGACCCTACCTTGAAAAAACAAAAAAGTATTTGCCTGGCGTGGTGGTACATCCCTCTAATCCCACCCAGCACAACACAACATAGTGAATTCCAGGTCAGCCTGGGCTAGAGTGAAACTCTACCTCGAAAAACAAACAAAAAAATTAAATAATTAATTAATTAAAAAGTAGCTGGGTCTGGTGGTATATGTCTTTAATCCCAGTACTTGGGAGGTGGAGGTAGAAGTGTTGCTGTGAGTTCAAGGCCAGCCTGCGACTACATAATGAATTCCAGGTCAGTCTGGGCTAGGGATAAAGAGAGACCCTACCTCAAAAAAAAAAAATTTTTTTTTTGTTTTTTTTTTTTTTTTGCAAGGTAGGGTCTCACTGTGGTCCAGGCTGACCTGGAATTAACTCTCAGGGTGGCTCAGGGTGGCCTCTACCTCTCCTCCTGAGTGCTGGGATTAAAGCCATCCTCAAAAACTTTTTTTAAAATGGCTCTGCCTCCTGAATGCCCAGCACGCGGGATTAGAGGTAGGAGGATCACCGGGAGTTCACCACCCCAGAGTGAGTTCCAGGTCAGCCTCTCAAAACCTCAAAACCCAAAAAAAAAAAAAAAAATGGCTAGAGAGATGGCTTAGCGGTTAAGGCGTTTGCCTGCAAAGCCAAAGGATCCTGGTTTGATTCTCCAGGACCCACATATGCCAGATGCACAAGGGGGTGCATGCATCTGGAGTTCCTTAGCACTGGCTGTTGCCCATTCTCTCTGTCTCCCTCCCTCTGTTCCTCTTTCTCTCAAATGAATAAAATATATTTTAAAAATAACAACTTAAAAATAAAAATTTCCAGGCCAAGGAGCCAGCCTTCCACTTCACTTCCTCCGCTTGGCTCCTCTACCCCAGAACACCAGGGCTTCAAGTTTGCAGCATGCTGACAGGATCCTACAGCCGTCTCCATGTTGGCAGACCCAAACTTGGACAGGGCAAGTGAAGGAGACATGGTTCTGGATAGATATGAGGGTACGCGGCACTCAAAGACCACCGAGATGGGAATACAATTCTCTTGCACATTTAGGAGGAAACGGGGGCCTGGAGTGTGGAGAAGCCCGTTTTGTTTTGTTTTGTTTTGTTTTGTTTGTTTTGTTTTGTCTTGGTTTTGCAAGGTAGGGTCTCTCTCTAGCTCAGGCTGACCTGGAATTCACTATGTAGTCTCAGGGTGGCCTCGAACTCTCAACGATCCTCCTACCTCTGCCTCCCGAGTGCTGGGATTAAAGGCGTGCATCACCACGCCCGGCTAGAAGCCCATTTTTAAAGTTTTTCATGGTAGGGTCTCACTCTAGCTCAGACAGACCTGGATCTCACTCTATTCCCAGTCTCAGGCTGTCCTTGAAGTCACAGAGACCCTCCTACCCCTGCCTCTCCCAAGTGCTGGAATTAAAGGCGCGTGCCACCTTGTCCAAAAGTCCCCCTTCTTTTACCATTTTGTCTATCGTCCTGTCCCTAATGCCATTTTCAGAATTTGGTCTTAACCTTTAACCCTCACACGGCTCAGCGCTTGGAAGCCAGGGGCCAGCTTGCCTCCCTCTCTTACCGCTTTCCATTTCTAGAGGAGCCCAAACCTCTCCAGCCCACACATGACACCCTCTCTCCCTCCCTCACCTGTCTTGTCCAGAATTAGGTCCAGGTACTGTCACTCCAGTCAATATTTGCCTCTGGACATGAAGCAGATGCCCCCAAGGAAGCCAATATCCGGCCAGGTCAGAAGAGCTGCTGGGGGCCCCCGGGAAGGAATTCTCCCTTGGAGGATTTTCCGTCTTCCTGGATTGGCCATGAGCGGGCCTGGGGTTTTGGAACCAGTTTAAACATTATCAAAAAGGAAATTAAACATAAAAATTCTAATTAAATCTCTTTCCTATTGTTTACTATATTGTGAGTTGGATGACTCTTCAAAGCTGCCCAGCAACCCGTAGGACTGGGGCCGAGGCCCTGGAGGTATCATGGCCTCCCCTCCAGAGGGGTGCTGTGGCTCTGAGACTGAATGGTTAGTGTCATCCTACATTATAGAACCAAGAGCTTGGTCCTGAAAAGAGGGTGATGGTGGAAGTTTGATACCGTCTCTTCTCTGCTGCCTCCCCTTCTTTCCAGGAGTGGCCCCACGAAAGTCCCTTCTGATGGCTAGTCCGTATCATTAATGAATGATACGTGAGAATTAAAGAGAAGCCCTCTTTATTTTTTTGTTTTGTTCTTTTTTTGGTTTTGCAAGGTAGGGTCTCACTCTGGTCCAGGCTGACCTGGAATTAACTATGTAGTCTCAGGGTGGCCTCGAACTCTCAGCGATCCTCCTACTTCTGCCTCCCGAGTGCTGGGATTAAAGGCATGCGCCACCACGCCCGGCGAGAAGCCCTCTTTAGAAGTCCTGTGTGGTGGCCAGAGCAGAGGTGTCCACTCATTCAATTCCTTCAGTTCTTGTTCTGTTTGTTTGGGACTTTTGTTTTCCAGGTAGGGTCTCACTCTAGCCCAGGCCTCAAACTCACAACAACCCTCCTAACAAGGTCTCCTGAGTGCTGGAATTAAAGGCATGCACGTCCACACCCAGTGTTTTGTTTTGTTTTTTTCCCCTTCAAGGGCAGAGAGAGGGAATGGGCTGGCCAGGGCCTCCTACCACTGCAGAGGGACTCCAGATGCACATGCCACTTTGTGCAACTGGCTTTTTGCCATCTCCCAGCCCCCCTTTCTTTTATTCATTTGCAAGCAGAGAGAGAGAGAATGGATGGATCAGGGCCTCCAGCTACTGCACACAATTGCATGCATACACCACTGTGCATCTGGCTTTATGTGGGTCCCAGGGAATTAAACTTGGGCCTTGGGCTTTGCAGGCAAGTGGCTCAAGCACTGAGCATCTCCCAGCCCCTGCCCGCCCCCTTTTTTTTTACTTCCTGGAATTCACAGTCTCCGGGTGGCTTCAAACTCACAGTGATCCGCTACCTCTGCCTCCCAAGTGCTGGTATTAAAGGCGTGCGCCACCACGCCTGGCCTTTTTTTCTAAGTGTGGCGTGTGTGGTATGATACGTGTGGTGTACGTGTTTGTGTCCTTGCAGCACCCGCATGCATGTGCCTGTGGCGGGACAGGGCACTCGAAACGTTGGACATCCCACTTAATTGCTACTCCAGAGTGTCCTTCTGATACTTGAGCTTACTGTTTTTCTGCCAGCTCCAAGACACTCAGTTCCTTGCTCTCCTATAGGACTGGGGTTACACATGCACACGGCCACTCCTGGTCATCTGACTTGAAAGGTTTCTCAGGCCCAGGCCCTCATGGTTGCACAGGAATTGCTCTTCTGAGCTGAGCCATCCATGTCTCCAGTCCACCATCCACCTTTTATTTATTTATTTTTATTTATTTTTTTTGGTTTTTCGAGGTAGGGTCTCACTCTGGTCCAGGCTGACCTGGAATTAACTATGTAGTCTCAGGGTGGCCTTGAACTCTCTGTGATCCTCCTACCTCTGCCTCCCGAGTGCTGGGATTAAAGGCGTGCGCCACCACGCCCGGCTTATTTATTTATTTATTTAATTTTATTTTTAAAAATATTTTATTATTTATTTATTTGAGAGAGAGAGAGAGGTACAGAAATAGGCAGGTAGAGAGAGAGAGAACAGGCACGCCAGGGCCTCCAGCCACTGCAAGCAAACTCCAGATGCGTGCGCCACCTTGTGCATCTGGCTTACGTGGGTCCTGGAGAATCAAGCCTCGAACCAGGGTCCTTAGGCTTCACTGGCAAGCGCTTAACTGCTAAGCCATCTCTCCAGCCCTTATTTATTTATTTTTGAGAGATTGTCTCTCATTAGCTTGGAGCTCACCAATTAGGCTATGGTCAGCCAGCTTTAGAGCCCTGCCTGCTTCCAACTCCTCACCCTAGAATTACAAGTACAAACCACCTGGGCTATGTCATCAGCTCTGTTATTTAAAAAAAAAAAAAAAAATTACAAAAGGGGCACAAATTATAAAAGGTGGTGGTGCACTCCTTTGATCCCAGCACTTGGGAGGCAGAGGTAGGAGGATCGCCGTGAATTCAAGGCCAGCTGAGTCTATATAGTGAATTCCAGGTCAGCCTGGGCCAGAGTGAGACCCTACCTCAAAAAAACAAATAAATAAAAATAAAATATTAAAAAATCTTTTTTTCGAGGTAGGGTCTCACTCTAGCCCAGGGTGACGTGGAATTTACTCTGTATTCTTAGGGTGGCTTTGAACTCATGGCGATCTTCCTACCTCTGCCTCCCAAGTGCTGGGATTAAAGGCGTGCTCCACCACGCCCGGCTCAAAAAAAATGTTTTTTGAGACAGGATCTCATGTGGCCCCAGCTGGCCTCAGTTCAATATGTCAATTTGCAGCCCTCCTGCCTCCACCTTCTGAGTATTAAGTTACGGTCACAGACCACACCCAGTTTATGCAATGGTAGGGATGGAACCCATGGCTTTGTGCATGCTAGGCAAGCATTCTACCAACATTCCCAGTGCCTACAGAACTGCTGCACAGCTGCGTGTGGCAGCACACACTTGTAATCCCAGTATTTGGGAGGGTGAGACAGAAGGGTAAGGACTTCATCCCCATCTACATAGTGAGTTCAAGGCCAGCCTGAGCAATATGAAATGCTCAAAAATGAGAGAGAGAGAGGACTTTCAAATAAAAAAGAAAGAAAGAATTTTATTTAGTTATTACAGAAAGAGAGAGGATAGGCACACCAGAGCCTCTAGCCACTGCAAACGAACTCCAGATGCATGCGCCCCCTTGTGCATCTGGCTTACTTTGGTTCTGGAGAATCAAACCTGGGTGCTTAGGTTTTGCAGGCAAGCGCCTTAACCAGTAAATCATCTATCTCTCCAGTCCCCAAAATAAAATATTTAAATAAGAGAAAGAAGCTGGGCGTGGTGGCGCACGCCTTTAATATCAGCCCTTGGGAGGCAGAGGGAGGAGGATCGCTGTGAGTTTGAGGCCACCCTGAGACTATATAGTGAATTTCAGGTCGGCCTGAGCTAGAGTGAGACCCTACGTGGAAAACCAAAATAAATAAATAATTAATTAGATTAAATAAAAAAGAGAAAGAAAAAAAAACTTGGAAAACAGACATGGTGGTACGTGGGAAGCGAAGAGAGAGAGGGTCAGGATTTCAAGGTCAGTCACCTTCAGCCAAGTAGTTTGAGGTCAGCCTAGGTTAGATGAGACCTTGTCCTTGTCTAAAAACAACATCAACAAAAAAATTTACATAGTGATATAAAGAGGAAAAAGTTGACCAAGATAAAGGTTCAATTGCAGGTGTTCTGATGTTCCAGTTAAGCTGGAGCAGAAGCAGAGAGGAAAACTAGCCTCTCTCTCTCCCTCTCTCGTTCCCATTTCTCTTACCTCCCTTCACCCACCCACATCTTTCACTTGTCATTATCTCCCTCTAAACCTTACATTAAGGAGAAAGACATTCCCCAGTCAGCACCAGGGCTTTACTAAAACCCAGTGTCTGGCAGTGCTGCAGATTCCAGCAAGACCTCACACCTGGCGTTGTCCTGCAGGGAGTCTCCGCACTTGGAAGCAGAGGGCTCCACCGCATTCCTGAGGTGGTAAAAAGCATACGATGGCCAGGGCCACGGAAAGAAAGTATTTTTGTCTTGGTATCACAGAAGCGTGAGGGACATCCTGTTTTGAGGTGAGGGTGGAGGGTAGGGAGGAAAGTTTACTGATTCCCAAAGGGAAGAGCTCCCGGGAGGCCTTATGGGAAGCAGAACTGGGGAAACAAAAATTGTCCTTGCTGAACTGCAATGAAAGGTCAAAACAGTCAATGGATAATCGAGAAGTTTATTCTTAGTTATACTTTCCCAACTCGAGAGAGAGAAGCTTTACCACACCCAGCTCCTACCTAGTCCCCAGCCTCCCCGACTCCAGAGTTGGTGTTACAGATGAGGCTTTTCCTGGGGACGCTGAGGCAAGAGAGGGCAGCTTCTTCCCTAGGGAGCATAGATCCTGCACCTGGCAGATCCCAGAAATAGGAGCATCCAACTTACACCTCATCCTCGTGTCCCTTTGTATTTGACAGTAGGGTAGAAGGGCCACTCCTGCCTACCTCCTTAAAGGCCACTTGTTCCACATAGGCCTTTCCTTGAGGCCAAAGCCTGGACCGGAGATCCCTGAAGGAGTTGGCCAAGGCCCTCCTGGGCTCACGCCGGAGGAGACAGTAGATCACAGGGTTGAGGCAACTATTGCTGTGTGCCAGGCAGGTGGTGACTGGGAAGACGTAGGTATGGATGATGTAGAAAGTACTGTCCCAGGGCACCAGGTCAAATTTCACCAGGACACCCCAAAGAGTGACCACATGGTTGGGGAACCAGCAGAGGAAGAAGGAGGCCACTAGGATACGGACCGAGCGGGCTACCACTCTGCTGTCCTGCCGCCGTGGTTGTCGCCGGCGCAGGAAGGCCAGCAGTAGCAGGTAGCTGGTGGTGATAATGGCCAAGGGTACCATGAAGGCCAGGACCACCCTCTGCAGCTGGTAGGCCCCCAGCCAATACCTGCTGGGGAAGCGCAGCAGGCAGAGGCGCACACCCCACAACTCATCCTCGGCCCCAAATATAGCTGTGGGTAAGGTCACCAGGGCAGCCGCCACCCACACTGCCAGGGTAGCCACACGGGCCCAAAAGAGTGACAGGTGACTGCCTGGTCCCACAGCCACAGACACCGCCCAGTATCGGGCAACGCTCAGCGTTGTGATGAGGAAGATGCTGGAGTAGACGTTGAGGACGGTGGTTGTCAGAACCATCTTGCAGAGGGCACTTCCAAAAGGCCAGTGGAAGTCCAGTGCTGACTCAGCTGCCCAGAAAGGGAGGGTAAGGGCCAGCCCCAGGTCTGCCAGAGCCAGGCTGAAGACGAAAGTATCAGAAGGTGGCCCAGGGGCTCTCTGAGCACAGTTACGCAGCACCCACAGCACAGCCAGGTTTCCCAGCAAACCAATGATGGCCACAAGTCCATAGGCCAGAGCGACCATGATCCTTAGGGCCAGGAATTCCACAGGCATTGCAGCACCGTCAGGACTCAGCACACTGCCTTCAGACGTGTTGGCCCAGAAGAGTGTGGGCAGAGAGGAAGAGGTATTGGGTGTGGGCATTATGGGGCATTAGAGGTTGCTGGCAAGGGCAGCAGGACCAGCAAGTGCCTACCTGCTGGACTGGCAGGGACCACTGCCGGTGCTTAGCAGGGGAGCTCTCTCAGGGATCTGGATATTATTCTGGGGCCTTTAGTTACAAGAGTGCTGGCCTACGCCCACACCTCAGAGGGAGGGGTGTAGGGTGTGGAGGGAACAGGCCACCTTCCCTGTTGGGCAAGATTAATGGTGGGTGGAGTAGGGCCAGGAAGGAATGTGTGTGTGTGTGTGTGTGTGTATGCACGTGTGCGCATCTCTCTGTGTAGGGCTGTACAGAGCACAGAGGAAAGTTGGGGGTAGGGGAGTCACCATACTGTGGAGAACAGCCCCAAACTTCTACCCCAAGGGTTAGCTGGAGACTGGATGGATGTCAGAATTTCCTCTTCTCAGAGCAACACACAAAGGTCTCCTCTACTGGACACGCTCCCTTGGAACCCAGGGAAAGAGGCCAGGGAAGAGCTAGGAAATGAGAAAGGCTGAGAAGAACCGGCAGTTGTCTGGAGTCCCACACCTGCTACTCCCTGGCTGTGTGCCTGTTAGAGGCCTTTAACTCCCCTGAGACCATTTCCTTGCTTAACATTTCAGGAGTTAACTGCGTGTGGTGGTGCATGTCTGCCTTGTAGCCCCAGCTACAAGGAAGGCTGAAGCTGAAGGATCACCTGAGCCCAAAGGTTCAAGACTGGCGTCAGCAACACCAAGGTATAATCTCAAAAAAACAAACAAGGCCGGGCGTGGTGGCGCACGCCTTTAATCCCAGCCCTTGGGAGGCAGAGGTAGGAGGATTGCCGAGAGTTCGAGGCCACCCTGAGACTACATAGTTAATTCCAGGTCAGCCTGGGCCACAGTGAGACCCTACCTCGAAAAACAAAAACAAAAACAAAAACAAAACAAACAAAAGCCGGGCATGGTGGCGCACGCCTTTAATCCCAGCACTTGAAAGGGAGAGGCAGGAGGATCGCCATGAGTTCAAAGCCACCCTGAGACCACAGAGTGAATTCCAGGTCAGCCTGGGCTAGAGTGAGACCCTACCTCGAAAAACTTAAAAAATAATAATAATAAGAAAAACCAAAAAACAAATAACAACAAAAAACAAGCCAGGTGTGGTGGCACACACCTTTGAGCAATAGGTAGGTAGATAGATGGATAAATATTTTAATTTGTTTAGAAAGCCGGGCGGGGTGGCACAGACCTTTAATCCCAGCACTTTGGAGGCAGAGGTAGGAGGGCCATGAGTTCGAGGCCACCCTGAGACTACGTAGTGAATTCCAGGTCAGTCTGGGCCAGACCCTAACCCTTACCTCAAAAAAAACCAAAAAAGAAAAAAAATTTTTTTCGAGAGAGTGAGAGACAGAGAGAGGGAGAAAACTAGTGCACCAGGGTCTCAGTTACTGAAACTAAACTCCAGACACTTGTGTCACCTAGTGGGTGGGCATGTGCAACCTTGTGCTTGCCTCACCTTTGTGTGTCTGGCTAACATGGGATCTGAAGAGTCGAACATGGGTCCTTGGGCTTCGCAAGCAAGTGCTTGAACCACTAAGCCATCTCTCCAGCCCTACATTTATATATACATTTATATACACATTTTTATATACATTTATATTTACATTTAGAGAGATAGTTTTGTTTTGTTTTGTTTTGTTTTTCGAGGTAGGGTCTTGCTCTAGCCCAGGCTGGAATTCACGATGTAATCTGTGGGTGGCCTTGAACACAGGGTGGTCCTCCTACCTCTGCCTCCCAAGTGCTGGGATTAAAGGTGATCCCCACTATGACTGGCTTGTTTTTATTTTTATTTTTTTGTTTTTTCGAGGTAGGGTCTCACTCTAGTTCAGACTGACCTGGAATTCACTCTGTAGTCTCAAAGTGGCCTTGAATTCATGGCGATCCTCCTACCTCTGGCTCCGGAGAGCTGGGATTAAAGGCTTGCGCCACCACGCCTGGCTACTTCTTTGTTATTTTGAGGCAGGGTCTTCAGGCTGTTCTGGAACTCACACTGTAGCCTAGGCTGGCCTGGAACTCATGCAGTTTTCCTACTTCAACCTCCCAAGTGCCGTGACTAAAGGCAAGCACCACAACTCTCATATTTTTTTTTTTTTTTTTGGTTTTCAAGGTAGGGTCTCACTCTGGTCCAGGCTGACCTGGAATTAACTATGTAGTCTCAGGGTGGCCTCGACTCATCCTCCCAGCCTCCCGAGTGCTGGGATTAAAGCGTGCGCCACCACGCCCGGCTTAGCCTCTCATACTTTTACAGAACAAAGTCCAGTTATTTGTAGAACTTTCGTCCATCAGGTGGTGAAATTTCCATAGAGACACTGTAGAAGAAGGGTCTTGCTGTAGCCCAGGCTGACCTGGAATCCACTATGTAGTGAGTGTCAGGGGGCCTCAAACTCACAGCAAACCTAGCTCAGCCTCCTGAGTGCTGGGATTAAAGGCGTGTGCCACCACACGAGGCAACATGCTCATTATAGTGCATCGGGTAAGGAGGCACGTGGTATTTATTCAGAGATGCTAACTTTGATCACTGAGTTAAGGTCCTGAAAGTTTCTCAGCTATACAGGTACCATTCATTATGTTTTTGTAACTAATAGGCATCTTTTTTTTTCCTCTCCGAGGTAGGGTCTCACTCTAGCTCAGGCTGACGTGGAATTCGCTGAAGTCTCAGGATGGCCTCAAACTCATGGTGATCCTCTTACCTCTGCCTCCTGAGTGTTGAATAAAAGTGTGTGCCACCACGCCCGGCATAATAAGTATCTTTTTTTAAAAAATAACTTTTAGAGCCGGGCGTGGTGGCACACGCCTTTAATCCCAGCACTCGGGAGGCAGAGGTAGGAGGATCGTTGTGAGTTTGAGGCCACCCTGAGAATACAGAGTGAATTCCAGGTCAGCCTGAGCTAGAGTGAGACCCTCAAAACAAAAAAAAAAAAAAAAAAAAAAAAAAAAATCCAGGTACACATGGCCCAAAAATCCCACTTCTTTTTTTTTAATTCTTGAACTCACGGCAATCTTCCTACCTCTGCCTCCCAAGTGTTGGCATTAAAGGCGTGCACACCATGCCTGGATACCAAAGGCCTTTTTTTGTAAAAAAAAAAAAAAAAGAAAAGAAAGTCTGAAGAACCCAAACGCGAAGGAACCATGTCCCAGGAAGCCGCGGTTCCGCCCGGGCCGGAAGAAGCTGCGCGCCGGGGGCGTCGGGGGCGTGGGTCGGCGGAAGTGACGCGAGTCTGGCGGCGGTGTAGTTGGCGGGTGGCGGAGTCCGTGCCCGTCGCCATGTCCGCGGGGCGCGACCCATCCTGCAGCTGGCGGGTAAGAGCAGCGGGCGCGGTGACGGGCGCCGAGGCCGCGGCGGCGGGCGCGGGTGTCCGGGAAGGGCCGGGGCGGGGAGACGCCGAGGCGGGGAGAGGGGAGCCCCGAGGCCGCGGCTCCGCGGAGGACCGGGTGCGGGAGAGCGGCCTCCGGGGCCGGCGTCGGAGGAGCCCGCGCCGGGCGGCGACGGCGGAAGGGCGAGCCAAGGAGAAGGCGGGTCACTGCTCCGTGGGGCGCCCCGGGGCGCCGCGGTGGGGACGTAGGCGCGGAAGTGAGCCGGGCATTGCAGACGCGGTGGAGCCGGCCGTGGACGTGGGAGGACGGACGAGCCCCGCAGCCCGCTGTTGTTCTTTTCCTACCTGTAGGCGCCGCAGCAAATGGGACCAGCCGGCTCCAGCCCCCCTTCTCTTCCTCCCGCCAGCCGCCCCCGGGGCGGAGGTCACCGGCAGCGGGGGGAACCCCGCGGGCCCCGCCGCCGCCGCTCCCTCGGGGGCCTTAGACGCTGCTGCCGCTGTGGCTGCCAAGATCAACGCTATGCTCATGGCCAAGGGGAAGCTGAAGCCCACGCAGAACGCGGCCGAGAAGGTATTCGAAATGATTGCTGCTGCTGTTTGTTAAGTTAATTATTTATCAGCGAGAAGGAAAAAAAGGGAGTGAGAATGGGGGTGACAGGGCCTCCGAGACACTGCGAACGACTGGCGTGCACCACCACCTTGTGCATCTATCCGGCTTTGCTGTACTTAACAAGGCCTGGTCGTTAGTGCATTGCCAGGCAAACGACTTAAGCGCTGAGCCACCTCCACAGCCGCTAATTGCATTTTTAATCCTGTAATTTCATAATCAGGTGTGTTAAGCAGGGGATACAGTAATTTAAAGATCATTGAATTTTGGAACATTTAGATAGAACATCATTGTCAACGTATCTTTTAGGGCTGGGGAGATGGCTTAGTTGTTACGGCGCTTGCCTGCAAAGCCCAAGAACCCAGGTTCTATTCTCTAGGGCCCATATAAACCAGATGCACAAGGTGGCACATGCGTCTGGAGTTTGTTTCCACTGAGTGGAGGCCAACAGGCCCATTCTCTCTCTTTCTCTCTCAAATAATAAAAATGAAATGTTAATTTATTTATCTTTTAAATGAGTAGGGTTTTACTGTTTTTTTCTATTTTTTATTCATTCGTTTATTTATTTATTTTGTTTTTTCGAGGTAGGGTCTCACTGGTCCAGGCTGACCTGGAATTAACTATGTAGTCTCAGGGTGGCCTTGAACTCATGGCGATCCTCCTACCTCTGCCTCCAGAATGCTGGGATTAAAGGTGTGAACCACCACTCCCAGCCTGGGTTTTATTTTTTATTTATTTCATTTAATTAGTTTATATTTTTGAAAGTGTCTCCCTTTATAGCCAGCTATTTGTTTTTGTTTTTTGAGGTAGTGTCTCACTCTAGTTCAGGCTGACCTGGAATTTACTATGTAGTATCAGGATGGCCTGGAACTCATGCAGTTTTCCTACTTCAACCTCCCAAGTGCCGGGACTAAAGGCAAGCACCACTCCCGGCATGGGTTTTATTTTTTATTTACTTTACTACTTTTTTTTTTTTTGGTTTTTTCAAGGTAGGGTCTCACTCTGGTCCAGGCTGACCTGGAATTAACTATGTAGTCTCAGGGTGGCCTCGAACTCTCGGTGATCCTCCTTACCTCTGCCTCCCGAGTGCTGGGATTAAAGGCGTGCGCCACCACGCCCGGCTTAGCTCTCATATACTTTTACAGAACAAAGTCCAGTTATTTGTAGAACTTTCGTCCATCAGGTGGTGAAATTTCCATAGAGACACTGTAGAAGAAGGGTCTTGCTGTAGCCCAGGCTGACCTGGAATCCACTATGTAGTGAGTGTCAGGGGGCCTCAAACTCACAGCAAACCTAGCTCAGCCTCCTGAGTGCTGGGATTAAAGGCGTGTGCCACCACACGAGGCAACATGCTCATTATAGTGCATCGGGTAAGGAGGCACGTGGTATTTATTCCAGAGATGCTAACTTTGATCACTGAGTTAAGGTCCCTGAAAGTTTCTCAGCTATACAGGTACCATTCATTATGTTTTTGTAACTAATAGGCATCTTTTTTTTTTTCCTCTCCGAGGTAGGGTCTCACTCTAGCTCAGGCTGACGTGGAATTCGCTATGAAGTCTCAGGATGGCCTCAAACTCATGGTGATCCTCTTACCTCTGCCTCCTGAGTGTTGAATAAAAGTGTGTGCCACCACGCCCGGCATAATAGGTATCTTTTTTTAAAAAATAACTTTTAGACCCGGGTGTGGTGGCGCACGCCTTTAATCCCAGCACTCGGGAGGCAGAGGTAGGAGGATCGTTGTGAGTTTGAGGCCACCCTGAAATACAGAGTGAATTCCAGGTCAGCCTGAGCTAGAGTGAGACCTTTATAGTCCCAAAAAAAAAAAAAAAAAAAAAAAAAAAAAATCCAGGTACACATGGCCCAAAAATCCCACTTTTTTTTTTTAATTCTTGAACTCACGGCAATCTTCCTACCTCTGCCTCCCAAGTGTTGGCATTAAAGGCGTGCACACCATGCCTGGATACCAAAGGCCTTTTTGTAAAAAAAAAAAAAGAAAAAGAAAAGTCTATGAGAACCCAAACGCGAAGGAACCATGTCCCAGGAAGCCGCGGTTCCGCCCGGGCCGGAAGAAGCTGCGCGCCGGGGGGCGTCGGGGGCGTGGGTCGGCGGAAGTGACGCGAGTCTGGCGGCGGTGTAGTTGGCGGGTGGCGGAGTCCGTGCCCGTCGCCATGTCCGCGGGGAGCGCGACCCATCCTGCAGCTGGCGGGTAAGAGCAGCGGGCGCGGTGACGGGCGCCGAGGCCGCGGCGGCGGGCGCGGGTGTCCGGGGAAGGGCCGGGGGCGGGGAGACGCCGAGGCGGGGAGAGGGAGCCCCGAGGCCGCGGCTCCGCGGAGGACCGGGTGCGGGGAGAGCGGCCTCCGGGGCCGGCGTCGGAGGGAGCGCCGCGCCGGGCGGCGACGGCGGAAGGGCGAGCCAAGGAGAAGGCGGGTCACTGCTCCGTGGGGCGCCCCGGGGCGCCGCGGTGGGGGACGTAGGCGCGGAAGTGAGCCGGGCATTGCAGACGCGGTGGAGCCGGCCGTGGACGTGGGAGAGGACGGACGAGCCCCGCAGCCCGCTGTTGTTCTTTTCCTACCTGTAGGCGCCGCAGCAAATGGGACCAGCCGGCTCCAGCCCCCCTTCTCTTCCTCCCGCCAGCCGCCCCCGGGGCGGAGGTCACCGGCAGCGGGGGGAACCCCGCGGGCCCCGCCGCCGCCGCTCCCTCGGGGGCCTTAGACGCTGCTGCCGCTGTGGCTGCCAAGATCAACGCTATGCTCATGGCCAAGGGGAAGCTGAAGCCCACGCAGAACGCGGCCGAGAAGGTATTCGAAATGATTGCTGCTGCTGTTTGTTAAGTTAATTATTTATCAGCGAGAAGGAAAAAAGGGAGTGAGAATGGGGTGACAGGGCCTCCGAGACACTGCGAACGACTGGCGTGCACCACCACCTTGTGCATCTATCCGGCTTTGCTGTACTTAACAAGGCCTGGTCGTTAGTGCATTGCCAGGCAAACGACTTAAGCGCTGAGCCACCTCCACAGCCGCTAATTGCATTTTTAATCCTGTAATTTCATAATCAGGTGTGTTAAGCAGGGGATACAGTAATTTAAAGATCATTGAATTTTGGAACATTTAGATAGAACATCATTGTCAACGTATCTTTTAGGGCTGGGGAGATGGCTTAGCTGTTACGGCGCTTGCCTGCAAAGCCCAAGAACCCAGGTTCTATTCTCTAGGGCCCATATAAACCAGATGCACAAGGTGGCACATGCGTCTGGAGTTTGTTTCCACTGAGTGGAGGCCAACAGGCCCATTCTCTCTCTTTCTCTCTCAAATAATAAAAATGAAATGTTAATTTATCTTTTAAATGAGTAGGGTTTTACTGTTTTTTTCTATTTTTTATTCATTCGTTTATTTATTTATTTATTTTGTTTTTTCGAGGTAGGGTCTCACTGGTCCAGGTTGACCTGGAATTAACTATGTAGTCTCAGGGTGGCCTTGAACTCATGGCGATCCTCCTACCTCTGCCTCCAGAATGCTGGGATTAAAGGTGTGAACCACCACTCCCAGTCTGGGTTTTATTTTTTATTTATTTCATTTAATTAGTTTATATTTTTGAAAGTGTCTCCCTTTATAGCCAGCTATTTGTTTTTGTTTTTTGAGGTAGTGTCTCACTCTAGTTCAGGCTGACCTGGAATTTACTATGTAGTATCAGGATGGCCTCGAACTCATGGCAGTTCTCCTACCTCTGCCTCCCAAATGGTGGGATTAAAGGCATGAGCTACCACTCCCGGCATGGGTTTTATTTTTTATTTACTTTACTTACTTACATCATCATCATTATTATTATTATTATTATTATTATTATGGTTTTTCAAGGTAGGGTCTCACTCTGGCTCAGGCTGACCTGGAATTCACTATGTAGTCTCAGGGTGGCCTCGAACTCTCAGTGATCCTCCTACCTCTGCCTCCCGAGTGCTGGGATTAAAGGCGTGCGCCACCAAGCCCGGCTCGGGCTAATTATATTTTTGAAAGTGTCTCCCTGTATAGCCAGAGAGACAGAGATAGAGAATGTGCACACCAGGGCCCCTCAGATGCTGTCAACAAACTCCATACGTGTGCGCCCCCTTGTGCACATGTGCAACATTGTGTTAGTTTTGCATCTGGCTATATGTGGGACCTGGAGATTTGAACAAGCATTCTTAGGCTTTGCAGGCAGGCACCCTAACCGCTAAGCAATCTTACCAGCCCTATTTTTATTAATTTAAATTTAATTTATTTATTTGAGAATGAGAGAGAGTGGCAGGCAGACAGAGAGAGAATGGTCACGCCAGGACCTCTAGCTACTGTAAAAGAACTCCAAACATGTGCCACCTTGTTCATCTTGTTTATGTGGATTCTGGGGGGTTGAACTGAGGTCCTTTGGCACTGTAGACAATACCTTAACCGTTAAGCCAATTCTCCAGCCCTTTAAAATTTTTTTTTTGAGAGAGACAAATAGTGAAAGAATGGGTGTTCCAGGGCCTCCAGCCACTGCAAACAGATTCCAAACACATGTGCCACCTTGTGTATCTGGCTTTACGTGGGTACTGGGCAACTGAACCTGAGTCCTTGGCTTTGTAGTCAGGCGCCTTAAATGCCAAGCCATCTCTCCAGCTCTTTATTGGTATTTTTATTTTTATTTTTAATTTTATTTATTTGCAAGCAGAGAGAGATAGAAGAGAGGCAGACAGAGAGAGAATGGACACACCAGGGCCTCCAGCCACTGCAGTCCCCTTGTGCATCTGGCTTACGTGGGTCTTGGAGAATAGTCAGGCAAACCTTAAATGTCAAGCCATCTCTCCAGCCCTTATTGGTATTTTTTAAGGCAGGGTCTCACTCTAGCTTATGCTGAGCTGGAACTCACTCTGTAGTTCTAGGCTGAACTCATAGTGATCCTCCTACCTCTGCCTCCTGAATGCTAGGTTTAAGGATGTGAACCACCATGCCTGGTATTTAGTTATTTTATAGTCTCAGTATAATTGAACCGAACAATGTTGAAGAATGGATCATTTACTTTGTCATAAAGGGCAGCAATCTCCCTACATGATGATGGCAGTGGTTGGTTGTATTGCTATAGTATATTTGTTGGCAATTAAAAAAATATCCTGACATCTTGGATAAAGCAAAACATAAACTGTAAAAAAAAAGTTCTAACAATTTATAAATTCTTGTTTCCAGTTAGCATATGAGGAAGTAGACTCCTAAAGGTAAAATAACTTGCCCGAGAGCTGTAAGTGGTAGGCATAGGCATTTGAATTCAAAGTCACCTCAGGCAAATGGATATTTAGCTTTTTTTCTGCAAACTCCAGAGTTATATTTTACTATTGTTCATCTCACTGTAATTGTCACGTCAAAACATTGTTCTGGCTTAAATTAAAAGTTGTAGTTTGGGGCTGGAGAGATGGCTTACTGGTTAAGGTGCTTGCCTGTGAAACCTAAGAATCTTGGTTCGATTCCCTAGGACTTGCATAAGCCAGATGTGCAAGGCCCATACATCTGGAGTTCTCTTCTAGTGGCTGGAGGCTCTGGCATGCCCATTTACTCTCTCTCTGCCTCTGTCTCTCTCTCAAATACATAAAAAATAAAATATTTAAAAAAAAATTAAAAAGTTGTAGTTTGCTAGGTATGGTGGTACATGCCTTTAATCCCAGCCCTTGGAAGGCAGGGGTAGTAGGATCGCCATGAGTTTGAGGCCACTCTGAGACTACATACTGAAATCCAGGTCAGCCTCAGCTAGAGTGAAACCCTACCTTGAAAACCCAAAAATAAATAAATAAATAAATAAAATAAAAATAGAAGTAAAAATAAATAAAAAGTTTCATTTTAGCAACATGATAGGTAAATAGTGAATTTAGGACCTGGGTTTGAACCCAGAATCTCTAGTTCATGTTTATATGAACTTTAGGTTTTCATTATTATATATGCCAACACTGTTTAGTGGCCTGGAACTCATGGCGATCCTCCAACCTCTGCCTCCCGAGTGCTGGGATTAAAGGCGTGTGCCACTATGCCCAGCCCTGTTTTTTTTTTTTTTTTTTTTTTTTTAAAAGGGGTGGAACAGGGCTAGAGAAATGGCTTAGCGGTTAAGGCACTTGCCTGCAAAGCCAAAGGACCTAGGTTCAATTCCCCAGGACCCAAGTAAGCCAGATGCACAAGGTGGTGCATGCATCTAGAGTTTGCTTGCAGTGGCTGGAGGCCCTGTTGTACCTATTATTTATCTCTCTTCTCTCTCTGTTGCTAACAAATAAAAATAAACAAAAAAGTTTATTATAGAAAGGGGGTGCTGGAGAGATGGCTTAGTGGTTAAGGCACTTGCCTGTGAAGCCTAGGGACCAGGTTTGATTTCCCCAGTATCCATATAAACCAGATGCACATGGTGGCACATGTGTTTGGAATTCATTTGCAGTGGCCGGAGGCCCTGCATGTCCTTTCTCTCTCTCTCCATATATATATAATTTTTTTAAAATTATTATTATTATTTTTTGTTTTTTCGAGGTAAGGTCTCACTCTAGCTCAGGCTGACCTGGAATTCACTATGTATTCTCAGGGTGGCCTCAAACTCATGGCAATCCTCCTACCTCTGCCTCCCAAGTGCTGGGATTAAAAGTGTGTGCCACCATGCCCAGCAAAATAAAATATTTTAAAAAATTAATTTAAAAAATGCCACGAGGACTGGGAGTGATGGCATATACAGAAGCAGAAGACCCAAAACATTAGGCCATCCTAGGATACATGACAAGACCTTGTCTCAGAAACAAAAAGCAGGGCTGGAAAGATGGCTTAGTAGTTAAGGCACTCACCTGCAAAGCCTAAGAAGTTATGTTCAAATATCCAGGTCCCACATAGCCAGATGCACAGTGATGCAAGCATGCAGTGTTGCACATGCACACAAGGGAGTGCACACATCTGTAGTTTGTTTGCAGCAGGCTGAAGGTCCTGGCATGCCCATTTCCTCTCTCTCCTTCTTTCTCTTGGCAAAATAAAATCGATTTAAAACAAAAACAGGGGCTGGAAAGATGTCTTAGCATTTAAGGCGCTTGGCTATGGAGCCTAATGACCTCAGTTCAGTTGCCCAGTACCCACATAAAGCCAGATGCACCAAGTGGCCCCTGCATCTGGAGTCTGTATGTAGCCATGGAGGTCCTGGAGCTCCCATTCTCTGTCTCCTATCTCTCTTCTTGCAAATAAACACATAAAAATAGTTTAAAAAAAAGAAAAGCAAACAAAAGGCCGAGCGTGGTGATGCACATCTTTTTTTGTTGTTGTTTTTTTCAAGGTAGGGTCTCACACTGGTCCAGGCTGACCTGGAATTAACTATGTAGTCTCAGGGTGGCCTCAAACTCTCGGCGATCCTCCTACCTCTGCCTCCTGAGTGCTGGGATTAAAGGCGTGTGCCACCACACCCGGCTAAGTGATGCACATCTTTAACCCCATCACTTGGGAGGCTAAAGAGACCCTTCCTCGAAAAAGCAAACAAAAAACTTGATATATTCAAAATTTTACAAAGAATTCTGGAAATTGACTCTGATTAGTGTCGCTTGAGAGATATTGTTTCCCTTTTATATCCTTTGTGATGAATGACTAAATAAAAATGTTTATCTGGAAAAACCAAAAAAAAAAAAAATGTTTATCTGGTTTGGTAAAGGATAAGAGGGGGGAAATTGGTAGGATTTCAGGTACTTCTAAACTAGACACTAAAATATTTTATTGAGGGCTGGAGAGATGGCTTAGCAGTTAAGGCTTTTGCCTGCAAAGTGAAAGGATCCTGGTTCAGTTCTCCAGGACCCACATAAGCCAGATGCACAAGGGGCACATGCATCTGGAGTTCGTATGCAGTGGCTGGAGGCACTGGCATGCCCATTCTCTCTCTCTGCCTCTTTCTCAAATAAATAAATAAATAAATAAATAAAATATTTTATTGAGTCTGGGAAGGTGGTTCAGTGCTTTAAAAAAGGTACTTGTTTGCAAAGTCTACCAGGCCTTGGTTCAATTCCCTAGCACCCACATAAAGATGGATGTACCTTTACAAGAATGTATGATCCCAATGAGACGAAGACAGTGGAAGGTGGAAACATGAGAATCTGAAGCTCATGGGTCAGCTAGTTTGATGTTTGCAAGCAGTGCTTTTAACTGCTGAGCCATCTCCACAGCCCCAGACTGGTAGTTTATAAAGACAAGAGACCTTGTCTTGAAGGTGGACCACAGACACTTTGAAGTTGTCTTCTGACTTCCACATACACACCATGGCATGCACTCCCCCACACAAAAAAAGCTTAAAAAATATTTTGTCATTACAACTTTCAAATTTCTTTTTGTAGCTTCAAGCTCCTGGTAAAGGCCTAACTAGCAATAAAAGCAAGGATGACCTGGTGGTGGCTGAAGTAGAAATCAACGATGTGCCTCTCACGTGTAGGAACTTGCTGACTCGAGGACAGACTCAAGATGAGGTGGGAAAGGCTCTGGGGGAGGGGGCAGATGCATTTTAGAGAAACTTCTGTACATAAGTGTTCTGAGTGGGTTTGGGTCATGATTTTCACAAATAAGACTGGGATTGATTTAACTGCAGAGATTTCCACCTTACTTGGTGGAATGAATGGGGCAAATCTGTCCTCTGTCTACTACTGAAATCCACTAATTACATCATCATCTATTTTTAATCAATAAATTATATAGCTGTGGTCAATACTTGTACATTATTTGAATCGAACATTTTTTCTTTTAGATCAGTCGACTTAGTGGGGCTGCTGTGTCTACTCGAGGAAGGTTCATGACAACCGAGGAGAAGGCTAAAGTGGGGCCAGGGTGTGTATCCTGCGGTGTGGGGAAGCCTGTAACTCACATCAGCTGCATGTTTTTCCTGCTGTAATGAGTGTTGAAGAGGCTTGGTTAGGGTGTGGGACATGGATATGCATGTTTTGTAGCAGAACTTATAATTTTTATTTATTTATTTATTTTTTTGGTTTTTGAGGTAGGGTCTCACTCTGGCCCAGGCTGACCTGGAATTAACTATGTAGTCTCAGGGTGGCCTTGAACACACGGTGATCCTCCTACCTCTGCCTCCCGAGTGCTGGGATTAAAGGCGTGCGCCACCACACCTGGCTTTTTTATAATTTATTATAAATGCTTATGAGAAGTGTTGGCAGCAGTTTTTCCCTATCATTTGTTGGGCTTTTTTGTTTGTTTTGTTTTGTTTTGTTTTTTTTTTCGAGGTAGGTCTCACTCTATCTCAGGCTGACATGGAATTTACTGTGTAGTTTCAGGGTGGCCTCGAACTCATGGTAGTCCTGCCAAGTGCTGCAATTAAAGGTGTGTGCCACCACACCAAACTTTGTTGGGCTTTTATTTGTTTATTCATTCATTTATTTGAGAGAAAGGAAGAGGCATATAGAGGGAGAGAGAATGGGCACACCAGGGTCTCCAGCCCATGCAAACAAGTTCCAGACACATGTACCACTTTGTGTATCTGGCTTATGTGGGTACTGGGGAATTGAACCTGGGTCCTTAGGCTTCCGAGGCAAGCACTTTAACTGCTAAGCCATTCCTCCAGCTTCTTTGTTAGGTATTTATTTCACCAGTTTTTAAATTTTTTTTTCCTGAGGAAACAAATGACAAAAACAGACAAAAGTGGTTTGGGCTAGATTGAGATCTTCCCTTGCAAAAACAAAACAATTAAAAAAAAAACGGATAAAAGATGACAATGGTTAGCATTTAACATATATATATATATGGCTCTGTGATTGTTATAGGTATTTAGTTAATCAAGGTTTTTCTTCCATTGCTTTAGTTTTTAGCTTCTCTTTATACTGTCACTTGTAAAATAGGTTTAATTTAACCCAGTCTGGCCTCAAACTTGCTGTGTGAATGAGCATGACATGAAGCTGTCATTGAAGGAAACTTCTTGTTCTATTTATGAGAGAGAGAGAAAGGAGGCAGATAGAAAACTTTCTTTTTTTTCTTTTCTTGAGGTACGGGCTCACTCTAGCCTAGGCTGACCTGGAATTCACTATGTAGTCTCAGGATGGCCTTGAACTCACAGTGATCCTCCTACCTCTACCACCCAAGTGAAGTATTGAGGTTAAAGGCGTGCTCTGCCATGCCTGGCAGAGAGAAAGAACTTTCTGTTTTGTGTTGTTGTTGAGTTTGAGGTTTTGAGTTCCAACTTGGGTTGAGTTGACAGTGAGATCCTGTCTCAGAAAACAAAACAAGGTCTGGAGAGATGGCTTAGTGGTAAGGCGCTTGCCTGCAAAGCCAAAGGACCCAGATTTGATTCCCCAGGACCCATGTAAGTCATATGTACAAGGTGGCCCAAGTGTCTGGAGTTCATTTGCAGTGGCTGGAGGCCCTGGCACACCCATTCTCTCCCTCTCTTAATCTCAAATAAATGAACTTAAATAAAAAGTTGGGGGCTGGAAGGATGGCTGAGCTGTTAAAATGTTTGCCTGTGAAGCCAAAGGACACAGGTTCGATTCCCCAGGACCCATGTTAGCCAGATGCACAAGGGGGCATATACATCTGGAATTCATTTGCAGTGACTGGAGGCCCTGGTGCACCTATTCCTTCTCTCTCTCATATAAAATAAATTAAAAATGGGGGGGGGGTCCTGGGGAGATGGCACGGTGGGTAACTCGCTGTCTACAGAGCCTAATGAGCTAGGTTGGATTCCCCAGGACCCATTTAAAGCAAGATGCACTAAAGTGGCACATTTTTCTGGAGTTCATTTGCAGCGGCTGGAGGCCCTGGTGTGCTCATTCTCTCTATCTCTTCTTTTCTCTCTCTGCTTGAAAACAAATAAATAAAAAAATTTTTAAATGACCCAAGAAGTTATAAAATCATGTTCTTAAAAATTACCTCGCAAGGCTGGAGAGATAGCTTAGTGGTTAAGGCACTTGCCTGCAAAGCCTAAGGACTCATGTTTGATTCTCCATGTCCTACATAAGCCAGACTCACAGAGACACAAGCGTGTAAAGTCGTACATGTGCAAAGGTGGGTGCACACATCTGGAGTTTGATTGTAGTGGTTGGAGACCCTGGCACACCAATTCTCTCCCTCCACACACATAAGGAAAAAAGGCAGTCTGTTGGGCTTGCCTCAAAAAAAAAAAAAAAAGGCCGGGTGTGGTGGCGCACGCCTTTAATCCCAGCACTTGGGAGGTAGAGATAAGAGGATCGGTGTGGGTTTGAGGCCACTCTGAGCCTACATAGTGAATTCCAGGTTAGCCTGAGCTAGAGTGAGACCCTACCTTGAAAAACTAAAAAGAATGGGAGGCAGAGGCAGGAGGATTGCCATGAGTTCAAGGCCAGCCTGAGACTACATAGTGAATTCCAGGTCAGCCTGAGCTACAATGAGACCCTACCTCAAAAAACCACACCAAAGCCGGCGTGGTGGTGCATGCCTCGGGAGGCAGAGGTAGAAAATAAACACACCAAACTAAAAAAAAAACCTGTTGGCCCAGCATGGTGTTTCATACCATTAATACCAGCACTTGGGCAGCAGAGGTAGGAGGATCACCATGAGACTACATAGTGAATTCCAGGTCAGCCTGGACTAGACCAAATCCTTACCTCGAAAAAAACAGAGAAAGTACCTAGAAGCAACACCTGAAGCATTACTACACACTAGAATTGGTGACTCATTTGACTCTGCTGATTTTATTTTATTGTATTTTATTTATTTATTATTTTTGGAGAGAGGCAAAGAGAGGGAGACTGATAGCGATGGGCACACCAGCAGCCTCTCAGCTGCTGGGAACAAAATCCAGATGTGTGCGCCCCCTTGTGGTCAAGTGCGGCATTGCGCCCTTGTGTCACTTTGCATCTGGCTAAACATGGGACCTGGAGATTGGAACCAGCGTTCTTAGGCTTAGGAGGCAGGCGCCTTAACCGCTAAACCATCTCTCCAGCCCTTATTTACTTATTTTTAAAGGACTTTTAATTAATTAATTAATTTATTTATTTATTTGAAAGAGAAGCACAGAGAGGGAGAATGGGCACACCAGGACCTCTAACCACTGCAAACGACCTCCAGACGCATGCACCACCTTGTGCATCTGGTTTACGTGAGTCCTGGGGACTGTAATCAAGGTCCTTTGGCTTTGCAGGCAAGCGCCTTAAGTGCTAAGCCATCTCTCCAGCCCTGTATTTTATTTATTTGAGAGAGAAAGAGAGTGGAAGAGAGAGAGTATGGGCATGCCAGGGCCTTCTGCTGCTGTAAACTGACACATGCTCCACCTTGTGCATCTGTCTTATGTAGGTCTTGGGGAATCAAGCCTGGTCCTTTGGCTTTGCAGACAAGTGCTTTATCGGCTAAGCCATGTCACCAGCCCAGACTCTGTTGATTTTTATTTATTTATTTATTTTTTGGTTTTTCGAGGTACGGTCTTGGTCTAGTCCAGGCTGACCTGGAATTCACTCAGTAGTCTCAGGCTGGCCTAGAACTCAGCGGCGATCCTCCTACTTCTGCCTCCCAAGTGCCGGGATTAAAGGTGTGTGCTGCCATGTGCGGGCACTCTGCTGATTTTGATGATCTGAGATCAGCTTTTTGTTTCTCTTTTAGGGATCGTCCATTGTATCTTCATGTTCAGGGCCAGACACGGGAATTAGTGGACAGTAAGTAATATTTTCAGCTCACATGTCACTTCTTGCAAAGACCAAAGTACTAGACTATGTATTACTTTGGTACCTTGTCCTTGATGGCTGCTCTTAAAGAACCGTCCACCAATGTGTTACGGGGTGTTTTTTTTTGTGGGGGGGCGTGGGGGTTTCGAGGTAGGGTCTCACTCTGGTCCAGGCTGACCTGGAATTCACTATGTAGTCTCAGGGTGGCCTGGAACTCTCGGCGATTCTCCTCCCTCTGCCTCCCGAGTGCTGGGATTGGGGTTTAAGGAGATGGGTAAAGTCTAGCAAGGTGGGGTGTACCGTTAGTCTTGGCACTCAGTGGCTGAGGTAGTAGGATAGTCATGAGTTAGTGGCCAGCCTGAGGATATAGCCTCCCAAGTGTTGGGATTAAAGGTATGATCTTCATACCTGAATTTTATTTATATGTCTTGATGTGTACCTGTGTGTTCTTGTGTGAGTGCAGATGTATGTGTGCCACTGCATGTATGTGCAGGTCAGAGCCCAACTTCAGGGGTTAGCTTTTGTCTTCTACCTTGAGGCAAGTTTTCTCTCCCTTCTAACAGTATTTACTGTCTGATTTTCTCTAGGAGCTGTAAACCGAATCAAAGAAATTATTACCAATGGGGTTGTGAAGGCTGCCACAGGGACAAGTCCAACTTTTAATGGTGCAACAGTCACTGTCTATCATCAACCAGCACCAATTGCTCAGCTGTCTCCTGCTGTGAGCCAGAAACCTCCATTCCAGTCAGGGGTATGTTTTGGTGAGGTGTTGGTATGTTAGTTTTTTTTTTTTTTTTTTTTTTTTTTTTTTTTGTTTTTGGTTGACCTGGAATTCACTATGTAGTCTCAGGGTCTCAACTCTCGGCTCCTCCTCGCTGACCCCGAGTGCTGGGATTAACTACCACGCCCGGCTTTTTTTTTTGTCTCAGCTCAGGCTGACCTTGAACTCACAGTGGCCTTGAATTCCTCTTCTTACCTCTGCCTCCCTAGTGCTGGGATTAAAGGCGTGCACCACCACACCTTTTTTTTAGTTTTTTTTTTTTTTTTTTTTGGTTTTTGGGTTTTCAGGTATTTTCGCTTTATTTTCACTACAGTCTCAGGGTGGCCTTGAACTCATGGTGCCTCCTACCTCTGCCTCCCAGTGCTGGGATTAAAGGCATCAGAATTGGCATGTTTTTATTTTAGAGAGAGAGAGAGAGAGAGAGAGAGAGAATTGGCATGTCAGGGCTTCAGCTACTGTAACCAAATGTCTAGACGCTTGGGCTACCTAGTGGGCATGTGTGACCTTGCACTTTTTTTTAAATTTGATTTAATTATTATTTAATTTTTTTTTGGTTTTTTCAAGGTCATTTGTCTCAATGGTCTTGAACTCACAGTGATCTTCCTACCTCTACCCCCTGAGCGCTGGGATTAAAGGCATGTACCACCATGCCTGGTTTAATTTTATTTTTATTTACTTATTTAAGAGAAAAGACATAAAGTATAAGTATACCAGGGCCTCCAGCCACTGCAAGTGAACTCTAGACACATGTGCCACCTTGTGCTTCTGGCTTATGTATATCCTGGGGAATCAAACCTGGGTCCTGTGGCTTTGCAGGCAAGTGCTTAACCACTAAGCCATCTTTCCATCCCTCCCTCCCTCCTTCCTTGCTTGATTTATTTATTTATTTATTTATTTATTTATTTACTTTTATTTATTTATTTATTTATTTTTTGGTTTTCCGAGGTTGGGTCACTCTCTAGCTTAGGCTGACCTGGAATTTACTATGTAGTCTCAGGGTAGCCTCAAACTTATTGCAGACCTCCTACCTCTGCCTCCTGAGTGCTGGGATTAAAGATGTGTTGACCATGCCCAGTCCTTCTTTTTTTTTTTTTAGTGTTTAAAAATTTTATTTATTTATTTATTTATTTGAGAGCAGCAGACAGAGAGAATGGGCGCACTAGGGCCTCCAGCCACTGCAAACGAACTCCAGATGCATGTACCCCCATCTGGCTTACATGGGTACTGGGGAATGGAGCCTTGAACTAGAGTCCTTAGGCTTCACATGCAAGCGCTTAACCACTAAGCCATCTCTTCAGTCCGCTCCCCCCCTTTTTTTTTCAAGGTAGGGTTTCACTCTAGCCTAGCTTTTTCCACGTGTATTATTTAGCATTAATTAAAAAAGGGGTTAAGGTGGGCATGGTGGCGCACAAGTTTAATCCCAGCATTTGGGAGGCAGAGGTAGGAGGGTTGCTGTGAGTTCGAGACTACATAGTGAATTCCAGGTCAGCCTGAGCTAGAGTCAGACCCTACCCTGGAAAACCAAAATAATAATAATAATAATAATAATAATAATACATATGGAGAAAAATATTTTGAGGGGCTGGAGAGATGACTCAGTGGTTAAGGCACTTGCCTACAAAGCCTGGAGACTCAGGTTTGGTTCCCCAGTACCCACCTAAAGCCACATGCACAAAGTGGTGCATGTGTTTGAAGTTTGTTTGCAGGGACTTGAAGCCCTGGCATGATCTCTCTCTCTCTCTCCTTGAAAATAAATAAAATATTTTTATAAGAATTCTATAACTTCAACTTGAGAATTGCCTACTGTAACGGATCTTCATATTGAAAGATCTAGTAAGGTGGTGTACAATCAAAGGATGTGTGCAGTGTGAAGATAATGGGTTTGATTTTAATTTGTAAACTTGAGCAACTGGAGGATTAAGAAGGCAGAGTCTGATGAAGCAAGACTCTGCTGATACACTCCTCCTAGAAAAACAGGGTTGGAGAGAGCAGCCCTTATTAGAGAGCTCTGTGGGGCTGACTGTACTACCCTACATCCTTCAGCATGTGCCTTTGCTATCTGCCTACTTACCTATCTATCTCTCTATCATCCATCTATCTATCTATACATACATTTACACATACACATATATGTTCTGGTTTTTTTTTTTTTTTTTTTTTTTTTTTGAGGTAGGGTCTCACTCTAGCCCAGGCTGACCTGGAATTCACTATGTAGTCTCAGAGTGGCCTTGAACTCATATCCTCCCATCTTTGCCTCCCAAGGGCTGAGATTAAAGGTGTGTATCACCAAGCCCAGCTCCTTTTTTTTTGTCCATACTCATTCTTTCTTTCTGTCTGCCCCTCCCTCCATCCCTCTCTCTCTCTCTCTCTCTCTCTCTCAAATAAGTAATAATAAAATAAAAAATATTTAGGGAACTGTTTTGTTTCGTTTTCTATAAGAGTAAGATCCTGATATATATTCTATATAATCTGAGGTATTCTGTTCTTTTTCAGATGCATTATGTTCAAGATAAATTATTTGTTGGTCTAGAACATGCTGTGCCCACTTTCAATGTTAAGGAGAAGGTGGAAGGTCCTGGCTGCTCCTATTTGCAACACATTCAAATTGAAACAGGTGCCAAAGTTTTCCTACGGGGCAAAGGTTCCGGCTGCATCGAGCCAGCCTCTGGCCGAGAAGCTTTTGAACCCATGTATATCTATATCAGGTATGGATACAGACAGAAGCCAGTCATCCTTTACAGTATAGGTTATAAGCAAAAGAAAATAGGCTTAATTCATAACAACATTGATCCAACATGATAGTGTGTGTGTGATCGCAGCCCTTGGGATGTAGAACCAGTTGAATCAGGAGTTCTAGGTCACCCTTGGCCACATAGTAGTTTGAGGCCAAACTGGGCTGCTTGAGACTGTGTCAAGAAATAATCAGGTTCCAGGTGATCCTGAGCTAGAGTGAGACCCTACCTCGAAAAAGCAAAAGAAATAAAGGGCTGGAGAGATGGCTTAGTGGCTAAAGCATATGTATGCAAAACCTAAGGACCCCAGTTCAATTCTCCAGGTCCCAGGTAAGCCAGATGCTTGTGGTGGCACATATCTGGGGTTCGTTTACAGTGGCTAGAGGCCCTGGTGCGCCCATTCTCTCTCTCTCTCTCTTCCACTGTCTGTCTCAAATAAATAAAAATAAAATAATAAAATAAATAAATATTAGGGCCGGGTGTGGTGGTATATGCCTGTAATACTGGCACTCCAGAGGCAGAGGTAGGATTGTCATGAGTTCAAGGCCACCCTGAGACTACATAGTGAATTCTAGGACTGGAGCGAGACCCTACTTCAAAAACAAAACAAAACGGCTGGAGAGATGGCTTAGAGGTTAAGGCGCCTGCCTCCTAAGCCTAAGAACACTGGTTCCAATCTCCAGGTCCCACGTTTAGCCAGATGCAAAAGTGACGCAAGGGCGCAATGTTGTACTTGACCACAAGGGGGCGCACACATCTGGATTTCCTTTGCAGCAGCTGAGACACTGCTGGCACGCCCATCTCTGTCTTCCTCTCTCTCTGTCTCTCTCTGTGTCTCTCTCCAAAAAAATAATAAAAAAATTTAACAAAACAAAACAAAAAGATCATTACCCTGAGAAACCCCAATAAAACAGGTAGTGATAACACTGGTTATAAAAGGCTTAGGTGATGTTTTTTGTGTTCCTATTTGTTAACTTCAGCAACAATGGATATAGGAAATTTTATAAAATTGGATGAAAAAATATAAATAGCATGAGAAGTGAAAAGTGGCCAGGGGTGGTGGCCCATGCCTTGAGTCACCATACTCAGGAGGCTGAGGTAGCAAGACCCCTGTGAATGCAAGGCCCTGTCTAGAAAAAGAAGTCTGCAGGAGACCTGAAAAGTACAATTGTTCTTTATGTTTATGTTGTTTAAATTTGTGGCTTATTTTTATTTATAGTCATCCCAAACCAGAAGGCCTAGCAGCTGCCAAGAAACTCTGTGAGAATCTCTTGCAGACAGTAAGTTGAATTGTGTTTGTGTCTTATGTATGTAATAGAACATGTATACATAGCACATATGCATGTGGTATGTTGATATTCATGTGTATTTTTATTTTTGTATGTATGTGAGTGTGGCATGTATGTGGGGGTCAGACGACAACATTCAGATATCAGTGTTCACCGTCGGTCTGCTGGGACTATGGGAGCATGGCACAGCTTCTGGCTTTATGTGGGGATTAACTAGAGAGAATGGGTGCACCAAGATTTCCAGCCACTGCAAATGAACTCCAGATGTATGTGCAACTGTGTGCATCTGGCTTAGGTGGGTTCTGGGGAGTCGAACCTGTGTCCTAGGCTTCACAGGCAAGTGCATTAACTGCTAAGCCATCTCTGTAGCCCTGGAGTCTGTTTCTTTTCTTTTTCTGTTTTTTTGAGGTAGGGTCTCACTGTAGCCCAGACTGACCTTGAATTCACTATGTAGTCTCAGGCTGGCTTTGAACTCACAGCGATCTTCCTACCTCTGCCTCCCGAGTGCTAGGATTAAAGGCGTGCACCACCACGTCTGTCTTGGTTACACACACTTTTAATCCAAGAACTCAGGAGGCAGAGGTGAAAGGATCCCTGTGAGTTCTAGGTCAGCCTAGACTAGAGTGGGATTTTACCTTGAGAATAGAAAAAAAATTTCTTTCTATCTGCCTCTTTCTCTTTCTCCCCCCCCCAATAAATAAATATATTTAAAAACAAAAAGGTATTAGGGGATGTGGAAATGGCTTAGTGGTTAAGGTGTTTGCAAAGCCTAAGGGCTCCAGTTTGATTCCCTAGGACTCACCAGATGCACAAGGGGCATCTGCCTCTCTCTCTGTCTCTTTTTTTTTTTTTTTTTTTTTTTGTTTTTCGAGGTAGGGTCTCACTTTAGCTCAGGCTGACCTGGAATTCACTATGTAGTCTCAGGGTGGCCTCGAACTCACAGCAATCCTCCTACCTCTGCCTCCTGAGTGCTGGGATTAAAGGCGTGCACCACCACGCCCGGCCTGTCTCTTAAATAAATAAATATATTTAAAAAAACTAACAAGGGCTGGAGAGATGGCTTAGCGGTTAAGGTGCCTGCCTGCCAAGCCTAAGAACACCATTTGGATCTCCAGGTCCTACCTTTAGCCAGAGGCAAAAACAATGCCGTACTTGCCTACAAGGGGGAGCTTGCTTCTGGAGTTCATTCACAGAGGCTGAGAAGCTGCTGGTGCACCCATTCTCTCTCTGTCTCTCTCAAATAAAAAATTTAAAGCCGGGCATGGTGGTGCATGCCTTTAATCCCAGCACTTGGGAGGCAGAGGTAGGAAGATCACTGTGAGTTCAAGGTCACCCTGAGAAGACAGTGAATTCAGGTCAGTCTGGGCTTGAGTGAGACACTACCTTGAAAAACAAAAAATAAAAATAAAAAATTTAAAAACAAAACCCAAGCTGAGCATGGTGGCATATGCCTTTACTCCCAGTTCTTGAAAAACCAACCCCCACCCAAAAAAAAAATGTATATAGGTCTGCCTTAGTTCAAATTTAGATTGGACCATCAATGATGGAACTATATTAATTTCCAGTTGCTTTGTCCTTGAATTGGAGAATCAGACTCAGACAAGCAGTCAGTAGAGGCTGTGTTTGAATTGCTTTCCTTTCTTGTCTAGGTTCATGCTGAGTACTCCCGGTTTGTGAATCAGATCAATACTGCAGTACCTTTACCAGGTGCGTATGGCTGAAGTGCTGAACAGTGTTTTCATAGTGATTTTATGTAAAGTGAGATACTTGAGGCTAGACTAATTGTGCCAGGCCGCTAATGATGTTCCCTTCAACTTAGGGAAATGTGGGAAGCCTTTCGTGCTTCAGCGTTTTCCTTCCCTAGATACTGTTTGATATTCAGATGAAATGTCTCATTCTGCTGCAGCTGATTAAACACTTTTTTTCTTCCCCCCTCAGGCTATACACAACCCTCTGCTATAAGTAGTATCCCTCCTCAGCCACCATATTATCCATCCAATGGCTATCAGTCTGGTTACCCTGTTGTTCCCCCTCCTCAGCAGCCAGTTCAACCTCCCTATGGATTACCAAGCATAGTACCACCAGCTGTTTCACTGGCACCTGGAGTCTTGCCAGCATTACCTACTGGAGTGCCACCTGTGCCAACACAATACCCAATAACACAAGTGCAGCCTCCGGCCAGCACTGGACAGGTAGGATGCCAGGATATATAACGTCCTATTGAACTTGGGAAGCACTAGGGAAAGGGTAGTATTTCAGAAATAAATCATTTTTAAATTTATTTATTTGTTTATTTGAGTTAGAGAAAGAGGCAGAGAGGAGAGAGAAAGAGAGAGAATGAGCATGCCAGGGCCTCCAGCCACTGTAAACGAACTCCAGATGCATGTGCCTCCTTTGTACATCTGGCTTATGTGGGTCCTGGAGAGTTGAACTGGGATCCTTTGGCTTTGCAGGCAAAAGCCTTAACTGCTAAGCCATCTCCAGCCCAGAAGTAAATTTTTTTTGTTGGTATTGTTTTGTTTTTCGAGGTAGGGTTTCACTCTAGCCCAGGCTGACCTGGAATTCAATCTGTAGTCTCAGGGTGACCTCGAACTCAGGACGATCCTCCTACCTCTGCCTCCTGAGTTTTTTGTTTTGTTTTGTTTTGGTTTGGTTTTCCAAGGTAGGGTCTGTCTGTAGCTCATACTGACCTGGAATTCACTATAGTCTCAGGGTGGCCTCAAACTCTCAGTGATCCTCCTACCTCTACCTCCCAAGTGCTGGGATTAAAGGCGTGCGCTACCATGCTCGGCAGAAGTAAATCATTTTTGAGGTAGAGTATCACTCTAGCCCAGGCTGACCTGGTAGTCATTATGTAGTCTCAGGGTGGCCTTGAACTCACAACGATCTTCCTACTTCAACCTCCCAAGTGTTGGAATTAAAGATGTGTGCCACAATGGCCAGCTCTTTTTCAGTTTTCTTTCTTTAAAAAAAAATTTTTTTTTCAAGGTAGAAGTCACTCTAGTATAGGCTAAGCTGAAATTCACTATGTAGTCTCAGGGTGGCTTTGAACTCATGGTGATCCTCCTGCCTCTGCCTCCCAAGTGCTAGTATTAAAGGTGTGTGCCAGCACTTCTGGCTTAAGATATATATATATTTTTTACTTATTATTTTTATTTATTTTTTAATTATTTTATTTATTTTTGGAGAGAGACACAGAAGGAGACTGAGAATGGGTGTGCCAGCAGTCTCAGCTGCTTGGAACGAAATCCAGATGTGTGCGCCCCCTTGTGGTCAAGTGCGGCATTGCACCCTTGCATCACTTTGCATTTGGCTAAACATGGGACCTGGAGATTGGAACCGGGTTCTTAGGCTTAGCAGGCAGGTGCTTTAACCTCTAAGCCATCTCTCCAGCCCAAGATGTTTATTTATTTGAGAGAGAGGAGCAGAGAGAGAATGGGCATGCCAGTGCTTCTAGCTGTTGCAAACAAACTCCAGACTCATGTTCCACCTTGTGCATCTGGGGAGTGGAACCTGGCTCCTTTGGCTTTGCAGGCAAGCGCCTTAACTGCTAACCCATCTTTGCAGCTGGGCTTCCCATTTTTCCTTTTTATTTTATTTTATTTTTAATTTTGAGGGAGGGTCTTATTGTAACCCTAGCTACCTGGAACACACTCTAGTCCAGGCTGGTCTTTTTTTTTTTTTTTTTTTTTTTTTAATGTTTTATTTTATTTTTATTTATTTGAGAGAGCAAGAGAGAAGAGGCAGAGAGAGGGAGAGAATGGGCAAGCCAGGGCCTCCAGCCACTGCAAACGAAGTCCAGATTCAGGCACCCCCTCATGCATATGGCTTACCTGGGTCCTGGAGAATTGAACTGGGATCCTTTGGCTTTGCAGGCAAATTCCTTAACCGCTAAGCCATCTTTCCAGTCCCCAGGCTGGTCTTAAACTCCTGTAATCCTCCTATCAGCCTCCCAAGTGCTGGGATTATCGAGGTAGGGTTTCACTCTGGTCCAGGCTGACCTGGAATTAACTATGTAGTCTCAGGGTGGCCTCAAACTCATGGCGATCCTCCTACCTTTGCCTCCCAAGTGCTGGGATTAAAGGCGTGTGCCACCATGCCCAGCTTGGTCGGTTGACTTTCTGTAAAGGGTGTTGATGGTGTTGATAATGTAGGCTCTGACGGCTATGGAGTCTCTTACAGCTATTCCACTCATGTTGCTGCACAATAGCTGTCATGGAAAATGGCAAAATGATTAAGTGTGGCTCTGTCCCCATAGAGCTTCCAAAATGAGTTGCAGGCCACAGTGAGTTTCCTTGCCTTTAGCATTATCATCTTAACAGCCCTCAAGGAGAAAGAGGCTGGCCTATAGTCCACCTCTTGGTTAGCAGGGGTTCCCCTCCCCCCACAACAGCTTTGAAATTTTATTTTTATTATTTATTTGCAAGCAGAGAGAAAGTGTGCTAGGGCCTCTTGCCACTATAAATGAACTTGAGATGCATACACCAATTTGTGTATCTGACTTTATGTGTATACTAGGGAATCAAACCTAGGTCGTTAGGCTTTGCAGGCAAGCGCCTTAACTGCTGAGATGTGTCTTCCCCCTCCCAACACCACACCCACATGCTTAGCCAAGGTCTTAGTGCCCAGGCTGGCCTTGCACTTTTGATCTTCATGTCTTCACCTTCCATGTGCATTTGTCACAATCCCCAGTTCTGAGTTGTCTGTTCTGATCTTAGAAATATTTCATATCCAAATGTTCCTAATATACATGAATTTCCAAACTTTGGAGTCACAAATGCTGGTATGTTTCTTTTACGCCTTCTTAAATTATATAGGAGAATTTTGGGTCTGGACTTGAGGCTCAGTGACATCACTTGCCTTGGTTGAATGCTCAGCACCACCAAAAAAGTGTGGGGTGGGGGAAAGAAATGAAATTTTAGGGTAGATGAGTTGTCTAGCCCATCTGGCTGTAGAAGATTAAATTAGTGCTTAGTAATGGATCTATGGTGGGTCCTTTCCTACGGGTCCTCACTGTGTGCCCACGCCAGAGTAAACTGTAGCCTTGGACCATTGCTGAGCTTTCAGCACTGTAGGAACTTGTATAGTTTATAACAAAAAGGACTTGGGAACAGATTTCTGCACATGATTCCTAATCAAAATTATTTTACTTTTAAAAATTTATTTATTTATTTGCACATGTGTGTATGCCACTACAAGGGAAGCCAGGCACATGTATCACTTTTTTTTTTTTTTTTTTTTTTTTTTTTGAGGTAGGCTCTTACTTTAGCCCAGGCTGACCTGGAATTCACTATGTATCACCTCCCCCCCCCTTTTTTTTTTTTTTTTTTTTTTTTTTTTTTTGAGGTAGGGTCTCACTCTAGCTCACGCTGACCTGGAATTAACTATGTAGTCTCAGGGTGGCCTCGAACTCACGGCGATCCTCCTACCTCTGCCTCCCAAGTGCTGGGATGAAAGGCATGAGCCACCAGGCCCGGCTTTTTTCCCCCTTTTTTTGAGGTAGGGTCTCACTCTAGCTCAGGCTGATCTGGAATTCACTATGTAGTCTCAGGGTGGCCTCCAACTCACAGCGATTCTCCATCTGCCTCCCCAGTGCTGGGATTAAAGGTGTGTGCCACCACGCCTTGCCATGTATAACTTTTTGCCTATGTCTTTTCATAGATACTGGGGAATTGAACTCAGGACATCAGGCTTTGTAAAGCAAGCAACTTTAACCACTGAGCCATCTCCCTATCCCTTACGATGACAGATATCTGATATGTTTGGTTGTTAAAATGTATTGTAATCATTCTTGACTCACTAGTTGAAGTTCTTCCTTGGTTTGTTTTGGTCCTAGAGTCCGATGAGTCCTTTTATTCCTGCTGCTCCTGTCAAAACTGCCTTGCCTACGGGCCCTCAGCCTCCGCCCCAGCCCCAGCCCCCCCTCCCAAATCAGCCCCAAGCTCAGAAGAGGCGATTCACAGAGGAACTGCCGGATGAGCGGGAATCTGGACTTCTCGGATACCAGGTTAAATAAAAATACTCTCTCTTCCTTTCTTTATCTTATCCTCCTAGTGTATTCTCCCTTTAAAGAAAGATATATTTGCTTCTCTATCAAAGGCCCTCCTAGTACAGGGTTTCTGTGTTTTGGATCCATTTAGGTTAGGTTAGGGTTTGATTCTTGAGTTTAAGATGATTCCCTGTTGGCAGTTTTGTCTTAGGGGTCAGTGTGATAAGATACAAAGCTCTGTATGTAGAGAGAAGTCTCCATGACTGACAATAGAAGTTCTGTAGCATTCTGTGCATTCACTTACTCTTGAAAGCCTCTGATACTCCACATTCTTTACAACTCAACAAAACAGTCAATTACAAAAATGTGGTTTATATTTTAACTTTGGCTTTCAGTTTACTATTCTTTTTCCCCGTTAAAAAAAAAAAAAAAAAAAAAAGATGATTTATTTCAGCTCTACCCTCTTCTTCCATCCCAGGAAAAACTTGGCAGAAATGAAGTGATTCAGTGCATACACATTGTCCTCATTAAAGTTACAAACTGATCAAAGGCTTGGGGGCGGGGTGGCGCGTTGTTCAGTGGTAGAGTATTCATCTTGCTTACACCAGGCTCTAGGTTTGATCCCCAATACTGAGGGAGGAAAGAATAATTTTGTTATGATTTTAGATTTTATCAGGAGAAGCACATTTATATTTTACCATTTTGAGGTATCTTTTTTTTTTTTTTTTTTTTTTTTTTTTTTTGAGGTAGGATCTCACTCTGGCCCAGGCTGACCTGGAATTAACTATGTAGTCTTGAACTCACGGCAGTCCTCCTACCTCTGCCTCCTGAGGGCTGGGATTAAAGGCGTGCGCCACCACGCCCGGCTGAGGTATTTTTTTTTTTCCCTTTGGTTTTTCAAGGTAGGGTCTTACTCTAGCTCAGGCTGACCTGGAATTCACCATGTAGTCTCAGCTGGCCTAGAACTCATGGCGATCCTCCTATCCCTACCTCCCAAGTGTTGGGATTAAAGGCGTGCGCCACCACGCCCGCCTCACTTTGAGGTATCTTTAAACAATTAAAAAAAATTTTTGTTTATGCATTTTGCAAGCATCGAGAGAGAGATAGAAGAGAGAGATTATAGGTGTACCAGGGCCTCTAGCTATTGCACATGAACTCCAGATGCATGATTCCCTTGTGCAGCTGGCTTACATGGGTCCTGGGGAATCGAACCTGGGTCCTTTGGCTTTGTAGGCAAATGCCTTAACCACTAAGCCATCTCTCCAGCCCTTAAACAATATTTTATTTTTAGAGACAGGCATGGTGGCACATGCCTTTAATCCCAGCACTTGGGAGGCAGATGTAGGAGCATCGTTGTGAGTTTGAGGGCACCCTGAGACTACATAGTGAATTTCAGGTCATCCTGAGCTAGAGTGAGACCCTACCTTGAAGAAGAAAAATGTATTTTATTTACTTATCTCTTTCATAGAGTAAGAGAGCATAGGCAAGACAGGGCCTCTTGCCACTGTTAATGAACTCCAGATGCTTGCACCACTTTGCATGTTGGCTTAACGTGGGTATTGGGGTATCAAACCCAGACCAGCAAGCTTTGCAAGCAAACATTTTTCACCACTGAACCATCTGTTCAGCTCATTTTTTTGATCTTTTTAAGTTACTCTAACCATTTATATACAAAGCAGTTTAGTTAGGAGCAATCAGCTGAAGACATCATAAATTACACCATCCCCCTGACCAAGCCCTACAGGAGAAACCAGTGCTTACTGTGACTGAAGTACTTAATCCAGATCCTGGAGGACACATAGTGCAGTTCAAAGAGATCAGGCACTTGACAGTTACATTAAGGAGCTAAAGTCAATGCAGCAGTTGTAGATTTGCTAATGCCACTGTATTTTTCTGCTCATAGCATGGACCCATTCATATGACTAATTTAGGTACAGGCTTCTCCAGTCAGAATGAGATAGAAGGTGCGGGATCGAAGCCGGCAAGTTCCTCAGGCAAAGAGCGAGAGAGGGACAGGTAAGTTATGAGAATGATGAATCGAAAACTAACATAGTGATTCTCTTTTCCGTTTTAGAAGCAGGTCAGTGTCACTTTGGATAATTAATTCAGTGCTCAATCATCTCCTTTTCTTTTAATTGATTTTTGCCATTTTTCTAAGGGTAGCCAGTAACAAAACTATATAATCATGGTGTTTTCTCAACTTTAGAATGATACAGACAGGCATGGTGGCACACCCTTGTAATCTTAGCATTCAGGAGGTATAGAAATGATCAGGAGTTCAAAGCTACCCTCAGCTACATAGCAAGTTTTGAGGCCAAGCTAGGCACATGAAGAGAAAAAAAGAAGCAGCAGTAGCCATGCGTGGTAGCACATGCCTTTTATCCCAGAAGTCAGGAGGCAGATGTAGGAGGATCACTGAGTTCAAAGCTCGTCTTTAATCCAAATATTTGGGAGGCTGAAGTGAGATCATTGTGAATTTGAGGCCAGGCTGGTCTACAGGTCAGCCTGGGCTAGAGACTCTGCCTCGAGAAAGAGGATAAAAGAATGAATGGGAATGATGACAGGATATTATGGATGTACATTCTTTTGGCTTTTCCGGGTAGGGTTTCACTATAGCTCAGCTGACCTGGAATTCACTGCAGTCTCAGGCTGGCCTCAACTCATGATGATCCTCCTACCTCTGCCTTCCAAGTGCTGGGATTAAAGGCGTGCACTACCACCTGGGGCTGGGAGTGCATTCTTGAACCAGAGTACAGTTCTGAGTCAATGCTTAAATTCTCCTTTCCTACATTGTTGCCTTAGCTTTTAGGAAAGGGAGCTGAAGAGCTGTGTGTGTGTATGTGTGTTATAGTCAGTCATTGGAGAGCATTTGAGCAGGAAGGTTAACTCATTTCTTTCTCCGTTCTGTTTTTTTGTTTTTTTGTTTTTGTTTTTTTTTTGGGTTTTTTTTTTTTTTTGGTTTTTCGAGGTAGGGTGTCACTCTGTCTCAGGCTGACCTGGAAGTAACTGTAGTCTCAGGATGGCCCCAAACTCAGGGTGATCCTCCTACCTCTGCCTCCTGAGTGCTGGGATTAAAGGCGTGCGCCACCACGCCCAGCACGTTCTGTTTTTTTTTTTTTTTGTTTTTGTTTTTGTTTTTGTTTTTTGTTTTTTTTTTTTTTTTGAGGTAGGGTCTGGCTCTGGTCCAGGCTGACCTGGAATTAACTAGTAGTCTCAGGGTGGCCTTCAACTCATGGTGATCCTCCTACCTCTGCCTCCCAAGTGCTGGGATTAAAGGCATGCATCACCATGCCTGGCTTGTTTGTTTTTTGTTTTGTTTTTGTTTTTCCAGTTGGGGTCTCATTCTAGCCCAGGCTGACCTGGAATTCACTATGTAGTCTCAGAGGGTGGCCTCGAACTTTCAGCAGTCCTCATACTTCTGCTTCTCAGTTGCTGGGATTAAAGGCTTGTACCACTACGCCTGTCTCATTCTGTTTTTGGCATGATCTATGTGTAGAGACAGACTTGATAAGGGCTTTAAGAGAATGAGAGTAGGGTGAAGTGGAAGGCACTGAGATTACTGATTTATGAACCTAAGATTATTGACAGCCTTTATTGTTATTCTACAGTCTATGAATAGCTTCAAGTTGAATTTGTCTAAAAAGAGATTTCATTCTTTTAACAGGCAGTTGATGCCTCCACCAGCCTTTCCAGTGACTGGATTAAAAACAGAGTCAAATGAAAGGAATGGGTCTGGGGCCTTAACAGGAAGCCATGGTGAGTAGGGGACAGCTGGGGGAATGGGAATGACTAAAACAGTCTTAAGCAATTAGTTTTCTAGTCTGATGGCATTCAAGCATATAATCTAGCCTCCATAATCTACTTGCTAATGAGAATACTTTTAAAAGATTTGCTTATAAGGGCAGCATGTGGTTATATAGCCTTTTATTTTCAACCCACATGTGTCTAGAAAAGTCAGCTGAGCCTTCTGTTATGAAGACCTTGGTAGGTAATCTCACAGCTCGATTGCTTATGTAGTCTGCCTGGATATAATCTATATAGACTTAATGAAAAATTTTTAAATATTTATTTAAGAGAGAGAAAGAGAGACAGATAGGGAATGGACATGCTAGGGTCTCCAGCCATTGTAAAGGAACTCCAGACGCACGCGCCACCTTGTTCATCTGGCTTACATGAGTCCTGGGGAATCAAACCTAGGTCCTTTGACTTTACAGGCAAGTGCCTTAACCACTAAGCCATTTCTCCAGCCCAACTTAATGAAATTTAATTTTTCTTTTTATTGAGAGCTAAGCAATATGGGCTAACAGCATCCCAGAACTCTAAATCCTGTAGTGGCACAGGGGTCATTTCTGTTCTTTGCCTGTAGTCATAATAAAAAAAAGCAGAAGAGCCAGGCGTGGTAGGTGCCTGTAGTCCCAGCACTTAGGAGATGGAGGCAGGAGCATCAGGAGTTCAAGGTCATTCTTAGCTACATAGCAAGTTTGAGACCAGTGTGGGCTTTGGGAGACTCTGTCTCAAAAAAGTGTGTGTGGGGTGGGTGGAAGCAAAAGATAGTTTTTTCTTTTCTTCTTTTCTTTTCTTTTAGCTCTTTAAAAGGTGGATATCAACCCCCAGAGACTGACTTGCTAACTTTTTCTTTTTTTTTTTTTCCTTTTTTTTTTTCTTTTTTCTTTCTGTTTTTTCTTACATGGTTCTGGTGGATTCACATTTGCTGATGCTGGCTGTTTTTCGTGTGATCTTCAACGTTTTGGGGTGACCGTTGACCCTGTGACTTCAAAATGGTGTCCAACTAACCACTTAAAATTAACATCTTTTTTTTTTTTTTTTTAATTAACAAATTTATGGTATTTTTTCTTTGTTTTTGTTTTGGTGGGGAATGGGGTTGGGGTTGTTTTCTCTTTATTCTAGATTATCCAGCCAAGAAGATGAAAACTACAGAGAAGGGATTTGGTTTAGTGGCTTATGCTGCAGACTCATCTGATGAAGAGGAGGAACATGGAGGTCATAAAAATGCAAGTAGCTTCCCGCAGGGCTGGAGTTTGGGCTATCAGTACCCATCTTCACAGCCACGAGCCAAACAGCAGATGCCTTTCTGGATGGCCCCATAGGAAACAATGGAACACAGTTTTGACTCTTAGCAATAATGCATGCATTTGATGTAACAAGACTCTGGGGCCTGTTCTGGGAGCCATCTTGGACCTTTGCAAAAGTTAGAGATGCAGTGTCTCGTCTTAAAGGGATTTTAGTCTTTTAAAAACATTCTTATTTCTGCAGTGGCATTATATCTGTTCAAATTTACTTAGAATCACAGATTTGTCTCAAGCTTTTTAATGGTGAAATGTGTTTGTCCAGCAAAGTGTCAGGACAAGGTTATTCTCATGTTTGTTTCACCTGGTCTAGCCTTTTCCCAACAAATAGCCTCAACTTTGACATAGAGAAAGTTTTGTTTGTATTTTAATACTGTTGGGTCAATTTTGATAATAACTTGTTATATACAAAGCCTTACTGTTTATTAGTGGGGAAATGATTTCAAGGTCATCTTTTCCTTTCAGTACTTACAGTTCTAAGAACTCCTCATCCCTGTTTCAGTTTGGATTCTTTCTGCTTTGGAAAATGCTGTTTTACTAATCTAAAATTGTATTCAGCTGGAACATGAAGAGGAAAATGAAGTAATTTTTCCATTATGTCTTTTTATTGGGGTGATTGAAAGTTGACACCTTAAAGCATATTTGTTTCAGATAGCCATTGCTGTTTTTATTGACCTCCTAAGCTCCTTGGCTTCAGCTGCATCAAAGGAAACTGACTGAAAGTTGGTCAGAACTCGTCTCAGAAATGAAGCACGGTGACCTGTCAGAACTTCTCACAGAAGTCAAGCATGGTGACCTGTTTCTCAGAGCAGGTTGTAGCTACATAGATGCAATGACACATTAGGATGGTGGACCTAATGACTGTAATGCAACCTGCCCTTTTTGGCATACAGATTTTGCCAAAAGAACTTTTTTTCGTATCAGATACCCATGTGTGAAAGTGAAGGAACTAGTCCACAGCCAGGAGTAGTTTGAGAAACTGAACTGTCGTTTTTGCACATTTGAATACTTTGCAGGCTGGCTTTGTACAAACTTAATCCCTGCTTTCCTATATATTGTAAATAATTAGACAAAAATTTCATTATAAATAAATGTATAAATATTCTGCTTGTCATTTCTCTGTTTTACTTCCACAGCTCATTCATATACTTAAATTAGATTTTTTTTGTTTTTGTTTTGTTTTTTCAAGGTAGGATCTCACTCTAGTACAGGCTGAGCTGGAATTCACTCAGTAGTCTTATGGTGGCCTTGAACTCATGGCCATCCTCCTACCTCAGCTTCCTGCTGGGATTAAAGGCCACCATGTCCAATTTTCCTCCACTTTTTACATGGATGCTGGGGGGAATTGAACCTAGGCCAGCAGGCTTGCCAAGCAAATGCTTTTGAGCCTGGGATTAATGGCATGAGTCACCAGGTCATTTATATATACATGTTTTTTAAAGTTTTTTTTTTTTTGGTATATTTATTGGAGAGAAAATGACAAAATGAGCACATCAAGGCCTCAACACTAAATAAACTCCAGATGCATGTACCACTTTGTACATCTGGCTTTATGTGGGTGCTGGGGAATGGACCCCAGCTGGCAGGCTTTGCAAGCAAGTACCTTTAATCACTGAGCCATTTCCCCAACTCCATTTTTTGCCCTTTTTTTTTTTTTTTTTTTTTTTTTTTTTTTTTCAAGGTAGGGTCTCACTATAGCTCAGGCTGACCTGGAATTCACTATGTAGTCTCAGGGTGGCCTCAAACTCATGACGATCCTCCTGCCTCTGCCTCCCAAGTGCTGGGATTAAAGGCATGCACCACCACACCTGGCTACTTTTTTTAGATTGTTATTGGAGGTATGTATGTATGTATGTATGTATGTATGTATGTATGTATGTATGTATGTATGTATAGAGAGAATGGGCGCACCAGCAGCTGTGAACGAACTCCAGATGCATGCGCCCCCTTGTGGTCAAGTGTGGCATTGCGCCCTTGCTTCACTTTTTGAGTCTGGCTAAATGTGGGACTTGGAGATTGGAACCAGCGTTCTTAGGCTTGGCAGGCAGGTGCCTTAACCGCCAAGCCATCTCTCCAGCCCTGCTGTCAGGCTTTTTAAGGAAGCACCTTTACCTGCTGAGCCATCTCTTCATTTCTGCTCTATGCTTATACTACAAACACTCAGGAAGTGGAGATAGGAGGAGGATAATGAATTCAAGGCCAGCCCAGTTTACAGGAAACCCTGTCTCAAAAAAAGTAAAGACAGGTGTAGTGTTGCACACCTTTAATCCTAGCATTCTGGATACTGAGGTTGGAGGATCACTGAGTTCAAGGCCAGCCTGAGACTACATAGTGAATTCCAGGTCAGCCTGGGCTCGAATGAGACCCTACCTTGAGAAACCAAACAAAACTTGTGAATGAAACACATTTTAACATAAATGATATTATTATTGGAAAGAACATGTGTGTGTTTTGTCTGATGGTTGAACCTAGGGCCTCAGAGTCTTACACATGGCTAGAGGAGTGATATACCACTGAGTTTTAGCCCCAACCTTGTTTTATTGATTTTGGCATATGTGTGTGGACACCAGTGGTCTATGTTAGGTGTCTTAATTGTTCTGAAATTCCATATATATAAAATTCTTTAGCCAGTTGCAAATGGTGGTGCATTCATCTGGAGTTTGTTTGCAGTGGCTGGAGATCCCAGCATGCCCATTCTCTCTGTCTCTGTTTGCAAATAAATAAAATATTTAAAAAATAAAGAAATAGGGCTGGAGAAATGGCTTAGTGGTTAAGGCGTTTGCCTGCGAAACCAAAGGATTCCGGTTCGATTCTCCAGAACCCACGTAAGCCAGATGCACGAGGGGCACATGCATCTGGAGTTCGTTTGCAGTGGCTAAAAGCCCTGATGTGCCCATTCTCTCTCTCTCTCTGCCTCTCCTATCTCTCTCTCTGCTTGCAAGTAAAAATGAATGAATGAATGAATGAATGAATGAATGAATAAAAAAAAAAAAAAAGAAATAGGCATAGTGGCCCACACCTGTAATCTGGTAATCTCAGCACTGGTTTGCTAAAGCAGGAAAATCAGAAGTTGGAAGCAGACCTAAACTACATACCTAAACAGTCTCAGAAGTAGCAGCTAGTGGAAATTGCAATTTGCATCAGAAAAGTTTGTGTCAAGTTCATTATATCACCTGTGGGTTTGTTTGTTTTTAGGAACTAGTCCCAGGGTGGCCTCGAGTTCAACAGTCCTACTTCAGCCTTCCAAGTGTGTGTGTGTGTATGTGCACAGCTGTCTCTTGCCAGTGAGATGAACACCAGGTGCATGTGCTACCTTTTATATGGGTGCTGGGGAATCAAACCCTGGCTGATAAGGCAAGCAAGTTCTTTTAACCACTGGGCCATCTCCCTCTGCTGTTTTCTTTTTGTTGTTACAGGATCTCATGAACATGATGTAGCTGAGGCTACATCTCCAAGAGCTGGGCTTGCAGGGCCTTGGTATAGTAAAGGCTATTTACAAGCCCCTGAATTTTATATTTTCTTTCCAGAGAAAAGCTGTGCCCAACCTGGGACTACTGAGTTCTAGGTCAGCCTGGGCTAGAGTGACACCCTCTTATTTATTTATTTTAAGGTAGGGTCTCCATGTGTTCATTGTGTAGTCTCAGGGTGGCCGCGAACTCAGTGATCCTCTGCCTCCGGAGTGCTGGGATTAAAGGGCGTGTCCCGCCACGCCCAGTTTAGAGTAAGACTCAAAACCACACACTTACTTAAAACGAAACAAAATGTGTATGTCTTTTAGTGCCTATGGCTTAAAATATGTGCAGCACTCTGATTGGGGTAGCTGAGGAGATGTGAACATCTGGTCCTGGTTTCTAGCGGTGGGGGGCGGCTGTGACCGGGGTTTCTCATGACACTGGTCGTTTTCACCGGCAGCGATCAGCCCCATCAGGACTCTAGTCTTATCCGCAGTCTGAAGAAAGTGCTTTCTCTGCTTGATGGAGCGCCCACCTAAGTCCGCGCACCTCGGCCACAGGACGTGACCACGCGGCTTCCTTTGTGCGTCCTGCAAACCCGCCTCGGCGACCTGGGGCCCGGCGCGCCCGTCCGCGTGGGCGTGGCTCCGCGGTGGGCGTGGCTCCGCGTGGGCGTGGCCGAGAGCCGCGACGTGGCTCCGCCCCGGCGCCATCTTGCTCGGCGCGGGCGGGCGGGTCACAGGTCAGAGCCGGCTCCTCCGCCCGCCGAGGCCTCTTGTCCCGGGGGATCGGCGGGGCCCGAGGGCCTGGGGCGGCCGGAGCACCCCCGCTTCCCCGGGGACGGCCGTCCTGCCGGCCCGGGGCGTCGCTGTGCGGGGAAGTGGAACTTGTCCCGGCTGGTGACTGGTGAGCCTCCGGGGAGGACGGGGCTTTCCCGGGGCTTCCGGGTCGGCGGCGAGCAGGACGGTGCCCGCATCCGAGGAGACACGCTTTCCTCCCTTCTCCAGGGTCCCTGCCCGGGCTCCCCGGGGCTGCCGCGGACGAGCATGGACGCCGGGGCCCGGCCCGGCGGCGGCGGCAGTCCTGCGGGGCTCTCCCGCGAATACAAGCTGGTGATGCTGGGCGCCGGGGGCGTGGGCAAGAGCGGTAGGTGACCCGTCCCGTTGACAGCCCTGCAGAGCGCTTAAATACGGGGAATGACACCCAAACCAGTGGATGGGCTGTTATGCAAAGTTAGTACTCAAGTGCTTTCTCTCGATGAACTTTGTGAGGATTTTCAATTTTAATTTTTTTCTTGTTTTGAAGCCATGACCATGCAGTTCATCAGCCATCGTTTCCCGGAAGACCATGACCCCACCATTGGTAAGTCAGACCCTCTCATAGGTTTCCAAATGGACCCTGTGAAAATATCTCAGTGGATTTCAAGTTGAAAAAAAAATGATAGTTAAACTATATTTTGAGTCACTAATTTTTGGCATGTAGCTCAGATTTATTTGGAAAGCGGTAAGCCGTTTTGTAGTTTTTCTACACTTGATATGCGCGTAAGTCATCTTTAGTGTCTGGGTTAGGGTGAGCATTAATAGGACAACTTTCTTTCTAATTGTTTTTTAATTTTTATTTAGTTATTTGCAAGCAGAGAGAGAGAGAGGACAGGCAGAGAGAGAATGGACACGCCAGGGCCTCTAGCCACTGCAAACAAACTCCAAATGCATGTGCCCCTTGTGCATCTGGCTTACGTGGGTCCTGGAGAACAGAACTGGGATCCTTTGGCTTCACAGGCAAACGTCTTAACCGCTAAGCCATTTTTCCACCTCTTTTTTTATAATGTTTTATGGCTCTTATACTGTATTGTCAGATTAAAGCAAAAGTTTAAAGGCCACTTATGAAGCCCCCTTCTTTTTGTCTTTTTTCCCTGTCACTTCTGAGGTTCTGACTTGAGACACCCTGTAAGTATGAGTCAGCTGGTTTGAACTTCCACAAAAGGAAGTAGAAAAACAAGTAGAGCCAGAGGACAGGACTACAGCTTAAGCACACAGGACCTCGTGTCTCAACTGGACTGCACTCACTACCCCAGCCTGCAGTCCGTTGAATAGTCCTGTTAAGGAACTGGAGACATGGCTGAGCAGTTAATGTGCTTGCCTGTAAAGCCTAAGGACCCGGGTTTGAAAATGGCCAGGCCCATTTTCTCTCTCTGAGTCCCTCTCTGCTTGCAAATAAATACACAAAGTCTTACTCAGAAAGGTGGGGCGGGGGGCTGGAGAGATGTCTCAGCAGTTAAAGTGCTTGCCTGCAAAGCCTAGCCACCCAAGTTTGATTCCCCAGAACCCACGTAAGCCAGGTGCACAAAGTGACACATACATCTGGAGTTCATTTGCAGTAGCTAGAAGCCCTGGCATGCCCACTCTCTTTGTCTGACTCTCTTCTCTCTGCTTGCAAATAAATAAATAAAAACATATTTTAAAAAATAGTCTGTTTTTTGGGCTGGAGAGATGGCTTAGCGGTTAAACGCTTGCCTATGAAGCCTAAGGACCCCGGTTCGAGGCTCAATTCCCCAGGACCCACGTAAGCCAGATGCACAAGGGGGCCACATGCATCTGGAGTTCGTTTGCAGTGGCTGGAGGCCCTGGCATGCCCATTCCCTCTCTCTCTATCTGCCTCTTTCTCTCTCAGTCTGTCTGTCACTCTCAAATAAATAAATAAAAATAAACAAAAAAATTTTTAAAAAAGATAGTCTGTTTTTTATATAACTAAAAAAAAAAAGTCTGTTTTCTCCATGTCTTTAACCCTCAGTTGTTGGTGGAGTGCTAGAAAAGTAGCTGTCTTTTTTGTTTGTTTGTTTGTTTGTTTTGGTTTTTTGAGGTAGGGTCCCACTCTGGCCCAGGCTGACCTGGAATTCACGATGTATTTTCAGGGTGGCCTCAAACTCACAGCAATCCTCCTTCCTCTGCATCCCATGTGCTGGGATTAAAGGTGTGCGCCACCACGCCCAGCTGTAGCTGTCTTTTTGCAGTAGTGAGGATTTGCAGTAGAGAGCCTGTTAGGTAAGCTCTACTACTGAGCCACCTTTCCCTTGTGGTCTGCTTGTCTTGCTTTTCTGCTTGGTTTGTTTTGAGACCAGGTTGCACATTGCAGCCTAGGTTAGCCTGGAACTCACTGTGGAGCCCAGGCTGACCTCAAACTCATGGTAATTCTCCTGCCTCAAACTCCAATATGCTAGTGTTATAGGAATGATCCAACATGCTTGGTTGGCTCCATAGCTTACTTTTTTTATTATTTGCAAGCAAAGAGAAAGTGGGAGCCAGGCATGGTGGTGCATGCCTTCAATCCCAGCACTTGAGGAGGGAGGCAGAGGTAGGAAGATTGCTGTGAGTTTGAGGACATCCTGAGACTATATAGTGAATTCCAGGTCAGCCTGGGCTAGAGTGAGACCCTATCTTGAAAAACCAAAACAAAAAAAAGAGTGGGGAGAAGAGTGTATGGGCACAACAAGACCTCTTGCTGCTGGAAACAAACTCCAGATGCATGCATCACTTTGTGCATCTGGCTTTATGTGAGGGTACTGGGGAATTGAACCCAGACCATCAGGCTTTGCAAGCAAGTGCCTTTAACTGCTGAGCAATCTCTCTAGTCCCTTGCTTTATTTATTTGAGAGAGAGAAAGAGGCAGAGAAAGAGAGAACGGGTGCACCAGGGCATGCAGCCGCTGCAAACGAACTCCAGATGCATGCGCCCCCTTGTGCATCTGTCTTATGTGGGTCCTAGAGAATCGAACTGGGATCCTTTGGCTCTGCAGGCAAATGCCTTTACCGCTAAGCCATCACTCTAGCCCATTTGTTTGTTTGTTTGTTTATTTATTCACTCATTTACGTATTTATTACAGAGGGAGAGAGAGAGAAAGAGTGAGAATGGGCGTGCCAGGGCCTCTATTCACTGCAAACAAACTCCAGTTTTATGTGCCACCATGTGTATCTGGCTTACGTGGGACCTGGATAATTGAACTGGGATCCTTAGGCTTTGCAGGCATGTGCCTTAACCGCTAAGCCATCTCTGCAGCCCCAGCCCCTGTTTTTTAAATTTTATTCATTTATTTATTTGAGAGAGAGAGAGAGAGAGAGAGAGAGAGAGGCAGATAGAGGAATTTTAACTGAGTAATGGGAGGTTTTTGGTTTTCTGAGGTAGGGTCTCACTCTAGCCCAGGCTGACCTGGAATTCACTATGTAGTCTCAGGGTGGCCTTGAACTCTTGGCAATCCTCCTACCTCTGCCTCTTGAGTGCTGGGATTAAAGGCGTGTGCTACCACGCCCAGCAGAATGGGAGTTTTATGAATAAAAGTAATTTAGGGTTAGGATCATTTACTTCACTCTAACCCATGGTCAGCCAGCAGGCCTGAGCTTTGTGCCACCTCCCACGGACCCCACTTTGAGCATCAAGTTATTTCAGCCTTGATTAAGCTGTATTTGGGCCTAGAAAGTGCCTCTCCCCAGTAACCTGGGAGGGTTATGGCTTGTGCTGGCAGGGTCAATGCCAGTCAATGTCTGCCACCACCGCCTTCCTGCCTGGCTGCTGGTAGGCATTCCATGATTGCCCGGAACCCTGGCCTTGACAGTTGCCTTGCTGCTAGTGCCGAGCACCTGTCACAGTTCTGGTGGGCCTGGTGTCACTCTACTCGCTGGTGGTAGACCAACATGCTCATGCACCTGTACAAAGTTTCAGAATTTCAGAATTTTCTTGCGTACCTGCCTGTTTTCTTGTCTTGCTATATGACCCTGACTAACTGGGCAGAACTCATTTCCGTCCCATTCTCAGGTGCCACTAGTAACTTTTTTCTTTCTTTTAAATTTTTATTTATTAGCTGGGCGTGGTGGTGTACGCCTTTAATCCCAGCATGGATCACCGTGAGTTCGAGGCCACCCTGTGACTACATAGTGAGTTCCAGGTTGGACTGGACTAGAGTGAAACCCTACTTAACCTCCCCCCCAAAAAAATTATTTATTTTACTTATTTGTTAGTATGTGTCTCTGTGTGCACACACGTGCAAGGGTCTGTCAGGATCTCTTGAAGCTGCAAACAAAGGCCTGTGTGGCTTTCTATGGGTGATTGGGGAATTGAACCTGAATAAGCAGGCTTTGTGAAAAAGTGTCTTTAACCACTTAGCCATCTTCCCAGCCCCCTCCCTTTTTTTGAGAGGCAAGGTCCTATTCTATCTCAGGCTGACCTGTAACTCTGTAGTCCAGGTTGGCCTCTAATTCATGGTGGTTCTGTCCTCCTACCTCTGCCTTCCCCGTGTTGGGATTATAGTTGTGGGCCACCTCCCCTGGCCAAAAAATATATTGAAAAAGTTAAGAAATCTTGCCGGGTGTGGTGGCACACGCCTTTAATCCCAGCAGTCGGAAGGCAAAGATAGGAGGATCGGCCAAGAGTTTGAGGCCACCCTGAGACTACATAGTGAATTCCAGGTCAGCCTGAGCTAGAGTGAGACCCTACCTCAAACCGCCCCCCCCAAATAAGAAATCTTGAAGCCGGGCGTGGTGGTGCACTCCTTTAATCCAGCACTTAGGAGGCAGAGGTAGGAGGATTGTCATGAGTTTGAGGCCACCCTGAGACTACATAGTGAATTCCAGATCATCCTGGGCTAGAGCAAGACCCTACCTCGAAAAACAATACAAAGCTCTGAGCTGGAGAGATGGCTGGCTTAGTGGTTAAGGTGCATGCCTGTGAAGCTTAAGGACCCAGGTTCGAGTCTACAGTAGGTAGAATAAGCTAGATGCACAAAGTGGCACATGTATCTGGAGTTTGTTTCCAGTGGCCAGAGGCCCTGATGTACCCATTCTCCCCATAAGTAAATAACATATATTTAAACTACAAAAAAAAATATTAAGAGATCTGGAGAAGTTGCTCAGTGGTTAAGGTGTGTTCCTGCAAAGCCTAACAACCCAGATTCAATTCCTGAGAGTGGCACATGCATATGGAGTTCATGTGCAGTGGCAAGAGGCACTAGTGTGCCTCTTTTGTCTCTCTCCCTCCTTGCAAGTAAATAATAATATAAGAAAATTAAGGGCTGGAGAGATGGCTTAGCGTTTAAGGCACATGCCTGTGAAGCCTAAGGACCCAGGTTCGATTCTCCAGGTTCCACATAAGCCAGATGCACATGGTGGGGCATGTGTCTCGAATTAGTTTGCAGTGGCTAGAGACCCTGGCATGCCCATTCTCTCTCTCTCTTTTCCTATATCTGTTTCTAATAAATAAACAAATAAATATAAATCATATAAAAAAGAAGATTGAGAGCATATGGGGATGTAAAAGGAGGAACAAAAATTGGTGTACTCCAAGCACTTTGAGGGGCTGAAGTAGGAGGTCAAGCTTGAGTTCAAGGCAAGCCTGGGCTACAAAGTGAGTTTCTAGGTCATTCTAGGCTACAATGACACCCTTAATCCAACAACAACAACAACAAAAGCTTGGGGCTGGAGGGATGGCTTATTGGTTAAGGTGCTTTCTTGCTTGCAGAGCCAAAGGACCCACATAAAGCCAGATGCACAAGGTGGTACTTGCATCTGGAGTTTGTTCACAGTGACTGGAGGCCCTGGTGTGCCCATTCTCTCTATCTGCTCTTTCTCTTTCGTATAAAAGATGTGGAATCAGCTTTTCCATGGGGTGAATTTTAAATGTCACTTCTTACCTTATTGTTTTGGTTTTTCGAGGTAGGGTCTTGCTGTAGTCCAGGCTGACCTGGAATTCACTATATAGTTCCAGGGTGGCCTTGAACTCACAGTGATTGTCCTACCTCTGCTTCTCAAGTGCTGGGATTAAAGCCATGTGCCACCATGCCCGGCTAAATTCACTTTTCTATCTGTGTGGGTTTATAGTAACTTTTCTTCCCTTCTGTAGAAGATGCTTACAAAATCCGAATCCGTATTGATGATGAGCCTGCCAACCTGGACATTTTGGATACAGCAGGACAGGTATTAAATCCCAGAATGCTCTGAGGAAAGACTAGTAAAGGGGGAAAGAGGCTTATGCAGATTTGGTCACTAGTTGTTTCTTGATGTTTCATGCACTCTGACTCAGGATAGCAGGTAACGGGCATGTGGCTCTGTAATCTGAAGCAGCTCCTGGGTGTCTGTCTGTGGCACTAATGCAGCATTGACCCTGGTTTTCCTCTAGGCAGAGTTCACGGCCATGCGGGATCAGTACATGAGGGCAGGAGAAGGCTTCATCATCTGCTACTCGATCACCGACCGACGTAGCTTCCATGAAGTGCGCGACTTTAAACAGCTTATTTATCGAGTTCGACGTACTGATGATACACCTGTGGTTCTTGTGGGAAACAAGTCTGACCTCAGACAGCTAAGACAGGTAACGAAAGACAATGCTGTTTAATCTTGTAGAATTAGTCTTTTTTTTTTAAATAAACATGGGATGTCTCTTCTTTCTTTATTTATTTATATTTATTTATTTATTTATTTATTTATTTTTGGTTTTGCAAGGTAGGGTCTCACTCTGGTCCAGACTGACCTGGAATTAACCATGTAGTCTCAGGGTGGCCTCGAACTCTCAGTGATCCTCCTACCTCTGCCTCCCGAGTGCTGGGATTAAAGGCGTGCACCACCACACCCGGCTTATTTTTATTTATTTATTAGCAACAGACAGAGAAAGAGGCATAGAGAGAGAGAGACAGACAGAGAATGGGCGCACTAGGGCCTCCAGCCACTGCAGATGAGCTCCAAGATGCATGCACCACCTTGTGCATCTGGCTTACGTGGGTACTGGGGAATTGAGCCTTGAACTGGGGTCCTTGGGCTTCATAGGCAAGCACTTAACCACTAAGCCATCTCTCCAGCCCCCTCCTTTGCCTTAAAAGAGAAAATGAGGGCTGGAGAGATGGCTTAGTGGTTAAGGCACCTACCTCCTAAGCCTAAGAACGCTGGTTCCAATCTCCAGGTCCCACGTTTAGCCAGATGCAAAGTGATGCAAGGGCGCAATGCCGCACTTGACCACAAGGGGGCGCACGCATCTGGATTTCGTTCGCAGCTGCTGAGAGACTGCTGGCACACCCATCTCTCTCTCTCTCTCTCTCTCTCTGTCTCTCCAAAAAAAAGAGAGAGAGAGAGAAAATGAGAGCTGGTAGTGCACACCTTTAATCCCAGCACTCGGGAGGCAGAAGTAGGAGGATCGCTGTGAGTTTGAGGTCACCCTGAGACTACAGAGTGAATTCCAGGTCAGTCTGGGCTAGAGGGAGACCCTACCTTGGGTCAAAAAAAAAAAATAGTTTATGAGTTTAGGATGATTATTTCTTAAAACTTCAGACATAAATCTGTTTATGTTGCAGTAGGAAAAGCTTAGGTCAGACTTCAGGATAAACTTCTTGATCATGAGGCTTATGAGCCCAGGAAGAGTAGACTAAGAGAAACCACATAGAGTTGAGGTGAAGTGTGAGCTTCATTTATCAGCACTTAACCCTTTGCTATTTGGTGGGCAGGTGGCAGTGGATTAGTATATAGGCTTTTTCGGAAGTAGTCAATAATTAAATCATAATTCTCAGTTATGTTCAGGGACATAAAAAAATTCATAGCCAGGCTACTTATAGTAGTAGAAAATGAGAAGAATCACTCTAAAATCTGTCCAAAGTTAGGAGAAATTGTGGCATTTCCATAATTTGATATATCATGTTTAGTTCTTAGTAAGGTTTGTATGATAATAATAGAAGTATGTATCTTTTTCCTTTTTGCTTTTTCTTGCTTTTTTTTTCTTCAAGGCAGGGTCTTGCTTTAGGCCAGGCTGACCTGGAATTCACTGTGTGGTCTCAGTTCGGCCTCAGACTCAACAGTTGTTCTCCTGCTTCAGCCTCCCTCCCGAGTGCTGGAATTAAAGACGTGTGTCACCACACCCATCTGTGCTCTTCTTTCTTAAAGTGGAAATCAAGAGAGCCGGGTACAGTGGTGCATGCCTTTAATCCCAGCACTTGGGAGGCAGAGGTAGGAGGATCACCGTGAGTTTGAGGCCACCCTGAGGATACATAGTGAATTCCAGGTCAGCCTGGACTAGAGTGAGACCCTACCTCGAAAAAAAACAAAAAGCAAACAAAAATAAGTGGAAATCAAGAAAATTAAGATTGTGTAGTTACTTGATATATGTTCAATTTTTTGTTTGTTTTTCAAGGTATGGTCTCACTCTAGCTCAGGCTGCCTTGAAAAACCAAAAAAAAAAAACAAAAAAAAACAAAAAACTGGGCATAGTGGTGCATGCCTTTAATCCCAGCACTCGGGAGGCAGAGGTAGGAGGATCACCATGAGTTCAAGGCCACCCTGAGACTAAATAGGTCACCCTGGGCTAGAGTGAGACCCTACCTCGAAAAACAAAACAAAACAAACAAAAAACAAACAAACAACAACAAAAAACCAACATTTCATCTTAAGAGAGCTGGGATGTAACTCAGGAGAGTGCTTGCTGAACATGCCCTAGGCCCTAAATTTAATCCCCAGTGTTGCACAAGCTGGGTGTGGTAGCATGTCTATAACTGAGCCCGAAGGATGTTGAGGCAGGAGGATCATAAGCTAAAGGTTGGGCTGGAGAAATGGTTAAGACGCTTGCCTCCAAAGCCTAACAGCCGGAGTTCAGTTCCCCAGTACCAGTGTAAAGCCAGAGGCACAAAGCCGCACACAGCTAAATGCCCTGGGGCAACCATTCATTCCCCCTTTCTGTAATAATTTTTTTATTTTTTTTTTTTTTAATTTATTTATTTTTTTGAGGTAGGGGGTCTCACTCTGGCCCAGGCTGACCTGGAAATCACTATGTAGTCTCAGGGTGGTCTTGAACTCATGGCGATCCTCCTACCTCTGCATCCTGAGGGCTGGGATTAAAAAAAAAAAAAAACTACAGGGCGGCGTGGTGGCGCACGCTTTAATCCCAGCACTCAGGCAGAGGTAGAGGAAGGCCGCGCCACCACGCCCGGCTGTAATAATTTTTTTTTTTTTTTTTTTAAACTACAGATCATTCTCAGCTACATAGCTTGTTCAGGGTTTGTCCCCGGATATATGAGTCCCTGTCTCAATTTTTTTTTTTTTTTAATTTTGAGACAGAAATGGAAAGAATGGGCATGCCAAGGCCTCTAGCCACTGCAGACTAACTCCATATGCATGTGCCCCCTTGTGCATCTGGTCTTTGGGAACCTGGAGAATTGAACCTGAGACCCTGACTCAAAAAGAACAAAAGTTATCCTGCAGTGAGGCTGGCAATAGAACCGTCTGCTTTGAAGTCAGCAGAAGCCTTAGAACACAGCTAGTACAGCCTCAGCACTGCCTGCACAGGCCTACCCTCTTGGCACTTCTCCAGAGTTGAGGCGCTGTCTTCCTGTTATGGAAGCCCATTTACTCTTTTTGACAGTTGTAATTGTTTTCTGCTGTGCCACTATAAATTTTCTCCTATTTACACTTTTAAAGGTCACCAGGGAAGAGGGATTGTCTCTGGCCCGAGAATTCAGCTGTCCCTTTTTTGAGACCTCTGCTGCATATCGTTACTACATTGATGACGTTTTCCACGCCCTTGTTCGTGAAATTCGTAAAAAAGAAAAGGAGGCAGTTTTGGCCTTGGAGAAAAAATCTAAACCCAAAAGCAGTGTATGGAAAAGGCTAAAATCACCGTTCCGGAAGAAGAAAGATTCTGTAACTTGAAGGGAAGCTGCCGTACTGTCCCGTGAACTGCAGTGCTTAACTGAAGCAGCCCAGTAACCGCAACACGAGCGTGGCGTTCGCTCTTCTCCCGTCATGATGGCTCTCTTAAATGTCACTGTGGACAGGAACATGCCGACTAGGAGTTATGTAAAGTCTTATGTCTCGGTGGATTCTGACTTACTAGCCCAGCAGAACACTGTCTCCTTTTCAGTTGTCACTTTAGAGTTTGATATGCCGTTGTTTTGGGTTATGTTGCTGGTATGAATTAGTGTAAATTGCTCAAGCCCAGGAGAAGATGTGTATTTGACTTAAGTGTACAAAAGGGATTTTGTGCTATGTATTCCCCACCATCCCTATCTTCAGCTTCCTGGACTGCCCCGCAGAAGGAACTCTCCGCTTTGGTTGTTTGCTCTGCACTTCCTGGAGACTGCGGGAAAAGCCGGTGGAGAAAAGGGTTCTGAAGAGGTGAGTGTGAAGTACAGCAGTGACTGCTGCGGACCCCCACAGTGGATCGTGACGTGATACGCTATGGCGGACCTGCTATAAGCTTGCCCAAGAGGATCTGGTTAGAAATACAGGGCCAATGTTCCCAGTATGAGCCTGGCTTTTCTGAGAAGTGACATCCCAGAGGCTTGGGAGAGGAAGAGTCAAGTGTGTAAAGTGAGCACAGGAAGGGTCCTCAGACGTCACCCTACTCTCCAGCGTTTTCCCTGTCACCACCTTTGAAGGTGTGCACTGTGGGAACCATCAGTTCCTAAACTCTTGTTTAAATCCTGTGTTGGGCCAGACATGGTGGTTTACCCCTTAATATCAGTACTCCCGAGGCTGAGGCATGAAGATTGCCACAAGTGATGCGGTCTCACAACAACAACAAAATCCCCTGTTGACGGCTGCTTACGAGTGCGTGCTGAACAGCTAGCCTTCTGGTCTCGTTCATGCAGTAGAGCCAGCAGGAGTCGGAGTAAAACCGCCTCCTTGACCTCCATAGTCATTAGATTCAGGTTCTAAGAGAGTCTGAACCAGACACGGTGCTGCATGCCTCTAATCCCAGTAGGGAGACTGAAGTAGGAGGATTCCAAGTTCAAGGGTTACCCAACCTGGGTCATAAATTGAGACTATCTTAAAAAAAAAAAAAAAAAAAGGAAAGGAAAGGAAAAGGAAGCAAGACTCGTGTAATTTGTTTTATAGGCCGTTCTTGAAGCTTTAATACTCATACACAAAATTGAGTTTGTAACCCAAAGATTTCCTTATTAGGGCCTTACTACATTCACTTCAGGATTGTCTGAGCTTGACAATGTTTAGCCTAAGAGAATATCACTTTGCTCTCTGTACATGGTGGAGAAACTGCAGTCTTAGGAAAAAACCAGCTTTGAAGCTGGGCATGGTGGCGCACACCTTTAAATCCCAGCACTTGGGAAGCAGAGGTAGGAGGACCCGGGACTACAGAGTGAGTTCCAGGTCAGCCTGGGCTAGAGTAAGAGCTGCCTCACGAGGAAGAAAAAAAGGAAAGAACTTTGAGTGTAGGGTATGAGTTCTCCTTTAGCATCAGGATTATCCTGATTCCAGTTTGTTGTGTGTGGGGAGTAAAGTCAGAAGAGCTGAGTCGTGGCCATATATCAAACACTAAGTGTCGCTAAAGAACTGCATGTTGTGTCTGCTGTACGCTCAGGTGACTGTGTGGCACCTCTGAGAAAGCCACAGCTCAACTTTCTCCATTGTTTAACTAGAAACAGGAGGATGGAGTTACTCTAAACTGATGGTAGACTCTCCACTAGATTTGCTAAAAAGGGGACTTTTACAGTTCTCAGTAGTAGTCTTGGACCTTCTGGAAACTTTTGCTACCAGATAAATCACAGTACTCAAGCCATCCAGAAAGAAAAGGATCACAACTTGAGTCTGTGCAGGACAAAAATCTCACAGGAGCCATAGCACTTTGGAGAAGCAGGAGACTAAAAAGACAGCGTGTCCATGAGCACGATCGCTCCCCCTAGGTAGTGTGAGGCCTGCACCGCTCAGCTCTCAGGTGCTGGCTACTAATGCTTTGGGGGTGGTCCCTGCAGCGGCAAGGAGTGGACAACTATGTGACTCAAGGAAGTCGGGACAGAAAGAAGAAAGCAGTAAGACAGAAGGAAATCAATTCCTATCATCTTAGGAGAAAAACGAGGGTGTTTTGAAGTCAACTGTGGTCATATTTGGCCCCTGGGTAAACTAGTTCTTAGTATGCACTAAGCAGTCCATTGGTGGCGCAAGATGGTCTCAGGTGTGGTCTTACGGAAGTCCCAGTGTTGGTGGTCATACGGCACTGCGAATGCATGAGCGCTAAATGGTGTCTGCCCAGCTGAAGGGCACTCAGAGTCCTCACTGCCTTGACCTTTGAAAAGAGGAAGATTCAGGGACAGTTGAAAGGCACTGGAACTATCTGTGTCAAAGCCAGGTTAGTACGTTACAAGATTCCCAGAAGCTCGTGTCTACAATTAGCTGTTTCTAATCAGCAGGGGACATATGCCTTAACTTTAATGTATTAGCAGAAACATTCTATCGTGATTGTGGGGAGGATGGGAAAGTTTTTCACTCATGTATATGAATGCAGTTTGTATGATACAATACAAGATTTTTAAACAATTTCTTCGCCTTTTACTTACCTATAAGAATAGGGCAAAAATGTTTGGAATCATTAAAAGGTGACTCAAAGAAAACAAGTAGTATTAGGAGCATTGTTCCGTGACAGGGACTCGCCTGGTGTGCACAGGGGTTGGTCCTCGAGTATTCCATCAAGTCCTATATGAGGGTGAGGGCTGCAGAGAGCGCAGTACTTAAAGGTGCTTGTTTGCAAAGCCTGAAAGGTTCAGTTCCCCAGTACCCATGTAAAAAGCCAGGTGCACAAAGTGATGCATGTGTCTGAAGGTCATTTATTTATTTGAGAGAAAAAGAGGCAGACACAGAATGGGCATGCCAGGGCCTCCAGCTGCTGTAAACTCCAGATTCATGTGTGACCTTGTGCATCTGGCTTACATGGGTCCTGGGAAATCGAACCTGGATCCTTTGGATTTACAGGCAAGCACCTTATCCACTAAGCCCTCTCTCCAGCCCATTTTTAATTTTTTAAATATATTTTAGGGCCTGAGAGATGGCTTAATGGTTAAGGCATTTGCCTGCAAAGCCAAAGGATCCTGGTTCAACTGTCCAGGACCCACATAAGCCAGATGCACAAGGGGACACACATCTGGAGTTCGTTCGCACTGGCTGGAGGCCCTGGTGTGCCCATTCTCAATCTGCCTCTTTCTCTCTCTCAAATAAGTAAACAAAAAATAAAATATATTTTATTTATATGAGAGAAAAAGAGGCAAAGAGAGAGAATGGGCACGCCGGGGCCTCCAACCACTGCAAACAAACTCCAGATGCATGCACCCCCTTGTGTATCTGGCTTATGTGGGTCCTGGAGAATCTAACCAAGAACCTCTGGCTTTACAGGTAAATGCTTTAATGGCTAAACCATCTCTCCAGCCCCATTTTTAACTTTTTTTTGTTTTGTTTTTGTTTTTCGAGGTAGGCTTTCGCTCTAGCCCAGACTGACCTGACCTGGAAAATTCAGGTGGCCTCAACTCATCACAATCTCAGGGTGGCCTCCCGAACTGGGACTACAATCCACCTACCACTGCCCGCCCTAAATATCTTTTTTAAAAGTTAAAAATGCCGGGCGTGGCGGCGCAAATATCTTTTTTCCCAGCACTCGAGAGGCAGAGGTAGGAGGATCACTGAGTTCGAGGCCACCCCTGAGACTACATAGTGAATTCCAGGTCAGCCTGGGCTAGAGCGAGATCCTACCTTGAAAAACCAAAACAGATTTGAAAGGACAAGAAAAACTAAGTTCCTATCTTGTCATGAAGGAGATTGCGGGAAAGAACAAGACTGTCAGGTCTTAATGTCTGTATGGTTGAGGTACGCTGAAATCGCTAACTACTTTTAAACATGAGTTGGCCCTGAGACAGAATTACTGAAATGTTTTAGCTTTGTCTAATTATCACATAGGGAAAATAAAGAAAACCCTAGTGAGCAGCCTTTGTTCAGCGAGAGCATTCCTTAGCACACATGGTCATGTTATGAACTCACCCAGTTTTCTGAACAAAAGCTGCTGGGTGGGGGCACAGCTCATTTCCTGCCTGCCTTTACCATGGCTACCTAGTGCTAGTTGACTGCTCTTTGCTCAGAGCCAGAAAAGAAGGATTTAGTAGCAACCCTCTAATACTCTTTCCCTAGTGTCCTTGCAAAGGAGTGTGGAGGTGGCAGAGACAGACAGATTAAGTCTCGTGTAACCGAGGCTGGCCTGGACTCTACATACCTGTTGCAGTCAGGTTCGCATTGCTGGCAGAAAACACTGGACCAAGAGCAAGCAGCTTGATGGAAAAAGGGCTTTTAGGCTGCAGACTCCAGGGGAAGCTCCACGATGGCAGAGAAAAACAATGGCATGAGCAGAGGGTGGACAGCGCCTCCTGGGCAACATCAGACAATAGGAGTGTGCCCAACACTGGCAAGAGGAAGCTGGCTATAATACCGATAAGCCCGCCCCTAACAATATACTGCCTCCAGGCGGCTTTAATTCCCAAATTGCTACCAGCTGAGGACCTAGCATTTAGGACACCCAAGTTTATGGGGGCACCTGAATCAAATCACCACAATACCCAGGACAACCCTTCAAACCCGGGGCTTTTACAATGAGCTTAGGCAAGCACTCCACCAACTGAGTTACACCCCAAACCCAAGAGTTGTTTTAAATAATTTTTTTGTTGTGTTTGAGGTAGGGTCTCGCTCTAACCCAGGCTGACCTGGAATTCACTCTGTAGTCTCAGGATGGCCTCGAACTCTCGGCAATCTCCCTACCTCTGCCTCCTGAGTGCTGGGATTAAAGGGTGCGCCACCACGCCCGGCTAAAATAAATTTCTCTTGCTCTTTTCTTCCTGTGATCTCATCTGAACACATGTGCTGGGAATCGTTAGCTCCCAGCAGCCAACACGGAGCCAGGACTCGGTAGCCGCTCTGAGACAGCTTCTACCTCTATTCTTTCCAAAGAGAAGGTGTTGACATTCAGAATCTTTGTGTGTCATGTTCTGGGTTCAAAACAGAGGGAACTTTTTTTTTTGGTTTTTCAAGGTAGGGTCTCATTCTAGTCCAGGCTGACCTGGAAGTCACTCTCTAGTCTCAGAGTGTCCTTAAACTCACAGTAATCCTCCTATCTCTGCCTCGTAAGTGCTGGGATTAAAGGCGTGTGCCACCATACCCAGCAAAAATTTTAATTTAATTTGTTTTCTCTATGAGAGAGAGAATGGACACCCTAGGGCCTCCAGCCACTACAAACAAACTCCAGGCACATGAGGCACCTTGTGTATCTGGTTTCATGTGGGTCCTGGAGAATCAAACCTGGGTCCTGGGTCCTTAACTGCTTTTTATTTGCTGGGAGGGCGGGGCTTGGTCTTTTGAGGTAGAGTTTCTTTCTAGCTGGAATTCACTCTAGTCTCAGAATGGCATTGAACTCATAGTGATACTCCTACTTCTGCCTCCCAAGTACTGGGATTAAAGGTGTGTACCACCATGCCCAGCTCCAAATATATATATTATTTGAGAGAGAGGCAGACAGAGAATGGGTGTGCCAGGGCCTCCAGCCCCTGGAAACAAACTCCAAACACATGTGCCTCCTTGTGTGTGGATCTGACTTACATTGGTCCTGGGAAATCGAACCTGGGTCCTTTAGCTTTGCAGGCAAGTGCCTTAACTGCTAAGCCATCTCTACAGCCCAGAAATTTTTTGACTTGAGATTTATTTAATGCTAGAAAAAACTGGTAGATTCTAAGCAACAGAGAGGGGAAACTGGGCGTGGTGGCACATGCCTTTAATCCCAGCACTCAGGAGGCAGAGTTTGAGGCCAGCCTGTGACTACAGGGTGAATTCCAGGTCAGCCTGGGCTAGAGTGAGACCCTCCCTCAAAAAAACAAAAAGCCGGGCATGGTAGCGCATGCCTTTAATCCTAGCACTCATGAGGCAGAGGTAGGAGGATCGCCATGAGTTTGAAGCCACCCTGAGACTACATAGTGAATTCCAGGTCAGCCTGAGTTAGAGTGAGACCCTACCTCAAAAAAAATTAAAAAATTAAAAAAATAAATAAAGAGGAGCTCTGGAACCCTGGGTAAAGAGAAAAGGGGTGTTGCAGACAGGTTCACATTACTGGCAGAAATCACCTGACCAAGAGCAGCTTTTGGGCAAAAAAGATTTATTTTGGCTTATAGGCTTGAAGGGAAGCTCCACAATGACAGGGGAAAATGATGACATGAACAGAGGGTGGACATCACCCCCTGGCCAACATCAGGTGGACAACAGGAACAGGAATGTGTGCCCAACACTGACAAGGGAAAGCTGGCTGTAACACCCATAAGCCTGCCCCAATAATACACTGCCTCCAGGAGGCGTTAATTCCCAAATCTCCATCAGCTGGGAACCTAGCATTCATAACACCTAAGTCTATGGGGGACACCTGAATCAAACCACCATAGAGGGGGTTTAAGGACAATGTAAAGGAGAGGAAAGCCGGGCGTGGTGGTGCATGCCTTTAATCTCAGCACTCAGGAGGCAGAGGTAGGAGGATCACCATGAGTTCGAGGCCACCCTGAGACTACATAGTGAATTCCAGGTCCGCCTGAGCTAGAGTGAGAACCTACCTTGAAAAAAACAAAACAAAAATAAAAAAGAAGAACCAGACTGCCGTGACGGTGCCTATTTAATGTGAATCGGTCTTTATTTTGCACTTGTGTGGTGCGTTAACAAATTCAACATACAAGATAGCATTACATATTGTAGTTAGTGTTACGGCATTATGCAACTTCACACAATTCATGTTAGGTTTTTCAGGTTTTTTTCACTTTTTTAATTTGACACATTTATTTTATTTTTGAGTTTCATTTTTACAAGAGAAGACACACGGTAAAGACAACCGCTTCTGAGAGGGGTCATGGTGTCACTGCCATGGCCATTTTAAAAGCCTTCCGTTTCCCTCTCCTGAGCAGGCTACTCCCGTCCCACAAACCAGTTCTGTCTGCTTTTATGCTGAGAGCACGATCCGTAAACATGTCCGTCTTGGCTGTGCTCCACTAAGAACTGAAAGAAGTAAATATCTCATGAAGGGACTTCTGTGACTGTGAAAAGCTCTTGTCGTTCCAGAGGAGTGGAGAGATGCACATAGAAGGGCTGGCTCTGAGACCATCAGAACTGAGTCTTCCTGACCTAGCCCTAACCTTGAGTGCCTTGTGCAAAGGCTAGGATGTGACTCTCTTGTCTTCCTAGGGGCTCTCGCAGAGGCGTGGTGTCTGCCTCCACCTCGATCTGTTAAGATCTGGAAAGAACAAGTGTGAAAGCCAAAGTCCGTGAAGAAGCTTTGGGACACCAAAGTCCAGGGCACAATGGGTCAGGCCTGAGGTAGGAGGGAGGAATCCTGTACTATCCATCTCTCTGCCTTGTTTTTTTTTTTTCTGGCAAAAGATACAGAGGCAGCTCCTGGTCCACGGATCTACGGGTTCCTCCATGGTCACCTCACCATCTACTGTTCCATAGACCAAAGGATGCAAGAGAAATAGAGCTGCGGGGTGGGAGGCGGGGGAAAGAGGAGTGGGCGAGGCTGTTTTCCCAGACTTCCACCAGGAGGAGCTACAGAGGCACACACAGCAGGGCAAAGACCCGACTCCACCTGTGGCTTTGCAGTGTTTCTGGGAAGCGAACAAAGCAGGCTGCTTAGCGACTGCTGCTGAGTTTTTAGACATTAAGGCGATGAAGAGGGACCCTTTCCATTTTCTTTTTCTTTTTCCTAATGGGGCTTCAGAATGCTCCTGCCAGGTTTCCATTATAAACTATCTCAAAATGCATTTTTAGAAGACAAAGTGTTTTTCTTCTACGTATGATACAATATTTACATCCCATGGGTTAGGACAGGGATTAGTGACGTGACCCCAACTGATAATGAGATAGGAAGTCAGGTTATGGGGGGGGGTGATAAAGGCTGACCAGGCCAAGAGCAGAGAGCTGCTCTGTGCTGTCAAGAATCTAGGCTGAAACTAAATTAAACAAAAAAGCGGGTGGGTGGAGGGAGGCAGACTGGATTCGAATCCACAAGAGCTAAGGGGGCCACAGGCAATGACACTAGCTCTCTACGGAGAGTCAGCTTTTCCACTCCCTTCTCAGAAGTAGCTGCAGAGCGACAACCTTTGTGGGAGAAGACACTCCAAGTTCAGGTAACCCTTCACCCCTGGACCAAGCTGTTTCCTATTGGATTCAATTCCTCTTCAGGCTGTTAAAACCATGCACTGCCCATCCCAGCTCACCTAGTGTTCCTGAAGTCTCTGACCGACCCTGTGAAAAGTCTCCACGCTGGAGCCAGGAGACCTGGGTTCGAATTCTAGCACGAGGCTGAAGCAAGGGCAGAAGGAAGCAGGATGGACTCCGGCTCCCCAACCCTTTGCCAGCTCACGAGATTCTCAAGTGCCCAGGACTGTACTCTTGCTTTTGAGGGAAGATCAGTCTGTTGTTACCATTTTAAAGAGCCATTATTGAAAAATTCAAGGAGAAAAAGAATCCTTTCTCAGGGCCCATTTCCTCGTGAAACAAAAACGAACTTCATTTCATCTATGTAACTGAGAAGACTCTTAACACATCTCCATGGTCAGCAAAGGCCAACGAGTCTTTCAAATCTGAGAGGATTGTCAACCCACCGTCTAAGGAACGGCTGTCGCTACCGGAGAGAGCTGCCCAGACCTCTGGATGACAGTCATGTTATGTCTTGTCTTGTCCCCCTACCTGCAATAGCATTTGGGGTCAGCAGGCTGTGTTCACTGGCATTGTCCAATAGCTGGATGGGACGTCTCCAGAGTCCCTTCTAGAGTGTTAACTGCTTTCTATACATCCGGGTTCTACCTGGCAAGTTTGCCATGTTCACTGGGGCTGTCAGTCACAGACTGCCTGTTGCCCCTTCATAGCAGGAGACTTACAGCAAAGACCCCTCCCCACCCTCAACTGCTCTTTCTCCTGCCTACCCTGCCATCCCCCCTTTTTGTGTTGGCTTACTACTAACCTCTGGACTTTGAACTCAGCCAGAGAACAGAGATGTGAAGGGGTGACAGGGATAGAAGATGGGGACAGTGAAAACATCAGGTCTCTAACAGCAAACGTTTCTTCCGCAAAGATGGGGCAGGGGAGTAATTCTCCAGAGAAGCCCAATAAAAAGGGGCCAGTTTCAGGTAATCAGCAAATACAGTTCGGCACAAAACACAATTTTCATGGATTAAAATCTGCAACTTGATATCAGCAGTTAGGTGATTTCCTCAGTTTGTATTAGACATGCAAGTATAAGGATACATTGTTATATATAGACTTGTAGGGGTCTTTCCCTCTCTTTTCCCCCCTCATTTTAAAAAAAACAAAAGAATTTCTAGTGCCTTGCAAAGGAGGAAAAAAATCATCATTGCTAAGAACTGATTTGCGGCTGTGGTCACGTGGGATGTTCTCTGAGTGGTTTGTTCTGTAAGAATTTTTTTTTTTTCCCTACAACTAAAATGAGGTTTTGACTCTGCTGCTCTGTCCTCTGTCTCCCCGCCGGGTCCCTCCCTAGCCTAGCCCAGGGTTAGAGGAGAGAAGAGCAGATCAGTACTCGCTCAGATTGTGCCACTTGGTCACGGGCTTGCGGGGACTCTCGCAGACCTCTCTCCAGTGTTCGGCGCCACCGGTTGTGACACTGTGAGCCCCCAGGATGAGCCTCCCCACCACTTCATTCTTGGTCGTGCGGTCGAAGTCGATGACAAGGAACTCGATGCTGATGTCAGGCAGCAGGTCGGCGGGGATGTCGTAGATAAAGGACTCGTTGAAGACGGGGTTCAAAGTGCACTTCTTTACGTGGGTTTTCTTCTTGGCAATACGCTTTCTGCCATAGTAGACGGTCACCTTGACATAAGGATCTGGGGCCACCAGAGGAAAGAGAAAAAGAGAGACAGGCCTATGACACGGTCCTCTGAGCTGTCACACTGGGAAGGGGGGAACTCTGTCGTTCAAGGATCGCACAGTGAGTGCACACAGGACACTGGGAGCCTGGCTGCCTAGATAAGGCGCCGAGGAAATGGAGCAGGAATAGGACGGAAGAGCTTCCTGCGTCAGGTCTGAAGAAACCTCGTGCCACCAGAAAGCATTTTCAAGACACGAAGAGAAATGCCTGCGTCTCACCTGGAGCAGGTGCTGAGCACCTGGCATGTATTTATCGTTTAGGGTACTCTCATTTGCTTACCCCAAACACCTCCCCAGCTACAGATGTCGACTGAACTTACACATCAGGGAAACGGGTAGACAGAAAGAGGAACAGATGAGAACTGGAAGAGGAAAGGGGTCCTGAAAAGTGGGGGTGCATTAGCACTATAGTCAGGAGCAGGGGGCGTTTCAGACTATTAGAAACAGGTTGGAGTAGAGCCGGGCGTGGTGGCACACTCCTTTAATCCCAGCACTCCATAGGCAGAGGTAGAAGGATCCCTGGGAGTTCAAGACCAGCCCGAGACCATATAGTGAATTCCAGGTCAGCCTGGACTAGAAAAAAAAAAAAAAAAAAATAGGTTGGAGTAAATAGCTGCTACCTGAGAGACCGGTGATATCCATCTTCGGCAAGTGTCTGGCTTTGAGTACCACCACTGTCATTCTCTGTGCCACAGGCTGGTATGACAGAGACACCTGGAGCTCCCCTCTGCTAATGCACTTCTGTAAGGAAGGAACAGCTGGTGAGAATCCTGCAGAGGATCAAGGCACAACAGAAATGTGTGCAGGGAAGAGAGCCTGCGAGGGGGCACGCGTAGGAGGTGGAGAGGACATTGAACCCCACTCACTCTGGGTGTGCCAGAAAAGCTGTGAAGACCAGCCTCGTGGTCCAGACTTCAACTCTAAAGCCATCCCAGGCGGCTCCAGGTCCCCACTGTGCTCGCTCTTGTCTTTCTCTGTCTTTCTCTCAGCCTCTCTCTTGTCTTTTTCTTTTCTTTTTTTCTTTTTGTTTATTTATATTTATTTATTTATTTGAGAGTGACAGAGAGAGAGAGAGAGAGAGAATGGGCACTCCAGGGCCTCCAGCCACTGCAAATGAACTCCAGATGCATGCACCTCCTTGTGCAACTGGCTTATGTGGGTCCTGGGGAATCGAGCCTCAAACCGGGGACTTAGGCTTCACATCTTTAACCACTAAGCCATCTCTCCAGCCCCCTTTTTCTTCTCTCTCTCTCTCTCTTTTTTTTTTTTTTTTTTTTTTTGAGGTAGGGTTTCACTCTAGCCCAGGCTGACCTGGAATTCATTATGTAGTCTCAAACTGGCCTTGAACTCACAAAGATCCTCTTACTTCTGCCTCTAGACTGATGGAATTAAATTAGGTGTGCACCACCACGCGCCCCCAAACAGTAAAACTCGTTTTGATGCCTTTGTTTGAAGTCCCCCACCCCAAGGTATGGTCTCACTCTAGCCCAGGCTGACCTGGAGTTCAATTCACTATGGAGTCTCAGGGTGGCCTCAAACTCATGGTTGGTGATCCTCCTACCTCTACCTCCTGAGTGGTGGGATTAAAGGCGTGCGCCACCATGCCTATCTAATATTTTTCCTTGAATTGATAAATGGAGATATACTAACTTTAGGACTGGTGGGATTCCTCAATGATTGCTAAAGATGCTTGCTTGATAGCCAGGTGTGGTGGCGCACCCTTTAATCCCACCACTTAGGAGGCAGAGGTAGAGGATTGCCATGAGTTCGAGGCCTCTCTGAGACTACATAGTGAATTCCAGGTCAGCCTGGGCTAGAGTGAGACCTTGCCTCGAAAAACCAAAAAAAAAAAAAAAAAGATGCTTGCTTGCAAAGCTTGATGGCCTGGGTTCAAGTCCCTAGTACCCACATAAAGCCAGCTCTACAAAGATGATAGAATGGATCTCGTGTTGGTTTGCTGTCTTAATCTCCTTCTCTTTGCTTGCAAATAAATCAATTAAACTTTTAGAGGGAGGGTTTCAAAAGGGCCTTATTCTAGCCGGGGCTGACCAGGAACTCCCTCTGTAGTTCCAGGTTGGCCTCAATCTCACGATGATCCTCCTACCTCTACCTCCAGAGTGCTGCGATTAAAGGCATGTGCCACCATGCCAGAATATTCTGCTTTATTTCCATAAGACAGAGGCTCTTACTATACCCAGAGTTCACTCTTTCTCAGTAGACTGGATGACCAGGGAACCCAGTGATCCTTTTATCTCTGTCCACCTCAGCTCTGGGGTTACAGGTATGCAAGGCCCTTCCGGCTTTTCACATGGGACTGGAACTCAGGTCCTTGTATTTGCACCATAAGCACTGTGAGCTGCTATACCATCTCCCTAATCTGGAATTCCAGTCAAAAAAGATGGTTGCGAGCCGGGCATGGTGGCACACGCCTTTAATCCCAGCAGTCGGGAGGCAGAGGTAGGAGGATCCAGTGAGTTCGAGGCCACCCTGAGACTACATAGTGAATTCCAGGTCAGCCTGGGCCAGAGTGAAACCCTGCCTCGAAAAACCAAAAATAAAAAAAAAAAGAGGCTGAGGAAAACTTTAAAAAAAAAAAAAAAGAATGCTGGGCTGGAGAGATGACTTAGCAGTGACGCCTAAGATCCAATGTTTGACTCTCTAGATTGCTCAAAGCCAGACACACAAAGGTGACACATATGCATACAAAGTGGAGATGCATCTGTAGTTCAACTGCAGTGCCTTGAGACCCTGGCATGCCCATTCTCTCCCTCTGCCTCTTTCACATAAATAAATAAATAAATAAATAAATAAATAAATAAATACATAAATAAATAGAATTTGTTCTGGGGCTGGAGAGATGGCTTACTCCATTCTCTTAACCAGCAAGCCATCTCTCCAGTCTCCTCAGCTTAAATTTTTTTTTTTTTTTTTTTTTTTTTTTTTTTTTTGGTTTTTCGGTAGGGTCTCACTCTGGTCCAGGCTGACCTGGAATTAACTATGTAGTCTCAGGGTGGCCTCGAACTCTCAGCGATCCCCCTACCTCTGCCTCCTGAGTGCTGGGATTAAAGGTGTGCTTTTTTAAAAACAAGAATGCTAATTTTTTGTTTTTGTTTTTCGAGTGACGCCTAGGGTCTGACTCTCTAGCCCAGGTTGACCTGGAAAAGGTCACTATGTAGTCTCAGGGTGGCCTTGAACTCAGTGGTGATTCTCCTACCTCTGCCTCCCAAGTGCTGGGATTAAATAAATAAATAACCATACCCTGCAAATATAAATATTTATTTATTTGACAGAGAGAGAGAGGGAGAGAGAGAAGAATGGGCACCAGGGCCTCCCACTCCCTCTCAACAAACTCGGTTTCATGCGCCACCTTGTGCAGCTGGCTTATGTGGCCAGTGGGGACCTGGAATTCACTTGGGTCTTTAGGCTTCCTAACTCAAATGATTCTCCTACCTAAGCCATCTCTCAGCCCAGGTTCTTCTTCTTCTTCTTCTTCTTTTTTTTTTATTTATTTTTTGCAAGGTAGGGTCTCACTCTGGTCCAGGCTGACCACTGCAAACACTATGTAGACTCAAGGGTGGCCTCGAACTCCTGGCGATCCTCCTACCTCTGCCTCCTGAGTGCTGGGATTAAAGGCGTGCGCCACCACACCCGGCAGCCCAGGTTCTTCTTAACGCAATGGGCTCAGGGAGCCTGGGAGACTACTGGCCTTGGGTGAGACTGCAGAAGCTCTGGTGTTCTGTCTGGGGTCTCTCTTATGGGATGTTTTACTCAGGATCCCAACACTGGCCTATTTCTCATGAAAGGAGTTGATAAAGTGGAAAGAAACTTGGCTGTCTCATCAAGAGCCCCTGGCGGTTTAGCAAATGCCATTGTCTGTATTCTGTGCCCAGTGCCCTAGATCTGAAGCTGTTTTGTTTCCAGCCCTAATCGGTTCCTTTCCTTACCAGTCTCTTCCCAGCTGCAGTTTGGCACAGACCCACCTCCCTCCCACACTAGTACTGTGGAGTGCTGTCTGGACGAGTCTGGCTGGTTAGTGACTTTACCAGGGTGTAGCTACAGAGAAGAATATGTTGGAAAAGATCCTCCTGTCAGGACAGACAAAGCAGGCAGTGGAGGGGCACACTGGAGCTGCTGTAAGTCAGGAAATGGGGGAGTGGAGCACAGACCCGAGCAAAAGCTAGGAGTGGAGAGGAGAAGACAGAAAAGGAACCCAGACCAGTCTTGGTTCTCCTTCTCCAGTTAGAGCTGGCCTCAAATTCACCATCTAGCCAAGGATGACCTTGAATTTCTGATCCTCCTGCCTCTACCTCTAAAATGCTGGGATTATAGCCTGTGCCATGATGTTCAGCTCTAAAGGTCAAAATTGGCCAAATTTGGTGGCACACGCCTGTAAATATTGTTTTCAGATAGCAGGGCAGGAGGACTGCTGCAAGTTTGAGGCCAGCCTAGTCTGCATAGTGACTCCTTAGGGAACCAGGGCTACGTAGCAAAACCTTGTCTCATAAAACAACAAGAAGAAAGGAAGGGAGGGAGGGAGGGAGGGAAGGAGGAAGGAAGGAAGGAAGGAAAAGGCTAGAGATATAGTTCAGTTGGTAGAGTGTTTGATCCCCAGTATTGTATAAAAGGTGTGGTGGCATATACCTATGATCCTAGAATTTGGGAAGTGGAGGCAGGAGGATCAGGAGCTGAAGGTCATCCTCAGCTATACACTGAGTTCAAGAACTACCTGGATTATGCAATAGCCTGTCCAAAATAGATAATAATAATAATTTTAAAAAGTGCCAGGCAGAGGTGGAGGATGGTGAGACTACATAGCCCTGTCAGCCTCAGTCCCAGCGGCGTGGTGGGAGGCAGAGGTAAGAGGATCACCATGAGTTTAAGGCCACCCTGAGACTCCAGAGTGAATTCCAGGTCAGCTTGAGCTAGATTGAGACCCTACCTTGAAAAACAAAAAACAAACATACAACAAAAAAATAAAGTTAACATCCTACCCTCCCCCCCACCGCCCAGTGATGGGGATTGAACCCAGGACCTCTTACATGCTAAGGCAAGCACTGTACTACTGAGCTACCGCCTCGGTTTTTTTTGTTTGTTTGTTTTGTTTTTTGTTTTTTTGAGGTAGGGTCTGGCTCTAGCCCAGGCTGGCCTGGAATTCACTATGTAGTCTCAGGGTGGCCTCGAACTCATGGCGATCCTCCCACCTCTGCCTCTCGAGCCCTGCTTGCTCGCTTGCTTCATTTCTGTCCACAGTGATTCTCTCCTTGGAGGATGTGAGAACTTCATCGTGTTGGACTCTAGGAAGTCTTACTGTCTCTTGGGATGGAATAGTGTGTTGTTCATGTTCTGACCAAACGCCTCTAACATTCTCCAAAAGTTTTGAACTTCCCAGCCCCTGTGAGGTGGTGCTAGGTGGGAACAGCAGCTGCTTGGGCAGCAGTGAGAAGGTGCCCACTACAGATTATGCTCCCTGTGCCCCACTCTTCCTGCTGGTACTGTACTTGGCTGGCCCCACACTCACTGCACAGCACACTCCTACTGATTCGGAGTCCCTTGGCTCTGCTCCGAGTCTGAATGAGCCTGCAGGGGTCCAGGCAGCAACAAAGAAGCATGACAAATGTAGGCAGCTCTCTCTAGGAGAAAGGCACTTTTTTCTTTCTTTCTTTCTTTTATTTTATTTTATTTTTTTGCTTTTCTGAGGCAGGGGCTCACTCTAGCCCAGGCCGACCTAGAATTCACTATGTAGTCTCAGGAATGTGTGCCACCACGCCATGCCGGCATTTTTTTTTTTTTTTTTTTTTTGCTTTTCCAAGGTAGGGTCTCACTGTAGCTCAGGCTGACCTGGAATTCACCGTGTAGTCTCAGGGTGGCCTCGAACTCTTGGCAATCCTTCTACCTCTGCCTCCCGAGTGCTGGGATTAAAGGCGTGCGCCACCACGCCCGGCTTTTTTTTTTTTTTTTGTATTTTTTTAATGAGAGAAAAAGAGAGAGAGAGGAGAGAGAGAGAGAAGTGGTATGTCAGGGCCTCCAGCCGCTGCAATTGAACTACAGATGCATGGGTCATCTTGTGTGCATGTGAGACCTTGTGCTTTTGCATCACCTCGTGCATCTGGCTTACGTGGGATCTGGAGAGTTGAACATGGGTCCTTAGGTTTCGCAGGCAAGTACCTTAACTGCTAAGCCATCTCTTCAGCCCAACAGGCACTTTTATAAGTTGTCTTTATAGCTCTTTTTCCCCCAAATTATTTATTTATTTATTTATTTATTTGAGACAAGAGAGAGAGAGAGAGAAAGAAAGGGCATGCCAGAGCCTCTATGCACTGCAAACAAATCCCAGATGCATGCGCCACTATGTGCATCTGGCTTACGTGGGTTCTGGGGAATCTAACCTGGGTCTTTAGGCCGCATGAGGCCTACTAAGTCTTTATCTCCTTTCTAAACCTTCTTGTCAGACTCAGGCTTCCCTTCCTTCACGTAGTTAGAACAAAAACAAAAGCAACAATAAACTGATCAGACTGTGTTAACAATACACATAGCAGTAGTAACGGTTACAGCTTTAAATTTTTTTTTTTTTTTTTTTTTTTTTTGCAAGGTAGGGTCTCACTCTGGTCCAGCTTTAAATTTTTTTTTTTTAATTTATTTGAGAGGGAAAGAGAGAGACAGAAAGAGGGAGATTGAGAATGGACACACCAGGGCTTCCAGCCACGACATGCACCACCTTGTCCATCTGGCTTTCGTAGGTTCTGGGAAATTGAACCTGGGTCCTTTGGCTTTGCAGGCATGTGCCTTAACCACTAAGCCATCTCTCCAGCCCCAGTTACAGCTTTTTTATTGTCTAGGTTACTTAGATTGACCTTGATCTTACTCTTAGGTTAGTCTCTTGAGTAGCTAGAATTATAGACATGTACCACCTTTCTTGGTTGATGATGGTCACAATCAAACCTTGGTCCTTAGGCTTTGCAGGCAAACACCTTAACCACCAAGCCATCTCTCCAGCCCTGATACTTGTTCTTTTCTCCAAGAATGTGAAATGTAGTCTCAGGGTGGCCTCGAACTCTTGGCAATCCTTCTACCTCTGCCTCCCGAGTGCTGGGATTAAAGGCGTGCGCCACCACGCCCGGCTTTTTTTTTTTTTTTTAATGAGAGAAAAAGAGAGAGAGAGAGAGAGAGAGAGAAGTGGTATGTCAGGGCCTCCAGCCGCTGCAATTGAACTACAGATGCATGGGTCATCTTGTGTGCATGTGAGACCTTGTGCTTTTGCATCACCTCGTGCATCTGGCTTAGTGGGATCTGGAGAGTTGAACATGGGTCCTTAGGTTTACGCAGGCAAGTACCTTAACTGCTAAGCCATCTCTTCAGCCCAACAGGCACTTTTATAAGTTGTCTTTATAGCTCTTTTTCCCCCAAATTATTTATTTATTTATTTATTTATTTGAGACAAGAGAGAGAGAGAGAGAAAGAAAGGGCATGCCAGAGCCTCTATGCACTGCAAACAAATCCCAGATGCATGCGCCACTATGTGCATCTGGCTTACGTGGGTTCTGGGGAATCTAACCTGGGTCTTTAGGCTTCGCAGGCCTACTAAGTCTTTATCTCCTTTCTAAACCTTCTTGTCAGACTCAGGCTTCCCTTCCTTCACGTAGTTAGAACAAAAACAAAAGCAACAATAAACTGATCAGACTGTGTTAACAATACACATAGCAGTAGTAACGGTTACAGCTTTAAATTTTTTTTTTTTTTTTTTTTTTTTTTTTTGGTTTTTGCAAGGTAGGGTCTCACTCTGGTCCAGCTTTAAATTTTTTTTTTTAATTTATTTGAGAGGGAAAGAGAGAGACAGAAAGAGGGAGATTGAGAATGGACACACCAGGGCTTCCAGCCACGACATGCACCACCTTGTCCATCTGGCTTTCGTAGGTTCTGGGAAATTGAACCTGGGTCCTTTGGCTTTGCAGGCATGTGCCTTAACCACTAAGCCATCTCTCCAGCCCCAGTTACAGCTTTTTTATTGTCTAGGTTACTTAGATTGACCTTGATCTTACTCTTAGGTTAGTCTCTTGAGTAGCTAGAATTATAGACATGTACCACCTTTCTTGGTTGATGATGGTCACAATCAAACCTTGGTCCTTAGGCTTTGCAGGCAAACACCTTAACCACCAAGCCATCTCTCCAGCCCTGATACTTGTTCTTTTTCTCCAAGAATGTGAAAAGGATCCTTGAGGGTAACAACATGTTAGGCTTATTTCTTTCTTGATTTCATCTTCATAAACTTTTTTTTGGGGGGGGGTTTCAAGGTAGGGTCCCACTCTAATTCAGGCTGACCTGGAACTCACTATGCAGTGTCAGGGTGGCCTTGAACTCTTGGTAGTCCTCCTACTTCTGCCTCCCGAGTGCTGGGATTAAAGGCATGCGCCACCACGCCCGGCTAATCTTCATGAACTTTTAAGGAAGGCAGAACGAGAGGAAATAGTCTTAGAAGGGTTAAGTAAGCTAGGCACTGCCACACGGCTGGAAAGAGATAAGCTGAAACGTGGAGTCAAGCGTCCAGTTCCAGAGCCCAACCGCCTGGCTGAAGTCCTAGTCTGCACCCGCCTGTGGGAGAAATGGGTGGGCTACTAAAATTCATTCAAGAGCCAATGCTGGCTCAACGAAGAGAGAGGGAGAAAAGGTAGGGCAGAGGGCTCTCATCCCTTTTCATTTGTGGGGAGGAGGGTTGCCATACCAGGGTCTCCAGATGCTGCCAATGAACTCCACACACGTACCACCTTGTGCATCTGGCTTTATGTGGGTACTGTGGAATGGAACCTGGGTTGTTAGGCTTTGCAGACAAGTGCCTTCACTGCTAAGCAATCTCTCTTTTTTTTTTTTTTTTTTTGAGCAAGGTCTTACTATAGCCCAGGCTGGGTGGTGTCCTCCTCTGTCTGCCTCCCAAGTGCTGGGATTAAAGGTGTGTGCCACCATGCCCAGCCAATTGCTTATCTTTTTTTTTTTTTTTTTTTTTTTTTTTTTTTTTTTTCGAGGTAGGGTCTCACTCTGGTCGAGGCTGACCTGGAATTAACTATGTAGTCTCAGGGTGGCCTCGAACTCTCGGCGATCCTCCTCCCTCTGCCTCCCGAGTGCTGAGATTAAAGGCGTGCGCCACCACGCCCGGCTTTGCTTATCTTTTTAATTTTTTTATTTTATTATCTATTTATTTGAGAGAGAAAGAGGCAGAGAGAGAGAGAGGGAGGGGGGAGAAAATGGGTGTGCCAGGGCTTCTAGCCACTGCAAACGAACTCCAAATGTATGTGCAACCTTGTGCATCTGGCTTTATGTGGGTATTGGGGAACTGAACCTGGGTCCTTTGGATTTGCAGGCAAGCACCTTAAGTGCTCTCTAGCCCCCACTGCTTATCTTTAACAGTCAGAAATGTGGTTAACTGTTCTACTGTCACCCTGTGCCACCCTTATCTTCCCCTTCCATTTAGCCATTCAGATCTGGTGTCCCCTAACCTATCATCCCTCCTTCAACACACTCCTCCTCCTCACCTGGATGTTCCTCTTGATGATGTCCCTGGTCAGCTGAACCTTGCCTGTGCTGGGGTCCACTCCAGCCAATGGCACCATGACCTCCCCAATGACGTCATCCCGAGAGAAGCGATCAAAGCTGAGGACGAGGAAGTGTAGGACCAGGTCCTGCAGCTGGCTGTACGGGATGCCGTAGAAGGTGAAGGTCTCATCAAAGACGGGGTCCAGGGTCTTCCGCAGCACCCGGGTCTTCACTCGATGCCGCTTGTCAGGAAGGATGGTCATTTTGATGTAGGGGTCAGAGCCCTGCGTCTGGTCATCCATCACTGGCAGCCCATGGGCCTCCTGGATGGTCACCACCAGAGCTTTTTTGGGAAAGTTATAGTCCACGGAGAAGGTGAGGGATCCCAGCATCACCTCCTCCTCGGGCGACGATGGGGATGTGGCTTTGCTCTCCCCAGGGGTCAGGCTTGTCACAGGACTTCTCAGTTCTTCTCCATAGTCCCTTTTGATGGGTAACTGGTCTATACAAGCTCTGGAGCTAGAAGCCCTGGGAGCCTTGTCTTGGGTCAGCAGGCCAGCCTCTGCGGCATTCACCAACAGGTTCCCATGGCCTCCTTCCCTCCCGGGGCCATCTTTGTCTCTCCGCACTTTGATGATTTTCTTCTTGTTGCTGAGGGTCTCTGGGTATATACTGATGCCTTTCAGCATGTGAATAAACTTGTACGGTGGGGTCTTGTGCTTCTTCTCAGCCTGCTGGTGGCAGCACGTCCACACAAAGACAGTCACTGAAATACACACCACCAGCACAGAGGCCCCGATGAGGCCGGCCACCACTGGGGACACATCTGAAGGGACAGACCAGAGATGTGTCAAAAGCAGTACTTCAGCCCCTGTCCAGAGCACCCCACTCAGGGCCTCTTGGGGAGCCAAGCCAATCCCTCTGTCTGGCTTCCATGACAGAGCATGGCTATTTGGACTCGAGTGTCCCCTTTCTCACCGACCCCCTGAACAACCGCTGCCCATCCCTCTCTCTCTCTGGAGTGCAGCACCCGGCTCTGTTCTCCCTTCACCTCCCCAGCACTTACACACTTGTTTGCACAGGTTGGATTGTGATTCCCATAAATCTGCTCCCTATGTGGGTATGTGTTTTTGTTTTTTTTTTTTTTTTGGTTTTTCAAGGTAGGATCTCACTCTAGTCCAGGCTGGCTTGGAATTCACAATGTAGCTCAGGCTGGCTTCAAACTCTCGGCGATCCTCCTACCTCTGCCTCCTGAGTGCTGGGATTAAAGGCGTGCGCCACCAAGTGTTCTAAGGCTACCTCCGTGCCAGGAATCTGTTCACTGAACATGATCTGAGCGCTGGGGTTCAGGAGGACACTCCACAGGATAGAGTTTGCTAGCAATGGGTCTGTGCTGCCGACTGTGGGGTTGAGCATAGATGGTCTTGGTAGGTGACCAAGTGTGTAAAAGTGGATGAGTAGATATAAGAAGAGAGCTAGGGGCTGGAGAGATGTGAAGCCTAAGGACCCAGGTTCAATTCCCCAGGACCCACGTAAGCCAGATGCACAAGGTGGTGCATGCGACTGGAGTTCATTTGCAGTGGCTGGAGGCCCTGGCACACCGATTCTCTCATTCTATATTTGCCTCATTCTCTCTCTCAAATGAAAAAAAATATATTTAAAAGAAAAAAAAAAAAAGAAGACAGCCAGGTGTGGTGGTGCATGTCTTTGATCACAGCACTCAGGAGGCTGAAGCAGGAAGATTACAGGGAGTTTGGGGCTAGCCTGAGACTACATAGTAAATTTCAGGTTAGCCTGAACTAGAGTGAGAACCTGCTTTACAAAAAAAAAAAAAAAAAAAAAAGAGGTCCCACCCAGGCTTGGTTACCCATAATTGTAATTTCAGCACTTGGAAGCCTGAGCCAGGGGTATTATTGGAAAACTGAGGCCAACCTGGGTTACAAATCAAGTCAGGCCAGAGATACAGTTCAGTGGTTAAAGGTGCTTGTTTTTTAAAAAATATTTTATTTATTTATTCATTTAACAGAAAAAGAGGGAGAGAGAGAGAGAGGGAGAGGGAGAGAATGGGTGCACCAGGGCCTCCAGCCACTGCAAATGAACTCCAGACGTGTGTGACCCCTTGTGCATCTGGCTAACATGGGTCCTGGGGAATGGAACGTGGGTCCTTTGGCTTTGCAGGCAAGCACCTTAACTGCTAAGCCATCCCTCCAGCACAAAGGTGCTCGTTTGAAAGCCTGTCCCAAGTTCGATTGCCCAGTACTCATGTAAAGCCAGATGCACATGTACAGAGTACATCTGATGTGCCCATACTTTCTCTCTACCTACCACGGTAGGTGAGACCTCTATGTCGATTTGGTTATTAGAACAAAGGAAAAATAGAACACTTGGTTTTTCTGGCATGATCTCTCTCTCTCATTCCTTATCTATCTAATCTATTTATGTCTCATAAATAATATTTAAAATATGTAACCAAATTTCAGCTCCTTATACTTAGATTACAAGCATATACTGAAGTCACATTTATTTATTTAGTATTTCATCACATCTTTGCTCAAATGTTATTTTCTTAGTAAAACCTTCTTTGACTACCTGATTCAGAAATTCATAATCCCAGCATTCAAGAGGCTGAGGTGGACTGCTTTGAGTTTGAGACCAGCCTGGATCTAGACCTTGCCTCACAAGACAAATTTTTTGTGGTGGTTGTTATTTTCAGGGAGGGTCTCACTATAAAACAGGCTGACATGGAATTCACTCTGTAGCCCCAGGCTGGTCTCGAACTCATGCTGATCCTCCTACCTCTGCCTCTCTGCTAGGATTAAAGGCTTGCGCCACCACGCCCAGCTACAAAACAAATATTTTAAAACCCAGCGACTCTTCCTAACCCTGTTTAATTTTTCTTCATATGTCTTATCATTATCTCTCAGAAATGCATGTGAATGTGTTTAAGAAAAATATATAATATGCTGCCTGAGACTACCTAGTGAATCCTAGGTCAGCCTGGGCTAAAGTGAAACCCTACTTCAAAAAAAGACCCTACCTCGAAAAACCAATATATTTGTGTGTGTATATACATATATATATATATGAATAAAAAAGGGGATCCAGGGGCTGGAGGGCAAGAGAGAGAGAGAGATAGCTTAGCAATTAAGGCACTTTCCTGCAAAGCCAAATAACCCAGGTTCGATTCCCCAGGACCCACGTAAGCCAGATGCACATCTGGAGTTTGTTTGCAACAGCTAGAGGCCCTGGTACATCCATTCTCTCTCTCTCAAATAAATAAATTTAAAATTTTTAATTTTTTAATTAAAGAAAAAAGCAGTAGCTGGGCATGGTGGCACACACCTTTAATCCCACCACTCAGGAGGCAGAGGTAGGAGGATCGCTGTGAGTTTGAGGCGACCCTCAGACAACATAGTGAATTCCAGGTCAGCCTGACTAGAGTGAAACCCTACCAAAAACAAAAACAAAAAAAAAAAAAAAAAAAAAAAAGGAAAGAAGACAGAGGAGAGGAAAGTAAGGATGTTGGGAAGAAAGGAGGGAGGGAAGAAAACAGGGATTATACCAGCTATAATTTTACTTTTTTTTTTTTTTTAGTTTCTCGAGGTGGGTCTCACTCTAGCCCAGGCTGACCTGGAATTCCCTATGTAGTCTCAGGATGGCTTCAAACTCACAGTGATCCTCCTATGTCTGCCTCCTGAGTGCTGGGATTAAAGGCATGCGCCACTATGCCTGGCCCCAATCTGTATTTGTCTACCTTCCCTCATATAAATTTAATAAAAACAGATATTCTCCTGTCTTTATCTCTCAGCTTCCCTACTATCTCATGATGAATATAGCTTTGGCCTCCCACACAATTCTCTGCTATAATGGCCCTTTTTTTTAAATAAGTATTTTTATTTTTTTGAAATCAGAGAAAAAGAGAGGAGAGAGAGAATGGGTATACCCAGGGCCTCCAGCCACTTCAAATGACCTCCAGATGCATGCACCACTGTGTATCTGGCTTTATGTGGGTACTGGGGAATCAAACTCAGGTTGTTAGGCTTTACAGGCAAGTGCCTTAACCACTGAGCCATCCATCTAGCCCTCCTTAGTTTTTGAACAGTCTCATCATGTAGCTCAGCTGGCCTTGAATTTATTATGTAGTTGAAAATGACTTTGATGTTATGATTCTCCTGTCTTCGCCTTCTAACAGTGTCTGGTTTCTGCTAGGGTGTTCTGTTTCACCATAGCAACGGTGCCAAGTTACCATTAACTAACTGAACCCTCGGAAACATGAACCAAAATGGACCTTTCTTTCTTTCTTTCTTTCTTTTTTTTTTTGGTTTTTCAAGGTAGGGTCTCACTCTGGTCCAGGCTGACCTGGAATTAGCTATATTGTCTCAGGGTGGCCTCGAACTCATGGCAATCCTCCTACCTCTGCCTCCCGAGTGCTGGGATTAAAGGCATGCGCCACCACGCCCGGCTTTTTTTTTTTTTTTTTTTTTGAGGTAGGGTGTCACTCTCGACCAGGCTGACCTGGAATTCATCATGCAGTCTCAGGCTGGCCCAGAACTAAAACTCAAGGTGATCCTCCTACCTCTGCCTCCCAAGTGCTGGGATTAAAGGCCCGGATCCTTTTTTTTTTTTAATATTTATTTATTTACTTATTTGAGAGAGAAAGAGAGATGAAGATGTAGAAAGAAAGAGAATGGGCACACCAGGGCCTCCAGCCACTGCAAACGAACTTCAGACACATGTACCCCCTTGTGCATCTGGCTTACATGGGTCCTAGGGAATTGAACCGGGGTCCTTAGGCTTCACAGGCAAACGCCTTAACTGCTAAGCCATTTCTCCAGCCCCCGCCCCCCAACCAACCTTTTATTTATTTTTATTTTTTTAATTTTTTAATTATTTTATTTAATTTTGGAAAGAGACACAGAGAGAGACAGACAGAGAGGGAGAGGGAGACAGATAGAGATGGGCGTGCCAGCAGTCTCTCAGCTGCTGTGAATGAAATCCAGATGTGTGCGCCCCCTTGTGGCCAAGTGCGGCATTGCGCCCTTGCATCACTTTGCATCTGGCTAAAAGTGGGACCTGGAGATTGGAACCTGGTTCTTAGGCTTAGCAGGCAGGCGCCTTAACCGCTAAGCCATCTCTCCAGCCCCCAACCTTTTTTTTAAAGGCAGGGTCTCACTCTAGCCCAGGCTGACCTGAACTGACTTTATAGCCTGGGCTGGCCTCAAACTCACAGAGTCATCCTACTTCATCCTCCCCAGTGCTGGAATTACAGGCACTAGCCAACATGTCAGGCATTTAAAGAAAATTTTATTTTTTTGCAAGCAGAGGAAGAAAGAGAGAGAGAGAGAGAGAACGAGAATGCCAGGTCCTGTAGCCACTGCAAACGAACTCCAGGTGCATGTACCACTTTGTGTACCTGGCTCTACGTGGGTACTGGGGAACTGAACCTGGATCATTAGGCTTTGCAGGCAAGTGCCTTTACTGCTGAGCCCTCTCTCCAGCTCCATATCAGGCATTTTACAGGGGTACATGTGTATGGGGGTATCAAACTTAAATCCTCATGCTTGTGAGGCAACAGCTTTACCTAGTGAGCGCTCTTCCAAATCATAGCTCTTCCTTTTCTCCAGGTAGGGTCTTATTCTAGCCCACTTTGACCTGGAACTCACTCTGTAGCCCCAGGCTGATCTCAAACTCACAGGGATCCTACCTCTGTCCTTGAGTGCTGGGATTAAAGGTGTGTACCACCATGCTTGACTTCCAGTTTTTTTAGAAAAATATTTTTGTATTTGCAAGCAGAGAGAGAGAGAGAAAGATCAGGAATGAGACAGAGAAAGACTGTGTGCACCAGGGCCTCTTGCTACTGCAAATGAACTCCAGATGCAGGTGCTACTTTGTATATCTGGCTTTACATGATTACTGGGGAATCAACCTGGGGCCATCAGGTTTTGCAGGCAAGTACCTTTTAACCGCTGAACCATCTCCCCAGTCCCAAACTGCAACTTTTGTTTGTTTGTTTTAGAGGTCATGTCTTGATATAGTCCAGGCAGACCTGGGATTCACTATTTAGTCTCAGGGTAGCCTTGAACTCACAGCAACCCACCTACCTCTGCCTCCCAACTCCCAAGTGCTGGGGTTAAAGGAATGTGCCCTCATGCCTGGCCAAACCCCAGCTTTTTGAGAGAGGTGTCATTATAGTAGCTCAGGCTGGTCTCAAACCCATGCAGTTGGCCTTTAACTCATGGAGATCCTCTTGCTTTAGTGCTGGGTGTGACAGTTCTGGGGACCAAACCCATGGCCGTGGACATGCCAGGTAAACATTCTACCTCTGAGGTATATCCCAGTCCCAGACCTGACTATTGACATTTTTTCCCAGAAACATAGCCTTTTATGGTGAGTAGGCCAGTGTAGTGCAGTGGGATTCCAATGAATTTTGGCCATAGCCAGACACTGTTTTAAAACCTAGGGCTACCATTACTGGTTCATTTTTACTTTATTTTACCTCCCTAAACCTTAATTTCCTCATCTAGTGATTATATATAATAACACCTACACCAGAAGGTATTAGGATTAAATAAATTATAGTATATACAATGGGCATGGTGGTGTACACCTTTAATCCCAGCACCCAGAAGGTAGAGGTAGGAGGATTGCCCTGAGTTTAAAGCCAGCCTGAGACTACATAGTGAATTTCAGGTCAGCCTGGGCTAGAGCGAGACCCTACCTTGAAAAAAATATATATGGCATATAAAAAGTGGATATATATATTGGTTTTTCAAGGAAGGGTCTCACTCTAGCTCAGACTGACCTGGAATTCACTATGTGGTCTCAGGGTTGCCTCGAATTCATGGCCATCCTCCTACCTCTGCGTCCCGAGTGCTAGGATTAAAGGCGTACGCCATCATGCCGGGCTCTCTCTATATTTTTTAAATATTTATTTGAGAGTTGGGGGAAGAAGCAGACAGAAAGAGATAATGGACATGCTAGGGCCTCTAGCCAGTGCAAACAAATTCCAGATGCATGCACCACCTTGTGCATCTGGCTTACATGGATCCTGGAGAATTGAACCTGGGTCCTTTGGCTTTTCAAGCAAGTGCCTTAACCATTAAGTCATCTCTTCAGCCCAAAAATTGGATATATTTTAAAAGATTTTAATTTACTTATTTGCAAGCAGAGAGAGAGAGAGAGAGAATGAATATGGGCTCACCAGAGCCTCTAGCCACTGCAAATGAACCCCAAATACATGCACCACTTTGTGCCTCTCACTTTACATGGATACTGGGGAATTGAACTGGGGTCATTAGGCTTTGCAGACAAACGCCTTAATGGCTAAGCCCGATATATTATATATACATATGTGTGTGTGTATAGCACATAAAAAGTGAATATATTTTCCCATTTCAATTAGGAAATCAGTCTACTATGCTCTGTATCATGTATGTTTAAAGGAGTCTGCAGTTGCAAGTAGCACAAGGAAATCTGCTGGAAAGAGGGCACCGAAGAAACAGCCTGAAGAAGATCCTGAACACGTCATGTGATCACAGAAGGAACTTCAGTTTTCAACTCCGGACTCAAAGGCTACAGATGCATAAGATGAAACTGAAGAAAGCCAAGCTTCAGCCTCCCGGAATAAACCGAAGAGTAGTCAAGGGGTGTGAAGGCCTCTTGTCTGGATCTGATTATAATTTTTATTATGTTTAGGAATCACAGCACATTGGTTTCTTCTCATTTCCATAGAACTCTTACTTGAGAGACAAAAGCCATTTTCTAGCTGGCTTGTGTCCCCACCCCAATGCTCACACCGTTTCGACTGTCCGGGGGACATAATCTCTTAAGGGTTATGAAGGTTCTTAGTCTCAAAGGATTTCCCAAACGAAATTGCAGAGGAATAGAGGAAGAAACGGGGCAATTTTATTTATTTACTGGACCAGGAAGCACAGCCTAAGAACTTTTGCTCTTAGGAATTCCCAAACAGGAAAAAAAAACAAAAACAAAAAACTTGTTCAAGTTTCTCCGTCCAACCTCTCCATTAATTTATCACTTCACTTTCGGGGGCGGGGGCCAGGGACTGTAAAAGTGATTGATTGCTGGGAGCCCCCAGGGCTGGGTGGGGTAGCAGCCGCTCCGGGATGACGTAATGCTTTCTCCCGTACACAAAGCATCCTCCCCGGGGCCGGGCCTCGCTCGCCCCTCCCCCAGCCTGAGCGCGCCCCCGCCTGCACTCGCGCGGCTGAGTGAGTGGGTCCCCCTTTTCCTTTCTTTTTCTTTTTTTTCCCTTTTTTCTTTTCTTTCTTTCTTTTTTTTTTTTTTGAAAAGCCAGACCAAGGAAACAGGGAACAAAGGCCCGGGAAAGGAGAGCCTAGGCCCCAGAAATAGACATCACGTCATCCCCAAGCCCGAGCAGTGCCAAGCGCCATTTAGTAGCATCAGAAAGACGAGCCCACACAGCATTACCGTGCAGAACCGGGGCTCGACACGTCTCCTCCCCGCCCGCCCAGCACCCAACCCACCGGCCGCAAGCAGTGGCTTAGGTTTTTGTTTTTCCCACCCCCGCAGCCTTCCTTCACTGCCCCGGGCGGCGGACGCCTCTGCCCTGGATGCCAGCCCACAGGGCCCCAAGTCTCCAAGCTGCCATCTTGACGACGCCCAGCCCCCACTCGCCCCTTTCCCTCCCCCGCAGCCCTTGGACTTGGCCGGGGGTGGGGTGGGTGGGGGCGGGGAGGCAGGGGCACCGCCCTGCGTGCCCCTAGGGGGAGGGCTTGGCCTACCCCACCTCTCCTCTTTCTCGAAGGAGGGGGTTAAAGTCTCACCTCCGGCAGTGCTGGGGACTGGGCACATCGCACAAGGTTGTTTTGTGCGTGTTTTTTTTTTGTTTTTTTTTTTGCATCCTGGACTTGTCCCCTCGCGGTGTGTCACCCTGGCCTTGCAAGTCCCTGCAGCCCACAGCTCAAGTTTCAGGGGCTGTTCCACTGCCTGCTAACTCACCAACCCCCGGGGCCCCATTACAGGATCCCATATGAGCTGCCCTGCCCCATTCCAAGGCCCTCTTGGCTCTGCGACGTTTCTGATCACCTCCAAATTAGTTTGCCCAATGCTACTCACCGAAGCTAGGGTGGATATTGGTGATCTCAGCCATGGCGTAATCAGAGGCAGTTGATAGGAATGCTTCTGCAATGGTCAGGCAAGTCGAGGCATCCCCCGGTCAGTACCAAGCCCGCTGCTGTTGTTAGGTCAGGAGAAAAGGACGGTGTCTAGCTGACTTTCCCCTGCGACGGTCCGATTCCTGGTTGCCAACTGCGCTACGTCTCGGATGCTCCAGGGATGCTCTGAGCTAAGGATGCAGGTGCAGTCAGACTGGTCCTGATGCGAAATAGGCTCCGCCTCTTTCCGAACAGCCCTCGGTCAAAGACTCCGCCTCTGCCCGAAGGGTTCCGGAGGATCTTCGAGATGAGAGACCCCCTCCTCCTACTGCCGTGGTTTCCCGGAGGATGGAGGCTCCGCCCACTGATGTGCCGGGTAAAAAGTATAGTTAGGCCTGCAGAGCATCGTGCCCACGCTGCGCAATTACAGCACGCTGGTGGGTAAGTCAGGAGGATAGCCAGTTCGTGGCCAGTGCGGGCTGCAAAGGAAGACCTCATCTCAGTAAACAAGTTCAGGAAAAGTATCCTATGAGACTGCAGATACTGATTTGGGTTCCCTTGGTTTATATTGGAACAGAATGATCTGGGTCCCAGGAATTTGGGAAAAAAACAAAATTCTATATATTCTTGATTTCAGTATGTTTTTTTTTTTTTTTTCCGAGAAAGAGAGAATGGGAGCACCAGGGCCTCCAGCCACCACAAATGAACTCCAGATACATGTGCCCCCTTGTGTATCTGGCTTATGTGGGTCCTGGGGAATTGAATCTAGGTCCTTTGCAGGCAAATGCCTTACCCGCTAAGCCATTTCCCCAGTCCCCTACCCCGCCCCTTTTTTTCGAGGTAGGGTCTCACTTTAGCTCAAGCTGATCTGGAATTCACTATGTAGTCTCAGGGTGGCCTCGAACTCATGGTGATCCTCCTACTTCTGCCTCCCGAGTGCTGGGATTAAAGGCGTGCACCACCACGCCCGGCTTAAATTAATTAACTTTTTAAAAACAGGTAATATTCAGACAGTTTCCTGGGACTCTGTGCTTATATGCTCTCAGGCATTAGGAATTCCTTATTTTTTCCAACTAGTCTCTCTTCTATTTTGTTGCTATCATTAAACAAATATTTTCTTATTTTTTATGTATGAGAGAGAGGGAAAGAAAGAAGAGAGAGTGAGCACACTAAGGCCTCTAGCCACTGCAAATGAACTCCAGATGCATGAGCCAACATGTATATCTGGCTTATGTGGGTCTGGGGAATAGAACCTGGGTCCTTAGGCTTCACATGGGCCAACTTGTGCACCTTTTCTTTTGGTGAACGAGGTAGGGTCTCATTCTAGTACAAACTGGCCTGGAAGTCACTATGTAGTCTCAGGCTGTTCTTGAATTTAGGATAATCCTACTTCTGACTGAGTGCCTGGATTAATACTTTTTATTAAAAATTTTTTAAATTTTATATTACTTTTTGGAGACACACACACACACACACACACAGAGAGAGAGAGAGAGAGAGAGAGAGAGAGAGGAAGACAGAGATGGGCGCGCAAGCAGTGTCTCAGCTGCTGTGAACGAAATCCGGATGTGCGCGCCCCCTTGTGGTCAAGCGCAGCATTGCGCCCTTGCATCACTGCATCTGGCTAAACGTGGGACCTGGAGATTAGAACCGCTGGAGATTGGAACCAGTGTTCTTAGGGTTAGGAGGCAGGCGCCTTAACCCCTAAGCCATCTCTCCAGCCCTGGATTAATACTTTTAAAAAAATATTTTATTTATCCGGGTGTGGTGGTGCACACCTTTAATCCCAGCACTCAGGAGGCAGAGGTAGGAGGACTGCTGTGAGTTCAAGGCCACCTTCAGACTACATAGTGAATTCCAGGTTAACCTGAGCTAGAGTGAGACCCTACCTCAAAAAATTTTGTTTTAATTAATTAATTTTTAAAAATATTTTATTATTTATTTATTTATTTGAGAGAGAGAGAGAGATACTGAAATAGGAAGGTAGAGAATGAGAGGATGGGTGTGCCAGGGCCTCCAGCCACTGCAAACGAACTCCAGATGCATGTGCCCACTTGTACATCTGGCTAACCTGGGTTCTGGGGAATTGAACCTGGGTCCTTTAGCTTTGCAGCCCAACACTTTAACTGCTAAGCCACCCCTCCAGCCTGGGTTAATACATATATATATATTTTTGGTTTTTAGAGGTAGGGTTTCACTCTAGCTCAGGCTGACCTGGAATTCACTGTGTAATCTCAGGGTGGCCTCGAACTCATGGTGATCCTCCTACATGTGCCTCCTGAGTGCTGGGACTAAAGGGTGTGCCACCATGCCCAGCAGGATTGATAATTTTTTAATAGGATGCTTGTATTTCTTTTTTTGTTATTTATTTGAAAACGATAGAGAGAGAAAGAGGCAGATAGATAGAGAATGGGTGCGCCAGTGCCTCTAGCCACTTCAAACAAACTCCAGATGCAAGCACTACCTTGTGCATCTGGCTTACATGGGTCCTGGGAAATGGAGCCTCGAACTGGGGTCCTTCATCTTCACAGGCAAGCGCTTAACCACTAAGCCATCTCTCCAGGTTCTTTCTTTCTTTCTTTTTTTTTTTTAATATTTTATTTATTTGTTTGAGAGAGAGAGAGAAAGAGAGGCAGATAGAGCCTTCAGCCACTGCATATGACCTCCAGAAACAAGCATGTGCCATCTTGTGGTATTGGGGAATCAAGCCTGGGTCCTTTAGCTTTGCAGGCAAGTGTCTCAATTGCTAAGCCATCTCTTCTCCCAATTTCTTTATTTAAGCAAGAGAGGCATATAGAGAGAAAGAATGGTGATGCCATCATTTTCCCCCTCCTATTATGCAGGTCTTGTGTAGGAAGAATTAGCCACACTCTGAAGTAATGCATATCAAGGCCACTTTGGATATACATGGCAGCAAGCATGATAAGCAGTCCTTCCTCCCTGTCCCTTGGCTCTTACATTTTCTTTCTTTTTTCTTTTAAATTATTTATTTGCAAGCAGAGAGAGACAGAGACAGAGAATGGGCTTATCAGGGCCTCCAGCCACTGCAAATGAACTCCAGATACATGCACCATTTTGTGCATCTGACTTTATGTGGGTACTGAAACCAGGTTGTTAGGCTTTGCAGGCAAGTCCCTTAACCATTGAGCCATCTCCAACCCTGTTACTTTTTTTTCTGCCACCTCTTCTGAAATGGTCCCTGAGCCTTGGAGTGCTGAACACTCCACCGTCACTTCTTAGTATACGATGAGGTTTCTTTTTTTTTTTTTTTTGGTGTGTGGCTAGAACTCACAATTATCCCTCTACCTCTGCCTCCTGAGTGTTGGGATTAAAGGTGTGCATCTCCACACCCCCACTACCTTTAATTAAAAAAAAAAAATTGGGGCTGGAGAGTTGGCTTAGCGGTTAAGGCACTTGCCTGCAAAGCCAAAGGACCTCGATTCGATTCCCCAGAACCCATGTAAACCAGATTTACTAGGGGACGCGTGCATCTGGAGTTCATTTGCAGTGGCTGGAGGCCCTGGCTTGCACATTCTCTCTCTCCCTCTTTCTTTGAAATAAATAAATAAAAATAAAATTATTTAATTTTTTTTGATTTTTTTTTTTTTTTGAGGTAGGGTCTCACTCTAGTCCAGGCTGACCTGGAATTCACTCTGTATTCTCAGGATGGCCTCGAACTCATGGCGATCCTACCTCTGCCTCCCGAGTACTGGGATTAAAGGCGTGTGCCACCACGCCTGGCTCTTAATTTTTTTAAAAATTGTATTATCATTTTATTATTTTATTTTATTTTTTTGTTTTTTTCGAGGTAGGGTCTTACTCTGGCCCAGGCTGACCTGGAATTCACTCTGTATTCTCAGGCTGGCCTCGAACTCACGGTGATCCTCCTACCTCTCTTCCCGAGTGCTGGGATTAAAGGCATGCACCACCACGCCCCGCTCTATTATTATTTTATTTTATTTTATTTATTTATTTATTTATTTTTTTGATTTTGCAAGGTAGGGTCTCACTCTGGTCCAGGCTGACCTGGAATTAACTATGTAGTCTCAGGGTGGCCTTGAACTCTCGGCAATCCTCCTACCTCTGCCTCCCGAGTGCTGGGATTAAAGGCGTGCGCCACCACGCCCGGCTGTATTATTATTTTAGTATTTTTTTTTTTTATTAGAGAGAGAGATAGAGAAAGAGGCAGATAGAGAATGGGCGCACCAGGGCCTCTAGACACTTCAAATGAACTCCAGATGGATGCACCATCTTGAGGAATCGAACCTGAGTCTGGTGAATGGAACCTGAGTCCTGCGGCTCCGCCTATCAAGTGCCATAACGGCTAAGCCATTACTGCAGCCCATTATTATTTTTATATACTATAAATATATATTTATTATACATACATTTTTTATTATTATTAATGATCAGTTTTCCTTTTTTCTTTTTTTGCCAGGAGCTGACGCGCAGGCCCCGAGGCTTCACCTGGGCCCACAAGGGAACTGAAGCCGCGCGCATGCGCCGTGACGTCGCGGCGCATCTTGAACGCGGTGGCGCGCACGTCCGCCGCCGCCGTTGCTCGACTTCCGGCTGGTGCGACCGTCGAGTTTCCGCGGGGATCCCGGCCTTCCAGGGTACTGAGAAGCGAGCCGTGGGCGGGGGTGTCCAGGGCGGGCGGGCGGGTCGCGGTCCGCGGCGTCGGGGGACCTGGGCCCGGCGCCGAGCGAGCGGGAGCGCAGCGAGGACTCCCCTGGGAACGGTTTCCCGAGGGCGCCGCTCCCCGCTCGGGCCAGTCCCCCTTCACCCGCGCTCCCCGCCTCCGCGTCCCCGGGCCGGCGGGCGGGCGGGCGGCCGTACACTCCCTGTGGTCCCCGCCCCTGCTGCGCGGAGTAATAGCTGCCTCCCCTCCCCTCCCCTTTCTCCCCTCCCCCCCCCTCCCCTCCTCCCCTCCTCCCTCCTCCCCCCCTCCCCTCCCTCCCTTCCTCCCCTCCCCCCCCCTTTCTCCCCCCTCCCCCCCTCCCCTCCCTCCCCCCCCTCCCCTCCCCCCCTTTCTCCCCCCCCTCCCCCCTTTCTCCCCCCTCCCCCCCCTTTCTCCCCCCCCTCCCCCTCCCCTTCCCCCTCCCCTCCCCCCCCCCTCCCCTCCCCCTCCCCTCCCTCCCCTCCCCTTTCTCCCCCCTCCCCTCCCCCTTTCTCCCCTCCCCTCCCCTTTCTCCCCTCCCCTCCCCTTTCTCCCCTCCTCCTCCCCTTCCCCCTCCCCCCTCCTCCTTTCTCCCACCTCCCTCCCTCCCCTCTCTCCCCCTCTCCCCCCTCCTCCTCCCCCCCTTTCTCTCCTCTCCCTCCTCCCCTCCTCTCCCCCCTCCCCCCCCCTTCTCCCCCCCTCCCCTCCCCTCCTCCCCCCCCCTCCCTCCTCCCCCTCCTCCTCCCCCCTCCTCCTCCTCCCTCCCTTTCTCTCCTCTCCCCCCCCCCTCTCCCCCTCCCCTCCCCTTTCTTCCCCCTCTCCTCCCCTCTCCCTCTCCTTCACCTCCCCATCTCCCCCTTCTCTTCTCCTCCTCTTCTCCCCCCCCCCCTCCTTCTTCTCCCTCCCTCCCCTTCTCCCCCACCCCCTCTCCCCTCCCCTCCCTTCCCCCTCCCCCTCGCCCCTTCTCTCCCCTTTCCTTCTCCTTCCCTCCCCCCTCCTCCCCCTCTCTCTCCTTTCCTTTTCTTCCCCTCCCTCCTCCCCCTTCTCCCCTTTCCTTTTCTTCCCTCCTCCCCCCCCCCCTTCTCCCCCCTTTCCTTTTCTTCCCCCCCCCCTCCCCCCCCCCTTTCCTCCCCTTCTCCCTCCTTCCCTTTCCCTTCCCTCCCTCCCCTCACCTCCAGAACTCATTAACTCACTTGAGAAATCAACAGGTTGCCTTGGTCCCCTGCCCTCGCCACTGCACGCCTTTCATGCGTGCCCAGGCGTCAGTGACTGAACATCCTGGTTATTGAGCTGTACCAAGATAATAGTCGGCTTTATAGAAGAGGGGCTTCCCTAATGTCCTATAGAAAACTGGAGTAGGGGGCTGGAGAGATGGCTCAGTGGTTAAGGCGTTTGCCTTCAAATACTTAATGACCTCGTTTTGATTCCCCAGGACCCACGTAAAGCCAGATGCACAAAAGTAGTGCACACATCTAGAGTTCTTTTGCAGCTGCTAGAGACCCTGGTGTGCCCATCCCCCTCCCTCTGCTGTAAATAAAAATAAAACGGGTTATGGAGGTTTAAAATTAAGTTCATAGATAACACGGTCAGAGTCAGAAATAACTTAATTAAAAATATTTTTATTATTTATTTATTAGAGGGAGGGAGGAAGGGAGAAAATGGGTGCTCCAGGGCCTTCTGCCACTGGAAACAAACTCCAGACGCATGAGCCACCATGAGCATCTGGCTTATGTCGGTTATGGGGAGTTGAACCTAGGTTTTAGGCTTCACAGGCAAGCGCCTTAACTGCTAAACCATCTCTCCATCTGGAATTTTATTTCTTCAAGATCTCCAGCAAGTTTTCTCTACTGCTCTGTTGGACTGACATTCAGATTTTGCTTGAAGATTGGCGGTGATGGAGAACTTGCTGTCTCACAGGGCAGCCTATGCTGTTCTTGGACCTACTTATCTGAGAGTGAATTTTTCCTGGCTAGAATAATGCAACTTGGGCTTGGCAATGTGGTGCAGGTGGTAGAATGCTTCCTTAGCATGCATGAAAATCTGAGTTGGATCCACAGTGTCACATCAGCTGGCATGGGGGCCCACGCTTGTCATTCCATCACACTGGAGCTGGAGTTGATGACAAGCTTGGGCTACATGAGATCCTGTCTCAAAATGTTTAAAATAAAATTTGTTTTATAATTGTCCATAGGAGAACACAACTTAATAAAATGACAAAAGTACGTTTCTTGCCATTTCAGAAATTGTTGGAAATTCTGTCTTTAACATCAAGACAAGATGTAGCATATTTATTTATTTATTTATTTGTTTTTTTTTGAAGTAAGGTTTCACTCTAGTCCAGGCTGACCTGGAATTCACTATGTAGTCTCAGGGTGGCCTTGAACTCAAGGTGATCCTCCTACCTCTGCCTCCTCAGTGTGCGCCGCTATGCCTGGCTATTTATTTTATTTTATTTTTAAAAAATTATTTAAGAGAGAAGGAGGCAACGAGAGAGAGAGAGAGAGAGAGAGAGAGAGGCGCGCGAGAGAGCGAGAGAGAGCGTGCGTGCATGCCAGGGCCTTCTGTCACTTCAAACAAACTCCAGCTGCATTTGCCACTTTGTGCATCTGACCTACATGGGTTCTGGGGAATCAAACCAAGTTCTTTAGAGTTTGCAGGGAAGCACTTTAAGCACTAAGCCATTCTCCAACCCCAGTATTTTTATTTTTATTTATTTTTTTTGTTTTTCAAGGTGGGTCTTGCTCTAGCTGAGGCTGTCCTTGAATTCACTATGTGGTCTCAGGGTGACCTTGAACTCACTGCAATCCTATCTGCCTCCTGTGAACTGGGATTAAAGGTGTGCGCTACCATGCCTGGCCACACCAAGTTTTATGTAGTGCTGGGGATGGGGCTTTTTTTTGGGGAGAGAGTCAGAGAGCTAGAGAGAGACAGTTAGAGAATGGGTATGCCAGTGGCCTCTCCGCCACTGTGAACGAACTCCAGATCCGTGTGCCCCTTTGTGGGCAAGTGCGGCATTGTGCCCTTGCATCACTTTGCTGCTTTTTCTGGCTAAACGTGGGACCTGGAGAATCAAACGGGTGTTCTTAGGTTTAGCAGGCAGGTGCCTTAACTGCTAAGCCATCTCTCCAGCCTGGGACTTGTTTTTAAACTTAAGTCAAATCAGCAACTCAACAGCCGACTTTATTTTACTTTTTTTGGTTTTTCGAGGTAGGGTCTCACTCTAGTTCAGGCTTGGAATTCACTATGTAGTCTCAAGACGTCCGTGAACTCTCAGCGATCTTCCTACCTCTGCCTCTGGAGTGCTGAGATTAAAGGCATGCGCCACCATGCTTGGCCCCAATTTAATTTTTTAAAAACTTATTTGTGGGCTGGAGAGATGGCTTAGTGGTTAAGGCACTTGCCTAATAATCCTAAGGGCCCAGGTTCAGTTCCCTAATTTGTTTGTTCTGGAGTTTGTTTGCAGTGGCTGGTGTGCACATTCTCTCTATCTGCCCCCCATAAACAAACATACAAATAAATAAATAAATAACTTATTTAAGGCTTGCAGTGTCTGGTGTTGAGTATCTCCACTGGTAATTTCTCTCTCTCCATTGAACTGCAAGCAGGTAGCTTTTGCCAGCTTTCTGCCAGCTGGTCCACATGGAAGAGGTTTTCAGCTCAGCTCCAGCAGAATTTCTCAGTGACATTGCAACCCAAGTATGTGGAGTCTTCAGCAATAGGGTCTTAGCATCTATTCCTTGTGGGAAACCAAGAGCCTCGGCAATGGCCTGTAATGTTCTGGGGATATCAGTGACCTCTCTGGACAACAGCTCACTGGAAGGTATCCCATCCCTGACACTGAAAAATTTTCAGTAATAATCTATGGCTTCTGAGTGTTCCATTGTCCAGAAAAGTAGGTTTCCCTATGACTTATTTATATCCTCTTAGATTTTGATTAGCCCTCCCTCCACCTTTCCTTTACTCAATCTCTTCCCCTGACCTCACTTAGGCCTTTTCACCCCATTAATCTGTTCTTTTACTTACATACATACAGTACCATCCTATTAAGTCCCCCCTCCCTCCCTTTCTGTTCCCTTTCTATCCCCTTTCTAGCTTACTAGCCTCTGCTACTGAGTTTTATTTTTACTCACATAGAAATCTAATCATTTCTATCTAGGATCTACATATGAGAGACAACATGTGACGTTTGGCTTTCTGGGCCTGGGTTACCTCTTTAATTATAATTCTTTCCAGATCCATCCATTTTCTAGGAAATTTCATAACTTCACTTTTCTTTACCGCTGAGTAGAACTCCATTGTGTAAATGTGCCACATTTTTATTATCCACTCATCAGTTGAGGGACATCTAGGCTGGGGTTCCATTTTCTAGCTATTGTGAATAGAGCGGCAGTAAACATGGTTGAGCAAGTATCTCTAAGGTAGTGAGACGAGTTCTTAAGATATATGCCTAGTAATGGTATAGCTGGGTCATATGGTAGATCTGTATTTAGCTGTCTCAGGAACCTCCACACTAATTTCCACAATGGCTGAACCAGATTGCATTTCCACCAATAGTGTAGAAGGGTTCCTCTTTCTGCATCCTTGCCAGCATTTGTGGTCATTTGTTTTCATGATGGTAGCCAATATGACAGGAGTGAGATAGAATTGTAACGTAGTTTTAATCTCCATTTCCCTGATGACTAGCGATGTAGAACTTTTTTTTTTTTTTTTGGTTTTTGAGGTAGGGTCTCACTCTAGCTCAGGCTGACCTGGAATTCGCTATGTAGTCTCAGGATGGCCTCGAACTCATGGTGATCCTCCTACCTCTTCCTCCCGAGTGCTGGGATTAAAGGCGTGCGTCACCATGCCCGGCTTCATTTTTTTAGATGTTTATATGTCATCTGTGTTTCTTCTGAGAACTCTTTATTTAGTTCCATAGTCCATTTTTTAATTGGATTGATTTCTTATTAATTTTTTGAGTTCTTTGTATATCCTAGATATTAATCTTCTGTCAGATTTATAGCTGGCAAAGATTTTCTCCCATTCTGTAGATTTCATCTTTGCTCTATTCACGGTGTCCTTTGCTGTACGAAAGCTTTGTAATTTCATGAGGTCACAGTGGTTGATCTGTGGTTTTATTTCCTGAGCAATTGGGGTTATATTCAGAAAGTCTTTGCCAAGACCAATATGTTGAAGGGTTTCTCCTACTTTTTCCTATAGCACTTTCAGAGGCTTAGGTCTGATATTAAGGTCTTTGATCCATTTGGACTTAATTTTTGTGCATGGAGAGAGATAAGGATCTATTTTCATCCTTCTATAGATCCATATCCAGTTTTCCCAGCACCATTTGCTGAAAAGGCTGTCTTTTCTCCAATGAGTATAATTGGCATTTTTGTCAAGATCAGGTGGCTATAGCTACCCAGACTTAAACATCAGGGTCCTCTATTCTGTTCCATTGATCTACATGTCTGTTTTTGTGCCAGTACCATGCTGTTTTTGTTACTATGGCTCTGTAATATAGGTTAAAATTAGGTATGATGATACCACCAGCTTTATTTTTGTTGCTCAAAATTGTTTTAGATATTCAAGGTTTTTTGTGCTTCCAAATGGATTTTTGGATTGTTTTTTCTATTTTCTTGAAGAATGCCATTGGAATTTTGATGGGGATTGTATTTAAATGTGTAGATTGCTTTTGGTAAGATTGCCATTTTCACAATATTGATTCTTCCTATCCAAGAACAAGGGATGTCTTTCCATTTCCTAGTGTCTTCTACAATGTCTTGCTTGAGTGTTTTAAAGTTCTTGTAGAGATCCTTCGCTTCCTTGGTTAGGTTTATCCCAAAGTACTTTATTTTTTATTTTTTTGATACAATTGTGAATGGGAGTGATTCTCTGATTTCATCCTCTGTGTGATTGTTGTTAGCATATAGGAAGGCTACTGATTTCTGTGTGTTCTGCTACGTGGCTATAGGTGTTTATCAGCTCTACCAGTTTGCTGGTAGAGTCTATAGGGTCCTTTATGTATAGAATCATATCATCTGCGAATAATGAAAACTTGATATCTTCCTTTCCAATTTGTATCCCTTTTATGTGTGTCTCTTGTCTTATTGCTATGGCTAAGACTTCCAGTACTATGTTAAATAAAAGTGGGGACAGTGGACACCCTTGTCTTGTTCCTGATTTTAGTGGAAAAGCTTCAAGTTTTACTGCATTTAGTATTACGTTGGCTGTGGGTTTGTCATAAATAGCCTTTATTATGTTGAGATATGTTCCTTCTATTCCCAGTCTCTGTAGTACTTTTATCATGAAGGGATGTTGGATTTTGTCAAATGCTTTTTCTGCATCTAATGAGATGATCATGTGAGTTTTGTCCTTCAGTCCATTTATATAATGTACTACATTCATCGAGTTGTGTATGTTGAACCATCCCTGCATCTCTGGGATAAAACGTACTTGGGAACCAGGCGTGGTGGCGCACGCCTTTAATCCCAGCACTTGGGAGGCAGAGGTAGGAGGATCACCGTGAGTTCGAGGCCACTTTGAGACTACATAGTGAATTCCAGGCCAGCCTGGACTAGAGTGAGACCCTACCTCGAAAAACAAAACAAAAACAAAACCAAACAAACAAACAAACAAACAAACAAACAGACAAAAAAAACACCTACTTGGTCAGGGTGAATGATCTAATACATTCTTGTATTCTGTTTGCCAATATTTTGTTGAGAATTTTTGCATCTATGTTTATGAGGGAGGTCTGTAATTTTTTTTTGTTTATTCTTATTTATTTATTTGAGAGCAACAGACAGAGAAAGCGGTAGAGAGGGCCTCTAGCCACTGCAAACAAACTCCAGATGCGTGTGCCACCTTGTGCATCTGGCTTATGTGGGTACTGGGGAATTGATCCTTGAACCTTAGTCTGTAGGCTTCATAGGCAAGCACTTAGCCGCTAAGCCATCTCTCAAGCCTGTGTAATTTCCTTTTTTTGTTCTATCTTTGTTGTAAACCCTCTTTATTTTATTTCATATTTTTTTATTTTTTGGTTTTTTGAGGTAAAGTTTTACTCTAGTCCAGGCTGACCTGGAATTCACTATATAGTCTCAGGGTGGTCTTGAACTCTAGGCGATCCTCCTACCTCTGCCTCCTGAGTGCTGGGATTAAAGGCAGCTGGCCACTATTTAATTCTTATAATAAAAACTCTATGAGGGCTGGAGAGATGGCTTAGTGGTTAAGGTGTTTGCTGCAAAGCCAACGGACCCAGGTTCGACTCCCCAGGACTTATGTAAGCCAGATGCACAAGGGGACGCATGCATCTGGAGTTCATTTGCAGTGGCTGGAGGCTCTGGGGCACCCATTCTCTCTCTCTCTCTCTCTACCTGCCAATTTCTATATTTCTCTCTCAAATAAATAAAAATAAAATATTTTAAAAAACCAAAAAGAAAACCTTTATGAGCTAAAAATTAATGTTTTTTTCTTTTTCTCTTTCTTTCTTTTTTCCCTTGAGGCAATAGAAATTTATAGAAGTTAGGGTAGCAGTTGGCCAAAGTAGCATAAAGGTAACATACTAATCAGTGTGGGATTTGAATTTAGTCACTATAACATTGTTTCTTGTCTTCCTCTGAAGGAATACTTGGCATTTGATGTGAAGTATTATGTTCAAGATTAGCCCTGGAAGCCGGGTGTGGTGGCGCACACCTTTAATCCCAGCACTCTGAAGGCAGAGGTAGAAGGATTGCTGTGAGTTCGAGGCCATCCTGAACCTGCACAGTGAATTCCAGGTCAGCCTGGGCTACAGTGAGACCCTACTTTTAAAATTGAAAAAAAAAATTTAGCCCTGGATCAAATGAAAAGATAGTTGAACAAATGTTGTTACTGTTATGAAGGATTTAAGAATTTCCTTTCATCTTTATAGAATGGAACCAAAGTGGGACTTTTAAAATGTTGCCGTGTAAAAAGAGAAGGACAGTGACAGAGTCCTTGCGGGAGAAGGATGATCAGGAAGATGATGACTTAGCGTCTGCTGTTAAACCAGAACCCAGTGACATTAAAGACTTGGGGCCAGTATCACTGTCCTGGAGTCCAAGTCATGGCCATGCTGAGGGTCCCGAAGTTCAATCCCTGCAGATCACCGACAGCCAGCTCAGTGTGGAGGAGGCATCGTTGAACTCTAGGATGCTCACCCAACACACACATTTACCAGTTTTGGAAGCTGTTGACGTAGCCGTCTCTCAGGGACTCGTCCTTCCTTCCTTGGAGTCTTCTCATCCTCTTAACATACATACCGAGAAAGGAAACCTCCCGGCCACTCCCTCACGGAGAGGAAGAACAGTTGTCTTCAAGGCCAGGCTGACTGAAGACAGAGGTGATCATCTGGCCTTAGAAGAGCCTTCTGGAGATAGTGAGGAAGTCACTGAAGAAGGAGGTGAGGGGAGGTCTAGTGAGGAAGTCACTGGAGAAGGAGGTGAGGGGAGATCTAGTGAGGAAGTCACTGGAGAAGGAGGTGAGGGGAGATCTAGTGAGGAAGTCACTGGAGAAGGAGGTGAGGGGAGATCTAGTGAGGAAGTCACTGGAGATGGAGGTGAGGGGAGGTCTAGTGAGGAAATCACTGGAGATGGAGGTGAGGGGAGGTCTAATGTGGAAGTCACTGGAGAAGGAGGTGAGGGGAGGTCTAGTGAGGAAGTCACTGGAGAAGGAGGTGAGGGAAGATCTAGTGAGGAAATCACTGGAGAAGGAGGTGAGGGGAGATCTAGTGAGGAAGTCACTGGAGATGGAGGTGAGGGGAGGTCTAGTGAGGAAATCACTGGAGAAGGAGGTGAGGGGAGATCTAGTGAGGAAGTCACTGGAGATGGAGGTGAGGGGAGGTCTAGTGAGGAAATCACTGGAGATGGAGGTGAGGGGAGGTCTAGTGAGGAAGTCACTGAAGAAGGAGGTGAGGGGAGGTCTAGTGAGGAAGTCACTGGAGATGGAGGTGAGGGGATATCTAGTGAGGAAGTCACTGGAGAAGGAGGTGAGGGGAGGTCTAGTGAGGAAGTCACTGGAGAAGGAGGTGAGGGAAGATCTAGTGAGGAAATCACTGGAGAAGGAGGTGAGGGGAGATCTAGTGAGGAAGTCACTGGAGATGGAGGTGAGGGGATATCTAGTGAGGAAGTCACTGGAGATGGAGGTGAGGGGAGATCTAGTGAGGAAGTCACTGGAGATGGAGGTGAGGGGAGGTCTAGTGAGGAAATCACTGGAGAAAGAGGTGAGGGGAGGTCTAGTGAGGAAGTCACTGGAGATGGAGGTGGGGGGAGGTCTAGCGAGGAAATCACTGGAGATGGAGGTGAGGGGAGATCTAGTGAGGAAATCACTGGAGATGGAGGTGAGGGGAGGTCTAGTGAGGAAATCACTGGAGAAAGAGGTGAGGGGAGGTCTAGCGAGGAAATCACTGGAGATGGAGGTGAGGGGAGGTCTAGTGAGGAAATCACTGTAGATGGAGGTGAGGGGAGGTCTAGTGAGGAAATCACTGGAGAAAGAGGTGAGGGGAGGTCTAGTGAGGAAATCACTGGAGAAAGAGGTGAGGGGAGGTCTAGTGAGGAAATCACTGTAGATGGAGGTGAGGGGAGGTCTAGTGAGGAAATCACTGTAGATGGAGGTGAGGGGAGGTCTAGTGAGGAAATCACTGGAGATGGAGGTGGGGGGAGGTCTAGTGAGGAAATCACTGGAGAAGGAGGTGAGGGGAGATCTAGTGAGGAAATCACTGGAGATGGAGGTGGGGGGAGGTCTAGCGAGGAAATCACTGGAGATGGAGGTGAGGGGAGGTCTAGTGAGGAAATCACTGGAGATGGAGGTGAGGGGAGGTCTAGTGAGGAAATCACTGGAGATGGAGGTGGGGGGAGGTCTAGTGAGGAAGTCACTGGAGATGGAGGTGAGGGGAGGTCTAGTGAGGAAATCACTGGAGATGGAGGTGAGGGGAGATCTAGTGAGGAAATCACTGGAGATGGAGGTGGGGGGAGGTCTAGTGAGGAAGTCACTGGAGATGGAGGTGGGGGGAGGTCTACTGAGGAAATCACTGGAGATGGAGGTTAGGGGAGGTCTAGTGAGGAAATCACTGGAGATGGAGGTGAGGGGAGGTCTAATGTGGAAGTCACTGGAGAAGGAGGTGAGGGGAGGTCTAGTGAGGAAGTCACTGGAGATGGAGGTGAGGGGAGGTCTAGTGAGGAAGTCACTGGAGATGGAGGTGAGGGGAGGTCTAATGTGGAAGTCACTGGAGAAGGAGGTGAGGGGAGGTCTAGTGAGGAAGTCACTGGAGATGGAGGTGAGGGGAGGTCTAGTGAGGAAGTCACTGGAGATGGAGGTGAGGGGAGGTCTAATGTGGAAGTCACTGGAGAAGGAGGTGAGGGGAGGTCTTGACACAGTGTAAGTTCCGATTTCTGATGTGAGGATCCAAATCCAAAATGCCGCAAACTCTAAAACTAATTTTTATTCTTTATTTTTTTGAGGCAGGCCCAACAGACAGATCTTTTTTTGTAATGAGGGAAGGAGGGAGGGAGGGAGATAAAGATGGGGGCGTGAGGGAGAGAGAATTGTCATGCTAGGGCCTTCAGTCACTGTAATCGAACTCCAGACACATGCGCCACCTTGCGAATGTGTGCGACTTTGTGCTTGTGTGTGACCTTGCATGTTTCACCTTCTGCCTCTGGCCCATGTGGGATCTGAGGAGTTGAACAGGGGTCCTAAGGCTTCACAGGCAAGCATCTTAACTGCTAAGCCATCTCTCAGCCCTGTTTTTTTTTTTTTTTTTTTAAAGGTAGGGTCTCACTCTAGCCCAGGCTGACCTGGAATTCACTATGCAATCTCAGAGTGGCCGCAAACTTACAGTGATCCCTTCTACCTCTGCTTCCCAAGTGCTGGAATTAAAGGTGTTAATCACCACTCCCAGCTTTAAAAACATTTGTTTATTTATTTAGGTAGGGTTTTGCTGTAGCTCAGGCTGACCTGGAATTCACTATGAAGCCTCAGGGTGGCCTTGAACTCATAGCAATCCTCCTACCTGGGATTAAATACATGCACTACCACATCTGGCTTTCAAAGCATATATATATTTAAAGATATTATTTATTTATTTATTTGAGAGAGAAAGAGGGGAAGAGGCAGAGAGAAAGAGCGAATGGGTGCGCCAGGGCCTCCAGCCACTGCAAATGAACTCCAGGCGCATGTGCCCACTTGTGCATCTGGCTTACGTTGGTCCTGGGGAATTGAACCAGGGTCTGTAGGCTTTGCAGGCAAATGCCTTAACTACTAAGCCATTTCCCCAGCCCTCAAAGCATATTTGAACTCAAAGGATCTTAGCAATTATGTAGTTCAATTCTCTAACTTTACAAATGTGCAATTTGGGTCTGGGTTGTTTTTTTTTTGGTTTTTCGAGGTAGGGTCTCACTCTGGTCCAGGCTGACCTGGAATTAACTATGTAGTCTCAGGGTGGCCTCGAACTCACAGCGATCCTCCTACCTCTGCCTCCCGAGTGCTGGGATTAAAGGCGTGCGCCACCACGCCTGGCTTTTTTTTTTTTGTGTGTGTGGTTTTTCCAGGTAGGGTCTCATTTTGGAATTTACTATGTAGTCTCAGGGTGGCCTCAAACTCATAGCAATCCTCCTACCTCTGCCTCCCGAGTGCTAGGATTAAAGGTGTGTGCCACCACACCTGGCCTTTTAAAAAAATTTTCATTTATTTATCTTAAAGAGAGAGAGAGGAGAGAGAGAGAGAGACAGTGGGCATGCCAGGGCTTCCAGTGGCTGCAAACAAACTCCAGATGCATGCATCTCCTTGTATATTTGGCTTATGTGGGTCCTGGTTGAATCGAGCATTGTCCCTTTTGCTTTGCAGGCAAGTGCCATCCCTCTAGCCCGGGTCTGAGGTTTTTTTTTTTTTTTTTTAAATTTTTATTCGAGAAAGAAAGACAGGGAGAAAAGTAAGTATACCAGGGCCTCTTGCCACTGCACACAAACTCCAGACACATACACCACTTTCTGCATCTGACTTTATGTGGGAACTGGGGAATCAAACCTGAACCAGCAGGCTTTGCAAGCAAGTGCCTTTCACTGCTGAGCCAGCTCTTCTGCCCTTGGATTTGCGCTTTGTTTTCAGTGTTTGTCTTAGACTTCTGTCTTGAAGAGAAGGGGATGGCTGTATGTTTATATATATATAATATAAATATATAATAAATATATATAAAGTATGTTTTCTAAAATTAATTTTTATTTATTTGAGAGAGAGAAAGAAGCAGAGAGATAGATAGATAGAGAGAGACAGAATGGGCACGCCAGGGCCTGCAGCCACTGCAAATGAACTCCAGATGGTGATACCTTGTGCATCTGGCTTATGTGGGTCCTGAGGAATTGAACCGCAGTCCTTTGGCTTTGCAGGCAAGTACCCTAACCACTAAGCCATTTTTCTAGCCCAGTGTATAGTATGTTTTATGAACTCATCTACAAAGATCTTATGACAAGATGATAATTTTGCAATAGTGTTTGATTAAATATGGGTGAAATGTGGAGTGACGTTTGTGGTTTTTCCAGGCAAACCTCAAATGTGTTCTGAAGAGGACCTAACTCTCCTGCCTTCAGACAGTCAGTCTGCACCACGAGAGCCGCCGAGGACACCATCCCAGCCAGAGGTTTGTGACTGTCCTCAAGAAACGCCCCTCAGCTCTGTGGTCCACCAAGCGGAAGAAGAGACCGAGGATGGAGGACTCTTTATTCCAATGGGTAGGCTGTCTTTTTCTTGTTAATTCAAAGAGTAACAAGGAACGATTGAAGGATACACTAGGTATAAAGCCACACGTGTCACATACCCTGAGTTTTCTAGTGGGGTAGTGGTGATATCCTGAGCTGTATGCCGGGAAGTCCATTTTGTCCTCCCTTTACGCTATCAACCCCACATGTGGGTAACCATGACCCTGACTTTCAATACAATTTATTACTTCTGCTTTGTTTTATTTTTTAATTTATTCTTATTTTTGTTTTTCTTTTTGGTTTTTCAAGGTAGGGTTTCACTGTAGCTCAGGCTGGCCTGGAATTCACTATGTAGTCTTAGGGTGACCTTGAACTCATGGTAATCTTCCTACCCCTGCCTCCCAAGTGCTTATATTAAAGGTGTGTGTCACCCTGCCTGGCAAATTTGCTTTTATTTTTATTTCTTTGTTTTTTTTTTTGGGGGGGGGTGGTTTAGAGGTAGGGTCTCACTCTAGCTGAGGCTGACCTGGAATTAACTACGTAGTCTCAGGGTGGCCTTCAACTCATGGCAGTCCTCCTACCTCTGCCTCCCAGCATTTTCATTTTTTTGGTTTTTTGAGGTAGGGTTTCACTCTAGCCCAGGCTGACGCGGAATTCACTATGTAGTTGCAGGGTGGCCTTGAATTCACAGCAGTCCTCCTACCTCTGCCTCCTAAGTGCTGGAATTAAAAGCATGTGCCACCATGCCCGTCTCCTCCACTTTGTTTTTTTAAAAATTTTTTTATTTTTTGTTTTTTTGAGGTAAGGTCTCACTCTAGCCCAGGCTGACCTGGAATTCACTATGTAGTCACAGAGTGGCCTCGAACTCTCAGCAATCCTCTTATCTCTGCCTTCCAAGTTCTGGGATTAAAGGCGTGCACCCCCATGCCCAGCTGCTTTGTTTTTTATAAAATGAATGGAATCATATTTATACACATTTTGCAACTGATTATTTCCATTCAACATTATGCTTATGAAATTAGTCTGTGGTACATTATGGCTCACAACTTTAATCTCAGCACTTGGAAGACTGACGTAGAAGAATCATTATGAGTTCAAGGCCATCCTTCGCTACAGAGTAGGTTTTAGGTCAACCTGGTTTACAGTGACACCTTACCTTAAAAAAAAAAAAAATAAAACAAAAACAACAACAATAATAAAGACCATTTAAGGTACTCTGTACCATTTTAATAATTTTTTAATTTTATTTTTTTCCATTTTATATTTTTATCAGCAGTGTATAAGATCAGTAGTTGAGCTATATCCTTGCTATATCTCTTCTCAGACTTTTATTTATTTATTTTGGTTTTTCGAGGTAGGGTTTCACTCTGGTCTCCAGGCTGACCTGGAATTAACTATGTGGCCTTGAACTCATGGCGATCCTCCTACCTCTGCCTCCTAAGTGCTGGGATTAAAGGCATTCACTACCACTCCTGGCTGTTAGTTTATTTATTTATTTATTTTTTGGTTTTTCAAGGTAGGTCTCATTCTGTCCTAGGCTGACCTGGAATAACTATGTAGTCTCAGGGTGGCCTTGAACTCATGGCGATCCTCCTACCTCTGCCTCCCAAGTGCTTAAAGTGCCTCCCAAGAGATTAAAGGCGTGCGCCACCACACCTGGCTGTTAGTTTATTTATTTTTTAATTAAAAAAATTTATTTATGTGAGCAAAAGAGGCAGAGAGAGGAAGAAAGACAGAGAAAATGGGCATGCCAGGGCATCCAGCCACTGCAAACGAATTCCAGACACATGTGCCACCTTATGCCTCTGACTTACATGGGTCCTGGAGAATCGAATCTGGGTCCTTTGGCTTTGCAGGCAAATGCCTTAACTGCTAAGCCATCTCTCCAGCCCTCAGATTTTTTTCTTAAACGGACATCTCACTTAAAAAAAATTATTTGGCCGGGCATGGTGGCGCACACCTTTAATCCCAGCACTCGGGAGGCAGAGGTAGGAGGATCGCCATGAGTTCGAGGCCACCCTGAGACTACATAGCTAATTCCAGGTCAGCCTGGACCAGAGTGAGACCCTACCTTGAAAAACCAAAAAAAAAAAAAAAAAAATTATTTGTATGCAGAGAGACAGAGAATGGACGTGGCCAACACACTCCAGATATGCACCACTTTATGCATCTGGCTTTTTGTGGGTACTTGGGAATTTAACCTGGGTGGTTAGGCTTTGCAGGCAAGTGCCTTAAGAGAAAGATACCTCTCTAGCTCACTTCTCAGACTTTTAAAATATTTACATATACGCGCACGTGAGGGGTGGGAGGCAGACAGGCTGGGCATGATAGTGCACGCCTTTAATCCCAGCACTTGGGAGGCAGAGGTAGGAGGATCACTGAGAGTTTGAGGCCACCCTGAGACTACATAGTGAATTCCAGATCAGCGTGGGCCCCAAGTGAGACCTCAACAAAAAAAAAGTCAGAAAAAGTGGGTATGGCATGGCATGTCAGGCCTTTTGCCACTGCAAATGAACCTCATATGCATGTGCCGTTTTGTGTATGTGGCTTTACATGGGTACTGGGGACTCAAACCTGGGTCATCAGGCTTTGCAAAGAAGTGCTCTTAACCACTGAGTCCATCTTTCCAGCTCCAGACTTTTTTTTTTTTTTTTTTTTTTTTTTTGGTTTTCTGAGGTAGGGTCTCACTGTAGCTCAGGCAGACCTGGAGTTCACTATGTAGTCTCAGGGTGGCCTCGAACTCACAGTGATCCTCCTACCTCTGCCTCCTGAGTGCTGGGATTAAAGGCGTGCGCCACCACGCCTGGTTCAGACTTTTTTTAAAAAAAATATTATTTATTTATTTGAGAGAGTGAGGAAGAGGGAGATAGAAAGAGAGAATGGGCATGTGAGGGCCTTCAGCCACTGCAAGTGAACTCCAGACATATGCACCCCTTTGTGCATCTGGCTTACGTGGGTCCTAGGGAATTGAACTGGACTCCTTAGGCTTTGCAGGCAAATGCCTTATCCGCAAAGCCATTTCCTCAGTCCCCAGACTTTTAAATTATATTCATTCTCATAGATATTTTATTGTGTTGTCAACTTGTATTTCGCAAATTAGTAATGATAGAGTATATTTCCATTTATTCGCTGACTGTGTGTATATCTTCATATAATTATGTTTTTTTTTTTTTTTTTTTGTTTGAGTTAGGGTCTCCCTCTAGCCCAAACTGACCTGAAATTCACTTTGTAGTCTCAGGGTGGCCTCGAACTTACAGCAATCCTCCTACCTCTGCATTCCAAGTGCTGGGATTAAAGGCGTGTGCCACTATGCCCAGCTTATATAATTATGTTTTTATTGTTCTGTAGTTTATTATTAAGTTAAAAAGTTTCTTCTCCCCTCATTTCTTTCTTGGCTCTCCTTTCTCCTTCCATATTTCGTCCATGTCCTGTCCTCTCCTTCTCTACTTTGTCCTCCCCTTTCCTCACCCTCTCTTCCTATCCTTTTTGGCAGGATCTCACTCTAGCCAAGGCTCTCTTACATTTGAGATCCTTCTCCTTCAGCTTCCCTATTGACACAGGGCTTCTAGTAGCTTAGGTTGCCTTGTGCTTTCTGTGTATAACTGAAAATGACTTTGTATTTTTTTTTAAATTTTTAAAATTTTTATTTATTTATATGTGAGAGGGAATGAGATAGAGAGAGAATGGGCGCACCAGGGCTTCCAGCCACTGCAAACAAAACTCCAGATGCATGCGCCCCCTTGTGCATCTGGCTTATGTGAGTCCTGGGGAATCGAACCAAGGTCCTTTGTCTTTGCAGGCAAAGGCCTTAACCGCTAAGCCACCTCTCCAGCCTAACTTTGCATTTTAAAAAACTATATATATTTTTAAACCAGGCATGGTGGCGCACGCCTTTAATCCCAGCACTCGGGAGGCAGAGGAGGAGGATTGCTATGAGTTCGAGGCCACCCTGAGACTACATAGCTAATTCCAGGTCAGCCTGGACCAGAGTGAGACCCTACCTTGAAAAACAAAACAAACAACAACAACAACAAAAAAAAATATATATATATATATAAAATTTAATTTTTGGAGAGAGACACAGGGAGAGGGAGACAGAGATGGGCTTGTCAGCAGTCTCTCAGCTGCTGTGAATGAAATCCAGATGCGTGTGCTGTCTTGTGGGCAAGTGCAGCATTGCGCCCTTGTTTCACTTTGCATCTTGCTAAAAATGGGACATGGAGATTGGAAACGGGTTCTTAGGCTTAGCAGTTAAAGGCACTTGTTTGCAAAGCCTGACATCCCAGGTTTGAATAACCAGTTCTTACTTAAAGCCAGATGCACAAAATGGCACGTGTGTCTGGAGTTCATTTCCAGTGGCAAGAGGTTCTGGTGTGCCCATTTCCTCTCACTCATTTTCTTTCTTTCTGCTTGCAAATAAAACCTTAAGTAAAATTATATAAATAAATAAATAAATAAATAAATAAATATATATATATATATTTATATAAAATTTATTTTTAGTTTTTTATTTTTCAAAAGTAGGTCTCACTCTAGCTCAGGCTGATCTGGAAATCACTATGTAGTCTCAGGGTGGCCTCAAACTCTAGGCGATCCTCCTACCTCTGCCTCCCGAGTGCTGGGATTAAAGGCGTGGGCCACCATGCCTGGCTAACTAGATTTTTTTAAAACACATTTTTATATGGGCGGGTGTGGTATAAAGGCATGGCAATCCTTTAATCCTACTTTATGCATCTAGTTTATGTGGTACTCAGGAATTTAACGTGGTCATTAGGCTTTGCATGTAAGCACCTTAACTGTTGAGCCATCTCTCCAGCCCTTCTGTTCTACACAGTATCCCAGAACAGTAGTCTGCACCAACTAGGACTGCTCCTCAGGAAAAAGGTCACTAGTGCTTCAGACTTTGAGAGAGTGTCAGCTCTCACTGCAGCGTCTTTACCTCCTCATTGTCACTAGTGCTTCAGACTCTGAGAGAGTGTCAGCTCTCACTGCAGCGTCTTTACCTCATTGTCACTAGTGCTTCAGACTCTGAGAGAGTGTCAGCTCTCACTGCAGCGTCTTTACCTCCTCATTGTCACTAGTGCTTCAGACTCTGAGAGAGTGTCAGCTCTCACTGCAGCGTCTTTACCTCATTGTCACTAGTGCTTCAGAGACTCTGAGCTCTCACTGAGTGTCAGCTCACTGCTCACTGCAGCGTCTTTACCTCATTGTCACTAGTGCTTCAGACTTTGAGAGAGTGTCAGCTCACTGCAGCGTCTTTACCTCCTCATTGTCACTAGTGCTTCAGACTCTGAGAGAGTGTCAGCTCTCACTGCAGCGTCTTTACCTCATTGTCACTAGTGCTTCAGACTTTGAGAGAGTGTCAGCTCTCACTGCAGCGTCTTTACCTCCTCATTGTCACTAGTGCTTCAGACTCTGAGAGAGTGTCAGCTCTCACTGCAGCGTCTTTACCTCATTGTCACTAGTGCTTCAGACTCTGAGAGAGTGTCAGCTCTCACTGCAGCGTCTTTACCTCCTCATTGTCACTAGTGCTTCAGACTCTGAGAGAGAGTCAGCTCTCACTGCAGCGACTTTACCTCATTGTCACTAATGCTTCAGACTCTGAGAGAGTGTCAGCTCTCACTGCAGCGACTTTACCTCATTGTCACTAGTGCTTCAGACTCTGAGAGAGTGTCAGCTCTCACTGCAGCGTCTTTACCTCATTGTCACTAGTGCTTCAGACTCTGAGAGAGTGTCAGCTCTCACTGCAGCGTCTTTACCTCCTCTTTGTCACTAGTGCTTCAGACTCAGAGTGTCAGCTCTCACTGCAGCATCTTTACCTCCTCATTGTCACTAGTGCTTCAGACTCTGAGAGAGTGTCAGCTCTCACTGCAGCATCTTTACCTCATTGTCACTAGTGCTTCAGACTCTGAGAGAGTGTCAGCTCTCACTGCAGCATCTTTACCTCATTGTCACTAGTGCTTCAGACTCTGAGAGAGTGTCAGCTCTCACTGCAGCGTCTTTACCTCATTGTCACTAGTGCTTCAGACTCTGAGAGAGTGTCAGCTCTCACTGCAGCGACTTTACCTCCTCATTGTCACTAGTGCTTCAGACTCTGAGAGAGTGTCAGCTCTCACTGCAGCCTCTTTACCTCCTCTTTGTCACTTGTCACTAGTGCTTCAGACTCTGAGAGAGTGTCAGCTCTCACTGCAGCGTCTTTACCTCATTGTCACTAGTGCTTCAGACTCTGAGAGAGTGTCAGCTCTCACTGCAGCGTCTTTACCTCATTGTCACTAGTGCTTCAGACTCTGAGAGAGTGTCAGCTCACTGCAGCGTCTTTACCTCATTGTCACTAGTGCTTCAGACTCTGAGAGAGTGTCAGCTCTCACTGCAGCGTCTTTACCTCATTGTCACTGGTGCTTCAGACTCTGAGAGAGTGTCAGCTCTCACTGCAGCGTCTTTACCTCATTGTCACTGGTGCTTCAGACTCTGAGAGAGTGTCAGCTCTCACTGCAGTGTCTTTACCTCCTCATTGTCACTAGTGCTTCAGACTCTGAGAGAGTGTCAGCTCTCACTGCAGCGTCTTTACCTCCTCATTGTCACTAATGCTTCAGACTCTGAGAGAGTGTCAGCTCTCACTGCAGCGACTTTACCTCCTCATTGTCACTAGTGCTTCAGACTCTGAGAGAGTGTCAGCTCTCACTGCAGCGTCTTTACCTCCTCATTGTCACTAGTGCTTCAGACTGAGAGAGTGTCAGCTCTCACTGCAGCGACTTTACCTCCTCATTGTCACTAATACTTCAGACTCTGAGAGAGTGTCAGCTCTCACTGCAGCGACTTTACCTCATTGTCACTGGTGCTTCAGGCTCTGAGAGAGTGTCAGCTCTCACTGCAGCGACTTTACCTCCTCATTGTCACTAGTGCTTCAGACTCTGAGAGAGTGTCAGCTCTCACTGCAGCATCTTTACCTCCTCATTGTCACTAGTGCTTCAGGCTCTGAGAGAGTGTCAGCTCTCATTGCAGCGTCTTTACCTCCTCATTGTCACTAGTGCTTCAGGCTCTGAGAGAGTGTCAGCTCTCACTGCAGCGTCTTTACCTCATTGTCACTAGTGCTTCAGACTCTGAGAGAGTGTCAGCTCACTGCAGCAGCGTCTTTACCCTCATTGTCACTAGTGCTTCAGGCTCTGAGAGAGTGTCAGCTCTCACTGCAGCGACTTTACCTCCTCATTGTCACTAGTGCTTCAGACTCTGAGAGAGTGTCAGCTCACTGCAGCGTCTTTACCTCATTGTCACTAATGCTTCAGACTCTGAGAGAGTGTCAGCTCTCACTGCAGCGTCTTTACCTCCTCATTGTCACTAGTGCTTCAGACTCTGAGAGAGTGTCAGCTCTCACTGCAGCGACTTTACCTCATTGTCACTAGTGCTTCAGACTCTGAGAGAGTGTCAGCTCTCACTGCAGCGTCTTTACCTCATTGTCACTAGTGCTTCAGACTCTGAGAGAGTGTCAGCTCTCACTGCAGCATCTTTACCTCATTGTCACTAGTGCTTCAGACTCTGAGAGAGTGTCAGCTCTCACTGCAGCGTCTTTACCTCATTGTCACTGGTGCTTCAGACTCTGAGAGAGTGTCAGCTCTCACTGCAGCGTCTTTACCTCCTCATTGTCACTAGTGCTTCAGACTCTGAGATAGTGTCAGCTCTCACTGCAGCGTCTTTACCTCATTGTCACTAGTGCTTCAGACTCTGAGAGAGTGTCAGCTCTCACTGCAGCGACTTTACCTCCTCATTGTCACTAGTGCTTCAGACTCTGAGATAGTGTCAGCTCTCACTGCAGCGTCTTTACCTCATTGTCACTAGTGCTTCAGACTCTGAGAGAGTGTCAGCTCACTGCAGCGACTTTACCTCCTCATTGTCACTAGTGCTTCAGACTCTGAGAGAGAGTCAGCTCTCACTGCAGCGTCTTTACCTCCTCATTGTCACTGGTGCTTCAGACTCTGAGAGAGTGTCAGCTCTCACTGCAGCGACTTTACCTCCTCATTGTCACTAGTGCTTCAGACTCTGAGAGAGTGTCAGCTCTCACTGCAGCGATTTTACCGCCTCATTGTCACTAGTGCTTCAGACTCTGAGAGAGTGTCAGCTCTCACTGCCGCGACTTTACCTCCTCATTGTCACTAGTGCTTCAGACTCTGAGAGAGTGTCAGCTCTCACTGCAGCGACTTTACCTCATTGTCACTGGTGCTTCAGGCTCTGAGAGAGTGTCAGCTCTCACTGCAGCATCTTTACCTCCTCATTGTCACTAGTGCTTCAGGCTCTGAGAGAGTGTCAACTCTCACTGCAGCGTCTTTACCTCCTCATTGTCACTAGTGCTTCAGGCTCTGAGAGAGTGTCAGCTCTCACTGCAGCGTCTTTACCTCATTGTCACTAGTGCTTCAGACTGAGAGAGTGTCAGCTCTCACTGCAGCGACTTTACCTCATTGTCACTAGTGCTTCAGACTGAGAGAGTGTCAGCTCTCACTGCAGCGACTTTACCTCCTCATTGTCACTAATGCTTCAGACTCTGAGAGAGTGTCAGCTCTCACTGCAGCGACTTTACCTCATTGTCACTGGTGCTTCAGGCTCTGAGAGAGTGTCAGCTCTCACTGCAGCGACTTTACCTCCTCATTGTCACTAGTGCTTCAGACTCTGAGAGAGTGTCAGCTCTCACTGCAGCATCTTTACCTCCTCATTGTCACTAGTGCTTCAGGCTCTGAGAGAGTGTCAGCTCTCATTGCAGCGTCTTTACCTCCTCATTGTCACTAGTGCTTCAGGCTCTGAGAGAGTGTCAGCTCTCACTGCAGCGTCTTTACCTCATTGTCACTAGTGCTTCAGACTCTGAGAGAGTGTCAGCTCACTGCAGCGTCTTTACCTCCTCATTGTCACTAGTGCTTCAGGCTCTGAGAGAGTGTCAGCTCTCACTGCAGCGACTTTACCTCCTCATTGTCACTAGTGCTTCAGACTCTGAGAGAGTGTCAGCTCTCACTGCAGCGTCTTTACCTCATTGTCACTAATGCTTCAGACTCTGAGAGAGTGTCAGCTCTCACTGCAGCGTCTTTACCTCCTCATTGTCACTAGTGCTTCAGACTCTGAGAGAGTGTCAGCTCTCACTGCAGCGTCTTTACCTCATTGTCACTAGTGCTTCAGACTCTGAGAGAGTGTCAGCTCTCACTGCAGCATCTTTACCTCATTGTCACTAGTGCTTCAGACTCAGAGAGTGTCAGCTCTCACTGCAGCGTCTTTACCTCATTGTCACTGGTGCTTCAGACTCTGAGAGAGTGTCAGCTCTCACTGCAGCGTCTTTACCTCCTCATTGTCACTAGTGCTTCAGACTCTGAGATAGTATCAGCTCTCACTGCAGCGTCTTTACCTCATTGTCACTAGTGCTTCAGACTCTGAGAGAGTGTCAGCTCTCACTGCAGCGACTTTACCTCCTCTTTGTCACTAGTGCTTCAGACTCTGAGATAGTGTAAGCTCTCACTGCAGCATCTTTACCTCATTGTCACTAGTGCTTCAGACTCTGAGAGAGTGTCAGCTCTCACTGCAGCGACTTTACCTCCTCATTGTCACTAGTGCTTCAGACTCTGAGAGAGTGTCAGCTCTCACTGCAGCGTCTTTACCTCCTCATTGTCACTGGTGCTTCAGACTCTGAGAGAGTGTCAGCTCTCACTGCAGCGACTTTACCTCCTCATTGTCACTAGTGCTTCAGACTCTGAGAGAGTGTCAGCTCTCACTGCAGCGACTTTACCTCCTCATTGTCACTAGTGCTTCAGACTCTGAGAGAGTGTCAGCTCTCACTGCAGCAACTTTACCTCCTCATTGTCACTAGTGCTTCAGACTCTGAGAGAGTGTCAGCTCTCACTGCAGCGACTTTACCTCCTCATTGTCACTAGTGCTTCAGACTCTGAGAGAGTGTCAGCTCTCACTGCAGCGACTTTACCTCATTGTCACTGGTGCTTCAGGCTCTGAGAGAGTGTCAGCTCTCACTGCAGCATCTTTACCTCCTCATTGTCACTAGTGCTTCAGGCTCTGAGAGAGTGTCAACTCTCACTGCAGCGTCTTTACCTCCTCATTGTCACTAGTGCTTCAGGCTCTGAGAGAGTGTCAGCTCTCACTGCAGCGTCTTTACCTCATTGTCACTAGTGCTTCAGACTGAGAGAGTGTCAGCTCTCACTGCAGCGACTTTACCTCCTCATTGTCACTAATGCTTCAGACTCTGAGAGAGTGTCAGCTCTCACTGCAGCGACTTTACCTCATTGTCACTGGTGCTTCAGGCTCTGAGAGAGTGTCAGCTCTCACTGCAGCGACTTTACCTCCTCATTGTCACTAGTGCTTCAGACTCTGAGAGAGTGTCAGCTCTCACTGCAGCATCTTTACCTCCTCATTGTCACTAGTGCTTCAGGCTCTGAGAGAGTGTCAGCTCTCATTGCAGCGTCTTTACCTCCTCATTGTCACTAGTGCTTCAGGCTCTGAGAGAGTGTCAGCTCTCACTGCAGCGTCTTTACCTCATTGTCACTAGTGCTTCAGACTCTGAGAGAGTGTCAGCTCACTGCAGCGTCTTTACCTCCTCATTGTCACTAGTGCTTCAGGCTCTGAGAGAGTGTCAGCTCTCACTGCAGCGACTTTACCTCCTCATTGTCACTAGTGCTTCAGACTCTGAGAGAGTGTCAGCTCTCACTGCAGCGTCTTTACCTCATTGTCACTAATGCTTCAGACTCTGAGAGAGTGTCAGCTCTCACTGCAGCCTTTACCTCATTGTCACTAGTGCTTCAGACTTTGAGAGAGTGTCAGCTCACTGCAGCAGCTTTTACCTCCTCATTGTCACTAGTGCTTCAGACTCTGAGAGAGTGTCAGCTCTCACTGCAGCGTCTTTACCTCATTGTCACTAGTGCTTCAGACTCTGAGAGAGTGTCAGCTCACTGCAGCGTCTTTACCTCCTCATTGTCACTAGTGCTTCAGACTCTGAGAGAGAGTCAGCTCTCACTGCAGCGACTTTACCTCATTGTCACTAATGCTTCAGACTCTGAGAGAGTGTCAGCTCTCACTGCAGCGACTTTACCTCATTGTCACTAGTGCTTCAGACTCTGAGAGAGTGTCAGCTCTCACTGCAGCGTCTTTACCTCATTGTCACTAGTGCTTCAGACTCTGAGAGAGTGTCAGCTCTCACTGCAGCGTCTTTACCTCCTCTTTGTCACTAGTGCTTCAGACTCAGAGTGTCAGCTCTCACTGCAGCGTCTTTACCTCCTCATTGTCACTAGTGCTTCAGACTCTGAGAGAGTGTCAGCTCTCACTGCAGCATCTTTACCTCATTGTCACTAGTGCTTCAGACTCTGAGAGAGTGTCAGCTCTCACTGCAGCGTCTTTACCTCATTGTCACTAGTGCTTCAGACTCTGAGAGAGTGTCAGCTCTCACTGCAGCGACTTTACCTCATTGTCACTAGTGCTTCAGACTCTGAGAGAGTGTCAGCTCTCACTGCAGCGACTTTACCTCCTCATTGTCACTAGTGCTTCAGACTCTGAGAGAGTGTCAGCTCTCACTGCAGCCTCTTTACCTCCTCTTTGTCACTAGTGCTTCAGACTCTGAGAGAGTGTCAGCTCTCACTGCAGCGTCTTTACCTCATTGTCACTAGTGCTTCAGACTCTGAGAGAGTGTCAGCTCTCACTGCAGCGTCTTTACCTCATTGTCACTAGTGCTTCAGACTCTGAGAGAGTGTCAGCTCTCACTGCAGCGTCTTTACCTCATTGTCACTAGTGCTTCAGACTCTGAGAGAGTGTCAGCTCTCACTGCAGCGTCTTTACCTCATTGTCACTGGTGCTTCAGACTCTGAGAGAGTGTCAGCTCTCACTGCAGCGTCTTTACCTCATTGTCACTGGTGCTTCAGACTCTGAGAGAGTGTCAGCTCTCACTGCAGCGTCTTTACCTCCTCATTGTCACTAGTGCTTCAGACTCTGAGAGAGTGTCAGCTCTCACTGCAGCGTCTTTACCTCCTCATTGTCACTAATGCTTCAGACTCTGAGAGAGTGTCAGCTCACTGCAGCGACTTTACCTCCTCATTGTCACTAGTGCTTCAGACTCTGAGAGAGTGTCAGCTCTCACTGCAGCGTCTTTACCTCCTCATTGTCACTAGTGCTTCAGACTGAGAGAGTGTCAGCTCTCACTGCAGCGACTTTACCTCCTCATTGTCACTAATGCTTCAGACTCTGAGAGAGTGTCAGCTCTCACTGCAGCGACTTTACCTCATTGTCACTGGTGCTTCAGGCTCTGAGAGAGTGTCAGCTCTCACTGCAGCGACTTTACCTCCTCATTGTCACTAGTGCTTCAGACTCTGAGAGAGTGTCAGCTCTCACTGCAGCATCTTTACCTCCTCATTGTCACTAGTGCTTCAGGCTCTGAGAGAGTGTCAGCTCTCATTGCAGCGTCTTTACCTCCTCATTGTCACTAGTGCTTCAGGCTCTGAGAGAGTGTCAGCTCTCACTGCAGCGTCTTTACCTCATTGTCACTAGTGCTTCAGACTCTGAGAGAGTGTCAGCTCTCACTGCAGCGTCTTTACCTCCTCATTGTCACTAGTGCTTCAGGCTCTGAGAGAGTGTCAGCTCTCACTGCAGCGACTTTACCTCCTCATTGTCACTAGTGCTTCAGACTCTGAGAGAGTGTCAGCTCTCACTGCAGCGTCTTTACCTCATTGTCACTAATGCTTAAGACTCTGAGAGAGTGTCAGCTCACTGCAGCGTCTTTACCTCCTCATTGTCACTAGTGCTTCAGACTCTGAGAGAGTGTCAGCTCTCACTGCAGCGACTTTACCTCATTGTCACTAGTGCTTCAGACTCTGAGAGAGTGTCAGCTCACTGCAGCGTCTTTACCTCATTGTCACTAGTGCTTCAGACTCTGAGAGAGTGTCAGCTCTCACTGCAGCATCTTTACCTCATTGTCACTAGTGCTTCAGACTCTGAGAGAGTGTCAGCTCACTGCAGCGTCTTTACCTCATTGTCACTGGTGCTTCAGACTCTGAGAGAGTGTCAGCTCTCACTGCAGCGTCTTTACCTCCTCATTGTCACTAGTGCTTCAGACTCTGAGATAGTGTCAGCTCTCACTGCAGCGTCTTTACCTCATTGTCACTAGTGCTTCAGACTCTGAGAGAGTGTCAGCTCTCACTGCAGCGACTTTACCTCCTCATTGTCACTAGTGCTTCAGACTCTGAGAAAGTGTCAGCTCTCACTGCAGCGTCTTTACCTCATTGTCACTAGTGCTTCAGACTCTGAGAGAGTGTCAGCTCTCACTGCAGCGACTTTACCTCCTCATTGTCACTAGTGCTTCAGACTCTGAGATAGTGTCAGCTCTCACTGCAGCGTCTTTACCTCATTGTCACTAGTGCTTCAGACTCTGAGAGAGTGTCAGCTCTCACTGCAGCGACTTTACCTCCTCATTGTCACTAGTGCTTCAGACTCTGAGAGAGTGTCAGCTCTCACTGCAGCGACTTTACCTCCTCATTGTCACTAGTGCTTCAGACTCTGAGAGAGTGTCAGCTCTCACTGCAGCGACTTTACCTCCTCATTGTCACTAGTGCTTCAGACTCTGAGAGAGTGTCAGCTCTCACTGCAGCGACTTTACCTCATTGTCACTGGTGCTTCAGGCTCTGAGAGAGTGTCAGCTCTCACTGCAGCATCTTTACCTCCTCATTGTCACTCTTGCTTCAGGTTCTGAGAGAGTGTCAACTCTCACTGCAGCGTCTTTACCTCCTCATTGTCACTAGTGCTTCAGGCTCTGAGAGAGTGTCAGCTCTCACTGCAGCGTCTTTACCTCATTGTCACTAGTGCTTCAGACTGAGAGAGTGTCAGCTCTCACTGCAGCGACTTTACCTCCTCATTGTCACTAATGCTTCAGACTCTGAGAGAGTGTCAGCTCTCACTGCAGCGACTTTACCTCATTGTCACTGGTGCTTCAGGCTCTGAGAGAGTGTCAGCTCTCACTGCAGCGACTTTACCTCCTCATTGTCACTAGTGCTTCAGACTCTGAGAGAGTGTCAGCTCTCACTGCAGCATCTTTACCTCCTCATTGTCACTAGTGCTTCAGGCTCTGAGAGAGTGTCAGCTCTCATTGCAGCGTCTTTACCTCCTCATTGTCACTAGTGCTTCAGGCTCTGAGAGAGTGTCAGCTCTCACTGCAGCGTCTTTTACCTCATTGTCACTAGTGCTTCAGACTCTGAGAGAGTGTCAGCTCTCACTGCAGCGTCTTTACCTCCTCATTGTCACTAGTGCTTCAGGCTCTGAGAGAGTGTCAGCTCTCACTGCAGCGACTTTACCTCCTCATTGTCACTAGTGCTTCAGACTCTGAGAGAGTGTCAGCTCTCACTGCAGCGTCTTTACCTCATTGTCACTAATGCTTCAGACTCTGAGAGAGTGTCAGCTCTCACTGCAGCGTCTTTACCTCCTCATTGTCACTAGTGCTTCAGACTCTGAGAGAGTGTCAGCTCTCACTGCAGCGTCTTTACCTCATTGTCACTAGTGCTTCAGACTCTGAGAGAGTGTCAGCTCTCACTGCAGCGTCTTTACCTCATTGTCACTAGTGCTTCAGACTCTGAGAGAGTGTCAGCTCTCACTGCAGCATCTTTACCTCATTGTCACTAGTGCTTCAGACTCTGAGAGAGTGTCAGCTCTCACTGCAGCATCTTTACCTCATTGTCACTAGTGCTTCAGACTCTGAGAGAGTGTCAGCTCTCACTGCAGCGACTTTACCTCCTCATTGTCACTAGTGCTTCAGACTCTGAGATAGTGTCAGCTCACTGCAGCGTCTTTACCTCATTGTCACTAGTGCTTCAGACTCTGAGAGAGTGTCAGCTCTCACTGCAGCGTCTTTACCTCCTCATTGTCACTGGTGCTTCAGACTCTGAGAGAGTGTCAGCTCTCACTGCAGCGACTTTACCTCCTCATTGTCACTAGTGCTTCAGACTCTGAGAGAGTGTCAGCTCTCACTGCAGCGACTTTACCTCCTCATTGTCACTAGTGCTTCAGACTCTGAGAGAGTGTCAGCTCTCACTGCAGCGACTTTACCTCCTCATTGTCACTAGTGCTTCAGACTCTGAGAGAGTGTCAGCTCTCACTGCAGCGACTTTACCTCCTCATTGTCACTAGTGCTTCAGACTCTGAGAGAGTGTCAGCTCTCACTGCAGCGACTTTACCTCATTGTCACTGGTGCTTCAGGCTCTGAGAGAGTGTCAGCTCTCACTGCAGCATCTTTACCTCCTCATTGTCACTAGTGCTTCAGGCTCTGAGAGAGTGTCAGCTCTCACTGCAGCGTCTTTACCTCATTGTCACTAGTGCTTCAGACTGAGAGAGTGTCAGCTCTCACTGCAGCGACTTTACCTCCTCATTGTCACTAATGCTTCAGACTCTGAGAGAGTGTCAGCTCTCACTGCAGCGACTTTACCTCATTGTCACTGGTGCTTCAGGCTCTGAGAGAGTGTCAGCTCTCACTGCAGCGACTTTACCTCCTCATTGTCACTAGTGCTTCAGACTCTGAGAGAGTGTCAGCTCTCACTGCAGCATCTTTACCTCCTCATTGTCACTAGTGCTTCAGGCTCTGAGAGAGTGTCAGCTCTCATTGCAGCGTCTTTACCTCCTCATTGTCACTAGTGCTTCAGGCTCTGAGAGAGTGTCAGCTCTCACTGCAGCGTCTTTACCTCATTGTCACTAGTGCTTCAGACTCTGAGAGAGTGTCAGCTCTCACTGCAGCGTCTTTACCTCCTCATTGTCACTAGTGCTTCAGGCTCTGAGAGAGTGTCAGCTCTCACTGCAGCGACTTTACCTCCTCATTGTCACTAGTGCTTCAGACTCTGAGAGAGTGTCAGCTCTCACTGCAGCGTCTTTACCTCATTGTCACTAATGCTTCAGACTCTGAGAGAGTGTCAGCTCTCACTGCAGCGTCTTTACCTCCTCATTGTCACTAGTGCTTCAGACTCTGAGAGAGTGTCAGCTCTCACTGCAGCGACTTTACCTCATTGTCACTAGTGCTTCAGACTCTGAGAGAGTGTCAGCTCTCACTGCAGCGTCTTTACCTCATTGTCACTAGTGCTTCAGACTCTGAGAGAGTGTCAGCTCTCACTGCAGCGTCTTTACCTCCTCTTTGTCACTAGTGCTTCAGGCTCTGAGAGAGTGTCAGCTCTCACTGCAGCATCTTTACCTCCTCATTGTCACTAGTGCTTCAGGCTCTGAGAGAGTGTCAGCTCTCACTGCAGCGACTTTACCTCCTCATTGTCACTAGTGCTTCAGACTCTGAGAGAGTGTCAGCTCTCACTGCAGCGTCTTTACCTCCTCTTTGTCACTAGTGCTTCAGACTGAGAGAGTGTCAGCTCTCACTGCAGCGTCTTTACCTCCTCTTTGTCACTAGTGCTTCAGACTCAGAGTGTCAGCTCTCACTGCAGCGTCTTTACCTCATTGTCACTAGTGCTTCAGGCTCTGAGAGAGTGTCAGCTCTCACTGCAGCGACTTTACCTCCTCATTGTCACTGGTGCTTCAGGCTCTGAGAGAGTGTCAGCTCTCACTGCAGCGTCTTTACCTCCTCATTGTCACCACCACATCGTAGTCTCATTTTTAGGGCCAGGTAGCTGGCAGCTTGATTTTCTCCTGTTGTCTTTTTGGGCAAAGTTCCTGGACATTTCAGGAGATTTTGGCAATGTTCTTGGTTTATTTACAGAAGAGCAAGATCATGAGGAATGTGAGAAAAAAAATAAAAAGAAAAAGGGTACCAAGAGGAAACGGGATGGAAAGAGTCAAGAACAAGGGACCTTGGCATATGACCTGAAGCTGGACGACATACTTGATCGGACGCTGGAGGATGGTGCCAAGCAACACAACCTGACTGCAGTCAATGTGCGGAACATCCTTCATGTGAGTAGTCCTGTAGCTATGGGAGTGAATGCTCATTTCCAGTAGAAAGCAAAGGAAGCTACTTTAAAATGTTTTATTTATTTAGTTAGTTGAGAGAGAGAGGAAAAAAAAAAAGAGAAAGGGGCAGAAAAAGTGTGAGGGAGGTAGAGAGAGAAAATGGGCATCTAGCCACTGCAAAAGAACTCCAGACACAAGCGCCACCTTGTGCATCTGGCTTATATGGGTCCTGGGGAATTGAACCTGGGTCCTTTGGCTTTGCAGGCAAATACCTTAACCGCTAAGCTATTTCTCCAGCCCTACTTTTTTTTTTTTTTTTTTTTCAAGTAGGGTCTTGCTCTAGCTCAGGCTGACCTGGAATTCACTATGTAGTCTCAGGCTGGCTCCAAACTCATAGTGATTCTCCTACCTCTGCCTCCTGAGTGCTGGGATTAAAGGCATGGGCTGGGCTGGGCTGGGGAAATGGTTTAGTAGTTAAGGTGTTTGCCTGCGAAGCCTAAGGACCCCAGTTCAGTTCCCCAGGACCCACATAAGCCAGATGCATAAGGGGGCCCATGCCTGTGGAGTTTGTTTGCAGTGGCTGAAGGCCCTGGCGTGCCCATTTTCTCTTTCTCTCTGCTGCCTCTTCCTCTCTCTCTCAAATAAAATATTGTCAAAAAAAAAAAAAAAAAGGCATGGGCCGCCACACCTAGCTAATGTTTTCATTTTTATTATTTATTTAGGATTTTTCGAGGTAGGGTCTTACTCTACCCCAGGCTGACTTGGAATTCACTCTGTATTCTTAGGGTAGCCTCGAATTCACTGTGATCCTCCTCCTACCTCTGCCTCCCAAGTGCTGGGATTAAAGGCGTGCACCCCCATGCCCAGCTTTGTTTTTATTTTTTAATGTTATTTATTTATTTGCAAGCAGAGAGAGAGAGGGGGGCGTGATGGCTATGAGTTTGAGGTCACCCTGAGACTACATAGTGAATTCCAGATCACCCTGGGCTAGAGGGAAACCCTACCTTGGAAAACCAAAAAAAAAAGTTGGCCCATTTGCTGCTCCATTGTTTCTGGACTTCTGTATTTTATTTTATTTTATTTTATTTTATTTTATTTTATTTTATTTTATTTTATTTTATTTTATTTTATTTTATTTTATTTCATTTCATTTCATTTTATTTCATTTTATTTTATTTTATTTTATTTTTTTTTTTATTATTTATTTATTTTATTATATTTTATTATTATTTTATTTTATTTTTTATTTATTTTATTTTATTTTATTTTATTTATTTATTTTTTTTTTTTTTTCGAGGTAGGGTCTCACTCTGGCCCAGGCTGGCCTGGAATTAACTATGTAGTCTCAGGGTGGCCTCGAACTCATGGCGATCCTCCTACCTCTGCCTCCCGAGTGCTGGGATTAAAGGCGTGTGCCACCATGCCCAGCTTTATTTTTTGTTTTTTTGAGGTAGGGTTTTGCTGTAGCTCAGGCTGACTTGGAATTCACTATGAAGCCTCAGGGTGGCCTCAAACTCATGGCAGTCCTCCTACCTCTGCCTCCCCGGTACTGGGATTAAAGGTGTATGCCACCACGCCCAACTTTTTCTTTTCTTTTCTTTTCTTTTTTTTTTTTTTTTTTTTTTGGTATTTTCAAGGCAGTATCTCACTCTAGCCCAGGCTGACCTGAAATTCACTATGTAGTCTCAGAGTGGCCTTGAACTCAAGGTGATCTTCCTACATCTGCCTCCTGAGTGCTGGGATTAAAGGGGTACGCCACCACACCTGGCCTCTTTTTCTTTTTGAGATTGGGTCTTACCCTAGGCCCAGGCTGACCTGGAATTCACTATGTAGTCTCAGGGTGCCCTCAAACTCTCATTGATCCTCCTACCTCTGCCTCCCAAGTGCTGGGATTAAAGGCATTTGCCACCACGCCCGGCTGGCTTTTTTTTTTTTAACACTGTTTATTTTTATTTTTATTATTTATTTATTTATTTATTTGAGAGAGAGTGGGCGCATCAGGGTCTTCAGCCTCTGTAAACAAATTCCAAATGCATGTGCCCCTTGTGTGGGTTTTGAGGAATCCAGCTTGGGTCCTTTGGCTTTGTAGGCAAGCACCTTAGCCTCTAAGTCATCTCTCCAGCCCTGGACTTCTGTCCTTATTTGCCTTATTTTACCTATGGAGCACATAGCTTTCATTTACCGTCCATATAGGTCTAGTGGCAGAGTCACACCCAGGCGAATGCTACTGTCCTGAGCACAGTGCTGTGGCATAAAGTGAAATTCCATCTTTCTGCAGGAAGTCATCACAAATGAACACGTGGTAGCCATGATGAAAGCAGCCATCAGTGAGACGGAAGATATGCCGCTGTTCGTGAGTAGTTTGTGGTCACTTTTTCAGTGTTGGGGAAGAGAGTTCCTATAAGCTGGCAGTGTGTAGGAGGGAATCAGGGAATTCTAGCAAAGTTAGTCTCTCAAAACTCAAGAAACAAGAAGATTTTCTTTTTATGACTTTCACACAGACAACTTTATTATTTTTTAATTTTTGTTTTTATTTTTATTTATTTATTAACAACAGACAGAGAGAGAAAGAGGCAGAGAGAGAGAGAGAGAGAGAGAATGAGAATGAGCGCACCAGGGCCTCCAGCCACTGCAAACGAACTCCAGATGCATGCGCCACCTGTGAATCTGGCTTATATGGGACTTGGAGAATTGAGCCTTGAACCAGGATCCTTAGGCTTCATAGGCAAGCACTTAACCGCTAAGCCATCTCTCCAGCCCAACAAGATGATTTTTATTGACTATTTTCTTTCTATTTTTTCCCTTCTTAGGAGCCAAAAATGACACGCTCTAAACTGAAGGAAGTAGTGGAGAAAGGAGTGGTAAATGTTCTATTTTATTTTCTTTCTTGGTAAATAGAATCTCATTCTAATTCATAGGGAAGAAATCTACAGAAACTGTTGGATTGGGTTTGCCCCTTTAAAAAATTACTGTGGCCAGGCATGGTGGCGCATGCCTTTAATCCCAGCACTCGGGAGGCAGAGGTAGGAGGATTGCCATGAGTTCGAGGCCACCCTGAGACTACATAGTGAATTCCAGGTCATCCTGGACTAGAGCGAGACCCTACCTCAAAAAACCAAAAAACCCCCCCCCAAAATTATTATGGGCTGGGCTTTGCTGGGGATGTGATCAATGGGAGAATGCTTGCCTAACATGAATGAGAGTCTTGGCTGAAGTCTCAGTATCACCAATTTTTTGTTGTTGTTGTTGTTGTTGTTAAAAAGGAATGGGCTGTGCCGGGCGTGGTGGCGCACGCCTTTAATCCCAGCACTCGGGAGGCAGAGGTAGGAGGATCGCCGAGAGTTCAAGGCCATCCTGAGACTACATAGTTAATTCCAGGGCAGCCTGGGCCAGAGTGAGACCTTACCTCGAAAAACCAAAAAAAAAAAAAGGAATGGGCTGGAGAGATGCCTTAGTGGTTAAGGTGCTTGTGCCTAGGGACCCAGGTTTGATTCCCCAGGACCCATGTAAGCCAGGTGTACAAGGTGGCGCATGTATCTGGTGTTCGTTTGCATAGCTACAAGTCCTGGTATGCCTTTTCTCTCTCTCTCTCAAAAAAATAAAGATATATAAAAAGGAAAAAGGAAGGGGCTGGAGAGATGGCTTAGTGGTTAAGGTGCCTGCCTGTTAAGCATAGAAATGCCTGTTCAATTCTCCAGGTCTCATGGTTAGTAAGATGCAAGTGACGCAAGGGTGGAATGCCTCACTTGCCCACAAGGGGGTGCACACATCTGGAGTTTGTTCACAGCGGCTGAGAGGCCGATCATGCACCCATTCTCTATCCATCTCTCTCTCTCCATCTCTCCCACAGCCCCCAAAAGGAAGGATTAAGGAAGGGAACAAAGGAGCAATTGAGACAACAAGGGAGGGAAGGAAGATAAAAGAAAAAAGATAAAATTTTTTTTTTTTTTTTTTGCTTTTGCGAGGTAGGGTTTCACTCTAGTCCAGGCTGACCTGGAATTCACTATGTAGTCTCAGGGTGGCCTTGAACTCTCAGCAATCCTCCTACCTCTGCCTCCCGAGTGCTGGGATTAAAGGCGTGCGCCACCACACCCGGCTGAGAAAAAATTTTTATTTTTATTGTTTGAAGCAGGGTCTCACTCTAGCTTAGTCTGACCCAGAACTCACTTTGTAGCCCTGCTCATCTCAAACTCTTGGTGATTCTCCCACCTTACCCTCCTGAGTGCTGAGATTAAAGATGTGCACCAACAAGTCTGGGGAGAAATTATATTTTTCTTTTCTTTTTTAATATTTTAAATTTATTAAAGAGATAGGTATGTTGGTAGGTACGTATGGGTGCACCAGATCCTCCTTTACTGCAGATGAACTCCAGATGCATGCACTACTTTGTGCATCTGGCTTTATGTGGGTAGTGGGGAATTTAACCCAGGCTACCAGGTTTTGTAAGCAAACACCTTTAACCACTGAGCCATCTCTCCAGCTCTGAAGAAATTTTCTTTTTCATTGATCTATAAATGCTAGCACTTGAGAAGCCAATGCAGGAATATCTTGGCCACCTTGGCTATATTTTGAGGCATTATCTCAAAGCAAAAAAAGAACTTGTAGATATCTTCAAAGGTCATTTATGAGCAATATCTAAGCTTAAAATTTTTTTTTTTTTGCTTATTTATTTATTTGAGAGTGACAGAGAGAAAGAAGCAGATAGATAGAGAGAGAATGGGCACGTCAGGGCCTCCAGGCACTCCAAATGAACTCCAGATGCATGCACCACTTTGTGTATGTGGTTTACATAGGTCCTGGGGAATTGAGCCTTGAACCAAGATCCTTAGGCTTCGCAAGGAAGCGCTTAACTGTTAAGCCACCTCTCCAGCCCCCAGCAATAGCTAAGCTTTTTAAAAATTCTTTTTTTGCTGGGCATGTTTTTTATCCAAGCTTTTAATCCCAACCCTTGGGAGGCAGAGGTAGGAGGATCACCATGAGTTCGAGGCCACCCTGAGACTAACATAGTGAATTCCAGGTCAGTCTGAGCTAGAGTGAGACCCTACCTCGAAAAAAAAAAAGAGAAAAAAGAAAAATTCTTCTTTTTTTTGGGGGGGCATGCAGGCATGTGTGTGTATGTTTGGATGTGTACACATGTGTGTGAAGGCCAGACTATATTATACTCAGGTATGCCATCCACCCTTCCCCTCCCCCAACCTCCATCTTTTGTTGTTGTTGTTGTTGTTGTTGTTTTGAGGTAGGGTTTCACTCTAGTCCAGGCTTACCTGGAATTAACTGTGTAGTCTCAGGGTGGCCTCGAACTCATAGCGATCCTCTTACCTCTGCCTCCCAAGTGCTGGGATTAAAGGCATGTGCCACCATGCTCGGTTTGATTTACTTTTTTATTTTTTAAATTATAAAGAGAGAGAGACAGAGAAAGAGGCAGATATATAGAGAGAATGGGCATACCAGGGCCTTCAGCTACTGCAGACAAACTCCAGATGCATGTGCCACTTTGTATATCTGGCTTATATGGGTCCTGGGGAATCAAGCCTGGGTCCTTAAGGCTTCACAGGCAAGTGCCTTAACTGCTAAGCCATCTCTCCAGCCCCCCCAATCCCCGTGTGTGTGTGTGTTTAATTTTTATCTATTAGAGAGAGAGAGAGACAGAAAAAAGAGAGAGAGGGAGAGACAGAGAGAATGGGTGCACCAGGGCCTCCAGCTACTGCAAATGAACTCTAGATGTGTGTGCCACCTTGTACATCTGGTTTATGTGGGTCCTTGGGAGTTGAACCTGGATCCTTTGGCTTTTCAAGCAAGCGCCTTTACTGCTAAGCCAGCTCTCCAGGCCCCTTTGTGTTTGTTGAGACAAGGTCTTACTCTGTAGCCCATCTGGCCTGGAATTCACAGTGTGATCTCGAATTTGCAGCAGTCCTGCTGCCTTAGCCTTCCAAGTGCGGGGATTACAGGCATGAGGAACACACCTGGATTGTTCTGTCAGAACTCTACAGACACTTATGCTTAGGGATGATCATTGCCTACTGTAACTACTTTGTAGGTAGATGTCTGTCTGTAATGAACAGGAAGTAAAAATGAAAAGCAGGGATGGAAAGATGGTAGAACAGTTAAGGTGCTTGCGTGCAAAGCCAAAGGACCCAGGTTCAATTCCCCAGGACTCACATAAATCCAGATGCGTAAGCTGACGCATGTGTCTGGAGTTTGTTTGCAATGGCTGGAGGTCCTGGCACATACATTCTCTCTCAAATAAATAAAAATAAAATATTTAAAAAAAGAAGTTTAAAGCCGGGCAGGGTGCCACATGGCTTTAATCCCAGCACTTGGGAGGCAGAGGTAGGAGGATCACCATGAGTTCGAGGCCACCCTGAGACTACAGAGTGAATTCCAGGTCAGCCTGGGCTACAGTGAGATACTACCTCAAAAAAAAAAAAAAAAAGAAGAAGTTTAGATTAATTGTTTATGTTCTTTTTTGATAGGTTATTCCAACTTGGAATATTTCACCAATTAAGAAAGCCAATGAAATTAAGGTAAACTTGAAGAAATCATTGTTCGTCTTGTCCAGAAAAACTTAACTGGTTTTGAAACCTAAGTACTTTTCAAAATTTTTCATTTATTTATGTGCATGTTTATGTGTGAATGGGCATAGCCGGGCCTCTTGCTATTGCAAACAAACTCCAGATGTCTGTGCCACTTCTTGTATGTGGGAGACTTGGGAATCGAACCTTGGCCAGCAGGCTATGTACATAAATATCTTAAACGGGCTGGGGAAATGGCTTAGTGGTTAAGGCATTTGCCTGTGAAGCCTAAGGACCCCGGTTGGATTCCCCAGGACCCACATAGGCCAGATGCACAAGGGGGTGCATGTGTCTGGAGTTCGTTTGCAATGGCTAGAGGCCCTGGTGTGCCCATTCTGTCTTTCTGTCTGCCTTTCTTTCTCTCAAATAAATACATACATACATACCTTAAACTGTGAGCCATCTTCCTAGCTCCTTTTTTTTCAATTTAACTTTTTTTTTTCCAAGGTAGGGTCTCACTCTAGTTCAGGCTGATTTGGAATTCACTATGTAGTCTCAGGGTGGTCTTGAGCTCTCTTTGGTCCTCCTACCACTGCCTCCCGAGTGCTGGGATTAAAGCTGTGTGCCATCACGCCCAATTTCAATTTAACTTTATTTTATTTTATTTTTTAAAATTTATTTATTTGAGAGGGACAGAGTCAGACAGGGTGAGAGAAGGAGAGAGAGAGAGGGGTGGGAGTAATGGGAATGCTACGGCTTCCAGCCACTGCAAACAAACTCCACACGCATGTGCCATCTTGTGTATCTGGCTTATGTGGGTCCTGGGAAATTGAACCTGGGTCCTTTGGCTTTGAAGGCAAATGCCTTAACTGCTAAGCCATTGCTCCAGCCCCACTTTAAAAAAAAAAAAAAAAAAAAAACTTTTATTTTATTTATTTATCAGAGAGAGAGGGACAGGTAGGGAGAAAGAGAGAATAGGCACACCAGAGCCTCTAGCCATTGCAGTCGAACTCTAGATGCTTGTGCCACCTTGTGCATTTGGTGTATGTGGGTCCTGGGTAATCAGACCTGGGTCCTTAGGCTTTGCAAGCAAGTACCTCAATTGTCAAGGTATCTCTCCAGCCCCCAATTTGTTAAATTTTTAGACCTGTCTTTTTTTTGGTTTTTCAAGGTAATGTCTTGCTCTAGTCCAGGCTGACCTGGAATTCACTATGTAGTCTCAGGGTGGCCTTGAACTCACATCGATCCTTCTACCTCTGCCTCCGGTGTGATGGGATTAAAGGCATGTGCCACCACACCCAGTTAGACCTGTCTTTTGTTTAAATTCAGTTTTTTTTTTTTTTCTTTTTGTTCCAGTCCTCCTAGTTTGCATCTTCTGGAAGCATGTAACCCTTTCCTGTATCATTTTGTGTAGATGTACATTAGGCTTTTTTTTAAGTACTTAATTATTTTTTTGCTTTTTTGAGGTCTCACTCTAGCCCAGGCTGACCTGGTATTTATTGTGTAGTTTCTAAGTGGCCTTGAAATTACAGAAATCCTCTTACCTCTGCCTCCCAAGTGCTGGGATTAAAACCATGTGCCACTGTGCCTGGCTCACATTAGGCTTTGAGGATTATTTTCTTCTGACTTCTTTCTTTCCAGTATTAATCATTTGTGCTCCCTCCTTCCTCCTCCCTCTCTTCCCATCCTCCTCTCTGCTGTGGAGCTGCACCTCCATCCCTATTCCATTTCCTACTTTCATGTAGCCTCCACAGTTTGTGGATATCCACCTTGAGGAAGATGATTCTTCAGATGAAGAGTACCAGCCAGATGAGGAAGAAGAAGATGAGACTGCTGAGGAGGTTAGTCCATGTCATTGGGAAGGAGCGTAGGTGCACATCTCTTCCTTAGTACTGCTGCCTGCAGCTGACTGAGACATGTTTCTTTTCTAATTATTTCTTTCTGCTCTTCATACTCCTCCCTTTTCCTTTTCTTTCCTTTCTTTTCCTTTTTCCTTTTTCCTTTCCTTTCCTTTTTGGTTTTTTCAAGGTAAGGTCTCACTCTAGCCCAGGCTGACCTGGAAATCACTATGTAATCTCAGGGTGCCTGGAACTCACATCAATCCTCCTACCTCTGCCTCTCAAGTGCTGGGACTGAAGGTGTGCACCACCCCGTCTGGCTATTATTTTTTATAATATTTTTATTTATTTATTTATTTGCAAGTCAAGAGAGATAGGAGAGAGACAGACCGATTAGGCTCTTCAGGGCCTCCAGCCACTGCAAATGAATTCGAGATGCATGTGCCACTTTGTGCATCTGCCTTATGTGGGTATTTTAGAATCAAACCCATATTGTTAGGTCTTGCAGGCAAGTGCCTTAACCGCTGAGAATTTTTATTTCTTTTTAATATTTATTTACTAGGGAGAAAGAGAAAAGGAGAGAATGTGCTCACCAGGGCCTCTAGCCAGTGCAACCAAACTTGAGATCTATGCACCACCATGTGCTTCTGCTTTACATGGGTTCTGGGGATTCTAACTTGGATCCTTAGGCTTCACAGGCGATGCCTTAACCACTGAGCCATCTGTCCAGCCCTATTTTATTTTATTTATTTATTTTTTTTGTTCTTCATGGTAGGGTCTCACTCTAGCCCCACCTGACCTGGCACTCACTCTGTAGCCCAGGCTGGCCTTGAACTCAGTGATCCTCTGCCTCCCTAGTGCTCAGACTAAAGGCATGGGCTACCATGCCTTGCTTGTAAAGATATTTACATTTTGAAAAAGTTTATAATGCAAATGAGGTGATGTCATTCCTGCTGTTGTTTCCTACTTAGGATATTCAACTGTTAATATCTTGTTTTCATGCTGGTCATGGTTGGGCATGCCTTAATCCCAGCACTAGGGAGGCAGAGGTAGTAAGATAGCCATGAGTTTGCGGGCACCCTGAGAATACATAGTGAATTCCTGGTCAGCCTGGACTAGAGTGAGACCCTACCTTGAAAAACAACAACAACAAAAAATCGTTTTCTCATTGATGTTTTGTGATTTATTTCTTGCAATCCTTCCTACACATACATAAAAGTGATCTGGATTTGTTTTACAGAGCTTACTGGAAAGTGATGTTGAGAGTACTGCTTCTTCTCCACGAGGGGCAAAGAAATGTCGGTTGAAGCAGTCTTCTGACATGACTGAGACAGACGAGGAGAGCAGCACGCTGTCTGAGGTAAACCAGCCTCACTCACAGAGCAGAGAGAAGGAGCATCAGCATGAGCACGTTGTGAAACTGTTTAAAGTTGATAGACTAATAGGGATTTGGCTGGTCCCCTTTTATAGAGTCTCTTAGTGAATGAACAGCTAAGAGAACGCTGGAAACTAGTTACACGGAAAAGCTTGTGTTCTTACTAAGTCTTTCTTTTGTCTCTTGCCCATGTTTTCTTTTTTTAATAATTTTTTTTTTTATGAAAGAGAGAGAATTGCTGTGCCATGGCCTCTAGCAACTGCAATCGAACTCCAGATGCGTGCTCCACCTTGTATGCATGTGTGTTTGACTTATGTGGGACTTGGAGGTAAACATAGGCCCTTAGGCTTTGCAGGCAAGCACCTTAACTGCTAAGCCATCTCTCCAGCCCTCATACCTATGTTTTCTAATTCTATCTTTATTTTTATTTTTTGAGATTTATTAGAGAGATTGGCAGAGAAAGAGAGAGAGATAATGGGCATTCCAGGATCATTAGCTACTGCATATGAAGTCCAGACTCGTGTGCCACCTTGTGTATCTGAGTGATGTGGGTACTGGTTTGGGGGATCTAATCTGGGTCCTTAGGTTTCACAGGCAAGTACCTTAACCGCTAAGCCAACCTCTCCAACCCTATCTTCTTTGTTTTAATTTTTATTTTCAAACTTACTTATTTGAGAGAGAGAGGGAGGGAAGCAGATTACAAGAGAGAATGTGTGTGCCAGGGCCTCTAGCCACTGCAGATGAACTCCAGGTGCATGTGCTGTCTTGTGCATCTGCCTAGAACCTGGGTCCTTTGGCTTTGCAGGCAAGTGCCTTAATTGCTAATCCATTTCTCTAGCCTCCCCCCCCCCATTTAACTTTTTTATAAAACTTTTTATTTTTATTGTTTTTTTGGAGAGAGACACAGAGAGAGAGAGAGAGAGAGGGAGGGAGGGAGGGAGGGAGGAAGACAGAGATGGGCGCGCGAGCAGTGTCTCAGCTGCTGCGAACGAAATCCAGATGTGTGCGCCCCCTTGTGGTCAAGTGTGGCATTGCGCCCTTGCGTCACTTTGCATCTTGCTAAACGTGGGACCTGGAGATTGGAACCGTTGGAGATTGGAACCAGTGTTCTTAGGGTTTGGATGTAGGGGCCTTAACCCCTAAGCCATCTCTCTAGCCCCCCCTTTAACTTTAAAAAAAAAAATTTATATTTATTAGCCAGGTGTGGTGGCACACATCTTTAATTCCAGCACTTGGGAGACAGAAGTAGGAGGATTGCCATGAGTGCAAGGCCACCCAGAGACTACATAGTGAATTCCAGGTCAGCCTGAGCTAGAATGAGACCCTACCTCGAAAAACCAAAAAAAAAAAAAAAAAAAAATTTTTTTTAAATTTATTTATTTATTTGAGACAGAGAGAAGGAGAGAGAAAGAGAGAGAATGGACGCACCAGGGCCTCTAGCCACTGCAGATGAACTCCAGATGCATGTGCCACCATGTGCATCTGGCTTATGTGGGACCTGGAGAGGGACAGAGAGAGAGGGAGAAGAAGACAGAGATGGGCGCGCCAGTTGCCTCTCAGCTGCTGAGAACGAAATCTAGATGCGTTCGCCCCCTTGTGGTCAAGTGTGGCATTGCACCCTTGCTTCACTTTGCACCTGGCTAAACGTGGGTCCTGGAGATTGGAACTAGCATTCTTAGGCTTAGGAGGCAGGGCCTTATCCAGCCCCCCCCCTTTTTTTTTAACAACAGCAAGAAAACATTTAGCTGAGCATAATGATGGGCGCTTTTAATCCCAGCACTCGGGAGGCCGAGTTTGAGGATCTATGTGAGTTCAAGGGCACCCTGAGACTACAGAGTGAATTCCAGATCACCCTGGGCTAGAGGGAAACCCTACCTTGAAAAAGTAAACAAAAAAAGACAAATGTGGTGTACCAGGGCCTCCCTCCACTGCAAATGAACTCCAGATGTATGTGTCACTTTGTGCATCCGGCTTTATGTGGATACTGGAGAATTAAACTGAGGCTGTTAGACTGTGAAAGTCAAGTGCGTTTAACCCCTGAGCGATCTCTAACCCTGACAGTGCCTTTTAATATGCCATTATTTAGATCAGAAGAAAAAGGCCAATTTGTTTGTATGTGGAAGACCCACCTCTTTCTCTGCCCTCTCCCAGCCACCATCTTTCTTTCTCTCTTCCTAACACAGTTGCTTTTCATTATCAGGCTGAGAAAGTGTGCACACCTACCCTTAGGCACATCAGTGCTGAGGTTGTGCCCATGGGGCCTCCGCCCCCTCCGAAACCCAAGCAGACCAAGGATAGCGCTTTCATGGAAAAGTTACACGCAGTGGATGAAGAGCTGGCTTCCAGTCCGGTCTGCATGGATTCTTTCCAGGTAACAGCCTCACCCTAAGTTGCTGAGAAAATCAAATGCAATTTCGTTGCTGCTGATGTTTGGGGAGGAAAGAGAGAGATCTAGTAAATCCTTACTGTGTTTGAAACACTCATTTGGTTTGTGTTATTATTTATTTATTTTGGTTTTTCAAGGTAGGGTCTCACTTTAGCCCAGGTTGACCAGGAATTCACTATGTAGTCTTAGGGTGGCCTCGAATTTATGGCGGTCCTCCTACCTTTGCCTCCCGAGTGCTGGGATTAAAAGTGTGCACCACCACACCAGCTTGTGTTATTATTATTACTTTTTTTGATTTTTAGAGGTAGGGTCTTACTCTGATCTGTGTTATTTTTTAAAAATAATTAAGTTAGTTGCCTTTTTTCTCTTGTCTTAAATATGTGTGTGTGTGTGCACACATGTGCTACCACACCTGGCTTATACCTTAAACTTCAATTTTTTTCAGGCAATTGTAAAATGCTAATGACTCAATTAAAAAAGGAAGAAAAAAAATAATGCCTGACAGAGAACATTAGATAGGATGATCAAATTGACCTTGGGGGTGGAGAGATGCTTTAGGATTTAAGGCTTCTGCCTGCAAAGCCTGACAACCCCAGCTTGATTCCCCAGTACCTACATGAAGCCTGATGCACTAGACACATGTGTCTGGAGCTTGTCTGCAGTGGCTGGAGGACCTGATTTGCACACACTGTGTCTCTGTCTGTCTCTGCCTACAAAGAAATAGATGAATAATATAAAAAAAAAAGACCTTGAAAGCCGGGTGTGGTGGCGCACGCCTTTAATCCCAGCACTCGGGAGGCAGAGGTAGGAGGATCGCCAGAGTTCGAGGCCACCCTGAGACTACATAGTTAATTCCAGGTCAGCCTGGACCAGAGTGAGACCCTACCTTGCAAAACCAAAAAAAAAAAAAAAAAAAAAAAAAGACCTTGAAGAGATGACATTGAAATTGTTAGCCAAATGAGAAGGCCCCAGGCATGTAAAACATCTCAGGAAAAAGTGTTCCCAGCTGGGTGAGGGTTGTGTACCTGTACTCCTAGTACTTGTGAGGTAGAAGCAGGAGGAGCAGCAGTTGAAGGCCAACATTGATTACATAATGAATTTGAGACCAGCCTGGGCTACATGATACCATATCTCCAAAACCCAACAGTGATGAACAAGGAGGTAGAGAGATGGCCCAGCAGTTAAGGTGCATGCACCTAGAGTTTGTTTACAGCAGCTGAAAGGCCCTATCATGCCCATTCTCTCTCTCTTTCTGTCTGTCTCTCTCAAAAATAAAATAATAGGGACTGGAGAGATGGCTTGGCTGTTAAGGCACATGCGTGTGAAGCCTAAGGACCCAGGTTCGATTCTGCAGGTCCCATGTAAGCTAGATGCACATGGTGGTGCATGTGTCTGGAGTTTGTTTGCAGTGGCTAGAGGCCCTGGCATACCCATTCTCACCCACTGACTATCTCTCTCTTGCTCTCTCTATCTCTAACAAATAAATTAGCTGGGCGTGGCGGCTTTAATCCTAGCACTCCGGAGGCAGAGGTAGGAGGATCACTGTGATTTCGAGGACACCCTGAGACTACTGAGACTACATAGTAAACTCCAGTTCAGCCTTGACTAGAGTGAGACCTTACCTTGAAAAAGAAAATAAAGCCGGGCATGGTGGCGCACGCCTTTAATCCCAGCACTTGGGAGGCAGAGGTAGGAGGATCGCCGAGAGTTCGAGACCACCCTGAGGTCAGCTTGGACCAGAGTGAGACCCTACTTTGCAAAACCAAAAAAAAAAAAAAAAAAATTACAGCTTGGGAGGCAGAAGTTGGAAGGTTACAGAGAGTTCAAGGTCACCCTGAGACTATAGTGAATTCCAGGTCAGTCTGGGCCAGAGGAAGAGCCTAGCTTGGTAAAAGAAAAGAAAAAAAAAAACACAAATGGGGCTGGAGGGATGGCTTAGCGGTTAAGGCATTTGCCTGCAAAGCCAAAGGACCCAGGTTCGATTCGCCAGGACCCACGTTAGCCAGTTGCACAAGGGGTGCATGCATCTAGAATTCGTTTGCAGTGGCTGGAGGCCCTGACACGCCCATTCTCTCTGTTAAATAAATAAATAAATAAATAAATAAATAAATAATAAGCAAGCAGGCAATCCGGGCATGGTGGCTCACGCCTTTAATCCCAGTACTCGGGAGGCAGAGGTAGGAGGATCGCCATGAGTTGGGGGCCACCCTGAGACTACATAGTTAATTGCAGGTCAGCCTGGACTAGAGTGAGACCCTACCTCAAAAAACCAAAAAAAACCCCCCCAAAACCAGAAACAACACCAACAACAAAAAAACCCGCCAGGCGTGGTGGTGCACGCCTTTAATCCCAGCACTCGGGAGGCAGAGGTAGGAGGATTGCCTAGAGTTCAAGGCCACCCTGAGACTACATAGTTAATTCCAGGTCAGCCTGGACCAGAGTGAGACCCTACCTTGAAAAAAAAAAAAAAAAAAAAAAAAAAAAAAAACCCACAAATGCTTTTTGAAATATTTATTTGAAACTGATTTTTTTTTTTTTTTTTTTTTTTTTGTTTTTCGAGGTAGGGTTTCACTCTGGCTCAGGCTGACCTGGAATTAACTATGTTGTCACAGGGTGGCCTCAAACTCATGGCGATCCTCCTACCTCTGCCTCCTGAGTGCTGGGATTAAAGGCGTGAACCACCACGCCCAGCTCCAAGTTGTTTTGAAGAGTCCTGATAGTTTGAGCAGAAAGAATAGTAGTAGTGTAGAGGATGAAGAACATGGAGGAAACATTGAGGTTCGGAGAACCGGGAAGTATTACTCATCTGTTCTCTTTTCCTTTCTCCTCTGGCTAGCCTATGGATGACAGTCTCATTGCATTCCGAACTCGCTCTAAGATGCCCCTGAAAGATGTTCCCCTTGGCCAACTAGAAGCAGAGCTTCAAGCCCCAGACATCACCCCAGATATGTACGACCCCAATACAGCTGATGATGAGGAGTGGAAAGTGTGGCTTGGAGGGCTCCTAAATGATGATGTGGAGAATGAAGGTGAGTGATTCTGCTTGCGGTGTCTGTCTTTCTCCCTAGTAACATGTTTACGAGTTGGAAGCTTAAACTCATGGGTTTTGGCAGGCCTGTTGGTGTGTACCTCTTCTCTCAGCTACTTGGGAGACTGAGGTGGGATAGGACAATCCTTCTGAGCTGGGAAAAGTTTGCGGCCAGCCTAGGCTGTCTACAGCAGTATAGTAACGTTTCATCTTGAGACGACAACAGAAAGATTGTGTAATATAGGACTTCAGCTCAGTGGTAGTGTGCTTAGCATTCATAACATGGCAGGCTTAACCCCAGCACTACAAAGGAAGGAAGGGGCTGGAGAAGTGGCTTAGCTATTAAAGGTACTTGTTTGCAAAGCCTCCTGGTCTGGGTTCAATCTCCAGTTCTCATGTAAAACCAGATGCTCCAAGTGGCTTATGTGGCCCCTGACCTACCCATTCTCATTTCCTCTCTTTCAGATAGATAGATAGATAGATAGATAGATAGATAGATAGATAGATAGATAGGGATGGAGGGAGGGAAAGAAGGAATGAGAGAAAGAGATCACGCCAGAAATTTTTTTTTTTTTTTTTATGCATGGCATTCTTTCGAAGTAGGGTCTTGCTCTAGCTCAAGCTGACCTAGAATTCACTGTGTAGTCTCAGAGTGGCCTGGAACTCATGGTGATCCTCCTACCTCTGCCTCTTGAGTGCTGGGATTAAAGGGGTATGCCACCATGGCTACAAACAGTAGGGTTTTTTTCATGTTTTTATTTGTTTATTTCTTGCACTTGAAGTACTCTTCAATGACATCCTTGGCCTGAGATTCCTTGCCATAGTCCTTAACAACTACACAGCTGCAGCCAGCCACTTTGCTGGGTTTCCCCTCTCGATCAGTCTTGCAGAGGCCTACTCACTCTCCTAGTTTCTTGTTGTCATCAACCTTAATCAGGTTGATTTGGTGCTCAGCACAAAGGGCCTCCACCAACTTGACACACATTGGCTCATCACAATTGGATGCAAGCACACAAAGATGGGCTTGGCGCTTGTCTAAGGCTCTGGTGGCTTCAGGAAGTCCACGTGCTAGGCCGTCGTGGATGAGGGCGGTCCTTAGCACCTCTTGCAGAGCAGTGTTCATGTCCATTACACCTCCAGCAGCCACATCCAATTTAAAGTTTTTTTTTTTTGGTTTTTCGAGGTAGGGTTTCACTCTGGTCCATGCTGACCTGGAATTAATTGTGTGGTCTCGAACTCACAGCAATCCTCCTACCTCTGCCTCCCAAGTGGGATTACAGGTGTGCTGGGGATCAAACCCTTTACTTGGTACATGCTAGGCAAGCACTCTGCACACTGAGCTACATCCCCAAACCCTTAATTGTGATATGTTGTCAATGTTGTTATAAATTTTATACTTGTGACTAGTATATGCATATGGAACTCTACTTTGTATGCATTGGTAAACATTTATAGAATTATTATATCTTCACATTTTATACGTATATACCGCTTTTATTTTTTCAAAGTAGTGTCTTACTCAAGACCAGTCTATCCTGTAGTTTCAGGGTGGCCTTGAACTCATGATGATCCTCCTACCTCTACCTCCTGAGTGCTGGGATTAAAGTTGTGTGCCACCATGCTTGGCCTATATATACTGCTGAAACAGCATTTTATTAACAAGCAAAAAAGCAGAACTGGAACACAACTTTATTTTTAAATGTATGTATTTATTAGAGACAGAGAGGGAGAGTGAGTATTAGCATAAGATTTGACAAATGAATATCTAACACTCCTACTGCAAACATTCTGTGTCCCTTTTGTGACCTGATTTACAAATATTTAAAGTTGTGTTCCAGGGCTGGAGAGATGGCTTAGCAATTAAGGCATTTGCCTGCGAAGCCAAAGGATCCTGGTTCAACTCTCCAGGTCCCACGTAAGCCAGATGCACAAGGGGGCGCATGCATCTGGAGTTTGTTGGCAGTGGCTTGTGGCCTTGGCGCACCCATTCTCTCTCAGATAAATAAATAAAATAAAATATCTTTAAAAAGTAGTCCAAAGCCGGGCGTGGTGGCGCACACCTTTAATCCCAGCACTCGGGAGGCAGAGGTAGGAGGATCGCTGTGAGTTCAAGGCCACCCTGAGACTACATAGTTAATTCCAGGTCAGCCTGGGCCAGAGTGAGACGCTACCTCAAAAAAAAAAAAAAAAAAAAAAAAAAAAAAAAAGTAGTCCAAAGCCGGGCGTGGTGGCACACACCTTTAATCCCAGCACTCGGGAGGCAGAGGTAGGAGGATTGCCGTGAGTTCGAGGCTGCCCTGAGACTACATAGTGAATTCCAGGTCAGCCTGGACCAGAGTGAGACCCTACCTCCAAAAACAAAACAAAACAAAACAAAAAGTGTAGTCCAGGTCTTGGGCTGGAGAGATGGCTTAAAAGTTACAGCATTTCTCTGGCTAGCCTATGGATGACAGTCTCATTGCATTCGAACTCGCTCTAAGATGCCCCTGAAAGATGTTCCCCTTGGCCAACTAGAAGCAGAGCTTCAAGCCCCAGACATCACCCCAGATATGTACGACCCCAATACAGCTGATGATGAGGAGTGGAAAGTGTGGCTTGGAGGCTCCTAAATGATGATGTGGAGAATGAAGGTGAGTGATTCTGCTTGTGGTGTCTGTCTTTCTCCCTAGTAACATGTTTACGAGTTGGAAGCTTAAACTCATGGGTTTTGGCAGGCCTGTTGGTGTGTACCTCTTCTCTCAGCTACTTGGGAGACTGAGGTGGGATAGGACAATCCTTCGAGCTGGGAAGTTTGCGGCCAGCCTAGGCTGTCTACAGCAGTATAGTAACGTTTCATCTTGAGGCGACAACAGAAAGATTGTGTAATATAGGACTTCAGCTCAGTGGTAGTGTGCTTAGCATTCATAACATGGCAGGCTTAACCCCAGCACTACAAAGGAAGGAAGGGGCTGGAGAAGTGGCTTAGCTATTAAAGGTACTTGTTTGCAAAGCCTCCTGGTCTGGGTTCAATCTCCAGTTCTCATGTAAAACCAGATGCTCCAAGTGGCTTATGTGGCCCCTGACCTACCCATTCTCATTTCCTCTCTTTCAGATAGATAGATAGATAGATAGATAGATAGATAGATAGATAGATAGATAGGGATGGAGGAGGAAGAAGGAATGAGAGAAAGAGATCACGCCAGAAATTTTTTTTTTTTTTATGCATGGCATTCTTTCAGTAGGGTCTTGCTCTGGCTCAAGCTGACCTAGAATTCACTGTGTAGTCTCAGAGTGGCCTGGAACTCATGGTGATCCTCCTACCTCTGCCTCTTGAGTGCTGGGATTAAAGGGGTATGCCACCATGGCTACAAACAGTAGGGTTTTTTCATGTTTTTATTTGTTTATTTCTTGCACTTGAAGTACTCTTCGATGACATCCTTGGCCTGAGATTCCTTGCCATAGTCCTTAACAACTACACAGCTGCAGCCAGCCACTTTGCTGGGTTTCCCCTCTCGATCAGTCTTGCAGAGGCCTACTCACTCTCCTAGTTTCTTGTTGTCATCAACCTTAATCAGGTTGATTTGGTGCTCAGCACAAAGGGCCTCCACCAACTTGACACATTGGCTCATCACAATTGGATGCAAGCACACAAAGATGGGCTTGGCGCTTGTCTAGGCTCTGGTGGCTTCAGAGGAAGTCCGCGTGCTAGGCCGTCGTGGATGAGCGGTCCTTGGCACCTCTTGCAGAGCAGTGTTCATGTCCATTACACCTCCAGCAGCCACATCCAATTTAAAGTTTTTTTTTGGTTTTTCGAGGTAGGGTTTCACTCTGGTCCATGCTGACCTGGAATTAATTGTGTGGTCTCGAACTCACAGCAATCCTCCTACCTCTGCCTCCCAAGTGGGATTACAGGTGTGCTGGGGATCAAACCCTTTACTTGGTACATGCTATATTTATTTGAAACTGATTTTTTTTTTTTTTTTTTTTTTTTTTTTTTTTTTTGGTTTTTCGAGTAGGGTTTCACTCTGGCTCAGGCTGACCTGGAATTAACTATGTTGTCACAGGGTGGCCTCAAACTCATGGCGATCCTCCTACCTCTGCCTCCTGAGTGCTGGGATTAAAGGCGTGAACCACCACGCCCAGCTCCAAGTTGTTTTGAAGAGTCCTGATAGTTTGAGCAGAAAGAATAGTAGTAGTGTAGAGGATGAAGAACATGGAGGAAACATTGAGGTTCGGAGAACCGGGAAGTATTACTCATCTGTTCTCTTTTCCTTTCTCCTCTGGCTAGCCTATGGATGACAGTCTCATTGCATTCCGAACTCGCTCTAAGATGCCCCTGAAAGATGTTCCCCTTGGCCAACTAGAAGCAGAGCTTCAAGCCCCAGACATCACCCCAGATATGTACGACCCCAATACAGCTGATGATGAGGAGTGGAAAGTGTGGCTTGGAGGGCTCCTAAATGATGATGTGGAGAATGAAGGTGAGTGATTCTGCTTGCGGTGTCTGTCTTTCTCCCTAGTAACATGTTTACGAGTTGGAAGCTTAAACTCATGGGTTTTGGCAGGCCTGTTGGTGTGTACCTCTTCTCTCAGCTACTTGGGAGACTGAGGTGGGATAGGACAATCCTTCGAGCTGGGAAGTTTGCGGCCAGCCTAGGCTGTCTACAGCAGTATAGTAACGTTTCATCTTGAGACGACAACAGAAAGATTGTGTAATATAGGACTTCAGCTCAGTGGTAGTGTGCTTAGCATTCATAACATGGCAGGCTTAACCCCAGCACTACAAAGGAAGGAAGGGGCTGGAGAAGTGGCTTAGCTATTAAAGGTACTTGTTTGCAAAGCCTCCTGGTCTGGGTTCAATCTCCAGTTCTCATGTAAAACCAGATGCTCCAAGTGGCTTATGTGGCCCCTGACCTACCCATTCTCATTTCCTCTCTTTCAGATAGATAGATAGATAGATAGATAGATAGATAGATAGATAGATAGATAGGGATGGAGGGAGGGAAAGAAGGAATGAGAGAAAGAGATCACGCCAGAAATTTTTTTTTTTTTTTTTATGCATGGCATTCTTTCTGAAGGGGTCTTGCTCTCAGCTCAAGCTGACCTAGAATTCACTGTGTAGTCTCAGAGTGGCCTGGAACTCATGGTGATCCTCCTACCTCTGCCTCTTGAGTGCTGGGATTAAAGGGGTATGCCACCATGGCTACACACAGTAGGGTTTTTTTCATGTTTTTATTTGTTTATTTCTTGCACTTGAAGTACTCTTCAATGACATCCTTGGCCTGAGATTCCTTGCCATAGTCCTTAACAACTACACAGCTGCAGCCAGCCACTTTGCTGGGTTTCCCCTCTCGATCAGTCTTGCAGAGGCCTACTCACTCTCCTAGTTTCTTGTTGTCATCAACCTTAATCAGGTTGATTTGGTGCTCAGCACAAAGGGCCTCCACCAACTTGACACACATTGGCTCATCACAATTGGATGCAAGCACACAAAGATGGGCTTGGCGCTTGTCTAAGGCTCTGGTGGCTTCAGGAAGTCCACGTGCTAGGCTGTCGTGGATGAGGGCGGTCCTTAGCACCTCTTGCAGAGCAGTGTTCATGTCCATTACACCTCCAGCAGCCACATCCAATTTAAAGTTTTTTTTTTTTGGTTTTTCGAGGTAGGGTTTCACTCTGGTCCATGCTGACCTGGAATTAATTGTGTGGTCTCGAACTCACAGCAATCCTCCTACCTCTGCCTCCCAAGTGGGATTACAGGTGTGCTGGGGATCAAACCCTTTACTTGGTACATGCTAGGCAAGCACTCTGCACACTGAGCTACATCCCCAAACCCTTAATTGTGATATGTTGTCAATGTTGTTATAAATTTTATACTTGTGACTAGTATATGCATATGGAACTCTACTTTGTATGCATTGGTAAACATTTATAGAATTATTATATCTTCACATTTTATACGTATATACCGCTTTTATTTTTTCAAAGTAGTGTCTTACTCAAGACCAGTCTATCCTGTAGTTTCAGGGTGGCCTTGAACTCATGATGATCCTCCTACCTCTACCTCCTGAGTGCTGGGATTAAAGTTGTGTGCCACCATGCTTGGCCCTATATATACTGCTGAAACAGCATTTTATTAACAAGCAAAGCAGAACTGGAACACAACTTTATTTTTAAATGTATGTATTTATTAGAGACAGAGAGGGAGAGTGAGTATTAGCATAAGATTTGACAAATGAATATCTAACACTCCTACTGCAAACATTCTGTGTCCCTTTTGTGACCTGATTTACAAATATTTAAAGTTGTGTTCCAGGGCTGGAGAGATGGCTTAGCAATTAAGGCATTTGCCTGCGAAGCCAAAGGATCCTGGTTCAACTCTCCAGGTCCCACGTAAGCCAGATGCACAAGGGGGCGCATGCATCTGGAGTTTGTTGGCAGTGGCTTGTGGCCTTGGCGCACCCATTCTCTCTCAGATAAATAAATAAAATAAAATATCTTTAAAAAGTAGTCCAAAGCCGGGCGTGGTGGCGCACACCTTTAATCCCAGCACTCGGGAGGCAGAGGTAGGAGGATCGCTGTGAGTTCAAGGCCACCCTGAGACTACATAGTTAATTCCAGGTCAGCCTGGGCCAGAGTGAGACGCTACCTAAAAAAAAAAAAAAAAAAAAAAAGTAGTCCAAAGCCGGGCGTGGTGGCACACACCTTTAATCCCAGCACTCGGGAGGCAGAGGTAGGAGGATTGCCGTGAGTTCGAGGCTGCCCTGAGACTACATAGTGAATTCCAGGTCAGCCTGGACCAGAGTGAGACCCTACCTCCAAAAACAAAACAAAACAAAACAAAAAGTGTAGTCCAGGTCTTGGGCTGGAGAGATGGCTTAAAAGTTACAGCATTTGCCTGCACAGCCAAAGGACCCTGGTTCAATTCCCAAGAACCCACGTAAGCCAGATGCACAAGGGGGTGCATGCATCTGGAATTCTTTTGCAGTGGCTAGAGGCCCTGGTGCGCTGTAAGGCATGGTTGAAGGCCCCTGGGTTACTGGAGGTTTAGGCAAATCTGAGCTGTCACCATTACGAGGGCCCCAGACCCCGAGGTTGCAGTGAGCCTGGATCCTGACAATCTTTAGGCCTGCAGGAGTGAGGCCACTCTTCCCCTGCCCCCCAGGTTTCAGTGAGCCCAGACTTTGGGCAATCTTGATCGAGACTAGGAGTGAGGCTGCTCCTCCCACCCCCAGGGGCACCTGGATGTCTCTATAACTTAGGTTTCGCTTTCCCCAGACCCTTGTGACCTTTGTCCACTTGCGTCCTATATGTTAATGAGGTACCAGCCAGCAACCTTTGCCCAAACAGTCCCCCTATGACCCATTCCCTATACCTTTTCCACCACTTAGACCATCTGATCCTTCCCCGCTCACCCGTGATGTCAGTACATGCTAATTAGGCATCCACAGAACCTTTGACCAATTCCTTTATGACCCATACCTACCTGCACCTCTTCCCGCTCTTTCACAAACTTATTAACCCATTTCCCTGGCTGTTAAACGAGCTGTTCTCTGAAGCTGTCTCTGGGTGTTTCTTCCTGTCACACTCATGGCTGCTCAAGACCCTTCTCTACCATTGCCCGGACACCTCTGAAACACCAAGGCGCCATGGCCCCAGGACGGCCAGGAACTACAATGCGCCCATTCTCTCTCTCTATTTCTGCTTGCAAATATTTAAATAAAAAAAAATTTTTTTTTGGTTTTTTGAGGTAGGGTCTCACTATAGCCCAAGCTGACCTGGAATTTACTCTAGTCTCAGGGTGGCCTCGAACTCATGGTGATCCTCCTACCTCTGCCTCCCGAGTGCTGGGATTAAAGGCGTACGCCACTGCACCCGGCTGCAAAATATTTTTTTTTTAAATTAATAAATAAAACAGAACCAAACGAAACAAAAGTTTAGTCTTTTTTTTTTTTTTTTTTTTTTTTTTTTTTTTTTTAGTGTGTGTGCGCCACCACACCCGGCTGAACGTTTAGTCTTGACAGTAAGTGTCCTTTTCTCCTTTCCCCTTAGATGAAGCAGATGATGATGATGATCCAGAGTATAACTTCCTGGACGACCCTGATGAGCCAGACACAGAGGATTTCCGTACGGATCGGGCTGTGAGAATCACTAGTGAGTGTGTGTGAAGGCGTGTCCTGCTCCAGAGGGCTCCATATCATCCTTGGTTTGCTTTGCACAGGTTTTAGAAGTCTATGGCTAATCCACATTAAGATAAAAATGCTTTTCCTATGCATATTTCTGTAATTCTTTAAACTGAGGTATTCAGTATTCAGATGTCCGTCCCCCCCTCCCCCTAGGTAGGGTCTCACCCTAGCCCAGGCTGACCTGGAATTCACTCTGTATTCTCAGGGTGGCCTTGAACTCATGGCAATCCTTCTACCACTGCCTCCTGAATGCTGGGATTAAAGGCATGTACCACCACACCCGGCTTTATATTTATTTTTGAGAGAGAGTAAAATGAGAGAGAGAGAGAGAGAGAGAGAGAGAGAGAGAGAGAGGAGAATATGAATGAATGGGTGTGTCAGGGCCTCTGGCCATTGCAAATGAATTCCAGATGGATGTACTACTTCTTTTTTTTTTTTTTTTTTTTTTTGGTTTTTCGATTTTTCGAGGTAGGGTCTCACTCTGGCCCAGGCTGACCTGGAATTAACTATGTAGTCTTAGGGTGGCCTTGAACTCACGGTGATCCTCCTACCTCTGCCTCCTGAGTGCTGGGATTAAAGGCGTGTGCCACCACGCCCAGCTGGATGTACTACTTCTTACAGTCAAGTGACATAATCACTAAGCCATCTCTCCAGTCCTATCTGTTCCTTACTGGTACCTCCCTGTACAGTCCTGTACAGTCTGAAATTGAGCTTTTTTTAAAAAAAAAAAATTGTTTATTTATTTGAGAGAGAGACAGAGAGAATGGGTGCACCAGGGCCTACAGTCACTGCAAATGAACTCCAGATGCATGTGCCCCCTTGTGCATCTGGCTTGCATGGGTCCTGGAATTGAACCTCGGATTTTAAGCTTTGCAGCCATGCACCTTTGCACCTTAACTGCTAAGCTATCTCTCCAGCTCTTGCTTTTGGTTTTTGAGATAGGGTCTCACTGTAGCCCAGGCTAACCTGGAATTCACTATGTAGTCTCATACAGCTAATTGAGCTTTTATTATTGGACAAAGATTGTTCTTGGAATGCCAAAATGAATTAGGAAATAGCCTCTGCCCTGTAAGCAGTGAGTTTAGGCACAGAATACAAGATGCTACTGAGAGTTTATGTGAGGTATACCAGATACCTGAAAGAGGTTGTCTTTTCTAATGTATATTTGGGGTGAGATGTAAGGCTTAGGAAAAGACTCTCAAGATGAGATTAAAAAAATTTTTTTTTATTTTAATTATTTATTTTTGGAGAGAGACAGACAGACAGAGAGGGAGAGGGAGACAGATAGAGATGGGTGCGCCAGCAGCCTCTCAGCTGCTGTGAACGAAATCCAGATGCGTGCGCCCCCTTGTGGTCAAGTGCCTCACTTTGCATCTGGCTAAATGTGGGACCTGGAGATTGGAACCAGTGTTCTTAGGCTTAGGAGGCAGGAGCCTTAACCACTAAGCCATCTCTCCAGCCCAAGATGAGATGTTTTAGGTTAGATTTTAGTAGCATTAAGAGATTTTTAGTGCCAGGCGTGGTGGCACACGCCTTTAATCCCAGCACTTGGGAGGCAGAGGTAGGAGGATCGCCAAGAGTTCGAGGCCACCCTGAGACTACATAGTGAATTAAAAAAAAAAAAAAAAAAAAAAAAAAGAGAGACTTTTAGTGAATGTGGCTACAGAGATTTTATTAACAGAAGAGCATCTGTCAACCACAGAATTACAATAGAAGATGTCTTTGAGTAGGGTGTGGTGGGGCACACCATGGATTCCAGCACTCAGGAGCATCACCATGAGTTCTAAGCCAGCCTGGACTAGAGTGAAGCCCTCCCTAGAAAAAATAGCAACAACAACAAAAACTGTGTTTGGGAATAGTAAATAGCTTTTTTTCCCTCCAGGTAGGGTCTTGCTGTAGCCCAAGCTGAGCTGGAATTCACTATGTAGTCTCAGGATGGCCTTGAGCTCACATCATTCTCCTACCTTTGCCTCCTGAGCGCTGGGATTAAAGGTGTGCGTCACCATGCCTGGCTTAGTAAATAGTTTAATTTTGTTTGGGTTAGTAATGTTCAGACATGGAGGAACCTAGAGCTTTCAAAGAATTCTAAGCAGGAAACCCATGGAGTGGATTTGAGAACGATCACTTTGATTTAATATAGTTTAATGTATTACTTTGATTTGATTATAAAGAACACTGGAGACATGGAAAACAATCATGGCTACTTTGCTTGAATCATTTGTTTGAAAAAATTCGGGCTGGAGAGATGGCTTACTAGTTAAGGAGTTTGCCTGCAAAGCCAAAGTACCTCAGTTCAATTCCCCAGGACACATGTAAGCCAGATGCACAAGGTGGCACATGTGTCTGGAGTTCATTTCCAGTGGCTAGAGGCCCTAGCGCGCCCTTTCTCTCTCTCTCTGCCTCTTTCTCTCTTGCTCTCACAAATCAGTCAATTAATCAGTCAATCAATCAATCATTTGCTGAGCTGGGCATGGTGGCGCATGCCTTTAATCCCAGGACTCGAGAAGCAGAGGTAGGAGGATTGTCATGAGTTCAAGACCACTCTGAGACTACAAGTGAATTCCAGGTCAGACTGGGCTAGAGTGAAACCCTACCTTGAAACCACCCCCCCAAAAAAAAAATCATTTGCTGAGCGTGCATGGTGCCTCTTGTCTTTAATCCCAGCACCCAGGAGGAGGCAGAGGTGGTAGGATCACTGTGAGTTCAAGCCCACCCTGAGACTACATAGTGAATTCCAGGTCAGCCTGGATTAGAGTGAAACCCTCCTCCCCTCCAAAAAAAATGATTTGCTAGTGTTTCACTCAGGAAAGTTATTTCGGAATTTATTGATTTTTAGTTTGAGTGTGTGTGGTCTGTCCTTCAGTAGTTTTATACACCATGGAGGCAGCTGCTGGCTCCTCACTGCTCACAGAGACACACACACACATAGAGAGAGAGAAAGAGCGAGAGAGAGCGCACGTGTGTGCGCACAGGGATATGGAGGCCAGAGCTTGATGTCTGGCACTTTCCTTTGTCCCTTTCTTCTGCCATAGGGTCTCTTTTTTTATTTTTGGTTTTTCAAGCTGGGTCTTGCTCTAGTTCTAGGCTGACTTGGAGTTGACTGTATAGTCTCAGGGTGGCCTCGATTTCATGGTGATCCTCCTACCTCTGCCTCCCAGAGTGCTGGGATTAAAGGCGTGCACCACCATGCCTGGCTGAGTCTCTTTGAACCCACATCTCACAGATTTTGCCAGTCTACTCGGGCCAGCTAACCTTGGGGGTTCTATGTCTGCCTCCCACATGCTTGGGACTACAGGGGGCGGCCATGCCTGCCTGGCACTTAGTGAGTGCCGGGCATCCTGACTCTAGTCCTTATTCTAGTGTGGCAAGTACCTTATCCACTGAGCCATATTGTCATCCTTAGCAAGTTTATAGATACAAGCATTTGATTAGATGCTTTTTAAAATTTTTTGGAAGCAGGGTCTCATTTCAGCCCAGGATGACTCTGTAAGCCAGGCTGGCCTTGACCTCATGGCAATTCTGCTTCCACCTCCAGAGTGCTGGGAGTAGAGGTGTACGCCACCACGCCCTGCTTCAGTCAGATGCTTTGAAGGAAACAGCATGCTTCTCCATAGTGTTCTTCCTTATTGCAAAATGAAAGTAAGTTCTGCTAACACATACTTTCTGACTTGTTCACAGAAAAGGAAGTGAATGGACTGATGGAAGAGCTCTTTGAAACTGTGAGTACTGATCCTTCAGTGAACCTGGAAAGGGGAGAGTCACTGCTTCAGCAAGCTTTGTCCTTTGCTCTGTATGAGTCTGTCTCCATGAGGACCGTCTGCCAGCGACAAGACTGCTTTGCTAACTCTTGAGAATCCACGTGTGCTATTCTTAGGGAAATTTTCCTTGCTAACTATCATTTGGGGCATCTTTAAAAATAGTAGCTGGATGTGGTGGCTCACGCCTTTAATCCCAGCACTCAGGAGGCAGAGGTAGGAGGATCACCGTGAGTTTGAGGATACCCTGAGAATACATAGTGAATTCCAAGTCAGCTTGGACGAGAGTGAGACCCTATCTTGAAAAACAAAACAAAACAAAAAAATTGTGGGGCTGCAGAGATGGCTTAGTGGTTAAGTGCTTGCCTGTGAAGCTTCAGGACACTGGTTTGAGGTTCAGTTCCTCAGGACCCATGTAAGCCAGATGCACAAGGGGGCACATGTATCTGGAATTCTTTTGCAGTGGCCGGAGGCCCTAGTGCGCCTATTCTCTCTCTCTCTGCCTCTTTCTCTCTCTGTCACTCTCAAATCAATCAATCAACAAAAAATTAAATAAAAAGAAATTGTAAAGTAAGTTGGGTCTGATGGCACATGCTCGCAGCATTTATGAGTTCAGGGCCAGCCTGGGACTACTGTTGAGTTCCAGGTCATGCTAGGCTATAGTAGGACCCTACCTCAAAACAACAACAAACGACCCTTTAGTTTTAGACCACCCAGCGCAGAGAGAGAGAGAGAAAATTGGTGTGCCAGGGTCTCAGCCACTGCAATCAAACTCCATATACTTGGACCACCTAGTGGGCATGTGTGACCTTGTCTTTGCTTCATTTTTATGCATCTGGCTTGGTGGGTTCTGGACAGTAGAACATGGGTCCTTAGGCTTTACTGGAAGTGCCTTAACTGCTAAGCCATCTCTCTAGCCCAGCAAATTTTGTTTTGTTTTGTTTTTTTGAGGTATGGTTTCACTATAGCCCAGGCTGACCTCCAGGTCAGTATGTAGTCTCAGAGTGGCCTTGAACTCATGGTGATCCTCCTACCCCTGCCTCCAAAGTGCTGGGATTAAAGGCATACGCCACCATGCCTAGTGCAAAAAAATTTTTTAAATTAATTAATTTATTTATTTAGTGTATTTGATAGAGAGAAAGAGGCAGATTAGGGATAGAGAGAAAGAGAGAGAGAATGGGAATTTAGTTATTTAGTATATTGGATAGAAAGAGGCAGATTAGGGATAGAGAGAGAGACAGAGAGAGAAGAATGGGTGCACTAGGGCCTTCTGCTGCTGCAAATGAACTCAAGGGGCTATCTTGTGCATCTGGCTTACATAGGTCCTGGGGAAATTGAACCTGTGTCCTTTGGCTTTGCAGGCAAGTGCCTTAACTGCTAAGCCATCTCTCCAGCCCTTTTTATTTTTGTAGTTTTGACAAAAATTTATTAAGTGGATAGTTCTGAGGCTGCCAAATATGTCTCTTTAGAGATATTTCTGTATAAGACATTGGTTGTTCTGAGTTATCCATTCTCTGTGTTTTCTTTTACAAGTTTTCTGGTTGAGAGACCTCTTTCTTAGCATAATAGTCTTAATAGTATGGGGTTGTGGGTTGCTAAAATGAGAATGGCACTACTGCCATTCTCATATCTTACTAGTTGACAGCATTTATTAAAGTTCTGTCATCTGTAGTCTATACTTAGGGGTGTCACACTTACAAGAGACTCAGTGAGGCTTATCACCCTGGAAACCTTCCTTTATTTGCCTATAGTTCCAAGATGAGATGGGATTCTCCAATATGGAAGACGACGGCCCAGAGGAAGAGGAGCGTGTGCCTGAGTCTCGGCCTAATTTTAACACCCCTCAAGCCCTAAGGTGTGCTCACTGAGACTTTGAATGCAGGAATAATGTAGTTCTTTCTTTTGTTTGTTGTTTGTTTGTTTTTTTGTTTTTTGAGGTAGGGTCCTTCTGTAGCCCAAGCTGACCTGAAATTCACTATATATTCTCAGGGAGGCCTCGTACTCATGGAGATCCTCCTACCTCTGCCTCCTGAGTACTGGGATTAAAGGCATGCACCACCACACCCAACTATTTTACTTTTTTTTTAAAAATATTTTTTATTTATTTGAGAGAGAGAAAGACAGAAAGAAGAGAGAAAGAGAAAATGAGGGCGCACCAGGACCTCTAGCACTGTAAATGAACTCCGGAGGCATGCACCACCTTGTGTATCTGGCTTACATGGGTCCTGGGAAATCAAACATGGCTCCTTTCACTTTGCAGGCAAGCATCTTAACTGCTGAGCCATCTCTCCAGCCCTTCCTTTAAAAAAAATTATTTATTTATTTATTTATTTATTTATTTATTTTGGTTTTGCAAGGTAGGGTCTCACTCTGGTCCAGGCTGACCTGGAATTAACTATGTAGTCTCAGGGTGGCCTCGATCTCTTGGCAATCCTCCTACCTCTGCCTCCCGAGTGCTGGGATTAAAGGCATGCGCCACCACGCCTGGCCTAAGAAAAATTATATTTATTTTTTATTTTTGGTTTTTCGAGGTTGGGTCTCATTCTAGCCCAGGCTGACCTGGAATTCACTATGTAGTCTCAGGGTGGCCTTGAACTCATGTGATCCTCCTACCTCTGCCTCCCAAGAGCTGGGATTAAAGGCATGTGCCACCACACCCAGCTATTTATTTATTTGAGACAGAGAAAGAGGCAGGGAGAGAATGGGTGCACCAGGGCCTCCATCCACTGCAAATGAACTCCAGATGCATGCACCATGTTGTACATCTGGCTTACGTGTGTCCTGAGGAATCGAAACTGGGTCCTTTGGCTTTGTAGGCAAGCATCTTAACTGCTGTGCCATCTCGCTAGCCCTGTCCACTTCCTTTGAGGCAGTTTTTGTGTGTGTGTCTGGATCACATTGCTGTTCCTTTTTGTGCTTGCTGTGAGCTTCTGGGAAATTTTCCTGACTATACTTCCCATCTTGCCTTCACTGTGTCAGGATTACAGAAGCCCACAATAGCTGCTGGCTTTTTGCCTTTTTTTCTTTTTGAGGTAGGGTCTCACTCTAGCCCAGGATGACCTGGAATTCACTATGTAGTCTCAGGGTGGCCTCAAACTCCCATCGATCCTTCTGCCTCTGCCTCCCAAGTGCTGGGATTAATGGTATGTGCCATCATGCCCGGCTTAACTCCAGGCTTTTTATATGGTGTGTAGGAAAGCAAAGTTTTGTACTCTGCGTTAAGGCTTTTAGAAATTAGCAATTTCCCATCATTACCTTATCTGATTCTGTTGTGAGGATGTGGAGTTCTAAAGTTAGTTACCTGTTAAGTGGAAGGTCTCCTTGTTATGGGGCAGTGCAGCTATAGACTGAGCTGTGTCTGTTTGGGAAGGGAGAAAAAACAGTAGCTGGCACCTGTAGCAACTTCTCCAGGTGAGTGGTGCTGGAGAGGTGTTTAGCACTCCACATGGCCAGCCACAGACACTGTTGTACATTATCATATGAAGTATGTCTCTCTTGTCTTCCTTATTTGACTTTCACATCTGGTCCCTGTTACTGAAGGCTTTTTGTCACCTCAGACTTAACTGAGTGAACTGTGAAGTACCTGCAGTAATGTCTTAGGAGCCTGAAACATATGTTCTGACCTTTGTGCATAAAGTTGTCATGTCCTAGGCAGGCATGGTCACATACACCTTCAATCCCAGCACTTGTAAGGCAGTGATGGGGGATCACTGTGAGTTCCAGGCCAGCCTGGGACCACAGAGTGAGTGTCAAGTCAGCCTGGCCTAGAGTGAGATCCTACCTCAAAAACAAACAACAGAAAAAGGTTTTATGCGCACACCTTTAATCCCAGCACTTGGGAGGTACAGGTAGAAGGATCACCATGAGTTCAAGGCTACCCTGAGACTACATAGTGAAATCCAGAGTGAGACCTTACTTTGAAAAACCGAAAAGAAAAAAAAAAAAGTTGTCATTTCTCTCATCTCGAAAGCTGTTGATGTTAATTGCTTTAACTTTTACAGTAGATTTGGATCTGAACTTTATTCAGATCACTGTGCATGGCAACATAGTTATTATTGGTGGGTTAACTCAGTGTTACATGCTTTTTCTTGAGGAGATGGGACTAAATGTCTTTTCACTCCAGATGTTGCACTGACAGCAGATCAAAGGAACAATTGTAACCAAATAATCTTGTTTAACCAGTGAGTTTGTTGTAATTATTTGCAGTAGTATGAGTGACTCAAAGGCACCTGTATCACCAAAAAGATCACCCTGGGGTTGGAGGGACAGTTTAGCGGTTAAGGTGTTTGCCTGCAAAGCCAAAGGACCCAGATTTAATTCCCCAGGATCCACGTTAGCCAGATGCATAAGGGGGGGTGCACACGCCTGGTGTTTGTTTGCAGCGGCTGGAGGCCCTGGTGCTCCCATTTTCTCTCTCTCCCTCTCCTTCTTTCTCTGTCAAAAAAAAAAAAAAAAAAAAAAAAGGATCACCCTAGCATGGGTGATGACTTAAAAGTTGCATACTTGAAATTCTCTGTCCAGCTTGCAGGCAGTTCCACTGAAGAATCTCCCCTCTCTAGCAATTGCTTGCTGCTTGTGTCACTTTGGTGAAGGGCCTAATTTTTTTTTTTTTTTTTTTTTTTTTTTTTTTTTGTTTTTCAAGGTAGGGTCTCACTCTGGCCCAGGCTGACCTAGAATTAACTATGTAGTCTCAGGGTGGCCTTGAACTCACAGCGATCCTCCTACCTCTGCCTCCCGAGTGCTGGGATTAAAGGTGTGCGCCACCACGCCCAGCTCCTAATGTGTTTTAAGTCTCATAAATTCCCTGAGCCTTGAAAGTTTTCTTTTAAAAATAATTTATTTATATTTATTTATTTGATTTTTTTTTTTTTTTTTTTTTTTTTTGGTTTGTCAAGGTAGGGTCTCACTCTGGCCCAGGCTGACCTAGAATTAACTATGTAGTCTCAGGGTGGCCTTGAACTCACAGCGATCCTCCTACCTCTGCCTCCCGAGTGCTGGGATTAAAGGTGTGCGCCACCACGCCCAGCTCCTAATGTGTTTTAAGTCTCATAAATTCCCTGAGCCTTGAAAGTTTTCTTTTAAAAATAATTTATTTATATTTATTTATTTGAGAAAGAGGGAGAGAGAATGTATGCACCATGGCTTCTAGCCACTGCAAACAAACTCAAGACACATGCCACTATGTGCATCTGGCTTATATGTGTACTGGGTAATTGAACCTCTGTCCTTAGACTTTGTAGGCAAGTGTCTTAACTACTAAGCTATCTCTCCAGCCCCTTAAGTTTTTCTTATCTTCATGAGTATAGGGCATTTTTTTCTCCCTTTAGGAAGTAATGTTTCAATTTAGAAGAAATTGCTATACAATACTCCATCTTGCTCTTACATTCCTTCAACTCCCTCTTCTCCTTTGTTTTCTGAGCTTTAGAGGGGTGATAATAGATACCTGATTATTTTCTTCCACATATGGCTAAATGTTGGACCACTATGCCGCAGAAGTCTTGTTCTTAGCAGCTTGGCTGGTCTTCACAGTCACTGTCCAGGACCTTCATCTGGGTTCTGTTTCCTTTCATGCTGCTGCATAAAGCATCTGACCAAAAGCAACGTAAGGGGAGGAACGTTGTTTATCTTGGCTTGAAGTCTGGAGGGGACGCTCCATGATGGCAGGGAAAAGGATGGCATGAGCTGAGGTGGACATCACTTCTGCCACAGCTGCAGGAGAGTGAGCCTAGCTAACACTAGCAAACTAGGGCCAATAACCCATCATGGTCACCCCCAGCAACACACCTCCTCCAGCTTTCCAAGTTTCCATCTGCTGGGGTCAAGAATTCAGAACACATGAGTGTATGGGGACACCTGATTCAAATCACTACAATCTGTAATTTCATTTTGGTTATACAGATAACTCTGACTTAAAAAAAATTGTTAAGCCGTGGTGGCACACGCCTTTAGTCGCAGCATCTGAGAGGCTGAGGTAGGAGGATCACTGTGAGTTCCAAGTCAGCCCTGGGCTAGAGACAGACCCTACCTTGAAAAAAAAAAAGTTCCCAGTGAATTGGAGGCCAGCCTAGGTTACGGAATGAGTTTCCGAAAACCAAACCAAACAAAAAATTACTGTTAGAATTTACTGCCTTCTAGTATTCAGTGGACTCATTGAACTGCCATTGCTTTTCTGTCAAGTTGCAAATATATATCTGGTTTAACCTTTTTTTTACTCTTTGTGTAGAACTTCCATAAATAGACAATGTATCATGATCATAATACCCTCCCTCCCTTTCCCCCCTTCCAGTCTTCCCTCTACTCTTCTATTTTGATTCCGTTTTTTCCTTCCTGTAATGCAGGTCTTGTTTAGGTAGCATTAGCCACTGTTTGGGCAGGAATATCAAGTCCACTGTGTCTGGATGACAGTGTTATAAGCAGTCCTCCCCTTTCTTTGGCTCTTTTGTTCCTTCTTGTACCCTCTGCAATGGTCCCTGAGCCTAGGAGGATGTGATAGATGTCTGTCTTAGAGCTGAACACTCCACTGTCACTTCTCATGACCTCCCCAGTCATAGGCTCTTGCCTAGGTTTTCAGTACCAGGCATGTATTCTCTCCCGTGGTGCAGGCCTCCAGTCCAATCAGAGTGCAGTTGGTTTCTGCCTTGACAGATATGTCACTATTGAAGCAGTTGGCATGTTTAGCCAGCCATAAAGCTTGCAAGGTCTACTGCTGTTTACTACTGCTGAAGACTTCTTTCTCTCAAAAGGATGGATGCTCTTTCAGCATTCTGAGAGCTATTCAATGGAGAGGAGGTTTCTAGCTCAGCTTCAGCTTGATTTTTCAGTGACCGGCAACCCAAGCATATGGAATCTGCAGCAATAGGTCTGAGCATCTAGTTCTGGTGGGAAACCAAAAGCCTTGGCAATGGCCTGTAATGTTTTGGATGCATCAGGAGCCTCCCTAGGCAACAGCTCACTGGAAGGTATCCCATCCCTGGCACTGAAATTATTATTATTTTTTTTTCTGAAGTAGGGGCTCACTCTAGCCCAGGCTGACCTGGAATTAACTATGTAGTTTCAGGCTGGCCTTGAACTCACAGCGATCCTCCTACCTCTGCCTCCCGAGTGCTGGGATTAAAGGTGTGCGCTACCACGCCCGGCAGAAAAAAATATTTTAATTATTTATTTCAAAGAGTGAGAGAAAGAGGCAGATAGAGAGAATGGGCATGCTAGGGCCACTTGTCACTGAAAACAAACTTCAAATGCATGTGCCACCTTGTGCATGTGGCACTAGGGAATGGAACCTGGGTCCTTTGGCCTTGCAGGAAGTACCTTAACTGCTAAGCCATTTCTCCAGTCCTCCAGATACATATATAATAATAATTTTTTTTTTGAGGTAAGGACTCACTATAGCTTAGGCTGATCTGAACTCACTTTGTAGTCTCAGGCTGGTCTTAGACTTACATTGATCCTCCTACCTCTGCCTCTCTAATACTGGAATTATAGGCACGCACTACCACACCTGACCTGGCTTATTTTTTAAAAATATTTACTTATTTATTTATTTGTAAGCAAAGAGATATAGAAAGAAGAAAGACAGAATGGGTGCCCCAGGGCCTCTAACCCCTGTAATCAAACTCCAAATACATGTGCCACCTTGTGCACCTGGCTTTATGTGGGCACTGGGAACTTGAACTCAGGTCATTAGGCATTACAGGCAAGTTAAGGAACTGCTATGCCATCTCTCCACCCTCCCCCAACTATTTTTGTTTAATACGGGTGCTGGGATTGAACTCACTCAGGTCCTCATACTTGTGTGGCACACACTCTTCCTTACTGAGCCATCTCCTCTGTCGCTCTTCTAGATTTTGACTCAGCACAGTCTCTTTATATATTACATGTAGGAGTAATTGTAGAAGATAGGGTTACATACTGTGTCCATAACTAATCAAACAAAAAGAATAGGGTGGGGCTTAATTCACAATCTTTCTGCATTGTGGGATTGAACCCAGGGCTGGCTTCAAGTATGGTAGGCAAGTGCTCCATTGCAAAGCTGTCTTCTCGGTTAAGGGGGTTGGGAAGTAACAGTTAAATGGACATTGCGCAGGCTTGTTTAGCATACCATTAGAAGGGAAACGTTCAGAGTCATTGATCTCCCTGTTGGGAATAGGTTTGAGGAACCATTGGCCAACTTATTAAATGAACGGCATCGCACAGTGAAGGAGCTACTTGAACAGCTGAAACTGAAGAAGTCGTCAGCCAGGCAGCAGTCTGACGCAGAGAAGCTCCAGCCCCAGAAAGAAAAAGTCCATCAGACCCTCACTGTGGACCCAGTGCAGAGGAGCAGACTGCAGCAGCAGATGCAACAGGCAAGGCCTCCCTTGGCTATTTTGCTGCTGAGTTATCTCATGACCTGATACACAAGCCAGCAGTGAGCTTTATCAAGTCAGGGTTAGGGAGCATACTTGTCATTGCAGCCTTGAACTCTTCATACCCACCAAGACCTTGGGAGGAGCCTGGCCATGCTCTGTGGCTCAGGCAGGAGAGCACAAGACCGTGAAGACACTCAGAATTGGAGATTGCAAAGAGGCTTTAGTAGTCCATTCCACAGTGAATAGCCTTCAGTGCCAGAGCTTTCCTCCTTCTAGTCTTAGTCTCTCTGCTTAGAGGCTCAACTTTGGATTCTGTCTTGTTGCTCAAGTGAACTGAATTTCATGCCAAAACCCTGCTTTGTTCCGCTAGGCTCTCCAGAAAGCAACTATGTGTGACAAATTTGGAAATCTCTTGGTAAGAACTGTGCTGCTAGATGGCAACATTATAACATGTCAATCTTTTCTTTCTTTCTCTTCCCAGCATGTTCAGCTCTTGACACAAATCTACCTTCTCACATCCTCCAACCCCACCCTCAGTTCGGAGGCCAGTACCACCAGGATATTTCTCGTAAGGTTCCATATGTCTGTAACCAAAGACACCCAGGGGTGAAAGTTTGCTTGGCAAGTCATTCTGCATGTAGTTATGTTTTTGGTCACTGCCTGCTCTGTCCTGTGAATTCCTAATGCCTGAGAGCATATAAGCAGAGTCACAGGAAACTGTCTGAATATTACCTGTTTTAAAAAAGTTAATTAATTTAAGCCAGGCGTGGTGGCACACGCCTTTAATCCCAGCACTCAGGAAGCAGAGGTAGGAGAATCGCCATGAGTTCGAGGCCACCCTGAGAATAGATAGAGTAAATTCCAGGTCAGCCTGGGCTAGAGTGAGACTCTACCTCGAAAAACCAAAAAAAAAAAATAAATAAAAATAAATAATAATAAAATAAAATAAAATAAAATAAAATAAAATAAATAAATGAAATACTTTTTCAGGCTGAGTGAGAGTTTGAGGCCAGCCTAAGACTATATATTGAATTCCAGGTCAGCCTGGGCTAGAGTGAGACCCTACCTCAAAACAAACAAACCAAAAAAGAGAGAGAGAGATTGATTGAGAGGGGGAGGGGATATGCTGGGCATGGTGTTGCATGCTTTTATTTCCAGCACTTGAGAAACATAGGTGGGAGGATCACTCTGAGTTTGTGGTCTGAGTGGAACTCCAGAGTGGGTTCCAGGTCAACTTGGGCTAGAGAGAGACCCTTCCTCGAAAAAAAAAATTAGTAAAAAATAAATAAATAAATAAAATAAATGAATTAGTTACATAGTACTTGAATGTCCAAGGACTCAACAAGTGAAATCCTTTTTTAAGTTATTTTTAAAATTTTTAAATATTTTATTTATTTATTTGAGAGAGAGAGAAAGAGGCAGAGAGAGAGAGAATGGGCATGCTAGGGCCTCTTAGCCACTGTACATGAACTCCAGATGCATGTGCCACTTTGTGCATCTGCTTTTATGTGGGTAACTTACTTGTAAAATGCCTTGCCTCAGATCATAGACGTTTGATGAAAATCTTTTTCAGTTGCTTATTTGGCACAGAGAATAGTGATTATAAGCTTTGGGCAACTGTCTTTGAGTCCTAAAGCTGTCTGCTTGACTTTTAGTATAATTTTAAGTTTCATAGCCAGAGTGAGTTTTAGACAATTTTTTTTTTTTTTTTTTTTTTTTTTTTTTTTTTTTTCAAGGTAGGGTCTCACTCTGGCTAACCTGGAATTCACTATGTAGTCTCAGGTGGCCTCGAACTCTCGGCGATCCTCCTACCTCTGCCTCCCAAGTGCTGGGATTAAAGATGTGCGCCACCACGCCTGGCTCGAGTTTTAGACATTTAAAAAAATTATTTATTTATTTATTTATTTATTTGAGAGAGAAAAAGAAGCAGAGAGATAGAGAGACAGAGAATGGGTGCACCAGGGCCTCCAGCCACTGCAGATGAACTCCAGACACATGCACCACCTTGTGCATCTGGCTTATGTGGGTCCTGGGAATTGAATCTAGGTCCTTTGGCTTTGCAGGCAAGTGTCTTAACCACTAAGCCATTCTCTCTCTAATATTTTATTAGCTGTAAACGAGCTCCAGATGCATGTGTCACCTTGTGCATCTGACTTACATGGGTCCTGGGGAATCGAATCTGGGTCCTTTGGCTGTGCAGGCAGACGCCTTAACCACTAAGCCATCTCTCCAGCCTCATACTCTATCTGCCTCTTTCTCTCTCTTTTTCAAACAAACAAACAAACAAACAAACAAACAGGTAATAACAAAGGGCAGTTTCTGTTTCCGAGGCAAAGGACTATGTCTAGAATTGTCTTAAAGCTCTTTTTTTCTTATTTCCCCAGAAAGAGCTGGGAACCTTTGCTGAAAACTCCATCGCCCTTCACCAGCAGTTCAACCCCAAGTTTCAGACCTTATTCCAACCCTGTAACTGGATGGAAGCTATGCAGCTCATTGAAGACTTCAACACACACGTCAGCATTGACTGGAGTCCGTGTAAAACAGTCAAGAAGACTGGTAGGGCACAGACATGTCTCTTTCAAGATTTTACTTTTTTTTTTTTTGGTTTTTTGAGGTAGGATTTCACTCTAGTTCAGGCTGACTTGGAATTCACTATGTAGTCTCAGGGTGGCTTTGAACTCTTGAACTCATGGAGATCCTCCTACTTCTACTTCCCAAGTACTGGGATTAAAGGCATGTGCTACCACGCCTGGCTCAAGATTTTCTTTTCTTTTCTTTTTTTTTTTTTTGGTTTTGCAAGGTAGGGTCTCACTCTGGTCCAGGCTGACCTGGAATTAACTATGTAGTCTCAGGGTGGCCTCGAACTCTTGGCGATCCTCCTACCTCTGCCTCCCGAGTGCTGGGATTAAAGGCGTGCACCACCATGCCCGGCAAGATTTTATTTTCAATGAGAAATGGGAATCTTAAATATCTTTCTAGGGCTGATTTCTTAGGAAAGGAGGACACAAGATAATGGAATTTTTTTTTTAATCCAAAACGTGTTTATTGGGATAATTTTCCACTCACCTTGGTCAGGCTGCTGTTAGTGCTGCTTCCTTCTGTGAGCTTCACTTTTCCTCCCGTAGGCTGGCAGAGGACAGTGGAGCAGCCAACACACAAAACTACCATTTGTGCATGGCTAAATACCATGGTGATTTTATAGCATCCTGGGCATGTCACATTTATGAAGTAGGAATTAGGCTCTGCACCAGGCGCTTGTGTTTCCTCTTCTCCTGTTCTGGAGAGGGGTGAAGAAGATCCTTCATGAGAGGCATGTTCTCATAGGGAGGTGTCACCGCCGGAAAGGAGATAATGGAATTTAAAAATTTTATTTTATTTAAGAGAGTTTAAGGGGGATGGGGAATGGGCATGCCAGGGCCTCTAGCCAATGCAAATGAACTCCAGACACATCTCTGTCTCTGCATTTAAAAATTTTATTTATTTATTTATTTAAGATAGAGAGAGAGAAAGAGAGAGAGAGAATGGGCACACCAGGGCCTCCAGCCACTGCAAACAAATTACAGACGCATGCACCACCCTGTGCATCTGGCTTACATGGGACCTGGAGAATTGAACTGGGGTCCTTAGGCTTCACAGGCATGTGCCTTAACCGCTACGCCATCTCTACAGCCCATATCTCTCTCTCTTTTTTTTAAGTTGTTTCTGTGTATGTTTGGTGTTTTGTTCATGGTCCGTGCACACATATGTGCATGTGTGACATCGTGTACTTGTCTGGAGTGGACCGGGTGGCAGTAGGGCTCACCTGCAGTGGCCTTAGCCAAGATTGGAATAATGTTGTCACTTCCCCCGTCCTTATTGGAGCCAGACTGTCTGACTGATACTGCAGCTTTGTCTTTTTAGCAAAATTTGGCGATTTCCTGGCCTTTGCTCCCTTTGTTACTCTGGGGTTGTTACAGGTGGGCTGAGCTGCACCTGGTGGTTTACGCAGGATCTGGATATTGGAGCTCAGGTGGTTTCAGGCCCTCATGCTTATGTAGGAAGTGCACTTAACTGTTGAGCCATCTCTCGATTTAAATTTTTTTTCTAATATTTTATATTTATTTATTTGAGAGAGGGAGGCAGATAGGGGGAGAGAGAGAGAGAGAGAGAGAGAGAATGGGCATGCCAGGGCCTCCAGCCACTGCAAACGAACTCCATATGCATGTGCCATCATGTGCATCTGGCCTACATGGGTCCTGGGGAATCGAATCTGGATCCTTAGACTTCTCAGGCAAGTGCCTTAATGGCTAAACCATCTCTTTAGCCCTCCATTTTTAAAAAAATTATTTATTGTTTTTTTGAGGTAGGGTCTCACTCTAGCCCCAACTGAACTCAAATTCACTCTGTATTCTCAGGCTGGCCTCGAATTCACAGCAGTCTTCCTATGTCTGCTTCCCAAGTGCTGGGATCAGAGGTATGCACCACTTCACCTGGCCAGGATCAGTATTTTATTTTATTTTTTATTTTATTTTATTTATTACTTATTTTGGATTTTCAAGATAGGGTCTCACTCTAGTCCAGGTTGACCTGGAATTCACAATGTAGTGCCAGGGTGGTCTTGAACTCACAGTGATCCTCCTCTGTCTCCTGAGTGCTGGGATTAAAGGCATGTGTCACCACACCCGGCCAGGATCAGGTTTTTTTTTTTTTGGTTTGTTTTTAAGGTAGGGTCTCACTGTAGCTCAGGCTGACCTGGAATTCACTATGTAGTCTCAGGGTAGCCTCAAACTTATGGAAATCCACCCACCTCTGCCTCCTGAGTGCTGAGATTAAAGGCGTGTGCCACCACGCCTGGCTCTTCAGGATCAGTATTTTAAAGAAATTTTTAGGCTGGGGTAGGGAGATGGCTCAGCCATTAAAGATGCTTGCTTCCTTGCTTGTAAAGCTTGTTGGTCTGGGCATGCTAGGGCTTACTGTTATGTAGTCTCAGGCTGACCTCAAACTGAGGGAGATCATCCTACCTCTGCCTAATGAGTGCTGTGATTAAGGGCGTGTACCACCATGCCTGGCTATTAGAAAACATTTAAAAAAATACATATATATTATTTTATTTATTTATTTGAGAAAGAAAGATATAGAAATAGGCAGGTAGAGAGAGAGAGAGAGAGAGAGAGAGTGCGCGCCAGGGCCTCCAGCCACTGCAAATGAACTCCAGATGCTTGCACCTCCTTGTGCATCTGGTTAATGTAGGTCCTGGAGAGTCAGGCCTTGAACCAGGGTCTTTAGGCTTCACAGGCAAGAGCTTAACCTCTAAGCCATCTCTCCAGCCCATATTTTTGTTTTTTTGAGGTAGGGTCTCACGCTAACTCAGGCTGACCTGGAATTCACTAAGTAGTCTCAGGGTGGTCTTGAACTCATGGCAATCCTCCTAAGTCTTCCTGCCGAGTGCTGGGATTAAAGGTGTGCGCCCCACGCCTGGCTCTAAAATTTATTTATTTATTTATTATCTTTTATACTTACATACAAAAAAACCCCACCTGATATTCCCCCCCCAAAATATTTTTTAATTTTTCAAAAATATTTTTATTTATGTATTTGAGAGAGAGAGAAAGATAGAGAGATAGAGAATGGTTGTGCCAGGCCCTCCAACTGCTGCAAGCCAATTCCAGATGCATGCACCACTTTGTGCATCTGGCTTACATGGGTCCTGGGGAAATCAAACATGGGTCCTGGGGAATTGTACCTAGGTCCTTTGGCTTTGCAGGCAAGTGCCATAACTGATACACCATCTCCTAGCCCTCCTCCCTTTTTTTAAGTGCGAGACAGAGGGAAAAAGAATGGGTGCACCAGGGCCTTTCAGCCCCCGTGAATGAACTCTAGATGCGTACGTCCTCATGGCATATGTGCGACATTGTGTGCTTGTGTCACTGCGTCTGACCACATGGGACCTGGAGATTCAAACGTGTTCTTAGGCTTTGTAGGCAAGCACCTTTACTACTAATTCATCTCTCCAGCACAGAAAACTTTTTTGTGGTTGTTGGAGACAGAGAAAGAGAGAGAGAGAGAGAGAGAGAGAGGGAGAAAATGGGCATGCTAGCAGCCTCTCAGCCACTGTGAACGAACTCCAGATGCATGCGCCCCCTTGTGGGCAAGTGAGGCATTGAGCCATTGCATCACTGCATCTGGCTAAATGTGGGACCTGGAGGATCAAATGGGCATTCTTAGGCTTAGCAGGCAGGTGCCTTAACCGCTAAGCCATCTCTGTAGCCACAGAAAACATTTTTTTGAGTGAACCTCTTGTTCCAGAATTGGTGAGTGCTGTACGGTTATGTTACTTAGTGCAGAAAGGTGTCCTCATAGGGAAGGATGGGAGGATCAGCTTTTATTCACATCGAATGCAACTCCTTTTAGGCATGAATTGTGTTGAAAAAGTAAATTTTTAGAGGATGGAGTATGGAAGGGGATCAAGTCAAATAAGGAAGCTCTGCTATTATGCAAAATTGTATTCAGTGGGCTGGAGAGATGGCTCAGCTGTTAAAGGTGTTTGCTTGCCAGGGTTCAATTCTCCAACCACCCAAGTACAGCCAGATAGAAGTGGTAGAAGTTTCTGACTTTTGTTTGTAGCAGCAAAAGACTGTAGATAGGGCTGGAGAGATGTCTCAGGGATTAAAGGCCTGAAATCTCTGGTTCTATTCCCTAGTACCTATGTAAAGCCAGATGCACAAATTTGCCTTTGTGTCTGGAGTTTGTTTGCAGTGCTTGGAGGCCCTGTCCCACCCATACTCATTATCTCTGTCTGCCTCTTTCTCTGTCTCTGTCTCTCCCTCAAATAAATAAAAATTTGCTGGGTGTGGTGATGCACGCCTTTAATCTAAAGGTAGCAGGATTACTGTGAGTTTGAGGCCAGCCTGAGAATACAGCCTGTGTTTCAGGTTAGTCTGGGCTTCAGTGAAACCACCTCAAAAGAAACAAAAATAGATAAAAATTTACAAAATGTATTCAGAAACTTTTTTGTCACTGCTACTTTTTCTTCCAGCCAGTGAATTCCCCTGTTTGCCAAAGCAAGTGGCTTGGACCTTGGCCACAAGCAAAGTTTTCATGTATCCAGAGCTCCTTCCAATATGTTCCCTGAAGGCAACAAACCCTCAGGACAAGATCATCTTCACCAAGGCCGAGGACAAGTATGATTTCTGTGGGGCTCCAAAGGATGCATCATCACAAGAAAAGGGTTCCTTTTGAGTAGGTTAGAGGCAGTCAGATGTGTACAACTCAAGTCACAGCGACAGGAAAGGCGGTGTAGATGGACGGGCTTCCAGCAGTCCAGGTGTTGCTGCTCTTTTGTGGGGCTGCCCACACAGTTGTGAAGAATTTAAAGTTACTGTGGGTGCTGGAGAGATGGCTCAGTGGTTAAGGGCATGTAAAACCAGAAACTTTTATTTGCAGTGTCAAGAGGCCCTGGCATACCCATTTTCTTTCTCTCCTATATAAATAAAAGAGTTTTAAAAAAAAAGTGAATTGTCAAATGTGAGGAGTTCGTCTTGGGGGGGGGTTTAGAGGAAAAGATTATGAATTTGAATTATGTTATTGCTTCTATCTCAGTTTGTTGGCTTTAGGACTGAAACATTTTGAAGGGACTGAACTTCCTAAGCCCCTAATCAGCAAATACCTTGTAACCTGCAAGACTGCCCACCAGCTGACAGTGCGAATCAAGAACCTCAACATGAACAGAGCCCCTAACAACATCATTAAAGTGAGTGCCTCCCGGACGCACCAAAGCCTGTCATGTACATGCGCCCTGCCTTGCTCGGTGTCCGAGAAGAGAGGGGACCTTTCTAACCTCCCACCCCACCACAAACTCTACTTGTTTTTTTTTTTTTTTTTGCCTTTTCAGTGACCTTGGTCTATTATTTTCCTCTGGAGTAGCTTTATCTTTTTTTTTTTTTTTTTTTTTTTTTTTTTTTTCGAGGTAGGGTCTCACTCTAGCTCAGGCTGACCTGGAATTCACTATGTAGTCTCAGGGTGGCCTCAAACTCACGGTGATCCTCCAACCTCTGCCTCAAGTGCTGGGGTTAAAGGCGTACACCACCACACCCGGCCTTCATCATTTTTTAGGAATATTTCCCCTGAGTATGATTCCCCACCCCTCCGCCCCAAGATAGGGTCTTACTCTAGCTCAGGTTGACCTGGAATTCACTATGTAGTTTCAGGGTGGCCTTGAACGCTCAGCGATCCTCCTACCCTTTCTCCCAAGTGCTGGGATTAAAGGCGTGCGCCACCATACCCGGCAAGTATAACATTTTTCAAGCCTTAAATAATTTTACAAGTCCTTGATTCCTATAGACAGTAGATCTTGTTAGTCATTTTGTCAGTGTTACATATGATTGTAGGCATGTGTGTGCCATGGTGTGTATGGAGGTCAGAGGACAACTTCAGAGGTTAGTCCTCACTTTGTAGTTTACGTGGGGCCTGGAGAGTCAAACCAGGGTCCTTTGGCTTTGCAGGCAAATGCCTTAACTGCTAAGCCATCTCTCCAGCCCCTTTATTAAAAAAATATATTTATTTATTTTTCTGCTTTCCCTTAACTCTTTTTAAAAATATTTTATGTATTTTTTTTAATATATATATATATATATTTATTTATTTATTTATTTATTTATTTATTTGACAGAGAAAGAGGGGGAGAGAGAGAGAGAGAATGGGCACGCCAGGGCCTCTAGCCACTGCAAACAAACTCCAGACACATGTGCCCCCTTGTGCATCTGGCTAACATGGGACCTGGGGAATTGAACCTGGGTCCTTTGGCTTTGCAGGCAAATGCCTTAACTGCTAAGCCATTCCTCCAGCCCTGTATTTTTTTTTTATTGACAACTTCCTTAATTGTGGACAGTATCCCATGGTACTTCCCTCCTTCCACTTTCCCTTTTGAAATTACACTCTCCATCATATCCCCTCCCCCTCTCAATCAGTCTCTCTCTTTCTAAAAAAAATTATTTTGTTTATTTATTTGAGAGCACCAGAGAGAGAGAAAGAGGCAGATAGATATAGAGAGAATGGCCGTGCCAGGGCCTCTAGCCGCTGCAAATGACCTCCAATTGCATGCCACCTTTTGCATCTGGCTTACGTGGGTCCTGGGGAATCGAGCCTTGAACCAGGGTCCTTAGGCTTCACAGGCAAGTGCTTAACTGCTAAGCCATCTCTCCAGGACCCCAGTCTCTCTTTTAATTTTGTGTATCTGGCTTACATGGGTCCTGGGGAATCAAACCAGGGTCCTTTGGCTTTGCAGGCAAGGACCTTAACCTCCAGCCCTCTCTTTTAATTTTGATGTCATCATCTTTCCCTCCTATTATGATGGTCTTGTGTAGGTGTCTAGTAGGTGGAGGTGGGTTTAAAGAAGTGGGAAGAAGGCTTAGGATGTAGCTGAGTTGGTGAAGTACTTGCCTGCCATGCAAGAAGCCCTGGGCTAAAGCCAAGTACCACACAAATCAGGTGTGGTGCATGCACCTGTGATCCTAGAACTCAGAATGGGAAAGCAGGAGGATCAGAAGTTCAAGGTCATCCTTGACTACATAATGAGCTGGAGGCCAACTGGTCTACATGAAAACCTGTCTCAAAAAAAAAGAAGCTGGGCGTGGTGGCGCACGCCTTTAATCCCAGCACTCGGGAGGCAGAGGTAGGAGGATCGCCGTGAGTTCGAGGCCACCCTGAGACTACATAGTGAATTCCAGGTCAGCCTGGGCTAGAGTGAGACCCTACCTCGAAAAACCAAAAAAAAAAAAAAAAAAAAAAAAAGCCAAGTATATTTCCCAGCACCTGCGTAAGCCAGATGCACATGGTGGTGTATGCATCTGGAGTTTGTTTGCAGTGACTGGATGCCTTGGCATGCTCAATCTTTATCTCTCTCTAAATATAAAAAAAGAATTAAAAAAACCAGTAGCCAGGTGTGGCACATGGTTTTAATCCCAGCTCTTGGGAGTCAGAGTTGGGAGGATCCTCACCTTGAGTTCAAGGCCACCCTGAGACTACATAGGGAATTGGTCAGCCTGAGCTAGAATAAGACTTTACATTCAAAAATAAAAACAAACAAACAAAAAAGAAAAGAGGGCTGGAGAGATGGCTTAGTGGTTAAGGCACCTGCCTGCCAAGCCTAAGAACCTGGTTCCAATCTCCAGGTCCCATGTTTAGCCAGATGCAAAGTGACACAAGGGCACAATGCCGCACTTGCCCACCAGGTGGCACACACATCTGGATTTTGTTCACAGTAGCTGAGAGACTGCTGGTGCGCCCATTCTCTCTCCTTCTCTCTCTGTCTGTCTCTCTGTATCTCTCTAAAAATAAAAAAATTTAAACTTAAAAAAAAAAGAAAAGAAAAAATAGACTTTATTATTATTATTATTATTTGTGTGTGTGTACCACCACACCTGTCATGTAATTTTTTAAAATATATTTTATGAAGCCTGGTGTGGTGGTGCACACCTTTAATCTCAGCACTTGGGAGCCAGAGGTAGGAGGATCGCTGTGAGTTCAAGGCCACCCTGAGACTACATAGTTAATTCCAGGTCAGCCTGGGCCAGAGTGAGACCCTACCTTGAAACCCCCAAAAAAAAAAAAATATATATATATATTATGGGCTGGAGAGATGGCTTAGCGGTTAAGGCACCTGCTTCCTAAGCCTAAGAATACTGGTTCCAATCTCCAGCGGTTCCAATCTCCAGGTCCCACGTTTAGCCAGATGCAAAGTGACGTAAGGGCGCAATGCTGCACTTGACTACAAGGGGGTGCACACATCTGGATATTGTTCGCAGCAGCTGAGAGGCTGCTGGCACGCCCATCTCTATCTGTCCTTCTCTCCCTCTCTCTGTCTCTGTGTCTTTCTCCAAAAAAAAAATACATACATATATATATTGTTTATTAGAGAAACAGAGAAAATGGGCCCACCAGGGCCTCCAGCCACTGCAAACAAACTCCAGACCGATGCACCCCGTTGTGCATCTGGCTTATATGGGTCATGGGGAATTGATCTGGAATCCTTTGGCTTTGCAGGCAAATGCCTTAACTGCTAAGCCACCTCTCCAGCCCTAGACTTAGTATTTATCTCCTCACACTAGAATGCCATTATGGTTGTATTTGGCTTTTCTGTTTTCCACTCACTGACTTGCTGTTAGAACCTCAAGGGCAGAGACTGCTTTCTTGTCTGTGCACTTCACAATGGCTGGCACAAAGACAACACGTTTTGAACAAGTGGATGTTATTGCTGATAGTTAAGTACACTTTTCCTGTTTCCGTTATGCTTTGCCTTTGTTTTGCTTCCTTTCTCTTCTCTTCCCTACACTCCCCTTCACATCATTTCTTTCCACCTTTTTTGTTTTCTTTTTTTATTTCTGTTTCCTTTCCTTGTTTTAAATGCTGGGGATCAAACCCAGAGCCTTGCGTGTATTAGGCCAGCACACTACTACTGAGCTGTATTCCCAACCCTTCTCATTTATTCATTTTTTTTTTCAAAAAATATATTTTTTTTAGAGGTAGGGTTTTTTTTTTTTTTTTTTTTTTTTTTTTTTTTTTTTTTTGCGAGGTAGGGTCTCACTCTGGCCCAGGCTGACCTGGAATTAACTATGTAGTCTCAGGGTGGCCTCAAACTCTCGGCGATCCTCCTACCTCTGACTCCCGAGTGCTGGGATGAAAGGCATGTGCCACCACGCCCGGCTTGAGGTAGGGTTTTTTGCTGTAGCTTTGGCTTACCTGAAATTCACTAAGTAGTCTCAGGGTGGTCTTGAGATCCTCCTACCTCTGCTCCTGAGTGCTGGGGTTAAAGGCGTGTGCCATCACACCTGGCTCTCATTTACTCTTTTTTTTTGTTGTTGGTTTTTCAACGTAGTTTCTCACTCTAGCCCTGGCTGACCTGGAATTCACTATGTAGTTTCAACGTGGCCTTGAACTCACAGCAATCCTCCTACCTCTGCCTCCCAAGTGCTGAGATTAAAGGTGTGCGCCACCATGCCTGGTTCATTTACTCCTAAAAGATCCATCTTCATCTCTCTTTTCTGTTTTTCTTTTACTTTTATTTTTATTTAATTAATTAATTTGAGAGAGAGAAAGAGAGAGAATGGGTGTGCCAGGGCCTCCAGCCACTGCAAATGAACTTGAGAAACATGCGCCACCTCGTGCATCTTGTTTACGTGGGTCCTGGGGAATCGAACCTAGGTCCTTTGGCTTTGTATGCAAGTGCCTTAACCACTAAGCCATTTCTCCAGCCCCCCCCCCCTTTTACTGTTTTTAAAATTGGAAATAGCTGTCACAAAGCTCAGGCTAGCCTGGAACTGGTTATGTAGCCTAGAATGACTTTGAACTTCTAATCTTCCTGCTTTTCCTCCTGAATGATGTGGTTACAGGTTTGTGCCACTAGACTTTGTTTTTTTCCTCTTTTCCTTTTCTAATTGTCCTCACAGCATTACCTGTTTAAAAATGTCGTGGCAGTGGCTGGAGAGATGGCACAGTGGTTAAGGCACTTGCCTACAAATGTCTTTGCTGTGTCTAACATGAGGTAGGCCTGTCCTTGGAGCAGTGGAGCTGGCACTCAAGGTTACTCTGAGCACCTGCTGCTGCTCCTTTGAGACCCAAACTTGCTTCCTGGCAACTGGAGTGCTGATCTTCAGTTAGAAGCTCCTGAGAAATTGTGGAATCTTTAAAAGTCAGAGATTAATTTAACTTGCAATTCAGAAACATTCAGCATGTGTAGCCACCTATGTATGTGTGTGCATGTTTCTCAAACCACCACCACTACCCGTCCCCATCCTGGCTGAGGGTAGTGTTTCTGGAACAAATAGCACTCATGCTTCATTTGTTTTTTTCATCCTCAGTTTTATAAGAAGACCAAACAGCTGCCAGTCCTCGTAAGGTGCTGTGAAGAGATCCAGCCGCATCAGTGGAAGCCTCCTGTCGAGAGGGAAGAGCACCGGCTCCCGTTCTGGTTAAAGGTGGAGCCCTCCTCCCCTCCTCGTCAGTCTGTGAGACGCAAGCTCCTCAAAACTGGCAGAAATGTCAAAGGAGATGCTCTGACCTTCTCTCAGAGAGAGCCTGGCAGCTCCTGTCTGTCCCTAATTAAACTGTTACTTTGTTTCAGAAAAAAAAGAAAAGAAATGCCAAAGGCTACCTTGAGCTTCAGATACTTTAGTTGTAGAACTAGTATTTAAGATATCAGCATTCACTCTACTCTTCTTTCTCTGCCTTTGGTCGAATGATTCTGCCACCTTTTCAAAATAATGAGTGAAATGATAATTTCCTCAAGGTTGTTCAGGGAATCATTATAGAATATATATAATTGAAGCAAAGTCTTCCTAGGAATTTGATATGCAAAAAACCCTTCTTTTTAATTTTTTCCCCCAAGATAAGTTCTCACTTTAGCCCAGGCTGATCTGGAACTCACTCTGTTGTCTTAGGATGGCCTTGGTCTCACAGCGATCCTCTTACCTCTGCCTCCTGAGTGCTGGGATGAAAGATGTGCACCACCTCACCCTGCTAAAAAATCCTTCTTGAAATGCTGTCTTGCTTCAAATTCTCTTGGAATGATTCTTAAAATGTGGAAAGGTATCCAGGCATGGATTTGAGGCCAATCTGGTACTACAGAGTGAATTTCAGGTCAGCCTGGGCTAGAGTGAGATTATACCTTGAAAAAAAAAAAGAGAGCAAAACAATCCTTCCCCTCCATAACAATCTGGTAAGTTCTGTTCTGTTCTGTTCTGCTCTGTTCCCCACATTCTGACATGTTGTTTTCACCAGGCTAGTCTCCAGTCCATCCAAGATGAAGTTCGCAACCTTGCTGATGGTGCTAGAGCGGTTACAAACGGGTCTGGAACCAGTGGCTTCCACCCAGACCAGGACAGGGAAGAAGCCAGTCCAGAACTGAGCAGTGACACTCGGTACCCCCTGCTGTTGCCCAAGGGCGTAGTTATGAAACTGAAGCCAGTTTCTAAGCGTTTCTCTAGGAAGGCTTGGAGACAGAAGAGACCATCGGTCCAGAAGCCCCTCCTTATCCAACCCAGGCCCTCTCTCCAGCCTAGTTTCGACCCTGGGAAAATATCAACCTGGTCAACGCATTCAGAAGTCCCTCCGAGCAACATGGTTGTCCAGATTCCTCACCTGATCCAGCCAGCCCCTGTCTTACAGACAGTTCCTTTGGGAGTCAATGGGGGAGACAGTTCTGAGGCTTCTTCAGCACTGTCTGCTGTGCCCCTGGGCTCTGAAGCCAGGACTCCCGTCCCTGTGTCTGACTCTCAGTCTCTGCTCCCTTCTGCCCCTGCACCCTCTGTGCCCAAGGTCCTGTTACCTTCACTTGGTCCCTCTAAGTTCCGAAAGCCTTATGTGAGGAGGAAACCTTGCAGAAGGAGGGGGGCCAAAGCCTCTCCCTGTCTGAAACCAGCCCCCATCATTCACCCCACACCTGTTATCTTTACTGTTCCTGCGGCCACTGTGAAGGTGGTGAGCCTGGCCAGTGGCTGTAATGTGATCCAGCCTGTCAGTGCAGCCGTGTCCCCAAGCCCCCAGACCATTCCTATCACTACTCTACTGGTCAATCCCACTTCCTTCTCCTGTCCGTTAAACCAACCCCTTGTGGCCTCCTCCATCTCACCCTTAATTGTTTCTGGCAATTCTTTGACTCTTCCCGTGCCATCCACCCCAGAAGAAAAGGCCGAAGTGAACATGGACATTGCTTGTCCTTTGGCAGAAGCAAAAAATGCCTTACAAGGCTCTGAACCCAAATCAGAAGCCCAGGAACTAACTCCTGTCTGTGCTAGTGCCGTCTTCCCCAAAGAGGAGCCTGGCCCTGGGCATCCTGTGGCCCACACGGACAGCCAAGGTGCTCGTGGCTGGACACTGGTGAAAGCAGAAAGCTATGAAGGGCCATCAGAGAGGAGTGCTTGTCGCTGGACGCTGGTGAAGACAGAAAGCCAGGAAGGGCCATCAGAGAGGAGTGCTTGTCTCTGGACGCTGGTGAAGACGGAGGAGGGCGAGGGCGGCAGCGGTCAAGCTCCAGAGCCCACGCGTCGGGTCCCCCAAGACCCTCCGAGCCCGGCCCTGGGCGTGTCAGAGGAGCTCGTGAAGCTGGAGCCCGAGGAGCGTGCAGGGGGTGTCTGCTCTGAGGTCAAGGCCGAGCTCTGCGTGGAGCTGCCTGGCCATGCTGGGGAGGGCCTGCCCGGGGAGGAAGAGCAGGGCCGGCCAGCCGCGTCCCCCCCAGCTTCTCAGGAGCCTGCTGACCAGGGGCATGCCGGCGGGGACGTGGGCAAGGGGTTATTAAGAACTGCTCCAGCAGCCGGGGACCCCGACCCCGTGCTTAGCAGGCCCCCGGGGAAGCCTGAAGACTCAGCAGGGCCAGAAGCTGGAGGAGAGAAGGATGGGCCTGAGGAAGAAGAGGAAGAGGACTTTGACGACCTCACCCAGGATGAGGAAGATGAGATGTCATCAGCCTCGGAGGAATCTGTCCTTTCTGTCCCTGAACTCCAGGTGAGAACGAGAGGACTCAGAAGTGTGTGCGGACTCAATAGAGTGTTGAATTTATTAGTAGTTACCTAGCCTTGCTTGCTCTACTGTAGATAGTCCTACAATTACTTTGTGATGTTTGAGTGCGTTATGGGGCATAATTTTGGGACTTACGTAATGTGAGAAAGAAAGGAAAAATTCTACTCATTTGAGATAAGCATATTTAAATGCTCAGTTTAACCACCTCATACCTGAAGTGTCTTAAAACTAGCTCATCAGGGCTGGAGGTTGGCTAAATAGTAGAGCTTTTGCATAGCAGCCTGAGGCCCTGCCTGGATTCAATCCTGAGCACTGTAGAGGAGAGAGAACAATGGAAAGAGAAGCTCTTGAGTGTGGACCATGGCAAAGGAAACCTGTCTTCCCGTTATGCAGGGCAAACTTCATGGGTGTATACTTCCGCCCTTCTGCAGTGATGGTGCACTCTCTACTACCTCTTGTCTGGAGTGCTGACCGCGCTGTTGTCCCTAACAATTCTTTGATGTAGCTCTGTACTACAGCTTTTTTTTTTGGGGGGGGGGGCGGGTGTTGGGTTTCAAGGTAGGGTCTCTTTCTAGCTTAGGTTGACCTGGAATTCACTATATAGTCTCTCAGGCTGGCCTTGACCTCAGAGCAATCCTCATACCTATGCCTCCCAAGTGCTTGGATTAAAGGTGTGTGCTACCACGCCCGGCTGTGCTGCAGTTTTTTGTGAGCCACTAGCAGCCCTTATAGGCACTCTTTGGGGTGTTTTCAGGAGACAATGGAGAAACTGACTTGGCTGGCATCTGAAAGACGCATGAGCCAGGAAGGTGAGTCTGAGGAAGAGAACTCCCAGGAGGAAAACTCTGAGCCGGAAGAAGAGGAGGAAGAAGAAGCAGAAGGAATGGAAAACCTGCAGAAAGAGGATGAAATGATTGACGAAGCAGTTGGAGACACTGCGGAAAAGCCCCCTTCCAACCTGGCCTCCCCCAAGACAGCTGCAGAAGTAGAGAGCAGCAGGGCACCACCAGGTGAGGCGGCACACCTGTGCCAGGGTGCGTCCAGCTTAACTCTCGTCCAGAGTGCGCAGTTTACAGCTCTGCTGATTGGTCCCAGGGAAGCAGCTCGGCTTTTTTAGGTTTGGAGATTTTATTAGACTGAATTAAATTACGAGAAGGAGGGGCTGGGGAGATTAAGGTGCTTGCATACAGGGCCTCCTGCCACTGCACACAAATGCCAGATGCATGTGTCACCCTGGCACTGGGGAATCAGACCCGGGCTGTCAGGCTTTGCAAGCAAGTGTTTGCAAGCAAGTGTTTTTAACTGCTGAGCCATCTCTCCAGCCCCCAGCTCTATTTATTTATTTGATTTTTCTTTTCTTTTGGTTTTTTGAGGTAGGTTCTCACTCTAGCCCAGGCTGACCTGGAATTCACTATGTAGTCTCAGGGTGGCCTCGAACTCATGGCAATCCTCCTACCTCTGCCTCCCGAGTGCTGGGATTAAAGGCGTGCTCCACCATACCCAGCTTTATTTATTTGAGAGAGACATGGCAGATAGAGAATGGGCACATCAGGGCCTCTAGCTGCCGCAAATGCACTCTACATACATGTGCCACTTTGTGCATCTGGCTTTATGTGGGTACTGGGGAATCCAGCTTGGGGCCCTTTGGCTGTGCATGCAAGCACCTTAACCGTTAAGCCATCTCTCAAGCCCCCTAGTTCACACACACACTCTTTCTTTCCCTTTCTCCCTCCCTCCCTTTCTTTTCCTCCCTCCCTCCCTTCCTTCCTTCCTTCCTTCCTTCCTTCCTTCCTTCCTTCCTTCCTTCCTCCTTCCTCCCTCCCTCCCTCCCTCCCTCCCTCCCTCCCTCCCTCCCCCCCTCCCCTTCCTTCCTTCCCTCCTTCTTCCTTCCTTCCTTCCTTCCTTCCTTCCTTCCTTCCTTCCTTCCTTCCTTCCCTTCTTTCCCTCTCTCTTTCTTTCTTTCTTTCTTTCTTTCTTTCTTTCTTTCTTTCTTTCTTTCTTTCTTTCTTTCTTTCGTTCGTTTTGCTGTAGCCTAGGTGGACCTGGAATTATTCTCAGCCTGGCCTGCACTCACAGCAAGACTTTTACTCAGTCTCCCAAGTGCTGGGATTAAAGGAGTGTGCCAGCATGCCTGGCAGAGAGACAGAAATAGAGAGAATGTGTGTACCAGGGCTTTCAGCCACTGCAAATGAACTCCAGACGCATGTGCCACTGTGCATCTAGCTTTATGTGGGTACTGTGGAATTTAACTCTGGTTGTTAGGCTTTAAGGGCAGGCGCCTTAACCACTGAACCTTCTCTTCAGTCCACAGCGCTCTCTCTCTCTCTCTCTCTCTTTCTTTAAGGTAGGGTTTCACTCTAGTCCAGGCTGACCTGGAATTCACAGGCAGGCACCTTAACCACTAAGCCATCTCTCCAGTTGGAATTCACTATGTAGTCTAAGGGTGGTCTTGAACTCATGGCGATCCTTCTACCTCTGCCTCCTGAATGCTGGGGTTAAAGATGTGCACCACCATGCCCAGCTTCCCAGCTGTGTTTTTGAGACAGGGTTTTATTTTGTAGCCCAGGCTGGCCTTGAACTTAGGGCATTCCTCCTCCCTCTCTCCCAAGTGCTGTGATTATAGGTGTGTGCCATCATCCCAGCTTTCATATTCAGTCTTTAGATTTACTTTCTTTGTTTAATTTTTAAAAAAATTTATTTGAGAGAGAGAAACAATATGGGTTAGGGTTAGGGCCTTTTCCTGCCGTAGATGAACTCTGAATGCTTGCACCACTGTGTGTCTGGCTTTACAAAGGTACTGGGGAATTGCGCATGGGCTGGTAGGCTTTGCAAGGAAGTGCCTTTAACTACTGAGCCATCTGCCCAGCCCTGTTTGCTTTTTTTTTTTTTTTCATTTGCTTGTTTGTTTTGTCTTACTGTAGTCCAGGCTGATCTGGAATTCACTATGAAGTCTCAGGCTGGTCTTGAACTCACAGCGATCCCCCTACCTCTGCCTCCTGAGTGCTGGGGTTAAAGACGTGTGCCATCACATCTGGCTTTTATTTGGTTTTTCAAGGTAGGGTCACCATGCCCAACTCTGTCTGCTTTTAAAAAATACATATGGGGCTGGAGAGATGGCTTAGCGGTTAAACGCTTGCCTATGAAGCCTGAGGACCCCGGTTCAAGGCTCTATTCTCCAGGACCCACATAAGCCAGATGCACAAGGGAGCACATGCATCTGGAGTTTGTTTGCTGTGGCTGGAAGCCCTGGCCCTGCCATTCTCTCTCTCTCTCTCTCCCTGCCTATTTCTGTATCTCTCTCTCAAATAATAAATAAAAATATTAAAAAAAAAAAAAAAGTTGCCGGGCGTGGTGGCTCACGCCTTTAATCCCAGCACTCGGAGGCAGAGGTAGGAGGATCGCTGAGAGTTCGAGGCCACCCTGAGACTATATAGTGAATTCAAGGTCAGCCTGGACCAGAGTGAGACCCTACCTCACAAAACCAAAAAAAAAAAAAAAAAAAAAAAAAAATATGAAGCCGGGTATAGTGTCGCATGCCTTTAATCCCAGCACTTGGGAGGCAGAGGTAGGATTGCTGTGAGTCTGAGACTACATAGTGAATTCCAGGTCAGTCTGGGCTAGAGTGAGACCCTAACTTGAAAAGTAAAAACAAGTGAGGTAACCCAGGCCCAGAAAGCCATATGTCACATGTTCTCTCTCATATGTGGATCCTAGCTGCAAATGATTGGACTTCTATGTGAGGAGGAATAAAAGTCAGTAGCAAAAGCCAATAAGCTAGAAAGGGGATATAAAGGGAACAGAAAGGGAGGGAGGGGGCACCTAATAGGATGGTACTGTATGTATGTAAGTAGAAGAACAGATTAATGGGGTGAAAAGGCCTAAGTTAGGTCAGGGGAAGAGACTGAGTAAAGGAGAGTTGAAGGGAGGGCTAATCAAAAGCTAAGAGGATAAAAATAAGTCATATGGAAACCTACTTTTCTGGACAATGGAACACTCAGAAGCGCCATAGATTGTTACTAGAAAATTTTCAGTGCCAGGGATGGGAGACCTTCCAGTGAGTTGTTGGCCAAGGAGGTCCCTGATACCCCCAAAATTACAGGCCATTGCTGAGGCCTTTGGTTTCCCACCAGGAATAGATGGTAAGACCCTATTGCTGAAGACTCCACATACTTGGGCTGCAAGGTCACTGAGAAATCCTGCTGGAGTTGAGTTGAAAGCCTCTTCCATGTGGACCAGCTGACAGAAAGCTAGAAAAAGTTATGCTGCATGCAGTTCAATGGGGGAGAGAGAGAAAAAAAACCAGTGGAGATAAACAGCAGTGGACACTGCAAGCCTTAAATTTGGCCAGTCAATGGGTACAAAGTGGCATGTCTGTTACGGGGGAAACCAACCACTCTCTAATTGGACTGGAGGTCCGCTCCATGGGAGGGAATACATCCCTGATACTAAAAACCTACGACAGGGGTAGTCATGAGCACTAGGGGTGTAACGTCTGCTGGTATCTGGCTAAATGTATATACTATGCTCACCAAACTGCCCAGTAAGTACTTCTCTTAATGTTCATATTCGGATATTATTTATTTATTTGACAGAGAGAGAGAGAATAGGTGCTCCAGCCACTGAAAATGAACTCCAGACGCATGGGCCCCCTTGTGCATCTGGTTAATGTAGGTCCTGGGGAATTGAACCTGGTTCTTTTGGCTTTGCAGGCAAACACCTTAAATGTTAAGCCATCCCTCCAGCCACTACCCATATATTAATGCTACTCTCACTTTTGGTTAGAGAAGCTTCTCTTTTAAGATGGTGGTGACCTCTGGGGTGACTCAGAAGGCACCATGGTGCTGAGAAGAAGTGACAGAAGAGTACTCAGCACTGAAACATCTCTAACACACTTTCCAAGGCTCAGGGTCCATTGTGGAAGAGGTGGTGGAAAGAATGTAAGAGCCAAAGGAAGGGTTGGGCTCTTTACAATGTGCTCCTCCACACACAAAATGGCCTGGATGTTCATGACCTCACAAGTGCCTGAAACTACTTACACCAAACCATATAGGAGGAAAAGATGATGACATCAAAATAAAAGAGAAACTGATTGAGAGGGAGGGGATATGATGGAAAGTGGAGTTTCAAAGGGGAAAGTGATGGGAGGGAGGAAATTACGATGGGATATTGTCTACAATTACGGAATTTGCCCATTAAAAAAAAAGTAGGTATGTATTTGCACGTGTATGGATTAGCCATGGCCTCTTGGAGAGTCAAACCGGGATCCTTTGGGTTTGCAGGCAAATGCCTTAACCGCTAAGCCATCTCTCCTGCCTCTAAAAGCTTTTATTATTTATTTGCAATCAGAGAGAGAGAGAGAAAATGAATGAAAGAATAAGTGCATCAGAGCCTCTTGCTACTACAAACGAAGTCTAGACGCATATGCCAGTTTATGCATCTGGCTTTACATTGGTATTGGGGACTAAAACCTAGGCTATCAGGCTTTGTAAGCAAGCACCTTTAACCACTGAGTCATCTCTTCAGCTCAGGGGTATTACTCTAGCCTAGGATGGACAAATACTTTGTAGCCCATGCTGGCCTGGAACTCAGAGTAATCCTCCTCCTTCAGGCCCTTTCCTCTTCTGTCTGACTGCTGAGATTGCACGTGTGTCTGCATACCTGGCTTCTGTTCTCAAGATGACATAACTACTTGTATCCCGTTACTGTACTTGGGCATACTTGTCTTGCTTACTGCTTTCCTGGCCACTCTTCTTGTGAGTTGCTCTGTGACATTGACTGTGGTTGGATGACGGGGCCCTTGTGATGGCATTATTGCCGGGACTGAGAAATTCTCTCTTTCTTTTCATATATGTACCCCAAGGAGAGAGCACCAAAGCTGCTGGGAAGAGCCGGAGCAATTACCGTGCTCGAAACAAGCGAGGAAGCCGGGCCCGGACCAGCAAGGACATGTCAAAGCTGCTGCTGCTTTATGATGAGGACATTCTTGAGCGGGACCCACTCAGGGAACAGAAGGATCTCGCTTTTGCCCAGGCTTATCTAACCAGGGTAGGAATTATGGTTGCTGCTAATGTCAGTGTCTATGCATGCGGCTGCTGCTGTTTTGAGGAAGGTGCTTTAAAAATGAAGTCTGTGTGCTGGGCATGGTGACACAGTCTTTAATCCCAGCACTCGGGAGGCACAGGTAGAATTCTGTGCAAGGCCCACCAGAGCCCCCAGGCTTCAGTGGGGTGTGTGTTTTCAGCACTCCGTCCTCATCTCTCTTTTGTCCAGACATTGGAGGAAGGATGATCCTCCTGTCATCAGTGGAATTGATGACTTTATTGATGGGTGACAAAGGACTTTTCTTGAGTTCCTGCCTTAGAAGAATGACAGTTGGTATGCAGGCGAAAGAGTTTGTTTCTTGGGGAGATGCCTTGGTCTTTGGATGTGAATCGTGTGTCTGTGGTACCCCAGGTAGCATCTTCCTCTGCAGTGACCAAGCCAAGTTGAGCAGCAGTGGGTCGTCAGGGCCTTTACTTGTCTGCCCATGTATTCCAGCGTTTGATTTATGCATTCTGTGCACGATGTCAGAATCCATGTAAAGATACCCGTTACCTGTTTTGATGTGGAGCTGAAGTCTGGATGTGGAGCTTAGGGTTTTGACCTAGAAACATGCCTTCTCTGATTTTTGGGTGGGGCAGTGGTCTCTGAAAACTCAAGTTGTCCATGTGCCCCTCCCAGAAAGGGTCTGTTGCGCTTGCTGCTCGGTGTCTTCCCTTAGCCCGCAGGTCTTTGGGTCCTGTCAGGGGAGGGCCTCTGGAGTTAGCCTTCTGGGTTCTGACCACAACCCCTCTCTTGTCTGTGCCCTTACTTATCAGTGGTTCCCAAAGAAAGGTCTCTGATCACTGGAATGTTTATGTCTAGGTCCGAGAAGCCTTACAGCATGTCCCTGGCAAGTACGAAGACTTCCTACAGGTCATCTATGAGTTTGAGTCAAATTCACAGCGGCAGACCGCTATGGAGCTCTACAAAAGCTTACAAATCCTGCTCCAAGACTGGCCTCAGCTGTTGAAGGACTTTGCTGCTTTCCTGTTACCTGAGCAAGCTCTTGCCTGTGGATTAGTAAGTAGATGGGCAAAGACAGCACTGGGGGCCTGGCGTGGTGGCACACACATTTAATCCCAGAGTTCTGGAGGCAGAAGTAGGATTGCTGTGAGTTCCAGGTCAGCCTGTGCTAAAGCGAGATCCTACCTCAAAAAAACAAACAAAAAGAAGCACCACCACCAACAACAACAACAAAAAACCCAAGATGAGGGGCTGGAGAGATGTCTTAGCACTTAAGGCACTTGCCTGCAAAGCCGAAGGATCTACATAAGCCAAGTTATATGGATGCTAGTTTTTTTTTTTTTTTTTTGTTACTGGAGGCCCAGGCTGACCTGGAATTCACTCTGTAGTCTCAGGGTGGCCTCGAACTCATGGCGATCCTCCTACCTCTGTCTCCCAAGTGCTGACATTAAAGGTGTGTGCCGCCATGCCCTGCTTGGCTGCTAGGGTTTTTAATTAGAATTCTATAGTTCCCATTGTGCCCCATGCTTCTGACCTTTATTTTTATTTTTATTTTTATTTCTGGTTTTTCAAGGTAGAGCCTCACTCTAGTTCAGGCTGACTTGGAATTCATGCTGTAGTCTCAGGGTGGCCTCACAGGGATCCTCCTAGCTCTGCCTCCCAAGTGCTGGGATTAAAGGTGTGCACCACCACACCCGGTGCTTCTGACTTTTTGTTCTTAGTTCTTGGAGCCGTCAGGTTCGGCTCTAGCCATGCAGTGACTCCTTTCTTGCCCTCCTTCCACTTTGGTAGTTCGAGGAGCAACAGGCTTTTGAGAAAAGTCGCAAGTTCCTTCGGCAGCTGGAGATTTGCTTTGCAGAGAACCCATCACACCATCAAAAGATTATCAAGGTCCTCCAGGGCTGTTCAGACTGCCTTCCACAGGAGATCACAGAGGTGTGCTTTCCTGACCGTCATTGTTCTTGTCCTGTGGGCCTAAGACCTTTCCCTTCTCTCTGTGCCTCATCTTTCCATATCCTTTTGTGTCTGAGGATCACAGACCTCTTCAGAAGACGAAAGAAAGAACTTTTACACTTAACCAAAATATGAAGCATAGGGGTATGGAGGGATGGCGAATGTAATATAGAGCCTGACTGGTCTTCACAGGCCCTGAGTGCCTGTTGTGCCCTGGGAGGGGGTGAGGGAGGAGGTGGTGGATCTGGGAGGGCAGCATGAGGAAGGAGGTGAACGGTCGGGGTCGGGGCTGGGTATCTGAGGAAGGAATTGATAGACCTGAGTGTTCTGCTGTGTTCTCACTGGGGCCTAGTGGGGCAGGATTGGAGAGTGCTGTCATTAGGAGTCACGTCTGAGTCCAGTAGTCTTCCTCTGTAGGCAAGCAGACAGGGAGAGGTTTGAAAACTCTTGGCTATGGGAGGGCCTGCTGGAAGGTTGAATGTGGGACTGTATGGGACTGTTTAGAGGCCTGGCCTGGAGATTGTGTAGATGTCATCTCTGCCTCCACAACTCTCCTCAGCTCAGGACCCAGATGTGGCAGCTGCTCAAGGGCCATGATCACCTGCAGGACGAGTTCTCCATCTTCTTTGATCATCTGCGTCCTGCAGCCAGCCGGATGGGTGACTTTGAGGAGATCCACTGGACTGAAGAGAAAGAGTATGAGGTACAGGCCCGCAGCTTGCAGCAGGCTGTGAAGGGAAGATCACCCGTGGGTGGAATAAGATCCTGGAATCTGTGCTCAGTGCCATCAACTCCTTTCCAGTTTGATGGCTTTGAAGAAGTGGCACTTCCTGATGTGGAAGAAGAAGAAGAACCACCCAAGATTCCCACAGCCTCAAAGAGCAAGAGGAGAAAAGAGATTGGCCTCCACAATCACGATAAGGTATGCGGCGTTGTTGGGAATCACTGCTTTTTATGAGTCTCCCTGTTTCCCTGGTACGCTGTGATCCACAGTGTGGAGGATTGGAGGTGCTCATGGGGCACACACCAGTGGTGAGGCTGCCGTGAGCGCACAGCAGACAGCACAGCCATGAAGGGGTCCTGGGGCCTCAGGAGAATGACTTGCAGCTGAGCAGAGTGGTGCAATTCTGTAATTCCAGCACCTGGGAGGCTGAGGCAGGAGGATCACTCCAGGTTTGAGGCAAGCCTAAGCTACATCATGAAACTCTGCCTCAAAAACAAAATAACAGAAAACAAACAAAACACCCAAAGCCCAAAAGAACCAGGTATGTTGGGGCACACCTGCAGTTTCAGCATTGGGATGTACAGACAGGAGGGTCAGGAGGTCATGATCATCCTCAGCTACTGACTGAGCTCAAGGCCAGCCTGAGCAACACAAGATCATATCTGAAAAATTACAAACAAGAACAACATGCTGGTAGCCGGATCACTGTGGGTTCAAGCCAGCCTGGGACCACAGAATGAATGCCAGATCAGCCTGGACTAGAGTGAGACTCCTACCTAAAAAAAATACATTAAATAAACAAAATAAACAAAAATTTAAAAATCATTTCCTCACTTTCTTCCTAGCTCAGAGCTGTTGAGCTGTTTTTCTTTTCTCTTGTTTTTAAATACTTGAGAGAGAGAGTATGGTCACACTAGGGCTGTTACTGCTGCAAACTCCAGATGCATGCACTAGTTTGTGTTTCTGGCTTTATATGGGTACATGGGACCCTTAACTTGGCTGTTAAATTTTGCAAGCAAGTGTCTTTCACTGCTGAGCAATCTCTCTAACCCTCAGATCAGTCTGTCTTTCTTTCTTTCTTTCTTTCTTTCTTTCTTTCTTTGTTTCGTTTCGTTACGTTTCGTTTTGTTTCGTTTCTTCGAGGTAGGGTCTCTCTCTAGCCCAGGCTGACCTGGAATTCACTAAGTCGTCTCAGGGTGACCTTGAACTCATAGTAGCAACCCTCTTCCCAAGAGCTGGGATTAAAGGTGTGTACCACCATGTCTAGCTTTTTTTATAAAAAATATTTTAAAAAATATTTATTTGTGGGGGGTGCAAAGAGAAAGAGCAGATATGGAGAATGAGCTCGCCATGGCCTCCAGTCACTGCAAATGAAATCTAGACACATGCGCCATCTGGTTTACATGGGTCCTATCCAACCTGGGTCCTTCAGCTTTGCAGGCAAGCACCTTTATCACTAAGCCATCACTCCAACCCTGTTTTTCTTATTCTTGGGTTTTCCCCTTTCATTTTGTCTGTGGTGGTGGGGGGCGGGTAGAATTTAGTAATGATCATAAAGCAGCCAGGTCATCACATGTCAGCATCACTTGAAGTCTTTCTGGAGATGATTCCATGCTTTTAATTGTCATAGTAACCCTATGGGGAGAGTGTTCCATGCATGACTGAAGTCGAGAGCGCTCTCTGTGCCAGTCTGTCAGCTCTACTGCATGGCAGGGCTGGCACACTGATTGATGCAGGTGATTGAACCGATGGCACCATACTCACTCAGGAATTAGTGTGTATTTTTTTCTTCTTTTTTGTTTTTGTGTTTGTTTTTAGTTTTTTGCAATAGGGTTTCTCTCTAGCCCAGGCTGACCTGGAATTCACTATGTGGTCTCAGGGTGACCTTGAACTCAAGGCAATCCTCCTACCTCTGCTTCCCTAGTTTTGGGATTAAAGGCGTACACCACTATACCTGGCCATTGTGTTTTGTTATTTATTAATTTGACAGAGAGAAAGATGGAGATTGAGAGAGAGAGAATATGAGCATGCCAGGGCCTCCAGCCACTGCAAATGAACTCCAGACACATGTGCCACCTTCTGCATCTGGCTTACGTGGGTCCTGGGGAATTGAACTTGGGTCCTTTGGCATTGCAGGCAAAAGCCTTAATCAGTAAGCCATCCCTCCAGCCCTATTTTTTATTTAGTTTAAAAATATTTTTATTTGGGCTGGAGAGATGGCTTAGTGTTTAAGGCGCCTGCCTCCTAAGCCTAAGAACGCTGGTTCCAACCTCCAGGTCCCGCATTTAGCCAGATGCAAAAGTGATGCAAGGGTGCAATGCCGCACTTGACCACAGGGGGCGCACACATCTGGACTTCGTTCGCAGCAGCTGAGAGACTGCTGGCGTGCCCATTCTGTATCTGTCTTCCTCTCCCTTTCTCTCTCTCTGTCTCTCTCCAAAAAAAAAAATTATTTGAGAGAGAGAGACCACTAGAAAGAGGCAGAGAGAGAGAGAGAGAGAGAAAGGGTACACACAGGTCTTCCAGCTACTGGAAAGTAACTAGAGATGAATGCAACACTTTGTATATCTGGCTTTATGTGGGTACTGGAGATCTAACCCTGAGCCATCTTGTTAAGCTTTGCAAGCAACTGCCTTTAAGTGCTGAGCCATCTCTCTAGCCCACGATTAGTGTTTTAAATCCATGCTCTTTGCCACCCTTTCCTAGAGGAGAAACTGCTACTTAGTAAGTAAATGACCTTGAGAAGCTGACTTCGCCTCTCCAGTTTCTTCTTCACATCTGGGATAACAATGGTGCTTATCTCTTGGCTGTGCTATATGGAGTGTCCCCAAGTGACCTTCCATATGTACAAAAGCCCTGTCTCGAGTTTAGAGAAGAGGGGACATGTCTAGGCACAGGGAGACAAAAGCCTATCTGGTCCTCTCTCTGGTGACTTTGCCTCAGAGTCTCTTTGGTTTGATCAGGTCTCAGGCTTCTGGGACAGTGACAGGTCTTTGTAGGGTCATTTAGGGATAGTCTCAGGCATCCATGCCAGGCTTTGGTGTAAGTGGGGTCTTTGAGGAGGGAACAGCCACTTCACATGCCTCACAGCCGGGCTCCTTTCTTGGCACTGAACATGCTTGACAGCTCCTCAAGCCCAGCAATCTTGCAGGAGTCGGAGTGGCCTGAGGGGGCCAAGGACTGCTCCTGTTCCTGCCATGAAGGAGGCTCTGACTCCAAGCTGAAGAAGAGCAAGAGGAGAAATTGTAGCCACTGTAGCAGCAAGGTGAGTCGGGGCTGGGCGTCACTGCCTGGGCAACCACAGGCTAGCTCGTTAAATTGATTTCACACATGTGAATAATGCACAGTATACACTTGTATACATGAGAAAGGTAAATAGGAACTTTTTAGTAATCTAAATTGGAGTTCGATTAGATGAACATGCAGTCCCAACACTCAGCTGTGTAGTGTTTTTAAGGCTAGCCTGAGCCATATGAGATCCTATCTCAGAAAAAATATGAAGCAAAACAAATGAAGAAAAAAAATAAGATGGATTTTTAAAATTTTCATTTTGACTGTGCTTGTATAATGCAGCGTGTGTGGTTTATGCATGTGTATGTGCCCTTGAGGTTCCCCATATTCTCCTCTGCAGCAGGGGTCATTTGCCTGTGGTGGCCCCATTGAACGTCTTGTTTTGGGTTCCAGTGATCCTTGGTCTCTGCAACCTTACAGGAGTAGAGTTACATATAGCCACAAATGGTCACACTCAGCTCTTTTTTTGTTTTTTTTGAGGTAGGGTCTCACTCAAGCCCAGGCTGACCTGGAATTCATTATGTAGTCTCAGGGTGGCCCCAAACTCAACGCGATCCTCTTACCTCTGCCTCCCAAGTACTGGGATTAAAGGCGTGCGCCATCACGCTTGGCCCTAAATAAATTTTTTTTTAATTTAATTTATTTATTTTCAAGCAGAGAGAGAGAGAGATGGGCACGCCACAGCCTCTAATCACTGCAAATGAACTCCAGACACATGTGCCCCTTGTGCATCTGGCTTACGTGAGTCCTGGGGAATCGAACTTGGGTCCTTTGGCTTCCCAGGCAAATGCCTTACTGCTAAGCCATTTCTCCAGCCCCCTAAATAATTTTTTTAAAGCAGCATCCAGGGGCTGATAAATAGCTTCAAGGATGCAGCACTGTTGCTTGAGCCAGAGTTCAGATCCCCAGATCCCACACCTATGTAGAAAAGGTGGAGTCTGCAGGGCTTTGTAATCCCAGCCTGCACCCAGCAGAATGAGAGGGGAGAGAGGTGAGTGCAGCAAAGAAGTCAGACAGACATGGTGGACCCGCACCAGAAGTTTTCCACGGCCTTCACATGTACACATGTACTCACGCTTAATTGAACATGAACACACGTTCTTCACATGCACGCATGTGCTCACACTTAATTGAACATGAACACACGTTCTTCACATGAAAAGCAAAATCAAGCCCGGTGTGGTGGCACACACCTTTAATCCCAGCATTCGGGAGGCAGAGGTAGGAGGATCACTGTGAGTTCAAGGCCACTCTGAGACAGCATAGTGAATTCCAGCTCAACTTGAGCTAGAGAGACACCCTACCTCAAAAAAACAAACCCCAAACAAACAAACAAACAAGAAAGAAAAAGCAAAATCCAGGCCGGCCACAGTAGCACATGTTAAGTCATTTCAGCACTCAGAAGGCTGAGACAAGATGATGGTGAGTTTGAGGGCACCTTGAGCAACAAAGGAAGCCATTTCATTTTTTTCAAGACGAACAACAAACACTCAGAAGTGAAATCTGGACTGGAGAGATGGCTGAGGTTAAGGCACTTGCTTGCGAAGCCTAAGGACTCAGGTTCGATTGCCTAGTACCCACGTAAGCCAGGTGCATATGTTGGCCTATTCATCTGGAGTTTGTCTGCAGTGGCTAGGGGCCCTGGCATGCCCATTCTCTATTTTTATTTAATAAAAATTAAAAAGTAAAATCAGTGGGGACTGGAGAGATGGCTTAGCAGTTAAGGTATTTACGTGCAAAGCCAAAGGACTTGGGTTTGATTCCCCAGGACCCATAAGCCAGATGCACAAGGTGGCACATGTGTCTGGAGTCCGTTTGCAGTGGCTGGAGGCCCTAGTGTGCCCATTCTCTCTCTCTGTCTACCTCTTTCCCTCTCTCAAATAAATAAATAGCACTTGGGAGGTAGAGGTAGAAGGACTGCTCTGAGTTTGAGGCTACCACAAGACTACGTAGTAAATTCTAGGTTAGCCTTGCATAGAGAGAATCTCTACTTTGTAAAACAAACAAACAAACTATTGGGGGCTGGAGAGATGGCCCGGTGGTGAAGGTAGTTGTTTGCAAAGCCTAAGGACCCGTGTTCAATTCCCCAGTACCCACATAAACCAGATGCACAAGGTGGCGCATATGTCTGGATTTCATTTGCAGTGAGTGTAGGCACTAGTGTGTCCATTCTATCTGCCTCTCTCTCTCAAAGCAATAAATAAAATTAAAAAAAATTATTTAATGGGCTGGAGAGAATGCTCAGTGGTTAAGGTAGTTGTTTGCAAAGCCTAAGGCCCCAAGTTCAATTCTCCTGTAGCCACGTAAAGGCAGATGCACAAGGTAGTGTATACATCTAGAGTTCTTTTATAGCAGTAGAGGCTCTGGAGCACCCTTTCTATCTGCTTCTTTCTCAAATAATTTTGCTTTTATTTTTCAAGGTAGGGTCACTCTGTAGTCTCACGTGGCTGAAAACTCATGGAGATCCTTCTACCTTGACCTCCCAAATGCTGGGATTAAAAAATGGTGTGTGGGTTGGAGAGATGGCTTAGCAGTTAAGGCGTTTGCCTGCAAAGCCAAAGGACCTCGGTTCGATTCCCCAGGACCCACGTAAGCCAGATGCACAAGGGGGCGCATACATCTGGAGTTCGTTTGCAGTGGCTGGAAGCCCTGGCGCGCCCATTCTCTCTCTATCTCACTCTGCCTTTTTTCCTCTCCCAAATAAATAAATAAAAAATAAAAAATATTTTTAAAAAATGGTGTGTGCCACCACACCTAGCCCAATTTAATAGCATATTTTATTTTATTTATTTAGTTTTGGTTTTTTGAGGTAGGGTCTCACTCTAGTAAGGCTGACCTGGAATTCACTCTGTGGCCTCGTGTGTGTGTATATGGGCACACAAGGATGTCTTGTTGGCACAAATGAATGTCTGTCCATGGGTGGCTTGGGAATTGAACTTAGGCCAACCTACTTTGCAAACAAATGCTTTTAATTTTAACCTCCCCAGTCCAAGATCTATCTATCTTCCCTCCCTCCCTCTCCCTCTTTCTTTCTTTCTTTCTTTTATTGATTAGGGTCTCACTCTAGCCCAGGCTGACCTGGAATTCACTCTGTATTCTCAGGGTGGCCTCGAACTCATGGTGATCCTCCTACCTCTGTCTCCTGAGTGCTGGGATTAAAGGTGTGCGCCACTACATCTGGCTTAGATTTTGCTTTTTTCTTAAGAAAATTCTTTTTATTAATACATTTTTAAAAATTTTTACTTGTAAAAGGAGAGAGACAGAAAAAAGAATAAAGGAATGAGAATTGGTGTGTCAGGGCTTCTATGCACTGTAAAGGAACTCCAGACACATGTGCCACCCTGTGCACCTGGCTTACGTGGATACTGGGGAATCGAACCTGGGTCCTTAGGCTTTGTAGGCAAGTGTCTTAACCACTAAACCATATCTCTAGCCCCCTTTTGATTTTTCTGCCTTCTCCTGAGTGTTGAGATTATAGGTGTGCACCACCATTCCCAGCTTCCAGCCCTTATTTTAAAATGTTATTTTAAGCCGGGCGTGGTGGCACATGCCTTTAATCCCAGCACTCGGGAGGCAGAGGTAGGAGGATTGCCGAGAGTTCGAGGCCACCCTGAGACTACATAGTTAATTCCAGGTCAGCCTGGACCAGAGTGAGACCCTACCTCGAAAAACAAAAAAAAAAAAAACAAAAAAAAAACAAAAAGTTATTTTATTTGAGAGAAAGAGGCAGAGAGAGATTGAGAGAGAAAGAATGTGCACACTAGGGCCTCTAGCCACTGCAGACCAACTCTGGACGCTTGTGCCACCTTGTGTATATGGCTTTATGTGTGCACTGAGGAATCAAACCTGGGTCCTTTGCCTTTGCAGGCAAGCACCTTAAGTGCTAAAATATCTTTCTAGCCCTCCTTTTTAATATAGAATTTGTTTGCAAGCGGGGGGAGAAACAGAGAGTGAGGGACCAGACCTCAGGGTCTCTTAGACACTGCAAAGGAGCTACGGATGCATGCACAACTTTTTAATTTTATTTATTTAGTAGAGGCAGAGAGGGAGGGAGGGAGAGAGGGGGAGACAGAGAGAATGGGCACGCCAGGGCTTCTAGCCACTGCAAACGAACTCCAGATGCATGTGACACCATGTGTATCTGACCTGGAGAATTGAACCTGGGTCCTTAGGCTTCACAGGCATGTGCCTTAACCACTAAGCCAGTTCTCCAGCCCATGCACCACTGTTTGGATCTGGCTTTACGTGGGTATTGAACTTGGGTCCTTGGCTTTTGCAGGTAAGCACTTTAACCACTAAGCTCTCTCCATCTCCAGATTTTGGTTATTTAGATTTTTACTGGTAATCACTGGGAAACATTTAAATTGGGGCAAAAATATATAACAGAGTGGAGAGTATTTTGTGTTTTTGAGGTAGTGTCTCACTCTAGCCCAGGATGACCTGGAATTCATTACATAGTCTCTTACCTCTGCCTTCCATTTGCTGGGACAAAAGGTGTGCACCACCACCCCTTTCCACAGGGTCTTTTGAGAATAGGCTTTGTAACTGGAAATAAAAACCCAAGTTTGAGTATTTTCTCTTAGATTTGTTTGTCACGTACTCATGTATAGTGTGAGCTTAACTCATTAGCCTCATGAATGCTAGTGTCCTAAGTGCCACAACTAAATGTTTTTTTGTGAGTAGCATGTGCCTCACGCATGTGTACATGCATGCATAGGTCAGAGGAAGATGTCAGGTTTCATGTCTCTCTCTCTTGCCCTATTTCTTTGAGACTGGGTACTGAACTTGTGCCAGTTAGTCTGGCTGAGCAGCAAGCGCTGGTGACCTCTTGTCTCCCCTCAGAGCTGGGGTTACAGGGATGCGCAGCCACACCTGGCTTTTCACATGAATGCTGGGGATCAAATTCAGGTCTTTTTTTTTTTTTTTTTTTTTTTTTTGGTAGGATATAGCCCAGGCTGGCCTGGATCTCATTCTGTAGGCCCCAGGCTGGCCTTGACCTGTGTTGGGATTAAAGGCATGCATCTCTTTACACAGTTTAAACAATTTTATTTGTGTGTGTTGGCACTCCAGGGCCTCATGTCTAAAGATCCTTGAGCTACTTTTTACATCTGGCTCACATACGTGGGTGGCACTCTAGATAATTCTGGTTTTCTAGAGTGGAACTGGCCAGCAGCCCAAACGGCAGTCCTCAGCAGTGGTGGATCGAACACTCTGCCGGGGCCGTTTAACATCTTGGGAGACTGACTGCAAGCACCTTGGCTCACTTGCTGAACCTCATGCGGCCCCTCTTACCACAGACCACTGGAATGTCAGCCTCCATTTTCTTTCATAAGGCCTTTTAACTAATTTTGTGGGGGGTCTGGAGACAAAGGAGGGAGGTTAGGACATACTTGACCAGAAGGCTGTCCTTGCAGGTATGTGACAGCAAACCCTACAAGAGCAAGGACCCCCATGAATTGGTGGGTAGCAGCCCCTACCAAGAGGCCAGTCCTATGCCTGGCACCAAAGAAGCAGGGCAGGGCAAGGACATGGTGGAAGAAGCAGCTGTGGAGGAGCGGGAACATGAGGCAGCCCAGAGCAGGATGGGCAGAAAGGGAGAGACGCCTATTCCAGGTAAGTGACTGACTGCCAAGCCACCAGGCCCGGTGCGGCCCTCCCGCTCCACCGCTAGCCGCATCCTCCCATACTTAATGAACTTCAGCCTTTCCCAGGGTGGACGCAGCAACTCTTACCACAGATACTGCAAAGTCAGCCTCCATTTTCTCTCTTGAGGCTTCACCCTTTTGCACAGTCAGTTGGGTCACTAAGTCCACCATTCACCATCCCCTGCTTGTTTTCCCATTGCTCAAGCTTGCTCTCCAGATCCTGTCTATGCTCTCGCCGCCGTCTGGTGCTCAGGCTCTAGGGTTTTTTGCGTGCGAGTGATTTCCTCTCCACCTCCATGTTCCCCCCCAGCAGCTCATGCGGTAGTGACTGGCAGCTTCCAGTCCTCACTGGGTTCTTTCCTTCTTGGCAGGGTCAGTGGTGGGGACAGTGCCGTCTTCCCCAGAAGTGGCTCTCATGGAACGGCTCCTCCAGGGCCTCCCGCCTCGCTCACCTGAGACTGCTGCGCCTCCTGTCCAGGCTGGAGCTGTACTGTCCACCGTCAGCAGAGAGCAGGCTGGGCCTGAGGCTCTCTCTAGCCCCAGTGCAGCCCCCAGACCTCCAGCAGAGGGGGCGGCCCGAACGGACACTTCTGTGCTGCTCCCAGATGCAGCAGCAACCAAGAAACTGCCGGGTACCGTGGAGCCCCCCACTTCCTTCCTGAGTCCTGTTTCTTCAAGGACCAGAGACATGGGGAGAAAACACGGATCTGGGAAAGCAGACTCTCAAGAGTCCTGTCTGCCCTTGAGCAGACCTGAGGCAAAGATGCCGGGCAACACAGCCCCATCCTCTGATACTTCAGAGACTGCTCCCAAGGCTGCCCGAGGGGCTGTGACTAAAAGCAGTGGAATACAAGGCAAGGCCCCAGAGTGGGAGCAGCAGCCGAAGGCCACGGAAGCCACAGTGTGTGCCAACAACAGCAAGGTCAGCTCCACTGGGGAGAAGGTTGTGCTGTGGACGAGGTAGGTGAGGATAGATGATGTGTTTGCAGAGCTAAACCAATTCCTGTGGCTCCTTGAACTAATCAGACCGTGCATTACAGGGAAGCTGACCGAGTGATTCTTACCATGTGTCAGGAGCAAGGAGCGCAGCCGCAGACCTTTGGTGTCATTTCTCAGCAGCTGGGAAATAAGACGCCGGCTGAGGTGAGTGTGCGGGAGGGACACCTTAGCAGTCTTGAGTCTAGAGGAACGGGGACTAAACGAGAGGTAGACGTGAGGTCTTTGCACTCCCGAGATACTCAGTGGCTTGTTAAATTCAACCCCAGGCAAGGCCTGACCTGTCAGGATGGCACAGGTTCGAGAAGAGCGCACCCTAGTTCCTAGGAGAGTGACAGTCCTCACAAGTCTATAAGCTTCTCACAGGGAATTAGTCAGGCGTCCCCAGTTGGTTTGCAGGGAGTGCTTCATGAAGCCCTGCTCTGCTAGGTCTCCCACCGCTTCCGAGAACTCGTGCAGCTTTTCCACACAGCCTGTGAGGCCAGCTCTGAGGATGAGGACGATGCAACCAGCACTAGCAACACAGACCAGCTGTCTGACCACGGGGACCTCCTGTCTGAGGAGGAGCTGGATGAGTGAGACCCTGGAAAGGTGTGGGGAGAGTGTGCCAGTTCACTCGTGCACACCTTCAGCTCTGCCTGCAGAGTAAGGACCAAGGACAAAGTGAGGTTGGAGGTCGTGCCACATCTGATTTCTTGCTCAGGGTCTTTTGTGAGGACCTTATAAATCCACTCTTAAGTGGCACTGAGGGGGACGGGCTTGGCCCTCTGCTGTCCTTTCCTGTCTGTCTGATGGTATTTATTGTTCTGTGATCTAATCCCAGTGTTCCCAGTTGTAAAATGCCCATGTCATGTACTCAGTCCCGACACTAGGCTGTGCGGCCCGGCTCCTGCAGCCAGCAGCTTTTATTGAAAACTAGCTCTCCCTGGGCCGCAGCCCTTCAATCCGACAGGCTTTCCCTGTCACGGTAGTGGCGGGCCAGGCTGTGGAGCTCCTGCAGCAGCTCCTCCTTGTCGTCCTGCTCCACACCAGCGTCCAGGAAGCTGGCCCAGCGCCGCAGGTCCAGTCTGGTGAGCTCTTCAGCTAAGCCTTTCAGGGTCTGGTACATGGATGAAGAAGAGCGCAGGGCCCCCAACACTGGAATGTTCTGCACTGCTACAGAGGAGAGAAAAGAGTGACCGACTGCACTGGGTGCTGTACAGGTCACTCAGTGAAATGTGTGCTGTCCCTTTAGAATACCAGTACTCCAGAGCAAGGACATTTCTCAGGAGCCGTAGAGTGAATAAAGGAATGTTGAACTGTGATTTTTTTCTCCCCCCAAGGTAGGGTCTTGCTCTAGTCCTTGACTGGGAATTCACTATGTTAGTCCTCAGGGTGGCCTCGAACTCACGGTGATCCTAACTCTGCCTCTCAAGTACTGGGATTAAAAGTGTGCGCCACCATGTCTGGGTTCAATACTTTTTTTTTTTTAAAGATTTTATTTATTTATTTATTAGGAACAGAGAGAGGGAAAAAGAGAGAGAGAGAAAGAAAGAGTGAGAGAATGGGCACGCCAGGGCCTCTAGCCACTGCAAACAAGCTCCAGACGCGTGCCCTCCCTTTTGCATCTGGCTTACGTGGGACCTGGAGAACCGAACCAGGGTCCTTAGGCTTCGCAGACAAACTCCTTAACTGCTAAGCCATCTCTCCAGCCCTGGGTTCAATACAAAGGGTCTCACTCTGGCCCAGGCTGACCTGGAAATAACTATGTAGTCTCAGGGTGGCCTTGAACTCATGGCGATCCTCCTACCTCTGCCTCCCGAGTGCTAGGATTAAAGGCGTGCGCCACCACGCCCGGCTGGGTTCAATACTTTTAATGTAGGGAAGGAAAAAGTGAGACTCCTCCTGTGCTTAAAATACTAATTTTCATCGTGCCCTACCTACCTGTATGCTTGGAGGGACTGTCTGGTTGACTGAAGCTTGAGAAGAGGTCAGGGTAAGGAGGCGTTACCCTGCAGGGAGTCAGCAGCAGATGGGATGAACTGTAGGCAGAAAAGGGCAGTTAGTGAGCAGGAAATTGAGGGCAGCTCCACGTCCGGAAGAGGGTCGGCAGGAAGTGTTATACTGACCTCATGACTCTAGGCTGCTGCTGTTCTAAATATTGGGCCAAGACTTCTTTCCCGGAGGCACAAGCATGGAGAGCGGAGGGCAGAGGTGTCCCTGGAGTGAGTTTACTGCCAGAACAAATCCAAAGCCACCATGCATTTGTGGCGGCATGAAAGTGAACTAGAATTCTTGGGCAGTCAACTGAATAACAAGTTCAGAGCCCCCTTTAAAAGATTTCTTTTCTTTTTCTTTCTTTTTTTTTTTTTTTTGGTTTTTCGAGGTAGGGTCTCACTCTAGCCCAGGCTGACCTAGAATTCACTATGTAGTCTCAGGGTGGCCTTGAACTCCTGGCAATCCTCCTACCTCTGCCTCCCGAGTGCTGGGATTAAATGCGTGCGCCACCACGCCCGGCTTCTTTTCTTTTTGAGTGTGGTGTGTATACATGTGTGGGTGTCAATGTACAGGTCCACGTGCATGAGTGTACACACGCTTTTGGAGGCCAGAGGACAACCTTGGGTATTGCTGTCTTCCTCCTGAGCGCTTCGGCAGACTAGCTGACCAGGGAGCTCCAGAGAGCTGTTGTCTCTTCCACCCCAGTAGAATACTGATTACTGGGATGCACTGCCATGCCCCTTGGCATTTTATGTGGGTACTCGGGATTGGACTCAGGTCCTCATGCGTGCAAGGCAAGCACTTTACCAAATGAGCTACTTCCCCAGCTCTCCCCACTCCACACACACTTTTTTTTTGGTAGGGTCTCACTCTCGCCCAGGCTGACCTGGAATTCACTATGTAGTCTCAGGGTGGCCTCGAACTGACAGTGATCCTCCTACCTCTTCCTTCCGAGTGCTGGGATTAAAAGCGTGCACCACCACGCCTGGCCACACACACGCTTTTTGAGACAAGATTTGATGTATCCCACCTGGCCCTGGAATTCTGATCATCCTGTCCTCCACCTCCTGAGTGCTAGGGTTGCAGGTGAGCACCACCATACCTGGTTTACGTAATGCTGGGGATTGAACTCTGGACTCAGTGTGCATGTTGGACACTCTATCAACTGCAGCTACATCTCCAACCCCATACTCTTTTAAGTGAGGTGGGTGATGTCAACAGGAAGCTGTATTATCAGAATACTTATATGCAGGGAGAAGAAGACATGAAACAAAAATCTGCCAAGGGCTCTAAGAACCAGCAATTCTTACCTGGTATGGCACGTTCTGTCTATACCCCTCAACACCACTGACTGGGCAAAGCACTGCGTTCCAGCAGAATCTCCACATGCAGACAGTGGGGTCCATGGGGGAGCATCTCCAAGCTGCAACAGGGTATCAGGAAGGCACTGGCCTGGAACCAAGGGGAAGGGGATGAGAGCCTCTGCCGTCACCACCTAAGGATGGGGAGGAGAGCAGGTTACAGAGCCTTCCTCAGTGCTGACCCAGCCCTTCACAAAGCTGCTTACCTTCCTCCCAGAGCAGCTCAGCATGTCAGCCAGCTGCGCCATGGAGACAGGAGAGGAGTGCAGGCGATACGGAACAGTGACAGTGTCCAGGGCTGTAGCCAGGATGGCACTGCTGTGGAAGGGCAGGGTGGCCTGGAAAGTGGAACATGAGAGGACATGGCAAGGTGTGTGGAGGCAGAGCAGTACTGACAGAGGTTCTGGGGATGAGGCAGGGTTGTGTTTGTCTCAACACTGGACAAGCACAGGCAGTATGATCTCAGAAGCCACAGCTGAGTGCCAAATCCTAGCCATCAGGGAACATCTAAGGTATGGATTTAGGGACACTGGCTTGGAGGCGGAGCTTAGTAGGGTGCTTGTGGGGGTAGGGGAAGTAACTCCAGTGAAAAGTTGGCTTGGGGAGGCTAAGGAGGGACTCCTTGGCCAGCTGTAGCCAGGATGTGCCCTGAGCCTTACATCATAACGTAGGTAAGGAAAGCTGACAGGCGGCTTGGGTCGCAGGCCCAGATTCGTGCTCACGGACAAGGGGCAGACGAAAGAGCTGGAAGCCGTCAGGTGCACCAGGCCGAACACTGTGTTTAACAGACGGTAGACGCTCTTCTGGTGCTCCTGGTGAGAGAAAAAGCAGTTGACATCAAGCCCCTTACTCTATGGGATTCTTGTTCTCCCCATTGTGACTTTCTGCGTCCAGATGCCACTCACCCCAAGATTATAAGGCCCAGGGAGCAGGCCCCACGTTGTTATTCCTCGTCCCGAGTACTCATCTTGTAGTAATTCTGCAGTTTTAGCACCTACTCCAGAGAAACCATCGTGCAGGTCACACAGGATCTGGAAGCCCTGGAGAGAGATGAAGAGTGAGACGGTGGCTGGAAGGTGCTTTTGGACGGTCGTGTGGTGGTGTGCACTTGTAACCCCAGCACGGGAGAGGTGGAAGTGACTGGAAGATGACCTCAATGTGCACACGTGCAGGCACACCCACCCACCAACACAGAAGGGTAAGGAGCTTCTTTCTGCCCCAAGCTACCTGCAGGTAGTCACACTCCTCCATGTAGAAGTGCAGCCTGTCCTCCAGTTGGTCCAGGTACCTGGGCTCCTTCAAAACACTCTCACCTTGGCCAAACGCCTCCAGACGCCCTGTCTCCCTGTCAGAAATCACTGATGAGAGACTTGGCACTGTCCTCAACCCCTCAAGCTCTGTGTGTTGTATGGGGAAGAGCAGGCAAGATGGGCACCAGCCTCATCCCCCGGTCCGTGGAGACCGCAGATGCTTTGGGACACCCCATACCCATCGTGGTTGTACTTGTGGATCACACAGATGCTCCGGGGATGGAGGTGGACTCTGAGGAAGTCTGACCAAACTCTGACGCTGTCCTCTATGTGCACTAGTGGTTTTGGAGTCATCGCCGTGGTGACTGGCAGGGGACCTGGGTAAGGAGTGGGCAGACAGGCTGTGGCACTGACTGTTCCCGCTCTACCCTGGTCTGTGGTACCCAGAAGTCTCACCTTTGCCATTATGGACAGGTTTGACCCTCCAGACACCATCACTATGCAGCACTCCCTGGGAAGAATGAGAAAATCTACATTTTGTTCCAGGCAGTTTCGAGGCAAGGTTGAGATGCAGAAGTTCCCGTCCCCAGGCCCAAACATTATAAAGCATTTAATGTGATTAACCCACTTTTCTCTCCTGCGAGGAGGGGCCACGCTGGTTGCAGTCTGGAGTTTAAAGTCCTCACCTCTGCACTTGTGTCGTCCTGGAGGTTGGGGTTCTTGGGATCGGTTTCCTCTTTGTGTGTAGTTAACTTGCCCTGCCTGAAAGAGTGGAGATTGATCAAAGGAATTGTCCCTATGGGGAATTCTCCAGCTTTCTATGCATAGATGTTCCGCGTCCCCCTCTCCACGCGTCATATACACACCATGCTATTGCAGCATCCAGCTCACTGTCCCCGTAGAGCCCACCTTCCTTTTTCAGGGAGTTCAAGCTGCCTGCACAGAAATAATAGGCAATGCTAGATCAAAGCCTAAGGGCTGATCTTCGATCGCGGTCGGGTGACAGTTCCTCTAGCACTAGGTCTTCCAGGCTTTCGTGGAAAACGTTAGGTGGGATGGGGAGAGGCCAGGTCAGAAAGAATTTGGATTCCAAGCTTCTGTCGCCAACTTCGGCGTAAGTTGTGGGGCCTTGGGGAAAACCTACATCCAGTGGTCCTACATGGAGGCAGCAGCTTTACCACCACACTATCTCCAGGGTCGAGCTGCCCTTTTCCAGGGAAGGCGCTAGAATAGCTTTGCCTTCAGTCTGGCTGGAGTCCTGGAGTGCAGTGGACACTGCCCGCCCGCCCCGCCCCGCCCGGCTCACCCTTCAGATCCAGCAGGATGAGCCGCGGCGTGTAGGTTTCCTGGCCGCGCTGCGTCCGGCCCGCCCGGTAGAGAACGTCGGGACACAGCTCGGCGGGACCCTCCTGGGCATCGGCCGTTCGGCCCAGCGCAGCATCCTGGGGGGGGGGGCAGAGACGGGCAGAGCTGAGATGGCCAGAGGGCCGGCGGGAACGGCCCGCGGAAGACGCCGCAGGGCGGCCCCTCGGCGGGCTCACCTGCTGGTTCCACCAGTGAGCCCCCACGAAGCCCGCAAAGTGTCCCAATTGCAGCGTGAGCACCTCCCGGGCTCCGCCCGCCATGCCGAGCCTCGCCCTTGTCTTCGCACGTCGTCCCCGTGGGCCGCTCGCTGCTCCGCCCCGATTGGCTCGTCAGCCTGGCGGGCGGGCCACGTCCTCTGCGCCCCATTGGTCCACAAGGACGTCCGTCCCCATTGGATAACCGATGTGATAAACCCACCAATCCCTGCCTCTTCCTCGAGCCGACCACTCACGCGGCGGGGCTTGGCAGAGGGGCGGGGCACCGCGGGCTAGGCCGGAAGTGAGTCGCCCCCGCCACGCTGGCGCCCTGTTAATGCAGCTAGCTTCCTTGCAGCTGCTCGCTGGTTGTCACAGGCTTTCGTCGGTCCTCAATCAGAAACCTCTCCAGGTTAAAACAGCCCAGCAATTCCACTCTAGGTACCGGCTTCCACACAGATGTGCTCAGGCAGCTGGAGACCGTTCATAGCCACGCTTATCCTAATACCTAAAAGCTGGACGTGGCTCAAATATCCAAAAGATTGAGTGGATCGGCAGAAAGCAAAGTGCCCATGCGAGCTACAAGGTGAAGAACCTGGCGGCATGAAAGATGGGCTGTGACTGTGGGCGCTGTCTAGAAACGGCAGGTTGCAAAGGCAAGGCGGATTAGTGGTTGCCTGGTAAGAGAGGGAGGCAGGAATGGCAACGCGAGATACTCCTATGGAAAACTGAAAACGTGGGGCGTTAGGACTTGGCTCAGTAGTAGAGAGCTTGCCTAGCAAATGCAAAGCCTGGAATTTGGTCCCCGATGTCAGGCAGGGCGATATTAGGGAAGCTTGAAAAACTCAGTAATAAAGGCGGGCGTGGTGGCGCACGCCTTTAATCCCAGCACTCGGGAGGCAGAGGTAGGAGGATCGCTGTGAGTTCAAGGCCACCCTGAGACTACATAGTTAATTCCAGGTCAGCCTGGGCCAGAGTGAGACCCTACCTCGAAAAACCAAAAAAAAGAAAAAAAGAAAAGAAAAACTCAGTAATGAAAGTATACTAATTGGAAAACTCAATACTGTAAACGTGCTAAATCTTCCGAAAGTTATCTACAAAGATGTAATGACATCCCATTCAAATACAAAATTGTTTTTTGAGCCCAGGCTGACCTGGAACTCACATATACCCGACTACCTGTGCCTCTCAAGTGCTGGAATTAAAGGCGTGTGCTACCATGCCCAGGCCTACCTCGAATTTTCATTGCTTGTCCTACATCTGCCTGAGTGCAGAGACTAAAGATGTGCACTACCACCCTTAGCGAATTCCTTATTTTTATTTTATTTGAATTCCCTATTTGCATTTAATTGGAAAAAATATTTTATTTTTGTTTATTTGATAGAAAGAAAGAAAGGGTGAGGGGGGGATAGAGAATGGGTGCGCCAGGGCCTCCAGCCACTGCAAACAAACTCCAGACACATGTGCCATCTTGTGCACCTGGCTAATGTGGGTCCTGGCAAATACCTGGGTCCTTTGGCTTTGCAGGCAAACTCCTTAACGGCTGAGCCGTCCCTCCAGCCCTGAATTCCTTATTTTTAAATGGCACTTAATTTACAAAAATGGTGATAGAATCATGGTGGTAACAAAGTAGAGTATACTTTTGAGCCAGGTGTGGTGGCAAATATCTACAATCCCCAGCACTCAACAGACTGAAGTGGGAGCATCAGGAAGTTCAGGACATCCAGGGTTATATAGAGAACCTGTCTCAAACAAGCAACAGCAAAAACCCAGAACAAAAAATAATGCCCCCCCCCAAAAAAAAAACTAAATCAGCTTAATGATCAGTAACTGAAGGTTTATCGATCGGGGAATAATACAGAAGCAGACCCACCATAGGATACATAAGGAGAGAGCTGTGTGGGCTGGGCAAGTAGCACAGTGGGTAGTGCTGGCTTAGCATGTGCTAGGACTCAGTCCCAGCTGTCAATGTAGTCGCAGTGTCTGGTGGGCATCGGTTAGCATTCTCTTTGTGTGTGTGCGTTAGTCTTTAAAGTGATACAGTGAAAAGATACCACCGTAGGATGTGCTGGTTTGATTCAGGTGTCCCCCATAAACTTACATGTTCTAAATGCTTGATCCCCAGCTGATGGCAATTTGAGAATAGTATCCTTACAAGAGGAGGTGTGTTGTTGGGGACGAGTTTCAGGACAAGTTTATGGCATCATCGCTCACTTCCCCTTGCCACTGTTTGGCACACTCTCCTACTATTGTTGACCACCTAATGTTGTGCACCCTATGCTCATGCATGTTGACCACCTAATGTTGTGCACCCTATGCTCATGCATGTTGACCACCTAATGTTGTCCACCCTATGCTCATGCATGTTGACCACCTAATGTTGTCCACCCTATGCTCATGCATGTTGATCACCTAATGTTGTCCACCCTATGCTCATGCATGTTGACCACCTAATGTTGCCCATCCTATGCTCATGCATGTTGATCACCTAATGTTGTCCACCCTATGCTCATGCATGTTGATCACCTAATGTTGTGCACCCTATGCTCATGCATGTTGACCACCTAATGTTGTCCACCCTATGCTCATGCATGTTGACCACCTAATGTTGTCCACCCTATGCTCATGCATGTTGATCACCTAATGTTGTCCACCCTATGCTCATGCATGTTGACCACCTAATGTTGCCCATCCTATGCTCATGCATGTTGATCACCCACGTTGTCCACCCTATGCTCATGCATGTTGATCACCTAATGTTGTGCACCCTATGCTCATGCATGTTGACCACCTAATGTTGTCCACCCTATGCTCATGCATGTTGATCACCTAATGTTGTGCACCCTATGCTCATGCATGTTGACCACCTAATGTTGCCCATCCTATGCTCATGCATGTTGATCACCTAATGTTGTGCACCCTATGCTCATGCATGTTGATCACCTAATGTTGTGCACCCTATGCTCATGCATGTTGACCACCTAATGTTGTCCACCCTATGCTCATGCATGTTGACCACCTAATGTTGTGTACCCTATGCTCATGCATGTTGATCACCTAATGTTGTCCACCCTATGCTCATGCATGTTGTAGGTGACAAAGGATTTTTGTAGAGGTTCAAGTTTTTGTTGTTGTTGTTGTTTTGGTTTTGGTTTTTCTTTTCTTTTTTTTTTTTGGTTTTTCGAGGTAGGGTTTCACTCTAGTCCAGGCTGACCTGGAATTCACTCTGTCTTCTCAGGGTGGCCTTGAACTCACGGCGATCCTCCTATCTTTGCCTCCTGAGTGCTGGGATTAAAGGCGTGCACCACCATGCCTGGCTCCGTTTTGGTTTTTCGAGATAGTCTCACTCTAGCTCAGGCTGACCTGGAATACACTATGTAGTCTCAGGGTGGCCTTGAACTAATGGTGATCCTCTACTTCTACCCTCTGACTGCTGGGATTAAAGGCGTGTGCCACCATGCCCAGCTTATTTTTTTGAGGTAGGGTTTCACTCTAGCCCAGGGTAACCTGGAATTTACTATGTAGTCTCAGGGTAGCCTTGAACTCATGGCAATGAATCCTCCTACCTCTGCCTCCCAAGTGCTGGGATTAAAGGAGTGCACCACCACCCCTAGCCTGGAGGCTCAATTTCTAATGAGGAATTCCTCAAATAAAGCATTACAAAATCTAAGATTTCCTGGGTGTGGAGGCAGAGGTAGGAGGATTTCTGTGAGTTCAAGGCCACCCTGAGACTACATAGTGAATTCCAGGTCATCCTGAGCTAGAGTGAAACCCTAGCTCGGAAAACCAAAAAAAAAAAAAAAAAAAAAAAAGTAGAATTAGGAATAGGAAGTAAACAGTAACAGGTTAGGAGAGAGATGTTAGGTTGTGTGTCTTGAAGACCTGGACTAATATGTAGAAGCAAGAACCACTGTAAATTGCTGTAGAAATGAGTCTTTTCAGAGCCCCCAATCCATCCACAAAGAGAATGCCAGAGAAACTCAATACGGCTAAGGCGAAGGCTCTTTCCTTATGAGAAATTCATCCCAATAGCTGGCGTGGTGGCACATGCCTTTAACCCTACCACTTGGGAGGCAGAGGTAGGAGAATTACCCAAATTTCAAGAACAGCTTGGAGCTACAGAGTAAGTTCCAGGTCAGGCTGGACTGGAGTAAGAACCTACCTTGAAAAAAAACCAAAAAACAAAATAAAATCCAACACAGTACTTTGGAAATATATTTTTTCTTTTTAACAAAAAAGGTACATGATTATGTTAAATGTGAAAACTACATCAAAAACTGGTATTAGTTTTAGGAACAACAGGACAGCCCATTGTTTCAGTGAAGGATCTCAGACAGTTCCCACCTGTATGCTGTGGGGCTTGCTCATGTGACAGGGCTTAGTGCTGAGGGATTGCCCACCATCTTCCAGATACTGTGTCCGTGGCTTAGAGGTAAGCACAGAGTCTCTCCAGCTCGCCGGGGTTGGAATTACTAAGGAATAACAACTCCTTCTTCCCTTCTTCTGTAGGAGCTAAAATGGAGTCAAACACATGTCAGTGGCAGCTTTTTCATACTGCATAACTCTAGTCAGAGAGTACCCAATGCGGATGGTATTCTGATGTAACCTGCCCTAAGATTTCATTTCTTTTTACTTCCAGACACGCTATGCTGTAGAGCTATTTTCATTTACCCTATTAACAACGTATTCAGGGACTGGGGATGTGGCTCCGTGGGTAGAATGCCTCCTAGCACAGATGAAGCCCTGAGTTTGATGCCGAGCACCACATAAACTGAGCACAGTAGTGCCTATTAATAATCTCAGAACTAAGGAGGTGGAGGCAGGAGGATCAGCAGTTCAAGGTCATCCTGAGCCACACTGTGAGTTCAAGGTGAGCCTGGGCTAGCCCAGACCCTGCCTTAAAATGTGGCTCACGCTACATGCCTAGTGCTTCACAGCTATAATTCGAGCATCAGGAAGCACAGCCAGGATTGCCACAAGTTTGAAGATAGCCTGGGCAACATAGACCCTGTGTCAAACACAAACACCCATACATATTACATACACACATACATGCATATATGGAAAACATATACTAAGACCATAAGTGTACTCTACAAACATACTTATTTACTTACTGGGTCTCATGCCGCCCAGGCTGGTCTTGAACTGTCTATGTACCTTAAGTTTCTGATCCTCTTGTTTAAACCACCCGAGCTTGGGAATTACAGGCAGGGAACACTAGTCCTGGTTTTTATCCAGTTATTCTTAGCCCTGTATTATTTAGTGATAGAACTTTGGCTTTTTCTATATCCGTCTAGATGTGAGACAAGCACAAATAAACAGATAGAATGCTTTCAGTGTTAACTGATCAAATCTAACACTGAGTTAAAAATTTCTGAAGCCAGTGCATACCTTTAATTCCAGGACTCAAGAGGCTGAAATAGGTAGATGACAAGTTTGAGCTAAGAATGGGCTACATATGAAACTTTGTCTCAAAAGTTGAAAGGAGAAAAAAAATGCATAATTTCTGTATATATGAGGACAAGAATGGTGCTAGCCTCTTACACAGTATTGTCATGTATTCTGTGCGTGTCCTGACACAAGACTCTCAAAACTCAAGTTTGCTGAATGAATAAATGCAACAATGAGAGTACGGCAGGATCCTGCATATCGGAAAACTCTCAGTGGCTGGACTTACTTTGAGGGCAACAGGCTCTTTGTATTTTCAAGGTAGGGTTACACTCTGGTCCAAGCTGACCTGGAATTCACTTGTAGTCGCTGAATGGCCTTGAACTCATGGTGATCTTCTAAGTGCAGGGATTAAAGGCGTGTGCCATAACACCCAGCAATAGGCTCTTTTTCAATATTTGCTTTTATTTTAAAATAATATTTAAAAATTTTTTTTTATTTATTTGAGCCATCACCATCCAGAACCAACATTTTGTCTGGACAAGATGAAAATTTTGTCAGAAATATACTTTCTTTTGTAAATTAAACTGTAGTTACCTCCTAGACACTTTGTGTCTTGTTAGCTGCCAGTAAGACGCCAAGATAAAAGGAAGTAAGAGAGGAAGGGTCTATGTAATACAATACTCGCATGTACTGAATGCTAGGTTCTCAGTTGGTGCTACTGTTGTGGGAGGTTCTGAAACTTCAGGATGTAAGGCTCAGTAAGTAGACCACTGGGGCATGACCTTGGGAAAGGAACCTTGTTTAGCTATTATCTCTTTGTTTCCTGTCTGCACAGGAAACCTGCCACATACCCTCTGTCCAGTAACACAGAGCCAAGCAACCATGAACTGAGCCCTCTGAAACTATGAGCCAAAACTTCTTCCTGTAAGTTGTCTTTCACAGGTGTTTGGTCAACATGTGAACTAACTGGCATACTCTAATGAGGTGCAAGTGCACTGTGAATACAAATCCTGCTAGGAAGCCGGGCGTGGTGTCGCACGCCTTTAATCCCAGCACTCGGAGACAGAGGTAGCAGGATCGCCGTGAGTTCAAGGCCACCCTGAGACTACATAGTTAATTCCAGGTCAGCCTGGGCCAGAGTGAGACCCTAACTCAAAAAACAAAAAACAAACAAACAAAATCCTGCTAGGAGAACAAATTGTTAGACTGACCTTTCTCATGTTGAAGCCAGTTGTTCTCTAAATAATACTGAAAGGAACTTTCAAATTCCTTTGGGTTATAATTGGAAACTAGGATGGGAACAAAGGGATCCAGGGCATCAAATCCTTCCTAGAGAAGAAAAATAAATCCATTATGAGTTAAGTGACAAAGCAGTAGAGGTGTTTGCTTTTGTTTTAGTGTACTCTACCCTCCCTTTCAGCCAGCTTCATCATGTAAGTTCTGTACATGACTATTGTACAGATGGTCACAAATAATATATCGAGAGAGAATCGGGAGGGTCTGGGTATGGGCACACACCATAATCCTAACACAAGGGAGAATCCCAAGTTCAAGACAGCGAGACCTTGTCTCCAAAGCCAAAGCCAAAACCAAAGAAAATCATGCAAACAAAACAGAAAGAACTTAGGGCTGGAGAGATGGCTTAGCAGTTAAGGTGCTTGCCTACAAAGTTACAGGATCCAGGTTCAATTCCCCAGGACCCACATAAGCCAGATGAATGAGGTGGCACATGCTTCTAGAGTTCGTTTGTAGCAGCTGGAGGCCCTGGCATGCCCATTCTCTCTATATATATATCTGCCTCTCTCTCTCTCTCTCAAGTAAGTAAATAAAAATAAATATTAAAAAAATTAGAATCTATTAAATAATCTATACTGTGGCTTGAGTATATATATATATATATTTTTTAAATTTTTTTATTATTTTATTTATTTTTGGAGAGAGACACAGAGAGAAACAGATACAGAGGGAGAGGAAGACAGAGATGGCGCCAGCAGTGTCTCAGCTGCTGTGAACGAAATCCAGATGTGTCCGCCCCCTTGTGGTCAAGTGCGGCATTGCACCCTTGCCTCACTTTGCATCTGGCTAAACGTGGGACCTGGAGATTGGAACCAGTGTTCTTAGGCTTAGCAGGCAGGCGCCTTAACCGCTAAGCCATCTCTCCAGCCCTTGAGTATATTTTTTTTTAAAAAATTATTTATTTGGGCTAGAGAGATGGCTTAGTGGTTAGGCATTTGCCTGCAAAGCCAAAGGATCCTGGTTCAATTCTCCAGGACCCACGTAAGCCAGATGCACAAGGGACACATGCATCTGGAGTCCATTTGCAGTGGCTAGAGGCTCTGGTGTGCCCATTCTCTCTCTGTCTGCCTCTCTTCTATCTCTCCCTCTGCTTGCAAATAAATTAATTAAAAAAAATTTTTTTAATTATTTGAGAGAAAGTTACAGGGAGACAGAAAGAGAGAATGGGTGTGCCAGGGCCTCCAGCCACTGCAGATGAACTCCAGATGCATTCGCCACCTTGTGCATCTGGCTTATGAGGGTCCTGGGGAATCGAACCAAGGTCCTTTGCCTTTGCAGGCAAGTGCCTTAACTGCTAAGCCATCTCTCCAGTCCAATGGTATAGTTTTTAGCTAGCATGTAGAGAGCTCTGGCTTAATCTCCAGAACCACAAAATAACAAAACTCAATATGGAGAGAAGAAGATAAAGCAAATATGGTAAATTCAACATTTTAGCAAATCAAGGTAAAGAGCATATAAAATGCCATTTTTTTCCCAAATTTAAAATTCTGACAAGTAAACTGATTTAAAAACAGACATGTTTCTAGACAGAATTAACTAAAGAAAACAGGTTTTTCCATGACTTAACCTTTCCCAGAAGCTCATGAGGCAGATAGGCTTTTTGGGGCTTAAAAAGAGACCCAGTCTGGCTCAAAGTCACCACGATTGCACCTCCTTGCTGAAAGAAAGGAAACAAGATTGAATTAAAAATAGTTGGAGTGGCTGGGGAGATGACAGTGAGTCAAGGGCGTGCTGTGCAAGTGTGAGACCCTGAGTTCAGACCCAGGACTTGTTTCCCAGCTAGTCTAGTGAATCTGTGATCCAGATTCAGTGAAAGGCCCTGTCTCTCGGGCTGGACAGGTGGCTTAGTGGTTAAGGGGCTTGCCTGCAAACCAAAGGACCCAGGTTTGAATTCCCAGTATCTATGTAAGCCAGATGCACAAAGTGGCGCATGCGTCTGGAGTTTTGCATTGGCTAGAGGCCCTTATGCTTATTCTCCCTCCCTTACAAAATATTAGAAAATATGGGCTGGAGAGATGGCTTAGGGGTTAAGGCGCCTGCCTCCTAACCCTAAGAACACTGGTTCCAATCTCCAGCGGTTCCAATCTCCAGGTCCCACGTTTAGCCAGATGCAAAGTGATGCAAGGGCGCATTGCTGCACTTGACCACAAGGGGGCGCACACATCTGGATTTCGTTCGCAGCAGCTGAGAGACTGCTGGCGCGCCCATCTCTATCTGTCTCCATCTCCCTCCCTCTTTCTCTCTCCAAAAAAATAATAAAAAATAAAAAAGTCAAAATATTAGAAAATAAAAAATTTGAAAAAAGACTCTGGATGCTGGAGAGATGGAGTAGTGGTTAAAGAGCTTGCCTATAAAGCCTAAGGACACAGGATCAATTCCCCAGTACCCATGTAAGCCAGATACACAAGGTGGCGCATGTGCCTGGGGTTGGTTGGTAGTGGTTAGAGGACCTGGCGTGTCCATTCTCTCTTTCAAGTAAATAAAATACTTTTCTTAAAAAGTGATTTTTTTTTTATTTTTGTTTGTTTGTTTTTCGAGGTAGGGTCTTGCTCTAGTCCAGGCTGACCTGGAACTCACTCACTGTGACTAGTCACAGGGTGGCCTTGAATTCATGGCGATCTTCCTACCTCTGCCCTCCCAAGTGCTGGAATTAAAGGTGTGTGCCACCACGTCTGGCTTATTTTTTAAGTTACTAGAGACAGAGGGAGGGAAAGAAAGAGGGACCGCCTTAATTGCTAAGCCATCTCTCCAGCACCCCCCCAAAGTTTTTTTGTTTGTTTTGTTCTTCGAGGTAGGGTCTCACTCTAGCTCAGGTTGACCTGGAATTCACTCTGTATTCTCAGGGTGGCCTTGATCTCATGGTGATCCTCCTACCTCTCCTTCCTGAGTGCTGGGATTAAAGGCATATGCCTCCATGCCAGGCTTTTTAATTAAAAAAATTTTTTTTTTTTTGGTTTTTCACTATAGTCCAGGCTGACCTGGAATTCACTATGTTCTCTTGTGGTGGCCTTGAATTCATGGTGGGTGATCCTCCTACTTCTGCTTCCTGAGTGCTGGGATTAAAGGTGTACACCATCACACCTGACTCCCCAAAATATTTTTTTAAAAACACTGTTTCAAAAAAGAAGTGATTAGGGCTGGAGACATGGCTTAGCGGTTAATGTGTATGCCTGCGAAGACTAAGGACCCCGGTTCGATTCTCCAGGTCCCACATAAGCCAGATGTACATGGTGGTACATGCATCTGGAGTTTGTCTGCAATGGCTGGGGGCCCTGGCACGCCCACTCTCACTCTTTCTCCCTCTCTGTGCCTTAAATAAATAAATAAATAAATAAATAAATAAATAAATAAATACAATAAATACAATAAAATGAAATTTTTTTTTAAAAAAGGTGGTTAGGCTGAAGAGATGGCTCAGTGGTTATTGTGCCAGCCTGAGACCAAAGTTTGGGTCTCCAGAACCTATGTCATGTTGGACCCAATAGTGTGCATGTAATTCCATTGGAAGGTGTAGTCAAGAGAGTCCCTAAGGTCATAGGTCAGGTAGTTTGGCTTCTGTGATAGCAAAACAACACGACAACCATTTCAAATAAAGGGGGAGGCAAGAACTGAAAGCCCGAAGTTGTCCTCCAATCTCCATGTACACACACACGCACGCACACACACACGCACAAAGTTGTCCTCCAATCTCCATGTATGTACACACACACACACACACACAAAAGTTGTCCTCCAATCTCCATGTACACACACACACACACACACACACACATGCACAAAGTTGTCCTCCAATCTCCATGTACACACACACACACACACACACACACACATGCACAAAGTTGTCCTCCAATCTCCATGTATGTACACACACACACACACAGATGCACAAAGTTGTCCTCCAATCTCCATGTACACACACATTTTCAAATTATTCAAATTTAAAAAAATAATTTGGAATAAGTTTGCTCCAGTCAGAGGGAAAGATTAAAAGCTAAATTCATAGATCTTAATTAAAACCTAACTTGGTTCAGTTAAGGGAATTAGACAAAAGAACACTCTGGCTATAAATTTACAGACTGGAAAAAGTAGTAGAATCTGTTGTCAATGAAAGAAATGTGTCAGTGTCATGGTCGCTTACCCAATCATTGTCCACCATCTTCCTCAGGTTGTAAACAAGGGCCAGCTCCTCTGGGACGATCTGCAGGTGGTGAAGAAGAGAGACTGGGACTTTAGGTGTTTTGGCTGCTCCACTAAGACAACTGGTTGACAACTAGAACAAAGCAAAGCCCTCAACACAATACAGTCCCAGCACTTGGAAGTGCCCCTCTGGGAGACGGTAGGTAGCAGCTGGCCTAAGAACCGCTGTGCTTTTAGAAACTAAAAAGTCGCCAACTGAAATTGTAGCAGGGTCTGGTGTCCCGCCCTCAGCACACAGGAGGCTGACACAGGACTGCGAATGCAGGCCAGCCCGGGCTGCATAATGAAAATCTGTTTCATAAATACAGGGACTAGGGATGTTTCTCAGTGGGGAGTGCCTGTCCTGAGCTCAGGGATTGTGGTAGAAAGGGTGGGTAGAAATATCCTGAGGTACAGCCTCCTCAAGACTGAGAGGCCCTAATCATCCAACCATGCACTTCTCTACTAGGGAGCCCTCAGGAAAATGGGGAGAGGGGACACAAGACTATAATCCATGTGAGAAAAAAAGCATTTGTTTTGCTGAGGCAGGGTCTCACTTTTGCCCAGGCTGACCTGGAATTCACTATGTAGTCTCAGGGTGGCCTCAAACTCACAGTGATCCTCTTATCTCCGCCTCCCAAGTGCTGGGATTAAAAGTGTGTGCCACCATGCTTGGTTAAATAAATATATATTTAAAAAATTGAGGGCTGGAGAGATGGATTAGTGGTTAAGGCATTTGCTTGCAAAGCCAAAAGACCTAGGTTCAATGTCCCAGAACCTATGTAAGCCAGATGCACAAGGGGCACATGCGTCTGGAGTTCATTTGCAGTGGCTGGATGCCCTGGTGCGCCCATTCTCTGTCTCTCTTCTCTCTCTGCTTCCAAATAAATAAATAAATAAAAAATAAGCTAGCAAACAAGCGAAGAGACAAAGACAAGCAGGTGAGCAGACCTCTTGTTGACCTGCTCTTTCAAAACATTGCCTTAGTGTTCAGTGCATAGTGGAATGACGGGCGTCAGTCTCTCCACACCCCCCATGATTGATACTGGAGCCTTAACATGCCAGACACATGCTCTACCACACAGCGAACCTAAGTTTTCAATATGTATTTTAAGTCCCAGGGCAAGAAAATACATTGCATGGTCCACATGAATGAGCACCACCCTTTCACATGAGGGAAGCAGGAAGCACACAGGGAGAAAGCCAACCCCCTACCGGGCTCTTATCTTCTCTTTGCAGGGTGGTCCTTCCCCAGAGAGCATTGACTCCGTCCACTGCCACGAGGAGTTGAAACCGCCCCAGAGAACTCTGCTTCTTGAGCTCCTTCAGCACAATGCCCACTGCGTCGGTGGCGTTCCTCACCCGCATCAAGCCCTGAGGGAGAGGCGCTCTTAGAGGACACAGGCCTTTCTGGTTGAGGCCCTGCGCTCGGTTCTGGTCTTTCCTTGTACCTGCTCAACCACTTCTCCCAGAGGACTGCCTTTCTCAGTGCTTTCCCGCTTATTCCAGATGTACTTCTCTTCAACTTTGATCTAAAATTAAGCAAACAAAGTAAAAGCAAGACTAAAAGAAGAGGTTAATTTGGGGCCTGCATTGGTTAAAGGTGCTTGCTTGCAAAAAAGGCTTTGTCTAAAGCTGAACCCGTCCCAAGTCAAGCAAGTAGGACGCTGCGGTTAACTGAAGTTGGCCTGAGTCCTTTTGTCAGGTCCTCTAAGAGAGTTTAATGTAGAAGTCAATGATCCTAACCTGCATTTCTACCTGGGTAAGTGTGTGTTGTGTGCACACGTTTTCACGTGTGTGGGTACGTAAGCACACGGGGGGCGTCTTCCTCTCAGTCACCCTCCCCCTTATTGCCTCACTGAACCCAGAGCTCAGTGACGTGGCCAGACAAGCACTTGGCGTTCTCCTGTCTCCAGCTCTCCAGCCCTCGGATGAGAGGTGCGAGACGCCACAGCCAGTCTGGGTGGATGCTGGGAACCAAACTCCAGATGCAATGGCCACTTTGTGCATCTGGCTTTATGTGCGTACTGGGGAATCGAATTCAGGTTGTGAAGTTTTGCAGATAAGCACCTTAATCACCCTCCCCTGCTTTTGAGGCAGGGTCTCACTATGAAGCCCAGGCTGCTCTGAAACTCACACACTCCTCAGTGGTGGGCTTAAAGGCCTCAGCCACCATGCTTGTACTTCCAGATTTGAAACAAGATCTCACACTGTGGCTCAAGTGGCCCCCCAAATCCTCCTGCCTCAGTCTTCTAAACATTAGGATTAAAAGTCGGAACTATGGCTAGCCTTCCAGCTAGAAAGGTCCCTCTGCTGTGTGTGTGCTTACTACTAAGGATCAAACCAAGAACCTTAAACCTGCTACACCAATTTCCCAGGAGAGGCCTTATACCCAGACTTGAAAAGCCCCATTCTGGCTGGGCATAGTGGCACATATCTTTAATCCCAGCAGTCAGGAGGCTGAGGTAGGAGGGCTGCTGTGAGTTCAAGGCCAGCCTGAGGCTACATAGTAAATTCCAGGTCAGCCTGGGCTAGAGTGAGACCCTATCTTGAAAAACTACCACCACCACTGAGAAAAAAAAAGAAAGAAAGAAAAACCGATATACAGATCATAACTAAGACGCTGCTGGCAATGCCAAATTTGCTGGTCACACCTGTAATCCCAGCTGAGGCAAGAGGACTGTAAGTTCAAGGGCAGCTTGGGCTACCAGTGAACAAGAAGAACAAGAAGCAAGTAAAAGGGGAGTAAAGAACATCGTTTGCAGCGCCGTCTGGTCCCCACAGAGGTGATCTGACCTGGAGAGAATGGCGAGTAGGAGCTTTAAGGGTGTTTAATACATTTTATTCCTCCCCCACCTGAGGTAGGGTCTTGCTCTAGCCCAGGCTGACTTGGGATTGGTCTCTGGCTGGCCTCAAACTCACAGCCATTTTCCTACGTCAGCCTCCTAAGTGCTGGGATTAAAGGTGTGTGCCACCATAATCAGCTAGATTTTTATTTTACTATTCACTAAATGAGAACAACATATTGCTGCCTTTATAATACAAATTGATAAAGGAATCTTAAGATGTAAGCCCACAGTGAGAAAAATGTATGAAAGAAATAGAAAACAGCATTTTTTTTTCAAGGTAGGGTTTTGCTCCATCCCAGGCTGACCTGGAATTCACTATGTAGTCTCTGTGTGGCCTCGAACTCACAACAATCCTCCTACCTCTGCCTCCTTAGTGCTGGGATTAAAAGCATATGCCACCACGCATGGCTGAAAATAGCATATTTATTCTACTGTACAACCCCAATTCTCCATTTTATGCTAAATACCCAGGACTCAAAGAAGGTAGAATCAAGTAATGACCATCTGCCCTGAACTTCTGGGAGCTCAGCACCTGGTTCAGGAAATGCTCATTTGTCGTTTTGAAATTCTTCAGCCATGTAGAAGCCTCTAAAGGCTGATCGAAACGCTGTTTGTTGTAGGTGGAACGCAGAAGCTCCCGACAATTTTTCACCCAAAGATGAGCTAAAAAAGACACAAACCCCCACATTAGGAACACCAGTAAAGTCAAAATGCTCCATACCTCTTTAAGTTATGAGATGTATGTGGATTTCATATGTGTATTCATGTGTTGTTGTGGTGCTGGGCACTGCACCCACGGCCCCTCTATTACTGAATTACATCCGGACCCCTGCATATGTAGCTGTTGAAGCCTCCTCACTTCAGGAGTTTACCTCTTTTGTTGGTTTATTTTAGACTAAAATTTATTTATTTAGAGAGCAAGAGAGAGAGAAAGAGTGAGAATGGGCACACCAGGGCCTCTACTCACTGCAAATGAACTCCAGACACATGCGCCACCACATGCATTTGGCTAATGTGGGACCTGCAGAATCAAACCAGGGTCCTTAGGCTTCACACGTATGTGCCTTAATCAATAAGCCCTTTTAAAAATATTTTTATTTATTTATTTAACAGAGAGAGAGAGAGAGGAGAGGGAGAGAGAGAGAGAGAGAATATGGGTGCGCCAGGGCCTCTAGCCACTGCTAACGAACTCCAGACACATGTGCCCCCTTGTGCATCTGGCTAATGTGGGTCCGGGAGAATTGAACCTGGGTCCTTTTGCTTTGCAGGCAAACACCTTAACTGATAAGCCATCCCTCCAGCCCTTTCCTACCTCTGCCTCCCGAGTGCTGGAATTAAAGGTGTGCGCCACCACGCCCGGCTCTCTAGCCCTTTAAAAAAATATATTTATTGAGAGAGAGAGAGAGAGAGAAGAGGCAGAGAAAAAGAGATAAGTGGCACACCAGGGCCTCCTGCCATTGAAAACGAACTCCAGACGCATGCGCCCCTTTGTGCATCTGGCTTAGGTGGGTCCTGGGGAATTGAACCAGGGTCCTTAGGCTTTGCAGGCAAACACCTTAACCGCTAAGCCATTTCCCCAGCCCAGACTAAACATTTTCATTATAATTAATACCTAAGACATACTAAGTGGATTAAGTGTCATTTATGCTTACTGGCAGGTTTCAAAACTAAGTCAGAAAATGTGAATGCAGGGCCTGGGGAGAGGGGTCCAGGGTTAAAGGCACCTGCTTGCAAAGTCTGGTGGCCCAGGTTTGATTCTCCACTATACACGTAAAGCCAGATGCACACAGTGGTACATGTATATAGAGTTCCTTCACAGTGGCAGGAGATCTTGGCAAATCCATAATCTTTATCTGCCTCTCTTTCTCAGTCTCAAAAAAATTAAAAAAAAATATATATATATATACATTTTTTGTTTTTTCAAGGTAGAGTCTCACTTTAGTCCAGGCTGACCTTGGGGTCACTCTGTAGTTCCAGGCTGGACTCAAACTCACAGCAAATCTCCTACCTCTGCCTCCCAAGTGCTGGGATTAAAGGCATGTATGAGCATGTGTGCCAGCTAAAAAAAATGTTTTTAAAAAAGAAATGTGAATGTATATAAACCTGGACAAAGTAAGTACATATGCAAAGTGTGAGGGTTTGTGTTTTTCTATGCTGAAGAATTCTAAAATGTTGATAGAAGAGAAAAGGTTCTATGGCTACTCAAAGTAGTTAACTGATAGAAAAATAAAAAATAAAGTGGAGGCCGGGCGTGGTACATGATGTTAATCCCAGCACTTGGGAGGCAGAGGTAGGAGGATCGCGTGAGTTCAAGTCCACCCTGAGACGACAGTGAATTCCAGGTCAGCCTGGGCTAGAGTGAGACCCTACCTCAAACACACACACACACACACACACACACACACACACACACACACACACACACGGGGCTGGGAGAAGGCTCAGCAGTTAAAGGCACTTACTTGCAAAGCCAGCCTGGGTTTGAGTTCCCAGTATCCACATAAAGCCAGATGCACAAAGTCATGCATGTGTCTGGAGATTGCCTGCAGTGGCAACAGGCCCTGATGCACCCATTCTTTCTCTCTCGGGTAGGAATTCAGAGTCAGAATGGGCAAAACACAAGACCACTGTTGTTGTTAGGAGGCAGGTCGCACTCTAGCCCAGGCTGACCTGGAACTCACTCTGTAGCCCCAGGCTAGCCTCAAACTCAGGGTGACCCTCCAACCTCCGCCTCCTGAGTGTGAGCTACTGTGCCCAGAAGACTGCTGCGTTTTTAACAAGCAAAGGGAAGGAGTTAAAATGCTGCACAGTCAGAGATGAGCCCACCACCAAGGAAGAGACTCTCACCATCTGGAACATGCAGAATCAGCCAGTCATGTTTCGCACAGAAATGAATAACATGGCAAAGACTTAGAGTTTTTCCTGTTCCCTTTTCTCCATCTGAAGTATGTGTTAAAGAAAACATTGATGGTCAACAGCATATCTTTACTCCCTTAACGTAAAGGGGAAAAAGGACTGGCTCAAGAAGGACTGGGCAGGCTAAAAAGGATACAAAGTAGGTAGCGGACAGCTGGATGAGTAAAGTTGGTGTTTTTCAGGTAATGTAGGAGCTCCAGGGCTGGCTTCCTTACCATCAGGCAGGCCTCGCCAAATGTCTTCACCTGGGCAAATGGGGAAGGAAAGGGCGGCTCAGAATTTATAACAACTCTTCTAGTCACATGCACACTAAGCTTTACACAGCAAAGCAAAGCACTAAATGGTGCCTTTTTTGAGACAGGAGAGGTTGGGTTGGCAAATGAATCCTTGTAATTTGGATAAAACTGGAGATATATCAATTAACATAAGTAGCCAATTTTTTATTATTTTTTTAATTAAGTTGGATGTCAATTGAAATCTGTAAGTAATTAATACATCTCATAACCTAGCCATGTTGATACTTGAAGTCACTGCAAGTATTAAGAAAGAGGGACAGGGAGCTGGAGAGATGGCTTAGTGGTTAAGGTGCTTGCCAGCAAAGCCAAAAGACCCATGTTCGACTCTCCAGATCCCATGTAAGCCAGACACACAAAGGTGAGGCAAATGTAATGTCGTGCATGCCTACTAGGTGGTGGTAGTGAATGGAGTTTGACTGCAATGCCTAAGGCCCTGGCGCACCAATTCTTTCTCTCTTTCAAAATGATAGATAGATAGATAAATAAATAAATAAAGAGGTACAGGGGCTGGAGAGATGGCTAAGTGATTAAGGCACTGACCTATGAAGCCTAAAGACCCAGATTCGATTCCCCAGAACCCATGTAAGCCAGATGTACAAGGTGGCACATGTGTCTAGAGTTTGTTTGCAGTGGCTGGAGGCCCTGGGACACCCATTCTCTCTCTGTAATAAATAAATTAAAAAAAAAAAAAAAAAGGGCTGTGGGGTGTTCAGTACCAGTGAGACATCTCTATCACACCCTCCAAGGCTCAGGGTCCATTGTGGAAGAGGTGGCAGAAAGAATGTAAGAGCCAAAGGAAGGGCAGGACTGCTTACAATGCTGTCATCCAGACACAAAGTGGCCTGGATATCCATGACGAAGCAGTGTCTGATGCTACTTACACAAGATCTACATAACAGGAGGACAAAAATGATGGCACAGAAATAGGAGACTAGTTGGAAAGAAGGGGTTCAGTGAAGAGGGAGTTGGGAGGGTGGTGAGAGGGGTTATGATCATGGTATACTGTATATACTTTTGGAAGTTACCAAAAATATTTAACACACACACACAAACAAAAAGCCCACAAAAACGAATATAAAACACCTTTACAAATTACTTAGTAGTGAGCATTCCATGAATGCTTTGACATTTCTTGTAGTCAATCACTGCAGTCACCTCTGCTTTTCAGTAGAATTATGCACCGCGCAGTACAGGGGCAGGTGTCATCGTCCCTTCTTGTCACCAGAATACATTGGTGGGAAAGTTTGTAGTTTTTAAAAAAATATTTTATTTATTTATTTATTTCAGAGAAGGGGGGGGGAGAGAATGGGCACGCCAGGGCCTCTAGCCACTGCAAACAAACTCCAGACGCATGTGCCCCCTTGTGCATCAGGCTTACATGGTCCTGGGGAATCGATCCTGATCCTTTGGTTTTGCAGGAAAGCACCTTAACCACTAAGCCATTCCTCTAGCACAAATTTCTTTCTTTGTGTGTGTGTGTGTGTGTGTGTGTGTGTATTTTTTGTTTTTGTTTTTTTTGTTTTTAAAAGAGAGAGAAAGGGGGAAAGGGACGGAGAGAGAATTGGCACGTCAGGGCCTCAGCCATTAAAACTGAACTCCAGACACTTGTGCCACCTAATGGGCATGTGAAACCTTGTGCTTGCCTCACCTTTGTGGGTCTGCCTTATGTGGGATCTGCAGAGTCAAACATGGGTCTTTAGAATTCACAGATAAGCGCCTTAACCGCCAAGCCATCTCTCCAGCCCTGTTTGTTTATTTATTTATTTGCAAGCGGAGAGAGACAGAGAATAGAGACAGAGAGAGAATGGGTGTGACAGGGCTTCTAGCCACTGCAAACAAACTCCAGATGCATGCGTCCTGCGTCCCTTTGTGCATCTGGCTCTATATGGGTCCTGAATAATTGCACTAGGGCTGTTAGGCTTTGCAGGCAAGTACCTCACCACTGAGTTATCTTTCTAATCTAAATTTGTTCTTTGTTTGGTTTGTTTTCAGCTTTTTTGTTTGTTTGTTTGTTTGTTTTTTGTGTTTTTTGGAGGTAGGGTCTCATTGTAGCCCAGGCTGACCTAGAATTCACTACATTGTCTGACAGTGGCCTTGAACTCATGGTGATCCTCTTACCTTTCCCTCCTGAGTGTTGGGATTAAAGACATGTGCAACCATGTCCAGATGGGCTCTAATTTTTTTTTTTTTTTTTTGCTTTTCAAGTTAGGGTCTTGCCTAGCCCAGGCTGATGTGGGATTCACTATGTAATCTCAGGTTGGCCTTGAACTCCCTGCAATCCTCCTACCTCTGCATCCTGAGTGCTGGGATTCCCACGCTCTTTTTGTTTTGTTTTGTTTTGTTTTGTTTTGTTTTGTTTTGAGGTAGGGTTTCACTCTGGCCCAGGCTGACCTGGAATTAACTATGTAGTCTCAGGGTGAACTAACTAACCCTTGAACTAACTCTTGGTGATCCTGCTACCTCTACCTCCCAAGTGCTGGGATTAAAGGTGTGCACCACCACACCCAGCACTTTTTTTTTTTAACTCAGGATGTGTCTTCTCCCTTGTGTGCATGTGCGATAATGTGCACATGGGTCACTGTGTGACTAGCTTAAGTGGGACCTGGAGAGTCAAATATGAATCCTTAGGCTTTGCAGGCAAATGCCTTAACAGCTAAGCCATTTCTCCAGCCCTAAATGTTTTTTTTTTTTAATAATATTTATTTATTTATTTGAGAGAGAGAGAGAATCAGTATGCCAGGGCCTCCAGCCACTGCAAACGAACTCCAGATGTGTGTGCCCCCTTGTTCATTTGGATTATGTGAGTCCTGGATGCTTTGGCTTTGTAGTCAAATACTTTAAACCATTAAGCCATCTATCCAGCCCTTAAATGTTTTTTTTTGTTTTTCCAAGGTAGGTAGATTAAAGGCATGTGCCACCATACCCAGCAAATTATATTAAAATTTAAAATATATTTTAAGAGCTGGAGAGATGGCTTAGCCATTAAGGTGTCTGCCTGCAAAGCCAAAGGATCCTGTTCGATTCTCCAGTACCCATGTAAGCCAGATGTACAAGAGAGCACATGCATCTGGAATTCATTTACAGTGAATGGACTCCCTGGAGCACCCATTGTCTCCCCACCCCTCTCTCTATCCCTCTCAAAAAAAAAAAAAAATATATATATATATATTAAAAAAATTTTTTTAAAGTTGGGCATGGTGGCACACGCCTTTAATCCCAGCACTTGGGAGGTAGAAGGATCACCATGAATTCAAGGCCACCCTGAGACTACAAAGTGAATTCCAGGCCATCCAGAGCTAGAATGAGACCCTAACTTGGAAAATTAAAAAAAAAAAAAAAAAAAAAAAAAAAAAGGGCATGCCAGGGCCTCCAGCTGCTGCAAATTCAGATGCATGCACCACCTTGTTCATCTGGCTGATGTGGGTCCTGGGTAATCACATCTGGGTCCTCTGGCTTACAGGCAAGTGCCTTAACCACTCAGCCATCCCTCCAGCCCCTAATTTTTTTTTAAATTATTTATTTATTTGAGAGAGAGGAAGAGGCAGATGGAACTCCAGAAGCATGTGATACCTTGTGCATGTAACTCACATAGTTACTGTGGAATCAAATCTGAGTCCTTGGGCTTTGCAGGCAAGCGCCTTAACTGCTAAGCCATCTCTCCAGCCCAAATTTCTGTTTTTAAGATTTAAATCAAATTTTAAATTTTCTCTTTTTCTACTCATTTAATCATATCCCTGATATCTCCACCTCATATTATGGGCTTCCCCCCACCCCCAGTTTTGAGCACCTGCATTACAAAGCGAGGAGGCAGGCCATGGGGGAGAATCATCTTCAGATCCTGAAGAGGGATGCTGTAGTGTTGACCCTCATGCGTGTCTCCGTGCTTGGCCTGGGAAATAAAAGCATGAACAGACACAATGAGGACACAAAGTGGCACGATACAAACCTTGAAGAGAAGATAGGCCAGGCATGATGGCTGGTCCACCAAGTGAGTTCCAGGACAGCTTGGGCTACAGAGTGAGAGATGATTTCTCAAATAAACAAAAATGAAAACTTAATTGGTGATTGGATATTGAACATGTGGAATATTTACACAATGGAGTTTTATTCAACTATAAAGAAAAATGAAATAATGCAATTTGCATGGGAGGGAATTCCTGCCTGATATTGAAAACTTAACCTAAAGCCTAAGGCTGTGTAGGAAATAAGCCCCAGAGAGGACACTGCTATTGTTGTCTGGCTAAATATATATATTATGTCCACCAAATGGCCCTCTAAATACTTACATTTATGCCTATATATACTTTTTGTTTTTTTAATTATTGTTTAGGAGAGAGAGGGAGAAAGAGGCAAAGAAAGAAAGAGAGACAGAAACAGAGAGAGAATATGGGCACACCAGGGCCTTTAGCCTCTGCGAATGAATTCCAGACATATGCGCCCCTTTGTTTGCATGTGAGATACTATGCTTGCATCACTGTGTGTCTGGCTATGTGGGACCTGGAGATTTGAACATGAGTTCGTAGACTTTGAAGGCAAGTGCCTTAATAGCTAAGCCATCTCTCCACCCATGTCTGTTTGATTTTTGAGGCAGGATCTCGCTCTAGCTCAGATTGACCTGGAATTTAGGGTGGTCTTGGATTATGGCGATCCTTTCAACTTTGTCCCCCCAAGTGGTGAGATTAATGGCCTTTGCTACAATGCTTGGCTGATTCCCTTAATGCTACTTAATTTTTTATATGTATTTTAATATTTTATTTTTATTTATTTGAGAGAAAGAGAAAGGAAGAGGCAGAGAGACATGCCAGGGCCTCCAGCCACTGCAAACAAATTCCAGACTCATGCACCTCCTTGTGTGTCTTGCTTACGTGGGTCCTGAGGAATTGAACAGGGGTCCCTAGGCTTCGTAGGGCAAATGCCTTAACAACTAAGCCATTTTCCCAGCCCATTTTTTTTAAGAGAGAGAAAGAGAATTGGTGTGTGCCAAGGCCTCAGCAACTGCAATCGAACTCCAGGTGCTTGCGCTACCTAATGCGGTTGGCTTATGTAGGATCTGGAGAGAGATCAAACATGCTTCCATAGGCTTTGCAGGCAAGTGCCTTAACTGCCCAGCCATCTCTCCAGCCCTACTCTCATCTCTGGTTAGAGAAACTTCTCTCATATTAGTGGTGACCACAGGGGAAACTCAAACCTCACCAAAGGGGACAGGCATGATGGTGCATGCCTTTAATCCCAGCATTTGGGAGGCAAAGGTAGGGGGATCACCTTGAGTTTGAGGCTACCCTGAGACTACATAGTGAATTCTAGGTCATCCTAGGCTAGAGCGAGGCCCTTCTGAGACCCCTCTCCCTGCAAAGAACATTCACCAAAATTGTCTGGAGAGATGGCTTAGTGGTTAAGGTGCTTGCCTGCAAAGCCTAAAGATCCAGGTTTGATTCCCCAGTACACACATAAGCCAGATGCACAAGGTGGCGCTTGCATCTGGAGCTCACTGGCAGTAGCTAGAGGTATTGGCACACCCATTCTCTATCTGTCTTGTTTTTTCTCTCTACTAAATAAATTTTACCAGCCTATATGTCTGTTAACTGATGAGTGGATAATGAAGATGTGGCACATTTGTAACAACGGAGTTCTATTCAGTGGTAAAGAAAAATGTAATTATGAAATTTGCAAGGAAAAGGATGGACCTGGAAAAGCTTCTACTTAGTGAGGTCACCCAGGCCCAGAAAGCCAAGCACCGTATGATCGCTCTCATGGGTGGATCCTATTTACAAATGTTTAGACTTGTGTGTGAGTTGGAGTAAAACTCGGTAGCAGAGGCCAGTAAGCTAGAAAAGGGCTATAAGGGAGGGAGGACTTAATGAGATGATATTGAATATGTGTAAGAAGAAGGACAGATTAGTATGGGTGGAAAAGCCTAAGTGACATCAGGGGAAGAGACTGAGTAAAGGAAGGTGTGTGGGGGGGTGTTAATCAAAACCCAAGAGGGTATGAATACGTCATACGGAAACCTGCTTTGCAGGACAATGGCAAATCTAGAAGCCATAGATTGTTACTTGAAAATTTTCAGTGCCGGGGATGGGACACCTTCCAGTGAGTTGTTGGCCAGGGAGGTCCCTGATGCCCCCAGAGCATTACAGGCCCTTGCCAAGGTTCTTGGTTTCCCATCCGAAGTATATGATAAGACCCTTTTGTTGAAGACTCTACATGATTGGGTGAGAAATCTTGCTGAGGTTAGAGCTGAAAACCTCCTCCTTGTAGACTAGCTGACAGAAAGCTAGAAAAGGTCACACCGCATACAGCTCCATGGGAGAGAAGTCACAACAGTGGACAATGCAAGCCTTAAGTTGGGCGAGCCAGGCTAAATGAGTGAACAAGTGTAATAGTGGATGTCTGTTATGGGCAAACAAACCACTCTCGAATTTGCACTGGAGGCACGCTCCACAAGAGGAACACATGCTAGATACTGAAAACCTATGATGAGGGAAGTCATGAGCCCTGAGGGTGTAACGCCTGCTGGTGTCTGGCTAAATGCATATTTTGAGCTCACCAAACTGCCCAGTAAACACTTTTCTTAATGTTCACACCCATATATCAATGCTACTCTCATTTTTGATTAGAGAAACTTCTCTTTTTAGATGGCAGTGACTTCTGAATGACTCAAAAGTCACTAGGGCGCTGAGAAGAAGTGACAGAGGAACACTCAGCACTAAAACATCTCTAACACACCTTTCAAGGCTCAGGGTCCATTACAGAAGAGGTGGCGGAAAGAATGTAAGAGACAAAGGAAGGGTAGAATTCCTTACAATACACTCTTCCAGACACAAAATGGCCTGGATATTCATGACCTCACAGTGCCTGGCACTACCTACACAAGACCATTATAATATGTGGAAAAGATGATTACATCAAAATAAAAGAGAGAATGACTGAGGGGGAAAGGGATATGATGGAGAGTGGAGCTGTGAAGGGGAAAGTCAGGGGGGAGGGAATTATCATGATTTAGTTTCTATAATTATGGAAGTTGTCAATAATAAAAAATAAAAATTAAAGGAAAGGTAGGACTCCTTACAACGTGCTCTTCCAGACACAAAATGGCCTGGATATCCGTGACCTCACAGTGCCTGACACTACCTATACAAGACCATCCTAATAGGGGGAAAAGATGATGACATCAAAATAAAAGAGATTGATTGAGAGGGGGAGGGGATATGATGGAGAGTGAAGTTGCAAAGTCAAAGTGGAGAGTGGGGAGGTTTATTGTCTATAATTATGGAAGCTGTCAATAAAAAATTAATTAAATCAATAATAATAAAATAAATAAAAATTTAAAAAGAATGTAAGCCGGACGTGGTGATGCACGCCTTTAATCCCAGCACTCGGGAGGCAGAGGTAGGAGGATCGCTGAGAATTCGAGGCCACCCTGAGACTACATAGTTAATTCCAAGTCAACCTGGACCAGAGTGAGACTCTACCTCGCAAAACCAAAAAAAATAAAAATAAAAAAAAATAAAATAAAATAAATAAAAAAGAATGTAGCCTGTATTAAAAAATTTCACCAGAGGGTTGAGAGAGAAGTGAAGTGGTGTGTTTAGCACTAAGTGAGACATCTCTATCACACCCTCGAAGGTATGAGTATTAATGTAACAGCCAAAGCAAGAGGAGGACTCCTTACAATGTACTCTTCCAGACATAAAATAGCCTTGATATTCCTGACCTCACAGTGGGTGACAATACTTACACTAGCTCTAAAAAACAGGAGGAAAAAAATGATGGCTTCAAAATAGAATAGAGACTAGTTGGAAGAAAAGGGAATTTAGAGCCAGGCGTGGTGGCGCACCTTTAATCCCAGCACTCAGGAAGCAGAGGTAGGAGGCTCGCCATGAGCTCAAGGCTCCTCTGAGACTACAGAGTGAATTCCAGGTCAGCCTGGGCTAGAGTGAGACCCTACCTCGAAAAAAAAAAAAAAAAAAAAAAAGTGAAGATGAAAGAAATTTAGTGGAGGGGAGATTCAGGGGATGGTGGTGGGAGGAGATTATGATCATGATATAGTGTCTGCATTTATGGAAGTTGTTAACCTAAAGTGAATAAAAGGGCTGGAGAGATGGCTTAACAGTTAAGGCATTTGACTGCAAAGCCACAGGACCCAGGTTTGATTCCCTAGAACCCATATAAGCCAGATGCACAAGGTGGCACATGCATCTGGAGTTCATTTGCAGAGGCCCTGGTGTGCCCATTCTCTCTTTCTCCATCCCTCTTTCAAATAAATAAATAAATAAATAAATAAATAAATAATATTTTTTAAGTTTTTATTTATTTGCAAGCAAAGAGAGAGAGATAGACAGGAGACAGAGAGAGAGAAAGAATGGGTGTGCCAAGGCCTCTATCCCTGCAAATGAACTCAGTGCCTTAACCTCTCCAGCCGATAAAAAATAGAGATGGCTTAGTGGTTAAGGCGCCTGCCTCCTAAGCCTAAGAACGCCAGTTCCAATCTTCAGGTCCCACGTTTAGCCAGATGCAAAGTGACACAAGGGCGCAATGCCGCACTTGCCCACAAGGGGGCACACACATCTGGATTTCATTCGCAATGGCTGAAAGGCTGCTGGCGCGCCCATTCTCTATCTGTCTCCCTCTCTGTCTGTCTCTCTCTGTGTCTCTCTCCAAAATAAAAATAAATATAAAAAAATTTTTAAAAAATATTTTCAAAAAATATGAATAAAAGCCAGGCGTGGTGGCACATACCTTTAATCCCAGGACTTGGGAGACAGAGGTAGGAAGACCACGATGAGTTTGAGGCCACCCTGAGAATACAGAGTGAATTCCAGGTCAGCCTGGCCTAGAGTGAAACCCTACTTTGAAAAACCAAAAAAAGACAAAAAAACAAAACAAAACAAACAAACAAAAAAACAAGTAAATTTAAAAAGAAAAAAAACAACTAGGTAAAATCTGCTAGACCACAACTACAGAAATACTCAGAGCTGGAAAAGTTTCTTTATTTCTTTTCTTTTTTTCAAGGTAGGGTCTCACTCTAGCTAAGGCTGACCTGGAATTCACTATGTAGTCTTAGGGTGGCCTCAAACTCATGGCAATCCTCCTACCTCTGCTTCCTGAGTGCTAGGATTAAAGGCATAAGCCACCACGTCTGGCTGCTATTTTTTTTTTTTTTTTTTTTTAATTTTGAGGCAGTCTCACCCTAGTCCAGGCTGACCTGGAACTTACCTGTATCCCCAGGCTGGCCTTGACTCAGTTTTTTCTACCTCAGCCTCCTGTGTGCTGGGATTAAAGGCATAGGCCCATCCTGAGCCTATGCCTTTAATCCCGTGTGTGTGTGTGTGTGTGTGTGTTTTTGCTTTCCTCTTTTTGGGACAGAGTCTTGTTAAAGTGGCTCAGGCTGGTATAGAACATGTGGTGATCTTCCTGTCTCAGCCTCCTGATGGCCTGGCTTTTCACTTTGATTTTAAACAAAAATGCTGGTGGTTGTTCTCAAATCCAGTGTATGCATTATAAAGGTGGTGTCTGACTAATGAAAACTATAGAACTGGGAGTAACAGATATAATTTTTGCCATCTGGATTCTTCTATGCTGTGTAAAGAGATGCACTAGTCACATGACAAGATAATTTCCATACTGCTGTTTCCATAGAAACATCAGAGCAATAGACAGATAAAGAGACTACAATTACAGAGGAAAGCTGAAAGATACTTTAGTGACTTAATTTTTATTTATTTCATTTTGTTCTTATGAAAATAGATAAATGCTGGAGACATTTTTAAAACATGTCTTGATGAAATGATTTTGTTTTTGTAATGGGATCTCCTTTTAATTTCCACACAGCCATATTAAGATGAGGCAAGGACAAAAATGCTCGTGGTTTCTCCACATTAAAGAAAGCACAGATCACACAACGAATTTCATTTAATGAGAGGCGGTAACAATGCTGGGGAAGGAGAACGCAAGTCAATATCCAGTCTAGCAGGCCTGAGCTGGAAAAAGGAAGCTGCCTATTGTAGAAACTTGGTGTATGCTGTCAAATTTTAGTTAAGTGCTGCACTTCTCATAGTAAATCAATTCCCTCTCAAGACACTAGCAAATCAATTTAGAAAGGAGGAATATAGTATCAGAGTCTCACTTACCCTGCTATGTGATTTTGGGAAAGTAATTTGTTTTCTGTGGGGCTCTAAGAGTTTCATAAGCTATGGATGGACATCTTTTTTTTTCCCTCTTGGTGTTGGGGATCAGCCATGAGCTTTGATTCTACTAGGTTAAGCGTACAACCACTTAATTATATAATATATACCCACCCCTACCTCGTTACCTGTTTTATAAGTAATGATTTATTTTATTTGAGAGAGTGAAAGAAAGAGGGAGGGAGAGACAGAGAGAATGGGCATGCCAGGGCTTTCAGCCACTGCAAATAAACTCCAGATACAAATGCCACTTTGTATATCTGGCTTTATATGGGTACTGGGAAATCAAAGTCAGGTTGTTAGGCTTTGCAGCCAAGTAAGTGCCTAAACTGTGAAGCTATTTCTCTAGCCCATAAATAACATTTTTGAATTAATTAATTAAATTTGTAAGCAGAGAGACAGAGACACAGAAAGAGAGAGAGAGAGAGCGAGCTTCTAGCTGCTGCAAGTGAACTCCAGGTACATGTGCCACTTTGTGGATCTAGCTTTACATAGGTACTGGGGAATCAAACCTGGGGTGTTCAGCTTTGCAGGCAAGTGCCTTAACCACTGAGCCATTTCTCCAGCTCCTGTAAGTAACAGTAAAAAAAAAAAAAAAAACATAACATGCCTGATGAGCATGGTGTTGCATGCCTTTAATCCCAGCACTTGGGAAGCAGAGGTTGGAGGATTGCCATGAGTTCAAGGCCAGTCTGAGTACAGAGTGAGTTCCAGGTCAGCCTCAGCTACAGTAAGACCCTACCTCGAAAAACCAAAAAATAATCCTTCTTAGTATATATCAGAACTCATACCTGGGGCTGGAGAGATGGCTCAGTGGTTAGGGTGTTTGCGTGCAAAGCCTGAGGGCCCAGGTTCTGTTCCCCAGTACCCAGGTAAAGAGGCACATGCATTTGAGCTTCATCTGCAGAGGCAGAAGGCCCTGGCGTGCCCATTCTTTCTCTCCCTCTGTGCTTGTACATAAATAAATATTAAAGGAAACCTTATACTCTTCAATGAGCACCAGGTTGCAAAAATTTGCTTTAGCACTTGTCATAAATAACATTTTTTGAACAAAACTTCACATCTACTTGTTTATAGCAAAGCTAGGTAGCTAAGACACCCTTATAGCCCAGAATATAGCCTAAAATATGTACCAATGGTTCTTTAAGGAAAAGCTTGCTACCTAACAGAAAGAGCAATGCTAAGTTGTTACTATGTATATACTCAGAAGTAGGCAATATACTTGGCACCAGGGGAATTCATGAGTGAGATTACATCCTAGGGCATGTGGACTGACTTTAGTGCTTATGTTGCCACAGGGTTGCACAGGGCCAGGAAAAATGGGCATGTGAGTGACAGCTGAGGTGTAGTACTTGACTGAGCGCATGTACGGCAGTTTAGCTGCTTTGAATTCTAGTTTCCTTATATGACATAAGAAGACAGCAGGACTGGGAAGAGAGCTTAGTGGTACAGAATTTTCCTAACATGTATGAAGCCTTCGGTTCAATTCTCAGCACTGTAACAATGAATGAATGAATGAACAAACACAAGACAGTAACACAAATTATAATCCTTGAAAATCCCTCATACACATTAATAACTCACCGGGTCACTTTCACTGGTACGAGAAATAGCCCCTGGCCTTTTGACCGGAAGCTGGTTATCTAAGTGAGTTGAGATGCTGTGGGATGCCTGGGTACTCATGCGCAGCAAACATCGAGGGTCCAACTATAAAAGAAAAAGTTTAGTATTCTGGAATAACATTTTTCCTGTAACTCAGAGAGTATGAGCCATGCCTTTATTAGGGAAAATAAGAGACACACACTTACATACATATTTATTTATTCATTTATTTATTTATTTATTTATTTATTTATTTAAAAATTTAAAAAATTTATTTTGAGAGAGAGAGAATGGGCGTGTCAGGGCCTTTAGTCACTGTGAACAAACTCCAGACACATGCATCCCCTTGTGTGCATGTGCGACATTGCATGCTTGCATCACCGTGTGTCTGGCTTACATGGCACCTGGAGATTTGAACCTGAGGCTTCACTGACAAGCACCTTAATTGCTAAACCATCTCTCCGGCCCCCTATTTATTTTATTTTATTATCTGCAAGGCAAGAGAGAGAATGGGTTGAGAGAGAGAGGGAGGGAGGGAAAGAGAATGGGTTTGCCAAGGCCTCTAGTCACTACAAACCAACTCCAGATGCATACACCACTTTGTGCATCTGGCTTTATGTGGGTACTGGGGAACTGACCTCAAGTAACTAGAATCACTGTGAGCTCAAGGCCAGCCTGGGGCTAGAGAGTGAGTTCTAGGTCAGCCTGGGCAAAACAAAACAAAACACATTTCCCCCCAAATTGCATGTTGATCCTAAAATGATAAGTTTTCATCCATACATTCACCAACCCCCTTTCCCATCTTGTTTGCAAAGCCTTTTCAAAACAGTAAAACCCACAGCCTGATTAACACCCAGCACTAAAAGAAGGTAAGTTTTTTTGAGGACTTCTGGTTAAGATGGCCCGTAGGAACCACACCAAAGCAGCATAGGGGAGAAAAAGAAAAAAAAAAAAAAAAAAAAAAAAAAAAAAAAAAAACCAGCAAAATACACTCTTCTACTAAAAAGTGAGGTGTGTAATAAATTATCAACTGCAGCAGAGCCAAAGTAGAAGAGATCCAGACGTCTCGAGCCCACAGAAGCAGCTCCAGGAGCGGTGGAGGCACCCGTTCCACGCAGCCGCAGTCAAAAACTACAGGTGAGGGTATTTCCCAATCACACCGGCTCCTCACAAACTCAAGAAACGTGGAAGGAGGACAGCAGAGACCAGTGGAGCGGCTTATGAGGAAGAGGATCGCGAGGACCAGTGGGAGAACTTTAGCCACCAACCACAGCCTCCCCTCCCCCACTGCCAGCACAAGCGCCAGCAAGCACCAGAGACCTGGGGAAGGGAGCTCACCCACACAGCACCCAGCACAGGCGATCAGAGCAGTGACCCACCGACCCAGCCAGCCTACCTGAGCCCACAGCACAGCAAAGAGGGACCCAAGCGGCCCTGCAGCATAGCTGAGACCAAAGCCATCCCAAAAGGTAACTGGGATCACACCAGGTCAGTACCTGCAAAATAAGCCTGATATATAGGCTTGCTGCAGAAATGCTAATTGCACCTTCCATGTCAGGGTAAATTATATGTTAAATGTGATGGATGGTCAGATCTAACATTCTTAAATAAGCTATATTTTGGGCTTGTCTTTTGTTGCTTCCTGATTTATAGTGCCTTTGTTTCCTCTTCTGTCGTTCATTGGGGAAGGGTCTCCCTCAGTCACAAGCTGACCTTGGAACCCTCTACAGACCAGAAATCTCAGCCACCCAGTTGACAGGATGAAGGGTGTGGGGCAACTCACATCCTTAAAGACAATGACTTTGTTAGACTTTGTTATTTGACAGAGAAAGAGGGAGAGGGAGAGAATGGGTAAGCCATCTTGTGCACCTGGCTAACGCGGATCCTGGGGAATCGAACCTGGGTCCTTTGGCTTTGCAGGCAAACACCTTAACCGCTAAGCCATTCCTCCAGCCCGATCTGTTTGTCATAATACCTATTCTTGCATAAATACTCTGTGCTATTTTTCATTGAATGTGTACATTATTTAAATAAATTTTTAGAATTTGCCTGTATTTTGTTCCACTCAGCCTACTTGAATACTCTCATAGCAGGCAAACCCAACACCTAGGGTCAATTTTGTGGTTAGTCTGAGAGCTTAAGAGCCACACTTAGCACCTTAAGCCCCTACCCTGAAGATATATAACATCAGATTGATTGATACACCTAACATTACTGCAGATAATTAGAAAACTCAAGCATTAAATTAATTCAAGATGCAAAGATCTCTACATTATAATACAAGAAACACACAAAAAAAATATCAAGACACCTAAAAGTATTAATCCATCAGAAATGACCTTCAGTGGGACTGATTTAGAGGAAATGCCTGAGAAAGATTTTTCTTTGAGAGAGACAGAGGCAGAGAGAAAGAGCAAATGGGAGCACCAGGGCCTCTAGTAACTGCAAACAAACTTCAGATGCATGCACCAACTTGTGCATCTGGCTTACGTGGGTCCTGGTGAACTGAACCCAGGTCCTTAACTGCTAAGCCATCTCTCCAGCCTCTGAGAAAGATTTCAAAAGAATGATTATAAGTATGTTCAAAGAAATCAAAGGAATCAAAGACAACAAAGGAAACCAATTTAATGAAATAATGAGGTCAATACAAGACATAAATAAGAAAATAGAAATAATAAAGAAAAACCAGTCAAATACTAGCATCGAAGAACAGTCAGTGAAATAAAAAACTCTGTAGAAAATCTCTCCAGTAGAATGGATGAAGGACAGAACAGAATATCTAAATTAGAAGACCAGGTAGCAGATCTAATACAGTCCAACAAAGAGAAAGACAAACCAATAGGAAGGTATAAATGGGAATTTCAAGATATTCGGGACACCAAGAAAAGATCAAACATAGCCGGGCGTGGTGGCGCACGCCTTTAATCCCAGCACTCGGGAGGCAGAGGTAGGAGGATCACCGTGAGTTCAAGGCCACCCTGAGACTACATACTTAATTCCAGGTCAGCCTGGGCCAGAGTGAGGTATAGTAAAAGGGTAAGAATTTCACTCCAAAGGTATATTAGTGTTGATTTTGTTGAAAAATCATGGAAGAAAAGTCCCCCCAAATTGGGAAAGAGATGTCAATGCAGATATAGGAAGCCTTTAGAACACCAAACAGACAAAACCTGGAAAGAACCTCTCCTCGCCATATTAGAATTAAACTACCAAACACACAAAACCAAAGAAAATATATTGAAAGCAGTTAGAAAAATCAAATCACATACAAAGGCAAGCCCATCAGCATCACAGATTAATCAAAACAAACTTTAAAAGCCAGAAGGGCTTGGAGTGATGTATTCCAAGTTCTGAAAGGTAACAACTGTCAACCAAGGTTACTTTATCCTGCAAAGCCATCCATTCAAATAGACGGAGAAATAAGGACATTCCACAACAAAAGCAGACTGAAGGAATATTTGAAGACAAAACCAGCTCTACAGAAAATACTTAAAAGGATCCTCCATGCTGAAGAGAAAGAAAAGCACACATATAAGGAACCTGGAAAAAACAAACCACACTCAAGTACTAGTAATACTGGAAGAACTACAAATCAAGAAAAATGGCAAAAATAAACACACACCTTTCAATAATAAATCAGTATCAATAGCCTCAATGCCCCAACCAAAAGACATAGGTTTGCAGGGTGGTCCTTCTGCAGACTGGGTTAAAAAGCAGGATCCTTCTATTTGTTGCTTCTAAGAAACTCACCTTTCTACAAAGGATGGACTATCTTAGGGGGAGATGTTGGAAAACAGTGTTTTAAGCAAACAGGCCTAGAAAACAAGCAGGGGTCGCTACCCTAATATCTGACAGGTAAGAGCCAAAGGAAGGGTAGGACTCCTTACAATGTGCTCCTACAGACACAAAATGGCCTGGATATTCATTACCCCACAGTGCCTGACACTACCTACACAAGACGATCATAATAGGAGGAAAAGATGATATCAAAATGAAAAGAAAGATTAATTGAGAGGGGGAGGGGATATGATGAAGAGTGGAGTTTCAAAGGGGAAAGTGGAGGGAGGGAGGTAATTACCATGGGATATTGTCTACAATTATGGAAGTTGTCAATAAAAAAAAAATAATGTCTTTTCATTTTTTTTAGGGGTTGGGTTTAAGGCAGGGTCTCACTATAGCCCAGGCTGATCTGGAACTCACTAAGTAGTCCCAGGCTGGCCTTGAACTCAGAGTGCACCTGCAACTTCTGCCTCCCAAGTCCTGGAATGAAAGGCATGTGCCACGCCTGGATTGTCTTTCTTGTTTTTAAGACAGGGTCTTGCTCTGTAGCCTAGGCTGGCCTTGAACTTGAAATTATCCTGCCTCCGCTTTCCAAGTGTAGGGGTTATAGTGGTCTTCCACACCACTTGTTTAAAAAGTGGAAAACTTAGGGGGTGGAGAGGTGGCTTAGCGATTAAGGCGCTTGCCTATGAAGCCTAAGGACCCATGTTCGACTTTCCAATCCCATGTAAGCCAAATGCTCAAAGGTGAGGTAAGTGTAAGGTTGCACATGCCCACTAGGTGGCGCAAGCGTCTGGAGTTCAATTTCAGTGGCTGAAGTTCTGGCATACCAAGTCTCTAAAATGACAAAAAAAAAAAGGGAAAACTTAAATATTTCAAGGGCCACAAGGTGGTGCTATTTGTTCAACATTAAAAAACTTATTTTTCACTTTTACTTATTTATTTGAGAGAGCTAGAGAAAGAATCCAACAGAAAGAATGGGCATGCCATAAACTTCAGCCACTGCAGACGAACTCCAGGAAGCATGCACCATCTTGTGCAGTTGGCTTACATGGGTCCTGGGGAATTAACTAGGGTCCTTACGCTTGCTTCACAGTCAAGTGTCTTAACTGCCAAGTCATCTCTCCTGCCCTAAAATTTTCTTTATTATTTAGTTGTGAAGAGAGACAGAATATGAATAGGCATGCCAGGGCCTCTTGCCAATGCAAACAAACTCTAGATGCATGCATCACTTTGTGCATTTGGCTTTACATGGGTACTGGGGATTCAAAGCCAGGCTGTCAGGCTTTCCAAGCAAGTGACTTAACCACACTCTAAGCCACCTCTCCAGTCCCAGGTGGGTGCTATTTCTATGGCATGATGATGACTTAACTAAATATTGGCAAAATTGATTCCCTATGTCTTGACATGTTATATATGGTCGTGACACAGCTGGGAAGATGGCTCAGTGCTTGAAAGCACTTGGTTTTAAGGCCTGTTGGCATGGGTTCCATTCCCTGGTGCACATGTAAGGCCAGTTGCACAAAGTGGCACATGCAGCTGGAGATCATTTGCAGTGCCAGGAGGTCATGCTGTGCCCATACTCTCTCTTGCTTACTCTGATAGAAATAAGAGAGAGACTAATGGAGAGAGGAAGGAGATATGATGGAGAGTGGAGTTCTGAAGGGCAATGGGGGAGGGGAGGGAAATATCATGATTTATTTTCTGTAAGTACAGAAGTTGTCAATCAAAAATAAAAATTAAAAATAAAAAACCAAGCAAGTCCAAAAAATATTTTAAGTAGTCATTACCCAGCTAATCTCTTATAGGAAAAGCTACCATATGTATAATTTTTCTCTCTACAGTTTCAGAATGAACAAACTGCAATTCCTGTAAGTATGGCTTCCACGTGTCAATGTAGAAGTTTGTTCAAACACCCATAAAATTCCTTTCCTGTGGCCTTGCCTCAGTTCTTTTCTAGTGTTAAGGAAGAAAAAATTTTGGATACATAGCATCACTTAAAGATTTGATTCCATTCCTCTATTGATCTTTGCCTTTATTTATTTTGTAATTAAAAAAACTATGTTTTTGTTTATTTATTTGAGAGAGAGAGGAAAAAAGAGAGAGAGAGAGAGAGAGAATGGACACGCCAGAGCCTCTACCCACTGCAAATGAACTCCAGATGCATGTGCCACCATGTGCATCAGGCTTACGTGGGATCTGGAGAATCAAACCTTGGTCCTTAGACTTCACTGGCAAGCGCCCTAACCAATAAGCCAGCTCTCCAGCCCTATTTTGTAATTAAAATTATTTATTTATTTGAAAGAGACAGAGAGAGAGAGAGAGAGAGAGAGAGAGAGAGACAGACAGAATGGGTGTGCCAGGGCCTCCAGCCACTGCAAATGTACTCCAGATGCATGCACCACCTTCTGCATCTGGCTTATGTGGGTCCTGGGAAATTGAACCTGGGTCAGTAAGGCTACAGGCAATGCCTTAACTACTAAGCCATCTCTCTAGCCCATGTTTTGTAATTCTTTAACAGCTCCCTCCAATACTAATGCCCAGGGTGGGAAAAACAGAAAGAAAGCAAACACCCCTCCTCCCATGCAAAACCCTAATTGTAAGAGAGGCAGGATCTTTTTCTAGGAACTGGACTCTGTAATTATTGATGAAAGGGACCAAACCCTTTGGCTCTGTTTTTATCATTAGGATTTCCTTTGGACTCAATAATCCAGGTTGCACATCTCTCTTTAGGAGCTCCAAAAGCCTTGTAAGGTCAAGCCGTCTGTTCGTGTCCCCACTCCTGGACTGCAGCTTTCTGGGGACAGTCATCATGCACTGTGGCAGGGCAGCTTTGAAGTCGGCAGCATGGAGTCTATACTACACTTAGAACTTTATAGCCTGTGTCCTTAGTAAGATACTGTGCCATTCTAGCCATCAATTTCTGCATCTTTGAAACAAGGATTTTTTTATTGTCATGGAATTAAAAGAAAAAAAAAGCACCTAATGTAATTCTCAAGGAATAAGTAACGACTACAACAGTGAAAGGAGTGATCTTACAATTTCCTTAGAAGTTACCCAAGCAGTTACCTTAGAAGGTACTGAAAACTATTTGATAAATAAACCAACAAACAATTAATAGAATGGTCTTTTTATTATTTTTTTGTTTACCTGAGGGAGGGTGTCACTATTGGGGCCTAGTCTGCCCTTCATCCTCTTGGCTTGCATCACCGTGTCCAGCTTATGATGGGCTTTTTTCTTTTTAGGCAGGGTCTTACTCCAGCTCAGACTGACCTGGAAATACCTCTACAGCCTAGGTGAGCCTTGAACTTGAGGTTATCCTTCTACTTCAGCCTCCCAACTGCTGGGGTTAAAGGCATGAGCCTTTATATGCCTGATTATAATAGTCTTTTTTTTGAAAAAATTTTATTTCTCAAAAATATTTTTATTTAATTATGAAAGAGAGAAAGGGAGCATATGGGCATGCCAGGGCCTCCTCCAGCTGCAAATGAACTCCAGACACATGTGCCACTTTGTGCATATGACTTTTCATGGGTACTGGGGAATTGAACATGAACAGGTAGGTTTTCAAAGCAGTGCCTTTAACTATGAAGCCATCTCACCAGCTCAAAAAAATTTTCTTGGAACAGATTTTCATATTTAACCTCAACTTGTTATGTAGTTAAGAATGACCTACTCTAATCCCCTAGCATATGGACTACACTGTTACCAGCATAGACTCTCTTAACCAGCTTATGTGCTGCTAGGGATCAAACTCAGAGCCTGTGCATGTAGACTAGCACTCTACCAACTGATCTACACCCCTGGTTCTAGCATGGTGTTTCGGATGTACAATGTTATTTTACCAAATGCTACATGTCAAAATCAACAACTTGGGCTGGAGAGATGGCTTAGTGGTAAAGGTGCTTGCCTCCTGAGAGGCCTAAGAATCTAGTTTTGATTCCTCAGGATCCATGTAAGCCAGATGCACAAGATGGTGCATGCACCTGGAGTTCATCTGTAGTGGCTAGAGGCCCTGGCCTGCCCATTCTCTCTCTCAAATAAATAAAATATTTTAAACTCACATACACAATTTGTGTGTGTGCACATGTGGAGGTGCAATGACAACTTATGGCCATTGGTTTTTTTTGTTTTTTTTTCGAGGTAGGGTCTCACTCTAGCCCAGGCTGACCTAGAATTCACTCTGTAGTCTCAGGCTGGCCTCGAACTCACAGCGATCCTCTTACCTCTGCCTCCCGAGTGCTGGGATTAAAGGTGTGCACCACCATGCCCGGCACTAGCCATCGGTCTTTGCTTTTCACCTTGTTGGAGGCAGGGTGTTTAATTGTTCACCTCTGCACTTGCCAGGCTGGCCAAGCTTCTGGAAATTCTGTCTCTACCTACCATGTCACTGCAGGCATGTTGGGATTACCCAAGCCCTCATACCTGCTGCTGGCTTTTTGTTTCCTTTCAGGTAGGGTCTCACTCTAGGCCAGGCTGACCTGAACTCACTCTGTAGTCTCAGGGTGGCCTTAACTCAGGTCCCTCCTCCTTCCTCTGCCTTTCAAGTGCTGGGATTAAAGGCATGCACCACCAAGTCCGACTGGTGCTGCTGCTAGCTTTTACGTGAGATGTGGAGATGTGAACTCAGGTTCCCATGCTTGCATAGCAAGTGGCTTATCACGCTGAGCCACTGCCCCCAGCCCAAATTTACCTGAATTTGAAAAATGGTAACTATTCTATCACACAGTAAATTCTTAAGCTCTACTCCCCGCACACTCGCCAAGATAGGGTCTTGGATGGCCAAGCTTGCTTTAACCCCCCTATCCTCCTGCCTCAGCTTCCAGTACTGGCATTCTATTCATGTACCACTACACCCAGCTTCTACTGAAGTGTTATTTGAATTTTCAGAGCAGCACAGAGTGAAGTACGCAGTAAACACGTGCAATTTTGGCTGTTCTTTTGAGTGTACACTTGTAAAAATACTAGTTAGCTGACGTTCTGCAGGGCATTTGATTCTCCATGGAACAAAGCTAGCTAACTAGGCACAGCAGCGCACACCCTTAATCCCAGCACTCAGGAGGCAGAGGTGGGAGGATTGCTCTGAGTTTGAGGCCAGCCTGGGACTGCATAGTGAATTCCAGGTCAGCCTGGGCTACAGTGAGACTTTATTTCAAACCACACTCCCACCCCCCACAAAAAACAACAAAGCCTTTGAAAAACAAGAAATCTATCCCTCAGATCTAGTAGGACTCACCTTGTGGACCCTGGGGATCAGCTTCATTACTCCTTTCAGCATTGTCTTTCACTCTTAGAGAGAGAGAAAAAGAAAAGGTAACCCATTACTACGGAAAAAAAGGGCATTTGCAACAGTAAAAGTAACAATAGGGCCGGGCGTGGTGGCGCACGCCTTTCCCAGCACTCGGGAGGCAGAGGTAGGAGGATAGCCGAGAGTTCGAGGCCACCCTGAGACTACATAGTGAATTCCAGGTCAGCCTGGACCAGAGTGAGACCCTACCTCGAAAAACCAAAAAAAAAAAAAAAAAAAAAAAACAATAGGGATTAGATGTGGTGGCATATGCCTTTAGTCCCAGCATTGGGGAGTCTGAAAAGGAGAATCACAGTGAGTTTGAGGCAAGCCTGGGGTTAGAAACCCTTCCTCAATTAACAACAATAATAACAACAAAAAACTTGCCAGGCATGGTGGCAAAAGTCTTTAATCCCAGCACTCAGGAGGCAGAGGTAGGAGGATTGCTGTGAGTTCAAGGCCACCCTGAGACTACATAGTTAATTCCAAGTCAGCCTGGGCCAGAGTGAGACCCTACCTCGAAAAACCAAAAAAAAAAAAAAAAAAAAAAAAAAAAAAAAAATCCAGGTCAGCCTAGACTAGAGATACAGTACCTTGAAAAACCTAAATAAATAAATACTTTAAAAAGAAAAACTGGCAAAAAAAGAAAGAAAGAGAAAAAGCATTTAAGTGAAAAAGAAACACAAATTACTAATAAATTGAACCTTACTACAAATCAAGAAAATGCAAATTAAAGGCATCAATATGAAATGCCATTCACAGCTACCACTTTAGGAAAAATGAAAAAGTTGGACAACAGCAAATGTCCGAGGTGTGAAACACTAAAGGTCTCCATGTATTGTCTGGGTTGTGTTAAATGTAAATATATTGGAAAATGTATTTCCAAACAAATGTATAAGCCTGGAAATGTAAAAGCCTAAGACCCAGCAACTTCTAGAAAACTACCCTACATATGTAGGGAAAGGGTGGTCAGAGTAAAGGTCTATGAATTATTTCAAGACTGTAAAAACACCAAATGTTCACTGATATATGAGTGGAAAAATAATCACATGGTTTTTGGCAAGTTGAATAATTTAAATGATTTAACTAAAACGAACCGCATTAAAAATGAGACCCAGCTGGGTGTGGCGGCGCACACCTGTAATGCCAGCACAGGAGGCAGCGGCAAGAGGACGGGGTAGCTCGGTTGGCAGAACACTCGTCTGGTGTGGAGCCCTGGTTTGATTCTTAGCACTATCCAACACTAGGTATGGCAGCCCACGGCTATAATCCTAGCACTAGGGAGTTGGAGGCAGGAGGATCAGAAATTCAAGGTCATCCTTGGGTACATCAAGCTAGTCTACTTTGAGATCTTGTTTCAAACACCAAAAAAGAAGGGTATCAGGTGTGTGTGTGGGGGGGGGATAAAATTAGGTTGGGGTGGTGTTCACATAATTATTCCTGTGAATGTATTTGAAGAGTAATTTATGACATATAAATTGTATCTCAATAAAGCTATTATTTTAAAAGGATGGCACTCATATGAAAAGAAGCACCAGTTGTAGCAGCTACAATATGCTGATTAACCAGAATGCATCAATGCATCACATCTGCTTATTGTCTACGAGTTACTTCATTGTCCCAGCATCTTCTAAACAGCACGTTAGCCCCTGTGCAGACCAGCCACCGGACAACAGAGTGAAGGCAGTATTCTGTGCTGCTCACAGGCTCCCACGTTAACCGGGTAATTCTTGTGCTCTAGGACAGGGTTGGCTGCCTAGGTTGGGCTGGTTTAGGCCGGCTCCAATCAAGGTGGGTTCTGGTCCACGTCTCTCATCTTGTAGTTGCATGGCCTAGACTTCTCATAGCCGTAACCAAGGTCCAAGAGAGCTGAAACACTTCAGTCCACTTGAAATCTAGGCTCAGAATCAGCAAAATGGCACTCTGGATATTCTATGGAAGCCTTTTTGGAGGCCGACCCAGATACAGTGTGTGAAGAGCAGTACGCCTCACTGCTTATGTAAGGAGCTACAAGAGTGCACTTAGTGACAGGGAAACCACACGCAGAGTAGAGCGAAGAAACACTGAATGCTGACACCAACCACATTCAGATCCTTCAAGTTCAAGGTTTTTCTCCCATGAAGGTAGGCTGGTCCTAACTTCATTCGGAAGTCACTCAGGAGAAGTAAGTCCCCAGGTTACTCACACTTCTGTCTGACTTAGCTACGAATTGGTGATTCTGTGGAGCCCTCAATTTCATAGCGTGCCAAAATTACTTTTAAGAACTTTCAGGGGGTGGGGGAAGGACTTTTTTTTTAGACAGGTGTGGTGGGGTAAACCTGTAAAAACTTAGGAGGTTATGATAGGAGGACCAAGAATTCCTGTCCATGATCTGGAGAGATGGCTTATTGGTTAAAACATTTGCCCGTGAAGCTAAAGGACCCAGGTTCGATTCCCCAGGACCCATGTAAACCAGATCTACAAGGTGGCGCATGTTTAGAGTTTGTTTGCAGTGGCTGAAGGCCCTGGTACACCCATTTTCTCTCTCAAATAAATAAAATATTTTTTGTTGTTTTTGTTTTTCAAGGTAGGGTTTCACTCTAGTCCAGGCTGACCTGGAATTCACTATGTATTCTCAGAGGCCATTCTCCTACTTCTGCCTCCCAAGTGCTGGGAGTGCTCCACCACACCTGGCTAAAATTTTTTTTTCCGAGGTAGGGTCTCACTCTAGCCCAGGCTGACCTGGAATTCACTCTGTAATCTCAGGGTGGCTTCAAACTCACAGCGATCCTCCTACTTCTGCCTCCCGAGTACTGAGATTAAAGGTGTGTGCCACCACGCCCAGCTAATTTTTTTTAAAGTATTACTGTCCAGTCTGGGATATATGGCAGGATCCTGACTAACAAGCATCTAATAAGCCCCCTTGCTTGTAAATATAAAAATATTACAACGTGTACAAGTGCACCCCCAGATACAGAGACATCTGTGTGAGGCCCATTTGGGACCCAAACATAAGAGGAATTTTGGATCCATTCCTGGCATGGACACTCGTCACCAAAGTGTAAGCTCTCCTAATGTTGTTTAGATATGGTGACTTAATCACATAGGCATGATTACATCTCTAGTCCCTCTGCTCCATGGATGGTGGGTGGTAGGGCTGAGACTGCAGGCCTGTACTAATATTTTTATCTTTCTGGTGACCAACTAGCAGCCTAAAGCTTTCCAGAAATCCACCAAAATTTGTTTCACTGAAACAAAAGATGTTCCCTGCTCTTCAAGAAATTCCAAGTGTCCAAGCATCAGAAACCAAGTCAAAGGCCAAATACCAGAGCAAAAGACGCTCTTGGAGCTCTTGAACGTGGAAAGTTACATGGGATGGACGAGCTGTGTCAGGAACTAGGAATAGATACCAACTCTTTTTTTTATTGTCATACATGATATTTAGAATTAAAATCCAACATTCGTCACCATTGCACTCCTTTCACCCGATTTTCTCCTAGGAATCACCCTTCATTTGTGTAGCTAATAAATGAGCTAATAAACTTCACTTAAGTAATTATGGGCCTTCTATTAGCTTTTTGAAAATTTGTTTTTTAGAAGTATATGATTTTATTTGACATTTGTTAAAAAATGAGCCAGCTGGGCGTGGTGGCGCACGTCTTTAATCCCAGCACTTGGGAGGCAGAGGTAGGAGGATTGCCGTGATTTCAAGGCCACTCTGAGAAGACAGAGTGATTTCCAGGTCAGCCTGGACTAGAGTGAAACCCTACCTCAAAAAACCAAAAAAAAAAAAAAAAAAAAAAAAAAAAAAAGAGAGAGAGAGAAAGAAAGAAAAAAAAAGGAGCTAAAAGTTATTTCTTATTTTGAATTTAATTTATTTGAGAGAAGCGGAGAAGGGAAAAGAAGGGGTGCGCCAGGGCCTCTAGTCACTGCACTCGAACTCCAGATGCATGTGCCACCTAGTGCTTCTGGCTTAAGTGGGTACTTGCAAATGCCTTAACCGCTGAGCCCTTTCTCCAGCCCTAGCAAATCATTTAAATCAGATATTATGGAATGGCCATCATCCAGTTAGTGTTTTGTGGGGTGGGGCAGTACTGGGGATTTAATTTGGAGCCTTATTGCTGCTAGGCAAGCACGCTATTATTGAGCTATACTCCAACGTCCAGATACTGCTAAAAATTTTGAGGCATACAGATAAATTAGCTATTTATAATAGTTTTTATTTAAATTTTTAAATTTTGTTTGCAAGGAGAGAGAGAGAATGAATACTCTGGCTACCCGTGGACTACATGGGTTTTTTTTTTTTTTTTTTTTTGGTTTTGCAAGGTAGGGTCTCACTCTGGCCCAGGCTGACCTGGAATTAACTATGTAGTCTCAGGGTGGCCTCGAACTCACGGCGATCCTCCTACCTCTGCCTCCCGAGTGCTGGGATTAAAGGCGTGCGCCACCACGCCCGGCTTACATGGGTTTTTGGGTTCCCACATAGTGTACCTCTCTTCCCTTACCTCCCAGTTTTCTCCCTTTCCCAGTCCTTTGTAAAATCTGAATAAAATGTGGTATTAAAAAAAATGGCCCAAAGCTGGGCATGGTGGTATACATCTTTAATCCTAGCACAAAGGAAGCAGAGGTAGGAGGATGGTTCTGGGTTCAAGGCCACCCTGAGACTACATAGTGAATTCTAGGTCAGCCTGGACTAGAGTGAGACCCTACCTCGAAAACAAAAAAAAGGTGGCAGCACAATACATCTGCATATATGAATTAGCTTTGGCTTGGTTAAGGAAATTAATTATATTATGAGGTATTATGAGGTAATTAATACTGGTTTCCTCTTTAGCTCTAGAGAACAAAACAAGCAAATAAAACTTGATCCATACACGTAAGGATATTTAAAACTATCTGAAAGCCAAGAGTGGTGGTTCATGCCTGTAATCCCAGCACTAGGGAGCCTGAGGCAGGAGGACTGCCTGGAGTTCAAAGCCAGCCTAGTTTACAGAAAAAGACCCTGCCTCAAAAAACCAAAATGAAAAAGAAAAATGACTTTATTTCAATGAATCTTTGAGAGCAATTTAGTAGTTCTTTCTAAAAATTATTTTGTTTGAGAAAGAGGCGATAGATAAAGAAAGAAAGAATGGGTGCACCAGGGCCTCCAGGTGCTGTAAAGGAACTCTAGATGCATGTACCACTTTGTGCACCTGGTTTACATGGGTACTGGCGACATGAACCCATGTCATTAGGCTTTGCAGGCAAGTGCTTTAACTGCTGAGCCATCTCTCCAGCCCTGCTTTGCTTTTGGGGTGGACTAAAAGTTACTAATGTTGGGCTGGGGAGATGATTCAGTGGTTAAAGGCTCTTGCTTGCAAAGCCTGCAAGCCAGGGTTTAATTCCGCAGTATCCATGTAAAACCATATTCACAAGGTGGCATATGCAGATAGAGTTTGTTTGCAGGGTAAAGGGGCTCTGGTAACACCCATTCTCTCTCTCTGTAAGCAAATAAATTTAACTATCTTAAAAAATACTAGTCTTTGGGATTATATGCAGATTTTAATATTCCATACTTCTCCCGGATTCAATCATCAAATCATCAGTGCAGTTTTTAAAAATTAATTTTACTTACTTACAAAGAGAAAGAGAGAGAGAGAGATTGAGAATAATCGTCCCAGGGCCTAGTGTCATTGCAAAGGAACTTCAGACACTTGCGCTGCTTTGCGCATCTGGCTTTTACATGGGTACTGGGGAATCGAATCCACGCCTTTAGGCTTTGTAAGGAATCGCCTTTAAGAGCTGAGCCCTCTCTCCAACCCTCCGCACAGTTCTGAGGAATAAGTCTACAGCAGCCAAAGAATCTGACAGGCCTACTTTTCATTATTTTATTAACAGTCTAGAAGATCAGAATACAAAAGTACCAATTACACCCACAAGCCTTATCGACATCAACAGAATTGTAAATGGTAACATAATAATGCTCTGCACTTTCCCCGTGCCCGGGAGGTAGTTTTACTTTACATATATTATCTTATTATTTCACACTCTAACCCCGAAGGCATATTTGGGCTAAACTGATTTTTACAACTAGTTTTCGATAAGTAACTAGGAGAGGGGGAAAAAAAAGGAAATCAAACAACTTGAAAGGCCACATCGTGTCCAGAGAGCGAAGTAGAAATGCACGGTTTATTCTCCAACATGGGGCTGTCCGTTTCCAGCTAGGTGCAACCTTTTCCGTAAGGCGCACGAGGATATCGCAGAGGACAGGTACGCGTGGGAAATGGGGGTGGTGGTGGGGGGATCTAAACTGGGTTAAACAAGCTCCACAAAAAGCAGACAGCCCGGCTGGCAACCCACTAAGTGGGCGGCGAGGGTGCCGGTGCAACAGGGTCCCTGCGGTCCTCACTCCGCGCGCCTTTCTCTTCCCTCCCTGGCATCATCCCCTGTCCCCCCCGCTCCGCCGTGGCTGCCGCTTACCCACCGCGAGGATCGTCGCGCAAGCACCGGCGCACACACGACTCGGGAGGCCCGTCGATCGCAGGCGAGCAGCGCTCCCAGCGCCCGGGGCCCCGCGAGGCGGCGTTGGCAGGAAGCTCCTCAGCGCGCAGCCGCCGCCGCCGCTCCAACCACAGGCGCCGGGCGCAGGGGCGCGCGGCCAGCTTCGGGCCCGCTGACGGAGGCCCGCGGCGGCCAGAAAGCCGCGCGTCAGCGGTGAGCGCGGGGAGGAGGGTGAGCCGGCCACGGGTCTCCCAGCGAAGCCATTCGCGCGGTCCGTGGACATCCCGAACGAACGCCGCCGTGCGGGCCTGTCCGGCCATCCGCATCCCCACCCCCCCGCTCCAGCCCTGGTAACGGAGGGAATGGAACGGTCCCGCGGGGGGGATTGTGGGAGGCGCTCGCGGGCTGGCTGGCGGGCGGGGAGGGAGGGAGGGAGGGAGGGAGGGAAGAAGGGGGGCGAAGGAGGAGGCGGCGGCGGCGGCGGTTGGTAGCCGTGGGGGCGGGGAAGGGAGGGAGGGAGGGAGACGCGGAGGAGGAGGTGGAGGAGCTGGGGCTCGCGCCGCCGAAGGTACGCGTGAGGGCCTGCGTGCGCCGTCCGCTTGACAGGGGCCGTGCGTGCGTGCGTGCGGGCGCGCGTGCGGGCGGGCGGGCGTGCGTGGAGGGACGGCGGGCGTCGGGGGTCAGCGCGCGAGGAGGCGCCCCCGGAGCGGACGACGGCGGCGGGTGGAGGGAGCCGCTCGCGCCGAGCGCAGACACACTTGTGAGCGTGCCGGCGGGGCGGGCGGGGAACGCGCGGAGGGCGGAGTGGGCGGCGGGGGTGGGCGGCGGGGCCCGCGGCGCCCCGCGCTCGTCGCTCGCTCGCTCCCTCCCTCCTGAGGAGCCGCCGCCGCTGGCCGCCGCCGCCGCCATTTTGGGTGCGCTCGGCCGAGGGGGAGACGATCCGGGGCCTGGCTCGCGGACCCGCCTCCCGTCCGCGCGGCTCCCGCCCCTCGTTAGCGTCCCCCCTCCCAACGCCATCTTCTTCTTCTTTTCCCCCCCCTTAAATTTTTTTTTTTAATTCCCCTCTCCCTTTCCCCTCCCCGTTTTCCCGCTCTTGAATTTCCGCCAATCTGCTGCCCAGCCCCGCTCGGGTCGTCTGGCCGAGCGAAGATCGGGGTCGGTGGAAGGACCCGGGGAAGCGAAGGCGCCCGCCCGCCCCGTTCCTCGCCACACTCGCCGGCAGCGCCCGGCGCTCTCCGCCCTCAGCCTCCCCGCGGCGGCGGGGTGGAGGGTGGGGGGCGGGAAGCGAGCGCGGCGCCCCGGCGAGGCCTGGCCAGGCCTACGAGGACGCGCAGCGAGGCGGTCCCGCCGGAGCTGCCCGGGATCCACTGTCACCCTCCGGGACGCGGACCCTCCGGGAGAGCGGGGTAAGGATGGGGGAGGGGACGCGGGATCCGGAGCTGACCGGGAAGTCCCTCCGGGCGGCGGCGGCGGCGGTGCACGGGTGGGATGCACGGCGAGTGTCCCTGACCGGCGGGCTCCGGGCCTGGGGCGAGGGCACCCGGGAAGTGAGCGAGCGGAGGCGGGGTCGCCCGCGCCCCCCTGACAGGTTTAGTTGGGTGGTCCCGGAGGCATACTTGCAGGGAGCGTGTCTTCCCCAAAGAGCCCGTTTAGGTCTTTTTCTAAGTGAGGGACAGAAGCGGCCCCCGGGACATGGTCTCCCGAGGGTGTTCCTGACACCCAGAAACTGTTCCTAGAAATGACACGGGCCTCCCAGTGGTGTAAGTTTTGCATAGATGTCACTGGTTTGTTGGAACGTGGAAAGAGAGGTTTCTGGGTCTAGAAGACAGATGGTCTGTTGGTTTCTAGCGGCCGTGTGCGTGTGTGTATGTGTGTGCGTGCGTGTGTGTATTCAGGGATGAAAAGTGTTCCGGAAGAGTTTGCCTGTGTTTTGTATACGTGTAATGGAGTTACCCTTTTAGGTTAGCCCGGATTGTTGGCTCCAAGTTGATAACGTGTGCGTGTGTTTTAGCCTTCCATGTAATCCAGCGTATGTGCTAGGGTCAGGGAGAGAAGAAAAGTTGGCATGGCCAGTTGTAGTCTTAGAAATAGTTTGTGCCTTTGAGTGGAGTGGATTGTGTAAATGTCAAAAAGCCCCGACATCATCAACAGAGTATTTGCTGCCAGGCTGTATAGAATGGGTTCCTTTTTTGGTCATACTGGGTTCATAGCAACACTTCATATTAGTATCAGACTTTAATGCTCTTTCAGTTGTTGTTTTTTTTTTTTTTTTTTTTTTTTTTTTTGTGATTCTGTCTCTGTGAAAGGGGTAGGAAAATAGGGAATTGAGTCATAAAGAAGTAACTTTCAAGGTCATATGTTAAATTAGTGACAGAGTTGGGACTGTAACTCATATTTTGATTACTAGCCTAGTATATACTCATAACATCTTAGTGTCTCAGGAAGTATTTATTGGAAAATATGAGTATTGGAAAGATGGGCAGATACGACTGGTCGGATTATGTTTGGGAAGATTAAAGTGTCCAATATGTATAGGTTGTCCTTGCCAGTCTGACCTATGTGAAATAAGTATTCATGACAAATACTGGTTGGAGGAAGCAGAAGGTTTCTATCGACTTAGTGTGTATGTTTGGAAGATGGAAAGTTTAATTTGTACCAGAGCATCTACACAGTTGCTGGCAGTTTTCCTTCTTTAATTTGTGGTGCTGGGGATCAAACCCAAAATGTCATATCTGCTAAAAGTGAGCACTTTGCCGCTGATGAACATTCCCATCTGGGCATCTTACCTTTACACCTGCAGGAGAAAGTAGCCACTGTCATTTACTAAATAAGAATGTGTTGAATAACAAGCAATCCCTGCCTTGGGGGGAGAATAATCAAGTTGCCATTATTGAAATAGCTTGGGTGCATATGAGGGAAGTTGTGAACGTGTAAGTCAATAGACACATCAGTGTGGAATTGAAACCAGAAAGCCTCTTAAAGTCTGATTGGATCATGCATAGTGGCTCATACCTGTATTTCTAGCATTCCAAAGACTGTCTGGAGGATCAGGAATTCTTTGTCCAGCCTGTGCTACATAGGGAGTCTGAGACCAGTATGTGCGCTCTTTCAAAAAAGAACAAAATGCCTATTCTGTTTAGGTTTTTCAGACAATTTAATGTGAAACGATATAAGAGTATTTCAGAATCTAACCAGGTGGTCAGTTTGTGATAGAATATGCCTTCTTTGTCATTTTCTCTTTTTGGTTGTTTTTATATATTTTTCTTAAATTTTTATTTATTTACTTATTAGAGAGAGAGAGAATGGGCGTGCCAGGACTTCTAGCCAGTGCAAATGAACTCTAGACGCATGCTCTACCACGTGCACCTGGCTTATGTGGGTCCAGGGAATCGAGCCTCGAACCAGGGTCCTTAGGCTTCTCAGGCAAGCGCTTAACTGCTAAGTCATCTCTCCAGCCCTGTTTTTATATTTTTGAGACAAGAGCTCACTAACTCAAGCTGGCCAGAACTCCCTTTGTGGCCCTCAGACTTGAGGCAAACCTCTTACCTCCGCTTTCCTAGTGTTGGGCTTACTGGCATGAGCCACCATCCCTGATTTCTTTACCATTTCCTTTGACATTTATGAGCAAACTGTTTTTAGAATCTGGATTGTTGATACATGTGCCTTTGGATGTTGGAGCTGAGGCCAATTTTGAAGTAAGGATCCCTTCTATGAATATGAGGAAAGAATGCTTAGACTAACCTAACTGTATTCCTCTGGAGAATGAAATGTTTCTTGATAGACCAAATTAGTGGTATTTAGGATTTTTGGGATCATTTATCCTTCTGAGAATCTGATGAAAGCGATAACCCACATTAGAAAATGAGCATTAGCACAATTACATGAATTATGTATATAATTTCAGGAATTTAAATAGTGAAATATAACCAATTTATATTCAGGTCTTGTTTGAGACAACCCTATCTTAAGTTTTGTGTAGGGGTAGAGATGTTGGTATGAATTTAAGGGGAATGATTCTGTGATTCTATTTTTTTAATTTTTAATTTTTATTAATTTTTTTTTTTTATCAAGGTAGGGTCTCACTCTAGCCCTGGAACTTGCTGTGTAGTCCCAGGCTGACCTTGAACTCACAGTGATCCTCCTATTTCTGCCTCCCCAAAAAGGCATGTACCACCACACGATCTTGGATTTCTTTTTTAAATTTATCTCTGAGCTTGGTATGGTGGTTTATGCCTATAATGTAAACACTTGGGAGGCTGAGGCAGAAAGATTTCCATGAGTTAGAGGTGACCCTGGACTATAGTATGTGACCCTATAGCACAAAATCAAAAGTTAATTTATCTTCAGAGAATTGATTCCTGTAGTATAAGTTCACATTCTGAAATATATTGTCTAAGGACATGTGTCTATAAGGTGTTGTTACAGGCATAGCTCCCTTTTTAAAAAATATTTTTAAATTGCATTTGTTTGTTTGTTTGTTTGTTTGTTTGTTTGTTTTTTCAAGGTAAGGTCTTGCTCTAGCTTAGGCTGACCTGGAATTCACTCTGTAGTCTCACGGTGGTCTTGAACTCACAGAGATCCTCCTACCTCTGCCTCCCGAGTGCTGGGATTAAAGGTGTGCGCCACTACGTCTGGCTTTTTTAATTTTTGATTTTTCTTTTTTCTTTTTCTTTTTTCTTTTCTTTTCTTTTGTTTGGAGAGAGAGAGAGGGTGAGGCAGAGAGAGAATGGGTGCACCAGCTGCCTCTCAGCCACTGTGAATGAACTCTAGATGCGAGCGCCCCCTTGTGGGCAAGTGTGGCATTGCGCCCTTGCATCACTGCATCTGCTAAATGTGGGACCTGGAAATTGGAACCAGCGTTTTTAGGCTTAGCAAGCAGGCACCTAAACTGATAAATCATCTCTCCAGCCCTAATTTTTGGTTTTTCAAGGTATGGTCTCACTGTAGCCCAGGCTGACCCGGAATTCACTGTGTAGTCTCAGGGTGGCCTTTAACTCACTACAATCCTCCTACCTCTGCCTAGCCAGTGCTGGGATTAAAGCCGTGCGCCACCACACCTATCTGGGAATCTGTTTATAAAGGTATTAATGTCATTTAAAAAAATGTCTACTGCCGGATGTGGTGGCACACGCCTTTAATCCCAGCACTCAGGAGGTAGAGGTAAGAGGATCGCCATGAGTACGAGGCCACCCTGAGACTACAGAGTGAATTCCAGGTCAGCCTGGGCTACAGTGAGACCCTATCTTGGGAAAAAAAAAAAAAAAAAAAACCTTATTTACCTACTTGAGAGAGAAAAAGGCTGACAGAATGGGTGCGCCAGGGCTTCTAGCCACTGCAAAGGAACTCCAGATGCATGTGTCACTTTGTGCCTCCTCTGGCTTTATGTGGGTACTGGGAAATGGAACCTGAGTCCTTTGGCTTTGCTGGCAAGTGCCTTAACTGCTAAGCCAGACTTTAATGTTATTTTTGGATGTACATATTATAAATCCTGGTTATAAAATTCAGGAGCCACTTGATATACTACCCATGAATCTACCATTGAAAATTGAGAAATAGTTATTTTTTAAAAAGCATGAAGCTGAGAAAGGTGTTTTACCTGTTTATTTTGGGAAAGATGTTTTGTTTAATTGGACATACTACTAGCAACATGTTGAATGTTGAACCCACAGCCCATGATAATAGCTATTAATGTGGTCCAACACAAAATTGTCAACTACTTAAAGCAGTATGAGGAGCCAGGTATGGTGGTGCGCACCTTTAATTCCAGCACCCTAGAAGGTTAAGGTACGAGGATCCCAATGAGTTCCAGGCCAGCCTAGGCCAGGATGAGACCCTGCTTCAAAAACAAAAACAAAAACACCAATTGAGCCATCTCCTCAGCTCTTATAATTTTTTTTGTTTTGTTTTTAATGTTTTATTTCTTTGCAAGCAGAGAAAGAGGGGAAGAACGGGCATGCCAGGGCCTCCTGTCACTGCTTGTACCACTTTATCCAACAATATTAAATGATCCTGAAACTTTTTTTTTTTTTTTTTGGTTTCAAGATAGCATCTCACTCTAGCCCAGGCTGTCCTGGAATTCACTATGTAGTCTCATGGTATCCTCAAACTCACAATGATCCTCCTACCTCTGCCTCCTGAGTGCTGGGATTAAAGGTGTGCACCACCATGCCCAGCTGGAATTCATTCTATAGTCTCAGGTTCGCCTCAAATCAAGCCCTGTTGTTTTTACTTTTAATAGTTTTTACTTATTTGACCTCAAACAGGCAAATGGATAACAGGAGGGTGGTTTTTTATTTGTATTTTTTAGTTTTTTGAGGCAGGGTCTCACTCTAGCCCACGCTTGTCTCAAACTCACAGTGATCTTCTGTTAGCTTTCCAAGTTCTGGGATTAAAGGCATGAGTCATCAAGCCCAGCTTTTATTTTTTGAAAACTTACTATGCCCAGTTTTTATTTTTATTTTGAAAACTTATTATTACTACTAGTAATAGTAGTATTTCGAAACAGAGTTTTAATATATATATTTCTGGCTAGTTTTGACCACACTAAGTAGATTAGGCTGGCCTCACTCCTGGTGATCCTACTGCTTGAGTCTCTTAGGTCCTGAGATTACTGGTGTGCTGTACCACATAGGTAATTAAGACAAATTGTAAACATATGCAGTAATGGAGTAATATAATGAACTCTCATGTATTCAACGTCCACCTTCCCCAGTTTTACCAAACTATACTTATATTTCCTAGCCTCTGTCCAATTTTTTTCTGTCCAATTTTTTATAATACATAAAATTAAATTTGTTTAGAAGAGGGCAACTTGTTTCAAAAAGACTTAGAGTACAAATTATTAAATTAGTGGGGTTTTTTCTTCTTTTTTGTTTTTTTGAGGTAGGGTCTCACTCTAGCCTAGGGTGACCGACCTGGAATTCACTCGTCTCAGGGTGGCCTCGAATTCATGGCAATTCTTCCACCTCTGTCTTCCGAGTGCTGGGATTAAAGGCATGTACCACCACGCCTGGCTTAAATTAGTTTTTAAAAAAATTCTTAATACTGCTGAAGAAATTTGTGACTTTCTGGGGCCACATTAAGCATATACCATTTTATTATACATTTTATAATATTGATGACTTTTTTAAATTTAAAAGTTTTCAGCTTTTTTTTTTTGGAGAGAGACAAAAGGAGAGGAAGACAGATAGAGATGGGCGTGCCAGCAGTGTCTCAGCTGCTGCAAACAAAATCCAGATGTGTGCACCCCTTGTGGTAAAGTGCGGCATTGCACCGTTGCGTCACTTTGCATCTGGCTAAACGTTGGACCTGGAGATTGGAACCAGCGTTCGTAGGCTTAGGAGGCAGGCGCCTTAACCACTAAGCTATCTCTCCAGCCCAGTTTTCAGCTTTTTTGAATGTTTATTATTATTATTAGCAAAATGTTTCGTATGGATACATAATGTGTTGGTATACTCTTTTCCTTCATCCCTGCCCCCCCCCGTTCCATTGGGGATACTCCTCAGTAGGTTTGCAGGTATTTCCCATGGGGTTGTAGTTTATGCATTGTGGGAGCAGTAGTCACTTATTTTTTTGGGGGAATGCCTCTGGGCATGATGTCTCAACCTGTGGCTCTTAATCTTTCTGTCCCCTCTTCTGCAAAATTCCCTGAGCCGTGTTAGGTGACTTTTAAATCTACTTCAGTGATGAGCTCTTAAGAGCCTCTGGATCTCTGCTTTGGTAGGTGTTGAGTATCCTCAGGGTTTGTGTCATACACCCTGGTGCTGATTATCAGGAAGAGAATGGAAGCAGTTCTTGCTCATCTCCAAATTCCTCTGTGGATTCAGCTGTGGCTTGGCTGAAGTGCAAGGGGTAGTTTTTCTTCTTGGGACTTGATACCTTCTGAAAAAGCAGATTTCCAAGCCGGGTGTGGTGGCCCATGCCTTTAGTCCCAGCACTCGGGAGGCAGAGGTAGGAGGATCGCCATGAGTTCAAGGCCACCCTGAGACTACAGAGTGAATTTCAGGTCAGCCTGAGCTAGAATGAAACCCTACCTTGAAAAACCAAAAAAAAAAAAAAAAAAAAAAAAAAGAAAAAGAACTCCACACCCAACACACGCACCCTCCAGTGCAGGGTATCCGGGAATGGGGACCCAGGGGCATTGCCTTTGTCCAATTTTTGTGCCTCTCATTTGACATCTACATATTTCAACCATGAATACTGTAGTGTGTATATTCTTTTCATTCTTACATGGAGAATTATTCTTCATAGGAAGGTTTACATAACTTTTTTTTTTTTAAAAAAACAACTTTTTATTTTATCTTATTTTTTTGGAGAGAGACAGAGAGAGGGAGGGAGGGAGGGAGGCAGAGATGGGCACGCGAGCAGTGTCTCAGCTGCTGTGAATGAAATCCAGATGTGTGCGGCATTGCGCCCTTGCGTCACTTGTCATCTGGCTAAACGTGGGACCTGGAGATTGGAACTGCTGGAGATTGGAACCAGTGTTCTTAGGGTTAGGAGGCAGGCGCCTTAACCCCTAAGCCATCTCTCTAGCCCTACATAACTTTTTTTAAAAAACATTTTGCCTGGTGTGGTAGAGCTCACCCTTAATCCCAGCACTTGGGAGGATCATCATGAGTTCAAGGCTAGCTTGAGACAAAATAGTGAATTCCAGGTATGTGCCAGACTCCAGATGGCCATGCCACTTACTGCATCTGGCTTTACATGGGTGCTGGGGTATCAAACTTGGATTGTTAGGCTCTGTAGGCAAGCTCCTTAACCACTGAACCATCTCTCCAGCCCTCTGTAACTTTTGGGGCAAATATACAGTTTTTTTTTTTTTTTTTTTTTGAGAGAGAGGAGGTAGAGGAAGAGAGAATGGGCGCGCCAGCAGCCTCTCAGCCACTGTGAATGAACTCCAGATGTGTGCGCCCCTTGTGGGCAAGTGAGGTCTTGCGCCCTTGCATCACTTTGCATCTGGCAAAACGTGGGACCTGGAGATTGGAATTGGCTTTCTTAGGCTTAGTGGGCAGGCGACTTAACCACTAAGCCATCTCTCCAGCCCTTGGCAAATATTTTTTAAATTTTTTCATTAATTAATTTATTTGAGAGAGGTTGCCTCTAGCCACTGCAAATGAACACCAGACATAGGTTCCACTTTGTGGCTTTACGTGGGTACTAGGGAATCAAACCTTGATCCTTAGACGTTTCAGGCAAGCACCTTTAGCCATCTCTTCAGTCATACATGATTCTTAAAATACACTATCTGATGGCAGTTGGGATTAAATTACTTATACCATTTATTTCTAATCTTTCCAGTAGGGCATTCCTCTACTATCTATGAGATAACTGAGTTGAATAGAAATTCTCATCACTGCTTTTATATATTTACATTAAAAAATCAGAACAGCCTGGCGTGGTGGCGCACGCCTTTAATCCCAGCACTCAGGAGGCAGAGGTAGGAGGACCTCCATGAGTTCAAGGCCACCCTGAGATTACATAGTGAATTCCAGGTCAGCCTGGGCTAGAATGAATAGAGTGAAACCCTACCTCAAAAAAAAAAAAAAAATCAAAGCTGGTCGTTGTGGTGCAGGCCTTTAATCCAAGCACTCGGGAGGCAGAGGTTGGATGTTCACTGTTAGTTTGAGGCCACCCTGAGAATAGAGTGAATTCCAGGGTTAGAGTGAGACCCTACTTCGAAAAACCCTAGTTTGTTTTTGAGACAGAATCTTACTTTGTAACCCAGGTTGGCCTTAAACTTGCTATAATCCTGCTGTCTCATCTTCCTGACCCACTGTGCCCTAAATTAGCCAACTTTTGTTTTTTGTTTTGGTTTTGATTTTGGTTTTTCGATGTATGGTTTCACTCTAGTCCAGGCTGACCTGGAATTCACTATGTAGTCTCAGGGTGTCCTTGAATTCTTGGTGATCCTCCTACCTCTGTGTCCCCAGTGCTGGGATTAAAGGTGTGCGCCACACGCGGCTGTTTTTTTTTAATTGGTGCTTGGGAACGTGCTGCCACTGAACTATACCCCAGCCCACCAACTCCCTTGGTTTTTTTTTTTGTTTGTTTTGTTTTGTTTTGTTTTTTATTTTTGTTTTTATTTATTTATTTATTAGAGACAGAGAGAGAGGGAGAGGATGAGAATGGGTGCGCCAGGGTCTCTAGCCACTGCAGATGAACTCCAGATGCATGCGCCCCCTTGTGCATCGGGCTTACATGGGACCTGGAGAATCGAACTGGGGTCCTTAGGCTTCGCAGGCATGTGCCTTAACTGCTAAGCCATCTCTCCAGCCCTCCCTTGTTTTTTTAATGACATAAAAAATGGGTCTTGGGATGGAGAGATGGCTTAGCAGTTAAGGCACTTGCCTATGAAGCCTAAGGACCCATGTTCTACTCTGCAGATCCCACATTAGCCAAACAAACAAAGTTGAGGCAGGTGCAGGTTCACACATGCCCACCAGCTGGTGCAAGTGTATGGAGTTCAATTGCAGTGGCTGAGGCCCTGGTGCGCCAATTCTCTCACACACACTCTATCTAAAATAAAAATAAATAAATGTCTCTTGGGCTGGAAAGATGGCTTAGCAGTTAAGGCACTTGGCCTGAGACCTAAGTCCCATGTTCAACTCTCCAGATCCCATGTAAGCCAGATGCACAAGGTGGTGCATGTGTCTGGAGTTCAATTAAAATGGCTAGAGGCCCTGGTGCACCAATTCTCTCCCTCTGTCTCTCTCGCTTTCTCTCTCATAAAAACAAAACAAACAAAAAGAATGGGTCTTTGGGCAGGAGAGATGGGTCAGTTGTTAAGACATTTGCCTACAGAACCTAACAACATGGGTTTGATTGCCCAGTACCCACATAATTATGCCAGGTGCAGAAAGTGGCACATGCACCTGGGATTTGTAGTGGCTAGAGGCCCTGGTGTGCCTATTCTCCACTCCCCACCATGGCTCTGCATCCAAATAAGTAAAATATTAAAAAAAAAAAAATCAATGAGGTCTAGAGGGATGGCTTAGTGGTTAAGGCATTTGCCTTCGAAGCTTAAGGACCCAGTTTTGATTCCCCAAGACCCATGTAAGCCAGATGCACAAGGGGGCACATGTCTCTGAAGTCTGTTTGCAGTGGATAGAGGCCCTGGCGTGTCCATAGTCTTTATCTGCCTCTCTCTCTCCAATAAATAAATTTAAAAAAATAATAATGGAGGCTGGGCTTGGTGGCACATGCCTTTAATCCCAGCACTTGGGAGGCAGAAGTAGGAGGATTGCCATGAGTTCGAGGCCACCCTGAGACTACATAGTTAATTCCCAGGTCAGCCTGGGCCATACTGAGACCCTACCTTGAAAAAAAAAAAAAAAAAAAAAAAAAAAAACATACTAAAAGTCTGCTTGATTAAAACCTCCCTCTCCTCCCTCTCCTTTAAATAATGATTATTTAGTTAATATATCATAGAATCTTGAAAAGCGGCTGGATGTGGTGGCACATGCATTTAATTCCAGCATTGGGGAGGCTGTGGTAGGAGAATCACTGTGAGTTTGAAGTCACCCTTGGCTATAGAATGAGTTCCTGGTCTGTCTAGGTTAGAGTGAGACCCTGTCTGAAATAGCCAATAAATAAATAAAAATTATATATATATATATATATATATATATATATATATATATTTTATTTAATTATATATTTTTTATTTTATTTGAGAGGGAGAGAAAAAGAATGGGTGTGCCAGGGCCTCTAGCCACTGAAAACGAACTCCAAAAACTTGTGCCACCTTGTACATGTGGCTTTACATGGTACTGGAAAATTGAACCCTGGTACTTAGGCTTAGCAGGCAAGTGCCTTAACTGCTGAGCCATCTCCCCTAGTCCTAAATTTATATACATATATATTTTTTTGGGGGGGTGGTTTCAAAGTAGGGTCTCACTCCACCCTGGGCTGACCTAGAATTCACTCTGTATTCTCAGGGTGGCCTTGAACTCATGGTGATCCTCCTACCTCTGCCTCCCAAGTGCTGGGATTAAAGGCATGCGCCAAGCCTGGCAGCTTTTATGTTTTTTTAACTCTTCTTTGGTTGATCTTCCTCCCACTCATCTCTTCTCCCCCCCCCCCATTCTTACTTACACCTGCCCACCTCTCTCCTGTGAACTTCTCCACCACTCCCTCTCCATGGACCCCTTTCACCTTTCAAGTTCCTTGGCTTGTACACATTGACTTCCACATAAACACACACACATAAAGATTGGAACCTAGAATCCACATATGAGAAAAAACATGCAATGTTTGTTTTTCTACACCTGGGTTACTTAAGTTAATGTATTCTCCAGGTCCAGATTTCTAAGCTTAATGGCTGAATAGAATTCCGTTGTGTTTATATGGCACTTATTTATTATCCATTCATCCATTAGTGGACATCTAAGCTGATTCTATTTCCTTGCTGTTGTGAATAGAGTTGGGATAAACATGGATGAGCAAGTATCTCTGAGTGTAAAGTCCCTTGGGTATATGCCCAGGAGTGGTTATATCTGGGCCTTAGGGTATTTCTATTTTTAGCTTTTTGAAAAAACCGCCACACTGATTTACTTAATGGGTGCGCCAGTTTGTACTCCCACTAACAGTGAATAAGATGGGTTCCTAGCCGGGTGTAGTGGTGCAGGCCTTTAATCCCAGCACTCCGGAGGAAGAGGTAGGATCACCATGAGTTCAAGGCCACCCTGACATTACATAGTGAATTCTAGATCAGCCTAGACTAGAGTGAAACCCTACCTGGGAAAACCAAATTTTTAAAAAGGGGGTGGGGCTAGAGAGATAGCTTAGTGGTTAAGTACTTGTCTTTGAAGCCTAAGGACCCTGATTCGGGGTCCAGTTCCCCAGTACCTATGTGAGCCAGATGCACAAGGTGGCACATTCATCTGGAGTTCGTTTGCAGTGGCTGGAGGCCCTGGTGCGACCATTCTTTCTCTCTCACTCTCTTTCTCACTATCTGTCTCTTTCTCTCTGTCTGTGGCTCTCTAATAGATAAATAAAAGTTAAAATAAAAAAAAAGAAGGTTTCCTTTTCCCTAACCCCTTGTCATTTATTTTCTTGGTGATAGCCATTCTGACTGGGGTGAGATGGAATCTTAAAATAGTTTTTTTTTTTTTTTTTTTTTTTTTTTTTTTTTGGTTTTTTCGAGGTAGGGTCTCACTCTGGTCCAGGCTGACCTGGAATTAACTATGTAGTCTCAGGGTGGCCTCGAACTCTCGGCGATCCTCCTACCTCTGCCTCCCGAGTGCTGGGATTAAAGGCGTGCGCCACCATGCCCGGCTTAAAATAGTTTTTTTTGTAACTTTTAAATGACAAGGGGTTAGGGAAAAAGGAAACCTTCTTTTTTTTAATTTTAACTTTTATTTATCTATTATTTTCTTGGTGATAGCCATTCTGACTGGGGTGAGATGGAATCTTAAAATAGTTTTTTTTGTAACTTTTAAATTTTTTTAAACTTTTTATTTTTTTAGAGAGAGACACAGAGAGAGAGGGAGAGGAAGATAGAGATGGGCACGCCAGCAGTCTCTCAGCTGCTGGGAATGAAATCCAGATGCGTGCGCCCCCTTGTGGTCAAGTGCGGCATTGCGCCCTTGCGTCACTTTGCATCTGGATAAACGTGGGACCTGGAGATTGGAACCAGTGTTCTTAGGCTTAGGAGGCAGGCGCCTTAACCGCTAAGCCATCTCTCCAGCCCTTTTTTTTTTTTTTTTGTAACTTTTTATTGACAGCTTCCATAATTACAGACAGAGCAAGACCCTACCTCAAAAAAAAAAAAAAAAAAAAAAAAAGATACCATATTGCTGAGAAGTGACAGAGGAGTGTTGAGCATTGAAACATCTCTATCACACCTTCCAAGGCTTAGGGTTCATTGCAGAAGAGATGGCAGAAAGTATGTTAAGAGCCAGAGGAAGGGGAGGTCTCCTTACAATGCAATCTTCCAGACACAAAATGGCCTGGATATCCATGTCCTCACAGTGCCTGACACTACCTACACAAGACCTTCACAATAGGAAGAAATGATGATGACATCAAAATAAAAGAGATCAGAGCCTGGTGTGGTGGCACATGCCTTTAATCCCAGCACTTGGGAGGCAGAGGAAGGAGGATCGCCATGAGTTCAAGACTACATAGTGAATTCCAGGTCAGCCTGAGCTAGAGTGAGACCCTACCAAAAAAAAAAAAAAAAAAAAAAAAAAAGGGGGCAGACTAATTTTGAGGGGGAGGAGATATGATGGAGGGTGGATTTGTGAGGAGGGAATTCTGCCTGAGCTACATAGTGAGACCCTATCTCAAGGGGGGGGGTGGTGAGGAAATGAGCAGATGGCTCAGTCAGTAGAGTGCTTGCTATGCAAACATGAGGGTCTAAGTTGAGGTCTGCAGCACCCGCATAAAATCTGGATATGGCCGGGAGTGGTGGTGTACACCATTAATCCCAGCATTTGGGAGGCAGAGGTAGGAGAATTGCCATGAGTTCAAGGTCACCCTGAGACTACAGAGTGAATTCCAGGTTAGCCTGGGCTAGAGAGAGCCCCTACCTTGAAAACAAAACAAACAACAACAACAAAAAAAACTGGATATGATTGTATGCCCTTGTAATCTCAATACTGGGAAATGCAGACAGGAGGATCCCTGAGATTTGCTGACTAAGTCTAGCCAACTCAGTAAGCTTCAGGGTCAGTGACAGACCCTGTTTTGAAAAAGGGGGTGATTGAGGAAGACACCTTTCTGGCTTCATGTTTGTGCCTGCTCATACATAGTCAAGGCACATGTACATACACCACAGTTAAAAAAAAATTCTTGGGCTGGAGAGATGGCTTAGTGGTTAAGGCACCTGCCTGCTTAGCCTAGGCTCAATGCTGCACTTGCCCACAAGGGGGCGCACGTGTCTGGAGTTCATTCACAGAGTTGATGTGCTGCTGGCGCACCCATTCTCTCTTTGTCTGACTCTCTTCAAAAAAATCCTGCTATAAGAACTTCTCTTTGTCGGGCGTGGTGGTGCACACCTTTAATCCCAGCACTTAGGAGGCAGAGGTAGGAGGAGTGCTGTGAGTTCAAGGCCACCCTTAGACTACATAGTGAATTCCAGGTCAGCCTGGGCTAGAGTTAGACCCTACTTGAAAAAAACAAAAACAGAACTTGTCTTCAAGCAGTTTACATTTAGTAGATTTGATGTTGGTATGTAATTTTGCCAGTTCTCATTTTCTTTTTTATTGCTGTCACAGGTCCATGCTATTGGGATGAACTTCCAAACTAGACACAGTTTATGGGAGGAAAAGATTTACAGAACCAAGAAAAGCTTACAGATCCAAGGGAAGATCCATTGACAGCTAAAAAAGCTGGCCCCATTTCACAGATCCAAGCAGAGATACAACCACACAGCTAGTACCACAAGTAAAAGCACAACCTATAGGCAAACAGTAGGGAACTTAGGCAGAGCTCAAGCACTCTGCACACCTTTAGGCTGGAAATCAGATCTGCCCTCGCCTTTTGGGTTGGACTCCAGGATTCACCTCCAGTGACACATCTTTTAGCCAGTAGGCTGGAAATCCAAGATACAAGCTTTAATAAAACTCCTAAGTCTGGCCAGGCATGGGGGTGCATACCTTTAATCCCAGCACTTGGGAGGTAGAGGTAGGAGGATTTCCATGAGTTCGAGGCCACCCTGAGACTACATAGTGAACCAGGTCAGCCTGGGCTAGAGTGAGATCCTACCTCAAAAAACAAAAACAAGCCGGGCGTGGTGGCGCACGCCTTTAATCCCAGCACTCGGGAGGCAGAGGTAGGAGGATCGCCAAGAGTTCAAGGCCACCCTGAGACTACATAGTTAATTCCAGGTCAGCCTGGGCCAGAGTGAGACCCTACCTTGCAAAACCAAAAAAAAAAAAAAAAAAAAAAAAACACCTGATTCTATTGGAGCACATAAATTCAAACTGTCACAACTGAATAAATGGATTTACAAAATATACTATAGGTATACTATTTTCCTCCTTAATCATTTTAGTAAAACATTTTTAGCAGGGTGTGCTGGCACATACCTTTAATCCCAGCACTCGGGAGGCAGAGGTAAGAGGATCGCTATGAATTCTAGGCCACCCTGAGAATATATAGTGAATTCCAGGTCAGCCTGGGCTAGAGTGAGAAACCTACCGTGAAAAACCAATGAAGAAACCAAGTCTTCCCCCCTTGCAAAAATAAACCTTATTTTTAGAAGGGTGGACAGTGTTTTGAACTAGTTTCTTTTCTGTTTATTGGTGCTCAGGTGCTTAATATTCTGTATGACTTGGATTTACCTTTTTTATTATCAAAATGAAGAGTATTTTGTCTGTCACATGTTTCAGACCATTCTCTCTAATATTTTTAGTTGAATATGTCCTTGTTTAAAACTATGTTTTTTTTTTGGTTTTTTTTGAGAGACAGAGAGACAGAGGGAGAGGGATAGAGATGGGCGCCAGCAGTCTCTCAGCTGCTGTGAAGGAAATCCAGATCGTCGCCTCCTTGTGGGCATGCTGAGCTTGAGAGGGGCCTTGAAAACAAAACAAACAACAACAACAAAAAAACTGGTTATGATTGTATGCCCTTGTAATCTCAATACTGGGAAATGCAGACAGGAGGATCCCTGAGATTTGAACTAAGTCTAGCCAACTCAGTGGTTTCAGGGTCAGTGACAGACCCTGTTTTGAAAAAGGGGGTGATTGAGGAAGACACCTTTCTTGGCTCCATGTTTGTGCCTGTGGTACATAGGGGTTTGCACATGTACATACACCACAGTTAAAAAAATTCTTGGGCTGGAGATGGCTTAGTGGTTAAGGCACCTGCCTGGTGTAGCCTAGGGCTCAATGCTGCACTTGCCCACCAGGGGTTTGAAGGGGGTCTGGGTTCATTCCAGAGTTTGATGTGCTGCTGATCGCACCGGTTCTCTCTTTTGTCTGACTCTCTTCAAAAAATCCTGCCCAGGAGTCTTTGTCGGGCGTGGGGTGGTGCACACCGGTAATCCCAGCACTTAGGCAGGCAGGGGTTTGAATGGGGGAGTTCAAACCCACCCTTAGACTACATAGTGAACCCAGGTCAGCTGGGGTGGTGTTACCCCCTGAGTTGGGGTGACTCAAAAACAGAACTTGTCTTCAAGCAGTTTATGCTTAGTAGATTCAGGCTGTATTGAACTGTAATTTTGCCAGCTGACGCATTTTCTTTTTTCTGTGCTGTCACAGGTCCATGCTATTGGGATGAAGGAGGCCAAACTAGACACAGCTTTATGGGAGAAAAGATTTGAACAAGAAAAGCTTACAGATCCAGGAAGATCCATTGACAGCTAAAAAGCTGGCCCCATTTCACAGATCCAAGCAGAGATAAACCTCAGCTAGTACCACAAGTAAAAGCACAACTGTGGGCAAACAGTAGGGAACTTAGCAGAGCTTGAAGCACTCTGCACCTTTTAGGCTGGAAATCAGATCTGCCCTCGCCTTTTGGGTTGGACTCAGGATTCACCCCAGTGACACATCTTTTAGCCAGTAGGCTTGTGTCCAAGATAAGCTTTAATAAACTCCTAAGTCAGTGGTTTGAATGGGGGTGCTACCTTTAATCCCAGCACTTGGGTGTAGAGGTAGTGGTTTGAATGAGTTCGTGGCCACCCTGAGACTACATGGTGAACCAGGTCAGCCTGGGCTGGTGAGATCCTACCTTGAATATGGGCAAAAACAAACCAGGGGTGGTGGCGCGCGGTTGGTGTCCCAGCACTGGGAGGCAGAGGTAGGAGGATCGCCAAGTTCAAGGCCACCCTGAGACTACATAGTTAATTCCAGGTCAGCCTGGGCCAGAGTGAGTCCCTACCTTGCAAAACCAAAAAAAAAAAAAAAAAAACACCTGATTCTATTGGAGCACATAAATTCAAACTGTCACCAGGGAATAAATGGATTTACAAAATATACTATAGGTATACTATTTTCCTCCTTAATCATTTTAGTAAAACTTTTTTTAGCAGGGTGTGCTGGGATTTCTTTAATCCCAGCACTTGAAGGCAGAGTCCAGAGGATCCTGTATCCATTCCCAGGCCACCTGAGAATATATGCCCATTTTACACTCAGCCTGGGCTAGAGTTAGAAAAACCTGAAAAACCAATGAAGAAACCAAGTCTTCTCCTTGCAAAAATAAACCTTATTTTTAGAAGGGTGGACAGTGTTTTGAACTAGTAACTTTTCTGTTTATTGGTAGAGGTGCTTAATATTCTGTATGACTTGGAAATTTACCTTTTTATTATCAAAATGTCCTACTATTTTGCCTGTCACATGTTTTTTCAGACCATTCTCTCTAATATTTTTAGTTGAATATGTCCTTGTTTAAAACTATGTTTTTTTTGTTTTGAGAGACAGACACAGAGAGAGGAGAGGGATAGAGATGGGGCGCACCAGCCAACCTCTCAGCTGCTGTGAAGGAAATCCTGATGTGTACGCCCCCTTGTGGGCATGTGTGGCATTGCGCCATTGCATCACTTTGCATCTGGCTAAACGTGGGACCTGGAGATTGGAACCGCTGGAGATTAGAACCAGGTTCTTAGGCTTAGCAAGCAGGCTCCTTAACCGCTAAGCCATCTCTCCAGACCAAGAACTATGTTATTTTTATTTGCAAGGGAGGAAGAGAGAATGAGAATGTGCACACAGGGTCATGGCCTTTGGATCAGGACTGCAAATGAACTTCCGATCAAACTGATGCATACTTAGTGCATCTCGTTTTATGTGGGTACTGGGGAATTAAATGTGTGTCCTTAGGCTTTGCAGGCAAGTGCCTTAACCTTTTAACCATCTTGTCAACCCTCCTGGAACATTTTTACGACAAAAAAAAATTGTACAGAAACTTAAAGGTATGTTTGGAATAATGATTATAAAAATTCTAACCAAGCAGATGTCACCTTGTTATTAAGTAATATGAAATATAAGATGGTCATTAGTAATTAGGAAACAACTAGGAAAAGGGAAAAAATACAAAAAGGACAATTGAAGCTAATAAGATATAAGTCACAGAAGGAATAGAATTTGTTTAACAAACATTTATTGACCCACCCACTACTATGTACCAGGAATTGTTCTAAGCACTAGGAAACGACAGCGAAGTGAACTAATTAACCCCTTGTTAGAGGGTATTTTCAAATAGGAGAAGCATGAGTTTCTCATCATAATAAGATACTCATGTAACAGCCGAGCATGGTGATACAGGCCTGATCCTCAGCTACAATGTGGGAGGTTGAAGCCATTCTGGACTATGTAGTGAAACCTTATCTTAAAAAAACAAAACGATAGCCAGGTGTGGTGGCGCATACCTTTAATCCCAGCACTCGGGAGGCAGAGGTGAGTTCGAGGTACCCTGAGACTACATAGTGAATTCCAGCTCAGCCTGGGCTAGAGCAACACCCTACCTGGGAAAACAAAACAAAACCAAAAAAAAAAAATACGAGGGCTGGAGAGATGGCTTAGTGGTTAAGGTGTTTGCCTGCAAAGCCAAAGGACCTCGGTTCAATTCCCCAGGACCCTCATAAGCCAAATGGCACAAGGTGGCACGTGTGTCTGGAGTTTGTGTGGCTGGAGTCTCTTTCTTTCTCTCTTCTTCTTTTGCTCTTGCTCTCTCAAATAAAGAAATAAATAAAATTTTAAAAAATAAAAATTAATGGCTGAAGAAATGGCTTAGCTGTTAAGCGCTTGCCTGTGAAGCCTAAGGACCCTGGTTCGAGGCTCGATTCTCCAGGACCCATGTGAGCCAGATGCACAAGGAGGTGCATGCATCTGGAGTTCGTTTGCAGTGGCTGGAGGCCCTGGCGTGTCCATTCTTTATCTCTCTACCTGCCTATTTCTGTGTGTGTGTGTGTGTGTGTGTGTGTGTGGGTGTGTGTATGTATGTGTATATGTGGATGTATGTGTGTGTGTGTGTGTGTGTGTGTGTGTGTATATATAAATCTCAAATAAATAAAAAATAATTTTAAAAAATAAACAAAACCAACCAGACATGGTGGCACACACCTTTAATCCCAGCACTGGAGAGTCAGAGGTAGAAGGAACACACACTATGAGTTTGAGGCCAGCCTGAGGATACAGAGTGAATTCCAGGTCAGCCTGGGCTACAGTGAGACTCTACCTCAAAAAACCAAAAATAAAAATACAAAACGACCAGGGGTGGTGTTGCTCACCTTTAATTGCAGCACTTGCAAGGTAGGAGAATCGCTGTGAGTTTGAGGTGAGTCTGAGACCACATAGCAAATTCCAGGTCAACCTTGGCTAGAGAGGGACCCTACCTTGGGGGGGAAAAAAAACCAGCCTGATGTAGACATCTGTATTCCCAGTAATGGAAAGGCTAAGGCCAAAGAGGCTAGAGCTCAAGGTCATTTTCGGATGTATAACAAGTTTGAAGCTGACGTGAGCTATGTGAGACCCTGTCTCAATCTGTCAGTCAGTCAATAATCAAATGTTATCATGTAAAATAGAAAACAAATGATTGCCTACATGGCAAACATTGTGTTAAAAGCTCTAGAGATTTTAAAATTATATTCTTCAGCTGCAGAGATGGTTTAGCAGTTAAGGCGTTTGCCTGCAAAGCCAAAGGACCCAGGTTTGATTCCCTAGGACCCACGTAAGCCAGATGCAAAAGGTGGTGCATGTGTCTGGAGTTCGTTTGCAATGATTGGAGGCCCTTGAGTGCCCATTCTCTCTCTCTCTTTACTCCTTTCTCTCGCTCTGAAATAAATAAAAGTAAATTTTTTTTTTTTTTTTTTGGTTTTTCGAGGTAGGGTCTCACTCTGAAAAAGTAAAATATTTTAAAAATAAAATTACATTCCTTTTTGTTTTGTTCTGTTTTGTTTTCCAGGTAGGGTCTCACTCTAGCTCAAGCTGACCTGGAATTCACCCTGTATTCTCAGGGTGGCCTCAAACTCACAGCGATCATCCTACCTCTGCCTCTTGAGTGCTGGGGTTAAAAGCATGCACTCGGCTAAAATTACATTCATTTATTCAGCCAACCATTTATCATAGGTAGTAGTGATATAATGGTGAGGAAATCAGATGCCCCTGCTCGTGAATCTTAAATTCGAGTTATAGTCTGCTTGGAGATGTAGCTGACAAATGTGAAGCAAGAGAAAAAAGTTCCCAAATTGTGATCTTATATGGTTAAATTTTTTATTTTTATTTATTTGAGAGAGAGAGAGAGGCAGATAGAGCCAGTGGACACGCCAGGGCCTCCAACCACTGCAGACAAACCCCAGATGAATGTGCTACCTTGTGCATCTGGCTTACATGAGTCCTGGGGAATTGAATTGGGTCCTTTGGCTTTGCAGGCAAGTGCCTTAACCACTCAGCAATCTCTCTAGCCCCCATATGGTTAATTATTTAGGGTTAAATCTGTTTAGTTCATGTTTGAATGTAGGTCTTCAAAAATGGGTCTATAGTCCATTATCCAAAAACTTTTGGCATCAGAAGTTCTGGAGTCTTTTATTTGTTTTATACCCACTTTTCCTCCCTCCTTTCTTTTTCTCTCCCTTCCTCCTCCTTATCCTCTTCTTTTGCTTTTGTAAGCAATATAATTTTTGGTTTTTGAGAGGCAGGGTCTCATGTAGGATAGGCTGACCTAGAACTTTCTTTGTAGCTAAGATGACTTTGAACTCTCTTTTTAAATTTTTTTTCGAGCTGGGCGTGGTAGCGCACGCCTTTAATCCCAGCACTCGGGAGGCAGAGGTAGGAGGATCGCCGAGAGTTCGAGGCCACCCTGAGACTACATAGTTAATTCCAGGACAGCCTGGACCAGAGTGAGACCCTACCTCGCAAAACCAAAAAAAAAAAAAAAAATTTTTTTTTCATATTTTTATTTTTCAATTTTTAAAATATTTTATTTTTACTTATTTATTTGACAGAGAGAGAGGGAGAGAGAGAGAGAATGAATGTGGGTGTGTCAGGGCTTCCAGCCACTGCAAAGGAACTCCAGACACGTGTGCCCCCTTGTGCATCTAGCTAACGCCTTCTGGGGAATTGAAACTGATCCTTGGAGATTGCAGGCAAAGCCTGGAACAGCTGCCGGGCAAGGTGGCGGCACGCCTTAATCCCAGAACATCGGGAGGCAGAGGCTAAGGATCACCATGAGTTCGGGCGGCCACCCTGAGACTAGAGGAAAAGGTCAGCCTGGGCCAATTTCTACCCTACCTGAAAACCAAAAAAAAAAAAAAAAGCCTTAACCCCTAAGCCATCCTCCAGCCCTTTATTTACTTTATTAGCTGGGTTGAAAGATAGAAGATAGAGAATGGTGTACCAGGGCCTCCAGCCACTGCAAACAGACTAAGATCCAGTACCCATAAATCTGTTTACTTGGGTTCTGAGGAATAAACTGGGCTTTGTAGGCTTTGTAGACAAGCACTCTTAAGGCCTGGAGCAATCTCTCCAGCCCAACCTTTGTCTCTCTCTTTTTGTTTGTTTTTCAAGGTAGAGTCTCACTATTTTAAAGACTGACCTGGAATTCACTTTGTAGTCTCAGGATGGCCTTTAACTCACAGCTATCCTCCTAACTCTGCCTCCCGAGTGCTGGATACCAGAGACGTTTAACCATGCCCAGATCTGGCAACCTTGAATTTTGATCTCTTGGCACCTTCAAAATTTGGGAAAAAAAAGAAGAAGAAGACCATGCCCAGTTTATGTTGTACTGGGAAAAAGAAAAAGCTTTGGGGCTACTAGAAAAGGCACTCTATTAACTAAGATATATTTGTCTGAGGCAATATAATATTGATTGGGTGAACTGACACAGTATGGTTTGTGGAGTTTGGGTGAAGCATTCCCTTTAAAATACTGGCTTTTATTTGCCAGCAGAGAGAGAGTGAGCATTCTTTATGGGCCCACTAGGGCCTTTTGCCACTGCAAATGAACTCAGAAAAATAAAAACATTTTGTACATCTGTCTTCACGTGAGTACCGGAGAATTGAACTCTTTAACTGGCATGACTTGCAAAAGTAGAAACAGCTGAGAACTATCCCCAGTCTAAGAAAGCAGACTTGATTTTTGAGGTAGAGTCCACTCTCACCTAGGCTGACCTGGAATTCACTGATGTGCTATCAGGATGGGTTTGAATACATGGTGATCCCACCACTGCCTCCCAAGTACTGGGATTAGCGAGTTCACCACCACACCCAGCTATTTACTAATTTTATTCATTTGGACCAGTCTTGATTTCACCGTTAAACCAAAAGCTAAAAAAAAGAGACCCTATTCAAGAAGGAAATGAGACCTTGTAAATGGTGGTATTTTATCTTAAGTTGTATTTGTGTTTGACCGCCCATTTGCATATTTGTTTGGTTAATGTTTAACAGCACTGTTGGTTATAGTATTGCAGAGTCTCCATGTGACAAACCTGTAATCTCACCATTTGGGGAGATGGAAGCTAGTACATCAGGGTTTCCAAGACTCAGCTAAAAGGAAAAACCAACCTCAGCATGCAACTAGACCTTGTTTCAAAAAATGTAAGGGAGGGGCTGAGAGATGGTCAGTGGTTAAGGTAATTGCCTGCAAAGCCAAAGGACCAAGGCTCGACCTATTGTGCATCTAGCTAACGTGGGTTCTGGGGAATTGAACCTGGATCCTTTGGCTTTGCAGGCAAAGCCTTAACTGCGAGCCGGGCGTGGTGGCGCACGCCTTTAATCCCAGAACTCGGGAGGCAGAGGTAGGAGGATCACCATGAGTTCGAGGCCACCCTGAGACTAGAGTGAATTCCAGGTCAGCCTGGGCTAGAGTGAGACCCTACCTCGAAAAACCAAAAAAAAAAAAAAAAAAAAAAAAAGCCTTAACCCCTAAGCCATCCCTCCAGCCCTTTATTTATTTATTAGCAAGCAGAAAGAGATAGAAGATAGAGAATGGTGTACCAGGGCCTCCAGCCACTGCAAACAGACTCCAGATCCATGCGCCACTTTGTGCATCTGTCTTTACTTGGGTTCTGAGGAATCAAACTTGGGCTTTGTAGGCTTTGTAGACAAGCACCTTAACCTCTGAGCAATCTCTCCAGCCCAACCTTGTACTCTTTTTGTTTGTTTTTCAAGGTAGAGTCTCACTGGGGCCCAGACTGACCTGGAATTCACTTTGTAGTCTCAGGATGGCCTCTTAACTCACAGCTATCCTCCTAACTCTGCCTCCCGAGTGCTGGTACTAGAGACGTGTGTAACCATGCCCAGATTCCAACCTTGAATTCTTGATCTCTTGTCATCACCTTCAAAATTCTGGGATTACTGGCATTGGCCACCATGCCCAGTTTATGTTGTACTGGGGATGGAGCCCAGGGCTTTGTGCATACTAGAAAAGCACTCTATTAACTAAGATATATTTGTCTGAGGCAATATAATATTGATTGGGTGAACTGACACAGTATGGTTTGTGGAGAGTTTGGTGAAGCATTCTCTTTTAAAATACTTTTATTTATTATTTGCCAGCAGAGAGAGAGAGAGCATATGAATGGGCCCACTAGGGCCTCTTGCCACTGCAAATGAACTCCAGACACATACACTATTTTGTACATCTGTCTTCACGTGAGTACTGGTGAATTGAACTCTTGAGCTGGCATGCTTTGCAAGCAAGTACTTTTAACAGCTGAGAACTATCCCCAGTCTAAGAAAGCAGTCTTGATTTTTGAGGTAGAGTCTCACTCTCACCTAGGCTGACCTGGAATTCACTATGTGCTATCAGGATGGGTTTGAATACATGGTGATCCTACCTCTGCCTCCCAAGTACTGGGATTAAAGGAGTCTACCACCACACCCAGCTATTTACTAATTTTATTCATTTGAAGTCTTGATTTCTAGGCTAGCATGAGCTACGTAATGAGACCCTATTCAAGAAGAAAAATGAGACCTAAAGTAAATGGTGGTATTTTATCTTAGGTTGTATTTGTGTTTGACCGTCATTTGCATATGCTTCTTGGTTAATGTTTAACGGTGGGGGTTGTTGGTTATAGTATTGCAGAGTCTCCATGTGGCGTACACCTGTAATCTCACCATTTGGGGAGATGGAAGTCAGTACATCAGGGTTTCAAGTTCATTCTCAGCTATACAACTCAAAACCAACCTGGGTTATATGAGACCTTGTTTCAAAAAGTAAGGGAGGGGCTGGAGAGATGGCTTAGTGGTTAAGGCGCTTGCCTGCAAAGCCAAAGGACCAAGGTTCGACTCCCTATGACCCACGTAAGCCAGATGCACAAGGGCGTGCATGCATCTGGAGTTCGTTTGCAGTGGCTGGAGGCCCTGGCATGCCTATTCTCTCTCTCTACCTGCCTATTTCTGTCTGTTTGTCTGTCTCTCTCTCTCTCAAAAATAAAAATAAAATAAAATAAAAAACAAGGGAGGGCTGGAGAGATGACTTAATGGTTAAGGTGCTTCCCTGCAAAGCCTAAGGACCCATGTTTCACTCTCCAGGTCCCAGATGGGCCAGATACACAAGGTGACGCAAGTGCACAAGGTTGCACGTGTGCAGAAGGTGACAGTCATGTCTGGAATCCGACTACAGTGGCTGGAGGCCCTGCCATGCCAATATATTTTCTCTCCCTCTCTCATAAAAAGAAAAAAAAATACAAAAAGCAAGGTAGGGCCACTGGGCATGGTGGTGACAGCCTTTAATCCCAGTACTTGAGCAGCAGAGGTAGGAGGATCACTGTGAGTTTGAGGCCACCCTGAGACTACATAGTAAATTCCAGGTCAGGTGGAGATTTTAATTATTTATTTATTTATATATATATATATATATATATATATATATATATATCACTATGTTACTTAGGCTGTCCTCAAACTTGAATTCCTCTTGGGATTCTAGGCAACAGTGAGTTTTGTGTTTTGACTTACACCACATCATTTGAAATTTTAAGTGTATTTGTAAGTAAATGAATTTGTAGCTATTCTGAACTGCATTTTTAACATCAGAATTTGGAGTGCTTGTTGATTTGTTTGCCCTCTTACTTTATTGCCAATTTTTCATGTTAATCATTTGCTTCTTTTCTGATAAATTTTTGTTATGATCTGTCCTGCAGAGAAAGAGATGCTGGTTGCAAGTTTTGGAAAATCCTATTTTTTATGGAACACAGTTCTGTAAAATTTTCATAAGATTCCTTGGCAATAACATACACTTGTGATGGACCCTAGAAATACTGCTATGTTAGGATTGGGTTCTGATTCCGAAGGTTTTTCAAGAAAGAGTCCTTCTGCCATCAGTACTGGCACCCTGGTCAACAAGAGAGAAGTAGAAATAGAGAACAGCCCAAAGGAGGAAGAAGACCTTCGCAAACGGAATCGGGAAAGAAGTACTGAAACAGGAAAAGATGATGGATTGACAGATGCACAGCAACAGTTTTCAGTGAAAGAAACAAACTTCTCAGAAGGAAATTTGAAGTTGAAAATTGGCCTTCAGGCTAAGAGAACTAAAAAACCTCCAAAGAACTTAGAGAATTACGTATGTCGACCTGCCATAAAAACGACTATCAAGCACCCAAGGAAAGCACTTAAAAGTGGGAAGATGACAGATGAGAAGAATGAGCACTGTCCTTCAAAACGGGTGAGTGACATTTCCCAACAATACATGGTCATTGACAATGCTTGAATTTCTTTCTTTTTTCTTTTTCTTTTTTGGTTTTTCAAGGTAGTATCTCACTCTAGCCCAGGCTGACCTGGAATTCACTATGTAGTCTCAGGGTGGCTTTGAACTCACAGTGTTCCTCCTACCTCTGCCTCCCAAGTACTGGGATTAAAGCTGTGTGCCACCATACCTGGTATCTTTTATTTTCTTTTTTTAGTTTTCATCTAACCTAAATATATATTATAGAATGTGGGATCTTAATCTTCTTACATTCCAAATGGGCTATGAGGCATATTTAAAAATACAGTAATAGCGAGAGAGATCTATATTTTTATTTGTAAAATTATGTCTTATATATATTTTTTAAATTTTTTATTTTATTTTATTTATTTTTGGAGAGAGATACAGAGAGAGACAGAGAGAGAGGGAGAGGAAGACAGAGATGGGCGCGCCAGCAGTCTCTTAGCTGCTGTGAATGAAATCCAGATGTGTGCGCCCCCTTTTGGGCAAGTGTGGCATTGCGCCCTTGCGTCACTTTGCATCTGGCTAAACATGGGACCTGGAGATTGGAACCGGGTTCTTAGGTTTAGCAGGCAGGCGCCTTAACTGCTAAGCCTTCTCTCCAGCCCATGTCTTATATTTTAAATGGAGCATACTGGCATTGTTGCTTCTAGTATGACAGTGGAAAAATCAGTTGAATTTATATTTTGGAAACTGTATTGAATCTTGCCTTCCTACTTAATAACAAAGAGGCAGTGGACAAATTAACAGGAGAAATTGAGGCTCAAGGATGATAATGGTTATAGTACCGTCTCCCTTTAAAGTATTCCTGTTACTGGTCTGGGGGCATGGCTCAGCAGTTAAAGGCACTTGCTTGCAAAGCCTGATGGCCTGGATTTGATTCCCCAGTGCCCACATAAAGCCAGATGCATAGAGTGGTGCGTGTGTCTGGTGTTCATTTGCAGTGGCAGGAGGCTCTGGTGTGCCCATACGCTCACTTGCGCGCGTGCTCTCTCTCTCTCAAATAAAACATTAGAAAATAGAAAAATAAAGTATTGGGCTGGACAGATGGCTAATCTATTAAGATGTTTGCCCATAAAGCCTAACTACTCAAGTTTGATTCTCCAGTACTCACATAAAGCCAGATGCACAAAGTGGCGCATGCATGTGGAAGTCCCTTTGCAGTGGCTGGAGTCTCTGGTGCATTCATTCTCTCTGTCTCTATATGATTTCTTTCTGCTTGCAAATACATAAAACCATAAAAAAATTATTTTTGGAAAAAAATAAAGTATTCCTGTTATTGTTTGTTGAAGTTCTGTAGTCCTAACTACTGTGGAGACAAAACCAAAAGATTGCTTGAATCCATAATCTTGAAACAAGTCTGGGCACTATAAGGAGACCCTCAAAACAAACAACCAGGGCTGGAGAGATGGCTCAGGTGGTTAAGGCGCTTGCCTGTGAAGTCTAATGACCTGGGTTCAGTTCCCTAGTACCCATGTAAACAGATGCATGTGGTGGTATATGTATCTGGAGTTCATTTACAGTGGCTAGAGACCCTAGCACACCCATTCTCGTTTTCTTTTTCTCTCTCCTTCCCTCTTTCTCTCTGTCATAAATAAATACAATTTTTTTTGTAAAGTTTTTATTGGGCTAGAGAGGTGGTATAGTGGTTAAGGTTCTTGCCTGTGAAGCCTAAGGACCCAGTTTCAACTCCTGGTACCCACATATTCCAGATGCACGTGGGATGAAGTATTCCATTCAGTATTCTCTGCAAGGCAGGCTTAGTGCTCATATGTTCGTAAAGTCAGTTTTTATCATTAAAAGTTTTCTTTCACCCTTTATTGTGAAGGATAATTTTGCTGGGTATAGTAGGTTAGGTTGGCAGCCAGTGTCTTTCAAAAATTGAAATACTACCTTCCAGGCTCTTCTAGCTTTTAGAGTTTAGGTTTAAAAACCAGATATAATTCTGATGGGTAGCTTTTAGTAATCTTTCTTTTCTTTTTTTTTTTTTTTTTTTTTAACTGTATTTAGGTTTTTAACTATAATGTGCTGTGGGCAATTTCTTCTCTGGTTCTTTTTGATGTTCTGTGTGCCTCTTGTACCTGGATGAGCCTCTCTTTTGCAATATTTGGATATTTTTTGTTTTTCTTTTTTATTAAGTAGAAACTTTGTATTTACTTATGTAATTTTATTGAAGATAATCTCTATGCCCTTGGCCTGTAGTTTTTCCCCTTCTTGTATGCCTGTGATTCAAATGTTTGGTCTTTTTAAGGTATTCTACCTTTCCCTCATGTTCTCTTTGTGCATTTTATTTTTTAATTTGTCACTGATTTTAGTGTTCTGATCTATTTCTTCTGTTGTATCCTCAAGCCCTGATAGTCTGTCCTACATATGATCTACTCTCTTGGTGAGGCTTTCTTGGGAGCCTTTTATAATAGTATTTTCATTTTCTTACCATTTCTAAAGTACATCTTGGAATCCTTGCTTGGCATTCAGTTGATAACACTATATAGCAATTATGGTATCTGAGTGGAGCAACCATTTAAAAAAATTTTTTTTTAGCTGGGCATAGTGGCATATGCCTTTTAATCCCAGCACTTGGAAGGCAGAGGTAAGAAGAACACCATGAGTTCAAGGCTGCCTTGAGACTACACAGTGAATTCCAGGTCAGCCTAGGCTAGACTGAGACCCTACCTCGAAAAATAAAAAAAAAATCTTTTCTTTTATTTATTAAATTTTGAGAAAGAGAGAAAGAAGCAGATAAAGAGAATAGGCGTGCCAGGGCCTCTAGCCCCTGCAAAGAACTCCAGATGCATGAGCCGTCTTGTGCATCTGGATTATGTGGGTTCTGAGGAATCAAACCTGGGTCCTTCGTAGGCAAGCGCCTTAACCACTAGATCATCTCTCCAGCCCAGACCTTTTGTTTTTTTCTCAGACCATTTTTTAAAAAATTATTTTATTTATTTTTGGAGAGAGACACAGAGACGGACAGACAGGGAGAAGGAGACAGAGAATGGGCGCGCCAGCAGTCTCAGCTGCTGCAAACAAAATCCAGATGTGTGCGCCCCCTTGTGGTCAAGTGCGGCATTGCGCCCTTGCGTCACTTTGCATCTGGCTAAATGTGGGACCTGGAGATTGGAACCCGGTTCTTAGGCTTAGCAGGCAGGCGCCTTAACCACTAAGCCATCTCTCCAGACCTCAGACCATTTTTTTTTTAACCTTTTTAAAAAAACTTTTTATTTTATCTTATTTTATTTGGAGAGAGACACAGAGAGAGACAGAGAGAGAGGGAGGGAGGGAGGGAGGGAAGGAGGGAGGGAGGGAGGGAGGAAGACAGAGATGGGCGCGCGAGCAGTGTCTCAGCTGCTGCGAACGAAATCCAGATGTGCGCGCCTCCTTGTGGTCAAGTGTGGCATTGCGCCCTTGCGTCACTTTGCATCTGGCTAAACGTGGGACCTGGAGATTGGAACCGCTGGAGATTGGAACCAGTGTTCTTAGGGTTAGGAGGCAGGCGCCTTAACCCCTAAGCCATCTCTCCAGCCCCCTCAGACCATTTTTTTTTTCTTTTTTCTTTTTTGGTTTTTCGAGGTAGGGTCTCACTCTGGCCCAGGCTGACCTGGAATTCACTATGTAGTCTCAGGGTGGCCTCGAACTATCGGCGTTTCTCCTACCTCTGCCTCCCAAGTGCTGGGATTAAAGGTGTGCACCACTACGCCCGGCCTCAGACCATTTTTTAACATGAGTGAAGAATATGTTATATCTCGTTCACCTTTGCTTTCAGAACCTGTTGTTTGAGGAGCTGGTGAAATGGCTTAATAGGTGAAATCACTAGCCAAGCAAGCATGACGGCCTCCTTTCAATCCTCAGTACCCACATTTTGTGCATTTGCCTTTAACATGAGTACTGGGGAACTGAGAATTGAACCAAGGCCAGCTGGCTTTGCAGACAGTAACTTTAATTGCCAAGCCATTTCCCTAGCCCTAATAATTTCATATATATATATTTATTTATTTATTTCAGAGAGAGAAGAGAGATAGAGAATTGGCCTGCCCGGTCCAATCGAACTGCAGATGCTTGCGCCACCTAGTGGGCATGTATGACCTTGGGCTTGCCTCATCTTTTTGCATTTGGCTTATGTGGAATCTGGAGAGTAGAACACGGGTCCTTAGGCTTTGCCAGCAAGCTCCAACCCAATTTCTTTCTTTCCTCTTTTTTTTTTTTTTTTTTTTTTTTTTTTTTCAAGGTAAGGTCTCACTCTAGCTCAGGTTGACCTGGAATTCACTATGGAGTCTCAGGGTTGTTTCTTGGTCTTGTTTGTTTGTTTGTTTGTTTGTTTGTTTGTTTGTTTGTTTGTTTGTTTGTTTTGGTGTTTCAAGGTACGGTCTCTCTGTAGCTCAGGCTGACCTGGAATTCACTATATTGTCTCAGGGTTGCCTTGAAGTCACAGTGATCCTCCTAAGTGCTGGAGTGTACACCACGACGCCCTACTGGTTTGGTTTTTTGAGGTAAAGACTCACTCTAGCTCAGGTTGACCTAGTATACACTATGTAGTCTTAGGCTGGCCTCGAACTCACTGAGATCTTCCTACCTCAGCCTCCCAAGTGCTGTGATTAAGGGTGTGCACTACCACACCTGGCCAAGAGGACATTTTGGTGAACATAATATATCCACTTACCAAACAACAGTAGTAGCTTCCCCCTAGGGCGTTATGAACTTCCCAGCCATAGGATTTTGACTAGGTTTTCAGTGCCAGGCATGAATTTTCTCCTGGAGCCAGTCTCAAACCCAGTCAGAGCACAGCTGGTTTCCCTTATAGTAGACATGTTGCCTTTGTACCAGTTGACACATTTTGCCCAGCTGGCTAGCCATGTAGCTTGCTGGGGTCTATTGCTTGTTAAGACTGCCAATGACTTTTCTCCCCCAGCAGTCTCTAGACTACTTTTCTAGTTTGATTTAATTCTAGCTTGATTTCTCAAGTGACCTGCTTCTAGGCATGTGTTTACTTCAGTAATAGGGTCTTACCATCAAGTTCTCATGGGCAAACACATGCCTTGGCAATAATTTGGGGGCACCAGGAGTCTTCCTGATCAGTCACTCACTGGGAGGTATACAATCCATGGCACTGAAATATTTCTGTATCAGTCTATGGCTTCTGGATGTAGCATTATCCACCCCCACAGGGTACGTCGCCCAAACTTTTTCCTTTTTTTAACATAGATTTTAGTTAGCAAAGAAATAGGTTTCCATATGGCATTTTCATAACATCTTTAATTTTGAGTAACTCTCCTCCTACTCCCTCCTCTCCTCCATCTCAAAGTAATTTTAACTTGTATTTCCTGGTGGCTTAAAGGTGTTGACCACATTTTTTTCAAACATTTATTGATAATTTATATTTTTTGCTTTTAGAACTATCTGTCTATCAGCCCATTTATTGATTTATGGTTTAGCGGGGGTTATTTAGTTTTTGGGTTTTTGTTTTGTTTTGTTTTCAAGGTAGGGTCTTGCTCTAGCCCAAGTTGGCCTAGAATTCTTTATGTAGTCTCAGGCTGGCCTTCAACTCACAGTGATCCATCTAATTCTGCCTCCCAAGTGCTGAGATTAAAGGCTTTTTTTTTGTTGTTTTTTTTTTTTTTTTTTTTTTTTTTTTTTTTTTGAGGTACGATCTTACACTAACCCAGGTTGGCCTTGAGCACACAGTGATCCTCCTGTGTGTTGGGATTAAAGACATGCACCACCACACCTGGCATTTTTGGAGTTCTTGTTTTAAGTCAGGTTCTCATAGATTCCAGGCTAGCCCCAAACTTGCTATGTAGTCATAGATGTTCTTGAACTTTGAAGTTCTTTTCAAGATCTAGATATTAATCCTATTTCACAACTTTTGTTTTTTGTCAAGGTAGTCTCACACTAGCTCAGGCTGACCTGGAATTCACTATGTACTCTTAGGGTGCCTCAAACTCATGGCGATCCTCCTACCTCTGCCTCCCAAGTGCTGGGATTAAAGGCGTGCGCCACCACGCCTGATTTCTATTTATTTATTTGAGAGAGAGAAAGAGGCAGAGAGAAAGAGAGAGAATGGGCCTACCAGGGCCTCCAGCCACTGCAAATGAACTCAAGATGCATGTGCCTCCTTGTGCATCTGGCTTACGTGGGTCCTGGAGAATTTGCTTTTCTGGCAAACACCTTAACCACTAAGCCATCTCTCCTGCCTTGGAGGTACATTTCTTTTTTGGTTTCTAAAAAAGTTATTTATTTATTTATTTGAGAAAGAGGCAAATAGAATATGCACACCAGGGCCTTCAGCCACTACAAATGAACTCCAGACATATGCACTACCTTGTGCATCTGGTTTATGTGGCTCCTGAGGAATTGAATCTGCATCCTTAGGCTTTGCAGGCAAGGGTCTTAACTGCTAAACCATCTTTCCAGACTTTTTTTTTTTTTTTTTTTTTTTGTGATAGGGTCTCACTGTAGTCCAGGCTGATCTGGAACTCAGTAGTCTCAGGGTGGCCTCGAACTCAGGGTGATCATCCTACCTCTGCATCCCAAGTGCTGGGATTAAAGGCGTGTGCCACCACGCCCAGCTCTTTCTGTTTTTTTGAGTTAGGGTCTCGCTGTAGCCCATGCTCACCACAATTTACTATGTAGTCTCAGGGTGGCCTTGAATTCACTGCATTCTTCCCACCTCTACCTCCCAAGTGCTGGGATTAAAGGCATGTGACACCATGTCCGTCTCCAAAATAATAATTTATCTTCCAGAAATAATTGTAAGCTTGATTATTGTTGTTTTTGAAACAACTAGCCCAGGCTAGTCTTGGACTTGCTATGTTCCCAACATTGACCTAGAACTATTGATCTTCTTATTTCCGTTTTGATTACTGGGATCACAGGTGTGTACCACCACTCTCAGTTTATGCAGTATGTAAATGAGACCCATGTATTCTACCAAGTGAGTTAAATTCTCAGCCAAATGAAACAATTTATTAAAGAGATGATTTTAAGTTTCAGTGAAGTTATCTTGTGATGCCTTTTTAAAACTCATATGAGTCTTTAGATTTACAGCAAGCTATATTTGAGGTTTTATTTATTTGCAAACAGAGAGAGAAAGAGAACCAACATGCCAGGGCCTCTTGCCCCTGCAAGTGTACTTCAGAGCATGTGCCACCTTGTGCATTTAGTTTTCCATGGGATGCCAAATCCATTCTGGGCATGAGCCTTTGTAAGCAAGGGCCCATAACCACGGAGCATTCCTCTGGCTCTTTATTATTCTTTTTTTGTTTTGTTTTGTTTTGTTTTGTTTTTTTGAGGTAGGGTCTCACTCTAGCTCAGGCTGACCTGGAATTCACTATGTAGTCTCAGGCTCGCCTCGAACTCACGGCAGTCCTCCTACCTCTGCTTCCCAAATACTGGGATTAAAAGCGTGAGCCACCACCACCCAGCCTAATTATTTTTCATTCCTTGTTTCCCTCCCTCCCTCCCTCCCTCCCTCCCTTCCTTCCTTCCTTCCTTCCTTCCTTCCTTCCTTCCTTCCTTCTTTCCTTAGGTAGGGTCTCACTCTAGCCCAGGCTGACCTGGAATTCACTTTGTAGTCTCAGAGTGGCCTGGAAGTCGGAGATCCTCCTACCTCTGCCTCCCAAGTGCTGGGATTAAAGTTGTGCACCACCACCAAGCCCAGCTGCTTTTTTTTTTTTTTTTTTGAGGCAAGGTTTCTATAGCCCAAGTTGGACTCTACCTAGCTAGTTTTTATTTTTAGTTAGGAATTAAGCAGTGAAGTACATGTCTATAATCCCAGCAATTAAGAGAATGAGGCCAGCTAAGTTCCAGACTACTGGCCTGTGCTGCAGAGAGAGAGAATGGGTGTACCAGGACTTCTAATTACTGCAAACAAACTCCAGATGCATATGCCACTTTGTGCATCTGTCTTTATGTGGGTACTAGTGAATTGAACCAGGGTTTTTAGACTTTGCAGGCAAGCGCCTTAACCACAAAGACATCTCTCCAGCCCCCTAAAAGTTATTATTTTTTAACATGATTAACACTGGGTATGGTGGCTCATGTCTTTAATCCCAGCATTTGGGAGGGTGTGAGACCCTACCTAGAAACCCCCCTCAAAAAAAAAATTGGTTCTGGAGAGATGGTTTAGCTGTGATAGTTCTTGCCTATGAAGCCTAACAACCCAGGTTTGAGTCCCCAGTACCCATGTAAGCCAGATGAACAAGTTAGCTCATCTGTCTGGAGTTTGTTTGCAGTTGCTAAAGGCCCTGGTGTGCCTGTTCTCTCTATCTGCCTCCCTCCCAGCCTTCAAGGCCACCCTGAGACTACATAGTGAGTTTCAGGTCATCCTGAGTTAGAGTGAGACTCTATCTCAAAAAGCCAAAAAAAAAAAAAAAAAAGAGAGAGAGAGAGAGAAAGAAAGAGAGAGATTGAAGAAGAAGAAGAAAAGTGAAAAATTTGTTGTTAAGAAGCCGGTCATTTTAGCTTTAATATTTAAGGCTTCCAAAGAACCCAATGCCTGAATTTTATCTCCTCTTCGCCACTTCAGTAGAGGTACTTGTGTTTAGATTATCCCTTCAGATACTTCTCCCTCAGCCTCAGAGTGAGGGCTTGCTTAAAGAGCAAGAAAGGGCTGGAGAGATGGCTTAGCAGTTAAGGTGCTTGCCTGTGAAACCTAAAGACCCAGGTTCCATTCTCCAGATCCCACATAAGCCAGATGCACATGGTGGCACATGCATCTGGAGTTCATTTGCAGTGGCTAGAATCCTTGTCATGCCCATTCTCTCTCTTTCTCCCTCTCTCAAATAAATAAAAGTAAAATATTAAAAGAAAAAAGAGCCGGGTGTGGTAGCACATGCCTTTAATCCCAGCACTTAGGAGGCAGAGGTAGAAGGACTGCCATGTGTTTGAGGCCAACCTGAGACTCATACTATATTCCAGGTCAGCCTGAGCTAGAGTGAGACACTAACTCGAAAAAAAAAAAAAAAAAAAAAAAAAAAGAATGACTCAAAGGCAGCTACATCTCAGAAAAGCCCACTCCCATAAGTGAGGACTCACAGAAGCTCTGTTTCTGGTGCTCTGCATGACCTGCTGGCAGCTCAGTGGGAGAGCCTGTCCCTAAGCAGTTGTTTTCCCTTTATACTTCTAGGGTGTATGTGTGTGGGGTGTCTTGCAATCTTTTCCCAGACCTGAGTCTCCTGAGCTTCCTCCTTCCTCCCATGAGGAAAGCTTTCAATTTGGAGGAAATTGCTCTACATCCCCGCCCACCCCCCAATGCCTGTAATTCCCAGGATCTGAGGTAAGATAATCAATATGAATTTGAGGCCAGCCTGGATTTACAGAATGAGTTCCAGGTCAAGCTGAACTAGAATAGATTTTGCCTGAAAAATATTAAAAATAAAGGCTAGGCGTGGTGGCGCACGCCTTTAATCCCAGCACTTGGGAGGTAGAGGTGGGAGGATTGCCGAGAGTTCAAGGCCAGCCTGAGACTACATAGTGAATTCCAGGTCAGCCTGGACTAGAGTGAAACCCTACTTCAATAAACAAACAAAAAAAAATTAAATAAATAAAAATAAGTGCTGGAGAGATGGGTTAGCGGTTAAGGCACATGCCTGTGAAGCCTAAGGACCCTGGTTCAAATCTCCAGGACCCACATAAACCAGCTGCACATGGTGACACATGCATCTGGAGTTTGTTTGCAGTGGCTGGAGGCCCTGGTATGCCCATTCTCACTCTGTCTCTCTCCCTGTGTCTCTAATAAATAAATAAATAAATATATAAAATCTTAAAAAAAAATAAAAATGGGGCTGGAAAGATGGCTTAGCAGTTAAGACACATGCCTGCAATGCCTAAAGACCCTGGTTCAATTCTCCAGGTTCTACGTAAGCCAGTTGCACAAGGGGGCGCACACATCTGGAGTTCATTTGCAGTGGCCAGAGGCCCTGGCGTGCCCATTTTCACTCCCTTTCTCTTTTCCTCTCTCTGTCTCTAATAAATAAATAAATTAAAATAAAATATTTTTTAAAATTGGGCTGGAGAGGTGGCTTAGCGGTTAAGGCGCCTGCCTGCTAAGCCTAAGAACGCTGGTTCCAATCTCCAGCTGTTCCAATCTCCAGGTCCCACGTTTAGCCAGATGCAGTGACGCAAAGGCGCAATGCCGCACTTGCCCACAAGGGGGCGCACACATCTGGATTTTGTTCACAGCAGCTGAGAGACTGCTGGCGCGCCCATCTCTGTCTTCCTCTCCCTCTCCAAAAATAAAAAAAATAATTATTATTATAATTATAAATTTTTAAGATTAAAAAAATTAAAAATGAAAGGTCAGGTGTGGTGGTGCATGCCTTTAATCCCAGCACTCTGGAGGCAGAGGTAGGAAGATCACTGTGAGTTTAAGGCCATCCTGAGACTACATAGTGAATTCTAGGTCAGCCTGGGCTAGAGCAAGACTTTACCTCCAAAAAGTAAATTAATGAATTGAATAAAATAAAAAGAAAAATAGAATTCTAGGCTGGAGATGGCTAAGTGACCACAGGCACTTGCTTGCAATGCCTGACTGCCTGGGTTCAACTTCCTAGTACCCATGTGGAGCCAGAGGCACAAAGTGGCACATGTGTCTGTAGTTCTTTTGCAGTGGCAGGTGGTCCTGGTGTGCCCATGCTAATTCAGTTTCCCTTTCTCCCTCCTTGCAATTGAAAATTAAAATTCTCTATGGTAGAAAGATATGAGAGTTATCTAAAGTCTACATAATAACGTTGGCCTTTTCATTTGAAATGAATCCCACTATGCACCAGCAAAATTTCTACTGTCAATAAATAAAAGAGGCCAGGTGTGGTGACACATGCATTTAATCCCAGCACCTGGAAGGCAGAGATAGGAGGATCACCATGAGTTTGAAGCCAGCCTGGAGCTACATTGTGAACGCCAGGTCACCCTAGGCTAGAGGGAGATGGAACCTCAAAAAACAAAATGAAATGAAAGAAAGAGGTAGAGGTATAGAGGATCTTAGTCTAATATTAGCTATGATTTTCATGAGACTGATAAGTAGAACTATAGTTATGTCTTTAGGCAGAATTTATATTTCTAAGGTTTTAATTTTCCTGGCATCTATTTAAATTGAGAGAAAACAGATTATCAAAAGAATACAATAAGACTCCATAAATGATATTTACTGCTCAAGTAAAATTGTAACCAGAATTTACTCTTTTAGATAAATAGCTACTAAACTATCAAATTGAATTTTCCTCCTCTTTGCATTTTTAAAATATTTTGTTTACTTATTTATTTAATCGGGTGCAAGAGAATAGGTGTGATAGGGCTTCTAGCCACTACAAACGAATTCCAGATGCTGTGCCACCCTCTGCATCTGGCTTCTGTGGGTACTGGGGAATTGGATCCTGGGTCCTTAGACTTTGCAGGCAAGTGCCTTAACTGCTATGCCATCTGTCCAGCCTCCTTTTGCTTTTTTTATTAGTCATGATCTTATATGTTATATGTATTTTCTTTGCTTTTTGAGGTAGGGTCTCACTCTAGCCCAGGCTAACCAGGAACTCACTATGTAGCCCCAGGCTGGTCCCAAACTCAGAGATCCTCCTTCTACCTCAGCCTCTGGGGCACTAAGTTTAAATGTGCATACCAACACACATGGCCTCATATGTTTTTTTTTTTATTTATAGTTTTATGAAACATCTCAACATCAAATATATAAGTTCAATTTTTTTTTTTGCCAAGGTACATTGAATTAATAAATCCTAAAACTACATTTGGAAGTAGGAAAAGGATCATAAAAGTTGCAAGATTAGAAATAATTATCACAGTAAAAACAGTGAAATTAGACCTTTCTGAACTTCACTTTTTCGTTTTTCAGCAAAATCACTAAATTGTAATTGTTGTTCCTTTTCCAGTTCTTCCTTGTATGGGTAGAGGGCATCAAAATGCTGCTAAACAAGAAAACACTAGAGATTGTAATAGCACGGCTTTTCTGTTTCCTCATTGGGGTGATCGTCACTGTGATAGGAATTAACAGACAAGGAGAAATGTTTCTAAGCACATTTATTGATTGTAATTTTCTTATGTTTTCCTCAATATCAAGAATTATGCTATATATATATATTTTTCCCCCATGGGAGGAAAGGATTTATTTTGGCTTAAAATCCCGAGAGTAAACTTCATGATGGTAGGGGAAGGGATGGCATGCCGTAGACACTGGACACCACCTCTGCCACAGCAGCTGGAGAACAGCAGCAGGAGAGTGAGCCAAAAACTGGCAAGGGGAAGCTGGGCATAACACCCTCAAGCCCGCCTCCAGCAAGGCTCCAGTTTCAAAATTGCCACCAGCTGGGGACCCAGCATTCAGAACACATGAGCTCATGGGGGACACCTGAATCAAACCACCACATTCATAGACACCAAAAAGCTCACATTGTTTGTAGCAGACAGCTTTAGGTTCACTGAGATGAACTTCCAGACCAGGCACAGTTATGGAGGAAGGGATATTTATTGAAGCTTATAGATCCAGGGGAAGTTCCATAATGGGAGAAGAAGCTGGCCTGCCTTCACAGGACCAGGCAAGAGAGAGCTAGAAAAAGCCACAAGCCCATCAGGAACTCCAGCTAGTCACACTTTGCATATCTTTAGATTGAAATCCTAAACCCACCATCACACCTTAAGATCCACCCAGTGACATTGCCTGGCTGGAGCCAGGTGCCTGCAGATGTAAACTATAAACTAATAAAACACTGAAAATAATGGGGGCCATCTAAACTACCACATTGTTCTTTCTGCAGGAAGCTATATACACAAGGAGACAGAGGCAAACCACTGTCACGTAGTTGTGGGCGGCAGCCCTTGTTCTTCTATGAATACAGCCTTTGAAACCTGCCCGATAATTCCACTATGCCCAAACAAATCTTTCCTAGGCCGCCTTTTGAAGAAATTGTTTAATGACTTTTCGCAGACATTAAAGGAACTCTGCACTTAACTGTAGTACTTGAAGCATCTGTGGATCCATGCAACTGCACAGGTTCTAAGCTTGGAAGCACCAGCCCATTCTCTGCTTACAATCCCTTCTCCCTTAAATTTTGCAACCTCAAACTTCCTCAACTTTCCTTAAGAGCTGGGGACACTGAAGAGGAAACACTGGGTGCAGGGCATGACATCTTACTCACCAGTTCTGTTTCAGGCCCCGTATGGTTGTGCATTTATTTGCAAGGAGAGAGTATGGGCACACCAGAGCCTCTTGCCCGTTGCAAAGGAACTCCAGATGCATGCACGATATTGTGTATCTGACTTTACATAGGTACAGGGGATTCAAACCCAGGCTGTCAGGGGTTACAAACAAGTGCCTATGACCACTGAGCCATTTCACAAATAAATTTGGCCCCACAGTGAATACAGATAATCCTGGTGAGGAGGGCCCTCCATGGAACGCAGGCACACTGCAGTAAATATAATAGGACCAGATGGAAATGACTAATGTGTAGTATGTTATAAACAAATACAGAAAAATAGTTCATGGGGCCTGGAGGGATCACTTAGTGGTTAAGGTACTTACCTACAAAGCCAAAGACCCTCGTGAGCCAGATGCACATGGTGGCACGTGCGTTGGAGTTGGTTTGCAGGGCCTGGAGGGCCTGGTGCGTCCTTTCTCTCTCTCTCTCTTTGCCTCTTTCTCTCTCTCAAACAAATAAATAAAAATAATTTTTAAAAAATAGTTCTTGGGGCTGGAGAGATGGCTTAGTGGTTAAAGCGCTTGCCTGTGAAGCCTAAGGACCCTGGTTCAAGGCTCGATTCTCCAGGACCCACGTAAGCCAGATGGACAAGGGGTGCACGCATCTGGAGTTCGTTTGCAGTGGCTGGAGGCCCTGGCACGTCTATTCTCTCTGTCTCTCTCTCTTCCTGCCTACTTCTGTATCTCTCTCTCTCTCTCTCAAATAAATAAATAAAATATTTTTTAAAAAAATAGTTCTTGGCTGTAGTGATGGCTTATCACTTAAGACACTTGCTTTTGAAGTCTAAGGACCAATGTTTGATTCCCCAGTACCCACATAAACCAGATGCACAAGGTGCGCATATGTCTGAAGTTTGTTTCCAGTGGCTAGAGGTCCTGATGCAACCATATTCATCCTCTCTTTCTTTCTCTCAAATAAATAAAATATTTTTACAAAATAGTTCGTGCAATAGAGAAAAAGAAGAGAATGCACTAAGGAGTAGACTCAACTAAAACAACTCCTGATTCTGTGAATTCTCCCTAACCAACTTAGGCAGATAATTTAACTTATACACTTCTATTGCATATATTTCTGTTTTAACATATAACATATTATGTTGTTAATTCTACTTGATTGATGGAGTGATTTCAATTTTTTTGTTTGTTTGTTTGTTTGTTTTGTTTTTTTGAGGTAGGGTTTCACTCTAGTCCAGACTGACCTGGAATTCACTATGTAGTCTCAGGGTGGCCTCAAACACACAGTGATCCTCCTACCTCTGCTTCCTGAGTACTGGGATTTAAGACATGCACCTCCACACCTGGCTCAATTTTTTAATTTCTCGATCAACATAGAAAATGCTTTAAAGCTGGGTGTGGTGGCACATACCTTTAATCCCAGCACTAGGGTCTGGCTCCAGCCAGGCTGGCCTGGAATTCACTATGTAGTCTCAGTATAGCCTTGAACTCATGGCAGTCCTCCTAACTCTGCCTCTGAGTGCTGGGATTAAAGGCTTGTTCAACTTCGCCTTTCTATTTAAGCAAGAAAACTTGAGAGTTTTTATGTTCTCTTATGTCCTGCTATTGTGGTTTCTGGTGTCTAGTGTTCTCTTGATTGCTTATCCTGGAAGCTTCTTGAGCTAGACTTACTTGGGAGTAGAAAGGAGAATACTGGGCACAATGCCCAGCTTCTCCAAGGCAGTAGCAGTTATGTAAATTCTCTTCAATCTTCACATTTTGATAAAGCCTTTTTCTCCTTTTGCATACACAAAACAGAGTTCGTTTGCAGTGGCCAGAGGCCCTAATATGCCCATATTCCCCCCCATCTCTCTCTCTTTCTGAAATAAATAAAAATAAAATATGAATTTATTTATTTATTTTTTATTTATTTATTTATTATTTTTGTTTTTTTGAGGTAGGGTCTCACTGTAGTCCAGGCTGACTTGGAATTCACTATGTAAGCTCACAGTGGCCTTGAACTCACAGCGATCCTCCTACCTCTGCCTCCCGAGGGATGGGATTAAAGGCATGCACCACCACGCCTGGCTTATTTTTTATTTATTTATTTATTACAGACAGAGAGAACGTGAAAATGGGTGCACCAGGGCGTCTAGCCACTGCAAACAAACTCTAGATACATGTACCACCATGTGCATCTGGCTTATGTGGGACCTAGAGAATCGAACCTGGGTCCTTAAGCTTTGTAGGCAAGCACTTTAACTGCTAAGCCATCTCTCCAGCCCAGAAGCAGATTCTTTCTTTTGTACTTTGCACCTCTGCTTTAAATGTGCTAAGGGATATTTAAACTACCATAAATACTTGAATCATGCTTATCCCCAATTCTTACTTTCATTTTGTAGGAAGAACTACTCTAATCAGTGCCATATTTGGCTGGGCATGTAGTTCACTTTCTTTCTCTTTTTTAGATTTAATTAATTATTATTATATTACTTCTTTTTTTTTTTTTTTTTTTTTTTTTTTTTGTCTTTCAAGGCAGGGTTTCACTCTAGCTCAGGATGACCTGGAATTTGCTATGTAGTCTCAGGGTGGCCTTGAACTCACAGCGATCCTCCTACCTTTGCCTCCCAAGTGCAGGATTTAAAAGCGTGAACCACCACGCCCCGCTTATTTTTATTTTTTTATTTTATTACTAATTATTATTATTTGGTGTTTTCAAAATAGAGTCTCACTCTAGCCCAGGCTGGCCTCAAACTCATAGCAGTCCTCCTGCTTCTGTCTCCCAAGTGCTGGGATTAAAGGTGTGTGTCACCATGCCTAGTCTCATTTTCTTTTTTCTTTTTAAAAAATTTTTGGGCTGGAGAAATGGCTTAGTGGTTAAGGTACTTTCCGTGAACCCTAAGAATGCATGTTCAACTCTCCAGGTCCCACATAAGCCAGATGCACAAAGGTGACACAAGTGCCCAAGGTTGCACATACGCATAAGGTGGTGAATACATCTGGAATTGAAGAACATTGGATGGAGACCCTGGCACTCCAATATTCTCATTCTGTGAATATATACATATATATATATATACATATATATACATATATACTGGCTTAGCAGTTAAGGCGTTTGCCTGCAAAGCCAAAGGACCCAGATTCAATTCCCCAGTACCCATGTAAGCCACATGAACAAGGGAGCGCATACATCTGGAGTTCGTTTGTAGTGGCTAGAGGCCCTGGCATGCCCATTCTCTCTCTCTCTCTCTCTTTCTCTGCTTGCAAATAAATAAATAAAATAAATTTAATTTTTAAAAAAAGACCACTCTGTTGTGCTTGCCTCAAAAAAAATTTTATTTATTTGCAAGGGAGAAACAGAATGTACAAAGTACATCTGGATTTATGTGGGTACTGGAGAATTGAACCTGGGCCTTCAGGCTTTAAAAGTTAGTGCCTTTAACCACCAACTCATCTCCTCTCCCCTCACTTTATTATTTGAGTGTAGAATATTAAGTCAAGTATATCTGCTTGAATCCTAGTTGCAGTTTGATTTTATGGTACATATAATGAGGTATGGGGACTGCATATATTTATTATTTCATTGTTATTGGTTAGTTTTGAAACAAATTGTTAGAAGCTATCTTTTTTTTTTTTTTTTTTTTTTTTTTTTTTTTTTTTTTTGGTTTTTCGAGGTAGGGTCTCACTCTGGTCCAGGCTGACCTGGAATTCACTATGTCAGGGTGGCCTCAAACTCTCGGCGATCCTCCTACCTCTGCCTCCCGAGTGCTGGGATTAAAGGCGTGCGCCACCATGCCCGGCTCAAAAGCTATCATTTTTTTTATTTTTTTTATTTTTTTGGTTTTTCGAGGTAGGGTCTCACTCTGGTCCAGGCTGACCTGGAATTAACTATGTAGTCTCAGGGTGGCCTCGAACTCCTGGCGATCCTCCTACCTCTGCCTCCCACGTGCTGGGATTAAAGGCGTGCGCCACCACGCCCGGCTCTAAAAGCTATCATTTTTTAATACCAGAGAATTAAGCTTAAATTTCATCATTTTGTCTCAATAATTCACATGCTGCATTTACTGTTGTCTGTTTTATTCTCATGACTTATAAATCACCCTAGAGATTGTTCAGTAAGTGCACATTTTTGATTAATTTTAAGATACAATGCATGGAAAAGAATGAACACTTAAGTAAGATACCAGAATTAAATGTTTACCAAATCTGGACCTATTATGAGAATTGAAATATAAGATACATGGGGAAAATATATGATGAAAGGGATTTTGGTTCCTGTCTTATGTCCACTTTATGAGTCCAAATCACTGTCCTTTGCTGTACAAAAGCTTTTTCATTTTATGAAGTCCCAGTGGTTGATTCATGGTTTTATTTTCTGAGCAACTGGGGTTATATTCAGAAAGTCATTGCCTATGTCAGTGTGTTGAAGTGTTTCCCTACTTTTTCCTCTAACAGTTTCAGGTCTGATATTAAGGTCTTTGATCCATTTGGACTGGATTTTTGTGCATGGAGAGAGATAAGGATCTATTTTCATCCTTCAACATATAGATATCCAGTTTTCTCAGTACTATTTGTTAAGGAAGCTGGTTTTTTTTTTTTTTTTTAATGAATATTTTGGCATTTTTCTCGAAAATCAGTTGGCTATAGCTTCCTGCGTTTACTTCTGGCTCCGCTATTCTATTCCATTGACCTATGTGTCTGTTTTTGTGCCAGCACCATGCTGTTTTTGTTACGGTGACTCTAATATATCTTTAAATCACGTCTGGAGAGATGGCTTAGAAGTTAAGGCACTTGCCTGCAAAGCCTAAGGACCCATGTTTGACTCTTCAGGTCCCACATAAGCCAGAAGCACAGTGATGTAAGCACAAGGTTGATAATGTAGCAGGAAAACGGTTTGTGGTCTGGAGAGATGGCATAGAGGTTAAGACGCTTGCCTGTAAAGCCAAAAGACCAAGGTTCGCTTCCCCAATACCTATGTAAGCCAGATACACAAGATAATACATGTGTCTGGACTTTGTTTAGTGGCTAGAGGCTTTGGCACACCCATTTTCTCTATCTGCCACTTTCTTCTCTTTCTCAAATAAATAAAAATACCTTTTTAAAAAAATCAAGGATGAAAACCAGGCATGGTGGTAACACCTTTAATTAATCCCTGCACTCCAAAGGCACAGGTAGGAGGATCACCGTGAGTTCAAGGCCACCCTGAGACTGCATAGTTAAGTCCAGGTCAGCCTGGACCAGAGTGAGACCCTACCTGAACATAAAAAAATAAATAAAAATAAAAATAAATCAAGGATGAGCATGGTGGCACACGGCTTTAATCCCAGAAATTGGGAGGCCAAGGTGGGAGGATCACCATGAGTTCAAGGCCAACCTGAGACTACATAGTGAATTCCAGGTCAGCCTGGGCTAAAGTGAGGCTCTACCTTGAAAAAATAAAATCAGGTATGGTGACACCCCATCCTTATTTTTATTGTGGAGAATTGTTTTGGCTATTCAAGGTGTTTCTACTTTCAAATGAATTTTAGGATTGTTTTTTCTATTTTAGTGAAGAATGCCATTTGAATTTTTGATAGGGATTGTATTAAATGTATAGATTTTGATAGAATCGACATTTTCACAATATTGACTTTTCCTATCTAAGAACATGGGATGTCTTTCCATTTCCTAGTGTCTTTTGCAATTTCTTTCTTGAGCTTTAAATTTTTCATTGTAGAGATCCCTCACTTTACTTAGTTAGGTTTATTCCAAGATACTTTATTTTTTTTTTTTTGAGGCAATTGTCAGTGGAAGTGTTTCCCTGATTTTGTCCTTTGCATGTTTGTTGTTGGTATATAAGAAGTGTACTAAGATATCTTGCTTAATGTCTTTTTGATTTAGAAGACTTAAAAGTGAATACATGGAGCTGGGTGTGGTGGCGCAGGCCTTTAATCCCAGCATTTGGGAGGCAGAGGTAGGAGGATCACCGTGAGTTCGAGGCCACACTGAGACTACATAGTAAATTCCAGTTCAGCCTGAACTAGAGTGAAATCCCACTTTGGAAAACCAAAAAATAAAAAATAAAAATAAATACATGGGCTGGAGAGATGGCTTAGCGGTTAAGGCGCCTGCCTGCTAAGCCTAAGAACACCCATTTGATTCTCCAGGTCCCATGTTTAGCCAGGTGCAAAGTGATGCTAGGGCGCAATGCCATACTTGCCCACAAGGGGGTGCATGCATCTGGAGTTCATTCACAGCAGCTGAGAGGCTGCTGGCATGCCCATTTTCTATTTCTCTCTATATATATGTCTCTCCAAAAAAAAAAAAAAATGAATACATGTTACCCGATTTTTACGGTCAGAGCCTTGGTCTGGCAGCCCCAATAAACTATACTCAGCCACCCACCCTCAAGAAAGAGGTAATAGTAAAAGCGGAGAAAGATTTATTTAACATAACCAGATTGTGAGCGAGAGACATATAAGAGGTCTAGTAACCTGCCCCCTGCCCCCAGCCCGTCTGTGAGGTCCTAACATGAGGTTTAAGGTTAAATACAGAACCAGAGTTATGTATGACTAAGCAGTCCTAGTCAAGCTGTTGTCCTGCCTTTCATTGTGCCAACATTAGCACCTTTTTCTCGGATATTTGGTTGTGTTTTGATTACATTTCATGAAATTCCAGGATAAGATTCCTGGGGAGATTCCAGTTCCTTGGTGACTATTGTTTAAGTAGTTTGATAATCAAAGAGAAGGGGGCAAGTGTCTCTCTTCAGAATATCTTCACTGCTGCCTGGATTTTACAGGCTTTATTTTTCCAAAGCTTTGCTTGTTTTTTTTAATTATTATTTTTTATTATTATTATTATTTGGTTTTTCGAGGTAGGGTCTCACTCTAGTCTCAGGGTGGTGTTGAACTCATGGCAATTCTTCTACCTCTGCCTCCCGAATGCTGGGGTTAAATGTGTGCGCCACCATGCCCAGCTTTGCTTGTAATTTTTTTATCGTATTAAACATTACCCAATTTGCCATATGAATGAATACATTATTTTGTTGTTGTGTTTGGAGGTAGAGTCTTGTCATTTAGCCCAGACTAGTCTGAAGTGATTCTGCACTCGGCTCTTTTTAGCCAATTGTAGCAGATAGCCTCACATCAGTGGGATGAACCTCAGTTTGTGGGAGGAAGAAGTTGGTCCCCCTTTCACAGATCCAGGCAGAGAGAGAAAAGCAACCACCACCAAAAGCAAGCAAGCACACTCCAGCAAAGCTCCAGTACTTTGCAACTCCAAATCTGCCCCCACACCTTAGGCTTGGAACCTAGGATATACCCACTGTGACACCAAGTTACAAGCTTGAATAAAACTCCTCAATCTGTTGGGGAACATCTGTTCAAACTTCTACACCAATTGTACGATTTATTAGCACCGTGCTTCCCTCTAGCAGTGCTGCACCTTCCAAGTGCTCACCAGCTAGAGAAAAGCATTTCAAAACACATGAGTCTGTTGAGCACATTCCACATTCAAACCAACACACTTAAATAATGTTTTTCTGCATTGAAGAATATGTCAGGCTCTCCTGCCTTTTTGACTGAATTGATTATTTGGATGAATTTATAAACAATACAGTGATAGTAGAAGTGCTCTTACTTTGAGTCATCTCTCCAGCCACTTATCTCCCCCTTACTTTACTTTTCTTTTCATCTTTCTCTCTCTCTCTCTCTTTCCCTTTCTTTCTTTCTTTCTTTCTTTCTTTCTTTCTTTCTTATGTTTGTTTTTCGAGGTAGGGTCTCACTCTAGCCCAGGCTGACCTGGAATTCACTATGTATTCTCAGGGTGGCCTCGAACTCACGGCCATCCTCGTACCTCTGCCTCCCGAGTGCTGGTATTAAAGGCGTGTGCCACCACACCCGGCCCCCTCTCTTTTTGAGGTAGGGTCTCACTCTAGCCCAGGCTCACTTGAACTCACTTTGTAGTCCCAAGCTGGCCTCAAACTCACAGTGATCCTTTTACCTCAACCTTCCAAGTGCTGGGAGTAAAGGCGTGCACCATCATGCCCCGCTTACTCATTCTTTTTTTTTTTTTTTTTTTTTTTTTTTTTTTTTTTTTTTTTTTGTGGTTTTGCAAGGTAGGGTCTTACTCTGGTCCAGGCTGACCTGGAATTAACTATGTAGTCTCAGGGTGGCCTCGAACTCTCGGCGATCCTCCTACCTCTGCCTCCCGAGTGCTGGGATTAAAGGCGTGCGCCACCACGCCCGGCTGCCGCTTACTCATTCTTAAGTCATATATTTATTTAGTTTATTATTTATTTTGGTTTATCAAGGTAGGGTCTCTTAGCCCAGGCTTACCTAGATGTCACTGTGTAGTCTCAGGTTGACCTCCAACTCAGAGTGATCCTCCTACGTTGGCCTCCTGAGTGCTGGGATTAAAGGTGTAGGACACCATACCCATCCCAAATATCTCCTTTTTGGTTTTTCAAGGTAGAGTCTCAATCTAGCCCAGATTGACCTGGAACTCACTATAGTCTTAGTTAGGGTGGCCCTGAACTCACAGCGATCCTCCTACTTCTGCCTCCCAAGTGCTGAAATTAAAGGCATGGGCCACCACACTTAGCCCAACCTCCCCCCTTTTTTTTTTCCGAGGTAGGGTCTCACTCTGGCCCAGGCTGACCTGGAATTCACTATGTATTCTCAGGGTGGCCTCAAACTCACAGCGATCCTCCTACCTCTGCCTCCCAAGTGCTGGGATTAAAGGCGTGCACCACCACGCCTGGCTCTTTCTGTTTTTATTTTCTTAATTTATTTATTTTTATTTATTTATTTTTATTTTTTGGAGAGAGACACAGAGAGAGAGAGAGAGAGAAAGAGGAAGACAGAGATGGGCGCGCAAGCAGTGTCTCAGCTGCTGCGAACGAAATCCAGATGTGTGCGGCATTGCGCCCTTGCGTCACTTTGCATCTGGCTAAATGTGGGACCTGGAAATTGGAATCGCTGGAGATTGGAACCAGTGTTCTTAGGCTTAGGAGGCAGGTGCCTTAACCCCTAAGCCATCTCTCCAGCCCTCTTTCTGTTTTTTTAATAAACTCCCAACTCTGCTTCAAAATGGTTTGGCTACATATTGAAAGGTTGTCAAGAAATCTTTTTCTTTTACTTTTTTTCTCTTTAATATGTGAGATTATAAGGTGGCTTTTGAGGTGCCTTAGGGTGGGTTATAATCTGATCAAAGCAGAAATCCTTAAGGTTACTTCATGTGTTTAGAGCATATCCATATATTTTATTTATTTATTTATTATTTGAGAGAGGGGCAGGCAGATAAAGAATGGGTTACCAGGGCATCTACCACTGCAAACGAACTCCAGATGCGTGTACCACCTTGTGCATCTGGCTTACATGGGTCCTGGGGAATTAAACCTGGGTTGTTAGGCTTTGTAGGCAAGTGCTTTAACTGCTAAGCCACTCTCTTGCTTGGCGTGGTGGCCATGCCTTTAATCCCAGCACTCTGGAGGCAGAGGTAGGAGGACTACCATAACCACATAGCTAATTCCATGTCAGCCCGGGCTAGAGCAAGACCCTGCCTCAATAAAAACCAAACAATTACATATATTTTTTTAAATTAATTAATTTATTTACTTATTTAGTTGAGAGATTGAGAGAAGGAAAGAGGGGGGGAGAGAGAGAGAGAGAAAATAGACACGCCAGGGCTTCCAGCCACTGAGACTGAACTCCAGATGCATGCGCCACTTTGTGCATCTGGCTTATGTGGGTCCTGGGGAATCGAACCGAGGTCCCTTGATTTTGCAGGCAAACACCTTAACCGCTAAGCCATCTCTCCAGCCCCTATATATATATATTTTAACCCAAAATGAGAGAGAGGTAAAGCCTCTGACATAATAGCAGATGAAGTAGCATAATGTGACATTAGTGTTAAGTTGTTTATTGTTTTTTTCTCTCTTTCTCTCATTTCCTTCCTTCCTTTCTTCCCTTCTTCTCTTTCCCTTTTTCCCTCCCTCCCCTTCCTTTCCTTTTTCACTCCTCGCTCTTTTTCTTACTCTCTTGCTTTGTAGCTCAACCAGCCTTAAGTCCAAGCAATCGTCCATGCTGCCTCATTCTACTGAGTGCTAGAAATTACACACATGCCTCTGTGTGTGACTTAACATTTGTGGTTTTTTTTACTTGAAAAAAACACATCCTAGTACTTACATATGTGTCTCCGCTGTTACTGATTTGTTGGATTGTAATGCTAAAATGAAGTGATATAAGGCTTACTTTTGCTGAAACATTTTTCTTCTTTAAATTTTAGGATCCATCAAAGTTGTACAAGAAGGCAGGTGATGTTGCAGCCATTGAATGCCAATCTGAAGAAATCATACATCTTCATTCACAGGGAGAGAACAACCCTTTGTCTAAGAAGCTTTCTCCAGTGCATTCCGAAATGGCTGAGTACATTACTACAACGCCATCTCCAGTTAGTAGCCGGGATCCTGATATAAAGGACAGAGCATTACTTAATGGAGGAACTAGTGTAACAGAAAAGTTGGCACAGCTCATTGCTACTTGTCCTCCTTCCAAGTCTTCCAAGACAAAACCGAAGAAGTTAGGAAGTGCCACTACAGCAGGATTGGTGAGCAAGGATTTGATCAGGAAAGCAAGTGTTGGCTCGGTAGCTGGAATAATTCACAAGGACTTAATAAAAAAGCCAACTCTCAGCACAGCAGTTGGATTGGTGACTAAAGATCCTGGGAAAAAGCCAGTGTTTAATTCTGCCGTGGGATTGATCAATAAGGACTCTGTGAAAAAAGTAGGAACTGGCACTACAACTGTATTCATTAATAAAGACTTGGGCAAAAAGCCAGGCACTATCACTACAGTAGGACTGCTGAGCAAAGACTCAGGAAAGAAGGTAGGAATTGGTATTGTTCCAGGGTTAGTGAATAAAGACTGTGGCAAAAAGTTTGGACTTGGCACTGTAGTTGGATTGGTTAATAAAGAGTTGGGAAAGAAATTGAGTTCTACTGTCGGCCTAGTGGCTAAGGACTGTGCAAAGAAGATTGTAGCAAGTTCAGCAATGGGATTAGTTAATAAGGACATTGGAAAGAAATTAGTGAGTTGTCCTATGGCGGGACTGGTCAGTAAAGATGCCATAACCCTTAAATCCGAAGCACTGCTCACCACTCAGGAACCACTTAAAGCTTCTTGTAGTACAAATATCAATAGTCATGAAAGTCAAGAGGGGCTTTCTGAATCCCTGAAAGGCAGTGCTACCAGCAAGACTTTTGAAAAGAATGTTGTACGCCCGAGTAAAGAAAGCATGTTGGAGAAGTTTTCAGTCCGAAAAGAAATTATTAATTTGGAGAAAGAAATGTTTAAGGAAGGAACATGCATTCAGCAAGACAGTTTCTCATCCAGTGAAAGGGGATCCTTTGAAACCTCAAAGCATGAAAAGCAGCCTCCTATATATTGCACTTCTCCAGACTTTCAAATAGGAGTTGCTTCTGATGCATCTATAGCTAAATCCCCTTTTAGTGCAGCAGGAGAAAACAGTATCCCTTCCCCATCACCTACTGTATCTATTAATCCTTTAACCAGAAGCCCCCTTGAAACTTCTTCACAGTTGGCTCCAAATCCATTACTTTTAAGTTCTTCAACAGACTTAATGGAAGAAATTTCTGAATCTGTTGGAAAGAACCAGTTTACTTCTGAAAGTACCCACTTGAATGTTGCTCATAGGTCCATGGGTCATAACCTAAGTGTTGAGTGTAAAGGAATTGAGAACGAGCTAAGTGATTCAAAAACTACACATATAGATATTTCAAGAATCAGTTCTTCCCTGGGAAAAAAGCCAAATTTGGCTTCTGAATCTAGTATTCATACAATTACTCCTTCAGTTGTTAATTTCACTAGTTTATTTAGTAACAAACCTTTTCTAAAACTCAGTGCAGTAGCTGCATCAGACAAACACTGCCAAGTTGCTGAAAGCCTAAGCACTAGTTTGCAGTCCAAACCATTAAAAAAAAGAAAAGGAAGAAAACCTCGGTGGACTAAAGTGGTGGCAAGAAGCACATGTCGGTCTCCAAAAGGGCTAGAATTAGAAAGATCAGAGCTTTTTAAAAATGTCTCCTGTAGCTCACTAGCCAGTAGTAGTTCTGAGCCAACCAAGTTTTTGAAAAACATTGGCTCATCCTCATTTGTTGATCATGATTTTCTTAAACGCCGATTGCCAAAGTTGAGTAAATCTACAGCTACATCTCTAGCTCTGTTAAGTGATGGTGAAAAGCCATCTCATAAGTCTTTTGCTGCTCATAAACTATCTTCTAGCATGTGTGTCTCTAGTGACCTTTTGTCGGATATTTATAAGCCCAAAAGAGGAAGACCTAAATCCAAGGAAATGCCTCAACTAGAAGGTCCACCTAAAAGGACTTTAAAAATTCCTGCCTCTAAAGTGTTTTCTTTACAGTCTAAGGAAGAACAAGAACCCCCAATATTACAGCCAGAAATAGAGATTCCTTCCTTCAAGCAAGGCTTGTCTCTATCTCCTTTTCCAAAAAAGAGAGGCAGGCCAAAAAGGCAAATGAGGTCTCCAGTCAAGATGAAGCCACCTGTACTATCTGTGGCTCCATTTGTTGCCACTGAAAGTCCAAGCAAGCTAGAGTGTGAAAGTGAAAACCACAGGAGTAGCAGTGACTTCTTTGAGAGTGAGGATCAACTTCAGGATCCAGATGACTTAGATGAGAGTCATAGGCAAAGTGTCTGTAATATGAGTGACCTTGAGATGGAACCAGATAAAAAAATTACCAAGAGAAACAATGGACAATTAATGAAAACAATCATTCGCAAAATAAATAAAATGAAGACTTTAAAGAGAAAGAAACTATTGAATCAAATTCTTTCAAGTTCTGTAGAATCAAGTAATAAAGGGAAAGTGCAATCTAAACTCCATAATACAGTATCAAGTCTTGCTGCCACCTTTGGCTCAAAATTGGGCCAACAAATAAATGTCAGCAAGAAAGGAACCATTTATATAGGAAAAAGAAGGGGTCGAAAACCAAAAACTGTCTTAAATGGCATTCTTTCTGGTAGCCCTACCAGCCTTGCTGTCCTTGAGCATACAGCTCAGCAGGCAGCTGGGTCAGCATTAGGACAGATCCTTCCCCCTTTACTGCCCTCATCTGCTAGTAGTTCTGAGATTCTTCCATCACCTATTTGCTCTCAGTCTTCTGGGACTAGTGGAGGTCAGAGCCCTGTGAGCAGTGATGCAGGCTTTGTGGAACCCAGTTCAGTGCCATATTTACATTTACACTCCAGACAAGGCAGTATGATTCAGACTCTTGCAATGAAGAAGGCTTCAAAGGGGAGGAGGAGGTTATCTCCTCCTACTTTGTTACCAAATTCTCCTTCACACTTGAGTGAACTCACATCCCTGAAAGAAGCGACTCCTTCTCCAATTAGTGAATCTCATAGTGATGAGACCATTCCCAGTGATAGTGGCATTGGAACGGATAACAATAGCACGTCAGACAGAGCAGAGAAATTTTGTGGACAAAAAAAGAGGAGACATTCTTTTGAACATGTTTCTCTGATTTCCCCTGAAACCTCTACAGTTCTAAACAGTCTTAAAGAAAAACATAAACACAAATGTAAGCGCAGGAGTCATGATTACCTCAGCTATGACAAGATGAAAAGACAGAAACGAAAACGGAAAAAGAAATACCCCCAACTCCGAAATAGACAGGATCCAGACTTCATTGCAGAGCTGGAGGAACTAATAAGTCGCTTAAGTGAAATTCGGATCACCCATCGAAGTCATCATTTTATCCCCCGAGACCTTCTGCCTACTATTTTCCGCATCAACTTTAATAGTTTCTATACTCACCCTTCTTTTCCTTTAGATCCTTTGCACTACATTCGTAAGCCAGACTTAAAAAAGAAAAGAGGGAGGCCCCCGAAGATGAGAGAAGCAATGGCTGAGATGCCTTTCATGCACAGCCTTAGTTTTCCTCTTTCTAGTACTGGATTCTATCCCTCTTATGGCATGCCTTATTCTCCTTCACCCCTTACAGCTGCTCCTATAGGGTTAGGTTACTATGGAAGGTATCCCCCCACTCTTTATCCACCTCCTCCATCTCCTCCTTTCACCACTCCCCTGCCACCACCTTCCTACATGCATGCTGGTCATTTACTCCTCAATCCTACCAAATATCATAAGAAAAAGCATAAGTTACTTAGACAGGAGGCCTTTCTTACAACCAGCAGGACTCCTCTCCTTTCCATGAGTACATACCCCAGCGTGCCTCCTGAGATGGCTTATGGTTGGATGGTGGAGCACAAACACAGACACCGTCACAAACACAGAGAGCATCGTTCTTCTGAACAACCCCAGGTTTCTATGGACACTGGCTCTTCCAGATCCGTCCTAGAGTCTTTGAAGCGTTATCGATTTGGAAAGGATACTGTTGGAGAGCGTTATAAGCATAAGGAAAAGCACAGGTGCCACATGTCCTGCCCTCATCTTTCTCCTTCAAAAAGCTTAATAAACAGGGAAGAACAGTGGGTCCACCGAGAACCTTCAGAATCTAATCCATTAGCCTTGGGATTGCAGACACCTTTACAAATTGACTGCTCAGAAAGTTCTCCAAATTTATCCCTTGGAGGATTCACTCCCAACTCTGAGCCAGCCAGCAGTGATGAACATATGAACCTTTTCACAAGTGCAATAGGCAGCTGCAGAGTTTCAAACACTAACTCTAGTTGCCGGAAGAAATTAGCTGACAGTTCTGGACTCTTCTCTGCACAAGATACTTCACTAAATCGACCTCACAGAAAGGAGCCACTGCCATCCACTGAAAGGGCAATACAGACCTTGACAGGTAAGAGGGTTATTTTGTTGTCTGGTGATGATGTTAGAGTAGGAGGTTGTTTTCTCTCTGATGGCCTGATATGCATATTTGACCTTCTTAGTAGGTTTACCTTTTTCCGTTTTTGCTTTTATAAATGTATTTTGAAATCTTTAGTTTTCATTTTCCTTAGGTATAAGTACAAATGTCTGTTTTTTTTTTTTTAATACTTTTATTTGAAGGAGAAAGTATGGTCAGACACCAGGGCCTCTTGCTGTTACAAATGAACTCCAGATGCATACTCCACTTTGCATATCTGTCTTTATGTGGATACTGAGGGATCAAACCTGGGCCTGCAGGTTTTGCAAGCAAGTGCCTTTAATCGCTGAGCCATCTCCCCAAACCTAGAAATATCTTTAAAATTGTTTTGAGAAGCGTTATTATTGTCAAAAACAATTACAACTTTGGAAACCAAGGAAAATGATTTCTATTTTTAGCTCACAAAAAAAGCTGTAAAATGTCTTCAGTGAAAGCTGGGTATGGTGGCACATAACTTTAATACCAGCACTCTGGAGGCAAAGGTAAGATCACTGCAAGTTCGAGGCCTTCCTGAGACTACATAGTGAATTCCAGGTCAGCCTGGGGTACAGTGAGACCCTCCCTTCAAAAAGCAAAAAAGGAGGGGGAGACGAGGGAAATATTATATGTTTTTGGTATATAAGTATAGAAGGTGTCAATAAAAAATAATTTAAAAAGAATAAAAGTAAAATAAATGTGAGAAATTCCAAGCAAAAAAAGAAAGAGCCGGGCATGGTGGCGCACGCCTTTAATCCCAGCACTCGGGAGGCAGAGGTAGGAGGATCACTGTGAGTTCGAGGCTACCCTGAGACTACATAGTGAATTCCAGGTCAGCCTGAGCTAAAGTGAGACCCTATCTCGAAAAACCAAAAAAAAAAAAAAAAAAAAAAAAAAAGAAAGAAAATGAAAATAAATAAATAAAATGAACACTTTATTTTGCAGAGTACTTTTAGAATAACTCCATAAAAGTTGCTTCAGTTAGATATAAAAGGACATAAAACAAGCCAAGTGTGGGGAGTATGCCTTTAATCCCAGCACTCAGGAGGCAGAGGTAGAAGAATGACCTTGACTTCAAGGTCAACCTGGGACTACAGAATGATTATAGGTGAGCCTGGGATTATAGGAAGAAGAGAAACAACTGCAAGGGAAGGGCTTTACATCATATGACTGAAATGGGGGCTGAAAGAAAGCAACATTTCCCTCTTCTCAGCCAAGGGAAACTTAATGACTATAACAGAAGGTGATTCCAAATTCCAGACCTAGTCTGAGTCTAACGAGGTAGGAGAAAAGGACTCCGGCATTCCAGCTGTTTTGTTTACATTTTTAAAAAAGGAACAGAGAGACAAAGTTATGAAGGAGGAGATGGGGCTGGAGAGATGGCTTTGCCTGCAAAGCCAAAAGACCCAGGTGCAACTCCTCAGGTCCCACATAAGCCAGATGTACAAGGGGACACATGCATCTGGAATTCGTTTGCAGTGGCTGGAGGACCTGATTTTCTATCTGTCTCTTTCTCTCTCTCTCTCTATCTCAAATAAAAATAAAATATAAAAATCCTTAAAATGGAAGAGAAAAGGAGGAGATGGAGTGGGAGTCTTGTGGAATAATGGGGTGATGTGATTTTTTTTTTTTTTTTTTTGAGGTAGGATCACACTCTAGCCCAAGCTGGCCTGAACTCACAACAATCCTCCTACCTCTGCCTTCAACCACTGCAAATGGACTCCAGGTGCATGCATCACCTTGTGCATCTGACTTATATGGGTCCTGGGGAATTGAACCTTGGTCCTAAGGTTTTTCTTTTTCTTTCTTTCTTTTTTCTTTTTCTTTTTTTTTTTTTTTTTTTGTTTGTTTGTTTGTTTGTTTGTTTCAAGGTAAGGTCTCACTCTAGCTCAGGCTGATCTGGAATTCACTATGTATTCTCAGGGTGGTCTCAAACTTATTGTGACCCTTCTACCTCTTCCTCCCAAGTTCTGGGATTAAAGGTATGTGCCATCACTCCTGGCTTTAAGTTTTTAATTGAATCAGTAAAGCAGTATTAACAAGCAGGGGTAAAGCTTGGCAGTTTGTTTACCTTACGGCAGCTGTCTACTGTTGAAGCAAGTGTAAAGAAGCATTTTTACTTTAGAGCCAAAATCATAGAGATAAGCTCTTTTATATACATTGTAGAATGTCTTCAACAGCTTAAAAAATATGTATGTGTGCACATTACACAGTCACGGTACTTAATGACCGTAAATTTAACTCTTTAGTTTAAAAAAAAAAACCTATTTAAAAAACTATAAAGAGCTGGGGAGATGACTCAGTGGTTAAAAGTGCTTGCTTGCAAAGCCTGCAGGCCTGGATTCAATGTTCCTACTTAAAGCTAGCTGCACAAAGTGGCACAGGCATCGGGATTTTGCAGTGCTAAGAGGTGCTGGCACACCCGTATACTCTCTCTCCCTCTATCTCTGCTCATAAATAAATAATTTTTAAACAAACCTGTAAAGATAGACTACATGAAAAGAACATGAATACATGACAGTGGCTGTGGCCAGCCTTATACATGTGACAAAGAACATGTAATACATTTAAAGAGAAAAGAAACAGTTTCTAGATTTTATCATTTGTCAGGTTTTTTTCAATTTCTTCTTATTTATTCATTTGCGAGAGAGAGAGAGAGAATATGGGCACCTAGGGCCTCGTGCCACTGCAAAGGTCCCAAGCCTCTGCCCAGTTCAGGGGAAGTATACATCATCTTGGTGCTGAGCTTTCTGAAGAAGGCAGGTTTCCCAGAAGACCTGATAAATTTGCTATCCCATTTGGGATTTGGAAAGAGGCCAATGGCATAAGAAGGGAAGTGAGAAATAAATAGTTATTGGTTGGACCCAAGAAGCAGTTTGTTTCCGTTTAACCTCTATCAGAGTCAGAGCATAATTTCTGTCAGGTTCAGGGTTTGAAATAGAAAAATTCAGACAAACTGTTTCTTGTGCCCAAGTACTGCCAGAAGAAACTTTGATCCTAAATGATAGGGAGAGATGGCAAGAAGCTTTAGAGAGCTGGGTGGAAAGTAGGGGGAGGGGAGGTTAGGGTAATGGAAAGAGAAAGGGAATCTGCCCTTAGAGGAAGGGTCATTGAATGATGGGACTAAAGTGTGATCTGGGGGAAGATGGCATTTTCCTCTTCCCAACCCAGGGGTTCTCACCATAATAGAACTTGGTTCCCAAATGTCAGATCTACTCTGAGTCTCCCAGGTGGACAGAATGCTCTAGACTCTTACTTTTTAAAAAAATATTATTTATTTGAGCAGGGTGGGGGAGAGAGGTTAGGGTTAGGCAGAGAGAATGGGAGCATTAGGGGCTCCAGTCACCGCAAACAAACTCCAGACACATGGTGCTGCCTTGTGCACCTGGCTGACTTGGGTCCTGGCCAATCAAACCTGGGTCCTTTGGTTTGCAGGGAGACACCTTAACTGCTGAGCCATATCTCCAGCCCTAGACTCTTACTTTTAATTCTAGCACTTGAAAGCTATAAACAGGAAGACATAAGAAATGCAAAGCCAGTTTTGTTGTTGTTGATGATGTTTTGTAAGGCAAGGTCTCAAAAAATTAATTAAGGGCTGGGATTAAAAGTGTGTGCCACCACACCTAGCTTATACTTACCTTTTTATTATTTATTTATTTATTTGAGAGAGAGAGGGAAAAAGAGAGGAGAGTGAGAATAGGTGCACCAGGGCCTCTAGCTACTGCAAACAAACTCCAGATGCGTGCACCCTCTTATGAATCTGGCTTACTTGGGACCTGGAGAATTGAACCTGGCATATGCCTTAACCGCCAAGCCATCTCTCCAGCCCCTTACTTACCTTTTTAATTGTTGTATTTCTGAGACTGGGTCTAACAGTGTGGTGGAGGCTTGCCGCAAATTCTCAGCAGTCTTCCTAACTCATCTCTCCAATCCATACATCCTTGGTTCATAGGTGTGAATTAAATGTATTTCTCCAAACTATCTTGGTTTTTCTAGGTAGCGTCTCCTGTTAACTCAGGCTGCCCTGGAATTCACTTTGTAGTCTCAGACTGGCCTGGAACTCACAGCAATCCTCCTAATTCAGCCTCTCAAGTGCTGGAATTAAAGGCGTGCACCACCATGCCAGGCCAAACTATCCTTTTTTTTTTTTTAATTTTATTTTTAATTTTTATTTATTTACTTACTATTTGAGAGAAAGAGAATGGACACACCACAGCCTCTAGCCACTGCAAACGAACTCCAGACGCATGTGTCACTATGTGCATCTGGCTTACATGGGTATTGAAATTGGGTCCTTAGGTTTTACAGGCAAGCACCTTAACTACTAAGCCATCTCTCCAGTTCCCCTTCACTCTAACCTAGGCTGAATTGAAATTCACTATGTAGTCTCACACTGGCCCCAAACTCACTTGAGTCCTCCTACCTCTGCCTCTAGGGTCCTGGGATTAAAGATGTGTACCACCGTGCCTGGCTAAATTATCCTTCTTAAGGCTAACCTTTCAACCCAAGTGTTAGGATATATATGAAATAGCTTCAGGTCACTGAGATGAACTTCCAAACCAGGCATAGTTATGGAGGATGAGATACTTATTGAAGATAGAGAGGAAGTTCCATAATGGCAGAAGCTACCCTGCTTTCACATATCCAAGCAGAGAACCTCAAGCCAAAACCATACCACACAGGACACTTAGCAATTCCAGGCAAAGCTCTGGCATTTTGCATACTCTTAGATGGAATTCCAAATCTACTTCCACACCTTATGGCTGGAACCTAGGATCCACCTACAGTGACACCATCTCCAGCCAAGAGGCTGCAGATCTAAATTATAAACTTGAATAAAGTCCTGAATTCATGGAGGCCCATCCATTCATACTATACAGGATATAATCAAACAAAGCACAGACCTACAGTGCAATATAATTCTTCCTTAACTAAGCTCTTGGATGGACATCAACTTTAAAGATGCTATTTAAAAAGCATATGCTCATAACATGGAGCAAGCCACATAAAAATATGTTGCTCCTTTTCCTTCCCCAACACCTCTGAAGGTTTTACTGCAAAGAAGTAAAGTTTTGGAGTGAAAACAACTACTCACATTCATTTTGGAAAGGCCTTATATGCCAAATGGGAAATAATGACATACTAAGCACAAAAGATTCTTGGAAAGGAGTTATGAATTTAGAAGGGAAAGAACTAGGCATGGAGATTAATTCTTCCTGAGAAATTAGCTCTGCAGTGGCTGAGGATGTAGCTCAGATGGTAAGAATGCTTGCATGAAGCCTTGGGTTCCAACTCTAGCACCACATAAACTGGTGCTGTTGCACAGACCTATAATTCCAACACTTGGGAAGAGAAGGCAGGAGTATCAGACATTCAAGGTCATCCTTGGCTCGAATGTTCAGAGCCAACCTGGGCTACATGAGACCCTGTCTGGGAAGGAAAGATAGAGGGGAAGGAGTAGAAATTAGTTTTACAGAATCTGGGATGTACTTTTGTTGTTAGGGTCAAAACCTGGGCCCTGGCTGTCCTTACAAGGTAGGCTTGGCCACCTATCTTGCAGTAGGCTAATTTAATACACAATACTTAAAATAGAGAAAGATGTTTGCAGTGTGGCTGTATTCCTAAATGGCACAAAAAGAAATCTGATCCCCTTTCCTACCAAGTTCATCTTTCAGAACCTGATCTGAAGGTTGGTTTTTTTGTTTGTTTGTTTTTTTTTTTTTTTCGAGATAGGGTCTCACTCTAGTTCAGGCTGATCAGGAATTCACTATGTAGTCTCAGGATGGCCTCAAACTCACGGCTTTCCTCCTACCTCTGCCTCCCGAGTGCTGGGATTAAAGGTATGTGCTACCACACCTGGCTTGAGGGTTGATTTAAATAGAAAGTAAGTTGGGATCTGGAGAGATGGCTTAGCGGTTAAGGCACCTGCCTCCTAAGCCTAAGAACGCTGGTTCCTATCTCCAGGTCCCACGTTTAGCCAGTTGCAAAGTGACGCAAGGGCGCAATGCCAAACTTGACCACAAGGGGGGGCGCACACATCTGCATTTCGTTCTCAGCAGCTGAGAGGCTGCTGGCACACCCATCTCTGTCTGTCTCCCTCTCCATCTCTATCTCTCTCTGTGTCTCTCTCCAAAAAAAAAAAAAAGAAAGAAAGTTGGGCATGGTGATATACTCCTTTAATCCCAATACTCAGTAGGCTGAGGTAGGAGGATCCCTTTGAGTTCTATGCCACCCTGGAATTCCAGAGTGAATTTCAGGTCATTCTGGGCTAGATTGAGAACCTGCTTTGTAAAACAAAACAAGAGAAACAAAAAGAAAGCTAATGCTATGCACTGCTGAGCACTCCTAATCATAGTGTGCCGCCCCCCCCACCTATTTATTGGTCATCTCTGCTAGTTGATATTCATAAGTTGTCAGAATTGTGTGGATTCTAATTGGTAGACAAGCTTGCCTCCTCGGGCTGTCACCAGGGCCCCAGATTTTACCTTACTGCATCATGAAACTCCTGGGGAAATTCCAGTTTCTTGGGGTTATCTAAGCAATCTTATAGCCAAAGAAAGAGACCCAAGTATCTTCTTAGAGTATCTTTACTCCTACCAGGACAAATTACATGGTGCTTGATTAGTATTAATAGTCTGATAGCATTCAAGAGTTGAAGCTAAGGCTAGAGAGATGTCTTAGTAGTTAAAGAAGGTACTTGCCTACAAAGCCAGATGCACAGAGTGTCCCCTGTGTCTGGAGTTTGTTTATGGCTAGAGGCCCTGGTATACCCATTCTCTTTCTCTGTCTGCCTCTTTCTCTCAAATAAAAAGCAAAAACAAAAAAAGAACTGAGGCTAGAAAAATAGGCAAGAACAGGTCATAGAGCCTTTGATTGATATCCTATAAGCAATTAGAAATTTTAAGCAGAATGATTTGCTACAACTACATTGCCAACAATATAAAAATTAAATTAATAAAGGTTATCAATTTGGAAATCCTCTCTGGAAAACTTTTGTTGTTGTTGTTTGGAGTGGGGGTGTTCGAGATAAGATAGGCTGGAAAACTATTTTGAGGACCTGAACTTATGGTAGTCATAGGGAAGACAGACATTTAGGAGAGGATGGCTTCTCTATACCTCTTGAGATTAAGTGAAATTAGGCATTACATTATGAAGGATGAAATTAGAAAACAGAACTTTCATGCTGCTTTGTGATACACACTTCTGTATCTCAAAAGAGAGGTCAAGGCAGAAGTGGTAGCATTTACCTTCTAATCATAGAGCCATGAAGTCTGAGGCAGGAGTATAAGAGAATTTAAGGAAAACCTGGCCTACATAGAGATGTCAGCAGCAGTGGAGGAAGTGGGATTCTTGACATTGGCACAGAAAATAATTTTAGGAAGAGTGGGTATTTTTTGTTGTTGTTGCTAATGAGATTGTGGGTTGGTGGCTTCAGAGGTTTCCTTGCATAGGATTACTTTCTTTAACAAACTGGTAATTTGAACTAGGTGACCCATAAACTCAGGTCTTATGAATGCTAGGTCCCCAGTTGATGGCAATTGAAAATCGGACCCTTGGGCTAGAGAGATGACTTAGCAGTTAAGGCATTTGCCTGGGAAGCCTAAGGACTCAGGTTCTATTCCCCAGAACCCACATAAGCCAAGTGCACATGGTAGCATATGGGTCTGGAGTTTGTTTGCAGTGGCTAGAGGCCCTAGTGCACCCATATTCATTCTCTCTCTCTCTCTCTCTCTCTCTCTCACTCACTCAAATAAGTATTAAAAAAAAAAAAGAGAACTTTTAAAAAAGTAAAGAGCCGGGTGTGGTGGCGCACGCCTTTAATCCCAGCACTTGGGAGGCAGAGGTAGGAGGATTATCATAAGTTTGAGGCCACCCTGAGACCACATAGTGAACTCCAGGTCAGCCTGGGCTAGAGTGAGACCCTACCTCAACAAACCAAAAATAAATAATAAAGAAATAAGTAAAAGAAAATTGGAGCCTCTTGGATGAGGTATATTGGGGGCAGGCTTATGGGTGTTATACACAGCTTTCCCTTGCCAGAGTGTTTGACACACACACTATTTGATATTGGCCAGAAAATGACGCCATCATTTTCCCCTGCCATCATGGAGCTTCCCCTCAAGTTTGTAAGCCTAAATAAGCCCTTTCCTCTCACAAGTTGCTTTTGGTCAGGTGTTTTGTGCTAAGAAGTTAACTGCAAGAGTAAAATTGGTACCAGAGGAGTGGTGCCCTACTGCTAAAAATCTAACTGTGTGGTCTATGGCCCTTTGGAACTAATTGCAGGAGTAATGTTAAGGATTTGAAACCTTGTTCTAAGCGAAACCTTGCAGTGCTGAAGGCAAGAGTTTAATGGATCACTCTGGTCAGAGTTAAAAGACCTGAATGCAGTAAGAACTACGGACTGTGAGGCTTATGAGGAGAAGAAAGAACTTTGTTGGGACTTTTCTTATTTTATTTTGGATTTTGTTGTTGTTTTGAGGTGGGGTCTATGTAGACTGACCTGAAATTCATTAATGTAGTCTTAGAGTGCCCTCAAATTCACAGCAGTCCTCCTACCTTGACCTCCTGAGTGCTAGGATTAAAGGTGCCACCATGCCTCTCACCCAGAACTTTTTGAAATGCCAGGAATAGGCAGTTGCCACCAAGGAGAGCTGCCAGTTTGGGATTATTGTTCCCCAAGGTGTAAGTAGCCTAGCTGGAGGGGTGGAATTAGAACCCCACAGACTGGTTAGAGATGTTGGGCTTGCAGCTGTGGAACTTGATGTTTGCCCTGTTTGTTTTAAAACTTGTATTGATTCAATCTGTCTTTGCTATGCTCAGTGCCATATTTTGCAGTGTGAATGTTTACTCTGTGCCGTTCATGTTCTTTGGTTTTGCGGGTAATAGTTAAGAAACCCTGACGCTGTGCATGGTGGTGCACACCTTTAATCCCAGCACTTGGGAGGCAGAGGGAGAATCTCTGAGAGTTTGAGGCCAGCCAGAGACCACATAGTGAATTTCAGGTCAGCCTAGGCTAGTGTGAGACCCTACCTCAACAGCCCCCTCCCCCCAGAAAAAAACCCTGGGCTCTGGGGGTGTTTGAGCAGTATAGGGGATTGATAAAAACTTCGGGGGCTTTTAAAGTTGGACTGAAAGCATTGCACTTTACATCATTGTTGGTCATCAGTGTATGGGGAACAGGGGTGTGGAGTATGGTGGTTTGAATTAGGGTGTCCCCCCATAGACTCATTTGTTCTGAATGCTAGGTCCCAAACTTATGGAAATTTGGGAATTGGAGCCTTGTTGTATGAGTATTGTTCAAGGCAGGCTCGTGGGTGTTATGGCCAGCTTCCTTTGGTGGTGTTTGGCTCACCCTCCTGCTGCTATTTGCCACCTGCACTAGAGAGACAGATAGGAGAGTCATTGGTTGTTTGAGATCAACCTGAGCTACATAGTAAGTCCCTGTTCAAAGGGTGGAAATGAGGCACGTGTGTTGGAACATGCCTTTAATGCAAGGAAGTACCTTTAACCATTGAGCCAACTGCCCTGATTGTGAATTTAGATTAAAGAAATGGATTTTTTTCCCAACCAAATTATTGGTTTCATTCACCATGTTCTCTTCTAATTCATATTTAGCATCACAAAAAAATGTATCATTTCTTAGCCTGGGATATTCAGGTCATCATTGAAGAGTTAGTTTGAATTTTCCCATTGTCTTTGTGAGGCCTGCATCTCTCTTCACACAGAGAAACTGTTTTCACTGTTGTTATCTTTGCCCATTTCATTCTTTCTTCATACTCAGGCATCTGAAAAGAGTAGCATTTCTTTATGTTAGATTTGTCTCAGTTGCTCCTGTGTAGACTTCCATCAAGATCTTATAAAAAATCAGAGTCAGAGCAGCTTCTTGGTCTGTACTCATTTTTGTGGATAGTGTAACATATATAAGTCTAACATTCTTCTCCATGATTTTATCTAATGGTTTTGCTATAAAAATGCCATCTGTGCTATTTCGTCCTTTTTGTCTTAAAAGTTCATTAAATAATAGACAAAATCCAGAATCTATATTCAGTGCTACTTCCAAGACACTCAGTAGTATTTCTATCAAAAAAATTTTTTGAGCTGTATTTCCATCTATATTCCTTATTTTCTTTTGAAGTACTTGTGTCTGTATAGTAAATTGAAATGACAAATGAGTTTCCTGATTCCCAAAAATTTTGTTCTCTCCATGTTATCTTTAAAGAGGATTAGATTGCTTTGAACATAAATACATATGAACATTTGTCCTTTGAGGATTGAAGAGTCTTCACAAGTCTTTCCAGGTATATTTCACCCTAGCATTATTGAGACATGGATAAATGTTTCTCACATGAAATTACAACAAAACAATAACTCCTGCCAGGCATGATGGCACACATCAATTCATCTCTGTATGGCACATCTCTTAATGTTACTGTCAATTCCTAACATCTTCCCAACCCTAGAGAATAAAGAGGCAACACATTAGAAGATTCATTTCAGAGGAGCGTTTTACTATTCTGCAAGTACATACCCACCCTGGAAATACCTGTTTATAGGTGGACATCTTAATTGAATTTGATTTTTATTTAAGATGATTGATAAACCAGGCATGGTGGTACATGTCTTTAATCCCAGCACTGGAGAGGCAGAGTTGGGAGGATCACTGTGAGTTTGAGACCACCCTGAGATTACATAGTGAATTCCAGATATTCCAGATCAACCTGGGCTAGAGCTAGACCCTACCTCAAAAAACAAACAAACAAAAAGATGATTGAATATAGATTACTGATTTTTAGCTCTCTAGTTAGGCATAAGTGTCTGCTCTGCTTAAAAATTTCATTTCATGTTAGTAACAAAAGGTATTTAACATTTTAAAAATTGGATGAAGTGGCTAGGTTTATAGCTTGGTGATAGAATACATGTACCATCTGCGTTTAATCTCTAGCATCAAAAAACAAGCAGAACTGGGCATGGTGGCACATGCCTTTAATCCCAGCACTCGGAGACAGAGGTATGAGAATCACTGTGAGTTCAAGGTCAGCCTGGAAATACAAACTCAGTTTCAGATCAGCCTGGGCTCTACCTTGAAAAAATATTCATCTTATGATCAATTTAAAGAGACATTTTATATACAAAAGTCTCTAACATTCAGGAAACACTGAATTTTGTGAAGTGATTTTAGCATTACATTATCTTGGTTAGGACTCAAAACAGCCCTATGCTTTGGAGTACTTTATTAAGCCAATTGTTCATGCATGTTTTTTCCTTCCATTTGCAACTTACTTTGTTTCAGATCCAAGAATCAAATTTAGCATGCTTTTTTCCATATACTTAACATCATATATCATTCAACTCTATAATTTCATTTTGTTTTATATTTGGAAATATAGGTGTATTGGTCTCTTAAAGTAGACATGTTCATTCTCTTTGGACATTATCTTATTCTTCTCTAGCCACCCAGCTGTATAATGTAACTTGAAACTAGTTTAATTATAGCAATATTAGAAATAATGTTGGCAGATTTCTTATGACTTCTGTTTAAGTTATTTTTGTCATGTTTTATACATCTTTAACTTCTTGCTCAGAGGTTACAGCATCATTTTCCAATCTTAAACTCGGTTGCTTGACATCACTGAATAATGGTTTTTGAGGTATCCTCATCCTCTTACTTCTATAAACACTGTTTTTGAATGTTTTTCAGGAATACAGTTTTATTCTCTTTACTTATGGAATATTGTTAAGAACAATTCTACCTTGCAAAATAGGGAATTCAAACATACTTTTAAGAGTGAAAATTGAAAGGCCTTCCTGAGTATAGTTTTACTCCAGTCTCATATTAAATCCTAAGAATAGGCTACTGGCCTCCATTACTTTCAGGAAATGAAAAATGGCTCAGAAGCTAAGTGAGTTAAGCCATCTCTCTCTCAATTGTTTCAGTTTCTCAGGAATTGCTGTACAATGCTGCCAATAACGATCTCCGGGGATCTGACCCCATTCCACCTCCCACTGCCTCCTGTGCAGCTCCAGATGCCACCAAAAGAAGGAGCTTTGAAGAAAGTACCTGTACCCTCTTTTACCCTGAGGTGGGTGAGGCCAGGCAGGGTGATTTTCAGGATATCCTGATGATCAAAGGTATAGTTGAAGTCTTCATCACGACGTTCTTGAAGATGACCAGGAAATTTGGGAAACGTTAGCAAATAGCACAGGAACTAAAGACAGAGCTAAAGAACAGACAGCACAAATGTGTCCTGAAATGTGTAGTGTTGGCTGACATACTTAATCTTAATTAATTCCTTGAAGGACCAATGATTGCACTCCTTTTCCTGCCAACTCCCTAATATCTAGGCTAGTACTGAACGTATAGTCCATATATGTTAGGTCATGACTATAGAGAAGACTTGATTAAAAGTGCTCTCGAGCCCTGTTTTTCTCTGGCACTTCATCTATAGTTGTTTACTCATTCCTCAAGAATAATGACAAAGCTCAATGATACCTGAAGCTTCTTGGCCACTGTTGTTCTCTGTCTTGTCTGTATGTCTGGGTAGTTAATATGTATCTCTCCCATATATGAAGTTTTCAGTCATAATAATTGATGCCTTGGTTTTTACTTCTTAGATGTTTTAGTATGGCTTTTAGCTAAAAAAATTTAATTTATTTGAGAAAGAAAGGGGTACACAGAAAGTATAGGTGTGCTAGGGCCTCCTGCCACAGCCAACAAACTCCAGGCACATGCACCATTTTGTGCACCTGGCTTTATGTGGGCACTAGGGAATTGAACTGGGTCTTAAGGTTTTTTGGGCAGCACCTTCAATACAGAGCCATTTCTCCAGCCCCAATTTAAGTCTTGAATGGCAAGTCTTAACGTGTCCTGGTAGCCTACTAAAAGAATAATTTTCAGTGATGTGATTTATTAAATTAACTCAGAACTTATAGGTCACTGTTTCTCCTAAAGAAAGGGAAATAATAGAAACTTAGTTCTGTTCATTTCTTCTGTCCCTAACATTGTCCAGTGATGAAGTTACTTCTTTATTAATGAGTTCAATCATACTTAGAGGCAGATCTGAATTATCTCATCTTCAAGCATTTGATTTCTTTCTTTCTTTTTTTTTCCTTATTAAAAGAAAAGGGACACCAAGGTCTCTTGCTACTAGGGCCACTTATCAGAAACCCTGATGAACTCCAGATGCATGTGCCACATTGTGCATGTGACTAACATGGGTCCTGGGGAATCGAACCTGGGTTCTTTGGCTTTTCAGGCAAGCACCTTAATTGCTATTGCTCCAGCCCAAGCATTTAATTTCTTTTGTGTCTCCAATTATACGTTAAAGCTTTAAAAAAAATGTTTCCAAGGTGTGAAAGTGAACATATCAGAGTGATGCTAGTTCTTTTATAAATACGAAGTGAATATTCTTTGTGCATTCTCATTAACTAACTTTTTAAATTCTAAGATTCTAAGAATCTCAGAAGCAAATCTGTTTTATACACAGAAATAATCTTTCCTGAACAACATACTTTTCTCTTGAGCAAGAGATGCATCAGTTTGAGGTTTTGCTAAAATTATGAGTCTTTGAAAGGAACTTGGGTTTGTTTTCATTTGCTTTTATATATGTATTCAAGGAGCCCTTAGTGTATGAAAGAAGTATTCCAAGAATAAATTAATCCCTGTTCTTCTTGAGTTTTCTATAAAAAAGAGACAGGATGTGAAAATTACGCTGTGACTTGGATAAGATTAATGACTGAAGGTTCAACCTTTTACTTTTCATCTTTGAGTCTATTAAATGAAATACTTAAATAGAATCTGCTTTCCTCATATCAGTTGTTCTAAATTGTTTGTACTGTGAGTTTTACTTATTGGTTCATATAATGAATTTTAACTTATAAAAATCAGGAACAGATTAGAATATCTTTTTTTTTTTTTTTTTTTTTTTTTTTTTTTTTTTTTTGAGGTAGATTCTCACTGAAGCTCAGGTTGACCTGGAACTCACTCTGTAGACGCAAGCTGGCATTGAGCTCACAGCGATCCTCCTACCTCTTGCCTTCTGAGTGCTGAGATTAAACATGTGCACCACCAAGCCCTGCCTGTTAATTTTTATTAATAAATACTTATGTAACATTTCATATTGGTAGTACATAAAAGCAAAATCTTATATTCTTTATATTCGTTCACTAAAACTAGTTTTCTCTCTGTAATGTAATAGGAGAAATTATTTTGGACCTGGAAAAATCTGTCAACAGCATCTAAGTGTGGTTTTTCCCCTGATTATTTTCCTCTTATTGTCAGCTCACAAATCATGTTATTACAGGGAATGGCAGTGGCAGCAACTAAAGTATGCAGTTCTAACAAACAATGGTTTAACATTTTCATTGTGCTTGAATTTTCCTTTGATTTCTTTCGCTTTTTTTTTTTTTTTTTTTTTTTTTTTTGCCCAGGGTCCCAGTCAACTTCAGATAAACCCTCCCAGCGACCATTAGAGAGCACAAACTGTAGCCCTACCCGGAAAAGGACTTCTTCTGAGAGTACATCTTCAACAGGCAAGTACTCTGTTTAATTTTTTTTTCCCAATCAGATTTTCAGAATAGTTTCCCATCTGGAATTTGTAAATGGTAATATGTGCAAAGAAAATAAAGTGGATGTGAGGATGACCTGGCTGTGACATCTGTCATCCCGTTGATCGCCAGGGTTGATTCGGCTGATCTGGCTGGCTAGGCGGTTGTCCCCTTCCTCCCTCACTGCTCCATGTGCATTCCTCCCGAAGCGTGCTTGGTCGAAAAGGACCACCTTCCCCAAATAGAGGAGGACCCGTCTGCAGTCAAGGGTATACGAGTAGTTGCACTGCCCCTGCTAGAACCTCCTAACAAGCTCTCAAGAAAATAATGTGGTCTTAGTATATATGAATCAATAATAATATACATGGAAAAAATATCAGGAGCTAGAGAGATGGTTCAGCCAATGGCTAAAGGCACTTACTTGCAAAGCCTGCCAGACGGTATCCAATATTCCCCATCAAAATACATAAACTGGCACGTGTGTTTGAAGTTGGTTTACAGGGCAAGAGGCCCTGGTGCACCTATAGTCACTCTCTTCTAACAAATAAATAAATAAAAGGTTGTTTTTTAATATAGTAGCCATCACCTTCAAAATACTTAAACTAAAAAAAAAATAGCTTGAGGGCTGGAGAGTTGGCTTAGCGCTTAAGCGCTTGCCTGTGAAGCTTAAGGACCCCAGTTCAAGGCTTGATTCCCCAGGACCCACGTAAGCCAGATGCACAAGGTGGAACATGTATCTGGAGTTCGTTTGCAGTTCCTGGAGGCCTTGGTGCACCCATTCTCTCTCTGTCACTCTGAAGTAAATAAAATAAAATAAAATAAAATAAACAAATTTTAAGAAAAAAATAGCTTTAGAGCCAGATGTGGTGGCACACACCTTTAATTCCAGCACCTGGGAGGCAGAGGTAGGAGGATCACCATGAGTTCAAGGCCACCCTGAGACTACATAGTGAATTTCAGGTCAGCCTGGGATATAGGGAGACCCTACCTCAAAAACAAAACTTGAGCCGGGCGTGGTGGCTCACGCCTTTAATCCCAGCACTCGGGAGGCAGAGGTAGGAGGATCGCCGAGAGTTCGAGGCCACCCTGAGGCTACATAGTTAATTCCAGGTCAGCCTGGACCAGAGTGAGACCCTACCTCGCAAAACCAAAAAAAAAAAAACAAAAACAAAACGAAACTTGAGGGCTAGAGAGATGTCTTACTGGTTAAGATGCTTGCCTGCACAACCAAAGGACCCAGGTTCAATTCCCCAGTGTTGCACATGATAGCGCATATATCTGGAGATCATTTGCAAAGCCCGTTCTCTGTCGCTCTGTCTCGCTCTCTCTCTCTCTTTCTCTCTCAAAATAAGCTGGGTGTGGTACTCCTTTAATCTCAGCACTTAGGATGTAGAAGTAGGAGGATCGCCATGAGTTGAAAGACACCCTGAGACTATACAGTGAATTCCAGGTCAGTCTGGACTAGAGTGAGACCCTGCTGCAAAAAGACAAAATAATTAAATTAAATTTAAAAAATATTGAAGGAAAAAAGCTTGAACTAAGATAAAAGAGTAGCATATAGCATAATAGGAGAATGTAAGTTAAGACCACTTAATATATTTTCATTGCCTGTGTTTTGCCGTGTGACTGTCACTCCAGTACTTAGGAGAAGAAGGCAGGGGATTCAGAACTGAGGTTCACCCTCAGCTTATAAGTGAGACATAAGAGACTCTGTCTAAAATTAATTAATTAATTTGAGGGCTGGAGAGATGGCTTAGTGCTTAAGGCACTTGTTTGTGAAGCCTAAGGAACTAGGCTACCCACTACCCACATAAAGCCAGATGCACAAAGTGGCACATGCATCAGGAGTTTGTTTGCAATGGCTAGAGGCCCTGGCATGCCCATTCTATCCTCCCTCCCTCCCTCCCTCCCTCCCTCCCTCCCTCTCTCATACCCCCCCCCACTTCTCTATTAAAAATAAAACTTTTTTTTTAGGTCAGGCATAGTGGCACACACCTTTTTTTTTAAATTTTTTTTTATTAGAGAAAGTGAGAAAGAGAGAGTGAATAGGGTGTGCCAGGGCCTTTAGCCACCGCATACGAACTCCAGACACATGCGCCACCTTGTGCATCTGGCTTACATGTATCCTAGGGAATCTAACCTAGGTCCTTTGCTTTCACAGGCAAATGCCTTAACTGCTAAGCCATCTCTCTCGAACCCTAAAAATAAAACAATTAATTTTATAGAATGAAAATAGGGGGATGGAGAAATGGCTCAGTCGTTAAAGCACTTGCCTGTATATTCTAAGGACCCAGGTTCAATTCCCCAGTACCCACATAAAGCCAGATGCATAAGGTCATGCACGTGTCTGGAGTTCACATGCTGTGGCTGGAGGTCCTGACGTGCTCATTCTTTCTCATAAATCAACAAAAAAATTTTATTTTATTTATTTATTCATTTATTTATTTAAAAGGAGAGACAGAAAGGCAGATAGAGAGAATGGGCATGCCATGACCTCCAGCCACTGCAGACGAACTCCAGACACATGTGCCTCCTTGTGCATCTGGCTTATGTGGGTCCTGGGGAATCGAACTGTGGTCCCTAGGCTTCACAAGCAAATGCCTTAACTTCTAAGCCATTTCCCCAGCCCAACAAAATTTTCTTAATTTTTTTTTTTTTTTTTGAGAGACCGAGAGAGAGAGACAGTGGGCGCACCAGCGGCAGTCCTCTCAGCCTCTGTGAACCAACTCTAGACACGTGCCCCCTTGTGTGCATGTGTTACATTGCACTTTTGTGTCTGGCTAAATATGGGACTTGGAGATTCAAACAGGTGTTCTTAGGCTTCACAGGCAGACACCTTAACCACTAAGCCATCTCTCCAGCCCTAAATTTTTATTTTTTATTGACAACTTCTATACTTACAATAAACCATCATATTTCCCTCCCCTCCTCCCTTTTCCCCCTCAGAGCTCCACTCTCATCATATCCCTTCCCTCTCTCCTTTAGTCTCTCTTTTAATTTGATGTCATCATCTTTTTCTCCTATTATGAGAGTCTTGTGAAGGTATTACTAGGCACTGCGAGGTCATGGCTATCAAGGCCAATTTCTCTCTGGACAGTTGCATTATAAGGAGTGGTACCCTTCCTTTGGCTCTTACATTCTTTCCTCCTCCTCTTCCGCAATGGGCCCTGAGCCTTGGAGGGTGTGATAGAGATGTTTCAGTTCTGGACACTCCTCCATCCCTTCTTCTCAGCACTGTGTTGCCTTTTGGGACATCCCAGTGGTCATCCCCATTTGAAAAGAGAAGCTTCTCCAATCAGAAGTGAGAGTATCATTAATATATGAATATATACATTAAGTGTAGTGCTTTCAGGGCAGTTTGGTTGAAATAATATATACATTTAGCCAGACAAAAGCAGGCTTTATACCCCTAAGCTCATGACCTTCCCTGTCATAGGCTTTTGATTAGGTTTTTCAATACCAGGCATGTATTCCCTCCTGTAGAGCAGGCCTTCAGTCCAATTAGAGAACAGTGGGTTTCCCTGAGAGCAGACATGCCACTATTGCACCCATTCTGTCATTTGGCCTATCTGGCCAAACTTGAGGCTTCCAGTGTCCACTGTTTTCACTGCTGATGACTTCTGTCTCCCATAGGACTGCATGCAGTGCAGCTTTTTCCAGCTTTCAGTTGGCTGGTTTACAGGGAGAAGGTTTTCTGCTCATCACTAGCTTGATTTCTCAGTGAAGTCTTCAGCAATAGGGTCTTACTATCTGTTTCTCAAGGAAAACCAAGGGCCTTGGCAATAGCCTATAATGTTTTGGAGGCAACAGGGACGTCCCTGACCAACAACTCACTGGAACGTATCCCATCCCTGGCAGTGAAAATTTTCTAGTAATCTATGGCTTCTGGCTGTGCCATTATTTTTAAAAAATAGGTTAACATAAGTCTTATTCAAAATATCTTGAATTTTGATTGACCCTCTCCTCCCCACGCACCCTTCTTTTATACAGTCTCTTCCCCTGGCCTCACTTATGCCTTTCCCCTCCCTATAATCTGTTCTTCTACTTACATATATACAATACCATCCCCTTAAGTCCTTCCCTCTCCTCCCTCCCTTATAGCCTTTTTCTAGTTTACTGGCCTCTGCTACCAATTTATGGTTCCAGCTCCAATGGCATTCTTCACAGAAATAGAAAAAACAATCCTAAAATTCATTTGGAAACACATAAAACCTCAAATAGCCAAAAAAAATTATAAGCAACAAAAATCAGGCTGGTGGTATCACCATACCCAATTTTAAGGTATATTACAAAGCCATAGTAATGAAAACAGCATGGTACTGGCACAAAGACAGACATGTAGGTTAGTAGAACAGAATAGAGGACCCAGATGTTAATCTAGGCAGCTACAGCCATCTGATTTTTCACAAAAATGCCAAAAATATTAATTGGAAAAATGATAGCTCCTTCAACAAATGGATATCTCTATGTAGAAGGATAAAAATAGATCCTTGTCTTTCTCCATGCACAAGAATCAAGTCCAAGTGGATCAGGAACCTTAATGTGAGATATGGAAGGCTGAAACTGCTAGAGGAAAAGGTAGGGAAAACCCTTCAACATATTGACATAGGCAAGGACTTTCTGAATATAACCCCAATTGCTCAGGAAATAAAACCACTAATCAACCACTGGGATCTCATGAAATTACAAAGTTTTTGTTCAGCAAAGGACACTGAATAGAGCAAAGAGACAACCTACAGAATGGGAGAAAATCATTGCCAGCTATACATCTGCCAGAGGATTCATATCCAGAATATACAAAGAACTCAAAAAACAGAACAATAAGAAATCAAACAACCCAAATAAAAAATGGGCTATGGAACTAAATAGAGAGTTCTCATCAGAAGAAATACAGATCACATATAAACATCTAAAAAAGTGTTCTACATCCTTAGCCATCAGGGAAATGCAAATTAAAACTACTTTGAGATTCCATCTCACTCCTGTCAGAATGGCTATCATCAAGAAAACAAATGACAATAAATGTTGGTGAGGATGTGGAAAAAGAGGAACCCTTCTGCACTGTTGGTGGGAATTTAATCTGGTACTGCCATTGTGGAAATAAAATATTTTTAAATGAAAATAGGGCTGGAGAGATGTGTCAGTGGTTAGGATGCTCACCTACAAAGCCTGACCCAGGTTCTGTTCCCTAGTACCAATGTAAAGCCAGATGCACAAAGTAGAGTATACATCTGGAGCTTATTTGCAGCAGCTGAAGGCCCTAGCATACCCATTCTAATATATTACCATAATATAACATGTATTAATATATAATATAAATATATTTTTAACTTTTTATGGAAGGTGTAGGGATTTGAACTTAAGTACTCATTCTTTTTTTTTTTTAAATATATTTTATTTATTTGACAGAGAGTGAGAGAGAGAGAATGGGTGCGCCAGAGCCTCCAGCCACTGTAAACGAACTCCAGACACATGCGCCCCCTTCTGCATCTGGTTTACGTGGGTCATGGAGAGTTGACCCGGGATCCTTTGGCTTTGCAGGCAAATGCTTTATCCGCTAAGCCATCTCTCCAGCCCTAAGTACTCATTGTTATGTGGCAAGTACTTTATCCACTAAACTACCTCATCAGCCTTTTTTGTTTTTGTTTTTGTTTTTCGAGGTAGGGTCTCACTCTGGTCCAGTCTGACCTGGAATTAACTGTGTAGCCTCAGGGTGGCCTTGAACTCTTGGCGATACTCCTACCTCTGCCTCCCGAGTGCTGGGATTAAAGGCGTGTACCATCATGCCTGGCTTGATTTTTTTTTTTTTTGGTTTTTCAAGTTTGGGTCCTCACACTAGCCCAGGCTGACCTAGAACTACAGAGTGAGTTCTCAAACTCACACTGATCCTCCTACCTTGCCTTCTACATGCCAAGATTCTAAAAATCATTTTATTTTAGTTTAGTTTATGTATTGAGATAGAAACACACAGACCAAAAAGAGTGGGTATGGGCACATCAGGGCCTCCTGCCACTGCAAACAGCTTCTAGAAGCATGCAATACTTTGTGCATCTATTTTTATGTGGGTACTGGGGAATTCAACCCATGCTGTCAGGCCATCCAAACAAGCACCTTTAACTGCTGAGCCATCTCTTCAACCCCAAAAATCCTTTTTAAAAATATTTTTAAATTTATTTATTTGAGAGGGAGAGAATGGGTGGTCCAGTTACTACATAAGAACTCCATACTCATGTTCGCTGTTGTGCATCTGGTTTTATGTGAGTACTGGAGAATTGAACCTGGATCCTTTGGCTTTGCCAGCAAGTGCTTTAACTGCTAAGTCATTTCTCCAGCCTGCTAAAATCTTTTTTTTTTTTTTTTTTTTTTTGTTTTTGTTTTTGTTTTTGTTTTTCGAGGTAGGGTCTCACTCTGGTCCAGGCTGACCTGGAATTCACTATGTAGTCTCAGGGTGGCCTTGAACTCTCGGCGATCCTCCTACCTCTGCCTCCCGAGTGCTGGGATTAAAGGTGTGTGCCACCATGCCCAGCTCTGCTAAAATCATTTTTAATCCTGACTTCACAGCACAAAGAAAGACAGAAAACCATGAATTTATTTTATTTTATTTTATTTGAAAGAGAGAGAAAGATGTAGATAGAGAGAATGGGTGTGCCAGGGCCTCTAGCCACTGCAAACAAATGCATCTGACTTATGTAGGTTCTGGGGAAATCAAACCTTGGTCATTTGGCTTTGCAGGTAAACGCCTTAACCTCTAAGCCACCTTTCCAGCCCAATAGTATTTTTTTGGATAGTGATTGGAAGTGTGGTTGCAAAAGTAGTAATGGGAGCCAGGCGTGATGGCGCACGCCTTTAATCCCAGCACTCGGGAGGCAGAGGTAGGAGGATCGCCATGAGTTCGAGGCCACCCTGAGACTACATAGTGAATTCCAGGTCAGCCCGGATCAGAGTGAGACCCTACCTCGAAAAACAAAAACAAACAAACAAAAAAAAGTAGTAACGGGGGACACAAGGTGGCGCTTGTATCTGGAGTTCGTTTGCAGTGACTGGAAGCCCTTGCATGCCCATTCTCTATCTGTCTCTCTGCTTCTCTCTCTCTCATAAATAAATAAATAAATAAATAAAAATATTTTTTAAGAGTAATAATGGGCCGGGCGTGATGGCGCATGCCTTTAATCCCAGCATTCAGAAGGCAAAGGTAGGAGGATCGCCGTGAACTCGAGTCCACCCTGAGACTACATAGTGAATTCCAGGTCAGCCTGGGCTAGAGTGAGACCCTACCTTGAAAAACCAAAAAATGAAAAAAAAAAACAAAAAAATTAATAATGGGCTGTATCCCATATAGTTGTCATTTAAAGAGGATGAAACTTTATTAATCATGCGTCTCGAAATTGTAGAAGGATTTGTTATTTTTGCTTGTGTAGTGTATGTGCACATGTATGTGCCCATTTAGCACCTATGTGCTCACCTCCAGTTGCTATAGCAGTACATCAGATGTATCACTCCTTCACTCTCTAGCCCATTGTTTGTGCCTATCTCTTAGGGATCTCAGATCTTACTGTATTTTTTGCAAGATGTTTTTAAAACTGTCTATAGACAGTGGAGGTAAAGAGGTTTTTTTGTTTGTTGTTTGTTTTTCTGTATGGATAGTGTGAACATGTGTATGCTTGTTTGCTTTTCTGTGGGCATGTGTGTATGTGGAAGACAGAGGTTACAACCTTGTGTCTCCTTTGAATGCATTCTCTTATTTACTGAGAGTGTCTCTCACTTGAAACCAGAGATAATCATTTTGGGTAATCTAGCTACTCAGATTGTCCTGAGGATCCCCAATCTCCACCTCCAGAGAGCTGGGATTACTGATGGGCCACCAAGCCTGTCTGGCATTTTCATGAGTGCTGGTGATCTGAACTCAAGTCCTCACACTTGATATTTAACTAATTTATCCACTAAGCCATCTCCCATCCCAAAGGTAAACATGTAGAATAGTTGGACATAGTAGCTTATAATTTCAGAGAGAAAGGCTTAGTGTTATATTCCTATACCTGAATTAGCAATAAATGAAATTGCCGAAGGCATAGTATCAAATGAGGTGACAGGGCCGGGCGTGGTGGCGCACACCTTTAATCCCAGCACCCAGGAGGCAGAGGTAGGAGGATCGCTGAGAGTTCAAGGCCACCCTGAGACTACATAGTTAATTCCAGGTCAGCCTGGACCAGAGTGAGACCCTACCTGGCAAAACCAAAAAAAAAAAAAAAATGAAAGCCAGGCGTGGTGGCGCACGCCTTTAATCCCAGCACTCGGGAGGCAGAGGTAGGAGGATTGCCATGAGTTCGAGGCCACCCTGAGACTACATAGTTAATTCCAGGTCAGCCTGGACCAGAGTGAAACCCTACCTCGAAAAACCAAAAAAAAAAAAAAAAAAAAAAAGGTGACAGGCATAGAGACCTACAAAACATTAGCGTTTAAGAACAGCCAAATGGTTATAGGTGGGAGTTGACATGCCCAGTCTAACATGATACAAGAGAAAAACTAAACATTTCTTCCTATGACTGGAGTCAAGGTAAAATATGGGGAAATGCACAAAGTAGCCTAATGACCTCACAGTAACTGATACACAAGACCTGCATGATAGGAGGGGGGGAAATGATATCAAAATAGAAGACAAAAAAGCCACGCATGGTGGCACCACACCTTTAATCCCAGCACTTGAGAGGTTGAGGCAGGAGGATTTTCTTAAAAGACCCTGGTGCACCCATTCTCCATCTATCTCCTCTTTGTCTCTCTGTCACTCTCAAATAAATAAAGAAAAAAAGGGGGGAAAAAAGAACGCAGCTGGAGAGATGGCGTAGCGGTTAAGGCATTTGCCTGCGAAGTCAAAGGATCCCAGTTCAACTCCCCAGGACCCACGTTAGCCAGATGCACAAGGGGGCACATGCATCTGGAGTTCATTTACAGAGGCTGGAGGCCCTGGCACATCCATATTCTCATTTCTCATTCTCATTCTCTCTCTCTCTCAAATAAATACACACACACACACACACACCCTTTTTTTTTTTTTTTTTTTTTTTTTTTTTTTTTGAGGTTAGGGTCTCATTCTAGCCCAGGCTGACCTGGAACTCACTATGTAGTCTCAGAGTGGCCTTGAACTCACAGCAGTCTTCCTACCTCTGCCTACCAAGTGCTGGGATTAAAGGTGTGCACCACCACGCCCAGCATAAAACATTCTTTTTTAAAAAAAAAAAAAGAAGAAGAAGAAAGGGCTGGAGAGATGGCCTAGCTGTTAACTCACTTGCTGGCAAAGCCAAAGGACCCAGGTTCGATTCCCCAGTACTTAGAGAAAACCTGATGCATAAGGTGGCACATGTGTCTGGAGTTTGTTTGAGGTGACTGGAGGCCCTGATACACTCATTTTCTCTCTGTCTGCCTATCCCCCCCCCCGCAAAAAAAAATGAATAGATAAATAAAATATTTGGAAAAAAAAAAAAAAGCCAGGCATGGTGGTGCATACCTTTAATCCCAGCACTTGGGAGGCAGAGATAGGAGGAACCCTTGAGTTCGAGGCCACCCTGAGACTACATGGTGAGTTCCAAGTCAGCCTGAGCTAGAGTGAGACCCTACCTTGAAAAACAAAAAAAAAGAAAGCTGAGCATAGTGGCACACATCTTTAATCCCAGCACTCAGGAGGCAAAGGTAGGAGGATCACCATGAGTTTGAGGACAACCTGAGACTACATAGTGAAATCCAGGTCAGCCTGGACTAGAGTGAGACCCTACCTTGAAAAACCAAAATAAATAAATAAATAGGGCTGGAGAGAGATGGCTTAGCGCTTAAGGCATTTGCCTGCAAAGCCAAAGGACCCGAGTTTGATTCTCCAGGACCCACATAAGCCAGATGCACAAGGGGTTGCATGCATTTGTATAGTTCGTTTGCAGTGGCTTGATGCCCTGGTGTGCTCATTCTCTTCCTCTCCCTCTGTCTCTGCCTCCCTCCCTTCCTCTTTATATCTCTCAAATAAATTTTAAAAATACTTTAAAAAATAAATAAATAAAGTAATGCTGGGCGTGGTGGCACACATCTTTAATCCCAGCACTAGGGAGGCAGAGGTAGAAAGATCGCTGTGAGTTCAAGGCCAGCCTGAGACTAACTAAATGGTAAATTTAAGGTCAGCCTGCATTAGAGTGAGACCATGCCTTCAAAAACCAAAAAATGAAAATAAAAATTTAGAAAATAAATATATAAAGAGAAGCTGGGTGTAGTGGTGTATACCTTTAATCCCAGCACTTGCCAGGCAGAGGTAGGAGGATGACCATTAGTTCAAAACCACCCTGAGATTACAGAGTGAATTACAGGTCAACCTGGCCTAGAACAAGACCCTACCTTGGAAAACCAAACAAAAAAGTTTGAGTAGCATTAATATGTGGGAATAAACATACATATTTTGAGGACTATTTGGTGGGCATAATATATTCATTAGCCAAACTACTACAGTAATAACTTCTCCCCTTGGCTTATGACTTTTGACTAGAAGTTTTGAATTTTACTTTATTTTTTGTGTGAGAGTGACAGAGAGAGACCAAATAGGCGTGCCAGAGCATCCAGCCACTGCAAACGAACTCCAGATGCATATGGCATCTTTTACATCTGGCTTATGTAGGTCCTGGGGAATCGAGCCTCAAACAGGAGTTCTTAGGCTTCACAGGCAAGAACTTAACCACTAAGCCATCTTTCCAGCTCTTGACTAGAATATTTGTACTAGACATGAATTCCCTCCTGTGGAGCAGGCCTCAAATCCAATCAGAGCAGTTGGATTTCCCCAAAACAGACATGCTGTGATTACACTACTTGGTACATTTTGCCTAGCTGGCCAGCCATAAAGCTCATAAGGTCTACTGCTGGTTAAAACCTTTGATAACTGGGGCTGGAGAGATGGCTTAGCGGTTAAGGCACCTGCCTGCTAAGCCTAAGAACCCGGTTCCAATCTCCAGGTTTAGCCAGATGCAAAGTGACGCAAGGGCACAATGCCACACTTGACCACAAGGGGTCGCACACATCTGGATTTCGTTCACAGCAGCTGAGAGACTGCTGGCGCGCCCATTCTCTATCTGTGTTCCTCTCCCTCTCTGTCTGTCTCTATGTCTCTCTCCAAAAATAAATAAATAAATAAATAAATTTTTAAAAAACACCTTTGATAACTTTTCTCCTCCAAAACTATGAATGCCGCATAGCTCATAGCTAATAGGGAGAAGACTTGCAGGTTATGTCCGGCTTGTTCTTTCTTTCTTTCTTTCTTTCTTTCTTTCTTTCTTTTTCTTTCTTTCTTTTCTTTTCTTTTTTTTTTTTTTTTTTTTTTTTTTTTTTTTTTTTTTGTTGTTGTTGTTGTCGTTGTCGTTGTTGTTGTTGTTTTTCCTAGATAGAATCTTGCTCTAGCCCAGGCTGACCTGAAATTCACTATGTAGTCTCAGGGTAGTCATGAACTCACAGGGATCCTCCTCCTACCTCTGCCTCCCAAGTGCTGGTATTAAAGGCTTGTGCCACCACACCCAGCTTAGTTTTTGTTTGGTTGGTTGGTTTTGATTGAGTTGTTTGTTTTCTTTTTATGTATGTACTACTTTGTGCGTCTGGCTTTAAGTGGGATTTTTGTTTTTGTTTTGGGTTTTTGTTTGTTTGTTTGTTTGTTTGTTTGTTTTTTGTTTGTTTTTCCAGGTAGGGTTTTACTCTAGCTCAGGCTAACCTAGAATTCACTCTGTAATTCTCAGGGTGGCACTTCTACATCTGCCTCCCAAGTGCTGGGATTAAAGGCGTGTGCCACCATAGCTGGCTCCGGCTTAATTTCTAAGGACCTGTGAATTCAGTAGTAGGGTTTTGCCATCTAGTTCTTATGGGCAACCATGAGCCTTGGCCTTAACTTGTAATGTTTTGGTGGCATCAGGGGCCTCCCTGGCTAACACCTCACTTTGAAAGTATCCCTCCCTTGTCACTGAAATTTTTCTAATAACTAACTATGGCTTCTGGGTAGTTGGTACATTTTGCTTGGTTGGCCAGCTCAGTTGCTTACAGAATCCACTGCTGCTTAAGACTATTAATAGCAGGCTAGGGGAATGGCTTAGCCATGAAAGGCACTTGCTTGTAAAGCCTGCCAACTTAAGTTCAATTCCCCAGTACCCATGTGAAGCCAGATGTCAAAATAACATATGCATTTGAATTTCATTTACAGCAGCAAGAGACCCTATTGTGCCTGTTATCTATCTCTCTCTCTCTCTCATAGCAAAAATAAAAAACAATTATTGATAGCTTGTTTACCTTTAGGAAGCTCCATAGCACTTTCTAGCACTATGACAATGAGTCAACAGGGAAATGGCTTACAACTCAGCTCCTTCTTGGTTTCTCAGTGTCCTGCAACCAAAGCATGTTGTGTCTTCAGCAGTAGAGTTTTATCATTAGTTCGGGCAATCAAGACCCTTGGCAATAGCCTGTTTTGTTTTGGGAGCTTCCCTTAACACTTTACAGAGTATCCCACAGTATTACCACCTCCACGTAGTATTTCTCCCCAAATTCTTTCTTTGTTTTTGTTTTTTCAAGGTAGTCTCAGTCTAGCCAAGGCTGACCTGGACTTCACTATGTAGTCTCAGGGTGGCCTTGAACTCATGGTAATCCTCCTACCTCTGCCTCCCGAGTGCTGGGATTAATGGTATGCGCCACTGTGCCCAGCTAACATCTTTAATTTTGATTAAACACTCCCCCCATTCCCTTGTCTCTACATCCTTCTCCCCTGTTCTCAGGAGGCAGAGACAGGATGATCATCTAAAGCTTAACATTTGGGCTGAAGTGATGGCTTAGTGGTTAAGGTGCTTGCCTGCAAAGCCTAATGACCCAGCTTTGATTCGCCACTGCCCACGTAAAGTAAAATGCACAAAGTAGCACATGCATCTGGAATTTGTTTTTAGTAGCTAGAAGCCCTGACTCACCTATCCCATTCTCTTTCTCTCTCCCTTTTCTTTTCCTCTCTCTCTTCCTCTGCTTGCAAATAAATAAAAATAAAATTATTTATAGGCAGGCATGATGGTACATAACTTTAATCTCAGTACTTGGGAGGCACAGGTAGGAGGATTGCTGTGAATTCGAGGGCATCCTGAGAATACATAGTGAATTCCAGGTCAACCTGGGTTTAAGTGAGACCCTACCTCAAAAAGCACCCTCCCCCCCCCCAAAAAAAAAGAAAACAGCATTATCTTTATTTGAGAGAGAGTGTTGTAGACAGTTCCATGATGCAGGAAAGAACATCCAACCAAATACAGTTTATAGGAGCAACGGGATATGTTTCAAGCTTACAGATTCAAGGGAAGTTCCCTCAAAGATGGAAAAACCTGGCTCTTATTCATAAATCCAAGCAGAGAGAGAAACCATCATCAGCCAGCAAACACCAAAAATCAGCAACCACAAACCTATCTTTGGGCTGGAATTCAGATTCCACCCCCCCATCACACATCTTTGCACTAAACCTCAGGATTTGCCCCCCCCCCAGTGACACTTCCTCCAGCCAGGTAACTGGAACCCCGATTTATAAGTGTTAATAGGACCACCACAGAAACAGTGTAAGAACAGGTACACAAGGGCTTCCTGCCAAGGAAAACAAACTCCAAAAAATAAAAAAACAAGGTGTGGTGGCATACATCTTTAATCCCAGCACTCAGCAAATAGAGGTAGGGGGATCACCATGAGTTTGAGGCAACCCTGAGAATACACAGTGAATTTCAGGTCAGGCTGGATTAGAGCGAGACCCTACCTTAGAAAAAAAGAAAAAAAAAAAACTACAGGTGAATGCACCACTTTGTGCATTTCGATTACAGTGGGTACTAGGGAATCGAACCCAAGTCACTAGGCTTTGGAAGCAAGCACCTATGACTGCTGTGCCATCTCTCCAGCCTAAAAGTAAGTTAAGATCTTTGTCCATCCTTTAACTGCCAAAAGTAATACTTCCTTGCCTTTTCTCACTGTTGACAGTTATTTAACCAGGCATGGTGTAATATCAGCATTTGGGAGGGAGGCCTGAGGATCACAGCAGCTTCCAGGCCAGTTTCGGCTGCATGGGACCCTTTCATAACAAAAAACAGGCCAGGCATGGTTGCATATGTCCATCAGAGCCAGAAGACCGCAAGTTCCACAGCCTGGTCTTCATAATGAGTTACAAAGCAACCTGTGCTACATAGCAAGACCTTGTTTCAAAAGCCATGTAATAATACACAGAAAGTAATTTAGATAACTAGCTGTGATCAGTTTTTTTCTATGTGTGATTTGTTGTCTTTTTTAGTAAATGGAGTTCCTTCCCGAAGTCCCAGATTGGTTGCCTCTATGGATGACTCTGTGGACAGTCTGCTACAGCGAATGGTACAACATGATGACCAAGAGCCTGTAGAAAAAAACATTGATGCTGTGATTGCAACTGCATCCGTACTGCCTTCCTCCAGTCCAAGCTGTAGCCACAGCAAAGAGCGAACCCTAGGAAAACCAGAAAGTCTTTTAGTGCCTACAGATTCAAATGACTCTTGTAGTAACAACATCTCACTCCTTTCTGAAAAATTAACAACAAGCAACTGTTCCCCCCATCACATCAAGAGAAGTGTAGTTGAAGCTATGCAACGCCAAGCTCGGAAAATGTGCAATTATGACAAAATATTGGCCACCAAAAAAAACTTGGACCATGTCAATAAAATTTTAAAAGCCAAAAAGCTTCAAAGGCAGGCCAGGACAGGGAATAACTTTGTTAAACGCAGACCAGGTCGGCCTCGGAAATGTCCCTTCCAGGCTGTGGTATCGATGCAAGCATTCCAGGCTGCCCAGTTTGTCCACCCAGAGTTGAATGAAGGTGAGGAAGGAGTAGCATTGCCATTCAGCCCAGACACAGTTACTGATGTGATCGAGGCTGTTGTGCAGAGTGTGAACCTTAATTCAGAAAAGAAAGGATTGAAGAGGAGAAATTGGCTATTAGAAGAACAGACCAGAAAAAAGCACAAGCCATCACCAGAGGAAGAGGAACAAGTAAATAATAAAAGGTAATTCTTTGAGATATTCTCTAGAAAGTTGGGAAGATAGCTCAGCATTTAATGGTGCTTGCTTGCAAAACCTGCCAGTCTTGGTTCAATTCTCAAGCTGTACACATAAGCCATATGCAAGAAGTGTTCAAGTAGCTGGCATTCATTTGTCACAGCCAGAGACCCTTACACACAGGTATGCACATGCAAATAAATAACACTTTTTAATATTATTTAAATAAATACAGCCAGGCATGCCAGCACATGCCTTTTATCCAAGCACCAGGGAGGTAGAGGTAGGAGTATCACTGTGAGTTTGAGGTCAGCCTGGACTACAGAGTGAATTCCAGGTCAGTTTGGAGTAAAGTGAGTATTTTTTTTAATTAAATAAATAAATAAAAACTCAGGTGCCTACCTCTCTGTTAAAATCTTTAGGAAAAAAAAAAAAAAAAGATTTTAGCTGGGTGTGTTGTTGCATGCCTTTAATCCTAGCACTTGGGAGGCAGAGATAGGATCACTATGAGATTGAGGCCACCCTGAGACTACATAGTGAATTCCAGGTCAGCCTGGATTAAGGTGAGACCCTACCTCAATAAAAACAAAAATAGGTCTGGAGAGATGGCTTAGCGCTTAAGTGCTTGCCTGTGAAGCCTAAGGACCCGATTCAAGGCTCGATTCCGCAGGACCCACGTAAGCCAGATAACACAAGGTGGCACATACATCTAGACTTCGTTTGCAGTGGCTGGAGACTCTGGCGCATCCATATTCTCCCTCTCTCTCTCTCTCTCTCTCTCTCTGCCTCTTTCCCTCTCTAAATAAGTAAGTAAATAAATAAATAAAAGGCCAGGCATGGTGGGACACGTCTTTAATCCCAGCACTCAGGAGACAGAAGAGTTTGAGGCCACCCTGAGAATGCAGAGTAAATTCCAGGTCAGCCTGGGCTAGAGCAAGATCCTACCTCAAAAACACAAACAAACAAACAAACCACCAAAAATTTTAAAAAGGAAAGAAAGAGGGCTGGAGAGATGGCTTAGTGGTTAAGGCGCCTGCCTGCTAAGCCTAAGAACCCGGTTCCAATCTCCAGGTCTCACATTTAGCCAGATGCAAAGTGACGCAAGAGCGCAATGCCGCACTTGCCCACAAGGGGACGCACACATCTGGATTTCGTTTGCAGCAGCTGAGAGACTACTGGCGCGCCCATCTCTGTCTGTCTCCCTCTCCTCTCTCTCTCTCTCTCTCTCTCTCTGTCTCCCTCCAAAAATAAAATAAAATAATAATAAAATTTTTTTAAAAAAAAAGGAAAGAAAGAAAGGAAACATGTATATAATCTGGTGAGAAAGCAAAATTGTTTTTTCTTTGAGAACCAGGTGTTACTCTATAGCCCAGACTGACCTCAAATTTTTTATAAACCACCTGCCTCAGCCTGTAGAGTATTGTGATTCCAGGTGGGAGCCACCATATTCTGGCTTTTTTGTTTTGTTTTCTTTTGTTTTCTTTTTTTGTTTTTGGTTTGGTTTGGTTTGGTTTTTTGAGGTAGGGTCTCACTCTAGTCCAAGCAAATAGTTTCAGGAATTTGACAGCAAGATTGGTCAGAATTAGAAACTGGAAGCATACCAAATTAACCAACAGAGTAGCAAATATGTCATCATTTTAGTTTTTTAATTTGAGAGAGAGGAAGAGACAGAGAATGGGCACACCAGGGCCTCTCAGCCGCTGTGAACGAACTCCAGACGTGTGTGCCCCCTTGTGTACATGTGCGACATTGTTCATTTGTGTCACTTTTGTGTCTGGCTAAATGTGGGACTTGAAGATTCGAACGGGTGTTCTTAGGCTTCGCAGGTATGCACCTTAACCACTAAGCCATCTCTCCAGCCCTGTCACCATTTTTTTACTCAGCACTCTATTTGGTATTAAAAATTAATGAATTATAGTAGATACAGAATAATGTGATCTGAGTGAATCATAGAAACAGAGCCAGGTGTGGTGGTACATACCTTTAATCCTAGCATTTGGGAGGCAAAGGTAGGAGGATTAATGTGAGTTAGAAACCACCTTGAGATTATATAATGAATTCTGGGTCAGCCTGGGTACTGTGAGACCCAACCTCAAAAAAACAAGACAAAATAAAATGAAACAGAGAAAAAGAGAAAGTTCCTAAAAATCATGTATATGTGTGAGCTTTTTATTGTTTATTTTTTAAACACAAAACATACTAAGCTAAAATAATACTGTATGTGTGTAGCTTCATGTCATAAAATCGTATTTTAGACCCTGGCATGGTGGTGCACACCTATAATCCCAGCACTTGGGAGGCAGAGGTAGTAGGCCGAGTTTGAGACCATCCTGACACTACACAGTGAATTCCAGGTCAGCCTTGGCCAGTCTGAGACCCTACCTCAAAAAAACAGAAAAAAGGGCTGGAGCGATGGCTTAGCAGTTAAGGCACCTGCCTTCTAAGCCTAAGAACGCCAGTTCTAATCTCCAGGTCCCACGTTTAGCCAGATGCAAAGTGACGCAAGGGCACAAGGCCGCACTTGCCCACAAGGGGGTGCACGCATCTGGAGTTCGTTCACAGCAGCTGAGAGACTGCTGGTGTGCCCATTCTCTTATCTGTCTCTCTCTCTCTCTCTCTCTAAAGAAGGAAGGAAGGAAGGAAGGAAGGGAAGAGGGGTAGAGAGATGGCTTAGCAGTTAAGGTATTTGCCTGCAAAGCCAAAGAATCCTGGTATGATTCTCCAGGACTCATGTAAGCCAGATGCACAAGGGGGCTCATGCATCTAGAGTTCGTTAGCAATGGCTGTCGGCCCTGGCACATCCATTCTCTTTCTCTCTCTCTCTCTACCCCCCTCTTCCTCTCTCTCAAATAAATAAATAAATAAATATATTTTTTAAAAAGAGAGAAAGAGAGCTGGAGAGATGGCTTAGCAGTTAAGGCACCCACCTGCGAAGCCTAAGAATGCCCATTCATTTCTCCAGGTCCCACGTTTATCAAAAAAGTGATGCAAGAGCGCAATGCTGTGCTTGCCCACAAGGGGGCGCTCGTGTCTGGAGTTTGTTCACAGCGCCTAAGAGGCCACTGGCACACCCATTCTATCTCTCTCTCTGTCTCTCAAAAAAAAAAAAAAAAAAAAAAAAAAAAAAGAATGTTATGGAGACTTGCCTATGATTCCAGCACTCAGAGGCATGAGCATCAGCAGTTGAAGGTCATCTTTGGCTAATTTTTATTTCAATGCCAACCTGGGAAAAGTAAAAAGAAAGAGAGAGAAGAAAGAAAGGAGGGAGGGAGGGAGGAGAAGGAAGGAAGGAAGGAAGGAAGGAAGGAAGGAAGGAAGGAAGGAAGGAAGGAAGGAAGGAAGGAAGGAAGGAAGGAAAGGGGCTACAGGTTCATTCTCTGGTAGAACCCTTACCTAGCATCCTGCAAACTCTAAGTTCAATTCCCAGTACTACTTCCCACCTCAGAATAAAGCAATTGTTCTATAGTTTCTTCTTCTTTTTCTTTCTTGAAAAAGTCTGTTTTCAAGCCTTTCTCATACAACATGGCAGCCACATTATCGTGACCTAACTGTTGGAGCCTTAATGGAATGTAGATATTGACAGGGAAGGATAACAGCCCAGCCAAGTGCCTGGGGAGGTTGTCTAGTGTTAAAGTACTTGCTGCTCAAGCTTGGGGACCTTAGTTCCCATCCCCAGCTCTCCTGCAAAATGTCAAGGTGTTGTGGTGCCACAAGCCTGTAATCCCTGCTCTGGGGTGGCAGAAACAGGAGGATCCTTAGGGCTTCTTGATTAGACATATTGGTTTAATGAGAGAACCTGTCTCAAAATAAAGTGAAGTCAGGCATGGTCACGGTGCACACCTTTAATCCCAGCACTCCAGAGGCAGAGATAGGATTGCTGAGAGTTTGAGGCCACCCTGAGAGTACATAGTGAACTCCGGGTCAGTTTAACCAGGCATGGTGTAATATCAGCATTTGGGAGGGAGGCCTGAGGATCACAGCAGCTTCCAGGCCAGTTTCGGCTGCATGGGACCCTTTCATAACAAAAAAACAGGCCAGGCATGGTTGCATATGTCCATCAGAGCCAGAAGACCGCAAGTTCCACAGCCTGGTCTTCATAATGAGTTACAAAGCAACCTGTGCTACATAGCAAGACCTTGTTTCAAAAGCCATGTAATAATACACAGAAAGTAATTTAGATAACTAGCTGTGATCAGTTTTTTTCTATGTGTGATTTGTTGTCTTTTTTAGTAAATGGAGTTCCTTCCCAGTCCCAGATTGGTTGCCTCTATGGATGACTCTGTGGACAGTCTGCTACAGCGAATGGTACAACATGATGACCAAGAGCCTGTAGAAAAAAACATTGATGCTGTGATTGCAACTGCATCCGTGCTGCCTTCCTCCAGTCCAAGCTGTAGCCACAGCAAAGAGCGAACCCTAGGAAAACCAGAAAGTCTTTTAGTGCCTACAGATTCAAATGACTCTTGTAGTAACAACATCTCACTCCTTTCTGAAAAATTAACAACAAGCAACTGTTCCCCCCATCACATCAAGAGAAGTGTAGTTGAAGCTATGCAACGCCAAGCTCGGAAAATGTGCAATTATGACAAAATATTGGCCACCAAAAAAAACTTGGACCATGTCAATAAAATTTTAAAAGCCAAAAAGCTTCAAAGGCAGGCCAGGACAGGGAATAACTTTGTTAAACGAGACCAGGTCGGCCCCTCGAAATGTCCCTTCCAGGCTGTGGTATCGATGCAAGCATTCCAGGCTGCCCAGTTTGTCCACCCAGAGTTGAATGAAGGTGAGGAAGGAGTAGCATTGCCATTCAGCCCAGACACAGTTACTGATGTGATCGAGGCTGTTGTGCAGAGTGTGAACCTTAATTCAGAAAAGAAAGGATTGAAGAGGAGAAATTGGCTATTAGAAGAACAGACCAGAAAAAAGCACAAGCCATCACCAGAGGAAGAGGAACAAGTAAATAATAAAAGGTAATTCTTTGAGATATTCTCTAGAAAGTTGGGAAGATAGCTCAGCATTTAATGGTGCTTGCTTGCAAAACCTGCCAGTCTTGGTTCAATTCTCAAGCTGTACACATAAGCCATATGCAAGAAGTGTTCAAGTAGCTGGCATTCATTTGTCACAGCCAGAGACCCTTACACACAGGTATGCACATGCAAATAAATAACACTTTTTAATATTATTTAAATAAATACAGCCAGGCATGCCAGCACATGCCTTTTATCCAAGCACCAGGGAGGTAGAGGTAGGAGTATCACTGTGAGTTTGAGGTCAGCCTGGACTACAGAGTGAATTCCAGGTCAGTTTGGAGTAAAGTGAGTATTTTTTTTAATTAAATAAATAAATAAAAACTCAGGTGCCTACCTCTCTGTTAAAATCTTTAGGAAAAAAAAAAAAAAGATTTTAGCTGGGTGTGTTGTTGCATGCCTTTAATCCTAGCACTTGGGAGGCAGAGATAGGATCACTATGAGATTGAGGCCACCCTGAGACTACATAGTGAATTCCAGGTCAGCCTGGATTAAGGTGAGACCCTACCTCAATAAAAAACAAAAATAGGTCTGGAGAGATGGCTTAGCGCTTAAGTGCTTGCCTGTGAAGCCTAAGGACCCCGATTCAAGGCTCGATTCCGCAGGACCCACGTAAGCCAGATAACACAAGGTGGCACATACATCTAGACTTCGTTTGCAGTGGCTGGAGACTCTGGCGCATCCATATTCTCCCTCTCTCTCTCTCTCTCTCTCTCTGCCTCTTTCCCTCTCTAAATAAGTAAGTAAATAAATAAATAAAAGGCCAGGCATGGTGGGACACGTCTTTAATCCCAGCACTCAGGAGACAGAAGAGTTTGAGGCCACCCTGAGAATGCAGAGTAAATTCCAGGTCAGCCTGGGCTAGAGCAAGATCCTACCTCAAAAACACAAACAAACAAACAAACCACCAAAAATTTTAAAAAGGAAAGAAAGAGGGCTGGAGAGATGGCTTAGTGGTTAAGGCGCCTGCCTGCTAAGCCTAAGAACCCGGTTCCAATCTCCAGGTCTCACATTTAGCCAGATGCAAAGTGACGCAAGAGCGCAATGCCGCACTTGCCCACAAGGGGACGCACACATCTGGATTTCGTTTGCAGCAGCTGAGAGACTACTGGCGCGCCCATCTGTCTGTCCCTCTCCCTCTCTCTCTCTCTCTCTCTCTCTCTCTGTCTCCCTCCAAAAATAAAATAAAATAATAATAAAATTTTTTTTTAAAAAAAAGGAAAGAAAGAAAGGAAACATGTATATAATCTGGTGAGAAAGCAAAATTGTTTTTTTTCTTTGAGAACCAGGTGTTACTCTATAGCCAGGGCCTCTCAGCCACCATGAAAAACTCCAGACGCATGTGCCCCTTGTGTACATGTGCAACATTGCATGCTTATGTCACTTTGGGAGGCAGAGGTAGTAGGCCGAGTTTGAGACCATCCTGACACTACACAGTGAATTCCAGGTCAGCCTTGGCCAGTCTGAGACCCTACCTCAAAAAAACAGAAAAAAGGGCTGGAGCGATGGCTTAGCAGTTAAGGCACCTGCCTTCTAAGCCTAAGAACGCCAGTTCTAATCTCCAGGTCCCACGTTTAGCCAGATGCAAAGTGACGCAAGGGCACAAGGCCGCACTTGCTGCCCACAAGGGGGTGCACGATCTGGAGTTCGTTCACAGCAGCTGAGAGACTGCTGGTGTGCCCATTCTCTTATCTGTCTCTCTCTCTCTCTCTCTCTCTCTCTCTCTCTCTAAAGAAGGAAGGAAGGAAGGAAGGAAGGAAGGAAGGAAGGGAAGAGGGGTAGAGAGATGGCTTAGCAGTTAAGGTATTTGCCTGCAAAGCCAAAGAATCCTGGTATGATTCTCCAGGACTCATGTAAGCCAGATGCACAAGGGGGCTCATGCATCTAGAGTTCGTTAGCAATGGCTGTCGGCCCTGGCACATCCATTCTTTCTCTCTCTCTCTCTACCCCCTCTTCCTCTCTCTCAAATAAATAAATAAATAAATATATTTTTTAAAAAGAGAAAAGAGAGCTGGAGAGATGGCTTAGCAGTTAAGGCACCCACCTCATTCTGCCTAAGAATGCCCATTCATTTCTCCAGGTCCCACGTTTATCAAAAAAGTGATGCAAGAGCGCAATGCTGTGCTTGCCCACAAGGGGCGCTCGTGTCTGAGTTTGTTCACAGCGCCTAAGAGGCCACTGGCACACCCATTCTATCTCTCTCTCTGTCTCTCAAATTTAAAAAAAAAAAAAAAAAAAAAAAAAGAATGTTATGGAGACTTGCCTATGATTCCAGCACTCAGAGGCATGAGCATCAGCAGTTGAAGGTCATCTTTGGCTAATTTTTATTTCAATGCCAACCTGGGAAAAGTAAAAGAAAGAGAGAGAAGAAAGAAAGGGAGGGAGGAGGGGGAGGAGGGAAGGAAGGAAGGAAGGAAGGAAGGAAGGAAGGAAGGAAGGAAGGAAGGAAGGAAGGAAGGAAGGAAAGGGGCTACAGGTTCATTCTCTGGTAGAACCCTTACCTAGCATCCTGCAAACTCTAAGTTCAATTCCCAGTACTACTTCCCACCTCAGAATAAAGCAATTGTTCTATAGTTTCTTCTTCTTTTTCTTTCTTGAAAAAGTCTGTTTTCAAGCCTTTCTCATACAACATGGCAGCCACATTATCGTGACCTAACTGTTGGAGCCTTAATGGAATGTAGATATTGACAGGGAAGGATAACAGCCCAGCCAAGTGCCTGGGGAGGTTGTCTAGTGTTAAAGTACTTGCTGCTCAAGCTTGGGGACCTTAGTTCCCATCCCCAGCTCTCCTGCAAAATGTCAAGGTGTTGTGGTGCCACAAGCCTGTAATCCCTGCTCTGGGGTGGCAGAAACAGGAGGATCCTTAAGGCTTCTTGATTAGACATATTGGTTTAATGAGAGAACCTGTCTCAAAATAAAGTGAAGTCAGGCATGGTCACGGTGCACACCTTTAATCCCAGCACTCCAGAGGCAGAGATAGGATTGCTGAGAGTTTGAGGCCACCCTGAGAGTACATAGTGAACTCCGGGTCAGCCTGAGCTAGAGTGAGACCTTACCTCAAAAAAAAAAAAAAAAAAAGCTGGGCACCTTTAATCCCAGCACTCGGGAGGCAGAGGAAGGAGGATCGCCACAAGTTCGAGGCCACCCTGAGATTACATAGTGAATTCCAAGTCATCCTGGGCTAGCATGAAACCCTACCTCGAACCCCTCCCCCCCCCCAAAAAAAAAGAAAAAGAAATAAAGTGGGGCATGCCTGCAAAGCTCAAAAATCCAGGTTCCATTCCCCAGGACTCACATAAGCCATATGCACAAGGTGGTGCGTGCCTCTGGAGTTTGTTTGCAGTGGCTAGAGCCCCTGGCACACCCATTCATTTCTCCCACTTTCTGCCGCTTCCTCAAATAAATAAAAATTTTAGGGGGCCATGGCTGGCTGCACACACCTTTTATCTGAGCACTGGAGAGGCAAAATTCGAAGCCACCCTGAGAGTACATAATAAATTCCATGTCAGCCTGGGCTAGAGTGAAACCCTACCTTGAAAAAACAAAAAATAAAAAGCTTCTGGGAAGTTCTTTGTGTCACCCTCGCATTAGCATGCTGAGACTACAGTACAGAAGCTGACCATGCTTCGTTTTACAAGGAATGTGGAATTCAAATTGGATACTCAGGCTTAAGTGATGAGTGCTTTATCCACTGAGCCCTCCCCCCCAACGCCCAAAGTCATGTATAATTCCCAGCACTTTGAGGAGTTTTCCTAGGCGTCCTAGTATTCATCTTTAATTGCAAAAAGAAACTTCTGACCAAAGTCAAAAGTGGCACTAGTCCACCTGTGTCAAGTTGTGAAGCAGCACTCTCCCTGGTATGCTCAGCTTAACCAGGCTAGGCTGGGCTCCTTTATATATCGTATAAGAGGTTATCTGGGAGCCCTTGGCTTCCTGTAGTCTCCATGTTCCCTTTGTTGGCGTATGGGGCAGGAGATGTAAAATGTTGGTACGTAGTCTCCCATGTCCTCTGCTTCAGGTTTTCTTTTTTTGTTTGTTTATATTTTTGGTTTCTCAAGGTACAGTCTGACTCTAACACAGGCTAACCTGGAATTCACTCTAGTCTCAGGGTGTCCTTGAACTCAGCAATCCTCCTACCTCCGCCTCCTGAGTGCTGGAATTAAAGGTGTGCGCCACCACACTCAGCTTTTACACTTTAAAAAAAAAAAAAGTTTCTTTGTTCTTTTTAATCTATTTGAGAGAAAAAGGTTGCTAATTAGAAAAAGAGACAGACAGAAAGGCAGGTAGATAGGCCCCTGCAAATGAAACCATGTGCCACCATGAGCATCTGGCTTAACTAGGTATTAGTGAATCAAGCCGGGGTCCTTTGGCTTTGCAGGCAAGTGCCTTAACCTCTAAGCCATCTCTCTAGCCCCCCAGGGTTTTTGTTTTATTTTGGTTTGGTTTGTTTTTTTTGAGGTAGGGTCTCACTCTAGCTCAGGCTGACCTGGAATTCACTCTGTACTCTCACGCTAGCCTGGAACTCACAGCAGTACTCCTACCTCTGCCTCCGGAATGCTGGGATTGAAAGTGTGTGCCACGCCCGGCTATATTTCTTTAGGGTTTGTTTGTTTTGGGGGGGGTGTTTGTGGTTTTGGGCGTTTTTTTGTTTGTTTGTTTTGGTTTTTTTGTTTGTTTTTAATGAGAGAGTGGGAAGCAGGTGAGAGAAATTGGACATACTAGGGCCTCTAGCCACTGCAAACAAATTCTAAATTTATGTGCCACTTTGTGCATCTGCCTTTACATAGGTAATGGGGAATGGAACCTGGGTCCTTAGGCTTTGCAGGCAAGCACCTTAACTGCTTAGCCATCTCTCCAGCCCCTGCTTCAGGTTTTTGTTTGCTTTGTTTTTTTCTGAGGCTAGCCTGAAATAAACTATGTAGTCCAGCTTGTGATGTGTTGGTTTTTTTTGTTTGTTTGTTTTTGTGGTGGGGTTACACTCTATCTCAGGCTGACCTGGAATTCACTATGTAGTCTCAGGCTTCCCTCAGGTGATCCTCCTACCTCTGCCTCTCAAGTGTTGGGATTAAAGGCCTGTGCCACTTTGCCCAGCAATTGTTTTTTAGTTATTTATTTATTTGAGAGAGAAAAAGAGGCAGATATAGAGAGAAAATGGACAGTCAGGACCTCCAGCCCCTATAAACAAACTCCAGACATTTGCACCACATTATGTGGGTCCTGGGGAGTTGAACCTGGTTCCTTTGGCTTTGAACCACTAAGATATCTTTTTGTTTTGTTTCATTTTTTGAGGTAGGGTCTCACTCTAGCCAAGGCTTACTGTATAGTCTCAGGGTGGCCTCGAACTCATGGCAATTCTCCTACCTCTGCCTCCCGAGTGCTGAGATTAAAAGCTTGTGTCACAACACCTGGCTCACTAAGCCATCTCTAGCCCATCTGTGTTTGTTTTCAATTTTATGACAATATCTCACTAAGCCAGGCTGATCTGGAACTCACTATATAGTCTCAGGTTGGCCTTGAACTCAGTGATCCTCCTGCTTCTGCCTCCTGAGTGCTGAAATTAAAGGTGTGCTCAAAAAAATTATTATTATTTTTTTTTTTTTTTTTTTTTCAAGGTAGGGTCTCACTCTATCCCAGGCTGACCTGGAATTCACTATGTAGTCTCAGGGTGGCCTCGAACTCACGGCAATCCTCCAACCACTGCCTCCCGAGTGCTGGGATTAAAGGCTTGTGCCACTACACCCGGCTTAATTAATATTTGTTTTAAAGTGTTTTTTTTTTAATTTTTTATTTTTAGAGAGAGACACAGAGAGAGACAGAGAATGGGTACACCAGCAGTCTCTCAGCTGCTGTGAACAAAATCCAGATGTGTGCGCCCCCTTGTGGGCAAGTGGCATTGTGTGCTTGCGTCACTTTGCATCTGGCTAAACGTGGGACCTGGAGATTGGAACCAGCGTTCTTAGACTTAAGAGGCAGGCGCCTTAACCACTAAGCCATCTCTCCAGCCCTTAATTAATACTTTAAAAAGGTAGGTGGGCGTGGTGGAAACACACCTTTAATCCCAGAAATTGTGAGGCAGGGGTAAGAGGATTGAGGCCACCCTGAGAATATAGAGTGAATTCCAGGTCAACCTGGCCTAGAGTGAGACCCTAACTTGAAAAATTTTAAAGGATATACTTTGGAGCTGGAGAGATGGCTTAGCAATTAAGGCACTTGCCTGCAAAGCCTAAGGACCCCAGTTCTATTCTCCAGGTCCCACTAAAGCGAGATGCACATGGTGGCGCATGCATGTGGAGTTCGTTTGCAGTGGCTAGAGGCCCTGGGGTGCTCATATTTTCTCTCTCTCTCTCTCTCTCTACTAAATAAATAAATATAAAAATAAAATCTTTAAAGAAATACACTTTGTACCATATGATATCAAAAGCTTATAATGCCAGCATTTGGGCATTGGAGGGAGAAGGATCAGGAATTCATGATTATGCTTAGCTCAGTAGCAAGTTAACTCAGGGGGGAAAAAGGTGTGTTCCACTGCACCATCTTGCTTGTTTCTTCATTTGGAGTGCATGTGTGTTCATTAACTTCATGTGCATGTGCCCTGGTGTGCATATGGAAGCCAGAGGACATTTTCGAGTTGGTCCTCACTTTTACTGTTGTTCATTGCTCCATTCATTCACAAATGCCTCTACCTCCCTTCTCACCGGGACACACCAGGATTATAGAAATCCACAATAGATTCTAGCTTGGGTAGAATTGGATTCGAACTTATTTACTCATAGTTGTGTGGCAGTACCTATCCACTGAGCTATCTCCCCACCGAGATGGGAGATTGTTCTTTGTTTGTTTTAGTTTTGTGTTTTGTTTTGGTTTGTTTTCTTTGAGATAGGCTGCCTTGAACTCATTATGTAGCAGAGGCTGACCCAGGTGTCATGGCACAGGAGGCAGAGGTCTGAGTGTTGTAAGTCTGAGACCAGCCTGAGACTACATAGTGAATTCCAGATCAGTAAAAAATTAAAATAAAAAATAAATATTTTGCCAGGCGTGGTGGCACACACCTTTAATCCCAGCACTCGGGAGGCAGAGGTAGGAGGATCGCCGTGAGTTCAAGGCCACCCTGAGACTACATAGTGAATTCCAGGTCAGCCTGGGCCAGAGTGAGACCCTACCTCAAAAAACCGGAAAAAAAAAATTATATATATATGGTATGATAGCAAAAGCTTATAATGCCAGCATTTGGGCATTGGAGGGAGGAGGATCAGGAGTTCAAGTTTATGCTTAGCTCAGAGGCAAGTTAAATGTTATCCTGGGCTACCAGAGACTCTCTCAAAAACAAACAAAAAAAGACATGAAAATATAGTTTTCACAATAACATTATCTTTACACTTTTTTGTTTTAGCTTTATAGAAACACCAGTTGAAATTCCCAGTCCTCTTGAAACACCAGCTAAACCTCCTGAACCTGAAAGTACCTTCCAACCTGTGCTATCTCTCATCCCAAGGGAAAAGAAAGCCCCACGTCCTCCAAAGAAAAAGTATCAGAAAGCTGGGCTGTATTCTGATGTTTACAAAACTACAGAGTAAGTAGTAGTAACTACAAGCTGGCATCCTTTTAATACCTGTTATTCTTTCTTGTTTGAAAAAAATAATCTATAGGGAAAAAAATAAGATGGGGCTGCGAAGATGGCTCAGCAATTAAGGTGCTTGCCTACAAAGTCGAATGACCCAGGTTTAATTACTAGTACCCATATAAAGCCAGATGCACAAAGAAGCATCTCTCTCTCTCTCCTTCCTCTCTCTCTCTCTCTCCTTGCAAATAAATCAATAAAGTAAAAATATAAACCAGGCATAGTGGCACATGCCTTTAATCTCAGCACTGGAGAGGCAGAGGGAGGAGGATTGCCATGAGATCAAGGTCAGCCTGCGACTACATAGTGAATTCCAGGTTAGCCTGGGCTAGAGTGAGACTCTACCTCAAAAAAAAAAAACTAAACTAAAAATAATAAAAATGTACAAGCCGGTTGTGGTGGCTCACACCTTTAATCCCAGCCCTTGGGAGGCAGAGGTAGGAGGATTGCCATGAGTCCGAGGCCACCCTGAGACTACGTAGTGAATTCCAGGTCAGCCTGGGTTAGAATGAGACCCTACCTCGAGAAACCGAATAAATATATATAAATATATACATACTCGAAACTGGAAATAGTGGTACGTACCTTTTTAGTCTTTTGAGGTAGGAAGGTAGGGTCTTGCTCTAGCTCTGGCTGACCTGGAATTTACTCTGTGGTTTCAGGCTGGCCTACAACTCATGTGGATCCAGTTATCTCAGCCAACCTCCCAAGTGCTGGCATTAAAGTTGTGCTCCACCACACCCAGTTGGCTTTAATTCCAGCACTCTGGAGGCAGAGGAAAGAGGCTCGCTGTGGATTAGGCTTTGCAGGCAAGTAACTTAACCACTGAGCCATCTCTCCAGCCCTGTACACCTTTTTGTTTGTTTTTCTTTTTCTTTGTAAGATCTTAACTGACATGGAACTAATCCTGTAGCTTTGGGCTGGCCTCAAACTCACCATGATCCTCCTACCTCAGCATCCCTAATACTGGGATTAAAGACATGGTTTAAAAATAAATAAAATTGGGGACGGAGAGATCAGCAGTTAAGGCTTTTGCCTGGAAAGCCTAAGGGCCCAGGTTTAACTCCCCAGTACCCACATAAACCCAAGTGGCACATGCATCTGGAATAAGTTTGTAATGGCTAGAGGCCCTGGTGTACTCAGGTCTCATATTCTCTCTCTCTCTCCGTGTGTGTGTGTGTGTGTGTGTGTGTGTGTGTGTGTGTGTGTGTGTATACACATCTTTGTCTCTCTATTTACTTATTCTATATACTTACTAAAACCTACCTGGGAAGCTGGGCATGGTGGCGCACACCTTTTTTTGTTTGTTTGTTTATTTTTCGAAGTAGGGTCATAGTCTATCTCAAGGTGGCCTTGAACTCATGGGGATTTCAAGGACACCCTAAGACTACCAAGTGAATTCCAGGTCAGCCTCGGAAAAAAAAAAAAAAAAAAAAACCTAGCTGGTTGTGGTCGGGATAATGAGCACACCAGGGCCTCTAGGCAGTGCAAACAAACTTAAAACAATCCTCCTAGTATGTTTGGAACTAAAGGCATGTGCTACCATGCATGGCTTTGGTATGTGTGTGTATGTTTTGTTTGTATTTATATTTGAATTCCAAGGAGAGTGTGAATGGGCAGGCCACAGCCTCCAGCAGATGCCCACAAACTCTAGATGCATGTGCCCCATATGCATCTGGCTTTATGTGGGTACTGAGGAATCAATCCTCGGTCATTAGGCTTTGCAGGCAAGCGCCTTAACTTCTGACCATCTCTCCAGCCCTTTGTTGTGTTTTTTGTTTCTCTTCCCCCCCTTTTTATATTTCATTTATTTGTTTTGGGGGGTAGATAGAGAATGGGTACGCCAGGGCCTCTAGCTGTTGCAAGTAAACTCCAGACTCATGCACAACCTTGCACATCTGGCTTATTTGGGTACTGGAGAACTGAACCTGCATTCTTAGGCTTCACAGGCAAGTGCCTTAACCGCTAAGCTATCTTGAACTTTTTTTTAAAAAGTCTCATCCAGACAGGATAGTAGCCATGACTATCCTTCAACACTTGACTCTCCTAACTACTTGGATTACAGGTGTGTACCACCATGCTCTCCTTGAATTTTATTTTTAATTCTTTCCTAGTATTTATTCTGAAATTTTTTTGTTTTCTTAGTTGGTTTCCTTCATTTGGTTTTTGTTTTGTTTTGTTTTTAATTTTTTATTTCGGAGAGAAAGAAAAGAAAGTGTGAGTGTACTAGGGCCTTCTGCCACTACACTCTTAATGTATTCTCCACCTTGTGCATCTGGCTCTATGTATGTACTTTGAAATTACACTAAGGCCATCAGGCTTTGCAAGTAAGCGCCTTTAACCACTGAGCCATCTCTCCAGCCCTGGTTTTAATTTTTTTGTTTTGTTTTGTTTTTCTGCGATAACACCTGATGCTAACCTGGTAGTCACTATGTAGCCCTTGCTGGCCTCAAACTCATACTTACTGTAATCCTTCTGCCTCAGCCTCCTAAGTGCTACAGTTACATTCATGTGCTACTAAAATTTAAGAACTATAAAATCATATTAAATCATATTAAATCATATTAAATCATGTTAACTGAAATTTTGGGGTTCCTTGCCAATGTACCAATATTATATGAGAATTTTGGGGTATCCCCAAATTGGATTTTTTGTTTTGTTTTGTTTTTAAAGATAAGGTCTCACTGTAGTTCAGGCTGGCCTAGAACTCACAGCAGTCCTCCTAGATGAGCTTCGAATGTTGAGATTAAAGGTTGTGTCCCACCACACTGGCTGATTCCTGTATTATGAATTCAAAGAATTGAAGCCCACACACTAGTGGTTAATGCTTAGAGAGACATTAGTAGATTACAGATTATGACAAGGAAAGAGGAGATTATGAAAAACTCCTGCCTATGTGAAGGCTGGAGAGGGTAAAAAAAAAATCTGGCCAGGTGAGGTGGCACACGCCTTTAATACCAACACTTGGGAAGCAGAAGTAGGAGGATAGCCATGAGTTCCAGGCCACCCTAAGACTACAGAGTAAATTCCAGGTCATCCTGGAATGGAGTGAAACTCTAAAAACAAAAACAAAAATCTATCTAGAGACCCAATTGGAGTCATTTCCAGGTTCTGAAAGAGCTTCAGCTAACCATCCACCATTCCATGTGTCAGCTTCCTGCTTCTGGCAGAGAACACTCGACCAAGAGCAGCTTGTGGGTGAAAAGGGTTTATTTTGGCTTATAGAGTTTAGGGGAAGGTCCATGATGGCAGGGGAAAACAATGGCAATCGCAGAGGCTGGACATCACCTTCCGACCAACATCAGGTTGACAACAGCAGCAGGAGAGTATGCCAAGTACCAGCAAGAGGAAACTGGCTATAATACCCATAAGCCTGCCCCCAAAATACATCACCTGAAACTAACTTTATAGCTGCAGGTTTGGCCTGGAACTCATGGCAATCCTAGTTTTACTTCCCCAGTGCACCTCCAAGTCCATCACTCGTTCATACTTTGTATAGCTCTGTCTCCTAATGTTTTGTTTGAGATCAATCTGAAAGAGATTTCACAAATACAAAGGAGGAAAAATGAAAAAAAAAAAAATTAGAAAAATGTGAAAACAGGTTTCAGGAAAGAAAGGAGTTTGGATGACCCTGCCCCTGAAATTGAAAGCAGGGAATGTCGTTGACCCTGCCCTGCAGTCTTCACTTTTCTAGAGGTCAGAGAAGGATCTCGCTTCTTCTTAACTCTTACCTAAAGGAGTTCCCTGAATCTGTTTGATTTTTTTTTTAATTTATTTATTTCTCCCTGAGACTACAGAGTGAATTCCAAGTCAGCCCAAGCTAGAGTGAGACCCTACCCCCCCCCCAAAAAAAATTATTTATTTATTGCCAGGAGAGGGAAGAGAAAGACAAGGTCTCTAGCTGATACAAACAAACTTGAGACATATGCACCACTTTGTGTATCTGGTTTTGTGTGAGTACTGGTGAACCAAACACAGTCCCTTAGACTTTGTAAGCAAGTGCCTTGACTGCTGAGCTATCTCCAGCCCTGGATCTGTTTTTCCATAAATAACCTGGGTCCCTCCATAGTAAGGAGTTCCCCTTTGTGAGTTCAAGGCCAGCCTGGGCTAGAGTGCAATCCTACTTCAAAAACAAAAAATAAGTTGGGCATGGTGCTGCACACCTTTAATCCCAGCACTTGGGAGTCAGAACTAGGTGGATCGCCATGAGTTCAAGGCCACCCTGAGATTACATAGTGAATTCCAGGTCAGCCTGGACTAGAGTGAGACCCTACCTCAAAAAAACAAAACAAACAAAAAGTAAAGAAAAAGCATAGATGAGACGGGGTATGAGAAGATGGTAGAATAAAAAGTAGAGAAGAGCCAGGCTTGGTGGTGCATGCCTCTAATCCCAACACTCTGGAGGCAGTGGTAGGAGGATTCTCATGAGTCGGAGGCCACCCTGAGACTACGTAGTACCTAGTGAATTCCAGCTCAGCCTGGGCTAGAGGGAGACCCTACCTCGATACCTGGGGGGAAGGGGAGTGGGAGAATAAATCTAGTTGTGTTGGCATATGCCTATGCCTGTCTATAGTCATAGCATTAAAGAGACTAAAACATGGAATGTTCAAGGCAGGCTGGCTACATAGTGAGTTCCAGGCAAAGCTTGACTATATAAGAGCAATATCAAAAGAAAACCAGGTTTGGTAGTTTATTGTTATCCCAGCAATTGGGATGCTGGGGTAGAAAGATCACACTGTGTCTCGGATACAGAGTAAGATACAGGAAGACTCTACATCAAAAACAAAACCACAGCCGGGCATGGCAGCACATGCCTTTACTCCCAGCACTCTGGAGGCAGAGGTAGGAGGATCACCATGAGTTCGAGGCCACCCTGAGAATACAGAGTGAATTCCGTATCAGCCTGGGCTAGAGCGAGACCTTACCTCAAAAAACCAAAAAATTAAAAGTGAAAACATTGCCAGATGTGATAGTACACCCCTTTAATTCCAGCACTTGGGAGGCAGAGGTAGGTGGATCGCCATGAGTTCAAGGCCACCCTGAGACTACATAATGAATTCCATGTCAGCCTGGGCTAGAGTGATACTCTACCTCGAAAAAACAAACAAACAAAAAAAACTCAATCTAAATTTTGGGTTTCTTTTACAAAACTGTTGGGAGAATTCTAAAGAGCCTCTTTTTAAAAAGGATTTTCCAGGCTGGAGAGATGGCTTAGGGGTTAAGGCGCCTGCCTCCTAAGCCTAAGAACGCAGGTTCCAACCTCCAGGTCCCACGTTTAGCCAGATGCAAAGTGACGCAAGGGCGCAATGCTGCACTTGACCACAAGGGGGCACATGCATCTGGATTTCGTTCTCAGCAGCTGAGGCACTGCTGGCGCGCCCATCTCTGTCTTCCTCCCTCCCTCCCTCCCTCCCTCCCTCTCTCTCTCTCTCTCTCTCTCTGTGTCTCTCTCCAAAAAAATTAAAAAAAAAAAAATTTTTTTTAAAACAAAAGGATTTTCCTAGACTGGAGAGATGGCTTAGTGGATACGGTGCTTGCCTGCAAACCCAAAAGACCAGGTTCGAGTCCCCAGTACCCACCTAACCCAGAGTGCACAAGGTAGCTCATGCATCTGGAGTTCATTTGCAATGGCTGCAGCCTTGATGTGCCCTTTCTCTCTCTCTATCTCTCACCTACACACGCACAAACATAAATAAATAAATAAAATATTTTTAAAGGATTTTTCAAAGTAAGATTACTTTTGTTTTTCAAGGTAGGTCTTGCTCTGGCTCAGACTGGCCTTGAACTTATGGTGATCCTCCTACCTCTGCCTCCTGAGTGCTGGGATTAAAAGTATGTGCCACCACACCTGACCCAAAGTAAGATTTAAAAAATATATACTGTTTTTTTTGAGAGAGAGAGAATGGGCACTCCATGGCCTTTAGCCACTGTAAACAAACTCCAGATATATGCACCACCTTGTGCTTAGGTGGGTACTGGGGAATTGAACTTCAGTCCTTAGGCTTCACAGGCAAGTGCCTTCACCACTGAGCCATCTCTCCAGCCCCATAATAAGATTTTAAGAATGTAAAATATTTGGGGGCTAGAGAAATGGCTTAGAAGTTAAAGGCACTTGCTTGCAAAGCCTGCAGGCCTGAGTTCAATTTTTCAGCTTACCCATATCAAAGGGAAAGGGCAATCATTTCCAACAGTATTTGGGACCATTTCCCCAAATAATGCATTTATAATGTAAGCCACCGTATATGTCTTTAATATTTGATATGTTGCTTATATTTAACCACAGGAAAAAAATTATTGCTATATTTTCCACTCTTTTCTTGACCACAGCCCAAAGAGTCGATTAATCCAATTCAAGAAAGAAAAACTAGAATATACTCCAGGAGAACATGAATATGGTTTATTCCCCGCCCCCATTCACGTTGGTGAGTACTAAGTGCACACAGTATATTATTTCTTTTTAATATTTATTCATTTCTTTCCAGAGAGATAGGGAATATATGAGAATGGGCACAGCAGGGCCTCTTGCCACTGCATACTGCAGATGTATATCCCACCTTGTGCATCTGGCTTTATGTGAGCAATGGGGATTAAATCCAGACTGTCAGTAGTACCCATGGTCTTGTTTTTTTTCCCCTCCAGTTTTTCGAGGTAGAGTCTGGCTCTAGCCCAGTCTGACCTGTAATTCACTCTATAGTCTCAGGGGGGCTTCGAATTCATGGTGATCCTCGCACCTCTGCCTCTGGATTGCTGGAATTAAAGGTGTGCACCACACACCTAGTTCCCAATAGTCTTTAACACTATTTTTTTATTTTTAATTTTTTTTTTTTTTTTTTTTTTTTTTTTTTTGGTTTTTCGAGGTAGGGTCTCACTCTGGTCCAGGCTGACCTAGAATGAACTATGTAGTCTCAGGGTGGCCTTGAACTCACAGCGATCCTCCTACCTCTGCCTCCTGAGTGCTGGGATTAAAGGCATGCGCCACCACGCCCGGCTTAACACTAATTTTTTAAAACATTTTATTTATGGGCTAGAGAGATGGTTTAGCAGTTCAGTTGCCTGCAAAGCCTAAGGACCCAGGTTCCAATTCTCCAGGTCCCACATAAGCCAGATACACATGGTGGCACATGCATCTGGAGTTCATTTACAGTGACTGGAGGCCCTGCCACACTCATTCCCTCTCTTTCTCCCTCTCTGTGTCTAATAAATAATTTTTTTAAATTATTATTTATTTGAGAGAGAGAAAGCAGCAGGGTTGGGGGTGGGTATTTTAGCTCACAGTTCCAAGTTGCAGGAGCTTGAGGTAGTGGTCACATTGGTTCCACAAGTGAGGAAATGGAGCAAGAAATGGTGTTCCAGAATTGTTGGCCCACGCCTTTAATCCCAGCACTTTTTTGTTATTGTTGTTGTTTGTTTGTTTTTGTGTGTTGATCAGTTTGTTTTCTCCTTTTTTTTTGTTTTGTTTTTATTTCTTTTGTGTGTGTGTGTGTTGTCTTGTGTTTTGTTTTCCAAGGAAGGGTCTCACTGTAGCCCAGGCTGGCATGGCACTCACTTTGTATTCCCAGGGTAGCCTCAAATTCATGGAGATCTTCCTACCTCTGCCTCCTGAGTGCTAAAGGCGTGCACCACCATGCCTGTCTTTATTTTCTTTTTTGTATTTCATGCATGTGTTTCAGTGAATATGGGCATATGATTATAAGACAACTTTTTTTTTTTTTTTTTTTTTGAGGTAGGGTCTCACTTTTCCTCAGGCTGACCTGAAATTCACTATATATTATCAGGGTGGCCTCAAACCCACAATAATTCTCCTACCTCTGCCTCCTGAGTGCTGAGATTAAAGGCATGGGCCACCACACCTGGCATTTTTTAAAATATTTTGTTTAATTAGTTTATTTGAGAAAGAGAGGCAGAGAGAGAGAGAGAGAATGGGCGTGCCAGGGCCTATAGCCTCTACAAACGAACTCCAGACACATGTACCACCTTGTGCATCTGGCTTACATGGGTCCTTGGGAATCGAACTGAGGTCCTTTGGCTTTGCAGGCAAGCACTCTAACCACTAAGCCATGTCTCCAGCCCCCTTTTTTTTTTTTTTTTTTTTTTTTCTTTTTCAAGGTAGGATCTCATTCTAGCCCAGGGTGACCTGGAACTCAATATGAAGTCTCAAACTGGCCTTGAACTCACAGTGATCCTTCTCTTGCCTTTGTCCAGTGAGTTCTGGGTTGAAAGGTGTGTGCCACCATATCCTGCTTCTTCTTCTTCTTTTTTATTTATTGGACCCCCCCCCCAACCAGAGTTTAATTAAGGTTGTCTCAATGAACATGTGGTGGCCAAAATCTACCAGAGCATAAGCTAGCATTACCTGGGCCACTTACCAGAAAAATAAGATTTCTACCTCCCTAGCATCAACCTTCTATAGCTACTCAAGGACAATGGACCCCCAGGAGATCCCCTTCCCCAGCTGTGGCCCAGCCATGTCTAGGAAATCAAGGCTGCTTTGAGGTGATTGAGTGCAAAAGCTATGTCACGTTCCAAAGACAGCTCCACGGCACCGTTCCCCTTTCTCAGCTCTTGCATTCTGTTGCAGCTGCCTTTTTCTTTCTGGGGCAAAACACCTGACCTTTACCACCTGATGGGAGGAAAGGTTTTAATTTGGCTTAATCTCAAGAGGAAGATTAGTGATGCTGAGGAAAGCATGGTATGAGCAGAGGCTAGACATCACTTCGTCCACATCAGGTGGAAACTAAGAGCAAGAAAGTAAGACATGCTCTGGCAAGGGAGAGCTGACCATAACATCACGAAAGCCCTAATCCCAGCAACCCCTCTGTCCAGCAAGGTGCCACCACCTTGGGACCAAGCATTCAGAGCACATCAGTTTATGGGGAACATCTGATTCCAACTACCACATCTTTCCACCCACTCTTCTACACTGTTTCCCAAGCCTTGGAAAGGGTGATATAAATGTCCCATTTAGGGGCTGGAAAGATGGCTAAGTGATCAAAGGTGCTTGCATGTAAAGCCTAATGACCCTGGTTCATTTCTCTAGTACCCACATAAAGCCAGATGCACAAACCTGACATGCATCTGGACTATGTTTGCAGCAGCACAAGGCTGTGGCATTCCTATTCCTTATTTTTCTCTTTGCAAATAAATAACTAGCACACTCACCAAGGCTCAGGGAACATTGGGGAAGGAGCAGAAAGATTTTAAGAGTCACAGGCTGGGAATATTCTGAGGCATTGTTCCCCCCTCCCCCAAGAGACTGACTGCTGCATTCATAACCTCTTAGTGAATACTTATCAACAATTGCACTAAAGGAGACCCTCAGTGGAATAGGGATAGAAAAAAGGGATATAAGAGGATAACATGAGGGGGATGGGACCAACACATGATTCCTTTATACAGTAAAGCTCATGATTAATTAAAAATAAAAAAGTAAGGCCGGGCGTGGTGGCGCACGCCTTTAATCCCAGCACTTGGGAGGCAGAGGTAGGAGGATCACCGAGAGTTCGAGGCCACCCTGAGACTACATAGTTAATTCCAGGTCAGCCTGGACCAGAGAGAGACCCTACCTCGAAAAAACAAAAAACAAAAAAACAAAAAAATAAAATAAAAAAGTAGGACCTGTAAATAAAATTTTTAAAAAGAGGGGCGGGGGCTGGAGAGATGGCTTAGCAGTTAAGGCGCCTGCCTGCTAAGCCTAAAAACCTGGTTCCAATCTCCAGGTCCCACGTTTAGCCAGATGCAAGGTGACACAAGGGTGCAATGCTGCACTTGACCGCAAGGGGGTGCACGCATCTGGATTTCATTCACAGCAGCTGAGAGACTGCTGGCGAGCCCATGTCTATCTGTCGCCCTCTCTGTCTGTCTCTCTCTGTGTCTCTCTCCAAAAATAAATAAAATAATTAAAAAAAAAAAAAAAAAAGTAGGGCCTAGAGAGATGGCTTAGCAGTTAAGCGCTTGTCTGTGAAGCCTAAGGACCTCGGTTCGAGGCTCAATTCCCCAGGACCCACCAAAGCCAGATGCACAGGGTGGCTCATGCATCTGGAGTTCGTTTGCAGTGGCTGGAGGCCCTGGCGCGCCCATTGTCTCTCTATTGGCCTCTTCCTCTGTCACTCTCAAATAAACTTAAAAAATAAAGTTTTGTTTTTGTTTTTGTTTTTTTAAAAAAGGCTGGAGAGATGGCTTAGCAGTTAAGGCGTTTTCCTGCAAAGCCAAAGGATCCCTGGTCGATTCTCCAGGACCCATGCGTGCCAGATGCACAAGGGGGTACATGCATCTGGAGTTCGTTTGCAGTGGCTGGAGGCCCTGGCATGCCCATTCTTTCTCCCTCTCTCTCTGCTTGTTTCTCTCTCTCTCTCTCTCTCTCAAATAAAAAAATAAATAAATTTAGAAAAAATATTTTTAAAAAGTAACCAGGCGTGGTAGCGTATGCCTGTAATCCCAGCATTTCAGAGGCAAAATTAGGAGGATCACCACAAGTGTCATCACACCCAGCTCTAGATAATTTTTTTTAAGATTTAGATTTTATTAGTTTAAGAGAAGGAAAAAAATTAAATTTAATTTAAAAAGAGAGAAGGAAAGAGGAGAAATTACAGAGCTTCTGCCTTGTGGCTGGCAATATGAGGTAGAAAGCCCACATGAATCTAGGGATCCCTCCCTCATCTCAGTCCAGCAGTGCTGAAATGAGGGGTACTTACCAGAGCAGGGACCTGGAAGTTCAGGAAAGATGAAAAGCCAAATAAGAGCATTAAATAATTTTTTTGTTTTTCGAGGTAGGGTCTCACTCTAGTTCAGGCTGACCTGGAGTTCACTCTGTATTCTCTGGGTGGCCTCCAACTCAGGACGATCCTGAGTGCTGGGATTAAAGGCGTGCACCACCACTCCCGGCTGTAAATAATTTTTTAAGTGTAAAACCACATATTTTAAAATAAGCTTTAGCCGAGCATGGTGGCACCTGCCTTTAATCCCAGCACTGGGGAGGCCACCCGAGACTACATAGTGAAATTCCAGTTCAGCCCGGGCTAGATCAAGACCCTACCTAGAAGAAGAAAATAAAAGCTTTATTTTCTTGTCAGTGCATAGCATAATAGGTATTGACATTGATAGTGGTTTCTTTGTTTCAGGAAAATATCTAAGACAAAAACGAATTGATTTCCAGCTTCCTTATGACATCCTTTGGCAGTGGAAACACAATCAGGTACAAAGAGCCTGTTTTACCAGGTTTTATTCTTGAGTGAGTGGTAAGGGGTGGGGGATGGAGAATGCAACTTTATTTCCAGTTCCACCTTGTTACTTATCTTCCTATAATACATTGAGAAATGTCCCTATGAAGCTTAGAAACTAAGAAAAATGAATTTTTATCCATATTTAATGTGAACTTTTAGTCTTTATTCATATTTCAAAATAGCAGTTAGTTCCTGCTTCCCTGACAACCCTTTGTTGTTATTCAGGCTTTTATTTTCTTAGCAAAGATTCAGTTCTGTAAGAATTCTGTTTGATGCAGGTCTTTGGAAAAATTAGATGTACTGCCAGCAGCACTAAAAAAAAATTAGCTTTATTTTTATTGGCTCCTTCCCATCCATTTAGTGTTTAGTTTTCACATACAAGAGAAAATCTTCTAATGAAAGGAAGGAGGGAAATGTTTAACCCTCTCATGCTTCTAAATATCTTTTAAAATGTGTTGCAAACTACAAGTAGAAAAGTCCTGCTCGTTTCCTACTGTAATCCCTAATTTAAATTTTTACTTCATGGGCTGGCAAGATGGCTCATTGGCAAAGGGCACTTGCTTGCAAAAGCCTTCAGGCCTGGGTTTAATCTTCAGTACCCATGTAAACCCAAATAAACAAAGTGGTGCATATGTGTGGAGTTTATTTTAAAAAACAAGATGCCCATCGGGCATGGTGGCACACGCCTTTAATCCCAGCACTTGGGAGGCAGAGGTAGGAGGATCACTGTGAGTTCGAAGCTATCCTGAGACTACAGAGTGAATTCCAGGTCAGCCTGGGCCAGAGTGAGACCCTACCTTGAAGAAGAAGAAAAAAACAAGATGCCCTAGTGTGCCCATTCTCTCTCTCTCTTTTTTTTTTTCCTCTCCCTCTCTCTCAAATAAATAAATAAAGCCAGGCTTGGTGGCTCACACCTTAATTCCAACCTGAGGACATACACAAAACAAGGGGCTAGGGTAATGGTAAAACCAAACTGAACCTGAGACTACATAATGAATTCCAGGTCAGCCTGAGCCAGAATGAGACCCTACCTCAAAAAACCAAAAAAAAAAAAAAAACCAAACTGAAGACAGACCTACCAGGAAAATAAAAATGAAAACCAGGTATGGTGGTGCACACCATTAATCCTAGAACTCTTGAGTTAGAAGTAAGAGGATCACTGTGAGTTTGAGGCCAGCCTGAAACTACAAAGTGAGTTCCAGGTCATCCTGGGCTAGAGTGAGACCCTATCTCCAAAAACCATTCATTCATTCATTAATTAAACTTTACTCCAGGGCTCAAGAGAGTGTTTAGTGGTTAGAGCATTTCAGTGCAAAGTCAAAGAACTCAGGTTTGATTCCCCAGAACCCACATAAGCCAGGTGCACAAAGTGGTGCATGTGTCTGAAGTTCATTTACACTGTCTGAAGGCCCTGGTGTTCACATTCTTTCTCTCTCTATCTCCCTCTTTCTATCTCTCAAATAAATAAAATAGCTTATTTTTTTAAAAGCTGGGCATGGTCGTGTACGCCTTTAATCCCAGCACTTGGGAGGTATGGTAGGAGGATTGCAATGAGTTTGAGGCCACTCTGAGACTACATAATGAATTCCAGGTCAGCCTGGGCTAGAGGGAGTTCCTACCTTGGAAAAATAAAATAAAATAAAATAAAATAAAATAAAATAAAATAAAATAAAATAAAATAAAATAAAATAAAATAAAGACTCATGTTTTCCCTGTTTTCTCTTTGTTGACTTCTCTTGAATATATTGTTTAAAATTATATATATGTATATATTTTGTTGTTGTTTGTTTGTTTTGTTTTGTTTTGTTTTTGTTTTTGTTTTTTGAGGTAGGATCTCACACTAGCCCAGGCTGACCTGGAATTCAGTATGTAGTCTCAGGGTGGCCACCACACCCAGCTAAACATTTTTATTTATTGATTTATTTTGAGAAAGAGAGAGAGAGCCTGGCATGGTGGCACACGCCTTTAATCCCACCACTTGGGAGGCAGAGGTGGGAGGATCGCCATGAGTTCAGGGCCACCCTGAAATTACAGAGTGAATTCCAGGTCAGCCTGGACTAGAGCGAAACCCTACCTCAAAAAAACAAAAAAAGAGAAAGAAAGAATGGGCACGCCAGGGCCTCTAGCCACTGCAAATGAACTCCAGATATAGGCACTACCTTGTACATCTGGCTGACATGGAACCTGGAGAATTGACCTAGGTCCTTTGGCTTCACAGGCATGCACTTTGATTGCTAAGCCCTCTCTCCAGCCCTGATGTCATCATCTTTTCCTCCCATTATGATGATCTTGTGAAGGTAGTGTCAGGCACTGCTAGGTCATGGATATCCAGACCATTCTGTGTCTGAAAGAGTACACTGTAGGGAATCTTACCCTTCATTTGGCTCTTACATTCTTTCCACCCCCTCTTCCACAATGGACCCTGAGCCTTGGAAGATGTGATAGAGATGTTTCAGATAGAGATGTTTCAGTGTTGAACACTCCTCTGTCACTTCTCAGCACCAAGGTGTCTTCTGAGTCACTTGAAGGTCACCACCATCTGATAAAAGAAGCTTCTCTAGCCAAAAGTGAGAGTAGCATTAATATATGAGTATGAACATTAAGAGAAGCTCTTACTGGGCAGTTTGGTGAACATACTATATACATTCAGTCAGACAGCAGCAGGCAGAAGTATACCTCTAGGGCTCGTGACTACCCCATCATAACGTCATAGGTTTTCAGTATCAGGCATGTATTCCCTCCTGTGTATCAGGCCTTCAGTCCAATTAGTGGTTGGCTTCCCTCATAACAGACATGCCACTATTGCACTCAATTGGCACATTTGGCCTGGCTGGCCAAATTTAAGGCTTGCAGTGTCCACTGTTGAGTATCTCCACTGGTGATTTCTCTCTTTCCCCTGATCTGTATGCAGCATAGCTTTTTCCAACTTTATGTCAGCTGATCTAACATGGAGGAGCTTTTTAGCTCTGCTCCAGCAGGATTTCTCAGTGACCTTTGCAGCCCAAGTATGTGGAGTCTTCAGCAATAGGGTCTTACCATCTATTCCTGGTGGAAAACCAAGAGCCTTGGCAATGGCCTATAATGTTTTGTGAGCTCCAGGGACCTCTCTGGCCAATAACTCACTGGAAGGTGTATGCCATCCCTGGCATGAAAATTTTCTAGTAACAATCTATGGCTTCTGGGTATGCCATTGTCCAAAAGAGTAGTTTTCTATATGACTTAATCATACTCTTAGATTTTGATTAGCCCTCTCTCCATCTCTTCCCTTAACCTCACTTAGGCCTTTTCATCCCCATTAATCTGTTTTTCTACTTACATATATACAATATCATCCTCTTAAGTCCCCCCCACACACTCCTTCCCTTTCTATTCCCTTTATATCTCCTTTCCAGCTGACTGGCCTCTGCTTCTGAGTTTTATTCCTACTCACATAGAAGTCCAATCATTTGTAGCTAGGATGCACATATGAGAGAGAACATGCAACGTTTGGCTTTCTGGGCCTCACTTAGTATAATCCTTTCCAGATCTATCCTATTTTCCTGAAAATTTCATAATTTTTATTTTTCTTTACTGCTGAGTAGAGCTCTGTTGTATAAGTGTGCCACATCTAGGCTGGTTCCATTTCCTAGCTATTGTGAATAGAGTGGTAATAAATATGGGTGAGCAAGTATCTCTAAGGTAGTGAGTCCTTAGGATATATGCCTAGGAGTGGTATAGCTGGGTCATATGGTAGATCTATTTTTTTCTTTTGAGGTAGGATCCCGCTTTAGCTCAGGCTGACCTGTAATTCACTCTGTAGTCTCAGAGTGGCTTGTACTCATGGGGATCCTCCTGCCTCTGCCTCCTGAGTGTTGGAACTAAAGGGTCGGTAAATCTATTTTTAGCTGTCTCAAGAACTTCTACACTGATTTCCACAATAGCTGTACCAGATTCCATTCTGACAGGAGTGAGATAGAATCTCAAAGTAGTTTTAATTTGCATTTTCCTGATGGCTGTGTTTTTAAAAATATTTTATTTATTTATGTATTTATTTATTTGAGAGAGAGAAATAGGCAGAGAGGGAAAAGAATGGGTGTGCCAGGGTCTCCAGCCACTGCATACGAATTCCAGATGCATGCTCCCCCTTGTGTATCTGACTTACGTGGGTACTAGGAGAGCCAAACCGGCATCCTTTGGCTTTGCATCCTTTGGCCTTATCCACTAAGCCATCTCTCCAGCCCCTGTTTTTTAAGGTTGGGTCTCACTCTAACCCAGGCTGACCTAGAATTCACTATGTAGTCTCAGGGTGACCTGGAACACAAGGTGATCCTCCTACCTCTGCCTCCCTAGTACTGACTGGGATTAAAGGTGTGCACCACCACGCGCGGCTTGGCTTTTTTTTTTTTTTTTTAAATATATTTTATTTATTTATTTGAGAGAGAGAGAGAGAGAGCAAATGGGTACACCAGGGCCTTGAGCCACTGCCAACGAACTCCAGATGCATGTAGTCCCTTGTGCATCTGGCTTATGTGAGTCCTGGAGAATCGAACTGGGATCCTTTGGTTTTGCAGGGAGGTGCCTTAACCACTAAGCCATCTCTCCAGCCCCGCGCCCGGCTTTTTTTAAACTTGTTTTTATTGACAACTTTCATACTTGTACCATACTTCCAGACAATAAACCATGATAATTTCCTCCCCTCCCCTTCAAAAATCTACTCTCCATCATATCCACTCCCTTCTCAATCAGTCTTTCTTTTTATTTTGATGTCATCATATTTTCCTCCTATTAGGAGGGTCCTGTGTAGGGAGCCCCTGGTATTGCGAGGTCATTCGATATCCAGGCCATTTTGTGTCCAGAAGACTGCATTATAAGCAGTCCTATTCTTCTTTTGGCTCTTACATTCTTTTTGCCACCTCTTCTGCAATGGAACCTGCAATTTCATTTTCAAAGAATTTATTTTCAAGAAGAGTTGGGGTGATGGGTATGACCCAGGGCTCCTTTTTTTTTTTTTTTTTTTTTTGTTTTGTTTTGTTTTGTTTTTCAAGGTAGGGTTTCACTCTTGTCCAGGCTGACCTGGAATTCACTCTGTCTTCTCACAGGGTGTCCTTGAACTCATGGCAATCCTCCTACCTCTGCCTCCCAAGTGCTGGGATTAAAGGCGTGCGCCACCACGCCCGGCAGGCCTTCTTGCCACTGAAAACCAATTCCAGTTGCATGTGCTACTTTGTACCTCTGGGTTTATGTAGGAACTTGGGATCCAAACCTGGGCCACCTGGTGCACTGCAGGCATTTTAACCACTGAACCATCTCTTCATCCCCTGTCTTAATTTTCAGATTTCAACTAAAAAGGCATGCTGCAATCAGTTTTCCCATAAGGATAGTAATAACTAAAATGGATTTGGGGGCTCAAACTCATGGCAATCCTCCTACCTCTGCCTCCCAAGTGCTGGGATTAAAGGCATGTGCCACCTTTCCCAGCTAAAATGGATTCTTTATTAGTCTTGTTTGCTTGTTTGTTTCGTATTACTATAGTCCTGGATGGCATGGAATTCACTCTGTAGTCTCAGTGAACTCAAGAGACTCTTCCTACCTTGGCCTCCCAAGTGCTAGAATTCAAGGCGAGGTGTGCACCATCACCCCAGATCCTAAAATGGACTCTATTTGTCTGTTAGAATAATCTTTTTTTTTTTTTTTTTATTCCTATATTCAAAACACCAAGTTCATTGTTAAAAATGGATGGGGGAGGAGATATGATGGAGAGTGGATTTGTGAAGGGGAAAGTGGGCAGAGGAGGAAATTATCATGGTTTATTATCAATAATTATTGAAGTTGTCAAAATAAATATGGAGGGGGGCTGGAGAGATGCCTCAGTGGTTAAGGCAGTTACCTGCAAAGCCAAAGGATTCTGGTTCAATTCTCTAGGACCCATGTAAACCAGGTGCACAAGGGTGAATATGCATCTGGAGTTTGTGGTGACTGGAGACCCTGGCACACCCATTTTCTCTCTCTCTCTCTCCCTCTCTTTCTCTCTCTCTTTCTCTCTGCCTCTTTCTCTCTCTCAAATAAATAAATAAATAAAATTTATTTTTTTAAAAAATATGAAGGGCTATTGAGATGGCTTAACAGTTAAGGCACTTTCCTGTGAAGCCTAAGGATTCATGTTCGACTGCAGATCCCATGTAAGCCAGCACACAAAGTGATGCATGTGCAAGGTCGCACGTGTGCAAAAGGTTGTGTGGTATATATGTCTCTGGAGTTTGATTCCAGTGGCTAGAGGCCCTGGAGCAAAAAGTTTCCCTTCTACTCTCTCTCTTTTAAAAAATAGAGAGAGAGCTGGGCGTGGTGGCGCACGCCTTTAATCCCAGCACTCAGGAGGCAGAGGTAGGAGGATCGCCATGAGTTCAAGGCCACCCTGAGACTACATAGTTAATTCCAGGTCAGCCTGGGCCAGAGTGAGACCATACCTCAAAAAACCAAAAAAAAAATATATATATATATATATAGAGAGAGAGAGAGAGAGAGAGAGACAGAGACAGAGACAGAGACAGACAGACAGACACACAAGTGAGGCATCACCTTAAAAAAATAACAACCTTGGGCTGGATAGATGGCTTAGCAATTAAGGCGCATGCCTCCTAAGCCTAAGAACACCGGTTCCAATCTCCAAGTCCCACATTTAGCCAGATGCAAAGTGATGCAAGGGCGCAATGCCACGCTTGACCACAAGGGGGCGCACACATCTGGATTTCGTTCACAGCAGCTGAGAGGCTGTTGGCGCGCCCATCTCTGTCTGTCTTCCTCTCCCTCTCTCTCTTTCTCTGTGTCTCTCTCCAAAAAATAATAATAATAATAACCTCAAAAAAAAAAAAGGCTGGGCATGGTGGCACATGCCTTTAATCCCAGCACTCAGGAGGCTGAGGTAGGATGATCTCCATGAGTTTGAGGCCACCCTGAGAGTACAGAGTGAATTCCAGGTCACCTTGGGCTAGAGTGAGACCCTTCCTCGGGGAAAGAATGCAAAAAGTTGTTTCGCATGGTGGCACAGGTCTATAAATCATATCACTCAGAAGTGGAGTCACTCGAGTTCCAGATCTGCCTCAACACATAGAGAGTTCAGTGACAATCTGGGCTACATGAGACTCTTTTTATCCAGGTAAAAAAGCAGGGGCTGTGTATGGCGGTGCACGCCTTTTAATCCCATCACTTAAAGGCTATGGCAAGAGGATTGGCCAGAATTTTCAAACTAACCTATAGCAAGTTCAAGGCCAGCCAGGGTTATATTAGTGAGATGCTGTTGTTGGGGAGAAAAAAAAAAAGCCAGGCATCTTGCCACACACCTTTAATTCCAGCACTTGGGAGGCAGAGGTAGGATTGCTGTGTGTTTGAGGCCAGCCTAGGAATAGAGTGAGTTCCAAGTCAGCCTAGGATAGGATGAGACCCTACCTCAAGAAAATACATACTTACACATATATACATACACACACAGACATTGTTAACTACTTAATTCTTACTTTCTATCTAATTTTTACCTTCTCTTTCTGGAAAAGTATATATTTATTTATTATGTGCTGCTTATTTCCTGCACTTATTTAACCTAGAAAGGCTCACAAATGTATTCTTTACTATGCATCCTAGGCTGGCCTGGAACTCATATTTATCCTCCCGCCTCAGCTTACCAAGTGCTGAGATTATAAATATGATCCTGATGCCTAGCTATTTCTAAGTATTTCTGTATGAGCAGAGCACATGAATAGCTTCTTGTATAATTAGGGATTGATGCCACTCTTTTTTGCTTTTTTCTAGCTATACAAAAAGCCAGATGTCCCACTGTATAAAAAAATCCGTTCAAGTGAGTAACTTAAGGACTGTTTTTTCTGCCTCCATAACATAAATGGTCCTTGTAGACTGTCACTTTAAAAATCTTTCAGTATATTCACAATTTTTTTTCCTGTCTTCTCAAGATGTGTACGTGGATGTCAAACCTCTTTCTGGTTACGAAGCTACCACCTGTAATTGTAAGAAACCAGATGATGACACCAGGAAGGGTTGTGTGGATGACTGCCTCAATAGGTACTGTAACTGATTCCTCTAAGCATAGACAACAAGGCACACACAAGACGTCCTTGGACTAAATAGGCTTTATCACTTCCCTTCAAGAAGTTGTATGCAGATATATTAAACATAGTGGGGTCAGGTGTGGTGGCTTACACCTTTAATCCCAGCACTCAGGAAGCTGAGGTAGGAGGAGGATAGGTGTTAGTGTAAGGCCAACCTGAGACTGCATAGTGAATTCCAGGTCAGCCTGGGCTAGAGTGAAATTCTACGTTTAAAAAAAAAGGCCAGAGAGATGGCTTAGCGGTTAAGGCTTTTGTCTGCAAAGCCAAAGGACCCAGGTTCAGTTCTCCAGGACCCACATAAGCCAGATATACAAGGGTGTGCATGCATCTGGAGTTCACTTGCAGTGGCTAGAGGCCCTAGTGCACCCATTCTCTCTCTGTTGCTAATAAATAAATAAAAATAAACAAAAATTGTTTAAAAAATTATTTATTGGGCATGAGAGATGGCTTAGCAGTTAAGGCATATTCCTACAAAGCAAAGGACCCTGGTTCAATTCCCCAGGACCCACATAAGCTTTTGCACAGGCTAAAGGCCCTGACACTCCCATTCTCTCTCAAATAAATAAAAAATTATTTATTTACGTCTGTTTGTATGTGTGGGTGCACTAGGATCTCTCACCACTCACTGCAGATGAACACCAGGGCCTTGTGCCACTCTTTGTATCTGCTTCTACAAGGGTGTTGGAGAATCACACCCTGGCCGTAGGCTTTGCAAGCGTGTTTAATCACTGAGCCATCTTCCAATCCCCCAGCTCTTTAAGTCTGTAAATGGGAGTCAGGCATGATGGTGCATAAGTGTAATTCCAGCACTCAGGAGGCTAAGGCAGGAGGATCTGAAGTTGCTACATAGTGAAACCTTGTCTCAAAACAAGAAAAAAGCATAGTGTGGTGGTGCAGGCCTTTCATTCCAACACTTGGGAGGCAGAGGCAGGAGGATCTCCATGAGTTGGAGGCCACTCTGAGACTACATAGTGAATTCCTGGTAAGCCTGGGCTAGAGAGAGACCCTACCTGGAAAAAAACAAAAATAAATAAATAACTTTTTTTAAAAAGGAGAAAAGCAAGCCGGGCATGGTGGCGCATGCCTTTAATCCCAGCACTCAGGAGGCAGAGGTAGGAGGATTGCTGTGAGTTCAAGGTCACCCTGAGACTACATAGTGAGTTCCAGGTCAGCCTGAGCTAGAGTGAGACCCTACCTCAAAAAAAAAAAAAAAAAAAAAAAAAAAAAGGAAAACCAGCTGTGGTGGCACACACCCTTAATGCCAGTACTTGAGAGGCAGAAATAGAAGGATCACCCATGAGTTTCAGGCCACCTTGAGACTACATAGTCAACCTGGGCTAGAGTGGTACCCTACCTGGGAAAAAATAATAATAATTAATTAATTGTTTAAAAAAACAGGAAAAAAGCCAGGTGTGGTAGCATATAACTTTAATCCCAACACTTGGGAGACAGAGGTAGGAGGATTGCCATGAGTTCGAGGCTACCCTGAGGCTACATAATGAGTTACAGGTCACCCTGAGGCTAGAGTAAAGCCCTACCTCAAAAAAAAAATTAAAAATTAAACGGGGAAAAAAAAACAAAAATTAAAAAATGAGGGAGGGCTGGCTATGGTGGTGTTATACATTTACTCCCAGCATCAGGAGGCGGAAGTAGAAAGATAAAGGAGAGTTTCAGGCCATTCTGGGACTACAGAGTGAGTTCCAGGTCAGCCTGGGCTAGAGTGAGTGATACCCTACCTTGAAAATTCTTTTTTGTTTTGTTTTTTTGGTTGGTTGGTTGGTTGGTTTTTTGAGGTAGGGTCTCACTCTAGCTCAGGCTGATCTGGAATTCACTATGTAGTCTCAAGGAGGCCTTGAACTCATGGCGATCCTCCTACCTTTGCCTCCCAAGTGCTGGTATTAAAGGCATGCACCACCTAGCCCAACTTGTTTTGTTTTTTGAGGTAGGGTCTCCCTCTAACCCAGGGTGAGCTAGAATTCACTTTGTAGTCTCAGGCTGGTCTCAAACTCACAGCAGTCCTCCTATTTCTGCCAACAGAATGGTGGGATTGAAGGCTTTGAGCCACCGAACCGCTTTTTTATTTGTTTTAAAAAGTTGGGCATAGGGACACATGCCTTGAATCCCAGCACTTGGGAGGCAGAGGTAGGAGGATCACTGTGCATTCAAGGACACCCTGAGACTACATAGTTAATTCCAGTTCAGCCTGGACCAGAGTAAGACCCTACTTCGAAAAATAAAAAAAATTTAGAGAGGCTGGGCCTGAAGGTGTGCACACCTTTAATCCCAGCACTCAGGAGACTGAGACAGGAGAATTTCGGAGATTGTGTGTAGTAGATTAGATAAAAATCTTTTTTTCTCGAGGTAGGGTTTCTCTCTAGTCCAGGCTGACCTATAATTCACTATTAAGTCTCAGGATCGCTTTAACTCAGATCCTCCTACTTCTGTCTCCCCAGTAGTGGGATTAAAGGCGTGCGCCACCATGTCTGGCTTAAAAACATTTTTTTTTTTAAGTTGGGGGAGAATATCTGTAAATGACCATGGGAGCAGCTGCAAAACAAGCATTCAATGTAAAGTTAAAGGAGTGTTGAACAGTAATTTTGGAGCAATGACAAATGACATCAGCAACAGTGAGTAGAGGAATTGCGGGGTTTTTTTTTTTTATTTTATATTTTTATTTATTTATTAGCAACAGAGAGAGAAAGAGTGCTACAGGGCCTCTAGCCACTGCAAACGAACTCCAGATGCATGTGCCACCTTGTGCATCTGGCTTACGTGGATACTGGGGAATTGAGCCTCCAACTGGGGTCCTTAGGCTTCACAGGCAAACGCTTATCTGCTAAGCCATCTCTCCAGCCCCAAATTGTGGGTTTTCTATGTCAGTAAAGAAGTGACTGTGGGGCCAAACATGGTGGCACACACCTTAAATGCCTTTATTCCCAACACTGGGGATGAGGCTAACTAATGTAGGAGACCAGCCTGGAGCTACAAGTAAAATCCAAGTCATCCTGGGCTACAGTAAAACCCTGACTTAAATTTTCAGTATTAATATTCAATTCAATTCAATATCTTTTTTATTTTTATTTTAGTTGTTTGGCTACTTTTGTTACAAATTGATTTCATATATTCACTTAAAAATTTCTTGGGGCTGGAGAAATGGCTTAGCGTTTAAGGCGCTTGCCTGTGAAGCCAAAGGATCCTGGTTCGATTCTCCAGGACCCACGTAACTCAGATGCACAAGGTGGTGCATGCATCTGGAGTTCATTTGCAGTGGCTGGAGGCCCTGGTGCACCCATTCTCTCTCTGTCTGCCTCTCTTCTCTCTCTCTCTCTCTCTCCTTTCAAATAAATAAATAAAATTTTTTTAAAATTCTTAGAAGATAAAACATTGATTGAGTAAACTATATATTATGTAAATTGATCACAATTATTCTTTTTCATTCTAGAATGATCTTTGCGGAGTGTTCACCCAACACTTGTCCCTGTGGTGAGCAGTGTTGTAACCAGAGAATACAGAGGCATGAGTGGGTACAGTGTCTTGAACGATTCCGAGCTGCTGAAAAAGGTTGGGGAATCAGAACCAAAGAACCCCTAAAAGCTGGACAATTCATCATTGAATACCTAGGGGAAGTTGTCAGTGAACAGGAATTCAGGTAATTGATGATGATTCTCCTGTAAAATGATGACGATGCAAGATTAAAAGAGTGTGAACAATTTGAACTTTGGCGGGGGGTGGTTCAATGTAGGGTCTCACTCAATAACCTGGAATTCACTATGTATTCTCAGGCTGGCCTCAACTCTTGGCGATCCTCCTACCTCTACCTCCCGAGTGCTGGTATTAAAGACATGCGCTACCACCCCTGGCTTGAAATTTTTTTGTTTGTTTTTGTTTTTTAGAGGTAGGGTCTCACTGTAACCCAGGCTGACCTGGAATTTACAATTTAGTCTCAGGCTGGCCTTGAACTCACGGCCATCCTCCTACCTCTGCCTCCTGAGTGCTGGGATTAAAGGTGTGTGCCACGACACCCACCTTTTCTTTTTTTTGGGAGGGGGAGAGAGAGAGAATGAGTGTGTCGGGGCCTCCGACCACTGCATACAAACTCCAGACGCATGCACCACCTTGTGGATCTGGCTTACATGGGTCCTGGGGAATTGAACCTGGGTCCTTAGGCTTTGCAGGCAAGCATCTTAACTGCTCAGCCATCTCTCCAGCCCTTTTTTTTTTTTTTTTTTTTTTTTTTTTTCCAGTTAGGGTCTTGCTCTAGCTCAGGCTGACCTGAAATTCACTGTGTAGTTTCAGGGTGGCCTTGAACTCACGGCGATCCTCCTACCTCTGCCTCCCTTGTGCTGAGATTAAAGGCGTGCACCACCATGCCCGGCCTCCTTTTTATTTGTTTTATAAGGAATGATCTTACTGTAGCCCAGGATGTCCTGGAACTTTAGCTCCTGGATGGTATTGCACTCACAACAATCCTCCTTGCGGCGACCCTTCCCAACCAGCAGGAAAGGAACAGCCACAAACGAAGATCCTTCTTGTGTCACACTTTATTGGAGAGCACTTGGTTAACAGATGAGCTGATGGCGGAGGGCCCCGAGCACACCTTGCTGCAACTTTTATGCTATTCAAGCCTATGTGCACACAAGTGATTGGCTGCAGGATTGACACCACAAGCATATGCCTCGGGATAGGCTGAGAACAAGCTCGTCATGACCATGCGCAGATTGTACAACTAGTAGCGCCAGGACTCATGCCAAATATGGAGTTGCTTACCACATGGCAGGCAGGAAGCCAGCGCCATCTTGTAATGGCGACTGTTAACGGCTCCCTACACCTCCTGCCTCAGCCTCCCTAGATTTGTGGCTAAAACCATGTAGCACCATGCCCAGCCAAATTTGAAACTTTCTTTTTCCTTTTTTTTTAAAGCAAGAGAGAGAAAGAGGTAGATAGAAAGAGGATGGGTGTGCCAGGGCCTCTAGCCACTGCAAACAAACTCCACATGCATGTGCCACCTTGTATGTCTGTCTTACTTAGGTACTGGGAAATCGAACCTGGGTCCTTAGGCTTCCCAGGCAGGCCCCTAACCACTAAGCCATCACTCTAGTCCCAGATTTGAACTTTCATTCTGTAGACATTCAGCCTTAGTAGTAAAGTGGTGAGCATAGCTGCCCTCCAATTTAATCAGTAATTGATTTTCAATCATTTCTTTCTCTAGGAACAGGATGATTGAGCAATATCATAATCACAGTGACCATTACTGTCTGAACCTGGATAGTGGAATGGTGATTGACAGCTACCGAATGGGTAATGAGGCCAGATTCATCAACCACAGTTGTGACCCAAACTGTGAAATGCAGAAATGGTAAGGAAGCAAAAAAAGATGAAGCCAAAAGTTGAGATGAATAAAATACTGGATTTTAGATGTTCAATATTTCAGGAAGAAGAGGGCCAGGCTTGGTGGCACATGCCTTTAATCCTAATACTTGGGAGGCAGAGGTAGGAGGATTGCTGTGAGGTCTAGGCCACCCTGAGACTAGATAGTGAATTCCAGGCCAGCCTGGGCTAGAACCCTATCTCAAAAAAAAATGAAAAAAGTGGGGAGGGGTCAAGATTTTGTTTTTGGTTTGGTTTGGTTTGGTTTGGTTTGGTTTGGTTTGGTTTGGTTTGGTTTGGTTTTGTAGGTAGGGTCTCACTGTAGCCCAGGCTGATCTGAAACTCATTATGTAGTCTCATGTGGTCTCGAACTCATGGCACTCCTCCTACCTCTGCTTCCCGAGTGCTGGGATTAAAAGCATGTGCTACCATGCCCAGCTCAATTTTTTTTTTTTTTTTTGAGGTAGGGTTTCACTCTAGTCCAGGCTGACCTGCAATTCACTATGTAGTCTCAGGGTGGCCTCGAACTCACAGTGATCCTCCTACCTCTGCCTCCCAAGTGCTGGGATTAAAGGCATGTGTCACTACACCTGGCTCAATTTTGTTGCTTTTTTTTTTCTTTTTTTAAAGGTTGATCTGGATTTCACTATATATTCTCAAGGTAGCCTTGAACTCATGGTGATCCTCCTACCTCTGCTTCCTATGTGCTGGGATTTTAAAGGTGTATGCCACCTTGCCAGGCTATGGCAAATTTTTGTAAATATGTTTTACATAAATCACATCCCTATGAATATAAAGTAGATCCATTATTTAGTTTTTTTATTATTATTATTTGCAAACACACAGAGAGAGAGATAGAAGAGAGGCAGACAGAGAATGGGCACACAAGGGCCTCTAGCCACTGCAAGTGATCTCCAGATGCATGTGCCCCTTGTGCATCTGGGTTACAGGGGTCCTGGAGAATCAAACTGGGATCCTTTGGCTTTGTTGGCAAACACCTTAACTGCTAAGCCATTTCTTCAGCCCAGATCCATTATTTAGAACAGTAAAGTTGAAGCAGGCAAAGGAGCTCGGTTGGTTGGTAGCATATACAAACACCTGGACTTGATCCCTGTGTAATAAAAAAAATTTTTTAAAGGCCAGAAAGTTATTTTTCTGCTTTTGTTTATCCCTGGCTGGCTCTGAACGTGTAGTGATCTTCCAGATTCTACCTGCTGTGTGCTGGAACTATAGGCATGAGTCACTATATCTAGCTCATTCTTCTTTCTCTTGACAGTTAATCTTCTAAGATGAATTTTGATCTTTTGTGAGGGTTTTTTTTGTTTTTGTTTTTCATGGCAGGGTTTCACTCTAGCCTAGGCTGACCTAGAATTCACTATGTTGTCTCAGGTTGGCCTTGAATAAATTTTGATCTTATTTCAGGCATAATAACATCAGTTTTAGCCAGACATGTAAACACAAATCTGTAATAACAGCACCTGGGAGGTAGATGCAGGATAATCTTGAGTTAGAGGCCAGCCTGAGCTACAAAATGAGACAACCTGAGTAAAATGTCATGTAAGAATGAGGACCTGCCGGGCGTGGTGGCGCACGCCTTTAATCCCAGCACTCGGGAGGCAGAGGTAGGAGGATCGCTGAGAGTTCGAGGCCACCCTGAGACTACATAGTTAATTCCAGGTTAGCCTGGACCAGAGTGAAACCCTACCAAAAAAAAAAAAAAAAAAAAAAAAAAAAAAAAGAATGAGGACCTGAATTCAGATTCCCACCACCCATACAAAAGCCAGTGAGGCCAGGTGTGGTGGCACACACCTTTAATTCTAGCACTCGAGAGGCAGAGGTAGGAGGATCCTGTGAATTTGAGGCCACCTGAGACTATGTAGTGAATTCCAGGTCAGCCTGGGATAGAGTGAGACCCTACCAAAAAAAAAAAAAAAAAAAAACATAACAAAATAAATAAAGAAGCCAGTGTGGCAGCACATGCCTGTAATCCTAGCACAGGAGAAGTAGAGCAAGAGGAGGATCCCTAGGGCTTGGTACTCTAGTAGATTCAGCTTGAGATTCTGGATAAAAATAAAAAATTGAGCCAGACGTGGTGGCGCACGCCTTTAATCCCAGCACCCGGGAGGCAGAGGTAGGAGGATCGCCGAGAGTTCAAGGCCATCCTGAGACTACATAGTTAATTCCAGGTCAGCCTGGACCAGAGTGAGACCCTACCTTGCAAAACCAAAAAATAATAATAATAATAATAATAAATAAATAAATAATTGAAAGCTGGTGTGGTGGCGCACACCTTTAATCCCAGCACTTGGGAGGCAGAGGTAGGAGAATTGCCGAGTTTGAGGCCACCCTGAGACTACATAGTTAATTCCAGGTCAGCCTGTACTAGAGTGAAACCCTACCTCGAAAAACCAAAATAAACAAATAAATAAAAATTTGAGGGGATATGATGGACAGTGGAGTTTCAAAAGGGAAAGTGGGGGAAGGGAGGGAAGTACCATGGGATATTGTCTATAATTAAGGAAGTTGTCCAAGAAAAGAAAGAAATATAATACTAAAAGATAAGTGGAAAATGAAATAAAATTTGCCAGGCATAATGGCACACACCTTTAGTCCCCAGACTCTGGAGGCAGAGGTAAGAGAAACACTGTAAGTTTGAGGCCTGCCTGAGACTAGAGAGTGAGTTCCCAGAAATGACATAAAAAATTAAAAAGCTGCTGAGCATGGTGGCACATGCCTTTAATCCCAGCACTGGAAAGGCAGAGGTAGAAGGGTTGCTGTAAGTTCAAGGCCACCCTGAGACTACATAGTTAATTCCAGGTCAGCCTGGGCCAGAGTAAGATCCTACCTCGAAAAACTAAAAATTAAAATAAAAAAAAGAAAGAAATTAAAAAGCTGGCACTGAAGAGATGGCTCAGCACTTAAGGCACTTTAATACAAAGTCTAAGGACCCAGGTTCAATTCCCCAGTACCCACATAAAGCAAATGCACAAAGTCGCACATGTGTCTGTAGTTTGTTCATGGGGCAGAGGCCTTAGTGAGTCCATTCTCCCTTTCTGCCTCCCTCTGTCCCCTTGCAAAGTTTTGTTTTGTTTTGTTTTGTTTTGTTTTGTTTTGTTTTGTTTTGTTTTGTTTTGTTTTGTTTTGTTTTTGAGGTAGATTTCACCCTAGCCCAGACTGACCTGGAATTCACTATGTAGTCTCAGGCTGGCCTTGAACTCACGGTGATCCTCCTACCTCTGCCTCACGACTGCTAGGATTAAAGCCATGGGCCACCACACCTGCGTATAAATAAATTTTTAAAGTCTGAATTGGAGCTGAGCATAGTGGCACACGCCTTTAATCCCAGCACTTGAGTGTTGAACCAGGAGGATCACCAAAAGTTCCAGGCCAACCTGAGCTAGATAGGAAGGCCCTATCCAAAAAAAAGAGTATCAACAGCAAAAAAATATCTCAGCCTTTTATTCTGCTAATTTCTTTCTTCATAGGTCTGTTAATGGAGTATACCGGATAGGACTGTATGCACTTAAAGATATGCCAGCTGGGACCGAACTTACTTATGATTATAATTTTCATTCCTTCAATGTTGAAAAACAGGTAAGAATTTAAATTCTAGAGGGAGACTGAACTGTTACTTGTAGCACTAACATGGGATTTCAGTCAACATTACAGACTTGGAGTCATTGTGAATTGTATGGGAGAAGACCAATTTTAGTGAAGTTTTCCATAACTTTGATCTTTTCATTTTGTTTCTTTTATTGTTGTTTTGAGATAAGGTCTTGCTGTGTAGCCCTAGCTAGCCTGGAATTTGCTACGCAGACTAGGTTGACCTCAAAATTACAATGATCTTCATGCTTTTACCTCCCAAGTACGACGATTCCAGGCATGTACCACTATGTCAGCTTTGGTTCTTTTGTTTTGTTTTGTTTTGGGGGCAGGGTCTCACTCTAGCCCAAGCAAACTTGAAATTCACTCTGTAGCCCATTCTGACCTTGGACTGTCAGAGTGCCTCATACCTCAGTCTCCTGAGTGCTGGGATTAATTAAAAGCTTGTGCCACCATGCTCTGCTTTATTTTTTACTGTTTTAAGATATAGTTTCATGTATCCCAGGCTAGCCTCAAACTGTATAGCCAAAGGTGACCTTGAACCTCCTTCTCTTCCTTTCTCTACCTCCCCAGTACTAGGATTATAGTCATAGGCCACTATGCCTGTCTTAAATTCTTTGATTTATGCTTTTCTTTGGGGATCTAAGTGCTCTTTGAAATTAAAAACTATTCTTTCCTTACAAGCAACTTTGCAAATGTGGCTTTGAGAAGTGTCGAGGAATCATTGGAGGCAAGAGTCAACGAATGAATGGACTCACCAGCAACAAAAGCACCCAGCCTCTGACCACACATAAAAAATCTGCCCGGTCAAAAGAGAAGAGAAAGTCTAAACACAAGCTGAAGAAAAGGGTGAATCAAGGGTGCTGAATTACTATAAAGGGGTTACCATAGAGTAACATCTTAATATTGGCTTTAGTCATATTAGAAGTGATTTCTGATTGATACATATATATTTTTTCTCCCTATACTCTCATCCATTTAGAAAGGCCATCTCTCTGAGGAGCCCAGTGAAAACATCAATACCCCAACAAGATTGACCCCTCAATTACAAATGAAGCCAATGTCCAATCGGGAGAGGTAAAAACAAAAATTTGTATATTTTTTATTTTTTTATTTGAGAGAGAGTGGGCGAGCCAGGACCTCCTGCCACTCTGCATGAACACCAGACATATTCAACACTTTGTGCATCTGGCTTTATGTGGATACTAGGGAATTGAACCCAGGAAGTCAGGCTTTGCAGGCAAGTGCCTTTTACTATGGAATCATCTCTCCAGCCCAGAAATTTGTATATATATTTTTTTAAATATTTTATTTTGATTTATTTATTTGAGGGAGATAATACAGAAATAGGCATGGGGAGAGAGAGAATGGGTGCACCAGGGCCTCTAGCCGCTGCAAATGAACTCCAGATACATGCACCCCCTTGTGCATCTGGCTTACGTGGGTTCTGGGGAATTGAGCCTTGAACCGGGGTCCTTAGGCTTCACAGGCAAGCACTTAACCACTAAGCCATCTCTCCAGCCCTCTATTTTTATTTTTTTATTCTAGAGAGGGGATGGGCAGACAGAAAGGGAGTACAGGCATACCAGGACTTCCTGCCACACAAACTCCAGATGCATACCCCACTCTGCATCTAGCTTTATGTGGGTACTAGGAATCAAGCCTGGTTCATCAGGCTTTGTAAGTAAGTGCTCTTAACCACTGAGCGATCTCTTTAGCCCAGAGAGAGGTTAAAGAAATTGTTACCTGAGTTATTCCTACATTATGTGATTTTTTTTATATACTAAAAATTATTAAACTTATGAGCTGGATATGGTGGTGCATGCCTTTAATTCCAGAACTTGGGAGGCAGAGGTAGGAGGATTGCTGTGAGTTCAAGGCCACCCTGAGACTACATAATGAATTCCAGGTCAGCCTGGGCTAGAGTGAGATGCTACCTCGAAAAAAAGAAGAAAAAAAATTATTAAACTTAGTGCTGGAGAGATGGCTTAGCAGTTAAGGCACTTACTTGCCTGCAGAACCCATGTTCTACTCCCCAGATCCCACATAAGCCAGATGCACAAGGTGGCTCACATCTGGAGTTCAGTTATAGTGGCTAGATGTCCTATCGTACCAATTCTCTCTCTCATTAAAAAAAAAAAAAAGAAGAAGCCAGGCATGGTGCTGCAAGCCTTTAATCCCAGCACTCAAAAGGCAGAGGTAGGAGGATCACCATGAGTTCAAGTCCACCCTGAAATGACACAGTGAATTCCAGGTCAGCCTGAGTTAGAGTGGGACCCTACCTCGAAAAGCCATTTTAAAAAAAGCCTATATGTTGGGCTTGCCTCAAATAAATTATTGGCCAGGCATGGTAGTGCACGCCTTTAATCCCAGCACTCAGGAAACTCAGGTAGGAGGAGCACCATGAGTTTGAGGCCACCCTGAGAGTACATAGTCAATTTCAAGTCAGCCTGGGATGAGGGAGACACTACCTCCAAAAAATAAAAAACTTACTAAATTTAAATTTTAAAATGGGGGTGGGGAAAAATATTAAACTTCTTATTCTGTATGCATTTGTAATGTGGTGTGTGTGTGTAAATGCACATGCTCTATGTGAACTTATAGAGGTCAGCGATCACAGTTCTCCTTTACCACTCATCAGAGTATTTTCATGAACAAGAGTCTCTTTCTGAAACCGGAGCTGATGTTTGTGCAAGTCCCAGTGATTCTCATATTTCCACTTCCCAGGGACTGGGATGACAGATATGCATGGCTATGCCCAGCTGTTTGACTTGGGTACTGGGAAATTGAACTCAAACACACTCTGACTCTCATGCTTACCCACTTAGCCATCTCCAAGCTCCTTAAACTTTTGTTTTCTTAGCTTTTAGAAAGATTTTATGAAGCTCGATGTGGTGACGCACACCTTTAATCCCAGCACTGAGGAGGCAGAGGTAGGAGGATCACCGTGAATTCAAGGCCAGCCTGAGAGTACATAGTAAATTTCAGGTCAGCCTGGGCTACAGTGAGACCCTACCTCAAAAACAAACAAAAATAAAATAAAAGAATTGCTGTAGCTGAGGATTTACCTCGGTGGTGGGGCTTTTGGCTGTCATGTGCAAGCAAAGCTGTAGCTTTGATCCCAACATTCAAAAACATTTATACTAACAATGCCTGTATCATAATTTTGGTGTTCTGGGTTTTATGTTTATTTTTCTTTTGGTAGTACTGTGGATTGAAATCTTCCCTTCACACTTTTTAGACATGTACTCTACCACTGGCCACATCTCCATCCCTTGAAACTTATATTTCAGTTTCTTTTGTCTCTCTCCCTCTTAAAGCAGTCTCACTGTGTAGGCTAAGCTAGCTTCAAACTGAATGCTGTCTTCCTGCCTCTGCTTCCCAAGTGCTAGGATTCTAAGTATGAGCCAGCCTGGATAGCTTCATTTTATTTTTTTCATATTTTTTTTGTTTGTTTTGTTTTGTTTTTGTTTGTTTTTCGAGGTAGGTTCTCCCTCTAGCCCAGGCTGAGACTGAAATCCACTATGTACTTTCAGGGTGGCCTCGAACTCACAGCAATCCTCCTAACTCTGCCTCCCAAGTGCTGGGATTAAAGATGTGCGCCACTACATCTGGCAGGAACAGTACTTCTTGAATATAGGAAATAGGAGATAAAGTCTCTAAGGGACTGGGGAGATGGCTCAGAAGTTAAAGGAAAAGACTGCCAACCTGGGTTCAGTTTGTAAGCCAGACACAAAAAGTGTCCCAAGCCTTTAATCCTATTTTAAAATTAATTTAAGAGCTGGAGAGATGCCTCAGCAGTTAAAAGTGTTTGCTTGCACCCGATGTGGTGGCATGCGCCTTTGATCCCAGCACTCGGGAGGCAAAGCCTGACAGCTTGGGTTCAATTCCACAGGACCCATGTAGAGCCAAATGCACAAATAATAAGGGAACCAGGCGTGGTGGGTCCTGGGGAATTGAGCCTCAAACCGGGGTCCTTAGGCTTCACAGGCAAGCGCTCAACCACTAAGCCATCTCTCCAGGCCCACTTTTTTGGATTTTTGAAATAGGGTCTCTCTGTGGCTCAGGCTGTCCTAGAATGGTACTATGTAGTCTTAGGCTGGTCTAGAACTCACTATAATCCTCCTACCTCAGCTTCCCCATTAAAGGCATATGCCACCATGTGTTCACTTATATCACTTAGCAGCTTATGCAGAATAGATGTAATACTGAAGTAGTAAGTCCTTTTTTTTGTTTTGTTTTTCTAGGTAGGATCTCACTCTGGCTCAGGCTGACATGGAATTCATTGTGTAGTCTCGGGGTGGTTTCGAACTCATGGAAATCCTCCTTCCTCTTCCTCCTGAGTGCTGGGATTAAAGGCGTGCACCACCATGCCCGGCTAACTCTTTTTTTTTTTTTTTTTTTGTTCCTTGGTTTTTCGAGGTAAGGTCTCACTCTGGCCCAGGCTGAACTGGAATTCACTATGTAGTCTCAGGGTGGTCTCAAACTCACAGTGATCCTCCTACCCCTGCCTCCCGAGTGCTGGGATTAAAGGCGTCCGCCACTACACTTAGCTAATAACTCCTTTTTTTTTTTCCCCTCTGAAGGAACTTTGTATTAAAGCATCATGTCTTCTTGGTCCGGAATTGGGAAAAGATTCATGAAAAACAGGAGGAAGTAAAGCACACCAGTGATAATGTTCACTCAGCATCATTATATACCCGTTGGAATGGCATCTGTCGAGATGATGGGAATATTAAGTCTGGTAAGGCTTTCCTATTGAAATGTATCCAATAATAATTACTGTAGTTACTTTTAAACAGTTTGTTCAAAGTTCTCTTTTAATATTAACTAGAAAGTTATGATCTACACTACAAGCATCAATCAGGAGTAATATGTCCATCCCAGCTCTTCAACTACCCTGTCCTTTTTTCCACCTTCTAAGACATCACCTGTCTGAAATAGTCACAAGGCATGAGACAGTGGCCTTTCTGCCTCCTTTCCTACCTGGGAAAATAACCTGCAGCCTAAGTAAACACTGATGCCAAATGCACCATGAGGAAAAAAGTGTATTTTTCCCCATTCAAATGAGTGCTATACACATAAATCATTGATTTTTTTTAAATTTTTATTATTTTATTTATTTATTTTTGGTTTTTCAGGGTAGGGTCTCACTCAAGCCCAGACTGACCTAGAAGTCACTATGTAGTCTCAGGGTGTGGCCTCGAACTCATGGCCATCCCATCCTCTTACCTCTGCCTCCCAAGTGTTGGGATTAAAGGCATGCCCCGCTCATTATTTTATTTTTGAGAGGGAGACAGAGAGCTAATGGGCCTGCCAGGGACTTTCAGCTGCTGTGAACAAACTCCACACGTGTGCCCCCTTGAGCACATGGGCAATCTTGCACATTTGCATCACTTTTGCATCTGACTACTACTTGGACCTGGAGATTCAAACAAGTATTCTTAGGCTTTGCAGGCAAGTGTCTTAACTGCTAAGCCATCTCACCAGCCCCATTTATCTATCTATCTATCTATCTATCTATCTATCTATCTATCTATTTATTTATTTATTTGTAAGAAGAGAATGGGTGCGCTACAGTCCCCAGCCTACAAATGAACTCCAGACTCGTGTGCCCCCTTGTACATCTGGCTAACATGGGTCCTGGGGAATTGAACCTGGGTCCTTTGGCTTTGCAGGCAAATGCCTTAACCGCTAAGCCATCCCTCCAGCCCAGAACCTATGTTTAAAAAAAAAAAAAAAAATGGTTTAGCGGTTAAGGCATTTGCCTGCAAAGCCAAAGGACCCAGGTTCAAGTCTCCAGGAACCACGTTAGTCAGATGCACAAGGGGGCGCACGCATCTGGAGTTCATTTGCAGTGGCTAGAGGCCCTGGCATGCCCATTCTCTCTCTCTGTCTCTCTCTACCTCTTTCTCTGTCAAATAAATAAATAAAAATAAAATATTTTAAAAAAATAGGTTCTTCCTCTAGCCCAGGCTGACCTGGAATTCACCATGTAGTCTCAGGGTGGCCTCGAACTCATGGCAATCCTCCTACCTCTACCTGGGATTAAAGGCGTGGGCCACCATGCTTGGCTCCCATGCATTATTTCTAACTGAAAATACAGTATCTAGTTCCAGGGTATGGTGGAACATGCCTGTAATCCTAGCAATTGAGAGCTGGAAGCAGAAGAATCAGTAGTTGGAGGCCAACTAAATGAGACCCTATCTTAAAAACATCAATAATAGGCCTGGTGAGATGGCTCAGCAGTTAAGGCATCTGCCTATAAAGCCTAAGGACCCAAGTTTGATTCCCCAGTACCACATAAAACCAAATGCACAAAGTGGTGTATGCATCTAGAGTCCATTTCCAGTGGCTAGATGCCCTGGTGCACCCATTCTCTTTGTATCTGTCTGTCTCTGCTTGCAAATAAATAAATTAAAATAATTTTTAAAAACACCAATAGGGAGCTGGGCATGGTGTTGCACACCTTTAATACCAGCACTGGGGAGGCAGAAGTAGGAGGATCACTGTGAGTTCAAGGCCACCCTGAGGCTACATAGTTAATTCCAGGTCAGCCTGGACTAGAGTGAAACCCTAGCTTGAAAAACCAAAAAATAAAAATAAAAAATATATAAGAAAAACACCAATAGGGCCAGATGTGGTGGCGCACTCACAAGGCAGAGGTAGGAGGATCACTATGAGTTCAAAGCTACCCTGAGACTACATAGTGAATTCCAGGTCAGTCTGGGTAGAGTAAGACCCTACCTTGAAAAACCAAAAAAAAAAATCACCAAAAGAGGTTGGAGACCTATGTTTCATTCGCCAGGACCCACATAAAGTCAGATGCACAAGGTGGCACATGCATCTGGAGTTCATTAACAGTGGCTGGAGGCACATGCCCATTCTCTTTCTCTCTCTGTCTCTCAAATAAATAAAAATAAAATATTTAAAAAAAAAAAAAAAAAAACACCAGTAGGTCTAGAGAGATGGCTTATTAATGCACTTGACTACAAAGCCTAAGGACCCAGGTTTGATTCCTCAGGACCCATGTAACCATATGTATAAGGTGGCGTACGCATCTGAAATTCATTTGCAGGGGCTAGAGGCCCTGGTGTACCCATTTTCTCTCAAATAAATAAATAATGAATTAAAAATAAACACGCCTTTAATCCCAACACTCAGGAGGCAGAGGTAGGTGGATCGCTGTGTGTTCAGGGCCACTTTGCAACTACATAGTTGTTCCAGGTCAGCCTGGACTAGAGTTAAATCCTACCTTGATAAACCAAAAAAATAAATAAATAAAAATAAATTTAAAAATTTGAAAACACCAATAGGGGCTAGGGAGATGGCTCAGTGGTTAAAGGCACTTGCTTACAATGCCTGACAGCCCAGGTTTGATTCCTCAGTACCCATGTAAAGCCAGATGCACAAAGTGGTATATGCATCCAGGGTTTGGTGGTAGTGGCAGGAGGCCCCATTGTGCCTGTTCCTCCCTGTCTCTGATTCTCTCATCCTCTCTCTGCAAATAAATAAAATATACATATCTTTTAAAGCACCAATTCCTGAGCTTGGCATGGTGGTGCACGCCTTTAATCCCAGCACTCGGGAGGCAGAGGTAGGAGGATCACTGTGAGTTCGAGGCCACCCTGAGACTACATAGTGAATTCCAGGTCAGCCTGAGCTAAAAGTGAGACTGTACCTCAAAAAACCAAAAAAAAAAAAAAAAAAAAAAAAAAAAAAAAAAAAAAAAGGCTGGGCGTGGTAATGCACGCCTTTAATCCTAGCACTCGGGAGGCAGAGGTAGGAGGATCTCCGTGAGTTCGAGGCCACCCTGAGAATACAGAGATACAGAGTGAATTCCAGGTCAGCCTGAGCTAGAGTGAGACTCTACCTCGGAAAACCAAAAAATAATAATAATAATAATAATAAAAAAACATAAAATACCAATTTTTTAAAATTTTTTCTTTAAAGAGAAAAGAACATTCTGTATGCCTACTAATTCTCCTTAATCAAGAAAAATCGAGCAAATGGCTGGAATCTACTGGGGAAGAAGAAGTCACAAAGCTTTTCCTTTTCTGAAAGTTTCTCTTTTATTCCAAGACCTGAAACTTTTTCAATTTGTCCTTTCAGATGTCTTCATGACCCAGTTCTCTGCTCTGCAGACTGCTCGATCTGTTCGAACAAGACGGTTGGCAGCTGCAGAGGAAAACATTGAAGTGGCTCGGGCGGCACGGCTAGCGCAGATCTTCAAGGAGATTTGTGATGGTATCATTTCCTACAAAGGTAAGAATGTTACTTATCCTCTCCTGAGACCAAGAACAAGTGACATTTTAGGACTATAAATCTCTGAAATTTTTTTTTCTTTTCTGATTTTTTTATTTTTCTCTACCTTTTGTCAGAGTTTATAGAATTAGGGCTGGAGAGATGGCTTAACAGTTAGAGTTTGCCTGAGAGGGCAAAGGACCCATGTGCACAAGGTGGTACATGCATCTGGAATTCATTTGCAATTCTCTCTCTCAAATAAAATAAAATGGTTATAGAACTATAGAAAAACTACCCAAAAAATGAGCCAGGCGTGGTGCTTAATGCCTTTAATCCCAGCACTAGGGAGGCAGAGGTAGGAGGATCAGCATGAATTTGAGGCCAGCCTGAGACTACTTAGTGAATTCCAGGTCAGCCTGGACCAGAGTGAAATGCTACCTAGAAAAACTAAAAAGAAAAAAAAAAAAAAAAAAACAAGGCTGGGGAAATAGCTTAGTGGTTAAGGTGTTTGCCTGCAAAGTGTAAGGACCCTGATTCAATTCCCAAGGACCCACATACACCAGATGCACAAGGAGGCACATGCATCTGGAGTTCATTTGCAGTAGCTAGGGGCCCCGGTCACACCCTTTCTCTCTCTCAAATAAATAAATAAAATTTTAAAAAAACAATGAAAAGAAAGGAATATTAGCATTTACTTTTTTGGAGGTGGGGTTTGAGTTAGGTTCTTGCTCTGGCCCAGGCTGACCTGGAATTCACTCTGTAGTCTCAGGGTGGCCTTGAACTCATGGCAATCCTCCCACCTCTACCCTCTCACTGCTGAGATTAAAGGCATGCACCACCACGCCCGGCTTACTTTTTAAAAAATATTTATTTATTTATTTATTTATTTATTTATTTATTTATTTATTTATTTATTTGAGAGAGAGAGAGAGAGAATGGGCGCACCAGGGTCTCCAGCCACTACAAATGAATTCCAGACACATGTGCCTCCTTGTGCATGTGGCTTATGTTGGGTCCTGGAGAATCATACCAGTATCCTTTGGATTTGTAGGCAAATGCCTTAACCTCTAAGCCATCTCTCCAGCCCAGCATTTTTTTCCCTGTTTTTCAAGGTAGGGTCTCCTCTAGCCTAGGGTGGCCTTGAACTCATGGGGACCCTTGGTGGAACATGCCTGTAATCCTAGCAATTGAGAGCTGGAAGCAGAAGAATCCAGTAGTTGGAGGCCAACTAAATGAGACCCTATCTTAAAAACATCAATAATAGGCCTGGTGAGATGGCTCAGCAGTTAAGGCATCTGCCTATAAAGCCTAAGGACCCAAGTTTGATTCCCCAGTACCACATAAACCAAATGCACAAAGTGGTGTATGCATCTTAGTCCATTTCCAGTGGCTAGATGCCCTGGTGCACCCATTCTCTTTGTATCTGTCTGTCTCTGCTTGCAAATAAATAAATTAAAATAATTTTTAAAAACACCAATAGGGAGCTGGGCATGGTGTTGCACACCTTTAATACCAGCACTGGGAGGCAAGTAGGAGGATCACTGTGAGTTCAAGGCCACCCTGAGGCTACATAGTTAATTCCAGGTCAGCCTGGACTAGAGTGAAACCTAGCTTGAAAACCAAAAAATAAAAATAAAAAAATATATAAGAAAAACACCAATAGGGCCAGATGTGGTGGCGCACTCACAAGGCAGAGGTAGGAGGATCACTATGAGTTCAAAGCTACCTGAGACTTGACACCTGAGTGAATTCAGGTCAGTCTGGGTAGAGTAAGACCCTACAACCAAAAACCAAAAAAAAAAATCACCAAAAGAGGTTGGAGACCTATGTTTCATTCGCCAGGACCCACATAAAGTCAGATGCACAAGGTGGCACATGCATCTGGGTTCATTAACAGTGGCTGGAGGCACATGCCCATTCTCTTTCTCTCTCTGTCTCTCAAATAAATAAAAAATAAAATATTTAAAAAAAAAAAAAAAAACACCAGTAGGTCTAGAGAGATGGCTTATTAATGCATGACTACAAAGCCTAAAAACAGGTTTGATTCCTCAGGACCCATGTAACCATATGTATAAGGTGGCGTGGAGAATCTGAAATTCATTTGCAGGGGCTAGAGGCCCTGGTGTACCATTTTCTCTCAAATAAATAAATAATGAATTAAAAATAAACACGCCTTTAATCCCAACACTCAGGAGGCAGAGGTAGGTGGATCGCTGTGTGTTCAGGCCCTTTAAATTACATAGTTGTTCCAGGTCAGCCTGGACTAGAGTTAAATCCTACCTTGATAAACCAAAAAAATAAATAAATAAAAATAAATTTAAAAATTTGAAAACACCAATAGGGGCTAGGGAGATGGCTCAGTGGTTAAAGGCACTTGCTTACAATGCCTGACAGCCCAGGTTTGATTCCTCAGTACCCATGTAAAGCCAGATGCACAAAGTGGTATATGCATCAGGGTTTTGGTGGTAGTGGCAGGAGGCCCCATTGTGCCTGTTCCTCCCTGTCTCTGATTCTCTCATCCTCTCTCTGCAAATAAATAAAATATACATATCTTTTAAAGCACCAATTCCTGAGCTTGGCATGGTGGTGCACGCCTTTAATCCCAGCACTCGGGAGGCAGAGGTAGGAGGATCACTGTGAGTTCGAGGCCACCCTGAGACTACATAGTGAATTCCAGGTCAGCCTGAGCTAAAAGTGAGACTGTACCTCAAAAAACCAAAAAAAAAAAAAAAAAAAAAAAAAAAAAAGCTGAAAAAAGGCTGGTGGTAATGCACGCCTTTAATCCTAGCACTCACAAGGCAGAGGTAGGAGGATCTCCGTGAGTTCGAGGCCACCCTGAAATACAGAGATACAGAGTGAATTCAGGTCAGCCTGAGCTAGAGTGAGACTCTACCTCGGAAAACCAAAAAAATAATAATAATAATAAAAAAATTAAAAACATAAAATACCAATTTTTAAAATTTTTTTTTTAAAGAAAAGAACATTCTGTATGCCTACTAATTCTCCTTAATCAAGAAAAATCAGGCAAATGGCTGGAATCTACTGGGGAAGAAGAAGTCACAAAGCTTTTCCTTTTCTGAAAGTTTCTCTTTTATTCCAAGACCTGAAACTTTTTCAATTTGTCCTTTCAGATGTCTTCATGACCCAGTTCTCTGCTCTGCAGACTGCTCGATCTGTTCGAGACAAGACGGTTGGCAGCTGCAGAGAAAACATTGAAAGTGGCTACAGGCGCTTGGCTAGCATTTCTTCAAGGAGATTTGTGATAGTATCATTTCCTACAAAGGTAAGAATGTTACTTATCCTCTCCTGAGACCAAGAACAAGTGACATTTTAGGACTATAAATCTCTGAAATTTTTTTCTTTTCTGATTTTTATTTTTCTCTACCTTTTGTCAGAGTTTATAAATTAGGGCTGGAGAGATGGCTTAACAGTTAGAGTTTGCCTGAGAGGGCAAAGGACCCATGTGCACAAGGTGGTACATGCATCTGGAATTCATTTGCAATTCTCTCTCTCAAATAAAATAAAATGGTTATAGAACTATAGAAAAACTACCCAAAAAATGAGCCAGGCGTGGTGTAATGCCTTTAATCCCAGCACTAGGGAGGCAGAGGTAGGAGGATCAGCATGAATTTGAGGCCAGCCTGAGACTACTTAGTGAATTCAGGTCAGCCTGGACCAGGTGAAATGCTACCTAGAAAAACTAAAAGAAAAAAAAAAAAAAAAAAAAACAAGGCTGGGGAAATAGCTTAGTGGTTAAAGGTGTTTGCCTGCAAAGTGTAAGACCCTGATTCAATTCCCAAGGACACACACAGATGCACAAGGAGGCACATGCATCTGGAGTTCATTGCAGTAGCTAGGGCCCCGGTCACACCCTTCTCTCTCTCAAATAAATAAATAAAATTTTAAAAAACAATGAAAAGAAAGGAATAAAAGCATTTACTTTTTTTTGGAGGTGGGGTTTGAGTTAGTTCTTGCTCTGGCCCAGACTGACCTGGAATTCACTCTGTAGTCTCAGGGTGGCCTTGAACTCATGGCAATCCTCCCACCTCTACCCTCTCACTGCTGAGATTAAAGGCATGCACCACCACCACAACTTACTTTTTAAAAATATTTATTTATTTATTTATTTATTTATTTATTTATTTATTTATTTATTTGAGAGAGAGAGAGAGAATGGGCGCACCAGGGTCTCCAGCCACTACAAATGAATTCCAGACACATGTGCCTCCTTGTGCATGTGGCTTATGTTGGGTCCTGGAGAATCATACCAGTATCCTTTGGATTTGTAGGCAAATGCCTTAACCTCTAAGCCATCTCTCCAGCCCAGCATTTTTTTTCCCTGTTTTTCAAGGTAGGGTCTCCTCTAGCCTAGGGTGGCCTTGAACTCATGGGGACCCTCCTACCACTGCCTCCTCAGTGCTGGGATTAAAGGTATGTACCACCACACCCAGCTCCAGCATTTACTTTTTTTTTTTTTTTTTTTTTTTTTGGTTTTGCCGAGGTAGGGTCTCACTCTGGTCCAGGCTGACCTGGAATTAACTATGTAGTCTCAGGGTGGCCTCGAACTCTCGGTGATCCTCCTACCTCTGCCTCCCGAGTGCTGGGATTAAAGGCGTGCGCCACCACGCCCGGCTTCAGCATTTACTTTTAATGTAAATTTTAAAGTAAAGTACTTTTAAAGAGTTTTCAAGCAGCTGTGTGGTGGTACACACCCTTATTCCTAGTACTGTATTTGAATTCACAGCAATCTTCCTCCCTCTGCCCTCTCTAGAACTGTGATTAAAGATATGTGCCACCATGCCAGCTAAAAGTAGGCATCAGAAAAGCAGGATTTGGGGCTTCTTTAAAAATTACAGATGTTCCTTGAAAAATAAATTAGCTGGGTGCAGTAGTGTATGCCTTTAATTCCAGCTCTCAGGAGGCAGAGATAGGAGGATCACTGTGAGTTCAGTGTGAGATTACAGAGTAAGTTCCAGGTCAGCCTGGGCTAGAGCAAGGCTTTTCCTCAAAAAACAAAAACAAACAAAAAAATATTTCAAAATATATATATCTATAGTAGGTTTCCATATGGCTTATTTATACCATCTTAAATTTTGACTAACCTTCCCCTCATCCTTCTTTTACTGTCTTTTCCTATGATCTCACTTAAGCCATTCCACACCCAGTATTCTGTTCATCTGCTTACATATATGCAATACCATCCCCTTAAGTCCTCCCTCTCCTCCTTCCCTTACAGTCCCTTTCTAGCTTACTGGCCTCTGCTACCAATTTTTACTCCAACTCGCAAGCCTAAACATCTGTTGCTAGGCTCCACATATGAGAGAGAACATATGGCCTTTGGCTTTCTGGCCCTGGGTTATCTCACTTAGTGTAATCCTTTCCAGATCAATCCAGTTCCCTCCACATTTCGTAATTTCATTTTTTTTCTTTTTTGTTATTTGGTTGTTTTTTTTAAATAAAATGTTTTTTTTTTTTTTTTTTTATTTGAGAGAGAGAGAAAGAGGCATATAGATAGAGACTGGGCACACCTGGGCCTCCAGCTGCTGCAAACAAACTGCAGAAGCATGCACCACCTTGTGCATCTGGCTTACATGGGTCCTGGAGAATCAAACCTGGGTCCTTTGGCTTTGCAGGCAAGCACCTTAACAACTAGGTCATCTCACCAGCCCTGTTTTGTTTTGTTTTGTTTTGTTTTGTTTTGTTTTGTTTTGTTTTGTTTTGTTTTGTTTTGTTTTGTTTTTGAGGTAGGTTCTTGCTCTAGCCCAGGCTGACCTGGAATTCACAATGTAGTCTCAGTGGCCTCCAACTCACAGTGATCCTCCTACCTCCACCTCCAGAGTGCTGGGGTTAATTGCACCTTGCTTGTTTGCTTGGTTTTAAGGCAGGGTCTCACTCTAGCTCAGGCTGATGTGGAACTCATTCTGTATCCCCACCCTACCAGGCATGGGTCCATAATTTTCTTTTCTATCTTTAAATTTTTTTAAATGTATTTTATTTTAATTTTATTTTTTTGAGAGAATGGGCATGCCAGCACCTTTCAGCCCCGTGAACAAATTCTACACGTGCACCCCCTTGTGAGCATGTGTGGCATTGCATGCTTGCATCACTGTTGTGTCTGGCTATAGGTGGGATCTGGAGGATTCGAACAAGAGTTCTTAGGCTTCACAGGCAAGCTCCTTAACCGCTAAGCCATCTCTCTAGCCCCTGTCTTTACATTTTTTTTAATATTTTAGCTGCAAGCCTTTAATCCCAACACTCAGGAGGCAGAGGTAGGAGGATCGCCATGAGTTCGAGGCTACCCTGATATTACAGAGTGAATTCCAGGTCAGCCTGGGCTAGCGTGAGACACTACCTCAAAAAAATTTTAATATATCTTTATTTATTTATTTGAAGGAAAGAGAGAGAATGGGCGTGCCAGGGTCTCCAGCCACTGCAAACAAACTCCAGACGCATGTGCCCCCTTGAGCATCTGGCTTACATGGGTCCTGGAGAATCAAATCGGGATCCTTTGGCTTTACATGCAAACGCCTTAACCTCTAAGCCATCTCTCCAGCCCCTCTTTTTTTACATTTTTTTTACTATTTTTTTTAATATTTTATTTATTCGAGAGAGAGAAAGAGGCACAGAGATGGTGAGGGGAGAGAATGGGTACACTGGGGCCTCCAGCCACTGCAAATGAACTCCAGATGCATGTGCCCCCTTGTGCATCTGGTTTACGTGGGTCCTGGAGAGTCGAACCAGGATCCTTTGGCTTTGCAAGCAAATGCCTTAACAGCCAAGCCTTGTCTCCAGCCCCTTTTTACATTTTTAAAAAAATATTTATTTAGCCGGGCGTGGTGGTACACGCCTTTAATCCCAGCACTTGGGAGGTAGTTAATTCTAGGTCAGCCTGGACCAGAGTGAAACCCTACCTCGAAAAAACAAAAAAAAAAAAAAAATATATATATATATATATATTATAGCCAGGCCTGGTGGTGTATGCCTTTAATCCCAGCACTTGGGAGGCAGAGGTAGGAGGATCGCTGTGAGTTTGAGGCCATCCTGAGACGACATAGTGAATTCCAGGTCAGCCTGAACTAGAGTGAGACCCTACCTCGAAAAGCCAAAAAAAAGAAAAAAGTAAAAGTAAAACCAAAACAAAGTTTTTTAAGTATTTATTTATTTATTTATTTTAGAGAGAGAGAGAGAGAATGGGCACACCACGACCTCTGGCCCCTGCAAACAAACTCCAGACTCATGTGCCCTCTTGTACATCTGGTTTACTTGGGTAATTGTGGACTAGAAGCTGTATCCTTTGGCTTTTCAGGCAAAAGCCTTAACCACTAATCCATCTCTCCAGCCCCTTTGAATATTTTTTACATTAAAAAATATTTATTTATTTAGAAAGAGGCAGATAGAACATTTCTATTTATTTGAGAGAGAAAGAATGGGCATGCCAGGACCCCCAGCCACTACAAATGAACTCCAGATGTTTATGCCACTTTGTGCATCTGGCTTACAGGGTACTGGGGAATCAAACCTGGGTCCTTAGGCTTCTCAGATAAGCGCCTTAACTACTAAACCATCTCTCCAGCCCCAAGGACATTTTTGTTTTGTTTTGTTTTGTTTTTGTTTTTGAGGTAGGGTCTCACTCTAGCCCAAGCTAACCTGGAATTCACGATGTAGTCTCAGGGTGGCCTCAAACTCATGGTGATCTTCCTATCTCTGCCTCCCGAGTGCTGGGATTAAAGGCGTGCGCCACCCCCCCCCCCAAACCAAGAAAAATTTTTCGTTTGTTTGTTTTGGAGAGAGACACAGAGAGAGGCAGAGGAAGACAGATAGAGATGGGCACGCCATCAGCCTCTCAGCTTCTTTGAACGAAATCCAGATATGTGCGCCCCCTTGTGGTCAAGTGCGGCATTGCACCCTTGCGTCACTTTGCATCTGGCTAAACATGGGACCTGGAGATTGGAACCGCTGGAGATTGGAATCGGCGTTCTTAGGCTTAGGAGGCAAGCGCCTTAACCACTAAGCCATCTCTCCAGCCCTTATTTTTTGTTTTTTGAGGTAGGGTCTCACTCTATCCCAGGCTGACCTGGAATTTACTCTGTAGTCTCAGGGTGGCCTCAAACTCATGGTGATCCTCCTACCTCTGCCTCCCGAGTGTTGGGATTAAAGGCGTGCGCTACCACACCCGGCTAAGAACATAATTTTTTAAAGAAAATACTACTTGGTTTTATCTTAGAGTCTGTGTACTAACTCTTGCATTCTTTTGCAGATTCTTCCCGACAAGCCCTGGCAGGTCCACTTTTGAATCTCCCCCCCAAGAAAAAGTAGGTTCAATCATCTGAATTTTAGCATTTTAGAAAAAAATTAAGTGTACCAGATTGACAGTCCTGGTTTTTATCCCAGGAATGCTGAGTACTACGAGAAGATCTCTGACCCCCTGGACCTCATCACCATTGAGAAGCAGATCCTCACTGGTTATTATAAAACCGTGGAAGCTTTTGATGCTGACATGCTCAAAGTCTTTCGGAATGCTGAGGTATTTTTGCTGACTTCCAACTCAGATTTTAGAGGTTTGGTCTAAAGAGAATTCTTCTAGAAGTTTTTTTTTTTTTTTTTTTTTGGTTTTTCGAGGTAGAGTCTCACTTTGGCCCAGGCTGACCTGGAATTAACTATGTAGTCTCAGGTCTCAGGGTGGCCTTGAACTCATGGCAATCCTCCTACCTCTGCCTCCCGAGTGCTGGGATTAAAGGCGTGTGCCACCACACCCGGCGTAGAAGTTTATATTTTTATCTTCTGTCAGGCTTCGTATTTCTAGTTGGGATAGGCATTGAGTACTGTTGTGGTGTTTGTTACAGTATGCTAAATGCTATAGAATCTTACATATTGAAAAAAAGCTGGGGCCGGGCATAGTGGTGCATGCCTTTAATCCCAGCACTCGGGAGGTAGAGGTAGGAAGATTGTCATGAGTTTGAGGCCATCCTAAGACTACAGGGTGAATTCCAGGTCAGCCTGAGCTAGAGTGAGACCCTACCTTGAAAAAAAAAAATTTTTTTTTAAAGCTGGAGCTAGAGAGATGGCTAAGCAGTTAAGGCTAAAAGTTAATTCATTATGTAGTCTCAAGCTAGCCTCAACAGCAAGCCTCCTACCTCTGTTCTCCCAAGTGCTGGGATTAAAGGGATATGTCACCACACCCAGCTTTTTAAAAAATATTTTATTTTTATTCATTTATTTGAGTGAGAGAACTGGGCGTGGTGGCGTACACCTTTAATCCTAGCACTCGGGAGGCAGAAGTAGAAGGATCTTCCTGAGTTTTAGGCCACCCTGAGAATACAGAGTGAATTCCAGGTCAGCGCAGGCTAGAGTGAGACCCTACCTCAAAAAAACAAAAATGGGGTCTGGAGAGATGGCTTAGTGGTTAAGGCACCTGCCTTCTAAGCCTAAGAACACTGGTTCCAATCTCCAGGTCCCACATTTAGCCAGATGCAAAGTGACACAAGGGCGCAATGCCACGCTTGACCACAAGGGGGCGCACACATCTGGATTTCGTTCACAGCAGCTGAGAGGCTGCTGCCGTGCCTATCTCTATCTGTCTTCCTCTCCCTCTCTCTCTCTCTCTCTCTCTGTCTCTCTCCAAAAAAGGGGGGGGGCCTGAGGAGATGGCTTAGCGGTTAAGGCGCTTGCTTGCAAAGCCAACAGACCTAGGTTCAATTCCCCAGGACCCACATAAGCCAGATGTACTAGGTGGCACATGCATCTGGAGTTCATTTGCAGTGGCTGGAGGCCCTGTTGTGCCCATTCTCTCTCTCTCTCTCTCTAAAATAAATTTAAAAAAAATTTTTAATCTCTAATGGAAAGTTGAATCATTTCTCCAGATATACAATCTTTGCAAAAACCTAATTGGGCCAGGTGTGGTGGCTCATGCCTTTAGTCACAGCACTCAGGAGTCAGAGGTAGGAGGGCTGGAGAGATGGCATAGTGGAATAGTGGATAAAGAGCCCGTATGTATTTAATTTTTATTTATTTATTTATTTATTTGAGGGAGAAAGAGACAGACAGAGAATGGGTATGCCACAGCCTCCAGCCACTGCAAACCAACTCCAGATGCATGCATACCACCTGCCCATCTGGCTTATGTGGGTCCTGGGGAATTAAACCTGGGACCTTTGGCTTTGCAGGCAAATCCCTTAATCACTAAGCCATCTCTTCAGCCCCATATTTAATTTTAATTCATTATGATCAGTTTGTTACTGACTGCCTGTCAGTACATTTAATATTATGGAAAATGTGTTAGCAAAATTGGAAGAGTAAAGGAAATTATGCTGCCTCTTCAGATGTATTAAGCTACAATGGGAAGACCAAACATGATTTCTTTCTTCTGCTTTCTTCAGAAGTACTACGGGCGTAAATCTCCAATTGGTAGAGATGTTTGCATCCTGGGAGGCCTACTACAATGCCCGGCATGAGGCCTCAGCCCAAATTGATGAAATTGTGGGAGAAACAGCAAGTGAGGCAGACAGCAGTGAGACTTCAGTCTCTGAAAAGGAGAATGGGCATGAGGAAGGACGATGGCGTCATTCGCTGTATCTGTGGCCTTTACAGGATGAAGGCCTCATGATCCAATGTGACAAGTGCATGGTGAGGACAGGAGGTGAAGCAAAGCCTAGTTTCTGATGAGCATGGTTACCATATTTCAAGAAGCATCCCAGGCCTCGTTAGGCTTAACGTGGCGGGCTTTTTATGAACTGTCACTTAGCCTTGCTGAGCCCTTCACTGTTCCTATTGCCTTACTCCGTGTTTATATGTCTCTTTCATTGCCTTTCCTACTCCTCATTCTTTTCCTGCTTTTCACTGGCCACTTTTGATAAAGTTTGGATCAAGGAGGATAATATTTAGGATAGTGCTTTACATTGAAAACGTTAGAGATAGTACATTCTATCTAGCATGAGTACTGGTAGATTCAGTCTTCCAGTTCACAAAGTGTTCCTGATGGTGACGTCTAGGCCTGGATTTAATTTTTAGTTTTCAGTTTTATTCATTTTTACTTCAGACAGAGAAAACAGGCAGTCAGAGTGAAGGTATGCACCAGGGCCTCCTGCAGCTGTAAAGGAACTCCAGATGCATGCCCCACTTTGTGCATTTGGCTTTATGTGGTTACTGGGGAATTGAATCCAAGCCATCAAGCTTTGAAAGCAAATGCTGAGCCATTTCTGGAGCCCTAATTTGTAGTGTCCTCAATTACTATATGTGAACTCATTACCCTATGTGTAAATAGGGTTATGGGTAGTACATGAGATTGCTGGGAAGATAAAATCAAACAAGAGGAAGTAGAAAATATTTTGTGAGTGTAAAGCCTGTCACATTAGCTACAGCATAGATATGTATCACTCACAAGTCCTAGGTAGTATGTTCATCTTCCTGTTCTCTCCATCCTCCATTTTAATTTGTCCAAATCTTTACATTATGACTCACTTGGTATACTTTATTCAGGAATATTCTTTTCATCTTTTTTTTCATATTTTTACAATTTTTTTTATTGACAACTTCCTTAATTCCATGGTACTTCCCTCCCTCCTCCCACTTTCCCCTTTGAAGCCCCACTCTCCATCATATTCCCTTCCCCTTTCAATCAGTCTCTCTCTTCATTTTGATGTCATGATCTTTTCCTCCTAATATGATGGTCTTATGAAGGTAGTTTCAGGCACTGCAAGGTCATGGATATCCTTTTGCAGACACATTCTTTTCCTCTGTTATTTGACCCCATCCTTTAGTACTTTTTTTATTCTTAGCCCCTAGGACATCAGGGCATCATGTAGAAGTTGAAATTCCCTGTTCATCCCTCCGCTGTATGTTTTTCTACAGGTGTGGCAGCATTGTGATTGTATGGGAGTGAACTCAGATGTGGAGCACTACCTTTGTGAACAATGTGACCCAAGGCCCATGGACAGGGTATGCTGGCCTCTAATCTATAATTAGCAAATATTACACAGGCTTCTAGTGAATTGTTCAGCATCTCAATTCCTCAGGTTCCCATTGTTCTTCCTTTTCTCAGGAATATGACCAAAGGAAAAACAAAATACTAATCTGTGAAAGAAATCATACTATGTAAAACTGAGGTTCATTTTGTTTATTCAGGAATATTCTTTTCATCTTTTTTTTTTTTTTTTCATTGCCTTTCCTACTCCTCATTCTTTTCCTGCTTTTCACTGGCCACTTTTGATAAAGTTTGGATCAAGGAGGATAATATTTAGGATAGTGCTTTACATTGAAAGCGTTAGAGATAGTACATTCTATCTAGCATGAGTACTGGTAGATTCCAGTCTTCCAGTTCACAAAGTGTTCCTGATGGTGACGTCTAGGCCTGGATTTAATTTTAGTTTTCAGTTTTATTCATTTTTACTTCAGACAGAAAACAGGCAGTCAGAGTGAAGGTATGCACCAGGGCCTCCTGCAGCTGTAAAGGAACTCCAGATGCATGCATACCACCTGCCCATCTGGCTTATGTGGGTCCTGGGGAATTAAACCTGGGATCTTTGGCTTTGCAGGCAAATCCCTTAATCACTAAGCCATCTCTTCAGCCCCATATTTAATTTTAATTCATTATGATCAGTTTGTTACTGACTGCCTCTGCCCATCTGGCTTATGTGGTCCTGGGGAATTAAACCTGGGATCTTTGGCTTTGCAGGCAAATCCCTTAATCACTAAGCCATCTCTTCAGCCCCATATTTAATTTTAATTCATTATGATCAGTTTGTTACTGACTGCCTGTCAGTACATTTAATATTATGGAAAATGTGTTAGCAAAATTGGAAGAGTAAAGGAAATTATGCTGCCTCTTCAGATGTATTAAGCTACAATGGGAAGACCAAACATGATTTCTTTCTTCTGCTTTCTTCAGAAGTACTACGGGCGTAAATCTCCAATTGGTAGAGATGTTTGCCGCCTACGGAAGGCCTACTACAATGCCCGGCATGAGGCCTCAGCCCAAATTGATGAAATTGTGGGAGAAACAGCAAGTGAGGCAGACAGCAGTGAGACTTCAGTCTCTGAAAAGGAGAATGGGCATGAGAAGGACGATGACGTCATTCGCTGTATCTGTGGCCTTTACAAGGATGAAGGCCTCATGATCCAATGTGACAAGTGCATGGTGAGGGACAGGAGGTGAAGCAAAAGCCTAGTTTCTGATGAGCATGGTTACCATATTTCAAGAAGCATCCCAGGCCTCGTTAGGCTTAACGTGACGGGCTTTTTATGAACTGTCACTTAGCCTTGCTGAGCCCTTCACTGTTCCTATTGCCTTACTCCGTGTTTATATGTCTCTTTCATTGCCTTTCCTACTCCTCATTCTTTTTCCTGCTTTTCACTGGCCACTTTTGATAAAGTTTGGATCAAGGAGGATAATATTTAGGATAGTGCTTTACATTGAAAACGTTAGAGATAGTACATTCTATCTAGCATGAGTACTGGTAGATTCCAGTCTTCCAGTTCACAAAGTGTTCCTGATGGTGACGTCTAGGCCTGGATTTAATTTTAGTTTTCAGTTTTATTCATTTTTTTACTTCAGACAGAGAAAACAGGCAGTCAGAGTGAAGGTATGCACCAGGGCCTCCTGCAGCTGTAAAGGAACTCCAGATGCATGCCCCACTTTGTGCATTTGGCTTTATGTGGTTACTGGGGAATTGAATCCAAGCCATCAAGCTTTGAAAGCAAATGCTGAGCCATTTCTGGAGCCCTAATTTGTAGTGTCCTCAATTACTATATGTGAACTCATTACCCTATGTGTAAATAGGGTTATGGGTAGTACATGAGATTGCTGGGAAGATAAAATCAAACAAGAGGAAGTGAAAATATTTTGTGAGTGTAAAGCCTGTCACATTAGCTACAGCATAGATATGTATCACTCACAAGTCCTAGGTAGTATGTTCATCTTCCTGTTCTCTCCATCCTCCATTTTAATTTGTCCAAATCTTTACATTATGACTCACTTGGTATACTTTATTCAGGAATATTCTTTTCATCTTTTTTTTCATATTTTTACAATTTTTTTTATTGACAACTTCCTTAATTCCATGGTACTTCCCTCCCTCCTCCCACTTTCCCCTTTGAAGCCCCACTCTCCATCATATTCCCTTCCCCTTTCAATCAGTCTCTCTCTTCATTTTGATGTCATGATCTTTTCCTCCTAATATGATGGTCTTATGAAGGTAGTTTCAGGCACTGCAAGGTCATGGATATCCTTTTGCAGACACATTCTTTTCCTCTGTTATTTGACCCCATCCTTTAGTACTTTTTTTATTCTTAGCCCCTAGGACATCAGGGCATCATGTAGAAGTTGAAATTCCCTGTTCATCCCTCCGCTGTATGTTTTTCTACAGGTGTGGCAGCATTGTGATTGTATGGGAGTGAACTCAGATGTGGAGCACTACCTTTGTGAACAATGTGACCCAAGGCCCATGGACAGGGTATGCTGGCCTCTAATCTATAATTAGCAAATATTACACAGGCTTCTAGTGAATTGTTCAGCATCTCAATTCCTCAGGTTCCCATTGTTCTTCCTTTTCTCAGGAATATGACCAAAGGAAAAACAAAATACTAATCTGTGAAAGAAATCATACTATGTAAAACTGAGGTTCATTTTGTGTTGTTGTTGTTGTTATTGAGAGAGAAAGAAACAAATAGAGAAAAAGGGCATGCAGGGCCTCTAGCCACTGCAAATGAACTCCAGACAAGTGCACCACTTTGTGCATCTGGCTTACATGGGAGCTAGGGAATCAAACTTGAGTTCTTAGGCTTAGCAGACAAGCACTTTTACCACTGAGTTATCTCTCCAGCCCAAGACTAAGGGATTTTTTGTTTGTTTGTTTGTTTTGTTTTTTGTTTTTATAAACACTATCAACTATAAGAGGAGTAGCTTTCAGTGTTCAGGACTTGGTACTGTAAAAACTTCTTGCTTTAGGTAGTGTCTGGGTAAAAAGAGCCTTGGACTCAGTCAGAGTAAGCACTTTACCAGACAGAAGGTCGTTACTTACCAAGTTATTGAGTGGGTTTCTTTTTGTTGTTGTTGTTTTTTCTTTTTTTGTTTTTCAAGGTAGGGTCTCACTTTGGCCCAGGCTGACCTGAAATTAACCATGTAAGTCTCAGGGTGGCCTTGAACTCACGGCGATCCTCCTACCTCTGCCTCCCAAGTGCTGGGATTAAAGGTGTGCACTACCATGTCCAGCTATTCAGTGAGTTCTTACTTTGTCACTGTTTCATGCATGATCTTGGTAAGTCATCCCTGTATAAGGAAAATTTTAGATTGCATTTATTAACAATGATGCTATTATCATATTTAGGGAGAGTTCTGCATTTGAGGGATGCTTTTTAGCATGTCTAGCCCTTGGGCAATAAATACCAGTAGTGTTCTCCTAATACTACAGGAGATACAGATCAACCATACAATTCATAGTGTATAAAACATTGTCTATGTTGGGCTGGAGAGATGGCTTAGTGGTTAAGGTGCCTGCCTGCCAAGCCTAAGAACATCCATTCCAGGTTCCATGTTTAGCCAGATACAAGTGACACAAGGGCGCCATGTTGCACTTGCCCACAAGGGGGTGCACACATCTGGAGTTCATTCACAGCAGCTGAGAGGCTGCTGGCTCACCCATTTTCTCTCTGTCTCTCTGTGTCTATGTTGCCATCTACCTTTTCTTTGATAAGTATAATGACCCTTTTTTTTTTTTTTTTTTTTTTTTTTTTTGGGTCTCACTCTAGCCCAGGCTAACCTGGAATTCACAATGTAATCTCAGGGTGGCCTCAAATTTACAACAGTCCTCCTACCTCTGCCTCCCAAGTGGTGGGATTAAAGGTGTGCACCACCATGCCCAGTCTCACTGTAGCCCAGGGTGGCCTCAAACTTATGGTGATCCTCCTACCTCTGCCTCCTGAGTGCTAGTATTAAAGGCCTGTATCACCTGGGCTTCTTTTTCTTTATTTATTTATTTGTTTATTCATTTATTTATGAGAAAGAGAAAATAAGCATGCCAGGGCTTCTAGCCACCACAAACAAACTCCAGATGCTTAAACTACCTTGTGCTTTTATCTGGCTTACGTGGGTGCTAGGGAATCAAACCTGGATCCTTACCTTTGCAGGCAAGTGCCTTAACCGCTAAGCCATCTTATCCAGCCCTTTTTAGGATTTGTTTTGTTTTGTTTTGTTTTGTTTTGTTTTGTTTTGTTTTGTTTTGTTTTTCGAGGTAGGGTCTCACTCTAGTCCAGGCTGACCTGGTATTCACTATGTAGTCTAAGAGTGGCCTGGAACTCATGGTGATCCTCATACCTCTGCCTCCCAAGTGCTGGGACTAAAGGTGTACGACACCATGCCTGGCAGGGATTTTTTTTTTTTTTTTTTTTTTGAAGTGGGGTCTCGCTCTAACCCAGGCTGACCTGGAACAACTCACTCTGTAGTTTCAGGCTGGCCTCAAACTCACAGCAATCCTCCTACCTCTGCCTCCTGAGTGCTAGGGTTAAAGGTGTGAGTCGCCATACCCAGCTCTCATCTTTTTTTTTTTTTTTTTTTTAACCTGTAAGTCTTGGATGGGAATTTTAGGTTTAAATTCTTTTGCTTGCCAGGTGTGGTAGGAGGATAGCTGTGAGTTCGAGGCCAACCTAAGACTACAAAGTTAATTCCAGGTCAGCCTGGGCCAGAGTGAGACCCTACCTTGAAAAACCAAAAAAAAAAAATCTTTGCTCTTGAATAGAGATCATTGAGCCAAAGGTAATAATTCTAGCCTTTATGCTTTGGTTTTCTGCCCTTATCAGGAGGTGCCCATGATTCCTCGGCCCCACTATGCCCAGCCTGGCTGTGTCTACTTCATCTGTTTGCTCCGAGATGATTTACTGCTTCGTCAGGGTGAGCACCATAGACGCTGACAGACTTGTCATAACCAGCCTTTCTGAACACTTTGAAGTGCTTACCCTCTGCATAATAGTAGTTATTCCATATGCCTTTAGCAGTTTTATTTTGTTTTGTTTCTTGTTGTTGTTTTTAATGTTTGTTTGTTTGTTTGTTTGTTTGTTTGTTTGTTTGTTTGTTTGAGAAAGAGGCTGGGGTGGGTGGGTAGGTGTGGAGAGAGAGGGAGAGAGCGAGAATGGGCATGCCTGGGCCTCAAGATCACAGGTTTTAGCTTTCTGTATTTGTAATGTTGTATTATTTGTATAGGGGGGTCCTTTGGTGGTTTTGGGTTTTCCGTTTGTTTTGGGTTTTTCGACGTAGGGTCTCACTCTAGCCCAGGCTGACCTGGAATTCACTATGGAGTCTCAGGATGTCCTCGAACTCATAGCGATCCTCCTACCTCTGCCTCCCAAGTGCTGCAATTAAAAGCATTCACCGCCACAGCAGCTTTTGTTTTGTTTTGATTTCACTATACTGGCTATTGAATCTAAAGCCTAGACAAGCACTCTACCACTGAGATAGCCCCCTCAATTTTTTGTTTTTGTTTTTGCTTTTGTTTTTGGTTTTTGTTTTTTTTTTTTTTCGAGATAGGGTCTCACTCTAGCACAGGCTGACCTGGAATTCACTATGTAGTCTCAGGGTGGCCTCGAACTCACAGCGATCCTCCTACCTCTGCCTCCTGAGTGCTGAGATTAAAGTGTGTGCCACCATGCCTGGCTCAATATTATTTTAGATTGTGCTTTCTTTCTATGTAGACCCTGAATCAGGTAAATGAATGCCTTTCAGAATTCATGCAGGAATCATTTCTCCTTTATTCTATACCTTTCTAGGTGACTGTGTATATCTGATGAGGGATAGTCGGCGCACCCCTGATGGACATCCAGTCCGTCAATCCTATCGACTGTTATCTCATATTAACCGAAATAAGCTTGACATCTTCCGAATTGAGAAGCTCTGGAAGAATGAAAAGTATGTGCTGAAGTCCTTTCCCCTTCTTCCAGCTGGATCTGACAAGATTAGCTGGATATTCACTACAGTCTTGCTAACGAACTAAACCTCTCCCTTCTTATTTTTCTTCCTTTAGGGAGGAACGATTTGCCTTTGGTCACCATTATTTCCGTCCCCATGAAACTCACCACTCTCCCTCCCGTCGGTTCTATCACAATGAACTATTTCGGGTGCCCCTCTATGAAATCATTCCCTTGGAGGCTGTTGTTGGGACTTGCTGTGTGTTGGACCTTTATACATATTGTAAAGGTAAGTGAATGTGGCTTGTTCTGACATGATCTCATATTCCCTAATCACTGATAGGCACTGTGCTGCTGAGTTTTGTTTGTTTGCTTTGTTTTTTGGGTTTTTGAGAGCCTCACTCTTATCTCAAACTGACCTCGTACTCACTCTGTAGCCCAGACTGGTCTTGCACTTAAGACAACCCTCCTACCTCAGCCTCCTGAGTACTGGGATTCAAGGTACATGTCAATATACCAGGTTTTTTTTTCTTTTTTTCTAGTGCCTATTACTCAATAAATGCTCTCCCCCCTTTAGATTTAGTTCACTGTGGGATTTTTTTTTTTTTTTTGAGAGACATAGAGGGAGAGGGAGACAGATAGAGAATGGGTGCGCCAGCAGTCTCTCAGCTGCTGTGAACGAAATCCAGATGCATGCGCCCCCTTGTGGGCAAGTGCGGCATTGCGCCCTTGCGTCACTTTGCATCTGGCTAAACATGGGACCTGAAGATTGGAACCACAGTTCTTAGGCTTAGGAGGCAGGTGCCTTAACCGCTAAGCCATCTCTCCAGCACTCACTGTGGGATTTTTTGTTTGTTTTTTGTGGTTTTTCAAGGTAGGGTCTCACTCTAGCCCAGACTGACTTAGAATTTACTATGTACTCTCAGGGTGGCCTCGAACTCACTGTGATCCTCCTACCCTCTGCCTCCTGAGTGCTGGGATTAAAGTCAGATGCCGCCATGCCCGCATCTTTCTGAGCCCAGGCTGATGAACTTACTCTTTAGCCCCAGGCTGGCCTCCAATTCACAGCAATCCTTCTATGTCTAATTCCTGAGTGCTGGGATTAATGACTTGCACCATCATGCCCAACTTCCGAAGTCACTTTTTTTTTTTTTGGGTTTTTCAAGGTAGGGTCTCACTCTAGTCCAGGGCTCGAGGGTGGCCTCGAACCTATGGTGATCCTCCTACCTCTGCCTCCCAAGTCCTGGGATTAAAGGTGTGCACCACCACACCCAAATTCAAATTTATTTATTTATTTATTTTTATTTGAGACAGAAAGGGAGAGAGAAAGAGGGAATGGGTGTGCCAGGAGCTCTAGCCACTCCAAACGAACTCCAGGTGTGTGTGCCACCTTGTACATCTAGCTTACATGGGACCTGGAGAATCGAACCTGGGTCCTTAGGCTTCACAATCAAGAGTCTTAACTCTTAAGCCATCTCTCCAGACCCCAGCTTTATTATTACTTTTTTAACCAGACATTCCAGGGCCCCAAAGGCAGAAGAATACCACAAAAGGAAATGAGGAGAGGGATCTGGATCTGGGGTCACAAGGTCAGAAACAGCGGGATAATGGGGATCCAAATAAGGCAAGTCACATATAGGTTCAAGTGAGGAGCAGATCCTGGCTGGAATTCAGGGGAGTACAGGAAAGGGGTCCTGGTCTGTAGTCTGAGCCAAAGCCCAGGGACAGGTCACAGTCAGGATATGTGGTAGAAACTGGAAGTGGATCCTGGTTTTTATCTGGGGATCAGGCTTTGGCATCCACCATGCCTTCTCCTAAGCCCTAGGTAAGTGGTGGCCCCTTATCTTCCATGGTCAGTCTAGCCATGCACATATCAGTACAGTGCATCCAACATGATCTTACCAGCCATCTTTCCCTGGTGAGACATCCAGGCTGCAGCTGATTCTTCAGGATCACATTTTTAATTTTTTTTTTATAAGAGAGTGAGAGGGCCGGGCGTGGTGGCGCACGCCTTTAATCCCAGCACTCAGGAGGCAGAGGTAGGAGGATCGCCGAGAGTTCGAGGCCACCCTGAGACTACATAGTTAATTCCAGGTCAGCCTGGACTAGAGTGAGAACCTATCTCGAAAAACCAAAAAAAAAAAAAAAGAGAGAGTGAGAGACTGGGCACACTAGGGCCTCTAGCCACTGCAATTGAACTCTAGGTGCCTGCACCACCATCTGTGTATGCATGACCTTGTATGTTTGGTTTACTTGGCTTCTGGGAAGTTGAACCTGTGTCCCTAGGCTACACAGGCAAGCGCTTTAACCACTAAGCCATCTCTCCAGCCCAGAATCACATGTTTAAATACCAGATATCATGTGCTCATTTCAAAATCCAGCTCTACCACATTTTATTTATGTGCCTTTTGGCAAGATACTTAACCTAAGAATCAATTTTCTAACAAAAAAGTGTTTCAGGGCTTGAGAGATGGTTTAGTGGTTAAGGCACTTGCCTCCAAAGCCTAACAGTCGTGGTTCCATACCCCAGAACCCATATAAGCCAGATGCACAAGGTGGTGCATGCATCTGGAGTTCATTTGCCGTGGCTAGAGCCCATGGCACGCCCATTCTATCTGCCTCTTTCTCTCTCTAATAACCATATAAAACAAGCCCAGTATGGTGGCACATGCCTTTAATGCACTTGGGGGGCAGAGGTAAAAGGACTGCCATGATGAGTTCAAGGCCACCCTGAAACTACATATCCAGGTCAGCCTGAGCTAGAGTGAGACTTTACCTTGAAAAACCAAAATATAAATAAATAAACTTATAAATAATAACAAATTTTAAAAATTGTCAGGCGTGGTGGCACATGCCTTTAATCCCAGCACCTGGGAGGCAGAGGAAGGAGGGTCGCTGTGAGTCCGAGGCCATCCTGAAACTACATGGTGAATTCCTGGCTAGAGTGAGACCCTACCTCCAAAACCCAAAAAAAAAAAAAAAAAAAAAAAGGACCCAGGTTTGATTCTGCAGGACCCCCATAAGCCAGATGTACTTTGCACATGGGTCTGGAATTCATTTGCAGCGGCTCAAGGCCCTGGCATGCCCATTCTTTCTGCCTGTTTCTTTCTATCACATAAATAATTTTCTTTTGTTTTTTTTTTTTTGTTTTTTGTTGTTGTTGTTGTTTTGGTTTTTTTCTGAAGTAGGGTCTCACTCTAGCTCAGGCTGACCTGGAATTCACTATGTAGTCTCAGGGTGGCCTCCAACTCAGCGATCCTCCTACCTCTGCCTCCCAGGTACTGGGATTAAAGGCGTGCGCCACCACACCCGGCTTCTCCTAACTCTTAAGATGGAGTCAGACTGGTTCACCAATATCCCTTCCCCCTCTCAATCAGTCTCTCTTTTATTTTGATGTTGTTATCTTTTCCTTCTGTTATGAGAATCCTGTGTAGGTAGTACCAGGCACTGCGAGGTCATGGATCTCCAGGCCATTTTGTGTCTGGAAGAGTATATGGTAAGCAGTCCTACCCTTCCTTTGGCTCTTAGATTCTTTCCACCACCACTTCTGCAATGGTCCTTGAGCTTTGGAGGGTGTGATGTCGCAGTGCTGAGCACTTTAGCACTGTGGTGCCCTTTGAGTCATGCCATCTGAATAAATTTTTTTTTGGTTTTTCAAGGTAGGGTCTTAATCTAGCCCAGGCTGACCTGGAATTCACTCTGTAGTCTCAGGGTGGCCTCTTACTAACAACAATCCTCCTACCTCTGCCTCCGAATGCTAGGATTAAAGGCGTGCACCACCGCACCCAGCAAAATAAATAATTTTTTTTTTAAGCCAGGTGTTGGGCTGGAAAGATGGCTTAGCGGTTAAGGCGTTTGCCTGCAAAGCCAAAGGACCTCGGTTTGATTCCCCAGGACCCATGTAAGCCAGATGCACAAGGGGCGCATGCATCTGGAGTTCCTTTGCAGTGGCTGGAAGTCCTAGTGCGCCCATTCTCTCTCTGTCTCACTCTGCCTCTTTCCCTCTCTCAAATAAATAAATAAAAATAAAAAATATATTTAAAAAAAAAAAGCCAGGTGTAGGGCTGGAGATATCTAGTGGTTAAGTCATTTTGCCTACAAAGCCAAAGGACCCGGGTTCGATTCCCCAGTACCCATGTATAACCACATGCACAAAGTGTCTGGAGTTTGTTTGCAATGGCTAGAGGCCCTGGTGTGCCCATTCTGTCTGTCTCTCTGTTTGCAAATAATAAAATAATTAAAAATAAAAATACTCATGTGCTCACTTCAGCAACACATAATACCAAAAAAAGAAGAAGAAGTAGAAAAATACTCAGAAGTCTCCACAGCATCATTTCTGGTTTCTTTCTGTTACTCTATTCTGCTATTCCTTGGACATTAGTGGTTGAGAGCTCTCCTTTCTTCTTTAGCCACCCAGTAGTAGGTTGTTCATCCTTTCCAAATCACTACTGATTTTCCTTCTTAAAGATCTCACTGGTAGGAGCTGCAGAGATGGCTTAGCATTTAAGGCATTTGACTGCAAAGCCAAAGGATCCTGATTCTCCAGGACCCACATAAGCCCAATGCACAAGGGGGTGCATGCATCTGGAGTTCCTTTGCAGTGGCTGGAGGCCCTGGCGTGCCCATTCATTCTCTCTCTCTCTCTCTCTCTCTCTCTCTCTCTCTCTTTCTCTTTGCCTCTTTTTCCCTCTCAAATAAATAAAATAAAGTAAAATAAGATCTCACTGGTGCATTTCAACTTACAGGGAGACCCAAGGGAGTAAAGGAGCAAGATGTGTACATCTGTGATTATCGACTTGACAAGTCAGCACACTTGTTTTACAAGATACACCGGAACCGCTATCCTGTCTGCACCAAACCCTATGCCTTTGACCATTTCCCCAAGAAGCTCACTCCCAAAAGAGATTTCTCAGTAAGTCATCTTCATTTTCCTTGTTTTTTGTTTGTCTGTTTGTTTGTTTGTTTGTTTGTTTGTTTGTTTGTTTTAAGATCTCATTATCATGTAGCTCATGCTGGCCTTTTTTTTTTTTTTTTCCTTTAATTTGTTTGTTTTTCGAGGTACTGTCTCACCCTAACCCAGGATGACCTGGAATTCACTACATAGTCTTGGGTTGTCCTTGAACTCATGGTGATCTTCCCACCTCTGCCTCCTGAGTGCTGGGATTAAAGGCATGTGCTACCTCAACTGGGTCTTCCACTGGCTTTCTACTTCATCCTGTTTTTATCTCAAACTGAAAATCTCTTACCTCTCTTGGTTTTTCGAGGTAGGGTCTGGCTTTAGCCCAGGCTCTCTCTCCCTTTTTTAAGACTATTCTTTTCTTTTTTATTTTTATTTATTTGAGAGAGAGAGAGAGAGCCAGAGAGAGATAGAATGAGCATGGGACACCAGGACCCCCAGTGGCTACAAATGAAACTCCCAACACTTGGGCCACCTTGTAAGTCCTAGGGAATCAAACCTGGATCCTTTGGCTTTGCAGGCAAGCGCCTTAACCACTAAACCATCTCTCCAACCCCCCCCCTTTTTTGTTGTTGTTGTTGTTTTTTTTCAAGATAGGGTCTCTAGCCAGGCTGACTTGGAATTCACTATGTAATCTCATGGTAACCTCACAGTGATCCTCCTATCTCTGCCTCTTCTGGAATTAAAGATTTGTGCCATCACGCCTGGCCTTTGTTTTTGTTGTTGTTGTTTGTTTTGTTTTGTTTGGTTTTGTTTTGTTTTGTTTTGTTTTTGAAATAAGATCTTCCTCTAGCCCAGGCTGACCTGGAATTCATTATGTAGTCTCAGAGTGGCCTAGAACTCTTAGCAGTCCTCCTACCTCTACCTCCAGAGTGCTGTGATTAAAGACTTGTGCCACCAAGCACAGTTTAGAGTCTCAATCTAGCCTAGGCTGGCCTCAAACTCAGCAATCCTCCTACCTCTGCTGGGATTAAAATTCATCACCATAGTCGGGTGTGGTGGTGCATGCCTTTAATCCCAGCACTTGGAGGCAGAGGTAGGAGGATCGCCAAGAGTTCCAGGCCACCCTGAGACTTCATAGTGAATTCCAGGTCAGCCTGAGACAGAGTGACACCCGACCTCGAAAAACAAAAAAAAAAAAAAAAAAATTCATCACCATACCTGGCTGGATTGAACTTTTGTTGTATTTTGGAGGTAGGGTCTCACTCTAGCCTAGGCTGACCTGGAATTCACTATGTAGTTTCATGGTGGCCTTGAACTCACAGTGATCTTCCCACCTATGCCCCTATTTTTTTGTTTAGTTTTGTTTTGAGACAGGTCTCTGTACTTAGCCTAGACTTGCCTTAAAGTGGTAATCTACCTGCCTTTGCCTTCTTTTTCTCTCTTTTTCTCTAATAAAAAATAAAATAAGCCAAGTGCTGGGCATGGTGGATTACACCTTAATCCCAGCACTTTATAGAGTCAAGTAGGAGGATCACCCTGAGTTCAAGACCACCCTGAGACTACATAGTCAGTTCCAGATCAGCCTGGCTAAGGTGAAACCCTACCTCGAAACCACCCCCCACCAAAAAAAAAAAGCCAGGTGTGCTAGGTGTGGTGTCACACACCTTCAATCCCAGAACTTGAAAGGCAGAGGTAGGAGGATTAATGTGAGTTCAAGGCCAGTCTGGGACTATAGAGTGAATTCCAGGTCAGCTTGGGCTAAAGCAAGACCCTACCTCGCAAAACCAAAATCAAAAAGGTCGGGCATGATTGTGCATGCCTTTAATCTCAGCATTTGGAAGGCAGAGGTACAAGGATTACCATGAGTTCAAGGCCAGCCTGGTACTATAGAATGCCATATCAGTGTGGGCTAGAATAAGATCCTACTTTGACAAATATATATATATAAAGCTGGGCATGGTGGCGCACACCTTTAATCCCAGCACTTGGGAGGCAGAGGTAAGAGGATCAGTACGAGTTTGAGGCAACCCTGAGACTACATAGTGAATTCCAGGTCAGCCTTAGGCTAGAGCGAGACCCTACCTCGGAAAAGAAAAAAAAGGAAAGAAGGGAGGCAGAGATAGAAGGATCAATGAGTTTGAGGTCACCCTGACACTATGTAGTGAATTTCAGATCAGCCTGAGCTAGAGTGGGACCCTGCCTCGAAAAAACAAAAAAAGAAAGAGAAAAAAATATTAGAGACAGAAAGATGGTTCAGCGGTTAAGGCATTTGCCTGCAAAGCCTAACAACCTGGGTTCAGTTCTCTTGTACCCACCTAAAGCCAGATGTACAAAATGGCACATGCATGTAGAGTTTGTTGGGAGCAGCTAGAGCCCCTGGCACAGCCTCCCTCCCCGCCTTCTCTCTGTGCTTGCAAATAGATAAACAAAAAAAATTTTTTTAAGCCAGAATTCTTGAACTTCTGACCATATAACACAGTCACCCAAATACCTTTTCCCTAAATGGCCCTGATGAGGTTCAGCATTGCAGCTTCCATTAACATCCTCACCTCTCCCTTTTCTTGTCTGCAGCCTCATTACGTCCCAGACAACTACAAGAGGAACGGAGGGCGGTGAGTCCTGCATGAATGTGAAGCTGCCTCACAAATTGGCCAAGAGCTTAAGCAGAAGATGAAAGCAAGCAGCTCCCTATGGGTTTTTCTGTTTCCTGTCAAGTTGTCCAGTGTAGTGGTAGCATTAATATGGGAGAGCTGGACTTCAATAGATATAGTCCTATTATGTAGCCTAAGTTGAGGCAGAGTGAAAACAGAGGTTAAAAGAAGAAAACAGGGCTGGAGAGATGGCTTAGCGGTTAAGGCGCCTGCCTCCTAAGCCTAAGAACGCTGGTTCCAATCTCCAGGTCCCACGTTTAGCCAGATGCAAAGTAACACAAGGGTGCAATGCCGCACTTGCCCTCAAGGGGTCGCACGCATCTGGATTTCGTTCACAGCGGCTGAGAGACTGCTGGCAAGCCCATCTCTATCTGTCTTCCTGTCTCTCTCAAAAAAAAAAAAAAAAGAAAACAAATGTGAAAAAGTGAAAACCTTACTTCAACACATTTTATTGGACTGAAACGTAAACCCTATCTCTTCTTTTCTGCTCAGGAAGCAATCAGACCTAACTAAGCAATTTCTCCAGGCATGGTGTATTTTGTGTATGTCTATCTCATTTTTGCTTTACATCCCCCCCCCAAAAAAAAGAAAAGTTTAATTTTACAAATAGATATTTAAGTTTCAAGGTTGCATGTAGCTCAGTGCTAGAGTGCTTGCCTAGAAGATGCAAGGACAGGAGAGGGAAAAAGGAGGGAGATTAAATCTCAAAGATACAATTAAAGTGCAGACCATAGTGGGGTTTCTTTGAGGTAGGGTCTCACTCTAGTCCAGGCTTACCTGTAATTCGCTATGTAGTTTCAGGGTGGCCTCAAACTCACAGCAGTCCTCTCCCATGTACTGGGATTAAAGGCATGTACCACTACACCTAGCTACAGACCAGTGTTTTACCCCAAGCCATAGCTGGAGTCCAGGCTCTCGAGGCATCCTGGGGCCTCTTGTCCTTTGTGTTCCCTCCCTCCCTCAAATACCTTGCTTAGCCTTGCCCTAAATTCACATATTCTTTTGCAGGTCATCCTGGAAGTCTGAGCGTTCAAAGGCTCCCCTAAAAGACCTGGGCCAGGAGGATGATGCTTTGCCCTTGATTGAAGAGGTACTAGCCAGTCAAGAGCAGGCAAATGAGATGCCCAGCCTGGAGGAGCCAGAACAGGACAGGACCGCTGCTGAAGTCAGTGAAAGTGACAAAAAAACAGAGGGAAGTAGTGAAGAGCCCCAGTTAGCCTGTACACCTGAGGAACGAAGGCATAACCAACGGGAACGGCTCAATCAGATCTTGCTCAATCTCCTTGAAAAGATCCCTGGAAAAAATGGTAAGAGTCAGGCTCATGATTCTAAGCCTGGAGATAAGTGAGCAATAAGTGTAGAAAGGAGGGAGGGAGGGAGGGAGGGAAGGAAGGAAGGAAGGAAGGAAGGAAGGAAGGAAGGAAGGAAGGAAGGAAGGAAGGAAGGAAGGAAGGAAGGAAGGAAGGAAGGAAGGAAATCTTTGAATTCTCTTTAGAGCTCAAATCCAGACTAAGGCATGAAAGACTGATACCTGATGTGCCTCTTTGGTTCTGTTTTCAGCTATTGATGTCACCTACTTGCTGGAAGAAGGCTCAGGCAGGAAACTACGAAGGCGCACTTTGTTTATCCCAGAAAACAGTTTTCGGAAGTGACCCTTAAGGAACGAGCACCTCAAGCATCTGGGATCCAGTGGAGCTAACAGTCCTGTCTCCTGTCCTCTGGGTGTGGACAAGGGTGGGAAAGGTCCGTCCAGGCAAGGGGAATGGAGTCATATTACTGACATTAGGTACTTGCTAACCCTTAGAGCTAATGGAGAGGAAGAGGAAAGGAATCTGTCTGCCAGTTGGGTTTAATTCTCCTCTCCATTTCTTCACCCCAAGGGTTCATGGAGAGGAGAGAGGGTCATGTTATGAATGCCTAGAAACTGTTGGTACTTTACAGCACTTGCTTCTCCCCACAGCTTGTGTTTTTGGGTCACTCTTTGATCCCACAGGCATTACTAACAAGCTGCTTCCTATACACTAAGGTGTAATTCAAAACCCAAAGGGAAGAGCCAGATCCCAGTCCTACTCCATCTTGTCTTCACTTGGCTCTAAGAGCTACTCCAGAGTCCTAAAACACATGCAGTGACTAGGACTTCTTCCAAGATCCTCGACTGGGGAAGTTCCTTCCTCCTTTCTTGCCCAACACGTCACAGTAAAACATGAAATGACAGCTTAAAGCACTTGTAACTGCTGGCCCTCTCCCTACCTTTACTCCCAAAATGGAATCGTGGGATAGGGAGACCCCCATGGGGTCAGAATGGCAGTATTTGTTGAAATTGTTTTTATTTTACCCTTCATAACCTGCTGAACGTATTTTTTTCTAATGAGAAAGCCAAGTCCCCACCAGCACTCATGTTGTGATGTGCTGATTCTTGTGTCTGTTGTGCTGTGCAAATGACAATTCATTTCAAAATAAAACAACACAAACTCCAAACTCCTCCCCAGTAATCCACTACATAAACTGTTCAGCAGTGCTCACCCATCAGTGTATTGGTTGTGAGTGTAGATTATCAATTGAAAACACTACTCTTATTTTCTTCATTGTATGGTTTTCAATGTCCATCTCTCAAGAGACAGTATGTTCTCTTCACCCCTGGTCCCTCCCACCTTCCCTCCACCCTCCTGAGTGACTTCCTCATCAGGAATATATCCAGGGTCACCTTCCTTCCCATTCTCGACCAGAAGTTTCCAGACTGTACTGTCTCTTTAAAAGTAAAATCTTAAAGCTTTGCTTTGTCTTCTCAGACATACATATGCATATGTTTGTTTTAGATGTTCTGAGATGGTTTTTAAATGTGCCAAGTTCTCTGTGTGTGTGTGTATGTATATATGTGTGTGTGTGTGTGTATATATGCGTGTGTGTGCATATATATGTGTGTGTATATATATATGTGTGTGTGTGTGTGTGTATATATATATATATATATATATATATATATATATATATATATATATATATGCAGTATGATTGGTAAGCAATACAACAGTAAACATGTCCCCATTACTTTTTTCTAATATTGGACCAATGCTGTCCTAACTGTACATTTCCTTCCTGTTATGACAACAACACTGACTCGTTTAGGTAGAAACATTGACCACCTTCCATTCCATCAGTTTTTTCCCCCTTTTTCTCCTTTCTGTGTAATTCTTGAGGAAAAAAAGACAAGGGATGCCATAGATTCCCTTGAGCAGAGAAAAAGCATAATATTTTATTAAAGAAAAAAGAGAAATGAAGAAAATAGTTTGGAGTATTTTCTTACTGTAGAGAAGCACTGTACATTACTCAGAGGCTAGGTCTAAGATCCTCATGTGGAGCTGGGAAATCACATGTCCAAGCCCGGTTGAGTGGTTTCTTCTGTTTTTCATTGCAGGGAGTAGGTGGGAGGGAGGCGGGACTAAGGGCACTTTGGGGGTCTTCTTTTAGTCAAAAGCAAGAAAATAATAAGAAAGATTAAATTCAATGTTTCTTTTAATAGTGTTAAACACTAAAGTTTTTAAAAACACAAAAAAGAAAAAACTTTGTAAAATGTGAGAACAGAAGCAAAAGACACTTACGCTCTGTCATTTTATCTTTCTTTTGTTGAAAGACTAAAAACTGAAATGTTTTTTAGACAATCAAATGTTAGGTAAGTGCAAAAACTTGTTTTTTCTTACTGGTGTAGAAATTAATGCCTTTTTTATTTTTCAGTTATTTTATAATAACAAAATAAATAAAACAACCCCCCAGCTGCCAGGTGGGTTTTGGTGTTTGAAACGCGGGCAAAGCACTACAGCATCACGCAAATAGATAGAGTTAGTCTGCATGTCTGTGGGCTGTGTGATTGCGGAGAATATAAATGCTGCTAATATATTTCCTTTTTACAAAAGCATATCTAAATAGATGATTGTTTTGATGTTAATCTTTGTAAATTATGTATTACCAATTTTAACATTGGATGTAATTGCATAAAAGCTTGCATCTCAATCCTTGAAAGTCTAGTATTAAATGGAAACAACTTTTCCTAACTGCGAAGTTGTGACTTTTTTTTTTTTTTTTTTTTTCTTTGCTATCTTCTCCATCCCATTTCCAATGAAATCTTGAATTCTAGTATCGGGTGTCGCATGAGCACATTCACCACTGTCACTACTGCATGAAGCCGTTTATTTCACTCTAAGGCCTTTCTAGTTGTATTCAGCCTGACCAGTCAGAAGGCTGATTACCACCACACACAACTGTCCTGTTTTCTAATATGACTTTATAACTTCTGAAGTTACTTTGCTTTGCTTTTTTTTTTTTTTTTTTTTTTTTTTTTGGCTTTTCGAGGTAGGGTCTCACTCTGGTCCAGTCTGACCTGGAATTCACTATGTAGTCTCAGGGTGGCCTCGAACTCATGGCGATCCTCCCAAGTGCTGGGATTAAAGCCATGTGCCACCATGCTCAGCTTTTTTATTTTATTTTTATTTTTATTTTTTTTTTTTTTTTTGAGAACAACAGGCAGAGAGAGAATGGGCACACCAGGGTCCCCAACCACTGCAAAGAATTCCAGATGCATGCGCCACCTTGTGCCTCTGGCTTATGTAGGTACTAGGAAATCGAGCCTCAAACCAGGATCCTTAGGTTTCACAGGCAAGCAATTAACTACTAAGCTGTCTCCCCAGCCCCAGTTTAGTGCACTTTTCTTTAGCAGTGATAGGGATTGAACCCAGGGTCCTGCACACAACCAGGCAAAGGCTCTCTCACTGAGCTCTACACTGCAAGACTAAGGGCAGTTTTTGGTTTTTCGAGGTAGGCCTGAACTGCTAAGCCATCCCTCCAGCCCAATGCTACAGTTTTTTTACGATATATATATATTTTTTCATATTCAGACCATTAATGTCAAATGCACTTTCCATGCATTCATATATTAACCCTAACCCAACCCTTTTTGGTAGGGTTGGTAGATGAACAAACTGATGCAGCAGACAGTAACACGCCACCTGACGTCATTTCCATCTGCAGAAGTGAAGGTGGGTATGCTAGCACATACATACAATCATACACAATACATACACTTGGGAGGCTAAGACAGAAGGAGCTTCCTGAATTCAAGGCCAGCCTGGGCTGTCTCAAACCAAAAAACAAAAGGGGGCTGATAGGTCTGGAAACATGGCTCAGCAGTAAAAGGCACTTGGCTTGCAAAGGCTGATGGCCCAGATTCAATTCCCCAATACCCATGAAAGCCAGATGTACAAAGTGGCACATGCATCTGGAGTTCATTTATAGTGGCAGGAGGCACTGGTGTGCACATGCCAGGCTGACCATGAATTCACTATGTAATCTCCCTAGTACCTTTGTGCCACCACGCCCAGCTCCTAATATATTGTTTTTGTTTGTTTTTTTGCTTTTTCAAGGTAGGGTCTCACTCTAACCCAGGCTGACCTGGAATTCACTCTGTATTCTCAGGGTGGCCAAGAGCTCACAGCTATCCCCCTACCTCTGCCCCCCAAGTGCTAGGATTAAAGGTGTGGGCCACCATACCCAGCTCAATTTCTTTTATTATTATTTCTTTATTATTTGAGAGAGAATGGGCACACCAGGGCCTCCAGCCACTGCAAATGAACTACAGTTGCAAGTGCCACCTTGTGCATCTGGCTTACATGGTTCCTGGGGAATTGAACCTGTGTCCTTTGACTTTACAGGCTAGCACCCTGTTAAGCCATGCTTCCAGCCCCCCAGCTCAATTTATTTAATCATACATTATTACCACAAAAATTGTGTGTGTGTGTGATCTCGCTTGCAAAGCCTGCCAGCCAGGGTTCAATTCCCCAGTGCTCACATAAAGTCAGATGCACAACATGGTGCATGTGTCTGGAGTTTGCAGTAAGAGAGGCCTTGGTGCAGCCAGGCGTGGTGACACACGCTTTTAGTCCCAGCACTCGGAAGGCAGAGGTAGGGGGAATCACTGTGATTTCGAGGCCACCCTGAAACAGCCTGGGCTAGAGTGAGACCCTACCTTGAAAAACCAAAAAAAAAAAAAAAAAAAGGTCTGGAGAGATGGCTTAGCTGTTGAGGCCTGCAAAAGCCTAAAGACCCATGTTTGACTCTCCAGATCCCATGTTATCCAGATGCACAAAGGTGAGACAAGCCAGGTATGGTGGCGCACACCTTCCATCCCAGCACCTGGGAGGCAGAGGTAGGAGGATCGCCAAGAGTTCAAGGCCACCCAGAGAATACTTAGTGAATTCCAGGTCAACCTGGGCTTAGAGTGAGACCTTACCTGGGGGAGGGGGGACAGGATGGGGACACAAAGGTGAGATAAGCACAAGATCGTACATGGCCACTAGGTGGCGCAAGCATCTGGAGTTAAGCTGCAGTGACTCAGGCCCTGGTGTACCAATTCTCTCTCTGAAAAAAACAAAAATTGGGATTGGGAATACAACTCAATAGTACAGCACTTGGTCTAACATGCACAAGGCCCTAGGTTCAATTCTTAGCACCAAATCAATCAATTCCAGGAATTATTTAATAAAATATTTTAAAACTAAAAGCATAGCAAACGACAAGAAGCAAATTTCAAGGACCAGGTAAGTAAATGACATAAATTAGCCAGGAGTGGGAGCATGGAAGCCTTGGGGGTATGAGGTGTTTGGATCTAACAAGGTCCATTCCTGCTTCCAGAATTGTGTTGCTACCATTTACCTCTCCAAGGCCTCTCTAACCAAGATCGTACAGAAATCACCCGGACTTCTTTTTTTTTTTTTTTTTTTTTTTTTTTTTTTTTTTTTTGGTTTTTCAAGGTAGGGTCTCACTCTGGTCCAGGCTGACCTGGAATTCACTCTGTAGTCTCAGGGTGGCCTCGAACTCTCGGCGATCCTCCTACCTCTGCCTCCCGAGTGCTGGGATTAAAGACGTGCGCCACCACGCCCGGCTTCGGACTTCTTTTTCTGTCTCACCTCCTAGGACTCAGCTTCACCCTAACTTTCCTACAGTATGCCTCCACTTTCTGATTGCCTCTATCAACATCCCTTTAGAATGGATATTCTAGAAATAGAGGCTAGAGTGATGGCTCAGCGGTTAAAGGTGCTTGCTTACAAAGCTTATCAGCCTGGGTTCAATTCCCCTTTACCCATATAAAGTCAGACAAAAAAATGGTACAAGATGGCAGGTATGGTGGTGCACACCTTTAATCCCAGCACTCGGGAGACAGAAGGAGGAGGACTGCCATGAGTTCAAGGCCACTCTGAGACTATGTAGTGAATTCCAGGTCAGCCTGGGCTACAATGAAACCCTGCCTTGATAAAAACAAAAAATAATAATAATAAATGGTACAAGCATCTGGCATTCATTAAGTAGCAGGCATGGCTCACACCTTGTAATCCTAACACTTTAGAGACAGTCCAGAGGATCAAGGCCACCCTGAGCTACATGGTGAACCTGTCTCAAAAACAAGCAAAGGCAGGCATAGTGGTGTATACCTTTAGTCCCAGCACTTGGGGGGTAGAGGCAGGAGATAGCTCTGAGTTCAAGGCCAGCCTGGGCTAGAGTGAGACCTTACTTGAAAAACAAACAAACCAAACAAAAAAAGCAAATCTCACAAAGCAAGAGAATTCAGGCCACACGCAAGATCAGTACATTCCTCAGGGACCATCAAGAACTGCAAGACAGCTGCGCGTGGTGGCTCACGCCTTTAATCCCAGCACTCGGGAGGCAGACGTAGGAGGATCATCATGAGTTCCAGGCCACCCTGAGACTGCATAATGCATTCCAGGTCAGCCTGGGCTAGAGTGACACCCTACCTCAAAAAAAAAAAAAAAAAAGCAAGAGGGCTAGAGCTGCAGCTCAATGGGAGAGCCTTTGCTAGCAAGCACAAGGCCCTGGGTTCAATTTCCAGTATCAAAAAATAATAAAAACTTTAAAAGCCGGGCTTGGTAGCACATGCCTTTAGTCCCAGCACTCAGGAGGCAGATGTAGGAGGAGCACTGTAAATTTGAGGCCACCCTTGGACTGCATAGTGAATTCCAGGTCAGCCTGGACTAGAATGAAACCCTACCTCCAAGAAAAAAGGGGAAAAAAAGAAAAGTCCACTTGCAGACATGAAATGCCAACACAGGAGATAGACACAGGAGGATCAGGAGTTTAAAGCCAGGATGTATGAGGCTCTTATCTCAAAAAAAAAAAAAAAAAAATTAATTACAAAGCCCCTAGGCTAGGAAGGAAATGTCTGCCCTGGGCTCCATTAAAAAGACCTTCCATGCCCTCTCCCACAGCCTATGTCCTAAAACCCACCATGACACATATACATTCAACTCCCATATTTTATTGGGACAAAGGAAAGGCAGACCAATGCCACAGGTCCACCCACCAGGGGCGTCCAGTGCATTATAAATACAGGCAACATGAGTTGAGGAAGCAGGGTAGCAATTCCATACACAGTGAGGAAACTACAGGCCCTGGGGCTTTGGGGCAAAAGCGTACAACTGTACTGGCACAGCCCACGTGGATAATGGTGGAAAAGGGCTAGCTTCTATTTTGCAGACAGGAAAATGTCCTCTTGTACATACAGATGGGGGGGGGGGAAGGAGCCATGTGGAGAATTCCTTTTTACACATCGAGGAAAACAGATTTCACGTTCAGGATGGATGTGGAAATATTAGCAGAAATGGGTGTGGGAAGGAATGTTTTGCAGATGGAAAGATGCTTCTGGAATGGTCAGTTTACATAGATTAATATTCACGGGCCATTCCATTCCCAGTGACAAGAGGGAGACACATAACTCAGAGAGGGAAGGGGCTAAAGAACAAGGGAGGTGTACCCCACTGGCACCAGCCCCTCCACACCATCACGCCCACAACGGAGCCAGTCCTCATCCACTGTGGCAATGACACGCAGCATGTCCCCACGCCGGAAGCTCAGCTGGCCAGGTCCTGCAGCAGTGTGGTCACAGAGAGCCCGAACTGCCCTGGGGGAGTCAGAGGAAGATGACAGGATGAAGAGACATGAGGGGGCCCAACTGCCCTAGACCTCATCTCCCTACTGCATAGAGCACCTGCTGGTTCTGGTTCTGCATGGTAAACACTCACTGGACTCTGAAAGAGATGTGAGGTCATCCATCAACATGATTGCCTCGAGGGCCTTAACCTCCCAGAACCCCAAAACTCATCTACCCTTTTTTTTTTTTGAGGTAGGGTTTTACTCTATTTCAGGCTGACCTGGAATTAACTATATAGTCTCAGGGTTGCCTCGAACTCTCGGCGATCCTCCTACCTCTGCCTCCTGAGTACTGGGATTAAAGGTGCATGCCACCACATCCAGCTCCATGTAAGCCAGATGCACAAGATGGCACATGCGTCTGGAGTTTGTTTTCAGTGGCTGAAGGCCCTAGTGCACCCATTTTCTCTCTCTCTGCCTCTTTCTCTCAAATAAATAAATAGAAGTATTTTTTTGAAAAAGAGAGGTAGAGACAGAGATGGGCGCACCAGCAGCCTCTCAGAGGCTTTGGATGAAATCCAGATGTGTGCGCCCTCTTGTGGGCAAGTGCAGCATTGTGTCCTTGCATCACTTTGTGTCTGGCTAAACGTGGGACCTGAAGAATCGAACAGGCATTCCTAGGCTTGGCAGGCAGGCACCTTAACCAACCACCAAGCCATCTCTCCAGCCCAATAAAAATACTTTAACTTGCACTTCTCTCTTACGCTTCAAATTCCTCACATACAAGTGAAACAGTTCCTCTCAACACTCCAACCCACCCTGACAGTGGTGAAGGGTGTTACTTCCTACTCAGCTGCTCCTGACAGACTCAGAAATCTCCTCACATCCATCACCGAAGCTCACTTGGTAGTTACCCACCTACTCCGTCGCACAATTTCCCATTTACCCCACTCGGGACCCACCTTTGCTTATCATTCCTCCTGCCAGACACACTTTCCTGCACCATCACTGAGATGCCTCTGAATCCCCAAGCCTGGGGACACGGTCCCAAGGACTTTCATTTTCCTTTCCTACTCACAAGGTCTAGGGAAGCCATGCCTGCTGGTGTCTGCTAAATGTATATACTGTGCTCACCAAACTGCTCAGTAAACACGTCTCTTATTGACCACACCCATATATTAATGCTACTCTCACTTTTGGTTAGAGAAGCTTGTCTTTTCAGATGGCAGTGACCTTGGGATGACTCAGAAGGCACCATGGTGCTGAGAAGAAGTGACAGAGGAGTGCTCAGCACTGAAACATCTCTAACACACCTTCCAAGGCTCAGGGTCCATTGCAGAAGAGGCAGCAGAAAGAATGTAAGAGCAAAAGGAAGGGTAGGACTCCTTACAACGTGCTTCTCCAGACACAACATGGCCTGAATATCCATGACGTCACAGAGCCCTACACTACCTACACAAGACCATTGTAATAGGAGGAAAAGATCATGACATCTGCCAGGCGTGGTGGCGCACGCCTTTAATCCCAGCACTCGGGAGGCAGAGGTAGGAGGATCGCTGAGAGTTCGAGGCCACCCTGAGACTACATAGTTAATTCCAGGTCAGCCTGGACCAGAGTGAGACCCTACTTCGCAAAACCAAAAAAAAAAAGATCATGACATCAAACTGAAAAGAGAGACTGATTGAGAGGGGGAGGGGATATGATGAAGAATGAAGTTTCAAAGGGGAAAGTGGGGTAAGGGAGGGAAGTACCATGGGGATATTATCTACAATTAAAGAAGTTGTCAAAACAAATTTTTTTTATGTAAAAATAAAAAAAGAAAAGGAAAAAAGAAAAAAAAATTCCAGGCTGGGACTGGAGAGACGGCTTAGTGCCTGCGAAGCCTAAGAACCCCGGTTCGATTCTCCAGGTACCACATAAGCCAGATGCACAAGGGGTGCACATCTCTGGAGTTTGTTTGCAGTAGCTAGAAGCCCTGGTGCACCCATTCTCACTCTCCCTATGTCTCAAATAAATTAATTAATTAAATAAAATAAAAAATCTTTGAAAAAAAGAATTCCAGGCTGGCCTGTAATTCACTATGTAGTCTCAGGGTGACCTTGAACTCAGGGCAATCCTCCTACCTCTGCCTCCCGAGTGCTACGATTAAAGGTGTGTGCCACCATTCCTGCAATTAAAAATATTTTTATTGGGCTAGAGAGATGGCTTAGGGGTTAAGGCGCCTGCCTCCTAAGCCTAAGAACACTGGTTCCAATCTCCAGGTCCCACGTTTAGCCAGATGCAAAGTGACGCAAGGGCGCAATGCTGTACTTGGCCACAAGGGGGCGCGCACATCTGGATTTCGTTCTCAGCAGCTGAGAGACTGCTCGCCCGCCCATCTCTGTCTTCCTCTCTCTCTCTCTCTCTCTCTCTCTCTCTCTCTCTCTCTCTCTCTCTCTGTCTCTCTCCAAAAACATAATATAAAAAAAAAATTAAAAATTTTTATTTACTTATTTATTTAAGTTTTATTTACTTGAGAGAGTCACAGAGAGAGAGAGAGAATGGGCACACCAGAGCCTCCAGCCACTGCAAACAAACTCCAGATGCATGCACCATCTTGTGCAGCTAGCTTATGTGGGTCCTGGGGGATCGAACCAGGATTCTTTGGCTTTGCAGGCAAACGTCTTAACCGCTAAGCCATCCCTCCAACCCAGTTTTTTAATTTAATTTATTTACTTATTTATTTGAGAGAAAGAGAGAGGAAAGAGAGAATGGGTGTACCAGGGCCTCCAGCCACTGCAAATGAACTCCAGGTGCATGTACTCCCTTGTGATCTGGCTTACGTGGGTTCTGTAGAATCGAACCTGTATCCTTTGGCTCTGCAGGCAAACGTCTTAACCACTAAACCATCTCTCCACAGCCCAACCCTATCTCGAAAAACCAAAAAAAAAAAAAAAAAAAAAAGATGAAGCCAGGCATGGTGGTGCGTGTCCTTAATCCCAGCACTGGTGAGGCAGAGGCAGGAGGATCGCCATGAGTTCAAGGCCACCCTGAATGAGATCATACCTCAAAAAACCAAAAGAGTAAAATAAAATAAACATTGAGCCTGAAGAGGAGATGGTTTAGCAGTTAAAGAGGAACTTGCTTGCAAAGTCCGTCAGCCCAGGTTCAGTTCTCCAGACATATACATTAAAATCAGACAGGCATATGATTGTAGCAGCAAGAGATTCTGTGTCACACAAGTGCAAATAAATGATTTTTTTTTTTTTTTTTGGTTTTTCGAGGTAGGGTCTCACTCCGGCCCAGGCTGACCTGGAATTAACTATGTAGTCTCAGGGTGGCCTTGAACTCATGGCGATCCTCCTACCTCTGCCTCCCGAGTGCTGGGATTAAAGGCATGCGCCACCACGCCCGGCCTAATAAATGAATTTTTTTAATGAGTGAACATTTAATCTTCATCGTAACCACAATTAAGTATTATAAATTACTCAAGATTTCCTGCCTTAGGCTTCTAAGTGCTAGGTTTACAGGTATATGCCACCATACCCAGCCTCCTCTCACAGAAAAAGACATGAAGGCTCATAGAAAGGAATGCCACACCAGTAATACACAGGAAAGATACCATGCAAACTAAGCACACCTGAACTTAAAGCCCAGAGTCTTTCACTCTACTTCCTGCCCCCTCTGTGGTCAAAAACACACACACACAGGAGCATTCGCCAATCACTTACCGGTCAGCTGGCCTCGTGCTAGTTGGCGAGGTCACAAGTTCCTCAGGAGAAGGGGTCTCAGGAGGTGTCCCCCGTTTCACCAAAGCCAACACACTCACTGTTGGGGGCAGCCAGCTAGATGGTCTCCTGGGTGGAAGGGCATAACTGCAACTCACCAGTCACTCTCCTCCACCCGGGAATCCCAGAGTTCAGAGGGAGAATGAGGCTGAGGGTCCAGAGTGGCTCAGGCCAGGAACTGGACACTGCTGAGGACAGAGGAGCACTTGTAGGTCCCCAGGACCTTTGGAGTAATTAAGATGACAATGAAGGGCTTTGTTTGTTTGTTTGTTTGTTTGTTTGTTTGTTTTTTTGTGAGAAAGAAAGAACTGGCACACCAAGGCCTCCAGCCACTGTAATGGAACTCCAGATGCATACAATACACCACCATGTGCACATTGAATCACCTTGTACGTCTGGCTTACATGGGATCTGGAGAGTCAACATGGGTCCTTAGGCTTCGCAGGCAAGCACCTTAACCGCCAAGCCATCTCTCCAATGCCACAGTGAAGTTGTACAACACCGAAAGCCACAAGATGCCTACGGAACCAGCAGGGTCCATACAGAAAATAACTTGAAAATATTAGGTAGCTCCTGATTGGGTCAAACCCTACAGCAGAGATCAGCAATTGTTTTTCAGCTTGTAAGGCCAAGAGATAAAATCAAGAACATAGCCGGGCATGGTGGCACACGCCTTTAATCCCAGCACTCGGGAGGCAGAGGTAGGAGGATCACTGAGAGTTCGAGGCCACCCTGAGACTACATAGTGAATTCCAGGTCAGCCTGGACCAGAATGAAACCCTACCTCGGAAAAAAAAAAAAAAAAAATCAAGAACATGTAGGTATTTACGTAACTATTAAAATGTAACCATTTAAGAAACAATGTAACCATCATAGTTTACAGCTATAAAAATCTAAAAGGCCAGGTGTGGTGGTACACTCCTTTAATCCTAGCACTGGAGAGGTAGAGGTAGGAGGATCACTGTGAGTTCAAGGCCACCCTGAGACTACATAGTGAATTCCATGTCAGCCTGGGCTACAGTGACATCCTACCTCAAAAAAAAACAAAAAACAAAAAAGGGCTGGAGAGATGGCTTAGTGGTTAAGGCGCTCGCCTGCAAAGCCTAAGGACCCAGGTTCGACTCCCCAGGTCCCATGTTAGCAAGAGTATGCCCACTCGGTGGTGAAAGCGTCTGGAGTTCTAGTTCAGTGGCTGAGGACCTGACGCACCAATTCTCTCTTGCGCTCTCTGTCTCTCTCTCTCTCTCTCTCTCTCTCTAAAAATAAAAATAAAATAAACAACAACAAAAATCACACACACACACACACACACACACACACACGGGCTGTGAAGATGGCTCAGTTGTTAAAAACACTTGCTTGCGAAACATGCCAAGCTGGGGTTCAATCCCCAAGCCTCTCACTTGAGTCAGACACAACAATTGACCCAAGCATGGCGTTTGTTTGCAGCAGCAAAAGGCCCTGGTGTGTCCATATACACACACATGCAAATCAATGAATAATTTAAATAAGTGTATATATGGGACTGGAGTGATGGCTTACAGTTAAGGCACTTGCTGGCAAAGCCAAAGGACCCAGGTTTACCCCAGTACCCACATTAAGCCAGATGTACCAGGTGGTGCACGTGTCTGGAGTTCATTTACAGTAGCTAGAGGCCCAGGCACGCCCATTCTCTCTCTCTCTATCTGCCTCTTTCTCTCTCAAATAAGTAAATAAATATTTAAAAATTATATAGAGAGAGAAAGGATCACATTGACAAGGAAAAGTTTCAAATGACACAAAGGGGAACTGAGTGAGAGTCAGAAGGTCACCGAGGGAACAAGGCACCCCAGTACCTGGACTTGAAGGCTCCACTCTCCGTTTCTGTGGGACTCCCGGGTACACCAAACAGCCTCCCAAGCCACAAGCCTCTGCCCGGTAGTGCTTGCTCCGTGGGCGGGGGTGTCTCCTGTGCATCCTCAGCTGCAGTTCCATGATGTCTGGGTCCCCACCGGAGAAGAGGGAAGCCCTGGGTGCCCCCAGAGGCATAGACCCGGGAGGCCTGGGTCAGCTGATCCCACCAGCTCCCTGGTGGGGGAGACGTTGGGGGGTCCAGAGGGTCTTGAGTAGGCTCTACCGAAGCTCCCCAGAGACTCTGGGCCAGCCGGCTCCCCCAGTGCAGCATGGCCTGCACAGTCTGCTGCAGAGCGGGAGGCGGTCCTGAAGGAGCTGCAGGGGCCTGCGCTGGGCCTAGGGGCAGGTGGTGGTGGTGCTCAAAGAGCAGGTCCAGGTGGAAGGTGAGCACCGACAGCGGCTGCAGCAGCAGCAGCAGCTCGGCGGCCAGGGATGGGCAACCACCACACGCCAGGGAGAAGAAGCTGGTGGGCAGATACAAGAGGGACAGCAGGCCTAGGAAAAAACACACAGCACCATCAGCCCCAAGCTGGACCCTGACCTGGAAGACCTCCAGCCCTAGAGTCACTGAACGGCCTCCCACAGGTTATTCCGTGTGGGGCACTGACACAAAGATAGGGGTGCTACAGGACCAACAAATACATGTCTGCCCACGTGGAGCCACAGCCTTTGAAAGGAGATACAGGTCGAGCAAATGGAGTAACTAGGTGGTAGTACAAAGACTTAGGAAGGGGAAGGACCAAGGGCCTGGGAGCATATGCAAAACAAGGGGCGAGGGCTGGCCTGACAGGGTAGTGGTGAAAGCTAACCTACTGAAGATGGAAGGAATGAAAGTTAATGAAAGCTGAGCTTGGTGGCACACGCCATTAATTCCAGCCCTTGGGAGGCAGAGGTAGGAGGATTGCTGTGAGTTCGAGGCCACCCTGAGGCTTCATGGTGAATTCCAGGTCAGCCTGAGCTAGAGCAAAACCCCACCTTGAAAAACAAGAAAGAAAAGAAAAGAAAGAAAGAAAGAAAGAAAGAAAGAGAGAGAGAGAGAGAAAAGAAAGAAAGAAAGAAAGAAAGAAAGAAAGAAAGAAAGAAAGAAAGAGGAAAGAAAGAAAGGAGGGAGGGAGGGAAGGAAGGAAGGAAAAGAAAGAAAGAAAGAAAGAAAGAAAGAAAGAAAGAAAGAAAGAAAGAAAGAAAGAAAAGAAAGAAAGAAAGGAGGGAGGGAGGGAAGGAAGGAAGGAAAAGAAAGAAAGAAAGAAAGAAAGAAAGAAAGAAAGAAAGAGGAAAGAAAGAAAGGAGGGAGGGAGGGAAGGAAGGAAGGAAAAGAAAGAAAGAAAGAAAGAAAGAAAGAAAGAAAGAAAGAAAGGAAGGAGGGAGGGAGGAAAAGAAAGAAAGAAAAGAAAGAAAGAAAGAAAGAAAGAAAGAAAGAAAGAAAGAAAAAGAAAGGAGGGAGGGAGGGAAGGAAGGAAAAGAAAGAAAGGGAGAGAAAAAAGAAAAAGAAGAGAAAAGAAGAAAAGAGAAGAGAAGAGAAAAGAAAAGAAAAGAAAAAGAAAAGAAACAGGAGGGGCAGGAGGGAGGCCAATTCTAGGAACAGGGACAGCACGAGTAGGGCTCAAGGGCAAAAAGGCCCAGATAGGAAGACGGTCAGATAGGAAGATGGTCAGATAGGAAGACAGTCGGATAGGAAGACGGTCGGATAGGAAGACGGTCGGATAGGAAGACGGTCGGATAGGAAGACGGTCGGATAGGAAGAAGGTCGGATAGGAAGACGGTCAGATAGGAAGACGGTCGTTTAGGAAGACGGTTGGCCACATGAACCTCACATAGGAAGCCACGAAGCAAGGCTCTGATCTTCCTCCATTGGCCATGGGAGCCCCTGGAGGAGCTTTAGGCAGAGGAGCGGTAAGATTAGCGACCTGAACTAATGTCCACCACCCCTCTCTTCCTTGTTCCCCACAACCCCATCCTCTCCCATCTAAGGCTCTCACCTGCATCTTCCTGGAGACTGGAAAGCCACAGCTCCAACTGTTTGGTGCTGAAGGAGAAAGGAGGGGGTGTGAATTCAGGGAGGAGGTGCAAGTGAAGAATGAAGGGAGACCTCTCAGAACACTGGGCACCAAGACAGTGCCCTGCCCATGATGCCCAGGGAGTCAGTCCCAAGGCCAGAGGAGCAGTGAATAAAAGACTACTCACTTGAGGAGGCCCAGGATGAAGGCGTGGAAGCGGCTGCGGCTGCTGCTCAGCGGGGCCAGGCGTCTAACCTGGCTGTACAGGGACCCCAGGGAGCTCGTGCAGGTCCCTGAGAACATGGGGGAGCTGTTTAGCCACACCCTGGCCGGAGGGAGGGGGATCTGTTCCCACCCCCTTCGGGTTCACCTGGCTTCACGGATGCCTCCACCACGCTCCAAGGGCTGCTTCTGCGCTGTCCGGTTATGAGATCCTTCCGGAAAGGTTTCAGCCCATCCGCCACCAGGGCATGGAGAGCCGGGCACAGGGTGGTCAGCACCAGGTGCCCCACGTCGGGGCTCAACCTGCTATCCCCCAACTGGGCCTAGAGGTGGCGCAATGCGAGTGCGTCTGGGTGCCAGGTTACCCACCTCTAGCTGGGTTTCTACATCTCCCCTCCCTCCCCAGAGCAGCATCAATTTCCGCATGCCAACCTTCTCCCTCTCCTGCCAGCCTCACCTTCTGAACCAAGTTCCGGGCAGCCCCGAAATGCGAGATGATTTTATCCACTGAGGCGCTGACGGCTATCAGGAGACCTGGGGGGGGGGGTCCGGGAGAAAGGGCACAGACCCATCAAGACCCCCTGGCCCCTCTACCCAAGGACGGATGCCTCCGGGAGGCGGGCAGAGCCCAGGCGAACTACCTTTCTTTTGCTCCTGAAGCTGGCCCGTCCCACTCCGGGCTTCTGCCATCCACAGCCGCTGGGCCCCAGGAACACCGGCGAAGGACCAGGAACTACGGACTGGGTAAGAGAAGAGACAGCTCACTGACCAGAGGGCTTCCCCAAGACGCCCTTGGGCTCTGGCACGGGTTTGTGGCCCATGGAGACAGGGGAGGCTCGGCCTCGCAGAGCATAAATAAGGCTGAGTGCAATCCTGCACATGGCCCAGCCACCCCCCACCTTCGCTCAGGCCCCCTCCCCGCCCACCACCCCCAGGTCCCCATTTCACTTCAGGGTCCAGCTCCCCTTCCAGAAGGCGACGCTCAGCCCCCCCCCCCACCTCTGCCTGCTGGGCCTTTAAGGCAGGAGGGAAACAGGGTGGCCCATGGACACAGGCCAGCCCCCGCCCAGCCCCAGGAGCACGTGGGAGCCTGGACCAATGGAAAGACAGACAGATAGCCAGGAAAGGGTGGAGAGACCACGGGAGGTGAGACCCAGGGATTGGGAGGCTAGAAGGCACAGGAAACGGGGGGGGGGGACTCCGGTCCCAATCCCCACCCCCTTGCCCCCAAAACCTGTGGGGGAGTATGTGGTCAGAACCACCTGGAAGGAAAGTCCAGAAGGCTTTCCGTCCCCACCCCCCTACCCCACGCAGTCCTCCCACCCAGAGACCCGAAATCCCTAGCAATGGACTGGCTGGAACCCCTTTTTTAGACTGGGGCTGGGGCAAGTGCGTATCCATCTAAACCCAAGGTGGGGCCTGGAAGAAAAAGGGAAGGGAGGGGAGCAGGGCAGGGTCCAGACAACCTGGACAGGTGACTTTGCTTGCAATCTGCCCTAAATTGGGACCTAGCCAGGAACCTAAAAAAAAATAAAAAATAAAAATAAAAAGCTGACACTGAAGGCCGGGCCGGGGATGGAGCGTGAGCCGGCCGATGCGCTGGGCCTGCTGCGGGGCTTGCCCGCCCTGGCCGGCCGGGTCCGTCTTACGTAGCCTGGGCGGCGGCGGCGGCGGGCGGGCGCTCGCTCCGGCGAGGGGGCTCCTGCAGACCAGGCGGCGGCGGCGGCGGCGGTGGCAGCGGGGGAGCGGGCACCTGGCGGGGTGGGGGAGCCGCGGCGGCGGGGAAGGTGCTACTTCTAGGGAAGAGCGGGGACAGCAGCAGGGCCAGCTCGGGGCTGGCCAGGCAAGGCAGGGACCCCCGAGACGGAGGCGAATAGGCACCCACGGGGGACAGGCGGACAGGTAGCAGAGGCTCCTCGGGGGGACTCGGAGGTCCCAGCAGCCTCAGCCGTGTCCCCGACCACCCGGCCAGGGGGGTCAGCAGCAGCGACCCCGCGCCGGCGCCCGCGCGAGCCCCCTCCAGCAAGGGGCGCCCGTCGGCCGAGACCCGGAAGACCAGGGGCCCGGGGAGCAGCAGGGGACCGCCTGCGAGCGTGCGGACTGGCGGGCGGGGAGCGAGCGAGGGCGCGGGGCGGGGGGCGGGATGCGGGGAGGGACGGATGGAGGGGGGGACGGGCGGCCAGGCGAGGAGGGCGGGAGAAAGAGGGAGCACACAGTTAGTCCCGCAGCTCAAAGACCCACCACTTCTTTTTTTCCTTTTTTTTCTTCTTTTTCCCTTTCCCGGAGCGCTCCCTGGCAGACGGGGAAGGGGATTGGGGGTTTGGGGCGGGGGGGAGGATGGATCACACGGAATGGAAGAAGGGAGACGGGGCGGGGCTGGAAGCCGGCGGAGGCGGGGAGAGAGAGAGAGGAGGGTGCGGGCGAGGCGGAAGCTCAGCCTTCCTCCGGCTCCATCCTGGCGGCTTCTTACCCTCCGCGCCGGGCTCCGGCGGCTCCTCGGCAGCGGGGACCTCGGGGACCCCAGGGCTGACAGCCCGGGCTTCCTCCGGCGGCCTCTCGGCTATGGGTTGCAAACCGGAGCGGTTCTTCTTCCTCCGGGGAGGCACGGGCGGCGGGGGAGGCCTCGGCGGGACCAGGGCCCACCCTGCTGGAGGGTCTCGGGGCGGGACGGGAGGGGGCTGCGCCCGGCTCCGGCTCCGGAGCTCCTTGAAGGTGGTGACTTCGCGCGGCGGAGCCGGGGACCCTGCCAGCGAGCCGGGCGGGGGCAGCTCGGAGTCGGGCGAGAAGACGATGAGCCAGTCGCTGCGGTCTTTCTTGGGCTGCGGAACGAGGGGCAGCCCCGGGCCCCGCTTGCGCTTCTGGGCCAGCTCGTGGAAGGACGTGATGGTCCGGTGGGGCGCGGGCTCCTCGCTGACGTCACCGCGCCAGCCTCCCTCCGGTGTCCTCCCGCTCTCCGCTTTCGAGCCGCAGTCGGGGCCTCCGGCGCTGGGGATGTTCAGACTCGGGTCGCACGGCCCGGCTTCCGCCTCGCAGCTCCGCGTGCTAGTTCCGTCGTCTTTCCAGCCGGCGTGGTTCGTGATTTTCCATCCTGCCTCCGTTCGCTCGGCGTCAATTTTCCAAATGGGGTTCATTTTCCAACTGGGCTCTGCTCTCCCGCCGTCGATTCTCCCATCCTCGGCTTCCGAGAGCTCAGAGGTAGCGAGATCCTGCTCCGCACGGTCTCCGTCTTCCAGGTCTGGGGAAGGGAGGTCCTGGCAGGTGGTCAGGGCGTTACAGTTCGAGTCCAGGCCGGGGCTGGGCGAGGAAGAAGCTCCGGAGCAGGAATCGGGAGAGCAACAGAAGCTGTCCGGGGAGCAGGTGCCAGGGCCTGCTGACGCCGGCGAGGAGCCCTGCTCCACGGGGAGGACGCTGGGCTGAGGGTGGGACACCTCATGGCCAGGCAGGTCCCGACAGTACACTGAGACTGGGGACGCGTCGGGGCTGAGATCTGAGCAGGAGCTGAGAGACGAGGAGCAGCCAGGGTCCGAGGGCGAGGCAGCCTCTTCTTCCTGAGAAGGATCTGGCTCATTTTCGAGACTGGACCCGTGCTCCTGGCAACAACGGCAGGGAACGGCTGGACTGTTGGAGTTGGCGTCCACCAGGGTCCTGCTGCAGGGACCCCGGCTCTCCTTGCCTCCGGTGGGAGGGGATGTGCTCCGAGGCCCCTCCCTGAGCTCGGGGTGACGGGACAGGTGCAAGCCTAGGGAGACGTGCTGAAGATGGATGTGATTGAGGTTGCAGAGTAAAGCCCTCTGAGGGGACAGCATGGTACCGGCGGTGACCAGACGGCTTCCGGAGAACCAGGAGGACCGGCTCGCTCACATCCACCTACCTGGCAATAGGCAGCTGGAGACAAGGCCTAGGAAACAGGAGCGGTGTAACCCAGCGGGCCAGGGCGCGCGGGCTGTGAGAAGGGCACCGGCGACGGAGGACAGGGGCAGGCCCGAGAAGACTCTGGCGGCCTTGGAAGACGTTTAACGGAGATGTAAATCGCCTCGACGGGCCATTAGCTCCACTGCAGTGTTTGCAGGTGGAGTCGAGTGGAAGCCCCAGGGGATGGAGAAGCGGATGGTCAGAGAACGCGGCTGCGCTCTAGATCTCCGGGGGGGGGGGCATGCAGGGCTTGGAAGATGGGTCGTCGTCCCCCCCACACACACACAAACACAACAGACCCCAGATCTTTTTTTTTTTTTTGTAACGACCTGACCCTGCCCCCCACCGGGGGAAGGAGCCAAGGAGAACCCTCCCGGGCGCTCTAGATGAGGTGGATGACGGGGTTGGAGGAGGAGGAAGCAGCTGTCGGCACAAGGACTCTGCATCTGCAGGCTGCCCCGCACCGTCCTGGTCTAGCCTGCAGCCTCGGTGCGCCCTCACCGGCTCGCGACCGCCGAGTCTCCATCTCCAGCCATCACCCACCTCTTCTGCATTCTCCTCTCCGGCTCCTTTCTCCTGCCCCTTCCCGCGCGCGGCGTCCACCCATCGCCACCCACAGACCCAGTGGAGCCTTCCTCACCAGGCTTCTCCCGGAACCGGTCCGGCCTTGTGCTAGTCTGCAGCTCCGGTGGTCCCCGCCCAGCCGGTACCGAGCCGAGGGGAGGGGCGCCAGGACCCACCCTGTCGCGCAGCCGCACCTTCCCGCGAGGGCGGGCCACAGCCCGAACCCCGCCCCTGCGCCTGACGTCCTGCCTATGTCATGCACCTAGACCCAGCCTGCAACTTTGCAGCTTTGGGTCTCAGGGGATTCTGGTACCAAAGATATGGCCTTGACTTCTAAGCTGCCACCCCACATCCACCCTTCATCCCTCACCCCCACCTATTCTTGACAGCCAAGCTCCTGATGAGAAAGAACCAAACCACACGAAGGTTACACAATAATTTATTTAGAACCCTTCCTCCAGACCCTCGCAAGTCTCTAAGTCATTTTCTCCGCTTGTAGATCTTTTTTGCTAGTTCCAGGAAGATGGCTGGAGGCAGCGGCGCGGCGTGCTGGTCGATGAGACCCAGGAGGCGGCTGTAGCTGTCCTCCTCGTACTTCTGGAACAAGGCTGGCAGCTCAAGCTCCTCGTACAGGGCCTTTACCCGCGCCACTTTCTCGGGGTCCTTCTGCCCGTAATTCTCCTGGAAGCAAGAAAGTAAGCTTTGCTCCTAGGCCCTCGCCACTCTTCATAAGATTCCAGAACATTCCCCAAATCATTCACTCCATCCCTGACTCCCAACTTTTCTTTTTGTTTTGTGACAGGGTCTCATGTGACCTATGCTGACCTCAAACTCTACATGTAGCTAAGGATGACCCTGAATTATTCCTGATCCTCCTGTCTCCACCTCCCCAAGTGCTGGGATTACAGCATAAGAGCCCCATCACTTCTTCCTGTATGTTTTTCAAGGCAGCGTCTCACTCTAGCCCAGGCTAACCTGGAATTCACCATGTAGTCCCAGGCTGGCCTCGAACTCACAGTGATCCTCCTACCTCTGCCTCCCAAGTGCTGGGAGTAAAGGCGTGTGTCACCCAGCTCACATTATCACTCTGAAGAGCCACCTGCACATGCCACCACCCTCTGCCTGCTGCACACCCACCACAAGGGTGGTGGCACTGCCCAATGTCCCCCCCCAGGGTAAAATTGCCCCACCCACCCCCATCCAAGAGCCCCCACTCTACCCACTCTATCACCACAGGGGCCCCTCCACACACACATCTCAGCCTTTCTTGGGGGCAGGCACCTGTAGGATCTGGCGCTGTTCGGGGGTAGCCCTTTGGAGACACTGGACCACCAACCAGCTGCATTTGTTGTCCTGGATGTCAGTGCCAACCTTTCCTGTCACACTGGGGTCGCCAAAGAGGTCAAGGTAATCATCCTGGGCAAGGAGCACAAAGAAGCTGAGGTTCCCGGGTGCTGGGGAAGAGGGTGTGCTTTCTGGGGCTGCCTGGGCATTCCTACCTGGATCTGAAAGAACTCGCCCATCTCCAGCAGGATCTTCTTGGCATTAGCATGCTCTTTCTCCCCATCAATTCCGGCCTGTGGAGAGACCACACACCACAGGCCGCCTTCACTTTCCTGGTTGCTGCTTGCCGCAGGGTCGCACCTTTACAACTCTGTCACTTCTCCTTTCAAGCATTCTTGCTCCCCACCAACAACCCCACCACTTTCCTAGACCTTCCTAGGACTCAATAAACCAATTCTCAAGACCCCAGGCCATCACCCCTGTGACTCTCAGCCATTCACTCGAGTCGAGTCGTTCAGGATGAAGAGGAATCTGGGAGCAGATTCAGGACAGACATTCACTCCTCCACCTCCAGCTTCCACTTCCCCTGGCTTCTCCCCACCCTTCTGCTCCCATGCAGCGCTCACTGCTGTGCTATACCAGATGCACTTACACGCCTGCCCACTGTCACTGCGCAGTCCTGTGAGGCAGGAATTCTGTCACCATCTGACAGCTGAGCACTCACAGGGACTGAGTGGCTTTGTCAAGGTCACACAGCCTTCCAGTAGAGGTACCAGACTGTTCAGTGGGACTGTGCCCTCCTGTCCAAAGCCACGTGGGTGGGGCAGTGAGGCTGGCTGACTCACCATGTACATGGCGGCGGCCACAGGCAGGTAGAAGGAGTAGAATGCGGTCTTATACTTCACGATCGATTTGTACCTGCGTCCAGGGAGAAATCCATTCAGACACGAGAGGCGAAACTCACCCCAGCTCTCCCCGACCTTGCTCACGTGCTTCAGGACCCACAAGCCTCACCTCTTTTCAGTGTATCTGTCAAGATCCACGTGGCCCTGAGGTGCTGTAATGAGGTCCAGGGTCTGTCCAATCTCAGTCTGATAGGAGCTCTAGGGAGGAGGGAAGAGGATGGCCCCTGAGCCAGACTTTCTGCTCAGTGGTGACCCTGACATATGGACCCCACATCCCATAGCAGTTGACCACTGGGCACAATCAGAAAGGCAGGGACAAGGACTCCAGCCTCCCAATCATGTGCGGCCTTTCTCACTGCTGCTTTCAAACGTGTAGTCCGAGCTCTGCCTGCACCCTCCCCAGGTGGTGCCCTAAACCATCAGATGAGCATGTGCCAAAGGCTATGGCTACTGTGGGCAGGCTGTGGGCAGCGGGGCCCGGCTGGGGCACCTGCAGGAACAGCTCCAACAGGTTCAGGTAGTAGGGCTGGTCCCGGCAGTAGAACTTCAGCAGGCGGTAAATACACGCTTCGAGGAGCAGAGCATCATTGATGGCATCCAAACCTATGCCTGGCTGTGAGAGACACAGCAAGATAATAAAATTCATCTCTGATTAGATTCATACAGGAATCGGTCACGAGCTGGACAGATGGCTCAGCAGTTAAAGGTGCGGGTTTGCAAAGCCTGCTGGGCCAGGTTCACTTCCCAAACCACTCACGTGAGCCACACACAAAAAGTGGCACAAGCATCTCATGTTCACTTGAAGGAGCAAGAGACCCCCGTGCGCGCGTGCACACACACACAAATAATTTGCTTGTTTGGTTTGGTTTTTTGAGGTAGGGTTTCACTCTAGCCCAGGCTGACCTGGAATTCACTCTGGAGTCTCAGGGTGGCCTTGACCTCATGGTGATCCTCCTACCTCTGCCTCCCAAGTGCTGGGATTAAAGGCATGCACTACCATGCCTGGCCAAATAACTATAAAATATTTTATTTTTATTTATATTTGAGAGAGAGAGAAGCAGAAGGAAAGGGGGACAGATAGAGAGAATGGGCGCACCAGGGTCTTCAGCCACTGCAAAAGAACTCCAGAAGCATGCACCACCTTGTGTATCTGGCTTACGTGGGTCCTGTGGAATCGAATCTGGGTCTTTTACCTTTGCAGGTAAGCGCCCTAATCACTAAACCATCTCACCAGTCACAAATAACATTTTTTAAAGATTCCTCAACCATGTTATACGTAACCACCTCCCTCTGGCCAGTCCCTCTGCCCATTGCTACCTTCTCATGCACAGTACCTTCTGATACCAGCAGATCTGCCCCCGGCGGGTGAGAGAGGAGTCCATGATGTCATCCGACACCAGAAAGAAAGCCTGGAGCTAAGGGAAGGAAGAGCGGAGTAAGAGCCCGGACATGATGGGAGCTGTTTGACGGTCCCCAGACACCAGGAGGGAAGGTTAGGATGAGGAGGCTGTAATGCCTGAGACCTTGTCCCCTCCACAATGGCACTAAAGCACTTATTTACAGGCTAAGGAACTAAGAGATCTCAGCCACCCTGCATTGTTCCTGGGGTCAGGGACATCATGAGAATCCATCGTGTATTCTTCTCTTGCCGAAAGGCCAAGGAGTTTACATTTCCCCAGTGTGCCAGTTCTTAAAATTGGGAAAACCAGAGCCAGAAGGATCACTGTGAGTTTGGGACCAGCCCGGGGACACAGGCCCAGGTAAGCCTGGAGTAGAATGAAACTTTGAAAAAATAAATAAGCGAGGCACGTGGTGCATGCCTTTAATCCAAATTTTTTTTTTTTTTTTGGTTTTTCGAGGTAGGGTCTCACTCTGGTCCAGGCTGACCTGGAATTAACTATGTAGTCTCAGGGTGGCCTCGAACTCTCGGCGATCCTCCTACCTCTGCCTTCTAATCCAACTTTTAACCCAGATTGCCCTGGAACATACTCCCTAGCCACAGGCTGGCCTTAAACTCGGGAGTGCTGGGATTAAAGATGTGCTCCAAAATACATTTTTTTTTTTTTTTTTGGAGACAGAGAGGGAGAGGAAGACAGATAGAGATGGGTGCGCCAGCAGTCTCTCAGCTGCTGCGAACGAAATCCAGATGTGTGCGCCCCCTTGTGGTCAAATGCAGCATTGCACCCTTGCGTCATTTTGCGTCTGGCTGAACGTGGGACCTGGAATTGGAACCACTGGAGACTGGAACCAGCTTTCTTGGGCTTAGGAGGCAAGCACCTTAACCCCTAAGGCATCTCTCCAGCCCGTCTAATTTTTTTTAATTGCTTGCAAGCAGAGAGAGGGAGAATGAACACATAGGGCCTTTTGACACTGTAAACAAACTAGATGCATGTGCCACTTTGTGTAAATGGCTTTATGTAGGTCCCAGAGGGATCAAACCCAAGATGTCAGGTTTATAAGAAAGTGCCTTTAACCAGAGCCCTTGTTCAGCCCAACAATTAACTTTTTGAGAATAATTTTATTGTGTTCATGTGCATACTAATTGTTAGTCCTTGCCTTCCGCCTTGTGAGGCAGGGTCTCTCGTGGGTCACAGCTGCTTCACCAGTCAGGCCAGCCAGGGGGCTTCAGGATGGGCTCTAGGTGGGTTCTTGGGGATCTGAAGTCAGGACATGAGGCTTGTGTGGCAGGTGCTGTGACCCAGTGAGCCAACTCCACAGCCAGCAATGAATTTCCTAGAGACGGCTGGCTGTTCTCCAATGGAGCTCTGAGTGTGCAGGAGGCAGTGCTAACTACCTGGAGATAAAACCTGACTCTTGGTCACTTTTATCCATGGTTCTTTTTTTTGAGGTAGGTTCTCACTCTACTTCAGGCTGACCTGGAATTCACTCTAGTCTCAGGATGGCCTCGAACTCATGGCAATCCTACTACCTCCACCTCCCAAGTGCTGGGATTAAAGGCGCAAGCACCACACCTGGCTTCCATTTTATTTTCTTTATTTATTTAAATTTATTTATTTCCAGCTCATCCATGGTTCTTAAACTTTAAGCCTGTGTGTGTGTGTGTGTGTGTGTGTGTGTGCATTGACATAGGGTATCATGTGGTCAAACTTGCTGTGTAGCTAGGCGTGGTGGTGCACACCTTTAACCCCAGCATTCACACTTGGGAGGCAGAGGTAGAAAGATCCCTTTGAGTTCAAGGTCAGCCTGAGACTACATAATGAATTTCAGGTTAGCCTGGACTAAAAAGACTGTATCTTGAAAAACCAGAAAAAAAAAAAAAAAAAAAAAGCCAGGCATGGTGACACACGCCTTTAATCCCAGCATTCAGGAGGCAGAGGTAGGAGGATCGCCATGAGTTCGAGGCCACCCTGAGACTACATAGTGAATTCCAGGTCAGCCTGGGCTAGAGTGAGACCCTACCTCGAAAAAAAAAAAAAAAAAAAAAAAAAAAAAAAAAAAAAAAAAAAAAAAACCACTTGCTATTTAGCCAAGAATATATGAACTCCTGATCCTAGTGTTGGGACTACAGGCATGTGTCACCGAGCTCAGCTTAACATATTGTTTTTCGGGCTGGAGGGATGGCTTAGCAGTTCAGGCATTTGCCTGCAAAGCCAAAGGACCCAGGTTTGATTCCCCAGGCACCCAAGTTAGACAGATGCACAAAGGGCTGCACATGTCCAGAGTTCATTTGCAGTGGCTGGAGGCCCTGGTGTGCCCATTCTCTCTCTCTCTCCCTCTTTCTCTGTCAAAATAAATAAATAAATAAATAAATAAATAAATAAATAAATAAATAAATAAATAAAATATTGCTTTTCTCTGAGATAGGGCTGGTCTTATCTAGCTGAGGATGACTTTGAACTCGCAGGTGATAGAATTACAGGCATGCACTTGGACTTAGGCAGTGCTTGGAATCAAACCTGGCACCTCATGCATACTATGCAAACACAAGCACTCTCTACCAACTGAGATACATCTCCAGCCCACAGACGTCTGCTGGGTATGGTGGCACGTGGCTATAATCCCATAACTTGGGTGGCAGAGGCAGAAAGATCAAGAGTTCAAGACCAGCCTCAGCTACATAGCAAATTCATGGCCTTAAAAAAAAAAAAAAAAAGTCTTGGGCTGGAGAGATGGCTTAGCAGTTAAGGCGCCTGCCTGCTAAGCCTAAGAATGCTGGTTCCAATCTCCAGGTCCCACATTTAGCCAGATGCAAAGTGACTCAAGGGTGCAGTGCCACTCTTGACCACAAGGGGGCGCACGCATCTGGACTTCGTTCTCAGCAGCTGAGAGACTGATGGTGCGCCCATCTCTGTCTGTCTTCCTCTCCCTCTCTGTCTCTCTCTGTGTCTCTCTCTAAAATAAAAATAAATAAATAAATAAAAAATAAATTTTAAAAAAGGGTCTTAAAAAAGGAAATAGGGCCAGGCATGTTGGTGCATACCTTTAATCCCATCACTTGGGAAGCAGAGGTAGGAGGATCACTGGGAGTTCAAGGCCACCCTGAGTCTACAGAGTGAATTCCAGATCAGCCTGAGCTATAATGAGACCCTACCTCAAAAAAAGAAAAAGAAAGGAAATGGGGCTGGAGAGATGGCTGATGGTTAAGCCATTTGCCTGCAAAGCCAAAGAATCCTGGTTCGACTCTCCAGGACCCACGTAAGCCAGATGCACAAGGAGGCGCATGCATCTGCAGTTCATTTGCAGTGGCTGGAGGCCCTGGTGTGCTCATTCTTTCTCTTTCTCTCAAATAAATAAATTATATGTATATATGTATACAAACACACACACACACACATATATGAAATGGATTTTGACAAAAGCAGGACAACGAGCATCCACAGATTCCACCTTGTCATGGCACCAGTATGACACCCTTGATCATGTGTCGTACGTCACTGCACACTAAGTAACACCCTTGACCCTGTTCCAAACGGGACTGGAGAGAGTGCAAAGCGTAGCCAGTCCTTTTCTATTTCCCCACCATCTGTCAACATGGCGCCTTTTCTCTGTCTTCCCAAGGAGCCTGAGTTCTCCATGATGTGACCGATGTCCCTGTAGGGGTTCTTCTGGGGCCCTTCCAAGTGTGCATCCCCTGGGAGGAATGGCAATACTTTCTGGAATGTCAAGTATGATTGACAAGAATGGTCTTAGCCAGGCTTCATGGCATATGCCTTTAATCCCAGCACTCGGGAGTCAGAGGCAGGAGGATCGCCGTGAGTTTGAGGCCAGCCTGGGACTACAGAGTGAATTCCAGGGCTGCCTGGGCTAGAGTGAGAACCTACCTCAGAAAAAACAATATCACTAGAAAAATATCAGAGATCTGGGTTTTTGAGCAAAATGTCTTTTTGGTTAATTGAGAACATTTATGTTTGTTTATTTTTCAAGGCAGGGTCCTGCTATAGCTCAGGCTGACCTGGAATTCACTCTGTAGTCTCAGGGTGGTCTCAAACTCTCGGCGATCCTCCTACCTCTGCCTCCCGAGTGCTGGGATTAAAGGCGTGCGCCACCTCATGGGGCCGATTTCAATTTTTGTTTTGATCCAAGTTCTAAGCACCTAATGGGCCATAGGCTCCCTGTTTGGTTAGCCCTTCAATTCAGGCTGCCCAAATTGAACTATAGCACACCAGACACAGAGACATAAACACAACCCAGAAGCAAATCTGGAGCGCCCGTCACCTTCTCTTCCTGCCCTTGCCCATCCTCCTCACCAGCTCCACACACCAGCCCACAGTCAGGGCCCTCTGGAGACTGCTGGCATCCTGCTTGCTGGGCTCCACCAGCTCCCGGACCGTCAGCAGCACTGTGAGACCGCGGTTGTATTTGCCTCCAACAGCATTGTACTCCAGGACCTGAGGCAGGTGAGGGGCGGACATCAGGGTCCACACAATGAGAACTTGAGATTTCTCCTTCCATGCGCCCACTTACAAACCCAACTCCCTCCAGTCCCTGAATGACTCTCTCCTGGGCTTTCCCTACAGTTGAACAGCAACGGGAAGCAGCCCCAGGTCCCCAGGGCTCTGGTGGCTGCTCTCCTTTGTCCTTCCCAGTAAGTTCAAGGCTCCATAATGCAGATTCAATTCTGTGTCCAGGGCCAGAACTGAGAGGAAACTCACTGTGTGGTATGGATATGCCTCATCCTACTCTCCTACACTTCCCCGAGATAGCCCATATATTCTTTAATTTTTTTTAAAGATTTAATTTTTATTTATTTATTAGAGAGAGAGGGAGAGTAAGAATGGGTACGCCAGGGCCTCTAGCCACTGCAAAAGAACTCCAGACATGTGTGTCCCCTTGTGCATCTGGTTTACGTGGGACCTGGAGAATCGAACTTGCCTCTAGCCACTGCCCAAAGATTTTTGAACTCCCAGACATGTGTGTCCCCTTGTGCATTAAAGTGGTTTCCAAAGATTTATTTTTATTAATTTATTAGAGACAGAGAGAGATGGGACCTGGAGAATCGACACATGCTGGATCATGTGCATCTTAGACTTGGAGAATCAGGCATGTGCCTTAACTGCCCTGTTTAATATTTTTTTAAATTTTGCCATTTTACTCCAGCCCAAAGATATTTTGCTTATTTGAGAAAGAGAGAAGCAGATAGAGAATGGGCAGCAGGGCATTTTGGTTTTGTGTATCTGGTTTACGTGGAACCTGGGGAGAAACTGGGTCCTTTGGCTTTGAAGACAAGTGCCTTTCCCCTCTAGCCCCATTTCAGCAGCCTCTCAGCCACTTGAACCAACATAGATGTTTTGCAATTCCAGCTAGTTTTGGGACCTGGAGATTGGAACTGGTGTTCTTAGGTAAGATCCTGTCTCAAGAGAAAGAAAGAAAGAAGAAAGGAAGAAAGAAAGAAACACTGAGAATAAAGGGTCCTGTAGCTTTGCCAGGAAGAAGAAAAGGGAACCTGCAAAAACAAAAAGTCTGTTAGGGTTGGAGAATGGATTAGAAAGGGACCCAGGTTCAGAAAAACCAGATGACAAGGTGGCGAAAAGACTAGAGGGAGAAAAAAGATGAAAAGAAAAGAAAAGAAGAGAAGAGAAAAGAAAAGAAAAGAAAAGAAAAGCTGGGAGTGGTGGCGCATGCCTTTAATCCCAGCACTTGGGAGGCAGAGGTAGGAGGATCGCTGTGAGTTCAAAGCCACCCTAAGACTACATATTGAATTCCAGGTCAGCCTGGGCTAGAATGAGACCCTACCTCAGGGGGGAGGGGGGGAGAAGGAAGAAGCAGCAGCAGTAGCAGCTGAAGAGATGGCTTAGCAGTTAAGGCACTTGCCTGTGGAGCCTAAGGACCCAGGTTCAACCCATGTTAGCCAGACTCACAACGTGATGCATACATCTGGAGTTCATTTGCAGAGGCTAGAGACCCTGGGGTACCCATTCTCTCTCTCTTTCAAATAAATAATAAGTATTTTTAAAAATTCACCAGGTTCAATGCCTTTGGATGGTCAACTTTCTACACAGCCAATAGTCAGGGTGAAGGGCTGAGTATGTTTGCCTGCCCAGGTCCCATCCACTCTAGAGGGGACCCAGAGTAACCTCAGTGAACTCTCTTCCCCATCTTTCTGAAGTACTGCAAAAACTACAGCAGGGGCTGGAGAGATGGCTTAACGGTTAAGGCACTTGCCTGCAAAGCCTAAGGACCTCAGAGTGATTCTCCAGGTCCCACATAAGCCAAATGCACATAATGGCACATGCATCTGGAGTTCGTTTACACTGGCTAGAGGCCCTTGCGCACCCATCCTCTCTCTCTCTCTCTCTGTCTCTAATAAAGAAATAAATAAAAATAAAGTCTTTAAAAAAAAACAGCTACAGCAGGATCACAGCCATGTCGTCGCTTCAGTCGTGGCCCCTCACCTCCTTCAGCCGGTTAATGGCATCCCCAGTCTCTGGGTGCCCTAGCTCATCCTCAGTGAGAACTCTGACAATCTGGGAGAAGTGCTGGAGGAAATCCTGCCTTTCTTGGTTATAAACATCCAATTTCTGGTTGCCATTCATTCTGAAATAGGAGCAAAAGGCTCTGAGGAGAAAAGGACACGTGAGAATTCTGCTCAGGGGATTCCCTCCCAGAGGTCCCACACCCTAACCACACTCACCGAGGCTCCTCTGTCCACACTTGGCACCTGCAGCGGGCACTACTGTGCCAGGACCCCAGTACTGGACACCCCAACACCAGAGAGGGCCTCCTAAGGGAACCCAGCCACCTTTCCCGGGGTGCCCAGCAGGGGGCTGGCAGCAAGAGGACCCCCACAGATCTCAGCCAGCGGGACAGGGGCATTGTGTGTGGATATAGGGAGGGGCACCAGCCACTCCCTGCAGGGGTAAAAGCAACAAAGGCTAACTCCCCCTGCCACTCCCAAACCAACTTCTTCACCTCCTGTCTCACAGCGCCACCCCGCTGATGGATTTAAGTTCAAGGAGGATTACAGAAAGGACACGCAGGGAAGAAAAAGTGTCAGGAGTGCCTGGGACCCAACAGATCTTCACTTAAAATGACAGCCAGACTTGACCGTGCACGCCTTAATCCCAGCAGGCTGAGGTAGGAGGATCCGTGTGAGTTCGAGGCCAGCCTGGGGTTAGCGTGAGTTCTGGGTGAGCCTGAGCTAGAGTGAGACCCTACCTCAGCACAGCAAAAAACAAACCATGAAATGGCTAAAAGTAAATGTTTTGTGCTTTCAAGCCTGCGTGCACAATGAGTAACGAGGTGCAAAGTACCCCAGAAATAGAGAGATGGAGAAGCCACCCTTTTATGCAGACATCAAATGTTGGGTCTGGAGGTAGGAAAACACCTGAGCTAAGCCCAAAGAAGGGGAGAAACGGGGCTGAAACCCATGGATCTGCTGAGCATCCTGAGCCTTAAGAGGGGAGCTGGGACCTGATGGCCACAATGTGGGCGGGGAGCACTAGCTGACCGAGGAAACTACGGCCCGGACACACGGGGCACTTCAAGAAAATGCAAGTGCAGAATTTAGAAATTCCCGAGCACACTGGGGGTCATTCTGTCCCACCGACCCCCAAAACGGGTAATTCCGACGCAGGTTGGGTTTCCGGCGGCTCACAGCATCACCAGGGACGGAGCCGGGGTCCACACCTCTGCCTCCAATCCCAGCACGCGACGTCTCTCACCTGCTCCAGGATGCCAGCTCTTCCTGGGTCCGGATTGTTGGCGCGAGCACCTAAAAACCGAGTGTCCCCCGCGCACGGCCCGCTGGGCCTAGTAGTTCCCGGTGTCTTTTCACTGCAGGCAGACGTTAACGGCGGAGACTACAACTCCCGGCGTGCAACGGGCGGGAGAACGAGAGCGCCGCCTGTGCGCGGCTAGATGGGCGGAGAGAAGCCTCGCCGATTGGCTGCCTACCCTCGTATGAGAATGGGGCCTGCGACTAACAACCAATGGGAGGGCCGCACTCGGCGGTCAGACCACAGAGCGAGGGGCGGCGTCCGGCGTGAGACGACAGTGTTGCAAGAGTAGTAGTAAATCAGGAGCTGGGCTGTCACCAGGACCCCCGCTTGGCTTTTCATGCTAGTAAAAACCCTGGGCGCTTTAAGGAAAAATTTTTAAATAAATAAATAAAGCTGGGCGTGGTGGCGCACACCTTTAAGCCCAACACTTGGGAGGCTGAGATAGGAGGATGACCACCAATTCGAAGACGGTCTGGGCTACAGTTGAGTTAGTGATGAGCCTGAGCTAGAGTGAGTAGAGTGAGGTCATGCCTCAAAAAAAAAAAAAAAAAAAAAAAAAGAAAAGAAAAGAGAAGAGAAGGGAAGGGAAGGAAAAAGGAAAGGAAAAGAGAAAGATTAATCCATATGGAAACCTACTTTTCTGGACATCCATAAGCCAGCAAGAAGGGGGCTGAGACAGGAGGATCACTGTGAATTTGCAACAGCAAGACCCAGTCTAAAAAAATGAACAGCCGGTGCCAGGCGTGGTGGCGCACACCTTTAATCTCAGCACTCAGGAGACTGAGGTAGGAAGATCGCTGGAGAGATGGCTTAGCAGTTAAGGCGCTTGACTGCAAAGCCTAAGGACCCAGGTTCAATTCCCCAGTACCCATGTAAGCCAGATGCACAAGGTGGCACATTTGTCTGGAGTTCATTTGCAGTGGCTAGAGTCCCAGGTGTGCCCATTCTCTATCTGCTTCTCTTTCTCTCAAATAAATAAATAAAATATTTAATTAAAAAAAAAAAAAACAGCCAGGCGTGGGGGCACACGCCTTTAATCCCAGCACTTGGGAGGCAGAGGTAGGAGGATGACCCTGAAACTACATAGTGAATTCCAGGTCAGCCTGGGCTAAAGTGAAACCCTATCTCGAAAAAAAAAAAAAAAAAAAAAAGATCTATGTGAGTAGGAATAAAACTCAGTAGCAGAAGCCAGTAAGCTAGAAAAGGGATAAAAGGGAATAGAAAGGGAGGGGGGACTTAATAGGATGGTATTGTATATATTTAAGTAGAAAAACAGATTAATGGGGGTGAAAAGGCCTAAGTGAGGTCAGGGGAAGAGATTGAGTAAAGGAAAGGTGGAGGGAGGGCTAATCAAAATCTAAGAGGATATAAATAAGTCATATGGAAACCTACTTTTCTGGGCAGTAGAACACTCAGAACCCATAGATTATTACTAGAAACTTTTCAGTGCCAGGGATGAGATACCTTCCAGTGAGTTGTTGGACAGGAAGGTCACAGACACCCCCAAAACATTATAGACCATTGCTGAGGCCCTTGGTTTCCCACCAGGAATAGATGGTAAGACCCTATTGCTGAAGACTCCACATACTTGGGCTGCAAGGTCACTGAGAAATCCTGCTGGAGCTGAGCTGAAAGCCTTCTCCATGTGGACCAGCTGACAGAAAGTTGGAAAAAGCTATGCTGCATGCAGGCCAATGGGTTTTTCGAGGTAGGGTCTCACTCTGGCCCAGGCTGACCTGGAATTCACTCTGTATTTTCAGGGTGGCCTCAAACTCATGGCCATTCTCCTACCTCTGCCTCCTAAGTGCTGGGATTAAAGGCATGCTCCACTACGCTCTCCATGCATCTTGATCCCACATCTCCCTCCCTCTCACCCCCATTTACTCTCTCTCCTCTCCCCTCCCCAGCAAAACTTTCTCCTTCCCCACAGAACTCTATTTTGCTTTTATGCCTTTGTTTATTTTTTAGCCACTCTTTTAAATTGGTGTCACTTGCATAATCATGGGTGGGAGGTTGTTTACTGGAGAATGGTACCCAACCTGTGGCTATACCACTAAATGACATGACTCTCCCTCTCCCAGCAGTCATCAGTCTCCATCATTAATTCTGGTGGTGTGGAGTCTCACCCATCTGCGGTGAAATATTCACAGACTCAGTCATGTGCTGTGAGCTTGCGAGTGTCACACTGGGCAGCCCCACTTCCAGTAGTTCTGTTCTTAACATTTTTTTTTTTTTTTTTTTTTTTTTTTTTTTTTTCAAGGTAGGGTCTCACTCTGGTCCAGGCTGTCCTGGAATTAACTATGTAGTCTCAGGGTGGCCTTGAACTCTCGGCGATGTTCTTAACATTTTTTGTTTGTGTTTTTGTTTTGTTTTCAAGGTAGGGTCTTGCTCTAGTCCAGGCTGACCTAGAATTCACTATGTAGTCTCAGGGTGGCCTCAAACTCATAGCAATCCTCATACCTCTGCCTCCCGAGTGCTGGGATTAAAGGCATGAACCACCATGTCTGGCGTTTGTTTGTTTGTTTGTTTGTTTGTTTGTTTGTTTGTTTTAGAGATAGGGTCTCACTCTGGTCCAAGCTGACCTGGAATTCACCATGGAGTCTCAGGTGGCCACCACACCCGGCTTTTTTAAAAATATTTTATTTTTTTTTTTATTTATTTGACAGAAAAAGAGGGAGAGAAAGAGAATGGGCATGCCAGGGCATCCAGCCACTGCAAACAAACTCCAGACACGTGTGCACCCTTGTGAATCTGGCTAGCAAACTCCAGATGCATGTGTCACCTTTCACATCTGGCTTACTTGGGTTCTGGGGAATTTAACTTGGGTCCTTTGGCTTTGCAGACAAGTGTCTTAACTGCTAAGCCATCTCTCCAGGTGACTGCCTTTTTGAGGTAGGGTTTCATTATAGCCCAGGCTGACCTGGAATTCATTATCTAAGGGTGGCCTGTAATTCACGGCAATCCTCCTACCTCTGACTCCCAAGTGCTGGGATTAAAGGCGTGCGCCATCACACCAAATGGCTGGAACAGTTTCTCTATGGAAAGAGTAGAGGTGAAGACAGATGTATAGATTCCAAACACATCAAGAATAGGTGACTAGGATCTGGGCATGGTGGCGCACGCCTTTAATCCCAGTACTTAGGAGGCAGAGGTAGGAGGATTGCTGTGAGTTCGAGGCCACACTGAAACTACATAGTGAATTCCAGGTCAGCCTGGGCTAGAATGAGACCCTACCTGGAAAACAAACAAACAAACAAGCAAAAAAAAAAAAAAAAAAAAAAAAAGCATAGGTGACTAGGGCTGTAGAGATGGTTTAGCAGTTAAGGTGCTTGCCTGTAAAGCCAAAGGACCCAGGTTCAATTTTCCAGTACCCACATAAAGCCAGCTGCACAAGGTGGTCCATGTGTCTGGAGTTCATTTGTTTGTAGTGGCTAGAGGCCTTGCCTCGTTCATTCTCTCTCTATCTGCCTCTCTCTCTCTCAAATAAATAAATAACATATATATTTTTTAAAGGGAGGGCTGGAGAGATGGCTTAGTGGTTACAGTGCTTGCCTGCAAAGCCAAAGGACATAGGTTCAATTCCCCAGGACTCACATAAGCCAGATGCACAAGGTGGCACAAGTGTCTGGAGTTTGTTTGCAGTGGCTGTAGGCCCTGGCACGCCCATTCTCCCTCTCTCTGTCTCTCAAATAAATAAAAATAAAATATTTTTTAAAAAGCTGACCTGGAATTAACTATGTAGTCTCAGGGTGGGTGCTTACCTCTGCAGTTATTAAAGGCGTTTGCCTGCAAAAATAAAAGGACCCAAAATATTTTCAATTCCCAGGACCCACATAAGCCAGCTGCACATAGCGGCACATGTGTTTGTAGTTTGTTTGCAGTGGTGGAGGCCCGTTCTATGTCTCTACCTCAAATAAATAAAATATTTGTTAATTTTTTAATTTTTCTTTAAGAGTGAGAAAACAGGCAGGAGGAGAGAGAGAGAATGCACGTGCCACACTGTCCTGGACTGCAGTGCCAGCCACATTGCAAAGGAACTCCAGATGCGTGTGCCCTCTTGTGCATCTGGCTTACGTGGGTCCTGGGGAATTGAACCTGGGTTCTTTGGCTTTGTAAGCAAACGCTTTAACCGCTAAGCCATTTCTCCAACTTCTCAAATAAATAAAGTATTTTTTAAAGTTAGTTAATAAACTGTGCCAGGCTGGGAGCAGTACCAATCCAAGCGCGGGGCGTGGGGGTTACTGTCTAATGTGACCAGAGAAACAGGTTGAGTCTGACCTCCAATGCCCTCCAAACCTCCTGGGGTCTAGCCCCTCTCGGTCCCTGTTGCTCTTTGCCTAAGGGATACTGTCCTAGCTATCCACATGTCCTACAGGGCACGAAGAGATCACGGAGCTGTTCGGCGCGGGGAGGGTCTTGGCCATCACCCTGCACCTTCGCGTTTGGTATGCTGTGCAAACCTGCAAACACGTTTTGAACGCATTCTCTCAATGCAGCGTCCCTGTTCGTACCACCCTCCCACCCCCAGGAAGAAGGGGCGCGCCTACGCGTGCGTGCTGAGCAGCTGTGCTCACGGACCTTATCGCCCTGGGCCCCGCAGGGTTCATTATCTGGGGCTGCAGAGGACGGGGCCCACCGAGCGCCCGTGCCCCAGCCGGCCGGCCGCGCCCTCTCCCGGCCTCGCTCGCTCTGCAGAAGGAAGCCTGAGGTCCCGGAGGTAGCATGGGCAGTGTGAGAATGCAAGCAGGACGGTGTGCGTTTAAGTGTGTGTGCAAAGCAGAGACACACAGAAAGTGAGAGAGAGGGAGAGAGAGCACACTTGTGTATATGCAAGTGTTCCAGCAAGGGCGTGTCCACTCCTTATTTGTCTGTTTTGGTGTTTTTGAGGCTCTCTAGACCAGGTTGACGTGGAACCCTGTAGCCCAGGCTGGCCGTGAACTCATGGAGATCCTCCTACCTCAGCCTCCCCAGTGCTAACACTAAACACAAGCCACCATACCCAGCTTATTTTATTAATTAATTGTTTATTTGTTTGCAAGGAAGGAGGGGGAGAGAAAGAGAGAGCAAGAGCAAGCATGTGCTCACCAGCGCCTCTTGCCCCTGCACATGAACTTCAGATGCAAGCACCACTTTGTGCATCTGGCTTTACATGGGTCCTTGGGAATCAAACCCTGGCCCACAGGCTTTGCAAGCAAGCCCTTTAATCCTTAGCAATCTCCTCAGCCCCCCCCCTTTTTATTCGAGGTAGGGTCTCACTCTAGCTCAGGCTGACATGGAATTCACTGTGTAGTCTCAGGGTGGCCTTGAACTCACGGTGATCCTCCTACCTCTTCCTCCTGAGTGCTGGGATTAAAGGCGTGTGCCACCATGCCCGGCCTTTTTGTTTTTTTTTTTTTTTTTCAAGGTACTATCTCACTCTAGCCCAGGCTGACCTGGAATTCACTATGTATTCTCAGGGTGGTGATCCTCATAATTCTGCCTCTGCCTCCCAAGTGCCGTGATTAAAGGTGTATACCACCATGCTTGGCTTTGGCCCACACTTTCTTTCTTTCTTTCTTTCTTTTTTCTTTCTTTCTTCTGTTTTTTTTAATATTTTATTTTTATTTATTTATTAATTTGAGAGAGAGAGAGAGATACAGAAATAGGTAGGTAGAGAGAGAGAGAGAGAGAGAGAATGGGCACGCCAGGGCCTCCAGCCACTGCAAACGAACTCCAGATGCATGTGCCCCCTTATGCATCTGGCTTACGTGGGTCCTGGAGAATCAAGCCTCAAACCAGGATCCTTAGGCTTCACAGGCAAGTGTTTAACCACTAAGCCATCTCTCCAGCCCATCTTCTGGTTTTTTGAGGTGGGGTTTCACTCTAGTCCAGGCTGACCTGGAATTCACTATATAGTCTCATAGTGGCCTCGAACTCATGGCGATCTTCCTACCTCTGCCTCCACAGTGCTGGGATTAACGGCGTGTGCCACCTCGCCCGGCTTGGCCTTTTCTTTTAATTTTTTTATGAGAGAGAAGAGTGAGGAGTGAGAGAGAGAAAGAGAGAGGAATGGGAAGGGTCTCCTGCCACTGCAGATGAACTCCAGATGTGTGTGCCACCTTGTGCATCTGGTTTACGTGGGTTCTGGGAGTCAAACCTGGGTCCTTAGGGTTTTCAGCAAGCACCTTAACTGCTGAGCCATCTCTCCAGCCCCAAAGCATCTATCTTGTTTGGAGAAGTCAGGGCTGCTTTGGGGCACCCCCTTCTTCAGTTAGTCACCTGAAGCTGGGATCTCTGAGGTTCCTGTCCTCCTAATTGGTCCTGGAATAAATTTAATACTGCCAAAGTTTTAAACTGGGCATGGTGGCACACACCTTTAATCCCAGCACTTGGGAGGCAGAAGTAGGAGGATTGCCATGAGTTCGAGACCACCCTGAGACTACACAGTGAATTCCAGGTCAACCTGGGCTAGAGTGAGACCCTACTTTAAAAAAAAAAGAAAAAGGGAGCTGGGCGTGGTGGCGCACGCCTTTAATCCCAGCACTCAGGAGGCAGAGGTAGGAGAATCGCCTTGAGTTCAAGGCCACCCTGAGACTACATAGTTAAATCCAGGTCAGCCTGGGCCAGAGTGAGACCCTACCTCGAAAAACCAAAAAAAAAAAAAAAGAGGAGGGCTGGAGAGATGGCTTAGCAGTTAAGGCGCCTGCCTCCTAAGCCTAAGGACACTGGTTCCAATCTCCAGCGGTTCCAATCTCCAGGTCCCACGTTTAGCCAGATGCAAAGTGACGCAAGGGCACAATGCCGCACTTGACCACAAGGGGGCGCACAGCAGCTGAGAGACTGCTGGCGCGCCCATCTCTGTCTCCCTCTCCCTGTCTGTCTCTCTCTGTGTGTCTCTCTCCAAAATAAATAAAATAATAAAAAAAATTTAAAAAATAAAATAAAATAATTTAAAAAAGAAAAAAAAAACCAGCATGTTGGGCCTTGCTAGAAAAATGGGCTGGACCTGTGAGGAGGCTAGCCTGAACTACTGGACATGGCCAGGGATCCTGGGCTGTGGGGTTGCAGCTGGCCCTCTCAGGGAGTCCCTGGCAAAGGTGACTGGCCTTCCCTACGTTGTAGGTTGTAGTGAGCTGTCATCTCCCAGAGTGGGCAGAACTGGCGAGGCCCTCCCCCCAGACCCCAAAAGGCTCTGACCATTCCATAAGTCAGACTTTGTCCCCCACAGTTCCTGACCTTGTGGCTAGCTGCCTAAGAGACCCTCATGTGGCTGAAGTCAGGTAGCCTTCTCACCCCCCACAGTAACAGAAGTCACAGCCTCCTGTTAATCTCCTCTTCCACCCTTCCCCCTATCTTCCCTTATCCTTCCCCATAGCTATGAAGTTACTAGTCCTTCCTCCACCTAGATAACAGCCCATAAACTATGCATCCCATTGCCATATAGTCTGTACGTGCCATCTCAACCTTCCCCAAGTGTTTATAAACCCACTCCCCTTCTGAATAAACGAGTGCTGTCCATCAGACGGTCTCCCGGGTGTTCATTGCCCATCATGTCATCGCGTCGCACTCACCCACTGCTCCAGGAAGGACCCTGCTGCTTCCCTCCCAACTCCTCTCTCCCTCACCAGGGACATCGGTGACCAACGACCCCAGGGAAATGGGAACGGGAATGGAACAAGACCCACACAGCAAATGAGAGAGAGAGAGAGTTGGTTTGGTTTAAGGGAGAGTAAAAACATGAGAGAATGAATATAAGTGGAAAAGTGATGCCAGGCGTGGTGGCGCACGCCTTTAATCCCAGCACTCGGGAGGCAGAGAGGTAGGAGGATCACTGTGAGTTCAAGACCACTCTGAGACTACATAGTGATTTCCAGGTTAGTCTGCACTAGAGTGAGACCCTACCTCAAAAAAAGAAAAGAAAAAGAAAAGTGAGATCCAGGAAGCTGGGAAGAGGATGGGGCTGTAAGTACTGGTTCTGAGAAGCTGTGAGCTGGCCTGGGGACCAGGTCCCAGCACCTGTGAGTGAGATCTCTGAAGATTTGCACATCTGACAGAATCTGGAGGGAACGGAGAAGAACTGATGCAAGAACACAAGGCCTGTGTCTGAATGAGAAGAACAGCTTGGACGGATGGAAACTGAATTGGATTAAGCTCAATTAAAATAAATCTGACAAAAAAAATAGGCAAGCCAACCCTAAAGTCCCACACATCTCCCTGACAATGCAAACATGAGGCTTAAGTCCCCAGTGCTTGCAGTCTACCGCGTTCTCTCCAGTGATGGCCCTGTCTTCCGTAGACTGACAATCTCCATGCTCATTTCTCCTTGGGAAGTCCTCCCATTTCAACTCCAGGCCATGAGTCTTTCCCCGCTTCCCTTCCACTGAGAAGTCTTGAGAAGAAAGGAGTACGGTAGAGTGGTGTCAGGGAGGCTCAGTCAGTGTCACACTGGGCCTGAATCTCATGAGACACAGTTCCCACTCTCAGATTGCATAGTGTGGTTGGTTTCTTTCTCTCTCTCTTTCTTCCTTCCTTCCTTTCTTCCTTCCTTCCTTCCTTCCTTCCTCCTTCCTTCTCTCCTTCTTTCTTTCTTTCTTTCTTTCTTTCTTTCTTTCTTTCTTTCTTTCTTTCTTTCTTCTTTCTTTTCCAGTGTTTCAAGGTAGGATCTTGTTCTAGCTCAGGCTGACCTGGAATTTACTATGTAGTCTCAGGGTGGCCTTGAACTCTCTGCAATGCTCCTACCTCTGCCTCCTGAGTTCTGGGACTAAAAGTGTGTGCATCCACACCCGGGTCTGTCTTTCTTTCTTTCTTTTTTTTTTTTTTTTTTTTTTTTTTTTTTTTTTTTTGGTTTTCCAAGGTAGGGTTTCACTCTGGTCCAGGCTGACCTGGAATTCACTCTGTAGTCTCAGGGTGGCCTTGAACTCACAACGATCTTCCTACCTCTGCTGGGATTAAAGGCGCACACCACCACACCCAGCTTTTCTTTTTCTTTTCTTTCTCCTCTTCCTCTTTCTATTTGGCAGGGTCTCATGCAGCCCAGGTTGGCCTTTAATCCACTATGTAGCCAAGGATAAACTTGAATTTCTGATCCATCCTACTGCCTCCACCTTCAGAATGCTGGGATTACAGGCACATGCCCCCGTGAGCAGATCTTAACAGGATCATCTGCGGAGGTGTGGGCAACCCCGAATCAGTAATGGCATGCTTATTACCTCCAAAACCCAGGGGATGGGAGAGAATGGTTGCTAGAAGCCAAAGAGAAAGGCTCTTCTGGCAGGAGCACGTGCTCAGCATCCCCTTCCCTGGCCTCCCGTGGGTGCCACTCCCCACTGGCCAAACCCTGCAGAAACTGTGGCCCCAGAGCAGAGAAGGGTGGACTCTAGAAGGGGACAGGCCTGCCTACTGGGTGTGCCCTTCCTATTCTCTGTGTCCCTCAGATAAGACCAACTGTTTTGTCACTCTCTTCTCCCAGCCCATGGTCCTGGCAGCCCCAGTCCACACCCAGGGAGCATGGCAATCCAGAACATTCCACCTCAGCAGCTGTGGTCATGCCTCTCGCAGTCTCAAAAGGACTTAGCAAAGTCTGTTCTAATCGGGGCTCCAGGAGGTAAGCAAGAGTGCAAGTCAAGGTCGGGGCGGAAGCAAGTGACACTCTGACCCTGTGGTTCAGACCTGCAGGCAGGCCAAAGGGAAGCCTACAGCATGGAGGCCATAGGGCACCCCCGTGGTTCCTGGACTCTGGCCCCTGGTGTAGGAAGCTTCCATTGGCAGGGCAGACATCAGCTGGTGACACTTTAACCAGTCCTCAGCCTGAGCCCACAGGAGGCAGACCTTATAGTTCTGACAGCACTAGGGCATGAAGCAGACGCACAGAGACAAGGGCAGACACGCGGTGGCATGGAAGGTGCTTCCGGGCAGGGTGCTCTCTGGGCAGGGCTGCGTCAAGTTCTAAGGTCACTGTGGTCTGAAGCAGCATTGAGTGGGCTGAAGCAACTCGGGAGGGGGCAGGGAAACCAAACAACTTACCGGTGGTTGGAAGGAAGTCGACAGGGACCTTAGGAGACTGATACGGGTGATTCCTGGCCAAATGAGAACAAAACAACAAGGGGCTGAGCCTGAGCGAAGGGTGCTGAAGGAAATCTAGGGGTTTTTTGTTTTTTTTTTTTTGGTTTTTCGAGGTAGGGTCTCACTCTAGCTCAGGCTGACCTGGAATTCACTAGGTAGTCTCAGGGTGGCCTTGAACTCACGGCGATCCTCCTACCTCTGCCTCCCGAGTGCTGGGATTAAAGGCGTGCGCCACCACGCCTGGCAAATCTAGGGTTTTGAGATGTCAGTTTAGCCGGGTGGTGAGGAACGTGCGCTTAGAATTAGATCTGGAGTTCAATCCCATCTGTTACATACACGCTGCATGATCTTAAGCAACATTTTTCATCTTTCTCAGCCTGTTCATCTGCAGAACTGGGATAGATAGAGCACTTGACAGTGCCTGCTTGACAAAGCCCAAGTAAGGTCTTTACTGTACGTGACGCTCAGCTCAAAGGAAGGGCTCTGTGCAAACTGGAGAAGCAAAGCGAGTAATACTGGGTCACTGATATGAAGCGCATGGACGAGAGGCGAGCGCTCCTGCAGATCCTGAGCCCTCCTTCTCCTGCAGGGCCAGCAGGGAACCTGCGGCGGGCCAGTGTGGCCCAGCTCACCCAGGAACTGGGCGCTGCCTTCTTCCAGCAGCAGCAGCTCCCGGCTGCTATGGCAGACACCTTCCTGGAACATCTCTGTCTGCTGGACATTGACTCAGAGCCTGTGGCTGCCCGAAGCACCAGCATCGTTGCCACCATTGGTAAGACCCCCCCCCTAGCAGCCGCTCAAAGCATTTCCTTAAGGTTGTCTCCTTTGAGAGGCCTCCCTGTTTGGCATAAGTCATTCATTCAACAATTATTTTTGTTTTGTTTTTTTGAGGTTGGGTCTCATTCTAGCCAAGACTTTGTAGTCTCAGACTGACCTAGAACTCACAGCGATCCTCCTACCTCTGCCTCGCAAGTTCTGGGATTAAAGGCGTGCACCACCATGCCCGACAACAATTTTTAAAATTTTATTTGGGGGAATTGTCTCTCTAGCCCAGGCTGACATATAACTCATTCTATAGCCCCAGACTGGCCTCAAACTCATGGCAGTCCTCCTATCTCAGCCTTCAGAGTTCTGGAATTAAAGGCATGTGCCACTACACTAAGCTGGGAGTTGGCTTTTTGAGACAGGATCTCACGTAGCCCTGGATTGCTTTATTTATTTATTTATTTATTTATTTATTTATTTATTTGAGAGAAAGAGGGCCTACAGCCGCTGCAAACAAACTCCCGAGGCATGCACCACCTTTCATCTGGCTTATGTGGGTCCTGGGGAATCGAACCTGGGTCCTATGGCTTTGCAGGCAAATGTCTTAACCACTAAAGCCATCTTATTTTTCACAGAGGTTTACACCACCCTGGATGGCTATTCAACATTGAAAAGCTCCAGTTTAACTAAAGTTTTATTGTTTTTACCAAGGCTTTTAATATCTTAAATGTAGCCCAGACTGGCCTTGAACAGGACCTCATCCTCCTGCTTCTGCCTCCCTAGTGCTGGGATTACAGGTGTGCACTGCCACTTCCCCTGTGCCCACATAAAGCCAGATGTACAAAGTGGCCCATGAATCTTGAGGGTTTTCTTTTTCTTTTCTTTTCTTTTCTTTTCTTTTCTTTTCTTTTCTTTTTCTTTTTCTTTTCTTTTTTTTTTTTTTTTGTAGCAAGAGATCCTGGTGCACCCATTTTCTGTCTCTCCTCTCAAGTAAATTATATCTTTAAAACAAAGCACTGGGGGCTGGAGATATGGCTTAGTGGTTAACGCGCCTGCCTGCTAAGCCTAAGAACCAGTTTCCAATCTCCAGGTCCCACGTTTAGCCAGATGCAAAGTGACACAATCCTAGGGCGCAATGCCGCACTTGACCACAAAGGTGAGAGAAAGGAGCGCCTGGCGGGCACGCATCTGGATTTTGTTCACAGCAGCTGAGAGACTGCTGGTGCTCCCATCTCTATCTGTCTCCCTCTCCCTCTCTCTCTGTCTCTCTCTCTCCAAAAACAAATAAAATAATTTTTTTTTTTTTTTTTTTCTTTTCTTAGTTTTTTTCCATGAGGCTTTTCTTTTTTTTTTTTTTAAAGAAAGCACTGGGGCTGTAACTCAGTGGAAGATCATGTTCTTGAACCCAACTATGCTGGAGAGACATGTGCATATTCTTTTTTTTTTTAAAGGGATTGGTCCAACATGTGCATTATTCTGGCACCAAAAAAATAAAATTAAAGGGCTGGAGAGAGGCTTAGTGGTTAAGGCGCTTGCCTGCAGAGCCAAAAGTCCTCTCCAGCCTCTCTAAACGAAATCCAGACACACGTGCCACCTTGTGCATCTGGCTTACATGGGACCTTTTTGGCTTTGCAAGCAAGCACCTTAAAAGGCTAAGCCATCTCTCCTGCCCCAAAAATAAAAATTAAATTAAAATTAACAGCTGAGAAAAGAAAAAGAAAAACAAAAAAGAAACAGCTGGAATCTGGGCATGGTGAAGCATGCCTTTTGTCCCAGCACTCCGGAGTGTGAGGTGGGAGGATCACCGTGAGTTCGAGGCCAGCCTGGGGCTAGAGGTCCAGCTCGAAAACCCTCAGGGCTTCCTTCTCAAGGTGTTGACCGTCGGCTGCAGAGGGAGAGTCTGAAGGATTCCTGGGGTGGGGTCCTTCCTGAGGGTGCGATGGGCTTTGCTCGTCTGAGACGTGCGCGGTCCCTCGGGTGCAGGGCCGGCGTCCCGCTCGGTGGAGCGCCTCAAGGAGATGATCAAGGCCGGCATGAACATCGCGCGGCTCAACTTCTCCCACGGCTCGCACGAGGTGCGCGGAGGTCCGCGGGGCGGGGCCGGGGGAGGTCCCCAAGCCTTCCCACTCCCCTGAAATCTCGGCTCTGCGCCCCCGCCCCGCAGTACCACGCCGAGTCCATCGCCAACATCCGGGAGGCGGCCGAGAGCCTTGCAACCTGCCCGCTCAGCTACCGGCCCGTGGCCATAGCCCTGGACACCAAGGGCCCGGAGATTCGCACGGGGGTCCTGAAGGGGTGAGACGGGCGACACCTGGGCGACACCCGGGCCCGGAGATTCGCACGGGGGTCCTGCAGGGGGTGAGAGACGGGCGACACCCAGGCCCGGAGATTCGCACGGGGGTACTGCAGGGGGTGAGAGACGGGCGACACCAGAGCCAGAAGGTGGCCCGAGCGCGGCCGTGGGCGGGGCCTGGGCTCTCGGGCGGGACCCACGCCTCTCTGGCTCCGCCCCCAGGGCTCCGAATCCGAAGTGGAAATTGCCAAGGGCTCTCAAGTGCTGGTGACTGTGGACCCCGCGTTCCGAACCCTGGGGGACTCGAGGACGGTGTGGGTGGACTACCCCAACATCGCCCGCGTCGTCGCGGTCGGGGGCCGCATCTACATCGACGACGGACTCATCTCCCTAGTGGTCCGGAAAATCGGTGCGGACGCGCCCCCCTCCCTGATCGCGGGCTCCTCCCCTGCTGATGGCCTCCGGGTTTGCCCTTTGACCACCCACCCCTCCCCCTGGCCATGCACGCTTTCCCGCCTTTCCCTGGAGGTCCCAGGGTTCCCGCCCTCACCATGGGATGGGACTGGACTTGCGGGTTAGTAGTTTGCTTGTTTTCATTTTAAATATTTTATTTATCTATTTGAGAGAGGGAGGGGCAGATAGACTGTAAAGAAACTCCAGATGCATGCACTACCATGTGCATCTGGGGAATCGAACCTGGTTCCTTAGGCTCCACAGGAAAGTGCCTAACCACTAAACCATCTCTCCAGCCCATAGTAGGTTTTTTTTTTTTTTTGGTTTTCCGAAGTAGGGTCTCACGCTAGCTCAGGCTGACCTGGAATTCACTATGTGGTCCTCCTACCTCTGCCTCCCGCGTGCGTCACCACGCCGGGCCCCATAGTAGTTTTTTTTTTTTTTTTTTTTGCAAGCAGAGAGAGATAGAAGAGAGGCAGACAGAGAGAGAATGGGCACACCAGGGCCTTCAACCACTGCAAACGGACTCCAGATGCATGTGCCTCTTGTGCATCTGGCTTACGTGGGTCCTGGAGAAGAGAACCGGAATTCTTTGGCTTCACAGACAAATGCCTTAACTGCTAAGCCATTTCTCCAGCCCATAAATATTTTTGTTTATTTATTTGAAAGAGAGAGAGGCAGGAAGATAGAGTGAGAATGGGTGTGCCAGGGCCTCCAGCCACCTTGTGTATCTGGCTTACCTAGGCACTGGAGAATTGAACCAGGGTCCTCAGGCTTCCAGGCAAGCACCTTAACTGCTAAGTGATCATTCCAGTCCCCCTTAGTAGTTTTTTTGTTTGTTTGTTTTTCAAAGTTCATCTGATCCCTCTTCTGTGTGGAGGCTCAGAAATTGCTGATTTTCCAGGGTGGGGGGAATCCAAGCCTGGAATTCCCTGTGTCATGACTCTGTCCCAAACTAAGTCTTGACCCAAGTTGGCTCTGTCTACATGTCCACAGGCCCAGAGGGACTGGTGACTGAAGTGGAGAACGGTGGTGTCCTGGGCAGCAGGAAAGGCGTGAACTTGCCAGGTGCTGAAGTGGACCTGCCTGGACTATCTGAGCAAGATATTTTGGACCTGCGCTTTGGGGTGGAACATGGTGTGGACATCATCTTTGCTTCCTTCATACGGAAGGCCAGCGATGTGACTGCGGTCAGGGCTGCTCTGGGGCCAGAAGGACAAGGCATCAAAATTATCAGCAAAATCGAGAATCACGAAGGCGTTAAGAAGTGAGGTTTGCTCTTTATCTCCATCAGGCCCCCAAAACATTTCCAATCGCCCCTCTTCCTCCTGCTGCTCCCTGCCACCTCCTGGCATTGCCACAGCCAGGATTCCTCCGAATATCCAGGTTTGATGAAATCCTAGAGGTGAGCGATGGCATCATGGTGGCACGAGGTGACCTGGGCATCGAGATCCCGGCAGAGAAGGTTTTCCTGGCTCAGAAGATGATGATTGGGCGATGCAACTTGAGGGGCAAGCCTGTTGTCTGCGCCACACAGGTCTGGGTGAACCCTTGGCTCTGGGGACGCTTGGGTTTAATGGCAACTGAGGGAGAATTCCCGCACCATAGGCCTACAGCACTCCTCACTGTCCAGCACGCGGTCCTGAGGTTAGCTGTGTAAGGAGAGTGTAGGAGAGACGCAAGAAGGGACACCGGCCCTGATCTCCGCAGACTGTTCATTGGGAGGTAGCGAGGGACCCCAGCTTTCCCGCGGGATGAAGGCTGAGGCTGGGGTTCAAACTTACCCGGAGGATCCTAAGGCAAACAGACTGAATCAGCTGCAGGTCCAAGGGAAGCAGATAAGGCATCAAAATTACGTGCTCGGGAGCCGGGCGTGGTGGCGCATACCTTTAATCCCAGCACTCGGGAGGCAGAGGTAGGTGGATTGCCGAGAGTTCGAGGCCACCCTGAGACTACATAGTTAATTCCAGGTCAGCCTGGACCAGAGTGAGACCCTACCTTGCAAAACCAAAAAAAAAAAAAAAAAAAAATTACTTGCTCGGAATAGGCTCTTTAGCAGAGTTGACTAGGGAGGACTGGATGTCTCCATTCTTTTTTTTTTTTTTTTTAATTTTAATTTTTATTTATTTTATTAGCAACAGACAGACAGAGAGAGAAAGAGGCAGAAAGAAAGAGAGAATGGGCACACCAGGGTCTCCAGCCACTGCAAATGAACTCCAGATGCATGTGCCTCCTTGTGCATCTGGCTTATGTGGGTGCTGGGGAATTGAGCCTCGAACCGGGGTCCTTAGGCTTCACAGGCAAGCGCTTAACCTCTAAGCCATCTCTCCAGCCCAATGTCTCCATTCTTTATGCCTCCTCATCTTAAGGTTAGTAATTAACGCTTCAGTTCCCTGTAGTTTTCAGGGAAGGCTACTAACCCTTCAAGGTGGAGATAAAAGGACTCCCTTTTTCAGAGGAGGAAACTGAACTTCCAGGGTCACACAGCTGTTACTGTAGTCTTGACTTTCAGGAAACTCAAAGAGTGTGGGTATCAGAGAAAGGCAGGGTCCCCAGTCAGAGTTACTGTGACTCCTGTAACTCTGACACCCTCGGCGCCCTCCAGATGTTGGAAAGTATGATCACAAAGGCCCGGCCGACCCGGGCCGAGACAAGCGACGTGGCCAACGCTGTGCTGGATGGGGCTGACTGTATCATGCTGTCGGGGGAGACGGCCAAAGGCAGCTTCCCGGTGGAGGCCGTGAAGATGCAGCATGCGGTAGGAGCTCAGAAATGAGGGACCAAAGAACCAAACCCCCACTGGGACCCCCTGGCTCTTACCCAGCCTGACCTCTTGACACCCATAGATTGCCCGGGAGGCCGAGGCCGCAGTGTACCACCGGCAGCTGTTTGAGGAGCTGCGCAGGGCTGCGCCACTGAGCCGCGACCCCACTGAAGTCACTGCCATTGGCGCGGTGGAGGCTTCCTTCAAGTGCTGTGCAGCAGCCATCATTGTGCTGACCACCACAGGCCGGTGAGGGGGAGGGGGAGCACTGCTCAGGGATGAAGGGTTTTGCTCCAGGGCAAGTCCCAGACGTCTCAGCCCGGGGAGGAAATTGGCAGGGTATATTCTCTAGATGTATTAATTTCAGGGTATTTGGGCTCCTGGGGCTGAAAGAGCCTTATAAGGTTGAGCTGTCACGGAGGAGGAGCCCAGTAAGTCTGAGTTCAATATCTGCTCCAAAATTTAGCAGTGAGGCCTTAGGTAACTCGCCTGAGCCCTGCAGACTTGTCTTGTCTCCTTGGGTCTATAGAGTTAGCCATTTGTTCCCCACGTGGTTAACCAGCAGCCGGGCATAGGGGTGCACACCTTTAATCCCAGCACTCAGGAAGGAGGCAGAGGTAGGAAGGTCTCTAAGTTCGAGGCCACCCTGAGACTACAGTGAATTCCAAGTCAGCCTGAGCTAGACCAAGACCCTACCTCGAAAAAACAAATAATGGGGCTGGAGAGATGGCTTAGCGGTTAAGGCACTTGCCTGAGAAGCCTAAGGATCCCGGTTTGATTCTCCAGGTCCCACGTAAGCCAGATACATAAGGTGGCACATGCACCTGGAGTTCATTTGCAGTAGCTAGAGGCCCTGGTGTGCCCATTCTCTCTCTCCGTCTCTAATAAGTAAATAAAAATAAAAATTTAAAAATATATAGAATATATTAAAAATATGTATAAAATGCAGAGGGAAAAGCTTTGGATGCTCTGAGCTGACACTGCCCTCCCCTTTCAGCTCAGCCCAGCTGCTGTCTCGGTACCGGCCCCGGGCAGCAGTTATTGCCGTCACCCGCTCTGCCCAGGCTGCCCGGCAGGTGCACCTGTGCCGAGGCGTCTTCCCCTTGCTCTACCGTGAGCCTCCAGAAGCCATCTGGGCAGATGACGTGGATCACAGGGTCCAATTCGGCATTGAAAGTGGTGAGCCTCCGAGACCTTGCCTCCCCTCTCACCAGACACTTTGTTCAGGAGCGCCCCAACCTGGCTTCTTACCCTGTCTCGGAGGGACTTGCCTGTCTTCATTCATCCCATAATTCCCCCTGGGTCACTGAGATGGAGAGCTACCTTGGACTCCAAGCAGGAGAGATTAAACCGAAAAGAGGGAAAGAGAGGGAGGCAGGGCAGAGACATCTGTAAGGAGCGCAGCATGACGCAAGAACAGAGGAGGGAGAAGAGCCAGTATGGGCTGGAACCCGAATCTAATTTATAATTGTCGCATCACCACACCTGGCCTTGCCCCGTCAGCACAGCCCCATGTCACCCCACATCTGCTCAGTGCCTCCAGCTCAGGCTCACGCACGACATGTTCAGGCTCTCAGAGGTAGTGGCCTGGGTCCCTCAATGATCGGCCCTTTGTTTTGCCCCCAGGAAAGCTCCGTGGCTTCCTCCGTGTTGGAGATCTGGTGATTGTGGTAACGGGCTGGCGGCCTGGATCTGGCTACACTAACATCATGCGGGTGCTGAGCGTGTCCTGAGATGCCTCTCCCCACCACGACTTAGCTGCACCCCATCTCTTCCAACCCATGCCCATCCCACTGCCCCCCTGCCCCTGTCCAAGGTGCCCCTCCCCCTCTCTGTTTCACGCAGGCCCTGACAGTCTGGGTCCAATTACGCAGGGCATCCAGCAGCATCAGTTGTTTATCTCTACTTCCAATCACTCAGCTGGGTCCTAATATGCTCTGAGCCACTAATCCCAGCCTAGCAGTTAATTCTTTCCGCCATGCCGCCTATCTCTGGGGTTGGGGAAGAGACAGGGCAACCTTGTCTGGCCTGAACAGAACCATTACTGTTTTGTTTGTTGAAGCAGGATCTCACTCTAGCCCTGACTGACCTGGAATTCACTCTGTAGTCCCAGGCTGGCCTTGAACTCTCCACATTCCTCCTACCTCAGCCTCCTGAGTGCTGAGTGAGATTAAAGGTGTGTGCTACCACACCCTCCCAGAACCATAGTTTTGAAATACGTGGCGCTCTCCCATGTGGCCTGTGTTTTGTTTTTCAAGGTAGGGTCCTGCACTCTGTAGTCCAGGTTGGCCTGGAATTCACTATGTAGTCTCAGGGTGGCCTCAAACTCACACCTCTGCCTCCTGAGTGCTGGGATTAAAGACATGTGCCACCACACCTGGCTCCATGTGGCTTGTATGATCTTCTCCTGAGCAGCGTGTCATCGCCTGATGATTTCAATCAGGGCAGCCTGCTCCTTCAGTGACATCAAAGTGCCACACGTTGGGGGAAGCTGGAGTAGGTGAATGGAGGGGAAAACCAAGCTAAGCTAACGGATTTTGTTTTTTTATTTGAGAGAGAGAATGGGTGTGCCAGGGCCTTCAGCCACTGTGAACCAACTCCAGACCTGTGTGCCCCCTTGAAGCGCATGTGCAACATTTCATGCTTGCGTCACTGTGCGTCTGGCTAAGTGAGACCTGGAGAGTCACACATAAGTCCTTAGGCTTTGCAGGAAAGCGCCTTAACCGCTAAGCCATCTCTCCAGCCCTGATTTTTTTCTTTTTTGAGACAGGATCTTACTCTTCAGCTCAGGCTGGCCCTGAACGCACTGTGGAGTCCAGGCTGACCTCAAACTCCTGGTGATCCTCCTGCCTCAGCCTCCCAATTGCAAGGACCACAGGTGTGAGCCACAAGACTCAAGCTTTAGGCAGGCTGGTGTCATCACTAACTCCATCTCCTCAGAACTGCACTTACAGGCCACTCCTCCAGCCACTTTCATGTCCAGCGCCTGTGCTACTGGCTCAAATGCTCCTTGTGCTGCTAGAAATTCCTTCACACCCACTTGTTCCCACAAATAAACTAGGAGCCAAAATGAACATCTCTGCTTTTTTTTTTTTTTTTTAAATCCAGCCGTTTAGGAGCAATTATAAAAACAATTCCCACATGCCAAGAACCCTGTAACTGCTCACCCAGGAGAAGAGCAGATTTAGGGTCCTGGCCCCACACTTAGATGCTGCAGTGTCAGAGGGGACAGAGTGGGTGGGTCGTGGACTACTCTTGTCCCTGAGAAGACAGAGGGGCTGGCTGGCCAACCCTTCCCTAGGTTTGAGTACCCCAGGCCCTCCTCGTACTCCTGCACGAACAGCAAAGCCAGATAAGAAAACCCACAGTGGCCCACAGTCCTCTCCCTTCCAGTCGGCCCCTCTTGTCACTACTTGCCGAGGGAGAGAGTGCTGAGTATTGCTGTGGATGGCATTGTGTAAGGATCCCAGAGCTGGCAAGGAGGGGTCCTGCCTCCCCCTGCTCCTTCTGTCTCCCTACCAGGAGTGAGGAAGGGCAGATAAAGGAATGAGTGAACAACAACAACAAAATGAATAAATCAAATTAGCAAATGAGTAAAATTAATGACTAAATAAGACTGGATAAATAGAGGGTAACAGAAAAGGTCGCAGGATTCATCACCACCTGCTCCCCGACCTAGCTGGGGAGGCAGGGGGGAATCTAGCTGGTTCAATAAATAAGGAACTTTAGGACAGAGGGCCCAGCAAAAAGGCAGCTCCCAGTTTACAAAGACGGTTCTACCACACAGAGATTGCAAGGAACTTGGCGGAGGATACGTGTTCCTGCTTGATATAGATAGGGAGGGTCCGTAGATGACAGTAAGGGTAAAGGTAGATGCCTACACTCAGGGCCTGAGACATTTGTTGGCAGACATTTGGGAGGGCACAAATAACTGACAATGCCCAGCTACACTAAGGGGATAGGCAGATAAAACACGCTGGGCAGGACCTGCAGGGCCACTGATGGACGGCCGTCTCGCTATCGTTGGCAGTGATGGTGGTGGCAAGTGCTTGTGCTTAGTAAAGGTAGGGTACTAGGCCCAGACCTGCACCTGACAGGACACCCTTGTCAGAGGGCTTTGAGTCACTTCTACTTGGCAGTGGAGACATACAGCCCCTGGCACAACGCCTTGAAGATGGTAGGCACTGGGTACAGACGATGAATGGGAGGATGGATTAGAACTAGCAGACTACAGCTGCTTGAGCTGAGCGCACAGGAAACACCATGGCGGTAAGTGGCAGTATTTCAGATCCCCTCAGCTCCCCCAAGGGGCATCTGTTCTCAGGCATACACTATTATAACTCAGAGCTAAAGCCAGTGTAGCCAAGGATTTCACATGTTGGCGGAGAGCTGAGGGCCCCGGGAGCGGCTGGCTCAGGCACTGATGGCCTGGGGCTGGACTGTCACTGGAGGCTTGGCCAGGAGCCCTGAGGCGGGCAGGCGTTCACTCCCAGATCCCTTGCGCCCAGGAGAGCCATCGCCTGTTGCCCTCTGGGGCAGTGAGGGTTGAGAGGCTGAGAGGGGGCGACCCCGAGGTCCTAGTCGTCGTGGACCTCCTCCTGGGGGAGGGCCCAGTAGTGACACCTGGGAACGCCCTGCCCGGGACAGGCTGGCATGGAGGGTTCGGGCAGGTGGGACAGGCAGACGGGAGGTGGAGGCCCAGGGTCCCCGCGCCAGCAGAGGACCAGCTCGAACAGGCACCAGTGGAGAGGCTGGGGAGCCCACCGATCGCCGAGCAGAGCGGACAAGAAGGGTGGCTGGAGAGTCGGGGGACAGAGGCAGGGGGCTTCGTTGGTGGGTGAGGGCAATGGCCACGTTGGAGGTCACGGCAGCTGCCTGTAGGGGCGCGTGCACAAGTGGCTCCCACAGCACTGGCTTTCCACTAAGCCGAGCTCCTGTGCCGAGCCAGGCCTCGAACCCCGAGCCATGTCCCTGTCATGTTGTACCAAATGCTGCTCCATGATGCCTCCGCTGCTGCCTGGACTTGGCTCAGAGCGCTTCCGCTGCAGTATGGAATTCTTCTTGCCTAGAAGTTGTCAGGAAAAGGAAGGAATCCAAGATGAAGTCTGGCTACCAGAGAGTGAGGGTAATGGGATGGAGTAGAGGGCAGTGGGTGGAGACAGGAGTATGGTGAGGGCTGGAGGAACAGGGTTTGAATCAGAGATGGAGAGTTTCAGAGTTCGATACTGGATACCCAGGACATGAGGACATGGGATCCTTTATCTAGGACCATGGCTTGCTGAGGGCTAAGAGCCGTGAGCAACAGTGTTCAAAGGCCAGCTGGGAGCTGAAAATATGTATAAAATGCAGAGGAAAAGCTTTGGATGCTCTGAGCTGACACTGCCCTCCCCTTTCAGCTCAGCCCAGCTGCTGTCTCGGTACCGGCCCCGGCAGCAGTTATTGCCGTCACCCGCTCTGCCCAGGCTGCCCGGCAGGTGCACCTGTGCCGAGGCGTCTTCCCCTGCTCTACCGTGAGCCTCCAGAAGCCATCTGGGCAGATGACGTGGATCACAGGGTCCAATTCGGCATTGAAAGTGGTGAGCCTCCGAGACCTTGCCTCCCCTCTCACCAGACACTTTGTTCAGGAGCGCCCCAACCTGGCTTCTTACCCCTGTCTCGGAGGGACTTGCCTGTCTTCATTCATCCCATAATTCCCCTGGGTCACTGAGATGGAGAGTACCTTGGACTCCAAGCAGGAGAGATTAAACCGAAAAGAGGGGAAAGAGAGGGAGGCAGGGCAGAGACATCTGTAAGGAGCGCAGCATGACGCAAGAACAGAGGAGGGAGAAGAGCCAGTATGGGCTGGAACCCGAATCTAATTTATAATTGTCGCATCACCACACCTGGCCTTGCCCCGTCAGCACAGCCCCATGTCACCCCACATCTGCTCAGTGCCTCCAGCTCAGGCTCACGCACGACATGTTCAGGCTCTCAGAGGTAGTGGCCTGGGTCCCTCAATGATCGGCCCTTTGTTTTGCCCCCAGGAAAGCTCCGTGGATTCCTCCGTGTTGGAGATCTGGTGATTGTGGTAACGGGCTGGCGGCCTGGATCTGGCTACACTAACATCATGCGGGTGCTGAGCGTGTCCTGAGATGCCTCTCCCCACCACGACTTAGCTGCACCCCATCTCTTCCAACCCATGCCCATCCCACTGCCCCCCTGCCCCTGTCACGCAGGCCCTGACAGTCTGGGTCCAATTACGCAGGGCATCCAGCAGCATCAGTTGTTTATCTCTACTTCCAATCACTCAGCTGGGTCCTAATATGCTCTGAGCCACTAATCCCAGCCTGGCAGTTAATTCTTTCCGCCATGCCGCCTATCCCTGGGGTTGGGGAAGAGACAGGGCAACCTTGTCTGGCCTGAACAGAACCATTACTGTTTTGTTTGTTGAAGCAGGATCTCACTCTAGCCCTGACTGACCTGGAATTCACTCTGTAGTCCCAGGCTGGCCTTGAACTCTCCACATTCCTCCTACCTCAGCCTCCTGAGTGCTGAGTGAGATTAAAGGTGTGTGCTACCACACCCCTCCCAGAACCATAGTTTTGAAATACGTGACGCTCTCCCATGTGGCCTGTGTTTTGTTTTTCAAGGTAGGGTCCTGCACTCTGTAGTCCAGGTTGGCCTGGAATTCACTATGTAGTCTCAGGGTGGCCTCAAACTCACACCTCTGCCTCCTGAGTGCTGGGATTAAAGACATGTGCCACCACACCTGGCTCCATGCGGCTTGTATGATCTTCTCCTGAGCAGCGTGTCAGCGCCTGATGATTTCAATCAGGGCAGCCTGCTCCTTCAGTGACATCAAAGTGCCACACGTTGGGGGAAGCTGGAGTAGGTGAATGGAGGGGAAAACCAAGCTAAGCTAACGGATTTTGTTTTTTTATTTGAGAGAGAGAATGGGTGTGCCAGGGCCTTCAACCACTGTGAACCAACTCCAGACCTGTGTGCCCCCTTGAAGCGCATGTGCAACATTTCATGCTTGCGTCACTGTGCGTCTGGCTACGTGAGACCTGGAGAGTCACACATAAGTCCTTAGGCTTTGCAGGAAAGCGCCTCAACCGCTAAGCCATCTCTCCAGCCCTGATTTTTTTCTTTTTTGAGACAGGATCTTACTCTTCAGCTCAGGCTGGCCCTGAACGCACTGTGGAGTCCAGGCTGACCTCAAACTCCTGGTGATCCTCCTGCCTCAGCCTCCCAATTGCAAGGACCACAGGTGTGAGCCACAAGACTCAAGCTTTAGGCAGGCTGGTGTCATCACTAACTCCATCTCCTCAGAACTGCACTTACAGGCCACTCCTCCAGCCACTTTCATGTCCAGCGCCTGTGCTACTGGCTCAAATGCTCCTTGTGCTGCTAGAAATTCCTTCACACCCACTTGTTCCCACAAATAAACCAGGAGCCAAAATGAACATCTCTGCTTTTTTTTTTTTTTTTAAATCCAGCCGTTTAGGAGCAATTATAAAAACAATTCCCACATGCCAAGAACCCTGTAACTGCTCACCCAGGAGAAGAGCAGATTTAGGGTCCTGGCCCCACACTTAGATGCTGCAGTGTCAGAGGGGACAGAGTGGGTGGGTCGTGGACTACTCTTGTCCCTGAGAAGACAGAGGGGCTGGCTGGCCAACCCTTCCCTAGGTTTGAGTACCCCAGGCCCTCCTCGTACTCCTGCACGAACAGCAAAGCCAGATAAGAAAACCCACAGTGGCCCACAGTCCTCTCCCTTCCAGTCGGCCCCTCTTGTCACTACTTGCCGAGGGAGAGAGTGCTGAGTATTGCTGTGGATGGCATTGTGTAAGGATCCCAGAGCTGGCAAGGAGGGGTCCTGCCTCCCCCTGCTCCTTCTGTCTCCCTACCAGGAGTGAGGAAGGGCAGATAAAGGAATGAGTGAACAACAACAACAAAATGAATAAATCAAATTAGCAAATGAGTAAAATTAATGACTAAATAAGACTGGATAAATAGAGGGTAACAGAAAAGGTCGCAGGATTCATCACCACCTGCTCCCCGACCTAGCTGGGGAGGCAGGGGGGAATCTAGCTGGTTCAATAAATAAGGAACTTTAGGACAGAGGGCCCAGCAAAAAGGCAGCTCCCAGTTTACAAAGACGGTTCTACCACACAGAGATTGCAAGGAACTTGGCGGAGGATACGTGTTCCTGCTTGATATAGATAGGGAGGGTCCGTAGATGACAGTAAGGGTAAAGGTAGATGCCTACACTCAGGGCCTGAGACATTTGTTGGCAGACATTTGGGAGGGCACAAATAACTGACAATGCCCAGCTACACTAAGGGGATAGGCAGATAAAACACGCTGGGCAGGACCTGCAGGGCCACTGATGGACGGCCGTCTCGCTATCGTTGGCAGTGATGGTGGTGGCAAGTGCTTGTGCTTAGTAAAGGTAGGGTACTAGGCCCAGACCTGCACCTGACAGGACACCCTTGTCAGAGGGCTTTGAGTCACTTCTACTTGGCAGTGGAGACATACAGCCCCTGGCACAACGCCTTGAAGATGGTAGGCACTGGGTACAGACGATGAATGGGAGGATGGATTAGAACTAGCAGACTACAGCTGCTTGAGCTGAGCGCACAGGAAACACCATGGCGGTAAGTGGCAGTATTTCAGATCCCCTCAGCTCCCCCAAGGGGCATCTGTTCTCAGGCATACACTATTATAACTCAGAGCTAAAGCCAGTGTAGCCAAGGATTTCACATGTTGGCGGAGAGCTGAGGGCCCCGGGGAGCGGCTGGCTCAGGCACTGATGGCCTGGGGGGCTGGACTGTCACTGGAGGCTTGGCCAGGAGCCCTGAGGCGGGCAGGCGTTCACTCCCAGATCCCTTGCGCCCAGGAGAGCCATCGCCTGTTGCCCTCTGGGGCAGTGAGGGTTGAGAGGCTGAGAGGGGGCGACCCCGAGGTCCTAGTCGTCGTGGACCTCCTCCTGGGGGAGGGCCCAGTAGTGACACCTGGGAACGCCCTGCCCGGGACAGGCTGGCATGGAGGGTTCGGGCAGGTGGGACAGGCAGACGGGAGGTGGAGGCCCAGGGTCCCCGCGCCAGCAGAGGACCAGCTCGAACAGGCACCAGTGGAGAGGCTGGGGAGCCCACCGATCGCCGAGCAGAGCGGACAAGAAGGGTGGCTGGAGAGTCGGGGGACAGAGGCAGGGGGCTTCGTTGGTGGGTGAGGGCAATGGCCACGTTGGAGGTCACGGCAGCTGCCTGTAGGGGCGCATGCACAAGTGGCTCCCACAGCACTGGCTTTCCACTAAGCCGAGCTCCTGTGCCGGGAGCCAGGCCTCGAACCCCCCGAGCCATGTCCCTGTCATGTTGTACCAAATGCTGCTCCATGATGCCTCCGCTGCTGCCTGGACTTGGCTCAGAGCGCTTCCGCTGCAGTATGGAATTCTTCTTGCCTAGAAGTTGTCAGGAAAAGGGAAGGAATCCAAGATGAAGTCTGGCTACCAGAGAGTGAGGGTAATGGGATGGAGTAGAGGGCAGTGGGTGGAGACAGGAGTATGGTGAGGGCTGGAGGAACAGGGTTTGAATCAGAGATGGAGAGTTTCAGAGTTCGATACTCGGATACCCAGGACATGAGGACATGGGATCCTTTATCTAGGACCATGGCTTGCTGAGGGCTAAGAGCCGTGAGCAACAGTGTTCAAAGGCCAGCTGGGAGCTGGAGAGACAGCTTAGCGGTTAAGACACTTGCCTGCAAAGCCAAAGGACCCAGGTTTGGCTCCCCAGGTCCCACGTAAGCCAGATGCACAAGGTGGCGCACGCATCTGGAGTTCATTTGCAGTGGCTGGAGGCCCTGGCATGCCCATTCTCTCTCCCTCTCTCTCTTTCTCTTACCTATTTCTGTATCTCTCTCTCTCTCTCAAATAAATAAAAATAAAAAATAAAAATAAGCCTAAGAACCGGGCGTGGTGGCGCACGCCTTTAATCCCAGCACTCGGGAGGCAGAGGTAGGAGGATCGCCGAGAGTTCAAGGCCACCCTGAGACTACATAGTTAATTCCAGGTCAGCCTTGACCAGAGTGAGACCCTACCTTGCAAAACCAAAAAAAAAAAAAAAAAAAAAAAAAAAATAAGCCTAAGAACGCTGGTTCCAATCTCCAGTGGTTCCAATCTCCAGGTCCAATGTTTAGCTAGATGCAGTGATGCAAGGGCGCAATGCCTCACTTGACCACAAGGGACGCCACATCTGGATTTCGTTCACAGCAGCTGAGAGGCTGCTGGTGTGCCCATTTCTATCTGTCTTCTTCTCCCTCTCTCTCTGTGTCTCTGTCCAAAAAAATAAGTAATAAAAGGGCTGGAGGGATGGCTTAGTGGTTAAGGCGCTAGCCTTGCAAAGCCAAAGAATCCAGGTTCGATTCCTCAGGACCCACATAAGCCAGATGCACGCTTCTGGAGTTCATTTGCAGAGGCCGAAGGGCCTGGCGTGCCCATTGTGTCTCTCTTTGTCTTTCAAAGAAATAAATTAAATAAATAAATAAAAATTTGCTGGGCGTGGTGCATACACCTTTAATCCCAGCACTCGGGAGGCACAGATAGAAGGATCACTGTGAATTTGAGGCCACCCTTGGAGACTACATAGTGAATTCCAGGTTAGCCTGAGCTAGAGTGAGACCCTACCTCAAAAAAACGAAAATGAATAAATAAATACATAAATAAATAAATAAATAAATAATAGGGCTGGAGGGATGGCTTAGCAGTTAAGGTGCTTGCCTGCAAAGCCAAAGGCCCCAGGTTGGATCTCCAGGACCCACATAACCCAGATGCACAAGGGGCACATGAGTCTGGAATTCATTTGCAGTGGCTGGAGGCCCTGGCATGCCCATTCTCTCTCTACCTGTCTCTCTTCTCCCTCTCTCTCTCTCTGCTTGCAAATAAATAAAATTTCTGCCAGGCATGGCAGTGCACGCCTTTAATCCCAGCACTCAGGAAGCAGAGGTAGGAGGATCACCATGAGACTACATAGTGAATTCCAGGTCTAGCCTGAATTAGAGCAAGACCCTACCTTGGAAAACCAATAATAATAATAATAGGGCTGGAGAAATGGCTTAGTGGTTAAGGCGCTTGCCTGTAAAGCCAAAGGATCCAGGTTCAATTCTCCAGGACCCACGTAAGCCAGATGCACAAGGGGGCACATGCATCTGGAGTTCCTTTGCAGTGGCTAGAGGCCCTGGTGTGCCCATTCTCTCTCTTAAATAAATAAATAAATGCATTTAAAATAATAATAATAACAATATAAGTAAATAAATAAAAATTAAAGCTGGGTGTGGTGGCGCATGCCTTTAATCCCAGCACTTGGGAGGCAGAGGTAGGAGGATTGCCGTGAGTTCGAGGCCACCCTGAGAATACATAGTGAATTCCAGGTCAGCCTGAGCTAGAGTGAGACCCTACCTCGAAAAACCAAAAAAATAAAAAATAAAATAAAAAATAAAAATTAAAATTAAAAATAAGTAATAATTAAAAAAAAAAAAAAAGGCCAGCTGGGTGCACATGCTAGGACTGACTGGGTGCGTTGGGATGTAGCACCTAAGTGCTTGCTTTGGAGGTGGGGTGAGCAGCCCCCAGGCCCCAGAGTTGACAGAGAGGCCGGGCCTCACCAATGCGGCGCAGCCTGTCCATGGCCACAGTCTCGAAGGCCCTGCGCATCATGGGGAACTCCTCAAGCACAGCGTTGAAATGGTCCACACTGAGTGAGTAGAGACGGCAGTAGGTGTCGGCCCGCACACTGGCCGTGCGCCGGCCTCTGGTCAGCAGGCAGATCTCTGCAAAGGTTGAGAGAAGTCTCAGAGCACCCAGTACAATCTGACTCCAGACCCACGCATGCCCGGGTCATTGCTCCCAGTCCCTGTCATGAAAGCTGATGGGCAGGTCTGCTGGCACAGAGACTCAGATACTCTACTCCACCCACACTGACCCTAACCCCAGCCCTAGTGCCCATTCCCCAGGGCGTGATTGCAGACCCTCCCTCCTGCCCTGAGTGAAGCCGGAGAGGAAGGAGAAGGGGGGGGGTAAATGGGGACAAAATGAAACTGATGGGAGGGGTAAAAAAAAATGTCCAGGAGCGTTGGTGGCACAAGCCTTTAATCCCAGCATTTGGGAGGCCCATGGGCATGCTGCAGACCAGTGATTGGCTTGGGGGCTGACAGACTGCATGAGCCTCCAGTCACCCTGGGTTGCGGCTGGCACACTTTCCCTCACTGCCACAGGCAGGGACCCTGGATCATACCATCAAGGCAGCTTCTTGAAGCTTAAACCCCTGGGAGAGCTATGCTCCATATCCCACCTTTCCCTTGACTCAAGGAACCCTTGCACTTTATGGGCGAAGAGCTCAAAAGGCTGCAGGGTGGGGGCAGCGGGAGTCCTAAAGGCCGGCTGGCCCAATAGTGCCTAGGAACTGAATGTCCTGAGAAGATTGAAAAGTGAGGAACAGTTCTCTCTCAAATAACTTAATTAAATATATTTTAAAAAAATGGGCTGGGCATGGTGGCGCAAGCCTTTAATCCCAGCACTTGGGAGGCAGAGGTAGGAGGATCACCGTGAGTTGCAGTTGCTGGAGGCCCTGGTGTGCCCATTCTCTTCCTCTCTCTCATTGCCTCTTTCTCTCAAATAAATAAATAAATTTAAATAAATAAATAAAATAAAATAGAAGCCAGGTGTGTTGGCTCACACCTTTAATCCCAGCACTCGGGAGGCAGAGGTAGGATTGCTGTGAGTTCGAGGCCAGCCTGAGACTACTTAGTAAATTCCAGGTCAGCCTGGGCCAGAGTGAGACCCTACTTTGAAAAACCAAATAAATAATAAAAATAAATAAATAAATAATGAGGAACGGGCCAGGCGTGGTGGTGCACACCTTTAATCCCAGCACTTGGGAGGCAGAGGTAGGAGGATCGTTGTGAGTTCGAGGCCACCCTGAGACTACATAGTGAATTCCAGGTCAGCCTGAGCTGGAGTGAGACCCTACCTCGAGAACAAAACGAAACCCTTCTATGATTCAGTAGCATAATCAGGGGACCCTGATCCAAGGGAGCAACTGTCCAATGCTTATGACACCCCCCAACTTCCCTGAGGCTCGCTGACCCCCAAAGTAGGATCCATCAGTGAGGCGGGTGTCCCGGGCGCCACGTGCCAGCACACTGAGCAGCCCGTGCTGGATGAAGTACATCTTCCTGCCCACGGAGCCCTCACGCACCACGAAGTCCCCAGGCTGGAAGACCTCAAAACGTAGCTTTGTGAGTACTGCAGTGACGAAGCTGGGGTCAGCGTGGGCAAACAGCGGCATGTGGGCCACCAGGCCCCTGCAGGTGAAGTTAATGATCTCCTGGGCATGAGAAAGGCCTGTCAGACAGGTTGTGCCAAGTGCCCCGAGATGACCCCACTGAGCTCTTGAGAAGCTTCACTCATGCCATCAGAAGACCTTTGCGCCTGCCTTCGGAGCTTGCCCATCATGGAATCATCCCTACAGCCCTTTCCAAATAGACGCCATCCCCACAAAATCTTCTGAAGCTCTCTCTCAGAGGTAGGAGGATTGCCATGAGTTCAAGGCCATCGTGGGCTTGAGTGAGTCCCTACCTCGAAAAAATAAATAAATAAATCTTAAAAAAATTAAAAGATGCTGGCCATGATGGCACATGCCTTTAATTCCAGCATTTGGGAGGCAGAGGTAGGAGGATCACCATGAGTTTGAGGCCACCCTGAGACTACATAGAGAGTTCCAGGTCAGCCTAGGCTTGAACAAGACCCTACCTGAAGAAAACAAAACAAGGAGCCGGGAGTGGTGGTGCACACCTTTAATCCCAGCACTTGGGAGGCAGAGGTAGGAGGATCGCTGTGAGTTCTAAGCCACTCTGAGACTGCATAGTGAATTTCATGTCAGCCTGGACTACAGTGAGACACTACTTCAAAAAAAAAAAAAAACAAAAAAAAACCAGGGCTGGAGAGGCTTAGCCATTAAGGCATTTGCCTGCAAATCCCAAGCACCCAGGTTCGATTCCCCAGGACCCACATAAGCCAGATGCACAAGATGGTGCATGCATGTGGAGTTCCTTTGCAGAAGCTGGAGGCCCTGGCACGCCCTCTCCCTCCCTCTCTCTCTCTCTCTCAAATAAAAAAGAAGCCTAATCGTTTTAGGTCCCCCTCCCCCCCTGCCCTGTCAGAGCCCAGCCCAGGCCCACCTCGCGCAGCGGCTCGCTCAGCTCGCCCAGGATGCTCTCCTCGTCGAACATCTTGCCCTGGTAGCGGTGCTCGTAGTACTCGTGGATGCGCTGCCGCGTGTCCGCAGGCAGCTTGTGGAAGGACATGTACTGTTCCACCTGCTTATACTGGAGGGCCAGCCCATGGCCAGCAGGAAGAGGACACACGTGTGGGAACAGAACAGTGGTTGGGGGTAGAGAAGGACCCAGAGAGGTGAACATGGAGGCGGACATAGATACACAGAGAACTTATGAAGAATGGTGGGTTCAGGGAAGACAGGTGACAGTCGCAGGAAAACCCAGATATGGACAGGGGTGGGGTCCAAAGACAGAGGCACAGGGCCAAACAATTCACACAGGGTGTGGGACAGGGAACAGGAAAGGCCATAGAGGCTCATCAGGACCCGATCTCTAGCACCCCTCCAAGCCCACCCCTTCCCTCTCCCGGCCTGCTGACCTTCTCCTGGTACTGACGACGTGAAGAATCCAGGGACTGGATGAGGGCAGTGGCGTGACCGATGAACATGGCATAGCACGTGGCGCCCACAATCATGCTGAGCATGGTGAGCCAGACGTCGGGCATGCCCAAGGGTGCCTGCTGCCCATAGCCAATGCACAGCATGTGGCTCATGGCCTTGAACAGGGCGTGGGAATACTGGCGGCCCCACGAGTGGTTCTGGGGAGTGGGCAGAATGTATTGCAGGCTGGACACGTGGCTCATGTCCCTCAGAACCTTGCTCTCCACCTGCCCCTTTTTCTCTCTCAGCCCTGCAAAATGCCTGCATCTTCTACGTCAGACCTTCCTCTCAGCAGGCACTTGTGGGGGTCTGGAGTCTCTGTAAGGCCTCTTCTGTACTCAGGGACCTTAGTTTCTTCCCCAGGGGTTTCCTTCCCTGCCTCTCCCTCCAACACACAAGCATGTCCTCTGGACCTCTTTCCCTTCTCCTCCCTCCAGGCCTCCTCCTCCTCCTCTCTGGAAGTCTCCCACCTCCTGCTCCCTGTGGCTGTCCCTAGGATTCAGGCCACACGAGCCCTCAGCAGGCCCAGGAGTGGCGGAGCTGTGGGGACGTCTCACCACCATGCGGTTCATGGAGACCCAGCAGTCGGGAGGAAAGTCCTGCAGCATGGGGACCAGGAACTGCAGACAGCCATCCCAGTGACACAACAGCAACATCATCCCAATGAGGTTGAAGATGCGAACCACAGCGCTGGCCAGGTCATAGGTCATGTGAAAAATCTGAGGAGTCCGAGGAGGGGCTGCTGTGGACAAGAACCCCTCCCTACTGGTCTGCCTCCAGTCCCAGCCTTGCAGACTCTCTTTGAACTCCCCAGCTCCAACCTCACCATATTAAAAAATATGTGGCTAGGGCTGAAGAGATGGCTTAGCTGTTAAGGTGCTTGCCTATGAAGCCTAAGGACCCAGGTTCGATTCCCCAGTATACATGTAAGCCAGATGCACAAGGTGGCACATGCATCTGGAGTTTATTTGCAATAGCTAGAGGCCCTAGTGCACCCATTCTCTCTCTCTCTCTCAAAATAAATAAATAAAATATATTTTTTAAACCGTGGCTGTTAGTTTTCCCTGTGCAAGCCTGTAATTTCAGCTCTTAGGAGTCTGAGGTAGAAAGATCAAAAGTTCAAGGCTAACCTGGACAACTTAGTGAGACTTTACCTCAGAATAAAAAGCCAAGGGCTGGAGAGATGGCTTAGCGGTTAAGGCTCCTGCCTGCTAAGCCTAAGAACACTGGTTCCAATCTCCAGGTCCCACGTTTAGCCAGATGCAAAGTGACGCAAGGGCGCAATGCCGAACTTGACCACAAGGGGGCACATGCATCTGGATTTCGTTTGCAGCAGCTGAGAGGCTGCTGGCGCACCCATCTGTCTTCCTCTCACTCTCTCTCTTTCTCTCCAAAAAATATAAATAAATAAATAAAAAGTCAAAAGAAGCCGAGCGTGGTGGTGCATGCCTTTAAACCCAGCACTCAGAAGCAGAGGTGGGAGGATCGCCATGAGTTCGAGGCCACCCTGAGACTACATAGTAAATTCCAGGTCAGCCTGGGCTAGAGCAAGACCCAACCTCCAAAAAAAAAAAAAAAAAAAAACCTATTATGAGGGGCTTTTTTCCCCCTCTAGGTAGAGTCTCACTTTTAACAAACCCCCAACTCTGCTTCAGTGACTATTAATTTTTAAAAACATTATTATTTATTTATTTGCAAGCAGAGAAAGACAGAGAAAGAAAGAGAATGGGTGTGCCACGGCCTCTAGCCACTGCAAACAAACTCCAGGTACATTTGCCATTCTGCACATCTGGCTTTATTGAACCTGGATCATTAGGTTTTGCAGGCAAGCGCCTTAATCACTGAGCCATCTCTCTAGCCCCATCATTATTGTTATTATTTTGGTTTTTCGAGGTAGGGTCTCACTCTAGCTCAGGCTGACCTGGAATTCACTATGTAGTCTCAGGGTGGCCTAGAACTCCTGGCGATCCTCCTGAGTGCTGGGATTAGAGGCGTTTTCCACTATGCCTGGCTATGCATGGGACATTTTTGTGCATCTGGTTTTACATGGATACTAGGAAATTGAACCTGGGGCATCAGACTTTGCAAGCAAGTGCCTTTAGCCACTGAGTCAACACTCTAGCCCAGGCTGGCCTCCATTTCTCAATGATCTTCCTGTCTCAGCCTCCCTAGTGCTGATTTAATTTATTTTGAGACAGGACCTCACACTGTAGCTGGCCTTGATCTTATTATGGAGCCTCAAAGTCTTGGCAATCCTTCTGCCTCAGCCTCCCAGCTGCTGGGATTATAGGTGTGAGCTACAATGCCCAGCCTACTAATGGTCTTGCTATTGTTGGAGGGAAAGAGGGATCCAGACATTAACACTTATACACGTGACCTGTAGACCTGACAGTGAGATGCCCCTCTCCTCATTTCCAGGCTACATTTGGGCAGCTTGCACAACATAGAGCGTTTGTCTGCACTGTGGCACGTTATGTTTGTTTCTGGGCACAAAAGACGTAAAGAGCCAGGCATGGAGGCACATGCCTTTAATTCCAGCACTCGGGAGGCAGAGGTAGAAGGATTGTTGTGAGTCTGAGGCCAGCCTGGGCTAGAGTGAAACCCTACACTGAAAAACAAAAAAAGGATGGTGGTGAACACTTGCACTCCCAGAACTTGGGAGGTAGAGAGAAGGATCCAGATCAGTAATTCAGTCACCCTCAGCTACCTAGGGAGAACCAGGCCAGCCCGGGGCTATGTGAGATCTGTCTCTCCCCCCCCCAAAAAAAAAAAGGCTGGAGAGATGGCTTAGCGGCTAAGGCACTTGCCTGTAAAGCCAAAGGACCCAGGTTTACTTCCCCAGGACCCATGTAAGCCAGCTACATAAGAGGGCGCACTCATGCCGGGCGTGGTGGTGCACGCCTTTAATCCCAGCACTCGGGAGGCAGAGATAGGAGGATCGCCATGAGTTCGAGGCCACCCTGGGAATAGAGTGAACTCCAGGTCAGCCTGAACTAGAGTGAGACCCTACCTTGAAAAACCAAAAATAAAAAAATAAAATAAAATAAAATAAAAATAAAAGAGGGCGCACTCATCTGGAGTTCATTTGCAGTGGGTGGAGGCCCTGGCACGCCCATTCTCTCTCTCTCCCTATTTCTCTCTTTCTCTCAAATAAATAAAGAAAAAATATTTTTTTAAAAGTACATGCATCTGGAGTTTGTTTGCAGTGGCTAGAGGCCAAGGCCATGGCACACCCAGTCTCTCTCTCTCTCTCTCTCTATGTTTGCAAATAAGTAAATAAAAATATTTAAAAAAATTAATAACCAGGTGTGGTGGTGCAGACTTTTAATCCCAGCACTTGGGAAGCAGAGGTAGAAGGATCATCCTGAGTTCGAGGCCAGCCTGAGACTACAGAGTGAATTCTAGTCATCCTGGGCTGGAATGAGACCCTACCTCAGAAAAAAAAAAGAATAGTTAGCTGGTGTGGTGGCACATGCCTTTAATCCCAGTACTCAGGAGGCAGAGATAAGAAGGATTGCCATGAATTCGAGGCCATCCTGAGACTACATGGTAAATTCTAGATCAGCCAGAGCTAGAGTGAGATCCCTACCTTGAAAACCCAAAAGGAAAAAAAAGAAGAAGAAGAAGAAGAAGAAGGAGGAGGAGGAGGAGGAGGAGGAGGAGGAGGAGGAGAAGAAGAAGAAGAAGAGGAAGAATAATTGCTCAAGCAGAGTTGGGCATTTGTTAAAATAGTGGTGCATGCATCTGGAGTTCATTTCCTGCCTGGCATGTCCATTCCCTCTCCCTGTCTCTGTCTTTCTCAGCTTGTAAATAAATAAATAAAAATTTTTTTAAAGAGCCTTTAATCTCAACACTCCAGAGGCAGAGGTAGGAGAATTACCATGAGTTCAAGGCCACCCTGAGACTATATAGTGACTTCCAGGTCAGCCTGGGCTAGGGGAAAACCCTACCACAAAAAAAAAAAAAAAAAAGAGGAATTCGGGTTTTGTGTATATACTTAACAATAAAATCAGGATTTGACCACAGGCAATGAGATTGTAGAATCTACATCATTGAACGGATGCCTGAAGTGGCACCTCTGCCTTCCACTCCACACCACCATCTTCTGCTCAGGGATCAATGATCGCCCAAGTGTTTGCCCAGCTGCTGTGTTCCATGCCCCGCCCCACACTTGCACCAACCCTAGGCCTGGCCTCCTGAACCCCTCTCCCTGCTCCGCCACCAACTTTGCAAATAAGTCACCCGTACAAGCCTGGCCCATCCGCTCCACCCCATAGAGTCCCAAGGACCTCCACCCACAGTGCCCTCTCTGAGGAGTCTGGGAGCCCCCCCTGCCCACCTCCCTGCCCCACCTCCTCCCACTGGTGTATGTATCGGATGAGACGGGAGAGGCGGAGCAGCCGCAGCAGGCTGAGGATCTTGGTGAAGCGAACGATGCGCAGGGCCCGGGCAGTTTTGTAGACCTCCGCGTCCAGCCGCGGCTCCAACTCCACCACCAGGAAGATGTAATCCACGGGGATGGAGGAGATGAGGTCCACCAGGAACCAGGTGCGTAGGTAGCGCATGCGGATGGCCTTGGGCGCCAGCAAGATCTCGGCCCCCTCCTCCACCACAATGCCGGTTCGGAAGTTGAGCACCAGATCCAGCAGGAAGAAAGTGTCCGAGAGGACATTGAAGACAATCCACGGTGGGGAGTTCTCCTCCTTGAAGAAGGTGATGCCCACAGGCAGTACAATGAGGTTTCCCACCATCAGCAGCAGCATGATCAGGTCCCAGTAAAACCTAAGGTGGGTGTGGACGGAGAGCAAGACCACGTGATAGTTCACCAGCCGCTAGATTGACTGGAGAGTCTGAGACAGACAAGAGAAAGCAAGGATACACAGTAATAGTAAGCCGGGCGTGGTGTTCCACACCTTCAATCCCAGCACTCAGGTGGCAGAGGAAGGAGGATCGCTGTGACTTGAAGGCCACCCTGAGACTACATAGTGAATTCCAGGTTAGCCTGGGCTAGAGTGAGACCCTACCTAAAAAAATAAAATAAAATACAAAATACACACACACACACACATATATTAATAGAATGGCCACTGGAAGAGAAAATTGGGACCACCATTTGGTAAATAGTTCAGGATTATTTAGTAAAGTTACATGTGTCTATTTCCTGCAATTCACACACCAGGGAGAATGTGCCACGAAGAGATAAATATAGGGATGTGTATAGCTGGATTGCATTTGGGAACAACCCAAATGTTCACCAGTAGAAAATATAGGTGAGGGCTGAAGAGATGGCTTAGTGGTTAAGGTGCTTGCCTACCAAGCCTAACGACCCAAGTTCAGTTTCCCAGTAACCACATAAAGCCAAATGCACAAAGAGGTGTGTGCATCTGGAGTTCATTTGCAGCAGCTGGCGCCCTGGTGCACCCATTCTCTCTCTCTGCCTCTTTCTCTCTGCTTGCAAATAAATAAATAAAAATATTTTTTAAGATGGGTGTGGTAGCGCATGCCTTTAATCCCAGCACTGGGGAGGCAGAGATGGGAGGACTGCCATGAGTTCAAGGCCACCCTGAGACTACCTAGTGAATTCCAGGTCAGCCTGGGTAGAGCGAGACCCTACCTCAAAAAACCAAAAACAAAAAAGTAAATGAAAATGTAGGACTGGAGAAATAGCTTAGCAGTTAAGGAGCTTGCCTGTGAAGCCTAAGAACACATGTTCAAATCTCCAGGTCCCATGTAGCCAGATGCAAAATGATGCAAGAATGCAATGTTGCTCACATGCACAAGGGGGTGCACACGTCTGGAATTCATTCAGAGGCTGAAAGGACCTGGCATGCCCATTCTCTCTTTCTCTCAAAAATAATAGAAAGAAGCCGGGCATGGTGGCGCACGCCTTTAATCCCAGCACTTGGGAGGCAGAGGTAGGAGGATCGCCGAGAGTTCGAGGCCACCCTGAGACTACATAGTGAATTCCAGGTCAGCCTGGACCAGAGTGAGACCCTACCTCAAAAAAAAAAAAAAAAAAGAAAGAAAGAAAGAAAGAAAGAAAGAAAGAGAGAGAGAGAGAGAGAGAGAGAGAGAGAGAGAGAAAGAGAGAGAAAATGTAGATGAAGCTGGGGATGGTGGTGCACGCCTTTCATCCCAGCACTCAGGAGGCAGAGGTAGGAGGATCACTGTGAGTTTGAGGCCACCCTGAGAATACATAGTGAATTCCAGGTCAGCCAGGACTAGAGTGAAACTCTACCTCGGAAAAAAAAAAAAAGCAGGTGAGTAAGACATGCAGAGATGTACACTGTGATATATTCACAGTTTGCATTACTATACCGCCATGAAATTACTCAACTACCATTATGTTCAGCAATATAGATGAAGCTCACTATTATAACTCGAGGAAAAAAAACAAGAAACATAATTTACATGTCAGATGGTTTCGCTTATACAAAGGTTTAATTCAGGCAAAACTAGGCTATTCATAGAAAAGCAATGATACTATTTTTAAAAATAAAATAACTAGGGCTGGAGGGATGGCTTAGCGGTTAAGGCATTTGCCTGCAAAGCCAAAGGACCCAGGTTTGATTCCCCAGGACCCACGTTAGCCAGCTGCACAAGGGGGCATACACATCTGGAGTTCGTTTGCAGTGGTTGAAGGCCCTGCAGCTCCCATTCTCTCTCTCTACCTCTCTCTTGGTCAAATAAATAAATAAGTATAAATAAAAATACTAAAATAAAATGACTAATACAGGCGAGAGACCGTGTATAGTAAATAATTTGGCCAAGTACATTTACACATGCTGTAAATCCCAGCCCATTTATTGCTGATTCTACAGGTCCCCTGGGTCTTTGTGAGTCAGGATTAGCCTGAGCAACAAGCAGAGCAAGATACCATATCCAGAACATGCAGAAAAAATTCTGTTGGAATTTCCTTACATGACCTCAGAACCCATATTACTGTCAAACCACGAGAAAGTAAAGTATCTTAATTTTTTTTTTTTTTGCTGGGTGTGGTGGTGTATGCCTTTAGTCCCAGGAGGCTGAAGAAGGAGGAGAGCCTTGAGTTCATGCCTATCCTGGGGCTATAGAGTGAGTTCTAGGTTAGCCCTGTTTCAAAAGACAAAAATCAAACAAATAAAAAAAAAAAAAACATACAAGCAAACAAACAAAAAAGAAATTTAGCCGGGCGTGGTGGCACACACCTTTGATCCCAGCATTTGGGAGGCAGAGGTAGGAGGATTACCATGAGTTCAAGGCCAGCTTGAGACTACATAGTGAATTCCAGGTCAGCCTGAGCTAGAGTGAGACTCTACCTTGCAAAACCAAAAAAAAAAAAAAAAAAAAAAAAAAAAAAGAAAAAGAAAAAAAAGAAAAAGTGGGTTGGGTAGACGTACCACTGGAGTAGAGCCCTTGACTACTTGACTCACATAGTCAAGCTCCAGTTCTGAAAACAAACAAAAGAACTTCATCATCTGCATTATTTAAGCTTTTTTTTTTTTTTTTTTTTTTTTTTAACAAAGTACCCTAGGCTGATCTCATGGTGTTGCTGAAAACAGTTTCCACGGAGACAATGGATGCGCCAGTGCTGTGACTCATCCACCCTTCACCCCCAGATTTCTGCAAGGGTTGCCGCTTCCCCAGCTCCAGTTCTCTAGCCCTGGACCTCCTGCTTTTCCGCAAGCTTCCTCTCTCCATTCTTCTTCCTCAACAGTTAGACATGGATCTTGTTTCTCTGTGGAGATCTGCTCATCCTGTCCGGGTGGGGGGGGCTGTCTTGTTTCCCATCTGAACAGAACTTTCCAGCGATGCTCCCCATCTGTGTATAGAGGACTCCACCAGGAGACCCCAAGCCAGGGAGGCTGGAGCATCTGCACTGCCCTTTCCTTCTCCCTGTCCCTGCTGGGACTCTGACAGAGCCAGCCGATGGTGCTTTAGGAAAAGCTGTGTGTGTGTGCGTGGAGGGGAAGGGCTGGGCGAAGACTTCAGTACACTGTGATATATTCACAGTTTGCATTACTATACCGCCATGAAATTACTCAACTACCATTATGTTCAGCAATATAGATGAAGCTCACTATTATAACTCGAGGAAAAAAAACAAGAAACATAATTTACATGTCAGATGGTTTCGCTTATACAAAGGTTTAATTCAGGCAAAACTAGGCTATTCATAGAAAAGCAATGATACTATTTTTAAAAATAAAATAACTAGGGCTGGAGGGATGGCTTAGCGGTTAAGGCATTTGCCTGCAAAGCCAAAGGACCCAGGTTTGATTCCCAGGACCCACGTTAGCCAGCTGCACAAGGGGCATACACATCTGGAGTTCGTTTGCAGTGGTTGAAGGCCCTGCAGCTCCCATTCTCTCTCTCTACCTCTCTCTCGGTCAAATAAATAAATAAGTATAAATAAAAATACTAAAATAAAATGACTAATACAGGCGAGAGACCGTGTATAGTAAATAATTTGGCCAAGTACATTTACACATGCTGTAAATCCCAGTCCATTTATTGCTGATTCTACAGGTCCCCTGGGTCTTTGTGAGTCAAGATTAGCCTGAGCAACAAGCAGAGCAAGATACCATATCCAGAACATGCAGAAAAAATTCTGTTGGAATTTCCTTACATGACCTCAGAACCCATATTACTGTCAAACCACGAGAAAGTAAAGTATCTTAATTTTTTTTTTTTTTTTTTTGCTGGGTGTGGTGGTGTATGCCTTTAGTCCCAGGAGGCTGAAGAAGGAGGAGAGCCTTGAGTTCATGCCTATCCTGGGGCTATAGAGTGAGTTCTAGGTTAGCCCTGTTTCAAAAGACAAAAATCAAACAAATAAAAAAAAAAACATACAAGCAAACAAACAAAAAAGAAATTTAGCCGGGCGTGGTGGCACACACCTTTGATCCCAGCATTTGGGAGGCAGAGGTAGGAGGATTACCATGAGTTCAAGGCCAGCTTGAGACTACATAGTGAATTCCAGGTCAGCCTGAGCTAGAGTGAGACTCTACCTTGCAAAACCAAAAAAAAAAAAAAAAAAAAAAAAAAAGAAAGAAAAAGAAAAAAAGTGGGTTGGGTAGACGTACCACTGGGGTAGAGCCCTTGACTACTTGACTCACATAGTCAAGCTCCAGTTCTGAAAACAAACAAAAGAACTTCATCATCTGCATTATTTAAGCTTTTTTTTTTTTTTTTTTTTTTTTTAACAAAGTACCCTAGGCTGATCTCATGGTGTTGCTGAAAACAGTTTCCACGGAGACAATGGATGCGCCAGTGCTGTGACTCATCCACCCTTCACCCCCAGATTTCTGCAAGGGTTGCCGCTCCCCCAGCTCCAGTTCTCTAGCCCTGGACCTCCTGCTTTTCCGCAAGCTTCCTCTCTCCATTCTTCTTCCTCAACAGTTAGACATGGATCTTGTTTCTCTGTGAAGATCTGCTCATCCTGTCCGGGTGGGGGGGCTGTCTTGTTTCCCATCTGAACAGAACTTTCCAGCGATGCTCCCCATCTGTGTATAGAGGACTCCACCAGGAGACCCCAAGCCAGGGAGGCTGGAGCGTCTGCACTGCCCTTTCCTTCTCCCTGTCCCTGCTGGGACTCTGACAGAGCCAGCCCATGGTGCTTTAGGAAAAGCTGTGTGTGTGTGCGTGGAGGGGGAAGGGCTGGGCGAAGACTTCATTCAGAGAAAATGACTGGATAATTTGATGGATTCAATTACCTACGGTGGATTTAATTCTAGAACACATCTAATCCCAGCATAAATCCAAATCAGTGTGCCTTCTGATTTCAACTACAAAATCAATCCTTTTAGCCGTCCAAAGGAGCGGGTGGTAACCAAGTCCAGGCCCCCAGGAAGCCACTTAGACTACGTGACTTCACTCAACAACAAGCCCTTGACCCCTCTTTCCTCTCTCCTTGCAGCTGCTGTGAAGAAACCCTGCTCTGGGAGACACTGGGAGAGGGGAGGGAAAGGTTTGCTTCGCCATGGGAGCATCTTCACAGCCTGACTCACAGGCGGTCACAAGCCCAGCGGGTGTTGTAGCAGAGAGGGGACAGAGAAGTACAATCCTAAAGGGGGTACGGCTTCCCTGGAAGCGTCCGAGGGTGAGCTGGAGTAGGGCAGGGAGATCCACCGGACACTAGAAAAGGTGCAGTGTAGCCAGGCGTGGTGGCGCATGCCTTTAAGCCCAGCACTCAGGAGGCAAAGGTAGGAGGATCACCACGAGTTCAAGGCCAGCTCAAGACTACATAGTGAATTTAAATTCCAGGTCAGCTTGAGCTAGAGTGAGACCCTACCTCTAAAAACAAAACAAAATAAAACAAAAAGTGCAGTGTGCCCAAGTGTGGTGGCGCACGCCTTTAATCTCAGCACTTGGGAGGCAGAGGGAGGAGGATCACCGTGAGTTCGAGGCCACCCTGAGACTATATAGTGAATTCCAAGTCAGCCTGGACTAGAGTGAGACCCTACCTCGAAAAAACAAAAAAATAATAAATAAATAAATAAAGTGTGGCTGCTGGGAGTGAGGTCTTCAAAAAAAAAAAAAAAAAAAAACAAGTGCAAGGACTGATGTGAGCAGAGGAACATTCAGGGGAGGGGGCATGTCTGGGTGCAGGATGCTGTCGGGGTCTCTACCTGCGCTCTCATGTTTCGGATCCACACCTCATCCCTTTGGCTTCTTTGCACACATCTGCACCTCTTCCAAAGGCTCTGTCCTTCATTCACTTCCCCCAAGGACAGGGCAGCTTTTCTCCCCTAGCGATCTGGATAGACCGTCCTACAGCTAGCTTAGTTAGGGGCCGTGAAATGGTCCCCCCCCCCACACTCTCTGGTCCTTCCTCTGAGTCACCTGGGAGGTGGTCCAGCCCCCCTGCTTGTAGGCTTCAACCCTTTTCAGCAGCCGCCCCGCCCCACCCCACCCCGCCTTCAGCACCAGAGACAGCGACCAGAGCTGCCAGCAGCACCCCTAGTCCCCTTACAGCGTCCCTATCTGACCTGCAGAAATGGGGCCTATGCTGGGGTGCGGGGTGGGGACAGAAGATGGTAGATAGATGATAGATATGTGTGGGGGGTCAGCTTCTCACTCAAGCAGACCCTCCCCTCATATCCCGTTTCATTGGGATATGAAATGATTCCCCGGATCCCCAGCAAACACGACCTAGAGGAGGCTGGGGTTCCGAACTCGGGTAGCACCCCCAACCCACTGTGGGGTTCAGATGATGGGGTACGGGGTTCCCCGCAATCGGAGAACCAAGGTTCTGGGGAGTCCCTGATGTCTGCCATCCCAGCCAGACAAGGTGGTAACTCCCCTGCCCAGGACACCCCCACCCCCTCCCCAGGGTTGGAAACAAGTGACCCTTGGAGGGCCGGGCGGGTCTGAACCCCCCTCCCCGTCCCCTGCAGCGGGGGAGCCCCCCACTACCGGAAGTCGCTGTAGGGGTGGATGATCCAGACCCCCGCCGACTTCACCCGCTCCTGCTCGATCTCCACCGCCTTGTGGCTTCCGAACACGCGCAGGGAGAACTTGTTGACGGTGGGCTGCAGCAGACTCCCGAGCGGCCTCCGCTTCGGCTCGGGGCCAGGGCCGGGGCCGGGGCCGGGGCCGGAGCCGAGGCCGCCGTGGCCGGGTTCGGAGCCGGAGCCGCCGCCTCCACGGCCGGGCTGGTCCCTTCGCCTGCGCCCGCCGCCGGCCGCGGCTCCTCCTCCATCGTGGGCACTCACTCGCCCGGCTTCCACCGCCCCTGGGCGGGCATGCCGGGCTCGCTGGTCCTCGGGAGCCCCGGCGGCGGCCCCGGCAGCAGCAGCGGCGGCGGCTCGGCGGGCTCCGAGGGGGTGTGTGCAGACGCGCGCGGGCGGGCGGGCGCACCCTGGCGGCGGCCGCGGGAAGCGCGGGCACCGCGGAGAAGCTGCAGCCCGGGACTCCGCCCGGGTGTGGTCCAGCGAGGCCCGGGGCTCCCCGGTCGGCGGGCGGGGAATGCGAGCGCGCGGGGCGTGGCCTGCAGTTGATGGACTTTCTTCCATCCACCAGTGCCCTTGGGGAAGGAGGAGCCCAGAAATTAGAGGCCTGGGGAAACCCGCTCAAGATTGTGCAGATGGTGGAAGGACCGGGACCCGAAGCTTGTGATTTACTTATTTTGTTTTTTCTTTTTCTTTGGTTTTTGGAGGTAGGGTTTCACTCTGGTCCAGGCTGACCTTGAAGTCACTATGTAGTCTCAGGGTGGCCTCGAACTCACGAGAACCCTCCTACCTCTCTGCCTCCCGAGTGTTGAGATTAAAGATATGTGCCACCACACCCGGCTTGTTTTAATTTTAAAAAACATATTATATTTACCTATTTGAAACAGAAAATTAGCAGAGAGAAAGACTGCACACGCGCGTGTGTGTTTGTGTGTGGGTGGACACACCAGGGCCTCCTGCCATTGGAAACAAACGTCCAGATGCATGTACCACTTTGTGCATCTGGCTTTACATGGGTACTGGGGCTGGAACTTGGGCTGTCAGGCTTTGCAACAAGTGCCTTTAACCACTGAGCCATCATTACAAGCCCTGTTTTAGTTAATTAATTTTTTTAAATTAATTTTTTATTTTTCTGAGGTACAGTATCACTCTAGCCCAAGCTGACTGGAACTCACTCTGTAGTTCCAGGCTAGCCTTGAACTCACCACTAATCCCTCTACCTCAGCCTCCTGAGTGCTGGGATTAAAGGCATGAAACCACGACACCAGGCTTAAATTTATTTATTTTAGTTTATTTGCAAGGAGAGAGAAAGAATCAACACACCAAAGCATGCAGCCATTGTGAACTCCAGATGAATGCACCACGTTGACCACCTGGCTTTACATGGGTACTGGAGAATCAAACCAGGGTCATTAGGCTTTGCACATAAGCACCCCAACCACTGAGCCACCTCTCCAGCCCCAATTTAATTTTTTTTTTTTTTTTTTTTTTTTTTTTTGTTTTTCGAGGTAGGGTCTCACTCTGGTCCAGGCTGACCTGGAATAAACTATGTAGTCTCAGGGTGGCCTCGAACTCTTGGCGATCCTCCTACCTCTGCCTCCCGAGTGCTGGGATTAAAGGCGTGCGCCACCATGCCCAGCAATTTTTTTTTTTTTTTAAAGTTAGGGTCTCATACTAGCCCAGGTTGACCTGGAATTCACTAGGTAGTCTCAGGGTGACCTCGAACTCACGGTGATCCTCCTACCTCTGCCTCCTGAGTGCTGGGATTAAAGGCGTGCCCCACCTGCGCCCGGCTTTAAAAATTTTTTTAATTAAATTTGGCCGGGCGTGGTGGGGCACGCCTTTAATCCCAGCACTCAGAAAGCAGAGGTAGGAGGATCACGGTAAATTCCAGGACACCCTGAAACCACCTAGTGAATTCCAGGTCAGCCTGGGCTAGAGTGAGACCCTACCTCAAAAAAAAAAAAAAAAAAAAAAAAAAAAAAGCTTTAAACTGGGCGTGGTGGTGCATTCCTTTAATCCCAGCACTAGGAGGCAGAGATCAGAGGACCACTGTGAGTTCAAGGCCACCCTGAGACTACACAGATAATTCCAGGTTAGCCTGAGTTAGAATGAGACCTTACCTCGAAAAACCAAAAATTAAAATTTTATTTATTCTTTTTCTATTTTTTTTTTTTTGTTTTTTTTTGAGTTCTCACTCTGGCCCAGGCTGACCTGGAATTAACTATGTAGTCTCAGGGTGGCCTCAAACCACAAATCCTCCTACCTCTGCCTCCCAAGTGCTGGGATTAAAGGCATGCGCCACCACGCCCGGCTCTTTTTCTATTTTTATTTATTTATTTGAGAGAGGAAAAAGGAAGAAGCAGAGAGAAAGAGAGAAAGGGCATGCCAGGACCTTTAGTCACTGCAAACAAAATCCAGACACATGTGCCCCCTTGTGCATCTGGCTTATGTGGGTCTTGGGGAATTGAATCCGGGGTCTTTAGGCTTCATAGGCAAATGCCTTAACTGCTAAGCCATTTCCTCAGCCCAAATTTATTTTTTTAAGTCTCTCTCTCTCTTTTTTTTTTTTTTTTTTTTTTTTTTGGTTTTTCGATGTAGGGTCTCACATTAGCTCAGGCTGACCTGGAATTCACTATGTAGTCTCAGGGTGGCCTCGAACTCACAGCGATCCCCCTACCTCTGCCTCCCGAGTGCTGGGATTAAAGGCGTGTGCCACCACGTCCGGCTTTAATGTCTCTTTTTTTAAAAATATAATTTATTTATTTACTTGAGAAAATGGGCACACCAGGGCCTCCAGGCACTGCAGAAGAACTCCAGAGGTATGCGGCCCCTTGTGCATCTGGCTTATGTGGGTCCTGAAGAATTGAACTGGGATCCTTTGGCTTTGTAGGCAAATGCCTTAATCACTAAGCCATCTCTCCAGTCCTTAAAATTTATTTATTTAAAAAAATATTTTATTTTTATTTATTTACTTGAGAAAGTGATACAGAATTAAGCAGGTAGAGAGAGGGAGAATGGGTGTGTCAGGGCCTCCAGCCACTGCAAGCGAACTTCAGATGCATGCGCCTTCTTGTGCATATGGCTTACATGGGTCCTGGGGAGTCGTACCTGGGTCCTTTGGCTTTGCAGGCAAACGCCTTAATTGCTAAACCATCTCTTTAGCCCCTTAAAATTTATTGTATTTGTTTATTTTTAATTTTTTAAAAAATATTTTATTTATTTATTTATTTGACCTAGAGAGAAAGAGGGGGAGAGACACAGAGAGAAAGATAGAGAATGAATGGGCACTCCAGGGCCTCCAGCCACTGCAAATGAACCCCAGACGCATGTGGCCCCTTGTGCATCTGGCTAACATGGGTCCTGGGGAATCAAACCTGGATCCTTTGGCTTTGCAGGCAAATGCCTTAACTGCTAAGCCATCCCTCCAGCCCTTAAAGTTTATTTTTGAGAGAGGGTAAGATAGAGAGAATGGGCATGCCAGGGCCTTCAGCTGCCACAAACGAACTTCACACATGGGCTACCTTGAGCATTTGGCTTACGTGGGTCCTGGGTAATCAAAGCTGGGTCTTTTGGCTTTGCCGGCAAACACCTTAACCGCTAAATCATCTCTCCAGCCCTCAAATTTAATTTTTTTGTTTGTTTTTCGAGGTAGGGTCTCACTCTAGTCCAGGCTGACCTGGAATTCACTATGTATCCTCAGGGTGGCCTCGAACTCACGGTGATCCTCCTACCTCTGCCTCCCAAGTGCTGGGATTAAAGGCGTGCACCACTACGCCCAGCTCACAAATTTAATTTTTAATTAAAAATTTTTTTTCCAGGGAGGGTCTCACTCTTGCCCTGGCTGACCTGGAATTCACTATGTAGTCTCGGGATGGCCTCAAACTCAGGGCTTTTTTAAAAATTTTTTTGAGAGAGAGGCAGAGAAAGAGAGAATGGGCGCACCAAGGCCTTCAGACACTGCAAAGGAACTACAGAGGTGTGTGCCCTCTTGTGTGGTTGTGTCACTGTGTGGCTGGCTTACATGGGACCTGGAGATTCAAACATGACCTCTTAGGCTTTGCAGGCAAGCTCCTTAACCACTAAGCTATCTCTGCAGCCCCCAACTTTTTTTTGTTTTGTTTTTCAAGGTAGAGTCTGCAGGATTGTCATGACTCTGGTGAGGTTTGTGAGGTGAGATTCTGTCTCCAAGCAAATACCCTCCTAACACCCTTCCTTCCCCCCTCCCTTCATTTCTTTCTGGCCATGGACCAGTCCCCATGGGTGCAGAGCTTTAGTTCAGGACAGAAAGCAGGGATAGGCCGGACGTGGTGGCGCACGCCTTTAACCCCAGCATTCGGGAGGCAGAGGTAGGAGGGTCGCCATGAGTTCGAGGCCACCCTGAGACTACATAGTGAATTCCAGGCTAGCCTGAGCTAGAGTGAGATCCTAAAAAAAAGAAAGAAAGAAAGAAAGAGAGAGAGACGTGTCAGGTGGGTATTTGCTTGGAGACAGAATCACACCTCACAAACCTCACCAGAGGCATGACAATCCTGGACTGGGCAGATCGCTCAGTGGTTAAAGGCACTTGCTTGCAAGGCCTATCGGCCCAGGTTCAAATCCCCAGTACTCACGTGCAAGCCAGATGCTCCAAGTGGCGCACGCCTCTGGAGTGCATTTGCAATGGCATGAGGCCCTGGTGCGCCCATGCTCTCTCTCTCCGTCGGCTTGCAAATAAATAAAATAAACGATACTCCTCAAATAAATGATCATCCTCTCTCCTCCACCTCCCGTAAGCCACAGATGGGCTTCAGTGAGGAGAGCGGGCAAGGTCCGCGGGGAGCCCCGGGGGAGGTGCGGGGGATGCCGAGACCCCCGAGCCGGCCTAGCGCGCAGCCACCTGCCGGCTTCCCCAGTCGCCGAGGCAGGGGGCGGGGCTCGGAGCGTAGCTGGGAAGTGACGCAGGGCGTGCGTGCGTGCGTGAGGACGTGCAGGCTCCCGGCGGCGGCGCGGCGGCTCTGGCGGCCCCCCTACAGCAGCAGCAGCAGCGGCCCCGGCGGCGGCGGCGGCGGCGGCGGCGGCGATCGGGCCCCGGGCGGGGGCGGTGCAGAGCGGCGCGGCGCCGAGCGGACCGTGGGGGGCGGCGGGGGGCGGGACGGAGCCCGGCGGGCCGGCCGACCTGGAGCGGAGCCCGGGAACGGAACGGAAGGGAACGTGGAAGGCGGGCGGGCGGGTGGTGCCAGGGTCCCGGGGCTGGGGGAGGTGGAGCCGCACTTGGTCGCCGCGGGGGAGCCGGGACTCCGGCCGCATTGCCGCCGCCATCACGGACTTCCTGTGGGACAAGCGCACGGGCCTCGCCGCCAGAACGGTGAGCGCGCGGCGGGCTGCCGGCCGCCACGGGGCCGCACGGGAAGATGGCGACCGCGGGCGGGCGGGGACCGGGCCGGGGGACACGGAGGAGGGCAGGGATGCCCCCGGCACGACTTCCCGAGCAAACTTGGCGAGCGAGCCCCAGTCGGAGAAGAGGGGATGGGGGAGGCCGGCCCCGGTGCTTCCCCACCTGCCATGCACACAGCGGCAAAGTTGGACCACGGGTCCGAGAAGGGTTACCTCCCGCTGCATCCTGCGAGAACGGGACTCCCGGGGTTTAGTTCTGGATCATTCTGAGTGTGAGAGAGATGAAAACGAAGGTCTTTCGGAGCTGACACGAGGAGGCTAGAGAGACTTTATTATTTTTTTCTTTCTTTCTTTCTTTTTTTTTTTTTGGTGGCAGGATGCACACAGGGGGTGAGGTGGCAGTCTCTGTGGGTTGTGCTCATCCAGGTTGGGTTTACCTGGGAGAATCGGTGCTTCCCTCTCTCCTTCGTTTTCCTAGCTCAGGCTCTTTAGGCCGACAATGTATCCTACAATCATCCTCCTGAACTCAGGGAAGTTGGGGAGAAGTGGCCCGCCATGGGAGCCAGATGTTGGAGTCCTTAAACCTTTTGAACACCTGATCTTTACCCCCTACCAAGACAGTTCCTTTCTTTTCCTGGGTTGTAACAATGGTTTACTTAGGATATTTTTTCACCTTTTGAAGCAGAAAAAAGAAAAAAAAAAACACAGGACTTGTGACCCAACAGAAAGGTGGACACCAGCTGTCAGCCCTGTAGTGCTGATTCTGATCATTTATTGGTCGTTTGTCTGCCATGCACAAAGCCCTGGGGTTTCTCTCCAGCACTGCATAAACTAGGTGTGATGGCACATGTCTGTATCCCTAGCACTTGGGAGGGAGAGGTAGGGCAATCAAAAGTTCAAGGCCAGCCTGGGATACATGACACCCTGCCTCAAAAAGAAAAATAAAACTGGGCTTTGGTGGTGCATGCCTTTAATACCAGCACTTAAAAAAATCAGCCCCCTGGCTGACCCTACCTCCAAAACAAAAAAGTGCTCAGTCAGTCAGCATTCGATTGTGAGGACTTGAATTCAGTGCCTGGCATCCACTTTACTGCAATGGAGATGGAGGCATGGGTTCCCCAGGGCACGCCATGTAGCTAGGCTTAGCGGGAAGGTCGGAGTTCACTTGAGAGAGTTTGTCTCAGTAAGGTGAAAGACATGGCATCAACCTCTGTCCTCATGCAGATACACGTGTGCACATGCACCTACATGCGTGAACATATGTACCCATATTCATAATTGCAAAAGGGGAGGGGGATTTTCTCCAGTGGAGTAACCCCTGGTAAGTTGCCCATGCTCCCGTGCTCTGTTAAAGAATCCCGCCACCCGTTCCCCTGCAAGCAACCCTAGTGAAACTCAGTGGATCATAAAAACATGAAATTAGAATGGGAGTAGTTGGGAAGAAAGGAGTCAACAGGAGCGAGAGGGGAACAGGGAAAGGTAATAGAAGTGAATATGACCAATGTACATTATATACACGTATGAAATTGTCAAAAAATAAGTTACTTTCTACTTCCTAAGTATAATGGGGAGTGGTCAGATGGAGAACTAACTGTTCTTTGTGCCTTCTATATTAAAACGTCATGAGAGGGGCTGGAGAGATGGCTCAGTGGTTAAAGGCACTTGCTTGTAAAAGCCTGATGGCCTAGGTTCAATTCCCCATGTGGGGCCAGATGAACAAAGTGGCACATGCATCTGGAGTTCATTTGCAGTGGCAGTTAGCTTTGGCGTGCCCATACTTCCTCAAGTGAATAACTTTATTTACTTATTTTGGTTTTTCAAGGTTGGGTCTCAGTCTAGCCCAGGCTGATCTGGCACTCGCTCTATAGCCCCAGACTGGCCTCAAACACAGTGATCCTCCTACCTTGGCCGTAAATAAGTATTTTTTTAAAACCTCATGAGAGATTTGGCCAGAGATAGAGATGATATTTCAAGGGTCGGACCCAGTTCCCTACAACGTACTAGTATTTGGTATTTACCAGCTGTCTGTAGAATCCTAGGAAAGTGAACTTTTGTCCTTGAAACACTCCTGGTGTAGTTGAGGGATGATGATCTGTCAGTAACTTAAAACAACCATGTAAATTAACTTGATCCTGTTGACTTGAGAGGAACTCAGGATGGCATCCTGGGCGTCTTAGCTCACAGCAGGGATAACCTGGCAGTCTTCCTCAGCCACACAGTCACCTGTAATATCTGTGGCTCAGACCCTAGGGTGTTCCTGGAGCCATGCTTGAAGGAAATCAAGGTAGAGGAATCAGAACAAGATGCTTTCTGGAGCGTTTTGTTTTGTTTTGTTTTTGTGTTTTTGAGGTAGGATATCACTAGCCCAGGCATACCTGGAATTCACTATGTAGTCTCAGGGTGGCCTTGAACTCATGTTGATCCTCCTACCTCTGCCTCTCAAATGCTGAAATTAAAGGCGTGCGCCACCATGTCTGGTTGATTTCTTGAGTTTTTATCTAAAATTAGATGGCTAGCTGGTCCATGAAGGAAAAAATGTAAACAGAAAAACTTACGAATTTGAACATGGTAAAAAAATAATAGAATCATCTCAACACTCAGGAGGCTGAGGTAAGAGAGTGAGTTCAAGACCAGCCTAGGCTACAGAGAGTGTTCCAGGTCAGCTTGGGCTAGAGTGAAAACTTGTCTCACAAAAAACAACAACAGGGCTGGAGAAATGGCTTAGCAGTTAAAGCACTTACCTGTGAAGGCTAAAGACTTAAGTTCGACTCTTCAGGTCCCATGTAAGCCAGACACACAAAGTGATACAAGTGTGCAAGGTCGCAGTGCAGTGGCTGGAGGCCCTGGGGTGCCAATTCTCCTCTCTCTCTCTCTCTCTCTTTCCTAGTAAGAAAAACAGGTCGGGGCTGGAGAACTGGCTTAGTGGTTAAGGCATCTGCCTGCAAAGCCAAAGAACCTCGGTTCAATTCCCCAGGACCCATTTAAGCCAGATGCATAAGGTGGCACATTCGTCTGGAGTTTGCAGTGGCTGAAAGCCCTAGTGCACCCATTCTCTCTTTCTCTGTCTGCTTTTCTCTCAAAGAAATAATAAAAATAAATAAATAAATAAATAAAATATTAAAATAAAAATAGGTTGGGTGTGGTAGCACACGCCTTTAATCCCAGTACTCCGGAGGCATAGGTAGAATTGCCATGTGTTCCTGACCACTCTGAGACTACATAATGAATTCCAGGTCAACCTGCACTAGAGCGAGACTCTACCTCAACCCCCTCCCCCCCCCAAAAAAAAATAAGGGGCTGGAGAGATGGCTTAGCAGTTATGTGTTTGCCTATGAAGCCTAAGGACCCTGGTTCGAGGCTCAATTCCCCAGTACCCATGTTAGCCAGACGCACAAGGTGGCACCTGCATCTGGAGTTCGTTTGCAGTGCCTGGAGGCCCTGGTATGCCGATTCTCTCTCTCTCTCTGCCTCTTTCTCTGTCACTCAAATAAATAAATTTAAAAAATACAAATAAGCCGGGCATGGTAGCACACGCTTTTAATCCCAGCACTTGGGAGGCAGAGGTAGGATTGCTAAGAGTTAGAGGCCACCTTGAGACTACATAGTGAATTCCAGGTCAGGCTGGGCTAGAGCAAGACCCTACCTGAAAAAACAAAACAAACAAGCAGAGGGTAGCTTGGCATGTGTAGATAGATGAGTCCTGGAATATCTGTTTGTAAACTCAGAATGTTCTAGCATTTCTGCTTTTCCTTCCAGATGCCTCATCCCCGAAGGTACCATTCCTCGGAGCGAGGTAGCAGGGGGAGTTACCATGAACACTATCGAAGCCGAAAGCACAAGCGAAGAAGAAGTCACTCCTGGTCAAGCAGTAGTGATCGGACACAGCGGCGCAGGAGAGAGGACAGCTACCACGTTCGTTCGCGAAGGTGAGACCTTGGGAAGAAAAACTGACTCCAGGTTTCTTCGCTCATTCGTTTGTTCAACGTGTATTTGCTGGTCAATGTGTATTTGCTGGTTCCGTGCTAAGGGTTTTAAATTATGTGGCTGATAGAACACAATGTGGGGCTAAAGGTGTAGCTCAGTGGCAGGACACGGTGTTTAGCACACATGTGGACCTGGGTTCACTTCCCAGCTTTTCCAAAAAAAAAAAAAAAAAGTTAAGTGTATAATAATCTGTACTCCCAGCACCTGGGAGACTGGGGTAAGAAGGATTATGAGTTCAAGGCTGGGGGCGGGGATGACTTAGCGGTTAAAGATGCTTGCTTGTAAAACCTAGTGGCCCGGATTCAATTTCCTGGCCACTCCAATAAAGCCAGATGCAAAAACTGGTACATGTGTCTGGTGTTCAGTTGTGTCTGGTATTCAATTGCAGCTACAGTAAAAGACCCTGGTGCACCCATACACAAATGTGCCAAGCAAGTAATTAATCAAGGCTAGCCTGGAATATACTGTATTTTGTTTTATTTATTTGTTTGTTTGGTTTGGTTTTTCGAGGTAAGGTCTTGCTCTAGCTCTGGCTGACCTGGAATTCACAGTGTAGTCTGAGTGGCCTCGAACTCATGGTGATCCTCCTACCTCTGCCTCCCAAGTGCTGGGATTAAAGGTGTGTACCACCATGCCCAGCTTATATATAGTTCTGGGAAAGCTTTTCAAGAAAATGCTGTCTGTTTGCCTGGGGATGGCTCAGCTGTTTAAGGTGCTTGCTTGTGGGCTGAAGAGATGGCTTCACAATTAAGGTGCTTGCCTGCAAAGCCTAAGGACCCATGTTCAATCCTCCAGGTCCCACATAAGCCAGATGCACAAGGTGATGCATGGTCTCTCATTTGCAAAACGTGGTGCATGCATCTGGAGTTTGATTGCAGCAGCTGGAGGCCCTGGCACGCCAGTTCTCTCTCTTTCTCATAAAAAGGTGCTTGCTTGTACCATGTTTGATTCCCCAGCATCCAGTTGGAGCTAGACATGTGTCTATAGTTTGCTTGCAGTCTTAAGAGGCCCTGGTGTGCCCATATTATCTCTCTTTCTCCCTCTCTCATTCATAAATAAATTAAATAAAAGCTTGTCTGCCCAGCACTTGGGGGGCAAAGGTAGGAGGATCACTGTGAGTTCGAGGCCACCCTGAGATTACATAGTGAATTCCCAGTCTGCCTGGTCTAGATCAAGACTCTACTTTGAAAAACCAAATTTAGAGTCCATCCTGGTGGCACACTCTTTAATCCCAGCACTTGGGAGGCAGAGATAGGAGGATTGCTGTGAGTTCAAGACCACCCTGGGACTACAGAGTAAGTTCAAGGTCATCCTGGGCTAGAGTGAGACCCTACCTGGGAAAAACAAAAAAAAGTGTTGGGCTGGAGAGATGGCTTAGTAGTTGATGTGCTTTCCTGCGAAGCCTGTGGACCCAGGTTCGATTCTCCAGGTCTCATGTAAGCCAGATGCACAAGGTGGCGCATGCGTGTGGAGTTCGTTTGCAGTGGCTTGAGGCCCTGGTGCACCCATTCTCACACATACTCTCTCTTTCTCCCCCTCATCTCTGTCTCTAATAAATAAATAAAAATAAATCTTTTTTAAAAAGTGGCTTTAGCCATGCATGGTGGCACATGCCTTTAATCCCAGCACTGGGGAGGCAGATGTAGAAGGATCACAGTGAGTTTGAGGCCAGCCTGAGACTATGTAGTGAATTCCAGGTCAGCCTGGACTAGAGCCAGACCCCTACCTTGAAAAACCAAAAAAAAAAAGTGTCTTTAGAAGGAATGTATAGGGCAGTGGACTGGGAGCTAGAGGTAACTAGTGAGAAAATCGATAAAAGTTATATGTGGAAAGATGGCTTAGCAGTTAAGGTACTTGCCTGCAAAGCCAAAGGACCCAGGTTCCATTCCCCAGGACCCATGTAAGCCAGATGTGCAAGGTGGTGCTTGTGCCTGGAGGTCATTTGTAGTGGCTGGAAGCCCTGGGACACCATTCTCTCTCTTACCTGCTGCCCTCTCTCTCTCTTCTCTCTCAAATATACATACATACATATATACATATATATTTTTTTTTTTTTTTTGAAGAGAGGGAGAGGGAGACAGATAGAGATGGGTGCGCCAGCAGTGTCTCAGCTGCTGTGAATGAAATCCAGATGTGTGCGCCCCCTTGTGGTCAAGTGTGGCATTGCGCCCTTGCGTCACTTTGCATCTGGCTAAACGTGGGACCTGGAGATTGGAACCGCTGGTGATTGGAACCAGTGTTCTTAGGCTTAGCAGGCAGGCGCCTTAGCCCCTAAGCCATCTCTCCAGCCCAAATAAAATATTTTTAAAAGTTTTATCTGCATGATTTTAAGAATAAAGTGGCATAGGGCAGTGGGTTTGGTTAGTTTCTCTGAGAACAGCCACACAACCGACTGGCTCTTTGTTCCTGCGATCACTGGGGGTGGTGGGTGGGAGGAAGCCCTCTGGCGTGGTTTCGCTGTTCTCTTGGGAGGTCGTGATGGCATGCCGGTGTGCGGATGCCTCCTCCCGTTCCTCACAAGGCTCTTGGACCTGACCCGGGGCTGCAGAGAGTGTGGCCTGAACAGACCCACCTGACCTGCCGCCCTCGTTGCTCTGCAGCAGCTACGAGGACCGATCATCCGACCGGAGGTTGTACGACCGGCGCTACTGCGGCAGCTACCGGCGCAACGACTACAGCCGGGAGCGCGGCGATGCCTACTACGAGCCCGACTTCCGACACTCGTATGACTACCACCGGGAGAACAGCAGCTACCGCAGCCAGCGCAGCAGCCGCAGGAAGCACCGGCGCCCGCGGAGGCACAGCCGCACGTTCAGCCGCTCGTCTTCGGTGAGTGCCAGCCCCGGCCGCTGCCCCGGGGACCCTGGTAAGTGAGCAGCGCCCTCGTTCTCAGCCGGGCACGGGCTGCCACCCTCCCGGACGCGCTCCGGCGCTTGGAAGTACTTAGGAGCCCCGGTGCCTGCCTGGCATGTGAGCTTCCTGTGTTGGGAGCAGTGGCGCTGCCTCCGTGGTCCCCACTTTCCGATGGGGATCTTGCTCGGGAACTGCCTGTCTTCTCCAGGCCCTTGGCTCCAGGGCCGCCTGAGCAGGCGAGCGTGGGTGGGTGCAAGGGGAGAGCTGTGCCTGCCTGGAAGGGCATTGTTTAAAGAGCATGGGGTTGCGGGTGACCCTGGCAACGACATCACTTCTTTGCTCCGCCCAGGCCTGTCCCTGTTCCTGTGTTGGGTTTTGGGTCTTGGGATTGTGCGCCGCTCTCTCTTCTCACACCAATCCGCCTTACTGCATCTGACGTGTTCCCTTCCACTGTCCCCCATCATCGTCCGTCCCCCTGGCTGGGCGCCTGTGACCTGTGACCCCTCCACCACCCACCCCGCCTCCCTCCGGCCCCCGCTCCGACATCTGGCTTGCTCCGACCCCCCCTGCCCCCCGACAGCAGCACAGCAGCCGGAGAGCCAAGAGTGTAGAGGACGACGCTGAGGGCCACCTCATCTACCACGTCGGGGACTGGCTACAAGAGCGATGTACAAGCCAAATCGTAACATTCCCATAGCCTGTAATGGTCCCATAGCCACCTTACGTCCTGAGCCATCCCAAGTCACGGCCTCTTTCGCCTTTTCTCAGTGGTCTTGTTCATCTGGGTGGTTTAAGTTGTTGAGAATTGACCTTCCAGCTCTCATTGCCCTTGGGTTAAAGGTGGTGGGACGCACACAGGGGTTTTCTTCCCCTGCGATCATCTCTATTTGTTCCCCTTCCTTCACCTCCTCACCCCAGGTTGCTGTACCCCTTTTTCTTCCAATTCAGCTCATTCCCCCTATTTTCTCCCTCCTTTTCCCCGACCCTGATTTCTTTTGTTTCAGATGAAATTGTAAGCACCCTAGGAGAGGGGACATTTGGACGAGTTGTGCAGTGTGTGGACCACCGCAGGTAACTCACAAGCCTGCTCTTATTCCACACCTCGGAGGCATAGCAGGATGGTGGGGGTATCTGGGGCGTGTTTGCTGCTTTGGCAAAGGTGGGATTCCTTAGTCCCCACACAGCCCTGCTCAATGGAAGGTGTGCTTAAGAACCTGATGAAAGGCTTCCCTCTCCACCTCCATCCAGAGGTGGGGCTCGAGTTGCCCTGAAGATCATAAAGAATGTGGAGAAGTACAAGGAGGCAGCTCGACTTGAAATCAACGTGTTAGAGAAAATCAATGAGAAAGACCCTGACAACAAGAAGTAAGCCAACAGAGTGTTGGGAGAGAGGTTCCATCCTGTCCTAGGGACTACTCCAGAGTGGGGCTTGGCAGGCAGAGGAGTCAAGACAATGTCATCCATTCATCCCTTGTTGGCCATCTTAGCGTAGTGGACCATCAAGGTAGGCAGTGAGGGCCTGTGACATCCTCTCATCCATTCCTCTTGTTTTTAGGACGTTTGTGTTGCTCTGTGGTTTGGCACCAGCCCAGGATGGCCTCTATAGAGATGCACCTTGGAAATGGCCCTGGAGCTAAGCATCAGGATTAGTGGCACAGGTCTAGAATCCAGCTACTTGGAGGTTGAGGCAGAAACTATCGAAAGCCTTCTTGGTCTTTAGAGCAAGTCCAAGGCCAGCCTGGGCAATTTCGTAAGAGCTTGTCTCAAAAAGTGCAAAGGGGGCTGGGAATATAGGCCAGGAACACGCTCACCTGCGTGCACAATGGTAGATCGCTTGCCCAACTTACATTCGACTTATTTTAATCCCTGGTACTACAGCAAAAAAGTTTGCTCAAGCTGGACAGGCATTAAAGTGCAGCAGGCAGGCGTCATGGTGCAGGCATTTAATCCCAGCATTCAAGAGGCAGAGGTAGGAGGATCGCTATGAGTTTGAGGCCACCTTGAGACTACACAGTGAATTCCAGGTCAGCCTGGGCTAGGCTGAGACCCTAACTTGAAAAACAAAAAAAAAATAGTGGTATGGTAACACACACCTTTAATCTCAGCACTCTGGAGTCAGAGGTAGGAGGAGGATCCCTGTGAATTCAAGGCCAGTCTGGGACTACAGAGTGAGTTCCAGGTCAGTGTGGGCAAGAGTGAGACCCTACATGGAAAAAAATTGGGTTGTATTTCCTAGAACTGTGTTCAAACTATAGACATCTATACAGCAATATTTGTTCACATACATTCAATAGGCCAAAAGTAAAATAAGACTAAAGATTAAACAGAATAATAGTTGCAAACATGGGCAACACAGTGGCTGTTAGTGAGGAAATTTCAGGAGTTGGGTTTGGAATTTAGCAGTAACCATTGCTAGCTGGGCATGGTAGTTACACATGTATTCCTAGTACTTGGGAGAGGGGCCTTGCCACAAGTTCAAGGCCAGGCTGAGCTTAATAGTGCATTCTAGACCAGCTTGGACTAGAGTGAGACTCAAAAATCCTAGATAATTCAGGGTCCAAATTGCTTGAAGTTTGGTGCTCAATACCTTTTCAGCCAATAGTTGATCTTGAGGGTTTTATTCATCTGGTTGAGACAGGGCGTCACTATGCAGCCTGCCTCAGCCTCCCAAGTGCTAGGATTATGGGAATGCACCACCAAACTCTTTTATTTATTTTGGCCCTGGGGCTTGAACTCCGCCTATCGCATGCCAGACAAGTGATTTGCCTCTGAGCTACACCCTCAGCCCTGCAAAGGTTTTTCTTTTTATATATATATATCTCAGAATAGAGTCACAGCTGATGGCTGAGATCAAGTGTAGTATCTGTTCTTATCAGCTTAATAAAATATTGCAGAAAAATGTTTGGAAGCTTGACAGGTAATGCCTCTTTTTGGATAAGGAAAAAAAAAAAAAAAGAAGAAGAATTTCATTAGGGATTTTTTTTTTTTTTTTTTTTTTTTTTTTTTTTTTTTTTTTTTTGAGGTGTAAGGTCTTTCGCTCTTGCCCAGCCTGACCTGGAATTCACTTTATAGTCTCAGGCTGGCCTGGAACACAGCAGTCCTCCCACCTCTGCTTCCCAAATGCTGGGATTAAAGGTGTGTGCCACCACACCCAGCTCCGTATTGTGGGGTTTTTTTGTTGTTGTTTTTTGTTTTTTAAGGTAGGGTCTCACTCTAGCCCAGTCTGACCTGGAATTCACTATGTAGTCTCAGGGTGGCCTCGAACTCACAGCGATCCTCCTACCTCTGCCTCCCAAGTGCTGGGATTAAAGGCATGCGCCACCACACCCGGCTTTTTTTTTTTTTTTTTTAATGCGATGTGGTTTCATGTGGCCCAGGCATGCTTCAAACTTGACCCAGGATGACCTTGAACTTCCTGATCCTACTGCCTCCACCTCCCAGTGCCAGAGTTATAGGTTTGCACCACCACACTCAGTTTATGCAGCTTGAACCCAAGACCTCATGCATCCACTCAAGCACTCTGCCAACTGAGCGACCTCCCAGCCTGTGTTAGTGATATTAACTGGCGTGTTTTACACAACTGTATGGGATCAACAGTTACACAGTCTCTCCTAGTTGGGGGGGGGGTGGGCAGATGGGAGCCTATCAGACATCCAACTTCCTCCCCATCTCTCTCCCCAGCCTCTGTGTGCAGATGTTTGACTGGTTTGACTACCATGGCCACATGTGTATCTCCTTTGAGCTTCTGGGCCTTAGCACCTTCGATTTCCTCAAAGACAACAACTACCTGCCCTACCCCATCCACCAAGTGCGCCACATGGCCTTCCAGCTGTGCCAGGCCGTCAAGTGTGAGTGTGGTGGTCTGAGGTAGACTCTGGGCAGCCCCTCCCTCTGGACCCTTTCTGTCTTGTCTAGGCATTGATCAAGCCCCTGCCTACCTAACTAGTCAGCTCATCTTCGAACCTGTAACTCAGTGCCATCTTGGCATCTCCTCCTCTGATATAACTCATTGCTGTCAGATCACTGATGGCCCTTCCCCACCTTCCAGCCTAGCAGGAGCTGGAAGACACAGCCTTTGAAATCAAATCACTACCTTCCTTTTCCTCGCTCCCTCTTTCTTGTGAAAGTGTTACACAGCAAACGCAGAGAGACAAAAATACCCTTGGCTCGAGTTTGACACTTGTCTGTAATGGTCTGCTTTCCATGAACCTCAAGCAGATGAGAGAGCGTGGGGTTCAGCTGAGGGCTGGGAGGGGTCTGGCACAGGCATCTGTTCTCTTGCGTCTTCACACAGTGCAGTTGCACAGAATCGACAAGTGTACTAGGAGAGCATGCTGCCTTTTCCCATCCGTTGAAATACTTATGTATCTTATTTACTATATCTTTTTTATTTATTAGAGACAGGGAGAGAGAGAGAGAGAGTGAGAATGGGCATGAAAAAGCCTCTAGCCACTGCATCTGGCTCACGTGGGCCCTGGAGAATTGAACCTGGGTCCTTTGGCTTCGCAGCATGCGCCTTAACCTCTAAGCCATCTCCCAGCCCTTATCTACTATATCTTTTTTTTTTTTTTTTTTTGGTAGGATTTTTAAGTTTTTGTTTGTTATTTGCATGTGTATATGCATGCACCAGGGTTTCTTACTATTGCAAATGAAAATATGTTAGCAAGAAGGGTAGGGCTTTGTAGACCAGGCATTTCATTAGTTGTAGAGCAGAGAGCAATCCCAGTGATCCTGGCCTCCTGACCTAGCTTTCTGCCCTGCAGTCCTCCATGATAACAAGCTGACACACACGGACCTCAAGCCTGAAAACATTCTGTTTGTGAACTCGGATTATGAGCTCACCTACAACCTAGAGAAGGTAAGATGGGCGGTTTGCTCACTGGCCACCGGGCACACAGGCCACATTTTTTTGTTTAGTTCTTTCTATGCTTTTTTTTTTAAATTATTTATGTAATATATTTGAAGGAGAGGTCAGATAAAGAGAGAATGGGCATGCCAGGGCCTCTAGCCACTTCAAATGAACTCTGAAATCCTGGCGCATGTGCCACCTTGTGCATCTGGCTTACATGGGCGCCTTAACCCATAAGCCATCTCTCCAGTCTTTTCTATTCTTTCTTCCTCTCTGGTTCCAATTAGGTTGAAAAGGAAAGATTTAGGCTAGAGAGATGGCTTAGCAGTTAAGACATTTGTCTGCAAAGCCAAAGGACCTTGGTTCAATTCCCCAGACGCATGTAAGGCGATATACAAGGTGGTGCATGTGTTTGGAATTCATTTGCAGTGGCTGGAGGCCCTGGCACACCCATTTTATTTGCCAAAAGGAAAGATTTAAGAAGATTCAAATTAAAGCCAGACGTGGTAGTGCACGCCTTTAGGAGGATCGGAGGATCGCCATGAGTTCCAGGCTATCCTGGGAATACGTAGTGAATTTCAGGTCAGCCTGGGCTAAAATGAGACCCCACCTGGGGTGGGGGGAGGACTCAAATTGAAAGAAATTAGAAAAACAATTTGGTAGTGGTGGCCCAAGTCAGCCTGGGGTAGAGTGAGATCCTACCTGCAGGGGCTGGGGGTGGTTTCTAGGTCTCACTCTAATAGAGGCTGACCTGGATCCCACTCTGTAGTTCCAGGTCAAGTTCAGGACAATCCTACCTCTGCCGCCCAAGTGCTGAGATTAAAGGTGTGGACCACACCAGCCCAGCTAATTTTTTTCATTTTATTTTCATGAGAGAGTATTGGCATGCCAAGGCCTCCAGCCACTACAGTCGAACTCCTGATGTGTGTGCCATCTTGTGTGCATATGCAACATTGCATGCTTGCCTCACCTCTGCATCTGGCTTACATGGGACCAGGAGAGTCAAACATGGGTTCTTAGGCTTTGCAGGCAAGCACTTAAACACTAAGCCATCTCTCCAGCCCCTAAATTTTTTTGTTTCTTTGGGTTTTTTGTTTTTGTTTCTCGAGGTAGGATCTCACTCTAGTCCAGGCTGACCTGGAATTCACATGTAGTCTCAGGGTGGCCTTGAACTCAGCAATCCTCCTACCTCTGCCTCTTGAGTGCTGGGATTAAAGGCATGCACCACCACACCTGGCTGAAAGTACCTTTTTTATCTTTCATGTTTATTTCTTTTTTAAATATTTATTTATTTATTTATTTATTTATTTATTTATTTATTTATTTAAGAGCAACAGACAGGCAGAGAGAGAGAGAATGGACACACCAGGACCTCCAGCCACTGCAAACAAACTCCAGATGCATGCGCCACCTTGTACATCTGGCTTACGTGGGTTCTGGGGAATGGAGCCTCAAACCAGGGTCCTTAGGCTTCACAGGCAAGCACTTAACCGCTAAGCCACCTCTCCAGCCCCTCTTTCATGTTTATTTCTGTGAGGAGGTAGGAAAGCGCAGTGCACATGGCTAACTGGAAATGATAAGGGATCTGTTTTGAAGGTGCTGCTATCTCTCTCTCTCTCTCTTGATCCTTGGCTTTGTTACATACTTTCAGATCAGCAGTACACACACACTTAGGTATAGTCTTCCAGTACTTAAGAGACTTGCATACTATTCCACAGTCATTCTTTTAAAATATTTTATTTCATTTTTTTATTTGAGAGAGAATGAGAATGGGCATACCAGGGCCTCTAGCCACTGCAAACGAACTCCAGACACATGCACTACCACATGCATCTGGCTTACATGGGATCTAGGGAGTCGAGCCCAAGTCTTCAGGCTTCACAGGCAAACGCCTTAACTGCTAAGTCATCTCTTCAGGCCCCCACAATCATTATTTTTTATTACTTTGTTTATTCGAAAGAGAGAGAAAGAAGTAGAGAATGGGCATGCCAGGGCTTCTAATCACTGCAAACAAACTCCCTATGTTTGCGCCATCTTGTGCAACTGGCTTACATGGGTACTGGGAGTGGAACCTGGGTCCTTAGGCTTTATAGACAAATGCCTTAACCACTGAGCCATTTTTCCAGCCTGATTCTGTTTTTGTTTATTTATTTTGGTTTTTTGAAATAGGTTCTCTTTTACCCAGGTTGACCTGGAATTCCCTATGTAGTCTCAGGTTGAACTCATGGTGATCCTCCTACTTCTGCCTTTTGAGTGTTGTGATTCAAGGCATGTGCCACCACACATATTTTTTTTTTAATATTTATTTATTTTGAGAGAGAGACAGATAAAGAATCAGCACGCCGGGGCCTTCAGCTACTGCAAACGTTTTTTGGGTTTTTTTAAAGATTTTATTTTTATTTATTTATTTATTTATTAGAGATGGAGGGAAAGAGAGAGAGGGAGAGTGGGAGTGGGCGCGCCAGGACCTCTTGTCACTGCAAATGAACTCCAGACACATGTACCCCCTTCTGCATATGGCTTACGTGGGACTTGGAGAATCGAACTGGGGTCCTTAGGCTTTGCAGGCATGTGCCTTAACAGCTAAGCCATCTCTCCAGCCCCCTGCAAATGTTTTTTTTAAATTATTATTTTTTATTTTTTTTAGAGAGAGACACAGAGAGAGACAGAGAGAGGGAGAGGAAGACAGATAGAGTGGGCACGCCAGCAGTTTCTCAGCTGCTGTGAACGAAATCCAGATGTGTGCGCCCCCTTGTGAGCAAGTGTGGCATGGCGCCCTTGTGTCACTTTGCATCTGGCTAAACGTGGGACCTGGAGATTGGAAACCGGTTCTTAGGCTTAGCAGGCAGGTGCCTTAACCGCTAAGCCATCTCTCCAGCCTGCAAATGGTTTTTTTAAGGTAGGGTATCACTGTAGCCCAGGCCGACCTGGAATTCACTGTGTAGTCTCAGGGTGGCTTCAAACTCACGGCGATCCTCCTACCTCTGCCTCCCAAGTGCTGGGATTAAAGGCCTGCACCACCACACACTGGCTTTGCAGTTGCATTTTTAAGCCTCAGAACAACCCATAGAGAAAAGTGGTCGACTGTGTAACACTGGTTTATCCCCTTGCTGCTTTCCTTCTAGAAGCGAGATGAGCGCAGCGTGAAGAGCACTGCTGTGCGGGTGGTGGACTTTGGCAGCGCCACCTTTGACCATGAGCACCACAGCACCGTTGTTTCCACTCGCCATTACCGAGCACCCGAGGTCATCCTTGGTAAGGGAGCACTGGGCTGTCATCGTGGGCATGATGTCAGGGTAGGATGTCCTAAGCCTCACACCTTTCCTCCCTCCCCCTCAGAGCTGGGCTGGTCGCAGCCATGTGACGTGTGGAGCATAGGCTGTATTATCTTTGAGTACTACGTGGGCTTCACCCTCTTCCAGGTAAGCAAGGGTAGTTCTCATCTGAAAATGGCAATCTTCGGATGGGTTTCTGTGTCACTCAGGCTCTGCTGGTCACTGTCCATCACCCACATGACAGACAGCTCATGCTCAGCACCCTTCTTTGTCCTGTGATTAGTTCTGTGTTTGTTTCCCAGACTCACGACAACAGAGAGCATCTAGCCATGATGGAAAGGATCCTGGGTCCTCTCCCCTCTCGGATGATCCGGAAGACCAGGTGAGCATTGTAGGCTTGATCTATTTTGCATCATTGTCTTTTTTCTTTTGACACCTTCCCTCCCCCAATTTTTCTCACCTGGGTAAAGAAGGGATGTGTCTTATTGTAAAGGGAAATTTCCGATTCTTCAGCTTCCCTTTCCCTTCTAGAAAGCAGAAGTATTTTTACCGGGGTCACCTGGATTGGGATGAGAACACCTCCGCTGGGCGCTACGTTCGTGAGAACTGCAAGCCGCTTCGGGTGAGCCTAGTTGAGGATAAATGGTGCCCACGACCACTTCCTTCTTAGGGAGCTTTCTTCTGGAATGTATTCTGCAAGCCAACAGTTAGGAAGGGCAGGAAGAGAGCTGAAATAAAACCTCTTTGGTCAATAAGAGGGGGTGGTTTAATGGAGGGAAAGTTAGACAGCCTAACTTTGAGACTAGCTATCAAAGAAATAATGAGTCGGGTGCGGTGGTGCACGCCTTTAATCCCAGCATTTGGGAGGCAGAGGTAGGAAGATTGCCATGAGTTTGAGGCCACCCTGGGGCCAGAGTGAGACCCCCACCTCGAAGAACCAAAAAAAATGGGATTCTATAGGTCAGACAGAAAAGAACTGTCTTTGAAGAGATTACATTTTAATGAGGAGCTAAACAACATTCAGGAAGTTGACAAGAATATGCAAAAACGTTGACAGAGTATGAAGGAGCAGGTGTACTAGTGGGGAAGTAGGTTGAATTGTAATATTGGAAATGTTGGTATGATGTGCAGCATTCTAATCCCTGAAAGCCCAGCCTTGGTTCTTAATTGAAAGCAAGGGTGGTGAAAGAGGCAGGGCATTGAGCTGCTTGGCACAGGCCTATGATCCAAACATTTGGGTGGCTGAGGCAGAATACCGAGTTCAAGATCAACCTGGGCTGCATAATGCCAGAGTACTAGGTCTGGGCTATGTGACAGAGCGTGAAAGGAAAAGAAAAAAAAAAAAAAGACAGGTGTGGTGGTGTACACCTTTAATCCCAGCATTTGGGAGGCAGAGGTAGGATCGCTATGAGTTCAAGGCCATCTTGAGACTACAGAGTGAATTCCAGGTTAGCCTGGGCCAGAGTAAAACCCTACCATGAAACCCCCGCCACCCCCGAAAAAACAAATCGAGCCAGGTCTCCTGGTGCACTCCTTTAATCTCAGCACTCCGGAGGCAGAGGTAGGAGGATTGTCGAGAGTTGGAGGCACCCTGAGACTACACAGTTAATTCCATTTCAGCCTGGGCGAGAGTGAAACCCTACTTTGAAAAAAAAAAACAAACAATAAAAAAATAAAGCCGTCTTTAAGGCACCTTGCCTCACCTTTTTCCTGCCTCCACCAGCGGTATCTGACCTCAGAGGCGGAGGAACACCACCAGCTCTTCGATCTGATTGAAAGTACGCTAGAGTATGAGCCTGCGAAGCGGCTGACCTTAGGTGAAGCCCTTCAGCACCCTTTCTTCGCCCGCCTTCGGACTGAGCCACCCAACACCAAGTTGTGGGACTCCAGTCGGGATATCAGTCGGTGACAATCAGGCCCTGGGCCCCTCTGCATCTGTGTAGCAGTGGGTGTCCAGTCCAGGACACTGGTGCTTTTTTATACAAAACAACAGAGCCAGAGTTCATTCCCCCCTGGCTCCGTATATATCTGTGAATATGTGAAATAGTGTAAATATGACAGAACTTGTACCTATCACTTCATCCCTGCCTTGTACATACTACTATTGATCTGCACTCTTCCGTCCTCAACTGCCTTCTCCTGGGAAGTTGGAGGAGGGCAGAGCGAGGTAACCAGGTGGTATCTACCCCATGTTTTATAAGGACTTTTGTACAGACTTTGTGAAATAAAATGACATGCTTCCATCTGATCCCCATCCCTGGAATTGAGGTTTGGGGGTACTTGGGTAGAGCTCCGGGTAAGATGATTGTGCAGCTATTCCATTTGATTATTGAGGGAGACCTTCTTAACCAGGTTAGAACCAGAGATATTTATTTGCAAGCACACTCACAAGGAGAGAATGGGTGTCCTGGGCCTCTTGCTGCTGTAAAAGAACTCGATGCTCTACTTTGTGCATCTTGCTTACACGGGTACTGAGGAATCAAACCCAGGCTAGCTGACTTTGCAGAGCCACCCTCCCCATCCCAGTCTCCAGTTTACCATGCACATGTGTTGGTAAGGTAGAGAAGGATGAACAGCATTTCTTACCGATTAAAATGGAAGCTTAAAAAGTGGCGCTCCTGGTCTAGAATGGTGATAGAGTAGAAAGAGCTGTGACCCTAAGCATGCATCTACCCCACTGAATAGACTAAAACCCAGGAGAGAAAAACTCAGCTGGGCGTGGTGGCGCACGCCTTTAATCCCAGCACACAGGAAACAGAGGTAGGAGCATCGCTATGAATTCGAGGCCACCCTGAGGCTATATAGTGAATTCCAGGTCTTCCTGGACTAGAGTGAAACCCTATCTTGAAAAACCAAAAAAAAAGAAAACTTTACTCAGTGCAGGCCTTTAATCCAGCAGGAAGCGGCAGAGATAAGCGATGAGTTCCAGGCCAGCATGGAGCAACAGAGTTCCAAGTCAGCCTGAAATAGAGTAAAACACTGCCTCGGAAAATTTTTTTTAAAGACCCATTCTGGAGGCTTTAGGAGATTGCCCCAGCGCTGTAAACTGCAGAAGGCTCCCGTGCTGCATCTCGGGTCGCCGGGCCCGCCGCCTTCCCGGCTGGAGGCACCTGGGAGGTGTAGTTCCTGCGCAGCGGGAAGTCACGTGGGGGAAGTGCGGCGCCCAGCGCAGGGCCGGGCTGGAAGCAATCACGAGAAGCACTTCCGTCTTTGGCTTTTGCTGAGACGCAGGCGCTGCCGGGATCCGGGGAGCCTTCCGGTGGCCGCAGCCAATTGGTGCTGGGAGGAGCGGGCGCCGCCACTGCCCGGCCCGGCCCGCCGAGGAGGGCCGCGGGCAGCCGGGGCCTCGGCTGCAAGCATGGCTCAGAGCAGAGGCGACGAGAACCCATTCGCCGAGGGCGGCGAACTCGACAATCCCTTTCAGGTGACTTGCGCCTTTCCACTTGCGACTTCGGCTCGGGGAAGTGTGGCCCGGGGTGTGACGGTGACTCCAGATCAGTGAATGCCCGGGGAGGGGGCGGGCCTGCTGCTGCAGCATGGGGTGATGGACTCCCAGGCAAATGGTGGGGCAGCCGCGTGGCCCCGAAGCTGCAATGCTTGGGAGTCTCGGGCAGTTTAGAAGATTCCTATCCTAAGAGTTCCTTTGGCACCTGTGCCACTGAACCCTGGTCTCTGCCCTCAGGATCCGGCTGTGATCCATCACCGACCCAGCCAGCAGTATGCCACCCTTGACGTCTACAACCCTTTTGAGAACCGGGAGGTGAGCTAGTAGCGAGCACAGGTGGGCAAGGAATGGGAGCGTGCCGTGCCAGTCTGCCTTGGTACAAGAGTCTATTGTTCACGCAGAGAAAGAAGTGCTTTGGTCTTAGACCTGTGAGACACACACCAGTCGGCCATGGGATGCCTAACCCTAGGGACTCCAGGGCCAAGGAGCCATTGGGCTTGCGTTCTTAAAGTCGGTCCTGGGAGGACCTGTGCTCTGGCACAGTTGAAACTGGACTTTATCTGGGGAGAATCCAAGCTGGGTGGGTCAGGCTTGAATAATAATAATAATAAAATACTAGTTAGATGTGAGGACTGGTAGAAAATGGTGATTTTAGGTTGAAATGTGAGGGAGCAGCTGGGTACATGGCTCAGCAGTTAAAGGCACTTGCTTGCAAACTCTGTTGACCCGGGTTCGTTTCTGCAGCACCCACATAAAGCCCGATGCAGAATGGTGCATGCATGTGCAGTGGCAAGAGTTCCTGGCGTGCACCTCTCTCTCACACAAACACACACTCACACACACTTCCACACTTGGTTACGCAAATAAATCTTTAACAGAAAGTTAAAAGGAAGCTGGAAGCCGGGTGTGTTGGCGCTCGCCTTTAATCCCAGCACTCGGTAGGCAGAGGTAGGAGGATCTCCGTGAGTTCAAGGCCACCCTGAGACTATATAGTGAATTCCAGGTCAGGCTGGGCCAGAGTGAGACCCTACCTCAAAAAAAAAAAAAAAAAAATTAAAGCTGGGCATGGTGGGACTGGCCTTTAATCCCAGCACGTGAGAGGCAGAGATAAGAGGATCACCACGAGTTCAAGGCCACCGAGACTACATAATGAATTCCAGGTCAGTGGGCTGGAGAGATGGCTTAGTAGTTAAGGTGCTTGCCTGCAAAGCCAAAAGGACCCCGGTTCCATTCTCCAAGACCCACATAAGCCAGATGCATAAGGGGCACATGCATCTGGAGTTCATTCGCAGTGGCTAGATGCCCTGGCATGCACATTCTCTCTCCCTCCCTTCCTCCCTCCCTCTCTATCTCTCTCTCAAACAAATAAATAAATAAAATAAAATATATAAAAAATTCCAGGTCAGTCTAGGTTAGAACGAGACTCTAGCTTGAAAATAAATAAATAAATAAATAATAAAATAAATGTGTGTTGTCTAACTTAAATTCACCACAAAAACTAGCTTTGAGGGCTAAGGCTGTAGCTCAGTTGGTAGAGTTCTTGCCTAACATGCATAGGTTCAACCCTCAGTCCCAAATAAGTAACTTTGAAAAAAATTATTTATTTATTTGACGGAGAAAGAGGGAAACAGAGAGAAAGAGAGGGAGAGAACGGGTGCACCAGGGCCTCCAGCCACTACAAACAAACTCCACATGCGTGCACCCCCTTGTGCATCTGGCTAATGTGGGTCCTGGGGAATCGAACTGGGTCCTTTGGCTTTGCAGGCAAACGTCTTAACTACTAAGCCATCCCTTCAGCCCCCCACCCCCAAATAAATAATCTTTTAAAAAAAGAAGTAAGCTGGGTGTGGTGGCACATGCCTTTAATCCCAGCACTCGGGAGACAGAGGTGGTAGGATCACTGTGAGTTTGAGGCCACCCTGAGACTACATAGTGAATTCCAGGTCAGCCTGGACTAGAGTGAAACCCTACCTCTAAAAACCAAAAGAAAAAATAAAAAAAAAATAAAAAAAAGAAGTACCTTCCTAGCTAGACTCTATGGTATATGCTTAACCCAAGCTCTTAGAAGACTGAGGCGCCAGGATTTTGAGTTGTAGGCTACCCTGTGCTATATAGTGAGGTGCTACCTCTGAAAAAGAGATAGGGAAGAGGGAGGGAAGGGCTGGGGAGATTGCTCAGCAGGTGAAGGTACTTGCTTGAAAAACATAGTGCCCAGGTTCAGGCCCTCAGTGTCCACATGGAACATGACACAAATTGTTGCATGCGCTTGATGTTTTACAGCAGTAAGAGACCCGGCCACACACAAATACACACACAGAGAATTTTTTTTGTTTCGTTTTTTGTTTTTCGAGGTAGGGTCTCACTCTAGCCCAGGCTTGCCCAGAATTCACTATGTAGTCTCATACTGGCCTTGAACTCATGACAATCCTCCTACCTCTGCCTCCCGAGTGCTGGGATTAAAGGTATGCACCATTTCGCCCAGCCACATACATATATATATATATATATATATATATATATATATATTTTTTTTTTTTTTTTTTTTTTTTTTAAGTTCCTAACAACTGGAAAAAAGGCTACTGCCTCGGGTGATGAAATCTTGTTCTAAGTATTTTCAAGCAGGCTAGATTGCTGCATTATGAGGAGCTAGATGGTCTCTAAGGCTCTTTTCCCCAACAGCCTTCACCAGCCTATGAGCCTCCTGCCCCAGCCCCTGCACAATTGCCTCCACCCTCCGCTTCCTCCTTAAATTCCTCCAGAAAGCTCAGCCCAACAGAACCCAAGAACTATGGCTCCTACAACTCTCAGGTAAAGTGAGTGGGTGTGTACAGGTTGGGGTTGGGAGGAGGGGCCAGCCCTGGGGCCTGGGATTCACCCCATCTCCCCCTGCTGGTACTGACCAGGCCTCAGCTGCAGCCGCCACAGCTGAGCTGCTGAAGAAACAGGAGGCGCTCAACCGAAAGGCAGAGGAGTTGGATCGCCGGGAGCGAGAACTGCAGAATGTTGCCCTGGGTGGCACAGCCAGTAAGTGGGCCTTTGTTAGGGTAAGGAAGAACAGCAGACAGTTTAGAAGGAGAAAAAAAATGTTCTAGGAGCACGGGCTCAGCGGCCAGTTGAATTTGAGTTGGAGTTGACACACTGTTACTAACCCCTTAGCTCTTTTTTTTTAAGCATATTTTATTTCTTTATTTATTTGAGAGAGAGAGAGAGAGAGAGAATGGGTGTGCCAGGGCCTTCAGCCACTGCAAATGCATGCGCCTCTTTGTGCATCTGGCTTACGTGGGTCTTGGGGAATCAAACCGGGGTCCTTAGGCTTCACAGGCAAACACCTTAACCACTAAGCTATTTCCCCAGCCCAGCCCCTTAGCTCTTAAGCAGTAACTTTCTTCTATTTTTGATGGTGTTAGCTATCCATCCAGTCCAAGTTGTCTTGCATGCTACACAAATGGGGTTCCACCGAGCTAGGCCCTCACTCCTTTGGTATATCTATTTACTTATTTATTATGAGAGAGAGAGAATGCTGTGCCAGGGCCTTAGCCACTTCAAACAACTCCAGATGGTTGCACCACCTTGTGCGTATGCGCCACCTGTGCTTATGCATCGCTTTTGCATCTGGCTTACATGGGTTCTGGGGAGTCAAACCTTGATCCTTGGGCTTTGCAAGCAGACACCTGAACCACTAAGCCATCCCTCCAGCCCTGGTATTTATTCTTGAGCACTTCAGTAACGTTTATATCTGTTTCCCAAGATTATCATGAGAGTTAAAGCCACATATGAAAGTTCTTGGCACAATGCTTAGATGTTGCAAATAATGAATATTTGCTACTGTTATTATACCATTTGGTGGGGTCTTGCTCTAGCCCAGGCTGACCTGGAATTCATATGTAGTCTGAGGGTGGCCTTGAATTCACAGTGACCCTCCTGAGTGCTGGAATTAAAGGCGCTTGCCACCACGCCCAGCTATATTATTTTTGTTGTTGTTGTTCCGTTGTTGGTTTGGGGTTGTGTTTTGTTTGTTTGTTTGTTTGTTTGTTTGTTTGTTTGTTTGTTTTGAGGTAGGGTCCCACTCTAGCCCAGCTTGTCCTGGAATTCACTCTGTAGTCCCAGGCTAGCCTCGAACTCACAGCAATCCTCCTATCTCTGCCTACCCAGTGCTGGGATTAAAGGTGTGTGCCATGCCCAGCCTGCTATTATTTTTCTATCTTTTTTTTTTTTTTTTTTTTTTTTTTTTTTTTTGGTTTTTCGAGGTAGGGTCTCACTCTGACCCAGGCTGGCCTGGAATTCACTATGTAATCTCAGACTGGCCTCGAACTCAGAGCGATCCTCCTACCTCTGCCTCCCAAGTGCTGGGATTAAAGGCGTGCACCACCACGCCCGGCTCTATTATGTTGTTTTGTGACAAGATCTTTCTTTCAAGCCCAGGCTGGCCTGGGAATTTCAGTCCTTCTGTGTCAGTTAGGATAAAAGCAAGCACCACTATCTCTGTCTCTTTGGATCCATAGTAGAGAGAACTTGGGGGTGGAGGACTGTAGGCGTGAGTTCCTTGTTGGTCTCTCCCTCGCTGCTAAGATTTTCCTGCCATCTCTTCTTAACAGGTCGGCAGAACAATTGGCCCCCTCTGCCTTCTTTTTGCCCTGTTCAGCCCTGCTTTTTCCAGGACATCTCCATGGACATCCCCCAGGAATTTCAGAAGACGGTATCCACCATGTACTACCTCTGGATGTGTGAGTGTGAGAAGCCTGCGGGGGAGACATTACAGACGATCACTAAGTGCCCGGAATTCCCTCACTGAGAACCAGACCCTTCTCAACATCTGTGTATAAGAGCAATTTCTCCAGGAATCTTCCTGAGTTACTCGTTTTTTTATTATTCTATTTAGACCTTACTTGAACTTAGTTACAACCTTGCTCATTCTCTGAATTTTTTAAAAAATTATTTAATTTATTTATTTATTTGCGAGAGAAAGCAAGAGATGGGAGGGGGCAAATGGGTGCATGCAAAAGAACTCCAGATGTATGTGCCCATTGTGCATCTTGGCTTACATGAATCCTGGAGAATCAAACCGGGATGCCTTAACCCCCTTTTTTTTCTTTTGGTTTTTTGAGGTAGGGTCTCACTCTAGCTCAGGCTGACCTTGAATTCACTATGTAGTCTCAGGCTGGCCTTGAACTCACATTGATCCTCCTACCTCTACCTCCCAAGTGCTGGGATTAAAGGCATGTACCCCCATGTCTGGCTATTCGAATTTAAATATATATATACAATTATTTATTTGAGAGAGAGAGACAGAGAGAAACAAACAGAATGGGCAATGTGGGCACTCCAGGGCCTCCTGCCACTGCAAAAGAACTCCAGACTCATGCACCATTTTGTGCATCTGGCTTTACATGGGACCTGGAAAATTGAACCCAGGCCATCAGACTTTGCTAGCAAGTGCCTTTAACTGCTAAGCCATCTCTCCCACCCTATTCTAAATTTTTCTAAACACTTTTTATTTTTATTTTATTATTTTGGTTTTTCAAGGTAGAGTCTCACTCTATGCTGACCTGGAAATCACTATGTAGTCTCTGAGTGGCCTTTAACTCACAGTGATCCTCCTACCTCTGCCTTTCCAAGGGCTAGGATTAAAGGCGTGAGACTTTGTCCAGCTTCCCGCCCCGAATTTTTCAGCCTTTTTTTTTTTTTTTTTTTTTGGTTTTCAAGGTAGGGTCTCACTCTAGTCCAGGCTGACCTGGAATTCACTATGTAGTCTCAGGGTGGCCTCGAACTCATGGTGATCCTCCTACCTCTGCCTCCCGAGTGCTGGGATTAAAGGCGTGCGCCACCAAGCCCGGCTTTTTCAGACATTTTTGTGTGGCTGTCTCATGATCTGTAGTATTGATTCCAAGGCAAGTGCTGCCTAACACGGCCACGTTTGGTGAGGGCTGTGGGTGGGCAAATATAAAGGAGGCGTCATTGCAGTCTGAGATCTTTACTCCTGGTCCTCCGCCCCTCAGGCAGCACTCTGGCTCTTTTCCTGAACTTCCTTGCCTGCTTGGCCAGCTTCTGTGTGGAGGCCAAAAACGGCTCGGGCTTTGGGCTCTCTCTGCTCTGGGTCCTCCTCTTCACCCCCTGCTCGTTCGTCTGCTGGTATCGCCCGATGTATAAGGCTTTCCGGTGAGTAGGGGCGGGAGAGGAAAGGGGAACCTAGGATGGGTCCTACATCAACTCTCCAGCCCTAAATCTCCAGTTCACTCACGTTTCCCCTTTTTCTTTTGACAGGAGTGACAGTTCATTCAACTTCTTCGTATTCTTCTTCATTTTCTTCGTTCAGGATGTGTTCTTTGTCCTCCAGGCTATCGGCATCCCAGGGTGGGGGTTCAGGTCTGTGACTGCTGCCCTTCCCCCTCCCTCTCCCCCTCCCTTCCTCCCACTGCTCTAGACAAGCCAGCGCTGGGTTCTAGGGTAGGCGTTGTCTAGCTGAAGGACTTGTGGGGCTTTTTCCTTGGGAGAAAGGATAGGAGATGGGTCAGCTGAGGACCTGAGTTTGTATCCCCAGCTGCAAGTAAAACGCTGGTATGTCAGCACATGCTGTAATCCCAGCTCTGGGGTACAGGGAGAGGGGCCGAGACAGGAGGATCCTTGGGACTTGCTGGCCAGTCTAATCAAACGGATGAGCTGTAGGTTAAAATAAGGTTACAGGGGACTGGGGAGATGGCTCAAGTCGGTAAAGGTGCTTGCTTGCAAAATATTGGGCACCCACATAAGCCAAACCCAAAAATGGTGTGTCTGGTGTTTCATTTGCAGTGGCAAGAAGCCCTGGGGTGTGTGTGTGTGTGTGTGTGTGTGTGTGTGTGTGCATTGCATGCACATACACACATACGTAAGTAAAAAGTCAATAAATAAGGTGGAGGGGTTGAGGAGATGGCCAGTGGGTAAGGATGCTTGCCACACAGCATGAGGTTCCGAGTTTGAATCCTCAGTCAGCAGCACCCATGTAAACAGCTAGGCATGGCCACACATGATGGTAACCCTGGTCTCCTGGAGATCTGGGGCTAATTCTGTAGCTCCAGGTTCAGAAAGAGTCCATCTTGAGCAAATACACCGATTAATGGTAGAGGGCGCCCAACATTCTCCTTTGACCTCTACTCGCGTTCTCATGGATGCTGGCATCTGCACACATCTACAGACACATCACACACACACACACACACAATGACAAGATATTTTTAGGCCAGAGATACTGAAGATGGGAGGAGGCTTGCCATGCACCTCCGTGGTTGTAGAGGGAAGGGGACACCCTCAGAGGAGCAGGGTCTGCTGGCAGTGAGAATGTGTGCAGTGTTCACAGCAAATAGTTCAGAGTCTGAAGGCAAAGTGTGAGAAGAGCAAATGTCACAGGACTTCCTGGGATGCTGCCAGACTCAGAGTGTCTGTTCACGGGCGGGATGGGAATACGGCATGTTCCTTCCTCATCTGTCCAGTGGAGGCTGAGGAGACAGAGACACCCCATCAGCCCCTCCTCACCACGCCTTTCCCCCTAGTGGCTGGATCTCTGCCATTGTGGTAGTGAGGACCAATGCTGCCGTGGCTGGCCTCATGCTGCTGGTGGCCCTGCTCTTCACTGGCATCGCTGTGCTGGGGATTGTGATGCTGAAACGGGTGAGGGCCCAGCTGGGCGGGAGGGGGGCCAGAAGGGTGAGATCATGGGTCCCTAGGGAGGCTGAAGTGGACCATTATGGAGGGGGCGGGCTCGGCTAATGGACCTGAAGAGCTTGTGTGTGCTTGTGTGTAAGGGAGTGTCAACCCAGAAGGAAAGGCCAGTGCTGCGGGGTGGTGAATGGCAGTGTCTGGTTGGGGTGGCATGGAGAGGGGCTTACCTGGGCTGTGGCATCCCTGCCCTTTTCTTGCAGATCCACTCCTTGTACCGCCGCACGGGTGCCAGCTTTCAGAAGGCCCAGCAGGAATTTGCTGCTGGGGTCTTCTCCAACCCTGCAGTCCGGACTGCTGCCGCCAACGCAGCTGCTGGTGCCGCCGAGAATGCCTTTAGGGCCCCATAGCCCCCACTGGGATACCCTGGCACTGCCACCTGAAGGAGGTGACACAGTCCCTATCCCTGAGCTCTCGGGGACATGGGGAGATACCGTTACTTGATGGCTTCTTTATATGGCTCCTAATTCTACATCTAGGACTGCTGAACCAGGCTTGGACACAGGGGAGGCCATTTGTGACCCAGCCATTGCTGGCGCTCTCCCCCATCAGGCCGCACTGCTGCCACCTCTCACACACCCCAACCTAGCTTCCCTCAACTGTGCCAAGGCTGTCGCTTCAGTTATTTAAATAAAAAACAAAATAAAAGAGAGAAAAAAAAGCGTAACTGGAACTCACCTGTTTCCTACATTTTGTGTGTGTGTGTGTGTGTGTGTGTGTGTGTGTGGTCACTCTAGCCCAAGCCTAACCTGGAATTCACTGTAATCCCAGGCTTGCTTCAAACTCAAAGCCATTCTACCTCTGCCTCCCAAATGCTGGGATTATGCCCAGCCGTCTTCTGGATTTTTACTGTAAATTAGGACTATGAAAGAAAAACAATGTGTAGGGTAGCTGGGCCTGGCGGTGCAAGCCTTTAATCCCGGCACTCAGGAAGCAGAGGTAGGAGGGTCACTGTGAGCTGAGAGAGTGAGACCCCCTTTGGAAAAAAAGTATGGTACTGGAGTGGGTGGTAGGAGGCCGGGGTAGCAGGTGCCACGAGGTGGGAATCATGGAGGCCAGGGCACCCGCTTACCAACCTTCTCCATGAGCGATGGAGCAAATCCTGCTGGGAACTCTGCACGTGAGAGGCTGGGTAGGGCGCAAGTGGGCACGCAAAGGATCACTGGAACCTGGCCAGGGGTGGAGGGCCTGTCCCGCTCTAGCTCCTCCTTCCCTCCCTCCTTCCCTCTGGGCCTCGGTGGGACTACAGCTCCCGCGGTGCACCGCGCCGCCACGCCCCTCCTCCTCCCGCCCCGTGCCCGTGCCCATCCCCATCCCCCGCCTTCAGTGCCCGGACCGCTGCAGCCCCAGCTAGGGGAGGGGAGCGCGCCGGGCGACCTAGGAAGAGGCGGTGGCGCTGCCTCTCCCCCCACCAGGCGGCCCTGGGTCCCACTCTTCACCCCGAGGGTACCCCAAGTCCCCCAGCGCCGACCCCTCGTCTTCCCGGGGGCCTCCCTCCACCTCCAGAGTTCTTTCCATCCCTGTCGCCTTTACCTTCCCATCCTTCTCGGGGCTCCGGACCGCCGCCCTCTTCACTCTCGGCGCTCCTCTTCCCCAGGGAGATGCGATGAGCCAGTGCCCTCGCGTCCTCATCGCCGCCCCTGGCACGGTACCGGTCCGGTGCCCGTGTTGGGGAGGGTGCATCTCACGGTCCCTTCGTGACACCCCTCCCTTGGGCCTCCCCCCAGCTGGAATCCCTGGGCAATGCCCCAGGGGACCCAGCCAGGGGGTGGGCTCTAGAGAGAGGAGGCTGGAGAGGAGACAGGACGGGGCCTTGGGCACCTCTGAGATGCTCCCAAGTGCCAGGGGGAACCGAGCAAGGCGCAGGCGACCCAACAGCAGGCATGATGCCCTCGCCAAGTGACTCCAGCCGCTCGCTGACCAGCCGGCCCAGCACCCGGGGCCTTACCCACCTCCGCCTCCACCGACCCTGGCTGCAGGCGCTGCTCACGCTGGGGTTGGCCCAGGTGCTCCTGGGCATCCTGGTGGTCACCTTCAGCATGGTGGCCTCCTCTGTCACCACTACAGAGAGCATCAAGAGGTCCTGCCCGTCCTGGGCTGGGTTCTCGGTGAGTTGGGTGCCATGCGAAGAGTGCACAGATAATTGGGTGGGGGAGTCTTCTCAGGCCCCACCCACCCCTCCTCACCTGCCGGAAGCCCACATCCTGGCCTCTTCTTTCTCTCTCTCTCTCTCTCCTTCTCCTGTGGCCTCTCCCTCCTTGCAAGGCTGGGGCCCATCCTGTAGTGAGGGGCTCACTCTGGTGCCCCCCCTGCCAGACTTAGCCTATGCCTACTCTGTCCCCAGCTGGCGTTCTCTGGGGTGGTTGGCATTGTGTCCTGGAAGAGGCCTTTCACTCTAGTGGTAGGTGCCAGGGAGGTAGGTGCCCACTGGGAGGGAGGAGCCCGGCATTAGATGGGACACCCCCTTATACCCTCAGGAACGGAATTGGCTCTCCGGTTGGTGCCAGGCTGGCCCAAAGTGCCTATGAAAGAGGGTGGCTTGTGCGGAAGAGGCTGGCTACTTATGAAAGTGCCAGCCCTGACCTGACACCCTTCTTCCTTCCTTCCTTCCTTCCTTCCTTCCTTCCTTCCTTCCTTCCTTCCTTCCTTCCTTCCTTCCTTCCTCCCCCCCCCCCCCAGATCTCTTCCTTCTCCTTGCTTTCGGTGCTCTGTGTCATGCTCAGCATGGCCGGCTCTGTGCTGTCCTGTAAGAATGCCCAGCTGGCTCGCGATTTCCGAGAGTGCTCCATGGTGAGATTTGAGGTGGGACAGCTGGAAAGACCTGACTGGGGGAGGTGTGCAGGACCCTTGGGTTCACGCCCCTGACACAGGCTGCCTTGCCCACTCCACTTCCACTCAGGAAGGGAAGGTGTGTGTGTGCTGCCCCCCTGTCCCCCTACTCCGGCCCTGTCCAGAGTCAGGCCAGGAACTGAAAGTTGCCTTTAACTCTACCTGCGATGAAGCTCGGGGGGCTCTCAAGGTAGGCATGCCCTGCCCCATCCCTTCCTCCCCACCCCCACTCCCACTGCCCCTCCTTCCTCACAGGCCCAGCATGTGGGAGGGAGGCAGGGGTTACCCCTCCTCAGCCCCTTCCTCCTCTCCTCCTCCCTCTTCCCTTTCTCAGAACCTGCTCTTCAGCGTCTGTGGACTCACCATCTTTGCTGCCATAATATGTACCCTCTCTGCTGTTGTCTGCTGTGTCCAGATCTTCTCCCTGGACCTCGTGCATACGGTGAGACGAGAGCCAGGGCCCCAAGCCAGCCAGATGTGGTGGAGGCCGGGACTGTTGTGCCTGGACTAGGCAGGACTTCCAGGTCTAGGTTGTGAGCCTCTGCGGCTGCAGGTCACCTACTGAGGATGTCTATTAGAGGGTTGTTTTTTTTGGGGGGGGGCACAGGGAGGGTGAGGAACACTGGATAGGTAGAATCAAAAAGGTCCTCGGCTGGAGAGATGGCTTAGCGGGTAAGGTGCATGCCTGCAAAGCCTCGAAACAAGAACAAAACAAAAAAAAAAAAAAAGAGAGGGCTAGAGAGGTGATGGCTCAGCGGTCAAGGTTCCTGCCTGCAAAGCCAAAGGACCCAGGTTTGATTTTGCAGGACCCACGTAAGCCAGATGCAGTAGGTGGCACATACATCTGGAGTTCGTTTGCAGTGGCTAGAGGTCCTCCTGGTGCACCCACTCTCTCTCCCTCTCTCCCTGCCTATTTCTCTCTCAAATGAATAAAAATTTAAAATTTTAAATTAAAAAAAAAAAAAAAAACAGGAGCCAGGCGTGGTGGTGCACACCATTAACCCCAGCACCCTGGAGGGAGGAACAGGTAGGAAGATTGCTGTGAGCTCAAGGCCACCCTGAGACTACATAGTGAATTTCAGGTCAGCCTGGGTACAGTGAGACCTTACCTAGGAAAAACAAACAAAAAAAGAAAAAAAGAAGAAGAAGAAGATGCTAGGCAGACACTGGGTTAAAGGATGGACAATGGTCCTGTGGTGACTGGCGGTTTTGGATAAAAATGAGACTATAAAGAAGAGGGACTTCTGGGTGGACAGGACCAGAGCTAAAGGCTCAGGGTTGGGGCAGGGAAGGAGCTGGGTGTGGCTGAGGAGGGGCTGAAACTGGATCTTCTCCAAAATGGGGCTCACAAACCAGCGAAAGGGAAGGAGGGCATGGCCCAAGGAAGTGAGGCGTTCCAGGCACTAGGTTTGCTAACTTGCTTGCTCTCCAGCAGCTGGCCTCTGAGCGCTCAGTCTCAGGCCCCCTGGGCCCTCTGGCCTGTACATCTTCGCCTCCAGCCCCTCTCCTCCACACCATGCTGGACTTGGAGGAATTTGTGCCGCCTGTGCCCCCACCACCTTACTACCCCCCAGAGTATACCTGCAGCTCAGAAACCGATGCACAGAGGTGAGGCCAGATAGAGTCCTGCTGTGGGATCTGAGGAAGGGTCCTGGGTTGGTGGGAAGGGACAGCTGTGAGAGGAGTTCTTTTCCAGACCCTGATCCTCTTCCTCATCCCACCAGCATCACGTACAATGGTTCCATGGATAGCCCGGTGCCCTTGTACCCTACTGATTGCCCCCCTTCCTATGAGGCCGTCATGGGGCTGCGAGGAGACAGCCAGGTAAGAAGAACAGGGCTTGGTGTGGCTGGGAAGCTGTCAATAACAGTTCTCTGGCCTTTTGGTTTTTTGAGGTAGGGTCTCACTCTTGCCCAGGCTGACCTGGAATTCACTATGTCGTGTCAGGGTGGCCTTGCACTCACAGTGATCCTTCTACCTCTGCCTCCCAAGTGCTGGGATTAAAGGTGTGCGCCACCACGCCCAGCTCTTGTTTTAGTGTTTTTTTTTTGTTTGTTTGTTTTTTGTTTTTGGTTTTTCGAGGTAGGGTCTCACTCTAGCTCAGGCTGACCTGGAATTCACTATGTAGTCTCAGGGTGGCCTCGAACTCACGGCAATCCTCCTACCTCTGCCTCCCAAGTGCTGGGATTAAAGGCGTGCACCACCACGCCCGGCTTTGTTTTAGTTTTTTTGAGAGAGACAGAGAGAGAGAGGAATGGGCATGCCAGCAGCTTCTCAGCTACTGTGAATGAACTCCAGTCCCTTGTGCCCCCTTGTCGGCAAGTGTGGCATTGTGTCGTTGAGTCACTTTCTGCCTCTGGCTGAGTGGGAAAAATATATGGAATGCTTCACGATTTTGCGTGTCATCCTTGCAGAGGGACCATGTTAATCTTCTTTGTATCGTTCCAATTTTAGTATATGTGCTGCCCAAGTGAGCACAGGAACTAGGATTTCTGTATTAAAGATAGGGAGCTAGGGCTGGAGAAATGGCTTAGCGGCGAAGGCGCCTGCCTCCTAAGCCTAAGAACGCTGGTTCCAGTCTCCAGCGGTTCCAATCTCCAGGTCCCACGTTTAGCCAGATGCAAAGTGACGCAAGGGCGCAATGCCGCACTTGACCACAAGGGGCGCACGCATCTGGATTTCGTTCACAGCAGCTGAGAGACTGCGGGCGCGCCCATTTCTGTCTCCCTCTCTGTCTATCTCTCTCTGTCTCTCTCTCCAAAAATAAAAAAAAAAAAAAAATAAAAAAATAAAAAAAAAAAAGATAGGGAGCTAGAGTGCTGGCTCAGGCCTGTCATTCTGGCTCTTTGGAAGGCAGAGGCAGTTTGAGATCAGCCTGGTCTACACAGTGAATTCCAGGCCAATCAGGGCTTCAGTGAAGCCTGTCTCAAAAAATAAAATAAGTGGGCTGGAGAGATGGCTTAGAAGTTAGGGTGTTTGCCTGCAAAGCCAAAGAACCCAGGTTCAGTTTCCCCAGAACCCACGTAAGCCAGATACACAAGGTGGCACATGCATCTGGAGTTCATTTGTAGCAGCCGAAGGTATACCCATTCTCTCTCTCTGTCTCTTTCTCTCCCCCCCTCAAATAAAACCAAAATAAGTAAATAAAATGAGGCCCTAGTAAGTAATTTATGCAAAGCCGAATGTGGTGGCACATGTTTGTAGTGACAGTACTCAGGAGATAGAGGCGGAGGATCAGGAGTTTAAGGCCAGCTTTGGCTACATAGTGTGTGTAAAGCCAGCCTGGATGCCATGAACCTTCTCTCAAAAAAAAGCGGGGGCTGGAGCGATGGCTTAGAGTTAAGACACTTGCCTACAAAGCATAAGGACCCAGGTTTGATTCCCCAGGCCCCATAAGCCAGATGCACATGGTGGAACATTCATCTGGAGTACATTTGCTGGCTAACAGGCCCTGGTATGCCCATTTTCTCTCTCATCTCTCTCTATCTCTAATAAATAAATAAAATTTTTAAAACTTTATAATAAATAAACAAGAGCCTGGCATGGTGGTGCACGCCTTTAATCCCAGCACTCGGGAGGCAGAGGTAGGAGGATCACCGTGAGTTCGAGGCCAGCCTGAGACTACATAGTGAATTCCAGGTCAGCCTGGGCTAGAGTGAAACCCTACCTTGCAAAAACCAAAAAAAACAGCAACAACAACAATAAAATAAAAACAACTGGTACAAAGTAACAGAGCTGGTCTGGAATCTGGGCCTTCAAAACTCTGTCCAGGGCTGGAGAGATGGCTTAGCAGTTAAGGCATTTGCCTGTGAAGCCAAAGGACCCAGGTTCAATTCTCCAGGACCCATATAAGCCAGATGCACAAGGGGCACATGCATCTGGAATTCATTTGTAATGGCTAGAGGCCCTGGTGTGCCCATTCTTTCTCTGTCTGCCTCTCTCCTATCTCTCTCTCTGCTTGCAAATAAATAAATAAATAAATAAATAAATAAATAAATAAATACTCTGTCCAGTTGTCAGTCCGAAGAGCCGAGCCCTTGACCCTATGTCTTCTGCAGGCTACTCTGTTTGAACCGCAGCTCCACGATGGCTCCTGCGTCTGTGAACGAGTGGCCTCCATTGTAGATGGTGAGCGGAGTGAAGGAGAGTGGACGCTGGGCAGGGTGAAGGACAGCAAGGGGGGGTGGCTGGGCCATAAGGCAGGGAAAGCTGAGCCACTGTTGAGGAGGGTCTGAGGGGCTGTTTGGCTCTTTGCAACCCTGGACCTGGAAGGCAAGAGTGTGTGACCCAAGAAGAGGCTTGGGATCACCAGGCCGGACCCCCCTCTGACTTCTCTCCCCCTCCCCCCCCAACACACACCCCTCTGCCGCCCACAGTGTCCATGGACAGCGGGTCTCTGGTGCTGTCAGCCATCGGTGACCTCCCGGGGGGCTCGAGCCCCTCGGAGGATTCGTGCCTGCTGGAGCTGCAGGGGTCGGTGCGCTCGGTGGATTACGTGCTCTTCCGCTCCATCCAGCGCAGCCGCGCCGGCTACTGTCTCAGCCTGGACTGCGGCCTGCGAGGCCCCTTCGAGGACAGTCCCCTGCCGCGGCGACCCCCGCGGGCCGCCCGCTCTACTCCTGCTCGGCCCCGAGGCCCCGCCCCCGCTCGGCGCGCCCACCGCCGCCCGCAGCTGCCACCGCCTGGAAGGCTGGCCGCCCTGGGTGGGCCCGTGCTTCCCCGAGCTGAGACGGCGGGTCCCCTGGGAGGCAACCGGCCGGCCGGCCCTCCTTCTGCTCCTCCTGCTCCGCCTGCTCCGGCCCGAGCCCCGCGCGACGCTACAGCGACAGCTCAGGTTCCCCTCACCCCACCTGGGCATCACCGACCCTCTCTGTCTATCTCTCTCTGTCTCTCTCTCCAAAAATAAAAATAAAAAAAATAAAAAAAAAAAAAAAAAAAGATAGGGGAGCTAGAGTGCTCAGGCCTGTCATTCTGGCTCTTTGGAAGGCAGAGGCAGTTTGAGATCAGCCTGGTCTACACAGTGAATTCCAGGCCAATCAGGGCTTCAGTGAAGCCTGTCTCAAAAAATAAAATAAGTGGGCTGGAGAGATGGCTTAGAAGTTAGGGTGTTTGCCTGCAAAGCCAAAGAACCCAGGTTCAGTTTCCCCAGAACCCACGTAAGCCAGATACACAAGGTGGCACATGCATCTGGAGTTCATTTGTAGCAGCCGAAGGTATACCCATTCTCTCTCTCTGTCTCTTTCTCTCCCCCCCTCAAATAAAACCAAAATAAGTAAATAAAATGAGGCCCTAGTAAGTAATTTATGCAAAGCCGAATGTGGTGGCACATGTTTGTAGTGACAGTACTCAGGAGATAGAGGCGGGAGGATCAGGAGTTTAAGGCCAGCTTTGGCTACATAGTGTGTGTAAAAGCCAGCCTGGATGCCATGAACCTTCTCTCAAAAAAAAGCGGGGGGGCTGGAGCGATGGCTTAGAGGTTAAGACACTTGCCTACAAAGCATAAGGACCCAGGTTTGATTCCCCAGGCCCCACATAAGCCAGATGCACATGGTGGAACATTCATCTGGAGTACATTTGCTGGCTAACAGGCCCTGGTATGCCCATTTTCTCTCTCATCTCTCTCTATCTCTAATAAATAAATAAAATTTTAAAAACTTTATAATAAATAAACAAGAGCCTGGCATGGTGGTGCACGCCTTTAATCCCAGCACTCGGGAGGCAGAGGTAGGAGGATCACCGTGAGTTCGAGGCCAGCCTGAGACTACATAGTGAATTCCAGGTCAGCCTGGGCTAGAGTGAAACCCTACCTTGCAAAAACCAAAAAAAAACAGCAACAACAACAATAAAATAAAAACAACTGGTACAAAGTGACAGAGCTGGTCTGGAATCTGGGCCTTCAAAACTCTGTCCAGGGCTGGAGAGATGGCTTAGCAGTTAAGGCATTTGCCTGTGAAGCCAAAGGACCCAGGTTCAATTCTCCAGGACCCATATAAGACAGATGCACAAGGGGCACATGCATCTGGAGTTCATTTGTAATGGCTAGAAGCCCTGGTGTGCCCATTCTTTCTCTGTCTGCCTCTCTCCTATCTCTCTCTCTGCTTGCAAATATAAATAAATAAATAAATAAATAAATAAATAAATAAATAAATAAATAAATAAGAACTCTGTCCAGTTGTTAGTCTGAAGAGCCGAGCCCTTGACCCTATGTCTTCTGCAGGCTACTCTGTTTGAACCGCAGCTCCACGATGGCTCCTGCGTCTGTGAACGAGTGGCCTCCATTGTAGATGGTGAGCGGAGTGAAGGAGAGTGGACGCTGGGCAGGGTGAAGGACAGCAAGGGGGGGTGGCTGAGCCATAAGGCAGGGAAAGCTGAGCCACTGTTGAGGAGGGTCTGAGGGGCTGTTTGGCTCTTTGCAACCCTGGACTTGGAAGGCAAGAGTGTGTGACCCAAGAAGAGGCTTGGGATCACCAGGCCGGACCCCCCTCTGACTTCTCTCCCCCTCCCCCCCCAACACACACCCCTCTGCCGCCCACAGTGTCCATGGACAGCGGGTCTCTGGTGCTGTCAGCCATCGGTGACCTCCCGGGGGGCTCGAGCCCCTCGGAGGATTCGTGCCTGCTGGAGCTGCAGGGGTCGGTGCGCTCGGTGGATTACGTGCTCTTCCGCTCCATCCAGCGCAGCCGCGCCGGCTACTGTCTCAGCCTGGACTGCGGCCTGCGAGGCCCCTTCGAGGACAGTCCCCTGCCGCGGCGACCCCCGCGGGCCGCCCGCTCCTACTCCTGCTCGGCCCCCGAGGCCCCGCCCCCGCTCGGCGCGCCCACCGCCGCCCGCAGCTGCCACCGCCTGGAAGGCTGGCCGCCCTGGGTGGGCCCGTGCTTCCCCGAGCTGAGACGGCGGGTCCCCCGGGGAGGCAACCGGCCGGCCGGCCCTCCTTCTGCTCCTCCTGCTCCGCCTGCTCCGGCCCGAGCCCCCGCGCGACGCTACAGCGACAGCTCAGGTTCCCTCACCCCACCTGGGCATCACCGACCTCCTCCTCTTCCTCACCTGGCGGCTCCCGCGCCACCGCTGCTGCTGCTGCCCCGGTCCCACAGCGACCCGGGCATCACCACGTCCAACCACACCGGTGAGCAGCTCACCAACCCCCACACACACCATACACACACACACACACACACACACACACACACACACCCGGTTCCTAGGGTCCAGGGGGTGCCCCACCACGGTTGGGGTCCAGTTGAGTCTCTTGGGGAGTCCCCTTCTTGAACGGGTAAGAGCCCCGAGTAGGGCTAGTTGGAACGCGCACGCGCGCACACACGCATATACACACACACACGCGCGCGCGCGCGCGCACTTGCAAGCCTGTGCCTCACTTTGTAAAAACAAGTTCATCACCAGAGGTGAGTTCGAGGCCAGCCTGGAGCTACAGAGTGAGTTCCAGGTCAGCCTAGGCTAGATTGAGGCCCTACCTGGGGAAAAGGGGGAGGGGACTGTGTGCTGGTGCAGCGTGTGCTGGTCCAAGCCTTTAATGCCAGCACTTGGGAGGCAGAGGTAGGAGAGTCGCGGTTAGGTTGAGGCCAGGCTGAGACTGCATAGTGAATTCCAGGTTAACCTAGGCTAGAGTGAGACCCTACCTTGTTTGTTTGTTTGTTTGTTTGTTTTTTATTTAAGAGCAACACAGAGAGAGAAAGGCAGAGAGAGAATGGGCGCTCCAGGGCCCTCAGCCACTGCAAAGGAACTCCAGATGCATGTGCCACCTTGTGCATCTGGGTTACGTGGGTCCTGGGGAATCAAGCCTGAAACTGGGGTCCTTAGGCTTTACAGGCAGGCGCTTAACCGCTAAGCCATCTCTCCAGGCCCCCTACCTTGAAAACCAAACCAAACAAAAATAAAACCAAACAAAAATCCACTTAGAGCCGGGCCAGGTGGCGCACGCCTTTAATCCCAGCACTCGGGAGGCAGAGGTAGGAGGATCGCCGAGAGTTTGAGGCCACCCTGAGACTACATAGTTAATTCCAGGTCAGCCTGGACCAGAGTGAGACCCTACCTTGCAAAACCAAAAAAAAAAAAAAAAAAAAAAAAAATCCACTTAGAGTACAGCCTGATGTGGTGGGGCACGCTTTTAATCCCACCACTCCAGAGGCAGAAGTAGGAGGATCGTTGTGAGTTCAAGGCCACCCTGAGACTACATAGTGAATTCCAGGTCAGGTCAGCTTGCACTAGAGGGAGACCCTACCTCTGAAAAACAAACCAAAAAAAAAAGGAGGTGGAGGAGGAAGAAGAAGAAAACAGTAACACCAACAAGAAAGAAAGTTTATAGAGTTGATGAGGAAAGAGAAAATAGAAATAGCCCACAGCCTTCTATTATGCTGGAGGGCCCAGCTTCCCTCATCTGGGAAACTAAACAGAGGCTGGCCTGGCTATCGTACTTGGAAGAAAATGCAAGCGAATCCTTCACATGAGCTCCCTGTCTGACTGCAGCAGCATTGCAATGGTAGCTCTCCTGCAAAGCAGAGCTAATGACCCCTCCCCAATGTGGCCATGAAGGGACGCTCCTGTGAGCGTGAGCACTCCTTTGGAGGACGGTTGGGCAGGTGTGTGTACAGAGTGCTCCCACTCAGTACCTACCTCTCCTCCCCAGCCGACTTCAGGGACCTTTATACCAAAGTGCTTGAGGAAGAAGCTGCTTCGGTTTCTTCTGCGGATACAGGTCAGGCATGGGATGGGGCAGCTGGAGCGGGAAGAGGCCTCCCTCCACTCCAGTGCTGTAAGCCTGGGCCTCCCTGGGCCCCTCATTTCTCTCTCTTTCTCTCCCCCCCAGGGCTCTGCTCTGAAGCCTGCCTCTTCCGTCTAGCCAGCTGCCCTTCCCCCAAGTTACTACGAGCCCGCTCAGCAGAGAAACGCCGCCCTGTGCCCACTTTCCAGAAGGTTCCCCTGCCTTCAGGTCCTGCACCTGCCCACTCTCTGGGGGACCTGAAAGGAGGAGGCTGGCCAGGCCGGGGCCTGGTCACTCGTTTCCTCCAGATGTCCAGGAAGTCCCCGGATCCTACTGGGATTGGAACCCATGGACATAAGCAAGTAAGCAGCATTAGGAGCGGGGAGAGATTCCTGGGAAAATGCGGAGCTTCAGGTTGGACTATAACAATGCCCTCTTTAATATATATATATAATTTTACTTATTTATTTATTTTATTTTTATTATTTTTTTCGAGGTAGGGTCTCACTCGAATTCACTCTATATTCTCAGGGTGACCTCTAACTCACGGCGATCCTCCTACCTCTGCCTCTGGAGTGCTGGGATTAAAGGCGTGCGCCACCATGCCTGGCTAATATTTTACGTATTTATTTGAGAGAGAGACAGAGAGAGAATGGGAGCACTAGGGCCTCCAGCCACTGCAAAGGAACTCCAGACACATGTGCCACTTGGTTTATATGGGTACTGGGAAATCGAATCTTAGTCTTCACCGCTAAGTGCCTTAACCGCTAAGCGCCTTAACCGCTAAGCCATCTCTCCAGCCCTGAAAAACATTTTTAAAAAATATTTATTTATTGTATCCATTTTGAGAGAAAGTGAGAGAGACAGAAAGAGGCAGATAGTGAGTGAGAATGGGTGAGCCAGAACATCCGCCCCTTTCTGCATCTGGCTTACGTGGGTACTGGGGATTCAAACCTGGGTCTTTAGGCTTGGCAGGCAAGCTCCTTAACCGCTAAGCCATCTCTTCAGCTCCTAAAATATTTTTTTTTATTTGAGAGAGAGAGGCAGATAGCGAGAGAAAATGAGAGTGCCAGGACCTCCAGCCACTGCAGACGAGCTCCAGATGCATGTGCCACTTTGTGCATCTGGCTTATGTGGGTCCTGGGGAATCGAACCTAGGTCCCCAGGCTTTGCCTGCAAGGGCCTTAAATCGCTACGCCATCGCTCCAACCCCAAATTCCCTTTTTCCCCCGTACACCTTCCAGGTGCCCCGGAGCCCATGGGGAAGACCCGGCCGGGAGAGCCTCCACCTTCGAAGCTGTGGGGACTTGAGCTCTGGCTCCTCCCTGCGGAGGCTCCTGTCTGGCCGCCGTCTGGAGCATGGGACCCGCCCCCACAGCCTGAGCCTCAACGGAGGCTCCCGCGAGACCGGGCTCTGACGCGATTCTCAGCACCCTGAACAGATCCAGATGAATGCTGGGCCCTCAGGCACCAGCTGGTTGGGACCAGCAACCCCCCAGCATCCCTTCACACTGGCTGGCAGACAAACCCGCTGAATGCCCTTGCAAGGGAACCCTTGCCCTCTTGCCTTTGGGGACTCCTGCTGTGTAAGGGCACTAGCTTCTGTGCTGTGTTGCATGGGTGTTTGGGCTGTAGGGAGAGGAGATGGCCCTGCGTTGGGGGAGAAGAGTAAATCAACTCCCTCCCGCATTTCCAGAATCGCTCCTTCTGATCCTCAGGGACACTGCGGTCAGCGCAAAGGCCTGTCCTAGGTGTTGACTTACAGGGGGATTGGTGCCTGTGCAAAGCGGTAGTGAGGTAGGGAATGAGGAAACAGAAAACTCGGTGGCCTCTCCGCTCTGCCACCTCAAGCTGCATGACCTTGGGCAAGTTATTTAACCTCGATCGCCTGATCCATAGAAAATGAATGTAAAGCTCTTAACACACTGAGTAAGCCTTCAATAAATTTCATTCCCCCCCTTCTCTTTTGGACTTTATTTTTTTTTTAACGCTCATATTTAAGAAAACTCAAAACACTATTTCCAGGGCTGGAGAGATGGCTTAGCGGTTAAGGCACCTGCCTCCTAAGCCTAAGAACCGGGTTCCAATCTCCAGGTCCCACGTTTAGCCAGATGCAAAGTGACTCAAGGGCACAATGCCGCACTTGACCACAAGGGGGCGCACACATCTGGATTTCGTTCACAGCAGCTGAGAGACTGCTGCCGTGCTTCTCTATCTGTCTTCCTCTCCCTCTCTCTCTCTGTGTCTCTCTCCAAAAAATAAATAAAACAATTTTTTAAAAAACACTATTTCCAGACACCATATCATATGGTCTTGTCCTTTCTGTTTTTTTTTTTTTTTTTTTTCGGTAGGGTCTCTCTCTAGCCCAGGCTGACCTGGAATTCACTATATAGTCTCAGGGTGGCCTCCAACTCGTGGCAGTCCTCCTACCTCTGCCTCCTAAATGCTGGGATTAAAAGCGTGCTCTACCACATCCAGCTGTTATTTATTTATTTAATTTGGGTTTTCAAGGTAGGGTCTCACTCTAGCCCAGACTGACCTGGAATTCACTATGTAGTCTCACGGTGGCCTCCAATTCACTGCGATCCTCCTGTGCTGGGATTAAAGGCATGTGCCACCATGCCCAGGTTTTTTTTTTGTTTGTTTGTTTGTTTGTTTTTTTGAGGCATATTCTCACTCTAGCCCAGGCTGATCTGGAATTTACTCAGTAGTCTCAGGGTGTCCTTGAACTCATGGTGTTCCTCCTATCTCACCTCCCGAGTGCTTGGATTAAAGGCATGCACCACCACGCTCGGCTTGCTTTTTTTATTTTCATAAGAGAGAGAGAGAGAATTGGTGCACGATGGCCTCCAGCTATTGCAATCAAACTACAGACAGTTGTGTTCCCTTGTGCACATGTGTGACCTTGTGCTTGCATCGCTGTGCATCTGGCTTCCGTGGGACCTGGAGAGTCAAACATGAGTCCTTAGGACTCACAGACAAGCGCTTAAACCACTAAGCCATCTCTCCAGCCCTGTTTTTTTTCAATTATTAATTTTTTTTTTTTTTTTTGGTTTTTCGAGGTATGGTCTCACTCTGGCCCAGGCTGACCTGGAATTAACTATGTAGTCTCAGGGTGGCCTTGAACTCATGGCGATCCTCCTACCTCTGCCTCCCGAGTGCTGGGATTAAAGGTCAATTATTAATTTTTATTGACACCTTCTATCCTTCTATACTTACATACAAAAAACATATGATATTTCCCTCCCCTCCCCTCCCCCCATTCCACTTTAGAACACCAATCTCCATCATATCCCCTCCCTCTCTCCATTAGTCTTTCTTTCTTTCATTTTTTTTGGTTTTCCAAGGTAGGGTCTCACTCTGGTCCAGGCTGACCTGGAATTCACTATGTAGACTCAGGGTGGCCTCGAACTCTTGGCGATCCTCCTACCTCTGCCTCCCGAGTGCTGGGATTAAAGGCATGCGCCACCACACCCGGCTAGTCTTTCTTTTAATTTGATGTCATCATCTTTTTCTTCTATTTTGAGGGTCTTGCAATGGTATTGCTAGGCACTGCAAGGTCATGGATATCGAGGCCAATTTCTGTCTGGGCAGTTGCATTGTAAGAAGTCATACCTGCCGGGTGTGGTGGCACACGCCTTTAATCCCAGCACTCAGGAGAAAGAGGTAGGAGGATCACCATGAGTTCAAGGCCACCCTGAGAATACATAGTGAATTCCAGGTCAGCCTGGACCAGAGTGAGACCCTACCTCGAAAAACCAAAAAAAAAAAAAAAAAGAAGTCATACCCTTCCTTTGGCTCTTCCATTCTATCCGCCTCCTCTTCCGCAATGGTCCCTGAGCCTTGGAGGGTGTGACAGAGGTGTTTCAGTGCTGGGCACTCCTCCACCCCTTCTTCTCAGCACTATGTTGCCTTTTGGTGATCCCAGTGGTCATCGCCATCTGAAAAGAGAAGCTTCTCTAACTAGAAGTGAGAGTAGCGTTAATATGTGAACATGAACATTAAGTGTAGTGCCCCCAGGGCAGCTCGGTGGGAATAAAATATACATTTAGTCAGACAAGAGCAGGCTTTATACCCCTAAGGCTCATGACTTCACCTGCCATAGACTTTTTTTTTTTTTTTTTTTTTTTTTGTGGTTTTGCAAGGTAGGGTCTCACTCTGGTCCAGGCTGACCTGGAATTAACTATGTAGTCTCAGGGTGGCCTCGAACTCTCAGCGATCCTCCTACCTCTGCCTCCCGAGTGCTGGGATTAAAGGCGTGCGCCACCACGCCCGGCTGCCATAGACTTTTGCTTAGGTTTTTCAGTACCAGGCATGTATTCCCTCCCATAGAGAGGGCCTTCAGTCCAATTATGGAGCAGTTGGTTATCCCAAGAGTAGACATGCCACTATTGCACCCGTTCAGTCATTGGGCCTGTATGGCCAAACTTGAATATTCAGTGTCCACTGTTTTCACTGCTGATGACTTCTGTCTCCCATACAGCTGCATGCAGTGCAGCTTTTTCCAGCTTTCAGTTGGCTGGTCTACAGGGAGAAGGTTTTCTGCTCCACACCAGCTTGCTTTCTCAGTCAGTCCTGTTTTTTTTTTTTTTAATTTAAATATTTTTATTTTTAAATTTTATTTAAAATTTTATTTTTTATTGACAACTTCCATAATTGTAGATAATATCCCATGGTAATTCCCTCTAACTTAAATATTTTATTTATTTATTTGACAGAGAAGGAGAATGGGCACTCCAGGGCCTCTAGCTACTGAAAACAAATTCCAGAGGTATACGCCACTTTGTGCATCTGTCTTTACGTGGGTACTTGGGAATTGAACCTGGATCCTTAGGCATTGCAGGTAAGCACCTTAACCTCTGAACCATCTCTCCAGCCCCACATGTGTCACTTTGTGTGCTTTTACATGGATGCTAGAGAATCTAACTCAGGTCAGCAGGCTTCTCACAAGCAAGTGCCTCTAACCATTGTGCCATCTCCTCAGCCCCCCACAATGGAATTTGGTTTTGTTGTTGTTGTTGTTTGTTTGTTTTTTCAAGGTAGAGCGTTGCTAATCCAGGCGGATCTGGAATTCACTATGTAGTCTCAGGGTAGCCTCGAACTCACAGCAATCCTCCTACCTCTGCATCCCAAGTGCTGGGATTAAAGGCGTGCACTACCATGCCAGGCTTCTTCTTCTTTTTTAAAGAATATTTATTTATTTATTTATTTAATTATTTGAAAGAGAGAGAGAATAGGCATGCCAGGGCAAAGGAACTCCAGATGCATGTGCCACCTTGTGCATCTAGTTTTTCATGGGTACTGGGGAATCGAACCTGGTTCCTTAGGCTTCACAGGCAAGTAACTTAACCAGTGAGCAATCTCTCTAGCCCAATAAATCATCTTATCAAAGCTCTGCCTAAAGCCAAGCGTGGTGGCTCTAATCCTAGCATTTATGAGGCTGAGGCAGGAGGATTGTCATGTATCATGAGTTTGAGACTAGCCTGGTCTACTGTATGAAATCCTGTCTCAAACAGTTCAAGGGCTGGAGAGATGGCTTAGCAATTAAGGTGTTTGCTGGCAAAGCCAAAGGACTCAGGTCCAATTCCCAAGTGCCCACATTAGCCAGAAGCACAAGGTGGCGCAGGCATCTGGAGTGTAGTGGCTAGAAGTCCTGTGTGCCCATATTCTTTCTCTGCCTCATTCTAATAAATAAATAAATAATTTAAAAAATTTAATTTAATTTTTTAATTAACTTATTTATTTATCTTTTGGTTTTTCGAGGTAGGGTCTCACTCTATCCCAGGCTGACCTGGAATTCACTATGTAGTCTCCAGGCTGGCCTTGGACTCACAGCAATTTGGCTTTATGTGGGTGCTAGGTGATCAAACCTGGACCAACAGGCAAGCAAGTACTTTAATTAATGAGCCATCTTTCTGGTCCCACTTCCATCCACTTTTTTTTTTTTTTTTTTTTTGGTTTTGCAAGGTAGGGTCTCACTCTGGTCCAAGCTGACCTGGAATTAACTATGTAGTCTCAGGGTGGCCTTGAACTCTCGGCGATCCTCCTACCTCTGCCTCCCGAGTGCTGGGATTAAAGGCGTGCGCCACCACGCCCGGCTTCCATCCACTTTTTTTTTAAATTTATTTTTTGAGGTTCAAGGCTAGCTCGAGAATACATACTGACCCTACCTTGAAAAAAGCAAAAAAGAAAAAAAAAAAAAGCAATACCTACCTTTTTTGTTTGTTTGTTTGTTTGTTTTGGTTTTTCAAGGTAGGGTCTCACTCTGGCCCAGGCTGAGCTGGAATTCACTATGTAGTCTCAGGGTGAACTCACAGTGATCCTCCTACCTCTGCCTCCTATGTGCTGGGATTAAAGGCATGTGCCACCACACCTGGCTTTTCCTACTTTTTTTATTAGATTTTTTTTTTCAAAGTATGATCTTGCTTTAACCCAGGCAGACATAGAATTCACTATGTTCTCTTCGGCTGGCCTGGAACTCATGGTGATCCATCCTCCTGCTGCTGCTGGGGTTAAAGGTGCACTTAGTGGTGCATGCCCAGATACTTTTGTTTCTCAATAAATACAATAAACTTTGAAACTTTGTTCTTCTTCCACTGTTGGCATTCTGTCCTTCTTGACCATGGTGAAACAAATGAACTCCACCCAGAAAAGCAGCAACACTGGGCAGTGGAGAAGCTGAAATAGGACTGGTGTAAGTTTGAGTCCAGCCTGGAATACAGAGTGAGTTCGTCTCAAAACAGGCCTGGTGAGATGGCTCAGCCATCATAGGAGCTTCCTGTGCAATCATGAGGGCCTGAAAAAGCCAGAGTTCAGAGTCCGAGTCTCTAGAACCCAAATAAACAGCTGGATGTGCCTGCAAGCCTAGTGTGTGAGTGTGTGTGTGTGTGTGTGTGTGTGTGTGTGTGTGTGTGTGTGTGTGAAGACAGAAGCCAAGGAATCAGCCGGGCTGACTGAAAGCAGCAAGCTCTGCTATCAGTAAGAGAGCAACTCAAGGGGCTGGAGAAATGGCTTAGTGGTTAAGGTGTTTGCCTGCAAAGCCAAAGGATCCCGGTTTGATTCTCCAGGACCCACGTAAGCCAGATGCACAAACTCCAGGAGTTTGTTTGTTGTGGCTAAAGGCCCTGTGTGCCCATCCTCTCTCTGTCTGCCTCTCTTCTATCTCTCTCTACTTGCAAATAAATAAAAAAAATTTTAATTAAAAAAAAAAGAGATCAACTCAAGTAAGAAGCTGCCTTCAAAGGTACATACAAGGGCACACACACCACAGTTCATACATACCCAAGCAAACAAATCAAAATTATTCCCGATACCAAGTTGGCAGCGGGGCTGAAGAGATGGCTTCCTGGTTAAGGCACTTGCCTGCAAAGCCAAAGATCCCAGGTTTGATTCCCAAGGACCCACATAAAAACGAGATATACCAGGTGTGTCTGCCGTTCGTTTGCAATGGCTGGAGGCCCTGGCTGCCCTTTCTCTCCCCCCCCTCTCAAATAAATAAACAAATTAAAAATTTCAAAAAAATAATAAAGTGGCAGCGTGGGGCCTTGCAAAGAGGGCCAGAAGCAACACGATGCCTTCCAGGAAGGGGCACTGCCCAGAGATGGCGTCAAGCTGCAAGGCTATCTGAATAATTCACAATCCTAACTATTTAGCTTCAGGCAGGGTTGGGGCGCTGCCAAGACAAGATGAGGTAGGAGGTGGACACTGGAGCTCCCGCGGGGACAGTTTCTGGAGACTGTGTGTTCCCGATCCTGAGGGTCCCTACGGCATCAGCTCGGAACTCCTGATCAGCTTCCGCGGGGGGCTGTAAACCCCCGCTGCCCCCGCCCGCGGCGCGCATGCGTGCCCGCGCCTCCCGCACCGCCCCGCAGCCCGCGAACGCGCTCGTCTCCACCCCGGCCCGGCGGACGGCGCGGTGACCGGGAAGAGAGGGGCCGAGACCCGCCCCCGCCCCCGCCCAGGCGGTGCCGCTCCCTCCTCCCTCCTCCCTCCTCCCTCCTCCGAGTCAGACCCCGGGCTGCGAGCCTCGCGCCTGCGCGCTTTCGTGCTGCGGCTCGCCCCGCGCCCGCGCTCCTGGGTGCTCCCTCCTCGCTACTCCTACCCATTCCTCGATACTCCCTTCCCAGTACTCCATCCCCGCTCCTCGGTACTCCCTCCCCTGCTCCTCAGTGCTCAGTGCTCTCTCCCCCTCCTTGGTGCTCCCTCTCCCCATCCATGGCTATATGGGAACAGTGGGATTTCCTTGCGAGCCTGGCTGGGGTTGCTGTTTCCCTTCTCCGGAATTGGTGTAGACTGACTTCTCCTGCTTAACCTTAACGTCATCATCATTAGTTACAAATAGTGGTAGTTTATTTTATTTATTTATTTATTTTTTTTATGGGTCTCCCTCTGGCCCAGGCTGATCTGGAAGTCACTATGTAGTCTCAGGGTGGCCTCGAACTCTTGGTAATCCTCCTTCCTCTGCCTCCAGAGTGCTGGGATTAAAGGCGTGCGCCACCACGCCCGGCAGGTAGTTCCATTCAGTTCAGTAATGTCACTGACACACATCCCTGTGCCAGGTTGTGTACCAGGATATAAGCCTGCCTACTACGACATTTCCTTGCAGGTTCTCTGAATAAGCTCAGGTTAATCTTATTGCAACACATGGTGTTGAGCAATGTGCTCATTAAACATCACAGTAATCCTCAGAGTTGCCATTATCACTCACTCCACCTCGCCTTTTTAATGGGGGTGGGGTGGGGCGGGGAGTTTGAGGTAGGGTCTTGCTCTAGTCCAGGCCTCCCTGGAGTTCATTATGTAGTCTCAGGGTAGCCTTGAACTCATGGTGATCCTCCTACCTCTGCCTCCAGAGTTTTGGGATTAAAGGCATGCACCATCATGCCTGACTCCCCCCCCCCTTTTTTTTTTTTTTTGGTTTTTCGAGGTAGGGTTTCACTCTAGCTCAGGCTGACCTGGAATTCACTATGTAGTCTCAGGGTGGCCTCGAACTCTCGGCGATCCTCCTACCTCTGCCTCCCCGGTGCTGGGATTAAAGGTGTGCGCCACCACGCCCGGCTTCTCCCCCCCCCTTTTTTTAAATTAAATATATTTTATTTATTTATTTGAGAGAGAGAAAGAGGCAGAGAGGGGTGGGGGAGAATGGGCATGCCAGGGCATCCAGCCATTGCAAACTCCATATGCATGTGGCCCCTTGTACATCTGGCTTATGTGGTCCTGGAGAATCGAACCGGGGTCCTTTGACTTTGTAGGCAAAGGCCTTAACCGCTAAGCCATCTCTCCACCCTTTTTTTTTTTTTTTTTTTTTTTTTTTTTTTTTCGAGGTAGGGTCTCACTCTAGCCCAGGCTGACCTGGAATTCACTACGTAGTCTCAGGGTGGCCTCAAACTCATGGTGATCCTCCTACCTCTGCCTCCCAAGTGCTGGGATTAAAAGTGTGTACCATCACGCCCTGCTCTAAAAAATTATTTTTATTTGCAAGGGCCACTAGCCTCTGCAAATGAACTCCTCCGGTTGGATGCAACACTTAATGTGTGTGGCGTTATGTAGGTACTGGGAAATTGAACTCAGGTTGTTAAGACTTGCAGGCAAGCCCATTAGCCTCTGAGCCATCTCTCTAGCCCTCACTTCTTTTTTACATATGAGAAACATCCTTAGAGAGTAATTTACTGATGGTCAACCAGCCAGTAAATAATGGAGTCAGGATTCAAACCCTACTCGTCTCCTAGAGACAATACTTATACTGTAGACACACAGGAGAAGAAATGATCAATTTTTTTTGTTTTTGTTTTGTCAAGGTAGGGTCTCACTCTAGCCTGGGCTGACCTGGAATTCACTATGTAGTCTCAGGGCAGCCTCAAACTCACAGCTATCTTCCCACCTCTGCCTCTTGAGTGTTGGGATTAAAAGCGTGTGCCACCATGCCGGCTGGTTTTTAAAAATATTTTATTTTTAAAAATTTATTACAGAGAGAGAGAATGGGCACACCAGGGCCTCTGGTCACTGCAAACGAACTCCAGATGCATGTGCCACCATGAGCATCTGGTTAACGTGGGATCTGGGGAATTGACCTGGGTCCTTAGGCCCCAAAGGCAAGTGCCTTAACTGCTAAGCCATCTCTCCAGCCCTGTTTTTGTTTGTTTGTTTGTTTGTTTGTTTGTTTAGGTAGGGTCTCACTCTAGCCAGGGGTGACCTAGAATTCACTATGTAGTCTCAGACTGGCCTCAAACTCATGGGATCTTTCTACTTCTGCCTCCTGAGTACTGGTACTAAAGGTGTGTGCTACCATGCCCAGCTGAGATGATCAATTAAAAAAAATATTTATTTGAAACAGAGAAAGAAAGAGGCAGAAAGAGAGTGAGTATGGGTGCGCCAGGGCCTCCTGCCACTGCAAACAGACTCCAGCCACATTCGCCACTTTGTGCATTTGGCTTTACATGCGTTCTGGGGAACTGAACCCAGGCGGTCAGGCTCTTAGGCTGTTAGGGCTTGGTAAGTAAGCAAACACCCTTAACCACTGAGCCATCTCTCCAGACTGAAATAATCAATTTTGCTTAGAGGGTGTCTTATAAAATCTTCACAGAGATAATTCTAAAAGATTCATCCTACAAGCATGTAGTCTACTAAGCCCAGAACAATGTTTATCTCACTGATTCCAGTAATGACCCTGTGCAATTGTGGTATTGCCTCTGTTTTACACATAAGAACCAGGCTCAAAACTGGAATTAGTCAGGTCATATTGTGTGTGTCACTACTGCTAAATCTTGATGTAGTTCATGAGGCAACCTCATGGTCAGTCTCCTCATTTGTTACTGTTGTTTTTGTTTGTTTGTTTTTTTTCATTTCTTTTATTTATTTATTTTTATTTTTATTTTTTTGTTTTTTTGAGGTAGGGTCTCACTCTAGCCCAGGCTAACCTGGAATTCAGTATGTAGTCTCAGGGTGGCCTTGAACTCATGGCAATCCTCCTACCTCTGCCTCCCGAGTGCTGGGATTAAAGGCGTGCACCACCGTGCCTGGCTCATTTATCTTATTTTTAAATTTTTATTTATTTATTTTGGTTTTTTAAAAGTTTTTATTTTTTATTTATTTACTTATTAAAGACAGAGAAAAGGAGAGAAAGAGAGAGAAAAAGAAAAGAATAGGCACGTCAGGGCCTCTAGCCACTGCAAAGGAACTCCAGCCTCATGTGCCACCATGTGCATCTGGCTTATGTGGGTACTGGGAATTGAGCCTTGAACTGGGGTCCTTAGGCTTCATAGGCAAGCGCTTAACTGCGAAACCATCTCTCTAGCCCCCTTACTTTGGTTTTTGATGTAGTGTTTCGCTCTAGTCCAGGCTACCTGGAATTCACTATGTAGTTTTGTGGTGGCCTTGAACTCATGGTGATATTCCTTAAATTAAATATATTTTATTTATTTATTTGAGAGAGAGAAAGAGGCAGAGAGGGGTGGGGGAGAATGGGCATGCCAGGGCATCCAGCCATTGCAAACTCCATATGCATGTGGCCCCTTGTACATCTGGCTTATGTGGTCCTGGAGAATCGAACCGGGGTCCTTTGACTTTGTAGGCAAAGGCCTTAACCGCTAAGCCATCTCTCCAGCCTTTTTTTTTTTTTTTTTTTTTTTTTTTTTTTTTTTTTCGAGGTAGGGTCTCACTCTAGCCCAGGCTGACCTGGAATTCACTACGTAGTCTCAGGGTGGCCTCAAACTCATGGTGATCCTCCTACCTCTGCCTCCCAAGTGCTGGGATTAAAAGTGTGTACCATCACGCCCTGCTCTAAAAAATTATTTTTATTTGCAAGGGCCACTAGCCTCTGCAAATGAACTCCTCCGGTTGGATGCAACACTTAATGTGTGTGGCGTTATGTAGGTACTGGGAAATTGAACTCAGGTTGTTAAGACTTGCAGGCAAGCCCATTAGCCTCTGAGCCATCTCTCTAGCCCTCACTTCTTTTTTACATATGAGAAACATCCTTAGAGAGTAATTTACTGATGGTCAACCAGCCAGTAAATAATGGAGTCAGGATTCAAACCCTACTCGTCTCCTAGAGACAATACTTATACTGTAGACACACAGGAGAAGAAATGATCAATTTTTTTTGTTTTTGTTTTGTCAAGGTAGGGTCTCACTCTAGCCTGGGCTGACCTGGAATTCACTATGTAGTCTCAGGGCAGCCTCAAACTCACAGCTATCTTCCCACCTCTGCCTCTTGAGTGTTGGGATTAAAAGCGTGTGCCACCATGCCCGGCTGGTTTTTTAAAAATATTTTATTTTTAAAAATTTATTACAGAGAGAGAGAATGGGCACACCAGGGCCTCTGGTCACTGCAAACGAACTCCAGATGCATGTGCCACCATGAGCATCTGGTTAACGTGGGATCTGGGGAATTGACCTGGGTCCTTAGGCCCCAAAGGCAAGTGCCTTAACTGCTAAGCCATCTCTCCAGCCCTGTTTTTGTTTGTTTGTTTGTTTGTTTGTTTGTTTGTTTGTTTAGGTAGGGTCTCACTCTAGCCAGGGGTGACCTAGAATTCACTATGTAGTCTCAGACTGGCCTCAAACTCATGGGATCTTTCTACTTCTGCCTCCTGAGTACTGGTACTAAAGGTGTGTGCTACCATGCCCAGCTGAGATGATCAATTAAAAAAAATATTTATTTGAAACAGAGAAAGAAAGAGGCAGAAAGAGAGTGAGTATGGGTGCGCCAGGGCCTCCTGCCACTGCAAACAGACTCCAGCCACATTCGCCACTTTGTGCATTTGGCTTTACATGCGTTCTGGGGAACTGAACCCAGGCGGTCAGGCTCTTAGGCTGTTAGGCTTGGTAAGTAAGCAAACACCCTTAACCACTGAGCCATCTCTCCAGACTGAAATAATCAATTTTGCTTAGAGGGTGTCTTATAAAATCTTCACAGAGATAATTCTAAAAGATTCATCCTACAAGCATGTAGTCTACTAAGCCCAGAACAATGTTTATCTCACTGATTCCAGTAATGACCCTGTGCAATTGTGGTATTGCCTCTGTTTTACACATAAGGAACCAGGCTCAAAACTGGAATTAGTCAGGTCATATTGTGTGTGTGTCACTACTGCTAAATCTTGATGTAGTTCATGAGGCAACCTCATGGTCAGTCTCCTCATTTGTTACTGTTGTTTTTGTTTGTTTGTTTTTTCATTTCTTTTATTTATTTATTTTTATTTTTTATTTTTTTTGTTTTTTTGAGGTAGGGTCTCACTCTAGCCCAGGCTAACCTGGAATTCAGTATGTAGTCTCAGGGTGGCCTTGAACTCATGGCAATCCTCCTACCTCTGCCTCCCGAGTGCTGGGATTAAAGGCGTGCACCACCGTGCCTGGCTCATTTATCTTATTTTTAAATTTTTATTTATTTATTTTGGTTTTTTAAAAAGTTTTTATTTTTATTTATTTACTTATTAAAGACAGAGAAAAGGAGAGAAAGAGAGAGAGAAAAAGAAAGAATAGGCACGTCAGGGCCTCTAGCCACTGCAAAGGAACTCCAGCCTCATGTGCCACCATGTGCATCTGGCTTATGTGGGTACTGGGGAATTGAGCCTTGAACTGGGGTCCTTAGGCTTCATAGGCAAGCGCTTAACTGCGAAACCATCTCTCTAGCCCCTTACTTTGGTTTTTGATGTAGTGTTTCGCTCTAGTCCAGGCTACCTGGAATTCACTATGTAGTTTTGTGGTGGCCTTGAACTCATGGTGATATTCCTACCTCTGGGATCAAAGGAGTGTACAATCATGTCTGGCTTCTTTTTTTTCGAGGAAGGGTCTCACTCCAGGCTGACCTGGAATTCACTATGTAGTCTCAGGGTGGCCTCAAACTCATGGTGATCCTCCTACCTCTGCCTCCCGAGTGCTGGGATTAAAGGTGTGCGCCACCACGTCTGCCAAAGCTTCTTCTTCTTCTTTTTTTTAAAAATAGTTTATTTATTTTTATTTATTTCAGAGAGAGAGAGAGAGAGAGAGAGGGAGAGGCAGATATATAGAGAGGGAATGGGCACGCCAGGGCCTTCAGCTGCTGAAAACAAACTCCAGATGCGTGCCTTGTGCATCTGGCTTATGTGGATCCTAGGGAATAAAACCTGGGTCCTTTGGCTTCACAGGCAAATGTTTTAACCACTAAGCCATTGCTCCAGCCCTTGGTTTCCTTCTTGTGTCCGCTGAAGTTATAACTTCATACAGCCCTTTTCAGTTTCTGAACCTCCTGTTCCTGGGAGGCGGAAGAACACTTGTTATAATTAGCATCTGATGACGAAACAAGGGAATCCAGAAAGGGGCCGTGCTCACCACTCCTTCATTCCACCGGGCCAGGTCCCAACCTCCCTGTACTTCCCTGGTTGATACCTCCCCTACCTTCTCCTGCTAGCCCACAGAGGATCCTCTTCCTCCCCGGAGCTTTCCAAGCATATCTGTTAACGTTTCTGCCGTCACCTGTGAGCGCCTATGTATGTGTCTAACTACTGTGCCTCGTGGGTCCCTTTAGGGCAAGAACTGATTCTGAAAAGTCAGCCTCGTTATGCTTGCCTTTATTTGTGCGTTTTTGGAGTAGAGTACTGAAGATGAAAATTCAGGTCTCATCACTCTTTTTTTGGTTTTTTTTTTTTTTTTTTTTCAAGGTAGGGTCTCACTCTAGCCCAGGCTGACCTGGAATTCACTATGTAGTCTCAGGGTGGCCTCGAACTCACAGCGATCCTCCTACCTCTGCCTCCCGAGTGCTGGGATGAAAGGCGTGTGCCACCATGCCCGGCAGTAGGTCTCATTACTCTTGATGAGTGTTCTGTCACCGACTGACTACACCTCCAGATCTTGCTAGGATTTCCTTATTTATTTTACATTTACTTTATTTATTTGCAAGCAGACAGAGATAGAGAGGAGACAGACAGAGAGAGAATGGGCACGCCAGGGCCTCCAGCCTTTGCAAACCAAGTCCAGACGCATGTGCCTCCTTGTGCAGCTGGCTTAAGTGGGTCTTGGGGAATCAAACCTGAGTCCTTTGGCTTTGCAGGCAAGTGCCTTAACCACTAAGCCATCTCTGCAGCCCTCCTTATTTACTTTAACTCATGGTGTGCCTCCTGTAGTCCCCTTTCTGTGGGATTTAGGAGCCTCTGCCCAGGTCTTCAATGAAACCCTTGTTCCAGGCTCTTCCTAAAGCTGGCATCCACACAGCTTTCAGTTTCCTATGATATATAATGAGCAATGAACAGCAGGAGGAGGGGATTGGTCAGGGGCACAGCAAAGATGCCAAGTGCCCATTACAAATATGTCTGCGACTGCCTCACTTCCTGTGTCATGTGACACCCCCTTAGTCATCACATGACTCCACACCCCTCAAGAAGTCGGAATTAAGCTGCAGGCTAGCCAGTTCCGATTAGCTACAACGATATCTGCACCCTTGTTTTTATTTAGTGGCTAGTCAAATCTCTCCAGGACACTGGAACTCCCACAGTCTTCTCCTCGCTCATCGACCCCGAGGGGATGAAGTTTTCAAGTCTCCCAGGAAAGGTATGCAGCAAGAAGTCCCCGCTGGCCCTGCGTTCTAGAACCCTGGCCATCCTGGCTCTGGAATTCAGTTAATAGCAGACTCTTTGAATCCAGGCCATCATCGCTCTCTGAACGAGGCACCGATGGAGGAAAGGTTTCAGGTTGAAATCTATGGGTGGAGGGGTTAAGAGAGCCCTCTTAGGAATGGGCAGAAGCCTCACTAGCAGGGGTAGCAGGGAGATCCTGTCTATTCCCTAATAAAAGTGGGAGGCTGCACTGCAGGGAGACATAGTCGTCAAACCCTGGCCAGGAATGTAACGGAGGGGTAGAGAGGGGCTTTCCTTCTAGCCACTCGTCACTCTATCCTCAGGAGTGTCCCAAACACTGGGGCAGGGTAGGTGTCACCGTTGCCAGGTTCATTGGATTGTTCCTACTTCAGGCGGTGTCATGGACATCGGGTAAGTGAGCCAAGGAGGGGAAAGACAGCACTGTCCCCAGGTAGCCTTCAGGTGTGGTGGAGGACTTTCAGCAGGGGCTGAAACCTTGGGCTGGGGGTAGAGGGAGGGGACTTCTTTTCTTTCTTCTTTCTTTTCTTTCCTCTTTCTTTCTTCTTTCTTTTTTGGTTTTCTGAGATAGGGTCTCACTCTAGCTCAGACTGACCTGGAATTCACTATGTAGTCTCGGGGTGGCTTCAAACTCACAGCGATCTTCCTACCTCTGCCTCCAGGGCTGGGATTAAAGGCACGCGTGCCACCGCGCCTGGCGAGGGAGGGGATTTCTGAAATTGATGTCTGGTCTCCAGAGCGGCATGCCCACGCGCCTCTGCATGTTCGTTTGCTTGCAGGTGCTCGACCTTGCATCCCTAAAAGCTTTGGCTACAGCTCAGTGGTTTGTGTGTGCAATGCCACGTACTGCGATTCTCTTGACCCCCTGACCATTCCTGCCCGTGGGACCTTCAGCCGCTATGAGAGTACACGCAGTGGGCGTCGGATGGAGCTGAGTATGGGGACAATCCAGGCCAATCGCACAGGCTCAGGTAACCATTGTACCCTCTGCGCTCAGCCACGCTGGGTCCCCAGAAACTAAGACATGCCATAGGTTACTGTAGAGTGTCCCTCTGTGCACTGACAACCCTTCCTCCTTGGTGGTATCATCAGGGCTACTACTAACCCTGCAGCCGGAGGAGAAGTTCCAGAAAGTGAAAGGATTTGGAGGAGCCATGACAGACGCCGCTGCTCTCAACATTCTCGCTCTGTCACCCGCTGCCCAGAATCTGCTTCTCAAGTCTTATTTCTCTAAAGAAGGTGAGGATGGGATGAGTTGACACAGTGCAATTGATATTTTTATTTTCTTTCCTTCTTTAATTTATTTGAGAGAGAGAGAGAGAGGAAAAGAGGCAGATAGAGAGAATGGCCGCGCCAGGGCCTTCAACCGCTGTACATGAATTCCAGACACATGCACCACTTTGTGCATCTGGCTTACATGGGTCCTGGGGAATTGAACCTGGGTCCTTTGACTTTGCAGGCAAACACCTTAAACGCAAAGCCATCTCTTCAGCCCCGCAATTGATATTTTTCTTTGTCCCCTGACTTTTACCTTCCCAGATATTTGTTAGTTCTTTCTTTCCTTCTCCCTTTCTTCTTTCTTCCCTCTCTCTCAATAAGGTCTCATGTATCCTAAGATAGCCTCAATCATGCAGCAAAAGATGACCTTGAACTTCTGAGCCTCCTGACCCACTTCCTTTGTGCTGTTAGTAGAGGAATGTACTGCTGCACCTAGTGTATACAGAGCTGGTTCCAACCTAGAGCTTCCTGCATGCTAGGAAAGCACTCTGCCAACTGAGCCATATTCCTAGCCCCTCTCTTTTCTCTTCCTTTTCTTCCCCCCTCTCTGTTACTCAGGCTGGCTTGGAACTCCCTAAGCAGCCCGGGCTGGCTTCAAACTCTCAAACCTCCTGACTCAGCCTCCCATGTGCTGGGATTACAGGTATGTGCCACCAAGTGTGCCAGGCCATTTGGTTCCTCTCTAGAGAAGTAGGGTCTCACTCTAGCCTAGTCTGGCCTTAAAGTCACAGCAATCCTTCTGTCTCAACCTCCTAAGTGCTGGTATTGAAGGCATGATCTGCCATGACTGGCTTGGTTCATCTCTTCATATCAGAGAAATATTATCCTGTCAATGTGCTAAGTGCTTGCAGACCGACATTGAGAAAGCTTGTGCCTCACTCATGTTCTGGTCTCTGTGGTCCACAACCACCTAGAGGCCTAGATTCTCTGTGGTCCTGGCTGAGACTCTATTTACTCGTCTATATCTGGGTGATCCTTTTTTTTTCTGCAGGAATTGAATATAACATTATCCGGGTACCCATGGCCAGCTGTGACTTCTCCATCCGCATCTACACCTACGCTGACACCCCTGATGACTTCCAGCTGCACAACTTCAGCCTTCCAGAGGAAGACACCAAGCTCAAGGCAGGCTTCAGTCCTGATGGCGTGGCTGTCTGGGGTGGGGAAGGTTCGGGCTAGAGTAGTGTGCAGAGATACAAAACCTGTTCCCGTGGCCTGTTTTCCTGGGATGAGAAGGTGGGGGCTGCTAGTTGGACCTGATGCACTGGTTGGGCTAGTCTGTGTTCTGACTCTGGGTGTCTCTCTGCCTCACTATGTTGGTTTCCAGATACCCCTGATTCACCGAGCCCTGCAGCTGGCCCAGCGCCCTGTGTCACTCTTCGCCAGTCCCTGGACATCACCTACTTGGCTCAAGACCAATGGGGCAGTGAATGGGAAGGGGTCACTCAAGGGTCAGCCAGGGGACATCTACCACCAGGCCTGGGCCAACTATTTTGTCAAGTAAGGGGTCAGCTGAGCCATGGGGTTTGAACCAATCTCCCCTCTGGACACTTTTGTCTGCATCTTACCCCTCAACCTGTCACTACTTCCAGATCTGCCTCTCACCTTATCTGCGCCCCCCCAAATATTTTATTTGGCTGGGTGTGGTGGTGCACACCTTTAATCCCAGCACTCGGGAGGCAGAGGTAGGAGGATCAACGTTAGTTTGAGGCCACCCTGAGACTACAGAGTGAATTCCAGGTCAGCCTGGGCTAGAGCAAGACACTACCTTGAAAAACCAAAAAATAAAATAATTTTATTTATTTGAGTTAGAGAGAGACAATGGGTGTGCCAAGGCCTCCAACCACTGCAAACAAACTCCAGATTCTTGTGCCACCTTGTGCATCTGGCTTTCCATGGGTCCAGAGGAATCGAACTTGGGTCCTTTGGCTTTGCAGGCAAGCGCCTTAAGCACTAAGCCATCTCTCCAGCTCTCACCTTACCTTTCTACTTTCTGGGTCTTTCAGTCTTGGAACTTTCAGTTTTCTCTGTTCTTCAGTCTTGGTCCACTCTGTGGCCTTTCTCCTGCCAGGTTCCTGAATGCCTATGCTGAGTACAAACTAAAGTTCTGGGCAGTGACCGTGGAGAACGAGCCTTCTGCAGGGCTGATTACTGGGTACCCCTTCCAGTGCCTGGGCTTCACTGCTGAACATCAGCGAGACTTCATCGCCCGTGACCTGGGGCCGGTGCTTGCCAACAGTAGTCACCGTGACGTCAAACTGCTCATGCTGGATGACCAGCGTTTGCTGCTGCCCCGCTGGGCACAGGTGGTAAGCCTAGGACCTCTGAGGGTACCGCGGTGGCTCCCAACTCTAGCATCCAAATTTGATGGGCCTTCCCTGCCCTAACTCTGTTTTGTCGTTTTATTGTTGGTTGAAACAGGATCTTTCTATGTAGTCTAGGCTGGCCTCGAACTTGTGATCCTCTTGCCTGGGCCACCTGTTGTGCTTATAAGCATGTGCATCACCCCTGGTTTCTGCTTCTGCCTCCTTTATTCTTTAATGTATTGGCAACTTTTTTTTTTGTTTATTATTTATTTATTTATTTGAGAGTGACAGAGAGAGAGGCAGATAGAGAATGGGTGCGCCAGAGCCTACAGCCCCTGCAAACAAACTCCAGAGGCATGCACCACCTTGTGCACCTGGCTTACATGGGTCTTGGGGAATCAAGCCTTGAACCTGGGTCCTTAGGCTTCACAGGCAAGCACTTAACCACTAAGTTATCTCTCCAGGCCCTAATGTATTGGCAACTTTTATACATGTATGTAATACATTCCGATCATAATGCCCTCCCATTATTCTCTTATCCCTCTCTCCTTCTGAGCTAGTCCTTCTAGTTTGACCTTTTTTTGTTTGTTTTTGTCTTTTGGAGGTAGGGTCTCACTCTAGCCTAGACTGACCTGGAAGTCACTTGGTATTCTCAGGGTGGCTTTGATCCTCCTACCTCTGCCTCCTAAGTGCTGGGATTAAAGGCGTGCACCACCACGCCCAGCTTCTTCTTCTTCTTCTTCTTTTTTTTTTTGAGAAATCATCTCTAGCCTAGGCTGGCCTCAAACAACCCTGAACTTCTGATCCTATTGCCTTTACCTCCTGAGTGTTGGGATTCCAGGCACGTACCACCACACCAGGTTTATGCAGCGCTGGGGATTGAACCATGAGCCTTATCCAGGTTAGGCAAGACCTCTACCAAGGGAACTAAATACCCAGCCCCCAGTGTCGTGTGTTCCCACTGGGTTTAATTAGGGTTTCTTGGCTGCAGGGTTATCAGAGCGCATGGATGTACCAATGATGACACCACTGAAGGAAACGTCACCCTCAGCAACAGCATCCCTTCACTCCGCTCATCTCTTAGAAAGGTTTTTTTTTTTTTTTTTTTTTTTTTTGGTTTTTCGAGGTAGGGTCTCACTCTAGCTCAGGCTGTCCTGGAATTCACTCTGTAGTCTCAGGGTGGCCTCAAACTCACAGCAATCCTCCTACCTCTGCCTCTCGAGTGCTGGGATTAAAGGTGTGTGCCACCATGCCTGGCTTTCTTTCTTTTTTAAGATTTATTTTTATTTATTAGAGAGAGAGGGACAGAGAGAGTGAGAATAGGCACACCAGGTCCTCTTGCCACTGCAAATGAACTCCAAATGCATTCACCATCATGTGCATCTGGCTAATGTGAGACCTGGAGAAATCGAACCTGGGTCTTTAAGCTTCGCAGACAGGCGCCTTAATCACTAAGCCATCTCTCCAGCCCTCATTTGTCTTTTTGACAGGGTCTGGGGCAGTCTAAGCTGGTCTTGAACTTATCATGTAACTGAGGCTAGCTTACTGATCCTCCTGACTGCTTCCCAAGGGCTAAGAGTATAGGCGTGCACCACCACACCCAACTTCTGCCCCTACAAGTGGCTTCTGCCCTGCCTCTTTCTAGCAACACCCTGGGCTGGGTCCAGGTGCACAGGCCACTTTCCCCTGTGGACTTCCAGGGCTCTGTGGATCCCTGGTTGTGGCTTCCTGTCCTCTGGCTGCCCTCACCCCAGCCTCCCCTTCCCTCCGCAGCACTCCCAGCTCTTCCAGAACTCTGCAGGCTGGGGCTCAGCGGCGCCTCACCCCAGTGCTCTTCCTTCCCTCTCCCCGCGCAGGTACTCACAGACCCAGAGGCAGCGAAGTATGTTCACGGCATTGCCGTACACTGGTACCTGGACTTTCTGGCTCCCGCAAAAGCCACCCTAGGGGAGACACACCGTCTGTTCCCCAACACCATGCTCTTTGCCTCGGAGGCGTGTGTGGGCTCCAAGTTCTGGGAACAGAGTGTGCGGCTGGGCTCCTGGGATCGAGGGATGCAGTACAGCCACAGCATCATCACGGTGAGCCGCCTGTCCCCCTGCAGAGCAGACCACTTCTACTGGGCTGACAGACTTCCTCCCCAGCTTGCTCTCTGGGGCCATTGTGGGTGCCACGGTTCTCTTACCTTGCTTTCCTTTCAGAGCTATTCTCCATTATCCCTTCTGTTCATGCTTGGGGCGTGGCAGCCGGCAATAGCCTCTGATTTTTCAGCTCCTTCCTCTTTAGGATACTGAGACAGCACCCCTCAGAGGGGTGAGCCACTTCCAGCACCGCCTCCACTGAGCTCCTTCATGCGACCCTTAGTCATCTTCTCTGGGAACCCAGTGCTGAGCCTCTCTCTTTGCCCCTGTCCCTACCCTAGAACCTGCTCTACTATGTGACTGGCTGGACTGACTGGAACCTTGCCCTGAATCCCGAAGGGGGGCCCAACTGGGTCCGAAACTTTGTTGACAGCCCCATCATTGTGGACATTGAGAAAGACACGTTTTACAAACAGCCCATGTTCTACCACCTGGGCCACTTCAGGTGAGTGGAATGTGGGAGCCCCTATTCCACACCAGGCCCATCATGTGTATCAGGCTTGCATCATACCACACCGTGAGGGAGCAGGAAGGGTCAGGGTGGGACCTCTGGGGGAGGCACACCCCTCCACTCTTGCACCATGTGGGCAGGAAGTGACTGTTGGGTATTAGAGACGCAGATAATCCCTGGATACTAGTGTTGGGATTCAGGAGGGCAAGGTGAGGGCCCAGCTAGCACTGGTAAGACTTACAGTTACAAGTCAGAATTACCGGCCTGGGCTGCCCTGCCTGCCACATGTGTTTGTGTTTAATAACCTACCTATGTTGCCCAGACTGGCCTTAAAACTATTTTCCTCCTGCCTGGGCCTCCTAAAGAGCTGGATTTGTAGATGAATGCCCCCAGGCAGCGTCAGCAGAATTCTTCAGTCTGGGTGGTTCTGAGGATGTAGTTTCCCAGAGATGAGTTTGATGGGAATGGTCCCCTGAGGGTTAGAAGAATTGAGCTAGGGTCCCTGACTGCTGTCTGTCTCCACTTTTAGCAAGTTCATTCCTGAGGGCTCCCAGAGAGTGGGACTGGTAGCTAGTGAGAAGAATGACTTGGAAACAGTGGCACTCATTCACCCTGATGGCTCTGCGGTCGTGGTCGTGCTAAATCGGTAAGCTGAGCACCAGGGTAAGGGTGGGCCTGGGCCTGGGCGGCTCACTCAGCTTCTCCTGCTCTCTCCAGCTCCTCAAAGGATGTGCCTCTCACCATCCAGGATCCTGCCCTGGGCTTCCTGGAGACCATCTCACCAGGCTACTCCATTCACACCTACCTGTGGCGTCGTCAGTGATGGAGCAGACACCCCGCAGGCACTGGCTGAGCATGGGCATTAAAGGGAAAGTTAGCTCCTGAGCTGTCTGTGGCTAAAGAGGGCCCTGCAGGGCTGGGTGAGCTGACAGCAATGCAGACCCAGGGGCAGTGGTTTGCAGAGCTCGAAGTGATGCAGGCCTAGAGGCAGGGTTTGGGTGACTCATTTTCCTCTCTGGTAGGTGCCAGAGGCTGGAGGCCCAGAAGCAAAGTCAGGAAGCCCTGGTGTCCCCGCACTCCACTCCCCAAGCTTATATAAATGTGTATTATATGCTGGTTGCCTGTGGAAACTAGGCCCAGGTCCAAGGTGAGCTCACTGTCTATGTAAACACGAGATGGTTGGGGGCTGGGGGTAAGGAAAAGAGACTAGGAAAGTTGGACCCAAAATTAGGGACTGTTTGTCTTCCCTGGAGGTGCAGGAGTGGGCCTGCAGAGCAACGTCAGCCTCAGGGATGGAGCAGCTAGAAACGCACTTGCCAGGGAGGAAGTGTACGTACCCAGATGTTCTCGTGGCACCCGCTAGGAAAATGGCAAAAAGGCAACCCTTTACGGGAGAGAGTGATCCTGCTCAGTGTGAGCAGTTTTATTCTGGGGGGGAGCACCCCATTTCTGGCTGTCTCAACAATGGGGAGGCAGAGGGGTCTCTGGAATGCATGACAGTAGAAAAGTCAGTCCTGGGGCACGAACCCACATCACTCCTCCTCGTCCTCCTCAGCCATGGCCAGACCCCGAGCACCTGGGGCCCGGGCAGGGGCTGACCGCTGGATAGAGATGATGCCACTGAGCAAGGCGTAGCCCACCATGGCTACCAGCCCCGCCAGCACAGACAGGATCTGCGTCCGTCGCCGGTATGGCTCCTCCTCAGTGTCTGGGCCTGCTGCTGTCTGGCGTGGGGGTGGCACCTCAGCTGAGGGGCAAGGACGAAAGGTGGGAAGAGGAGCTAGTTCCTGGACCCCAGCCTATTCTCCCATCTGTGCCCCATCTGCTCCTTACCTCCATCCCAGGGGAAGTAGAGGCTGAGAATGTGGGTACAGTAGGCGCAGAGATTGGGCAGCCCCCGAAGGTGGGTCTGCAGCTTCCCACTGGGTAGCTTCGCCTGCAGCAGCAGGGCCAAGTGGCTGAAAACAAAAGCGTCCAGGGAGGCAGGGCTGGGGAGACAGAGCAGGGGAAGATGGAGGTGGGTAAGTGGGCAGGAGAGCTTTGGTCGGGTGGGATCTGGGCAGTGAGGGCCACCAGAGCAGGAAGGACACACAGTTCTGGACCTGGTAAGGGGCGTTTTCCCCAGGTGGCGCCAGCTCAGCCCTGAATGGGGCTCTATCTCAGGACTGCATAAAGGGCACATTGAGTGCCCCACAGCTCTGCAGTCCCCTCCTGTGCCTGGCTGCTCTCCCGTTCTACCCTCCTATACCACCAAGGACACCCTGGCTCTACACACAGCCCCACTGTTACCAGAGCCAGTGACTGTCCTGTCCAGATCCTGAGCCCACCTGAGCCCCTACGTCTGAACTTGTATCTCTTCAAACACCCATCAGTCCCCTTGGGGCAGACTCACGCGTCTCCAAAGAAGAACTTCTGGGAGCCCAGGCGCTGAGAAAGAAGGGTTAGGCACTCCCGAGCCTCTTGGTATAGCTGTAAGGAAGGACATACGGTTTTGGCTGTGAGAACAGTGGCAATACCCCTCCTGGGCACTCCCACCCTGGCCATCATCCTTGGGGCTCATGTCAAGGAAAGTCCCTGTCCCAGAGCTACCTCCTTCTCCAGTTCTTCTTCACTCTCAGCCTCGTGCTTTCCACACAGCAGCTGTAGCCGCTCCATGTACTGCCGCTGCATACGCCCAGGTAGGAAGAAGTTGAGGGGAAAGGGCATAGTCTCTGCATACCACTTCCGGGTCACTTCCACATAGTTCTTGGGGTCTATCCAAAAAGTATGTATCTGGATTGGGCAGGCAGAAACAAAGTCTGAGCCAGTGCACCTGCCTGTCACAGAGCAGGCTTCTGATCACCATGCTGCTCGGTGCCTCTGCAGGCATGTGGCCCCGACCCCTCCCCTGCGTGCCGGGAACCCTGGGAGGTTTGGCTGTACCAGCACAGGGAGCAGTTTCTCCTCCAGTAGAGACATGAAGGCCAGTGTATCTGCTCCTTGCCGGGCTGACAGATCGTAATCGGCATTATATTTCTGTGGAAAAAATAGCCATGACATACATTGGGGGGCTGCAGGGGTGCTTTCCTAGTAGACAAGGAATGGGACCCCTCACTAGGCCCTGAGTAGAGTGGAAATCCAGTATGGTGTTTTTCCTTCTGAGGCCCCCCTGCCTCGGGCCAGCCAGTAGCCTGTTGCTGTTGGCAGAAAGCCTGGGCCTCGGAGCCCACTGGCTGTTAAGGTCCTGTGCCCACTGGGGGGGAGGAAGGAAGGTCTGGCCACAAAGTGGGAGCAGCTCCCAGAATTTCCACGGAAAGCTGGACGCAAGCCTGCTGACGGCAACTTTCGAACAGTCATTTCCCGATGCAGACACAAAAACCTAACAGGACTTCAACTTGAGTTCTAGGGGCGCCGTCCTCACCCACCCTGGACCTAGTGACCTTACGCCCAGGGATCGCTGGGTTTGTTACTCATGACTATTTCTTCCACTGCCTTCCGTAGTCCAGGGGCCACCCAGCACACATTTCCAGCAGGACCCATACTTACTGAATAAGCCCTGTCTCCACATACTCTTGAGCATGATTCTTTTTTTGCACAGGCTGACTTAGAATTCACTATGTACTCTTGGGCTGGCTTTAAACTTACGGCGATCCTCCTACCTCTGCCTCCTGAATGCTGGGATTAAAGCTGTGCGCTACCATGCTCAGCTAAGCATGATTCTTAAATCGCCCTGAACAGGCTGGGGAGATGGCTGAGTGGTTAAAGGTGCTCACATGCAAAGCCTGCTGGTCTGGCTGGATGCGCTGTGGTGCATGTGTCTGGCGTTCCTGTGCATATGGCTGACATTTGCTTACAGCAGCAAGAGACCCTGGTGTGTGAACTCAAAAATAAAATTTAAAAAAAAAATCCCTGGGGCTGGAGAGATGCCTGCAAAGCCAACGACCCAGGTTTGATTCCCTAGGACCCACATAAGCCAGATGCACAAGCTGGCACATAAATCTGGAGTTTGCAGCAGCTGGAGGCCATGGCATGCCCATTCTCTCTCTCTCTCAGCCTCTTTTTCTCGCATAAATAAATAAATAAATAAATAATAAATTTCCCCGAACCTGTTTCTTTCCCATGGAATGGAGAAATAACCTCTCTTTCTCAATGTTGCTGTGTTTGGAAATAACTTAGGGAAAAACACTCTGGAAATGAGAAAAGCTGTTTATACTTAAGGAATGAAGGCAGTGGCCCAGGCTCTGCCAGGAACTTTGGCTTTTATCTGGATCCCATTTCTCCTGGCTTCTCAAGTTTCCATTAGTTCCCCAGATCCTTAATCTCTGAGAAAGTAAAAATGAGAAAGAGGTTTCCATTTCTGACAATGTTTTCCCTCTAGGAACCACTCTGAATGCTAGACCCACCCTTGGAAAGCATGCTGGCTAAGCCCCCTACTTTTACAAATTAGAAGCCTACTGCTTTGGGAGGCTAAATGGGCTGTCCAGAACCACAGTCAGTGGCAGGAATCCTGCCTAGGCCTCTCCACTCTTCTTGTAATGCTCTTTCAAATTCCCTCACCTGTCTCTAAGCCTTGTCCATACTGAGCCTATATCTAGCCCAAACTGGTCCTTGAAATGAGGTTAAGCGGCCCTTAGAAGTCCCTTTCCAGAACAGGGCATGGTGGCGCACACCTTTAATCCCAGCACTTGGGAGGCAGAGGTCGGACAATAGATGTGAGTTTGAGGCCAGCCAGGGTGAGAGTGAAACCGTACCTCAAAAAAACAAAACAAAAGAAAAAGAAGTCCCTTTCCAGGGATGAAGAGATTCAGCAGTTAAAGGCGCTTGCTTGATGGCCTGGGTTCAATTCCCCAGATGCACAAAGTGGTATATATATATATGTTTTTTTTTTTGGTTTTCCGAGGTAGGGTCTCACTCTAGCCCAGGCTGACCTGGAATTCACTATGTAGTCTCAGGGTGGCCTTGAGCTCACGGTGATCCTCCTACCTCTGCCTCCCGAGTGCTGGGATTAAAGGTGTGCACCACCACGCCTGGCACAAAATGGTATATATGTCTTGACCTTATTTGCAGGGGCAGGTGGCCCATATTCACACTCACTTCATCTGAGAAAGCAAGCAATCAAGAAAGAAAGAAAGCATTCTTATTTATTTGAGAGAAAAAGAGGCAGATAGGAAGAGAATGGGTGGGCCGGGCGTGGTGACACCTTTAATCCCAGCACTCAAGAGGCAGAGGTACAGGATTGCCGTGAGTTTGAGGCCACCCTGAGATTACATAGTTAATTCCAGGTCAGCCTGGACCAGAGTGAGACCCTACCTCGAAAAAAAAAAAAGAGAGAGAGAGAGAGAGAATGGGTGCACCAGGGCCTTAAGTCACTGCAAATGAGCTCAGATACATATGCCACCTTGTGCTTCCGGCTTTACATGGGTCCTGGGGAATCAAACCTGAGTCCTTTGACTTTGCCGGCAAGTGCCTTAACTGCTAAGCCATCTTCCTCTCCAGCCCTCAAACTGAGTAATCCCAGCATTTGGGAGACAGAAGTAGAAGGACTGATATGTGTTTGAGGCCAGCTTGGAATTACAGAGTGAGTTCCAGGTCAGCCTTGGCTACAGTGAGACCCTACCTCAAAAAACCAAAAGATAAACTGGTCATGATGGTGCACATCTTTAATCCCAGCACTCGGGAGGCAGAGGTAGGAAGATCACCATGAGTTTGAGGCCACCCTGAGACTACATAGTGAATTCCAGGTCAGCCTGGGCTACGTGAAATCCTGCCTCGCAAAACAAAACAAAACAACTGAAAAATAAAATAAAAACAAAAAGTCCTTTTCCAGTAACACCTTTGAGAACCTCATCAGAGCCAACTGCCATTCTCTACTTTTCTTTCATGAGTCATAAGCTTTTCTCTGCCCAGTATGCAGAAGGCACTGTGCCTCAGGATTGATTCCCTCAGAGTGCCTTAAGCTTAATCTTTGGCCAACTGCCTATCACAGTGACACTGTGTCTTCCTCATCAGAATGTATGTTGCCTGATGCTCTGGGCCACTCATCTGTCTAGCTAGTAGATGTCTGGTGGTCAATAAATGTTACACTAGCCGGGCACGATAGCACACACCTTTAGTCCCAGTGCTTGGGAGGCAGAGGTAGGAGGATTGCTGTGAGTTCAAGGCCACCCTGAGACTACATAGTGAATTCCAGGTTAGCCTGGGCTAGAGCAAAAACATACCTTGAGCCGGGCATGGTGGCGCATGCCTTTAATCCCAGCACTCGGGAGGCAGAGGTAGGAGGATCGCCAAGAGTTCGAGGCCACCCTGAGACTACATAGTTGATTCCAGGTCAGCCTGGACCAGAGTGAGACCCTACCTCGCAAAACCAAAAAAAAAAAAAAAAAAAAAAAAAAAAAAAAAAAACATACCTTGAAAAATAAATAAATACCACACTGAACTGACTGAATTTCTTTTACTGGCAGCCCCCTCCCCATGCAAGCCACTCACCTCTTTTCGGAGATGGGTGATGATCTTGTGTGGCACTGAGATGACTTCTCCCTCACTGGTTTGAAGCGCAGGCAGAGCTCCTGGTATTGAGAGAGAAATATGCGCATAAGATCCCTGACTGCCTCTTTATATTATCTGCATCCCCTTCCAACCTGCTTCCCACCCCACCCCTTACATGTTCTCCTGCCCCCCGGGGACACTGTATACCTGAAGGGCTCCTCCAGGGGTTGCTTATCTTGTGCACCTTGAGTGGAGCGCCAGTAAATTTGGCGTAAGTCTGCAGAGAAGGAAGCAGAAGGCAGGGAAGCCAGGGCATGGCTACACAGAAGAACCAGTAAGAGAAATGTTTACTGAACACCTTAGGTGTTACGCCCTATGCTTACCGCCTTTGTGTTTTTATATTTTATTTATTTGAGATAGAGAGGGAATGCATGCACCAGGGCCTCTAGCCACTGCAAAGAGTTCCAGACGCATGCACCACTTCATGCATCTGGCTTTATGTTGGTCCTGGGGAATGGAACCTGGGTCCTTTGGCTTTGCTGGCAAGCACCTTAACTGCTAAGCAATCTCTCCAGCCCTCCCTTTTTAAAAAATTTAATTTATTTGAGAGAGTGAGAGAGGGAAAGAGGCAGACACATACAGAGAGAAAGAGAGAGAGAAGTGGGAGAGAATGGGCACTGCAAATGAACTCCAGATGCATGTGCCACTTTGTGCATCTGGCTTATGTGGGTTGTGGGTAATCGAACCGAGGTCCTTTGGCTTTGCAGGAAAATGCCTTAATCATGAAGCCATCTCTCCAGCCCCTAAATTTTTATTTTTTATTAGAGAGAGAGAGAGAGAGAGAGAGAAAGAAAGAGGAAAAGAGAAAGGGAGGTAATGGGTGCGCCAAGGCCTTCAGCCACTGCAAACGAATTCCAGATGCATGCGCCACCTCATGCATCTGGCTTAAGTGGGTCCTGGGGAATTGAACCTGGGTCCTCTGGCTTCATAGGCAAACACCTTAACTGCTAAACCATCTCTCCAGCCGCCACCCCCCTTTTTTTTTTTTTTTTTTGGTTTTCCAAGGTAGGGTCTCACTCTAGCTCAGGCTGACCTGGAATTCACTATGCAGTCTCAGGGTGGGCTTGAACTCTTGGTGATCCTCCTACCTCTGCTTCCTGAGCGCCAGGATTAAAGGCCTGCACCACCATGCCCAGCTCCCCCTCCCTTTTTTTTGGTTTTTCCAGGTAGGGTCTCATTTTGGTCCAGGCTGACCTGGAATTCACTATGTAGTCTCAGGGTGGCCTTGAACTCTCGGTGATCCTCCTACCTCTGCCTGCCAAGTGCTGGGATTAAAGGCGTGTGCTACCACGCCCGGCTCCCCCATCCCTTTTTTTTGGTTTTTCGAGGTAGGGTCTCACTCTGGTCCAGGCTGACCTGGAAATCACTATGTAGTCTCAGGGTGGCCTCGAACTCACAGCGATCCTCCTACCTCTGCCTCCCAAGTGCTGGGATTAAAGGCGTGCACCACCATGCCCGGCTTCCCATCCCTTTTTTAAGGTAGTCATTACCATTCCTATTTTAGAGCTGGAGAGACAGCTCAGCAGATAAAGGTGCTTGCATGCAAAGCCTGACAGCCTGGGTTCTATCCAGTACCCACACAAAGTCAGATGCACACAACATGGCAATGCGTCTGCAGTTCGTGTGCAGCGGCAAAAGGCCCTGATGTGCCCATAGGCACTCTCTCTTAGCCTCTTTTCCTCTCAAGTAAATAAAATAATACCATTCTCTCTTTTTTTTTTTTTTTTTTTTTTTGGTTTTTTTCGAGGTAGGGTCTCACTCTGGTCCAGACTGACCTGGAATTAACTATGTAGTCTCAGGGTGGTCTCGAACTCATGGCTATCCTCCTACTTCTGCCTCCCAAGTGCTGGGATTAAAGGCGTGCGCCACCACACCCGGCTTACCATTCTCATTTTTGAAATGGGCAAAACAGGACTCAGACTGTGGGTATGCCTATGATCCCAAGTCAGAATTTCCCAGAAGCTTTTCCTAAATAGTACCTCCCCACGAAGCTCTGGCCATGCTCAGCGTTAGCCTAGCCCTAGCTCTGATTTTATATCTTACACTTGAACATTCTATTAATTTATTTGCTTACACCTCTGCCCTGCTGTAAATAACTCGGCTGTAGGGACCAAAGTTATTTTTTTTTTTTTTGCGTGACAAGGTTTGATATCTGGGTGACCCTTAATACATGCTTTTAAAAATCACAAAAGATGAATGAATGAAGTGAACCGGGTCTGTCTGTGGGCTGTTTGTTCCGAGGAAACTAGGCTCTGTAAGTAAGCGCTGTTTAGTGATAAAACGGGGCTGAGAAGTCAGAAACACCGAGCTGAAGATCCCGAAGAACATCCAGAAGACAGTACCCCCAAGGTCACGGGGCCAAGAAAATGGACAAGTACAAAACAAAACAAAACCATGTCCCGGAAACCTTGATCAGGCCTATTTCCGAAGCCACGGGTCAGGGGGAGGGGCACTGAGCCCAGCTGGGCCAGGCACCCCCTGCCTCAGTTTCCCCGTGGTCTCGGGGTTAAGCCAGTTCGGAACCCTCCCCAGTCCTCTCAGAGCGCAGCAGAGGGCGCCCGCGCGCACCACCCGCCCTCACCAGCACTGTCAGGCTGTCCAGGTCCACGGACGGCAGCCCCCAAGCCCCCGACCAGCAGAACAGCTCCATGGGCGCCGCCATCTTGCACGGCCTCCGACCCGGAAGTGCTTCCCGGCGAGCTTCGGCCCGCCTTCCGCAAGGCCCGCCCACCACCAGCACTCCTCTAGCGGCCGGGGGCGGGGCGTCCGGGGCGGGCGGCCAATGGGGTGGACGGCAGCGGGCGGCTGGGCGGGCTTTGGGGGAGGACGGCCGCTGGGCGGGCGGAGGGCAGGGGGAGGCCGGCCGCCGGCCCATCCGGAGGTGGCAGGCGCCGGGGGGCATGGCCGGGGACCCCGCGCTCCTCGGAGAGTCGCAGCGCCGGACTGCAGCGCTGCCCCTAACCGCCGCCGCTGGAGGCATCGCGGGTCCCGGAGAGTGGGCGGTCGTGTGGCTCGTCCGGCTCTGGGGACATGTGCCAAGTTGCACGTGGCCTGGACTGCTCCGGGGCCCCTGGGGACTCGGCCCCGGGCGGGGGTGGCGGGGGGATCCCCCGGGCCGCATGTTTTCCACTGCGCGTTATGTTTGGAGCGGGGCCCCTGCGCCGCCTGTCGCCATGGAAACAAAACAGGGGCGGCGGCGGCCGGAGCGCAGGCCGGGCTGGAGCCTGCCTGGGGGAGGGGAGGGGAGGGAGGGGCGGCTCCCGCGCGGCGGCCTAACGAACGGGTTTCATCCGGGTCGTGGCCTGTCCACCAGCACGCGCTTTGTCCACCATTCTCAACCTCTCCTGCCCCTGGACTGACCTTCCCCCGATTTTGGACTCTCTGTCTTGATTCCATCACTTCCACTTGACTGCACACTTTTGAGACTCCCAGGTCCCACCGGGATGCGACGCCTGTTATTTCTTAGTAATGAAGGAAAATGGAGGAACACGCACGTGTCAAGAACTTCCCCACCACACCCGCCCACCCCCCGCGACCCCACACGCACACACCCTAATAAAAGAGCACTTACTCCACCAGAGCAGTAAACTTCATGCCATGTGGGTATCCTCTGGGTACCGTAGCAAGCTAGTTTAGGCCACTCTCTTGGCATCCTTTTCTGCCAACTGTGGAATAATGCCCATTGCCTAGCACTGAGTGCCCATGCCACGGGGGGGGGGGGATTCCTTCCTTCCCCAACCGTGGCTTTCAGAAAACAGTAGCATTAAGTAGTGCTGTAAATTGAGGTCCCCACCCCACCAACCCACCAAGCGGATGACAGGAGCGAGGGAAGCACCTAGGGGACAGGAGGACCATTATTTAGGGCAGAGCAGGAGGAAGGGATGCCTCCAGGACTCTCCAGTGCCCCAGCTTTCCCGAGCTGGTGATGCCTTCAGGGTGATTGGCAGCTCTTTGTTTCAGCCCCCCTTCACTCGCCTGCTGCCCCCCCTCCAACTCTTCCCTCCGGTCCCTCCGCCCCTTGCTCCTGCTCCCCGCCTAGTCTTTTCCCCTCCCAGCTGCCTGCCTGCCAGGGGTAGTGAGCCGGCTGAGCGGCATGGAGTCGCAAGAACTTCGGGGGGCCTTGGCTCTTCTCCTTCTCTGCTCTTTTGCATGTGCCAGTCAGGACCTGCAGGGTAAGCCAGTCTCCATCCTCGTAGCCCCCCTCCCTCTATCTCCTCCCTTTCTACCCCTCCGCCCAGATAGCAGCCAACATGTGGGCATGGGGAAAGAGAAATAGCCCTGGGATTGGGCTGGAGAGAAAATATTTAAGAGTTGGTGATACGGCCTAGTGGCAGGAGTGGACACGAGGGTGGTGGATGAGAACAGACCGGCCCACTGTTAGGCATGGGGCCAGGGTGGTGAATTCAGGGCTGTCTGGTGGGGTTAGTGTCAGCATTTGCAAGCAGCCAGTGTGGCAAAGCAGCTTTAAAGATTGGGTGCACTGTCTGGATCTCTGGGTCCCATCTTTCTCGCCTGGCTCTTGGCGGCTGAAACAGTGGGGTGGAGATTGAGGGCTAAGCTGTCCCGGAGGTCTGGTGGTGTGATGGGCGCATGGGTGTGGGAGAGGTAGCTGGAGCAGATGACACAAGCGAAGATTCTTTACTGGTGGGAGGGAAAAACCACAGACTGGCCAGGACACACGAGGCGAAGGAGCTGGGTCTTCATTCCCAGGGGGGGGAGAGGCCAGACAGTGGGCGGGGCCGTGCCTTCAGTGAACAGCTGTTCCCATCCAGAGGGGTGTGCTGAGCCCCCAGGATGGGAGGGGCTGCACAAGGTGTAGAATGAGCCAAACTGCCTCGGAGAGAAGCGGTTTTCCATTTCTGCACTGTTGGGCACCAGGTGCCACTCCTGCCGCTCTGATCAGCGGTGTCTCCTTTGCGCCACCTGGTGGGGGCATCTCAGTTTTGTGGGGTGGTTTTTGTATTTACAACTGGGCCCCAAGTGAGCCCCAGGCCTTCAGGTTCCCAGAGCTCTGGATGCCGCAGACAACATCAGAAGGAGAAACTCCCGCTTCTGTTCCCTGAGAGCAGAAAGGGTTACGTTTTTATTTTATTTATTTTTTTTTTTTTACGTTTTTTTTTTAATATTTATTTGCAAGAAGAGAGGGCTGGAGAGAAGAATGGGCACACACCAGGGCCTCTCGCCACTGCAAAAGAACTGTAAATGCATGTGTCACTTTGTGGCTTTACATGGGTACTGGGGAATTGAACTCTTTGCAAGCGTCCACCTTTAACCACTGAGCCATCTCCCCAGCCCCAAGGTTCTTGTCTTTTTTGGAGACAGCCTTGCTCTGGCAGGCCTAGTATTCACCACGTAGCCCTGGCTGGTCGCAGACTAGGCAGTCCTCCTGTGTCAGCTCCAAAATGCTGCTTAGTCCATGTGCCACTGCACCGAGCGGGGTTGAGCTTTGAGGTGACTTAATTGAGCTGGGGGTGGATGGGGAGTGATGAGGGATTCCTGAAGGCTCAGGGAGAAGATGAACTTTGGCACGGACTTTCTTTGACCTTAATAACCCCTGCCTGCCAGTAATTGACCTGCTGACTGTGGGCGAGTCCCGGCAGATGGCAGCTGTGGCAGAGAAGATCCGGACAGCTCTCCTTACTGCTGGGGACATCTACCTCTTGTCCACCTTCCGCCTCCCTCCCAAGCAAGGTGGTGTCCTCTTTGGCCTCTACTCTCGCCAAGACAACACTCGATGGCTGGAAGCCTCTGTTATAGGCAAGATCAACAAAGGTGACTAGTGGACATCTCCTTTCCCGCACTGGTACCCTTGAGCAGTCTCCTCCCTCCTCACTCCCAGGTGCTCTGTGCTCCTTGACCTCCATGAGACATGGCCCCAGCAGGCTGTGCCTAGAGCTGACATGGAGGTACCTAAACAGGGTGAGGCCTCGTACTTATAGGGATGGGAGGGTTGTACTTGGGAATGCTTAGAGAGAAGGTGAGGTATCGTTGTGTCCCATCAATGGTGGAGCCAATATCTCGGGTCCTTGATTTAGAACCACCGTGACAGGACAGAGTAATCGAAGCACAGACAGATGACTAGCCAGGTCCTTATCTCAACCAAGCTGGAAAACATTTATTGTACAGCTACGAGGTGTTGAGAGATAAAACTGAATTAGGGCCGGGCGTGGTGGCACACGCCTTTAATCCCAGCACTCAGGAGGCAGAGGTAGGAGGATCACCAAGAGTTCGAGGCCACCCTGAGACTACATAGTTAATTCCAGGTCAGTCTGGACCAGAGTGAGACCCTACCTTGCAAAACCAAAAAAAAAAAAAAACTGAATTAGGGATGGTAGCCCTAGAGGCATAGTATCTGGAAGGTGATCCAAGGCTCACCAGGGTCATGGGGTGGGGGACAGTGCCCATACTGACCTCTACTCCTGGGCAGTACTGGTGCGGTACCAGCGGGAGGATGGCAAAGTTCATGCGGTGAACCTACAGCAAGCAGGCCTGGCCGACGGACGCACACACACGGCTCTCCTGCGGCTCCGAGGACCATCTCGACCTAGCCCTGGCCTGCAGCTCTATGTGGACTGCAAACTGGGTGACCAACATGCCGGCCTTCCAGCACTGGCCCCTATTCCTCCAGCAGAGGTTGGCGGGCTGGAGATTAGAACTGGCCAGCGGGCTTATCTGAGGATGCAGGTGAGCAGGGGAAAAACCCTCTGGATTTTGAGGAAAGTTGGTCATAGGAGGGAAAACTACCATGTCTCCCCACCTCCCTGTCCTTGACAGGGCTTTGTGGAATCGATGAAAATTATTCTGGGTGGGTCCATGGCTCGAGTAGGAGCCCTGAGTGAGTGTCCATTCCAAGGCGACGAGTCCATCCACAGTGCAGGTAACATGGAAACTCCTGGTAGCTACACTGTGCCACAACTCCGCGCTGTTTGTGTTTTGGCCTTCCTCCCCATCCTCTGGTTTGCCTTTCCTGGGGCTTCTGACCCTGTCACTCTTGAGTTTTCCACACATGACATCTTCTCCAATAAAACCAGATCAAAACTCTTTCTGCTCATTAATGTCCACCTACCAGGGTGGCCAGAGAAATTCAGTGATCTGATAGGACCATGAATAGGGGGTGGGATAGCATGAGGGGGTTCGGCCCTGCCTGGTTTAGGCCAACATATTGGCCTGAGGTCATTTGGCAGTAGTCTGACTGGCTCCTCACGGGGCTCCGAGGCCATGTGAACTTGCAGAAATTTCAGAGCAGAGCTCTTGCACTGCAGGCCTGGGAAGGGAATACTCTAGGCTCTGGCTATGCTGCGGGTAGCCTCTTACTTGGATCCCTTCTGGGTCTACAATGCCTGGGGACTGGGCAACTCCCAGTGGGCCTCTAGCCTGGTGGACAGAGCTGAGACGAGCTGGGGTGTGGCCCGTGGTGCAGTGCTGGCCACTTTTTCTCTCTTGCTCTGCAGCACTTGGCCTTCACTGAGGTACTAGCCTGTCTATACCCCGTCCCCTCCCCACCGGCCACTCTCACTGACTGTTACTTCTCCTCTCTAGTGACCAGTGTGCTGCAGTCCATTCTAGGTAAGTGGCCACAAGGCAGTGGACAGGGCAAGGGTGGACAGCTACCTGGACCCAAGTAATCTTTAGTCCAGCATGGGTGTTTAAAGGTATTGAGTGGACACTGGGGGTAAGAACTGGCTTACAGCCCAGAGGGGCCAGAGTGTGCCCAGCTGAGCCTCTGTACACCCTGGGCCCTGACAGGGGAGCAGACCAAGGCGCTGGTCACCCAACTCACCCTCTTCAACCAGATCCTGGTGGAGCTGCGGGATGACATCCGAGACCAGGTTTGGGTGGACCAACCAAGGATGTTACTGACTTGGGGTGGGGCGGCAGAGGCTGAGAGCTGACCCCTCCTCATCCCTCAGGTGAAAGAAATGTCCCTCATCCGAAACACCATCATGGAGTGTCAGGTGTGCGGTGAGTGGGAGAAGAGGAGGCTCCGGATGGCATGGCCGTGCTCCCTGCCCCATGGCTTTAGCTTGTCCTTCCTGGCAATTTGAATGGTGACCCCAGGGTGGCCCTGGCTGTGCCCACCTCCCAGGCTTCCACGAGCAGCGTTCCCACTGCAGCCCCAACCCCTGTTTCCGAGGCGTGGACTGCATGGAGGTGTATGAGTATCCTGGCTACCGCTGTGGGCCCTGCCCCCCTGGCCTGCAAGGCAATGGAACCCACTGTGCTGACGTCAATGAGGTGGGGAGTGGCAGAGCCCACAAGGGTGCAAGGAAGCTGGGGTGAGGGCATCAGGAGTGATGGACCTAAGTGGGTGGAGGGAGAGGAATCAGAAACTAGCAGCAGGGAGGCCGGAGGCTTAGGGCACGACTGGAGAGCCAGCCAGCGAAGAGGCAGACAGAGGCAGGCAAGCTGGAGATGGCCAGTCAGGGGAACGGCTATGGATCTGGAGCTCCGGGAGGTTGGGCTGGGAGAACTGCGAAAGGGAGGCCAAGAGCAACGCTAGCAGCATGGGCAGGAGCCCTAAGTTTTCCAGGGTGAAACCTGACTCGTGCCTTCTCCTATGGTCCCCAGTGTGCGCACGCTGACCCCTGTTTCCCGGGCTCCAGCTGCATCAACACCATGCCTGGCTTCCACTGTGAGGCCTGTCCTCAAGGGTACAAGGGCACCCAGGTGTCTGGTGTGGGCATCGACTATGCTCGGGCCAGCAAACAGGTCAGATTGGGTAGTCTGTGTGGACGAGGGATCTTGGCCTTGGGATGAGGCTGGCTCTGCATCCGCTTGGCTTTGGGTCTGGGCATATCCGTGCTCACCAGCAAGGCCCCATCACTGCTCTCTTCTGTATCTTTGAGACCCACCCTGGGTCTGGTTCCACCCACACTCTGCCCTTCTAGGTCTGCAATGACATTGATGAATGCAGTGATGGTAATAATGGAGGCTGTGACCCAAACTCCATCTGCACCAACACTGTGGTGAGCTGAATGCCACGTATGTGTCTGGGGAGGTAGAGTCCTCTTTCCTTAGAGCCCACTACGCAGGTGTTCATGTTAACCTGGCGAGGAACTCCGGTTTCTGCCCTTTCTCTAGCTGTGGCCTTTAGCAAATTATCTCACCCCTTTGAGCTTCACCTCCCTCACTGGAGAGTGAAGCTGTTCTCTACCTTGAAAAGCCACCCTCAACCTAAAATGGAGACGCATACGCCTGGGTCTGCGCCCATCCCATACAGGTGGTGTTGGTCCTGGTGGGTTCACTCCCTTCCTGACTCCTCTTCCTCACTCTTAGGGCTCTTTCAAATGTGGACCCTGTCGCCTGGGTTTCCTGGGCAACCAGAGCCAGGGCTGCCTCCCAGCAAGGACCTGCCACAGCCCAGCCCACAGCCCTTGCCACGTCCACGCTCACTGTCTCTTTGAACGCAACGGCGCGGTGTCCTGCCAGGCGAGCCAGGCCTAGGGCTTGGAGGAGGAATGTGTAAAGCTAGTTACATGCTGAGGGGCTGGGTTTAGGACCTTCATGGGAAAGAGATGAACCTGTGCGCCTGGAACGGTGGGAGGTTAAGAGTCTAGAGCACGGAGAGTAGTGGACATGGAAAGCCAGCCTAGACTGCTAACGTCTACCATTTATGTTGCCCTAGTGTAATGTGGGCTGGGCAGGAAATGGCAACGTGTGTGGGCCCGATACAGACATCGACGGCTACCCAGACCAAGCACTTCCCTGCATGGATAACAACAAACACTGCAAGCAGGTATGGGGGCCGAGGGCCAGAGTGTGGTGGGGAGCGGCAGGCTGAGTCACACCAGAGCTCACCCGTTCCCCCTCCCCACTGAATTTCAGGACAATTGCCTTTTGACACCTAACTCTGGGCAGGAAGATGCTGATAATGATGGTGTGGGGGACCAGTGTGACGATGATGCTGATGGGGATGGGATCAAGAACGTTGAGGTAGGCCAGGCATGGTGATGATGCCTGCCTGCAATCCTGAAGAACCTGGGAAGTAGAGGGAAGGGGACTACTGAGAATTCAAGGCCAGCCTGAGATAGAACAAGATCCTGTCTCAAAAAAAAAAAAAAAAAAAAAAAAAAAAAAAAAAAAGGCACACGCCTTTAAATCCCAGCACTTGGGAGGTAGAGATAGGAGGATCGCCATGAGTTCAAGGCCACCCTGAGACTACATAGTTAATTCCAGGTCAGCCTAGACCAGAGTGAAACCCTACCTTGAAAAACCAAAAAAAAAAAAAAAAAAAAAAAAAGGGCCTGGAGAGATGGCTTAGCTATTAAGGCACATGCCTGCAAAGACTAAGGACCCAAGTTCGATTCCCCAGGTCCCACGTAAGCCAGATGAACATGGTGGCATATGCATCTGGAGTTTGTTTGCAGTGGCCAGAGGCCCTGGCATGCCCATTCTCACTCTCTCCCCTCCCTCTCTCTGTCTCAAATAACTAAATAACTCTTTAAAGAAAAAAAAAAGCAGGAGAGATGGCTTAGCAGTTAAGGCATTTGCCTATGAAGCCTAAGGACTCATGTTCAACTCTCCAGACCTCACATAAACCAAACATACAAGGTGATGCAAGTACACAAGGCCACACATGCATACAAGATGGCGCACACATTGAGTTCAATTTCAGTGGCTGAGGCCCTGGCACTCCAATTCTCCCTTTCTCTCTAAAATTAAAAAAAAAAAATTGAGCCAGGCATGGTGGCACACGCCTTTAATCCCAGCACTCAGGAGGCAGAGGTAGGAGGATCACAGAGAGTTCGAGGCCACCCTGAGACTACATAGTGAATTCTAGGTCAACCTGAGCCAGAGTGAGACCCTACCTCAAAAAAACCAAAAAAAAAAAAAAAAAAAAAGAAAGAACTGGGAGTTAGCTCAGTGGGTGACCCCTTGTCTAGGAAGCGCAAGGCCCTGGTCTGTCCTCAGCATAGGAGGTGGGGTGGGGGTGAGGAAGGCAACAAACAAACCTAGGAAAGACGGGGCTAAAGAGATGGCTCAGGTGGGCTGGAGAGATGACTTAGTGGTTAAGGCATTTGCCTACAAAGCCAAAGGATCCCAGTTCCGCTCTCCAGGACCCACGTAAGCCAGATGCACAAGGTGGCGCATGCATCTGGAGTTCGTCTGCAGTGGCTAGAGGCCCAGGAGCACCCATTCTCTCCCTGTCTCTCTCTCTGCCTCTTTCTCTCTCTCAAATAAATAAATATGTTTTTTTTAAAGCCAAAAAGGGCTGGAGAGATGGCTTAGGGGTTAAGGCACCTGCCTGCTAAGCCTAAGAATACCTGTTCAAGTCTCCAGGTCCCACATTTAGCCAGACATAAAGTGATGCAAGGGCACAATGACACACTTGCCTACAAGGGGGCACACGTGTCTGGAGTTCATTCACAGCAGCGGCTGAGGCCGCTGGTGTGCCCATTCTCTGTCTCTCTTTCCAAAAAAAAAAAAAAGAGAGAGAGAGAGATGGCTCAGAGGTTAAAGTGCTTGCTTGCAATGCCTGTTTGATTTCCTAGTACCCAAGTAAAAGCCAGAGTATCAAATGGCACCTGTTTCTGGAATTCGTTTAATATGGTGGCAAGAAGCCCTGGTTTGCCCATACTATCTGCCTCTTTCTCAGTCTCAATATAAAAAACAAACCAGCCTGGCATGGTGGCATATGTCTTTAATCCCAGCACTTGGGAGGCGGAAGTAGGAGGATCATTATGAGTTCAAGGCCACCCTGAGACTGCATAGTGAACTCCAGGTTAGCTTGGGCTAGAGTGAGACCCTACCTCGAAAAACTGAAAAAAAAAAAAAAAAACAGAAAAGAAGGTTGAAGTAGCTCCGTTTGTTCTGTCCTTAGGCTCTCTCTTGCTGCATTCCATAATCCTGCCTCCTTGGCTCTTGATCCAAGGGGGAGGGGTGCCCAGTGCCCAAGACCAGGTAGAACTACGTGGAAGCTGGGTGGGATCACACTAAGCAAGTAGACCATCAGGGGAGGGCCAGGGAGACGAGTTTGAGTGTTTCCTGCAGCTTTTATGTTTTGTTAAGATATATATATGAGAGAGGCAGATAGATAATGGGCACACTAGAGCCTTCCACTGCTGCCAACTCCAGACACATGCACCACCTTGTGCATCTGGTTTACATGGGTCCTGGGGAATCAACCTGGGTCCTTTGGCTTTGCAGGCCAAAGCCTTAACTGCTAAGACATTTCTTCAGGCCTCACCACAGGTTTTTGATCTCCAGAGATGCAGATGCAGTGGGTTGGGGGATTCCTGATCCTCCCCCTCCAACCCTTTTATCCAGGACAACTGCCGACTGCTCCCCAACAAGGACCAGCAGAACTCAGATACAGATTCATTTGGCGATGCCTGTGATAACTGCCCCAATGTTCCCAACAATGACCAGAAGGACACAGATGGCAATGGAGAAGGAGATGCCTGTGACAACGATGTGGATGGGGATGGTGCGGGCCTGAGGCCGCCCGGCAGGGTGGAGGGAGGGCTGGAGACCTGTAAGGATTTGCCTGAGGTAGGGATAAGGCCAGGCAGCTGACAGTTGGGGAAGTAAGCTTGTGGAAGCTGACCTGGGTGGGGATCACCTGCAGCAGGGGCTGATGGGAATATGAGGTGGGTATAGACAGGGCATGGGGCTACAGATCCATGCAAATTGTCCTTGGGTGAGGAGACAAAGTTCAGGGCTTTCACCAACTGAGAACGCCACATATTCTAGCTGTAGCCTTGTTCCTATGTCTTCTAGGCATCCCCAATGGATTGGATAATTGCCTTAAAGTGCCCAACCCACTACAGACAGACCGGGATGAAGATGGGGTGGGAGATGCTTGTGATAGCTGCCCTGAAATGAGCAACCCTACCCAGGTACAGAATGGAGAGGGTGGGGGAGAGGGAGACCCAGCAGATGAGGCTCAGCCACTTGGAGGGGAAGTGGGTCACCTCTCTCTCCAGTTAACAGGAAATGGTGAGATCAGACCCCTGTTTCTCAGACAGATGCAGACAGCGACCTGGTGGGAGATGTCTGTGATACCAATGAAGACAGGTAGGGTCAGCCAAGAGGCACAAGTGTTCCAGGCACTTTCCTCTCCTCTGGTACATTCTCACTGCCTCTGTGGTTTAGCCTTGATCCCACCACTGTAGAGCAGAAGGTCGTTCTCACAGTCCGCCCTCCGCTCCTGCTGGATCTTACCTCATCGCTGAAAGCAAGGGACAGGGTCAGAGGTCAAACAGGCCCCACTGAGCGCTCCCACAGAAGACAGGAAAGATGGGTCCTAACCTTTAGAACTGCTATTTGTCACCTATTCTTCCGAGCAGTGATGGGGACGGGCATCAGGATACCAAGGACAACTGCCCACAGCTGCCAAACAGCTCCCAGCTGGACTCAGACAATGATGGACTTGGAGATGAGTGTGATGGGGATGATGACAATGATGGGATCCCAGATTATGTGCCTCCAGGGCCTGATAACTGTCGCCTGGTGTCCAATCCTAACCAGAAGGACTCCGATGGTAAGGATGAGGCCCCAGATAGGATTGCATGGATACAGGCTTTACTCAATGGGAGGCAGCAGGACAGGCTGCAGGGAAGGGAGAGAGAGGGGGGGCCAGGAAGGCAAGATCCCATGGGTGGCAATGTTGGTCAGTGCAGTTGTCCTCGGCTTCCCTGAGCACCTCGCTTCACTCCATGCAGGTGATGGCGTTGGTGACGTGTGTGAGGATGACTTTGACAATGACGCGGTGGTTGACCCCCTGGATGTGTGTCCTGAAAGTTCCGAGGTAACCCTCACGGATTTCCGGGCCTATCAGACTGTGGTCCTGGATCCGGAGGGTGACGCTCAGATTGACCCCAACTGGGTGGTGCTCAATCAGGTAGGCAGGGCAGTGGGCTAGGACCACCAGCTGGGATCTGGGTAGCATAGTGAGCCTGGATCAAGTCTGTTTTGTTCTTTCCTAAATACCCCTAGGGCATGGAAATTGTTCAGACCATGAACAGCGACCCAGGCCTGGCAGTTGGTATGTAAGGGACACCCAATTCAGTAATTTCCAAATCAAGACTCCTACGGGGCCAAGGGTGAGGGAGGAACAGGCTGGGAAGGATGGCCAGAGGCGCTCACAGCGGGACACTGGCCCCAGACATCAGGCATCCACTTCCCACCCCACCCACTGCACCCCAGCCGCAGCTTTGCTGCTCCTGACAGGCACCCCACTCGTACCCCAGGATACACAGCCTTCAACGGTGTGGACTTTGAAGGCACTTTCCACGTGAACACAGTCACTGATGACGACTACGCAGGCTTTCTCTTCAGTTACCAGGACAGTGGCCGCTTCTACGTGGTCATGTGGAAGCAGACAGAGCAGACCTACTGGCAGGCCACACCTTTCCGGGCAGTGGCCCAGCCTGGGCTGCAGCTCAAGGTACCCCAGCTGTCCAATTGTTCCAACCCAGGGCCCTCTCTCAAAGCTCTCACTGTCCAATCTCAAGACCTCCCCAACTGCCTGTCTGGGAGCCTTCTTCAGCAACCACCTGACCTGGAGGTCAGCTCAGTGGGATTCTAGAGAATTCTCCCAACTCCCTTTCCCACCTTCACTCACCAGCCTTTGTCCCCTTCATCCTGCTCCTTTGGTGACACACTGTTTTTGCCAACCACTCTCCAGGCAGTGACATCAGTATCTGGCCCAGGTGAGCACCTGCGAAATGCCCTGTGGCATACAGGCCACACCCCTGATCAGGTACGACTGCTGTGGACCGACCCACGAAACGTGGGCTGGCGCGACAAGACCTCTTATCGCTGGCAGCTGTTGCACCGGCCTCAAGTTGGCTACATTCGGTGAGGAGGGGAGCTGAGCCCCATGGTGTGTGTAGGGGGGAGCAAGAAGGAGGGCAAGATTCCGTCCTTCCTATGTCCTGAAGCTGGCTAGGACTCACCAGTGACCTCTCCTCTGCTTGGTTCCACGGTGCCATGGGTAGGGACTATGGCCAGTTCCCTCCATGTTCCTTCTCACAACTGAGGAAGATGGTGCCCACATCATTTCTCCTGTGCACCCCCTTTCCCTCTGTAAATCCAGGGTGTTGAGCTAGATGCCCTTTCAGTTCTCTGCGAGTCTCTGAAGGGGCTCATCTCCTCCAGCCCAGTCAGTGCCTGGAACCTGCTCCAGCTTGTGGCCGTCGAAGGGAGTACCATCATTTAGAAAACAGCCACTGCGGGCCCACCGCTCACAGGCCTCTCCCTTCAGCAGCTTCCCGGCAGCGGCAACTTTCCTTTCCGCACTGTCCCTAGTTTATGGGAACGACCTGGGAAGGGAAACAGGTCTTCTAACAGGCTGTACTTCCCCATAGTCAAGGGCCTAGTGGGCAGGTTGATTCCCCTTTAAGGTGCCTAGAGCTGTGGGGTGCCAGGGCAGGGGATAAAGGGAGTGAACTAGAGCCTGGGAAGCGGGTGACTTCACCCCCTAGCCCATTGTGCTCATTGTCATAGCAACCCAATCCTCCCTTGGAATGTGCTGGTGCTTTGAGATGCAAAAGGGGCCGGACAAAGAGCCAGGGGCCCCAGGCCTGAGAAATGCACCCCTACCACCCCTTTCCTTACTTCCTTCCCTTTCTTCACTCAGGCCTAGAGAGCAAGGGGGGGGGGGAATCTGGGGATGCACCAGACCTGGGCATGGTGGCACAGTGCCCACTGCACTTAAGCACCAATGCATACCCTATTTTGCACAGGGTGAAGCTCTATGAGGGTCCCCAACTAGTAGCGGATTCTGGGGTGATCATTGACACATCCATGCGCGGGGGGCGTCTTGGTGTATTCTGCTTCTCCCAAGAAAACATCATTTGGTCCAACCTCCAGTATCGATGCAATGGTGAGGCTCTAGACAGGGACCGACCTGGGCCCCTCATGTCCTGGGAAACGCACAACCTCTGACTGTCTTCTTTTCCCCTTCAGACACAGTGCCTGAGGATTTTGAGCCGTTCCGGAGGCAACTGCTCCAGGGAAGGGTGTGAGGTGGTGACCCACCAGATCTGGAATCCTGATCTGACCCTTTGGCCTTTGGGGTCCATTCAGGAAACTCTGAGGTCTAAACTACAGCCCCTCAGCCAAACAGAGGAGTCTTCGGCATCCATAAGGAGCCACTGAGGGGTAGTGACCCCATTGTGCAGGGTTTGGAGAATTTGAAGGGGTAATACTCAGGTTCTAACCCCAGGAAACACAACAGCACATTGCCATAAAGTTCCAGTTTTCTAAGCCAGTGCAATTGCTTATTTTAGGGATTTCTTTTCCAGGATAAGGCGGGGGATAGGAAGGAACTTGAGAGGGTAAGAAAGGCTGGCAGGCTGCAAGTTAGAGATAGAGGGAAATTTTGAGTTTGGGGTGTGGGTGGGAAAGGTACCAGATGGGGTGAAGGACGAGGTGCTGGCCGGAAGACGGCTGAAGTTCTTCCAGCCCCACTTACTCACGGTGGCCGCGGCGGCGACACTCCAGTCTGCCTCGGCTCAGCGGGCTTGGCGGGGGAGGGGGAGGCCGGGGGCCGGGGGGGCCGGAGGCCGGGACGAGTGCAATATTGGCGTGGGAAAGAACAACACTGCACCGCGTCCCGTCCCTCCCGCCCGCCCGGGGCCGGGATCCCGCCGCCGCCGCCGCGTCCTGAGCCCGAGCGCCGGGGAGCGCCGGGACGGCGGCGGGGGAGGGGCGGAGCGGGCGGAGGGAGTCGGGGAGCCCGCGGCGCCCCGGAAGGCCGCGCTCCGACGCCCGGGCGCTGCGCGCGCTTGCTCTTTAAATACGCAGACGGAGCGGCGCGCAGCCGTCGCCATAGGGACGCGTGTCCCAGCAACCGAACTGAATGGCTGTTGCCCGGCAACTGGGGAGCTGCGGTTTGGAGCCGCCCACCTCGATCCCCCCCCCCCCGCGCACGCACGCACGCACGCACGCCGACGTCCGCGCTCGGTGGCCGAGGCGCGCGCTGGTCTCCCGGGCGGCTTCCCTCCGTCCGGATCGCACGCCCCCAAAGCGTCGTTAAAGTGTTACTTTCCCGTGCGCATTGTTTGGGCTCAGCATTGTTTGCCCACCTCCGTCGTAACTTTTTTGTTTGGTTTGGTTTTTCGAGGTAGGGTCTCACTCTAGCCCAGGCTGACCTGGAATTCACTCTAGTCTCAGGTGGCCTCGAACACACGGCAACCCTCCCACCTCTGTCTGCCGAGTGCTGGGACGAAGGGCGTGCGCCACCACGCCGTGCTCGTAACTGCTTTAGATGGCATCCGACGGACCGGGGTTCCACCTCGCCCACCTGCTGCCGTGGCCCCAGAGACCTCCGTGCCCCCAGAATGTCCGGGCCCACCCTTCAAAGTCCGTCTCGGTTCCCGCAAGCTACCCGCCCTCACACATGGTTCCAGTCCACCCCGCGCTCACCTGCCCCAGATATCACTGCCCAAATAAGACTGTGCCCCCAAACTCCACTTGGTGACCCCACCTCACTGCCTCTCAGATGCCCAGTTACCCGCACATCACCCGTCCCACTCCGCGTTCCAACGTCCTCACCCACTGAACTCCGTGCCCCTTGCACAAACCTCAAGACCCCATCCACTCAGCGCCCCTTCCTCCAGACACCATCCCTAGCCCACCTGCCGCTCCCAGCCACCGCGCCGTACCGTGCGTTCCGCTCGGTCCGTGCTCGATTATTCTCGCTCGGATCCCACCTCCTCCCCAGGATCTCTGCCCCTCTTCACGCTGCGCCTCCCCACCAACCTCTCCGGGCAGCGGGTCCCCACCTCCCACCTCCCCCCGCAACCCTCTGGCGGGTGCGCCAGGGCCTCAGCAAGACTCCTGGTGACCACGAGAGGGCACACTAGCTGGCTGCTGCTCCAGGTGGAGCAGGTTGGGAAGGAAGGACCTTAGGCTTGGGCTGAGTCCCAACATTATTAGTCCTACTTTAAGTGGAAATTTCCCCCACCTCCCCCTCTTTCTTGCGAGAGAGACAAAGAGGGACCCAGGCTGCTGGAAAGTCCGGCCGGGGCGGGGACTATGGGTTTCAGGGTAGGACTGTGTGTGGAATGGGACAAGGGAGCGGCTGGAAGGGTGGGGCTATTCCGGGAAGTGTTGGGGGAGGGAGTCCTTAAACTAGCGAGCCGTCCACTCATTATCAAGCCCTCTTACTTCTCCTCAGCCCGTGGAGGACGGGTTCAAAGGACTCAGGGAAAACAGAGAAGGCTGTTAAGGGGTCTAATGGTGGGCTTCCTGGCCTTGCTATCCAGCGCCCTCTCTCTCTCTCCCTTCAATCACCTTTGACTTTTGCCCTAGGGCTAAAACCAGAGTCAGGGTGACCCCAGAGCCCAGGCCCCAGACACACATCTGGTGGAGGCATGGAGTGGTTGGTTGGAAAGGGAGACCAGTTGGAGAATAAACAGGAGGTCATAAGGTTGAGACTAGAGGCTAAGGTACCCTACCCAGGAAGGGGGTGGGGGAGGAGGAAAAAAGTAGGAGGTAGGGGAGGGGGTGGAGTTTTGTTACCTGTCACCTGCTCCGGCTGTGCCTTAGGGCGGGAGAGGGGACCGGTATAAAGCAGCAGGCACCAGAACCGCCCAACTGCACACGCTGCGCCTGCTCAGAGTCCGCTCTGCCCCCTCCCCACCTGTTCACCACCACCATGACACCGGGCACCTGGGCCCTTTTCTTCCTGCTACTACCTCTAGTGCCTTCCACAGGTGAGAGGTGCAGGGTGGGGAGGGGGCTGCTCCTCTCAGATGGTGTTTTCTGGCCTTTCTTTGGGTTTGGTTACTGGCAGATGGCACCACGGGAGTCAGAACTTACAATAGGGATGGCCTTGTCTGTGCCAGAATGGAGAGAGGCCTCAGGACAGGCTGAGAAGAGGCACCCCTGGGAGACTGGACACCCTAGTAGGCAAAGGCCTTGAAGAGAAGTCCAGGGAGGAGGAGAGGTGAGACCCTGATGCATGCCTGTAATCACAGCACACTGGTGGCTGAGGCAGGAGTAATGCTGTGAGTTCAGGGCCAGGACAGCAGTGTTCCAGGACAGCCTGAACTACTTTGTGACACCTACTCTTAAGGACAAACAAGTAGCTGCGGCTGGTGTGATGGCTCAGCAGTTAAAGGCTTGCAAAAGCTGCTGCCTGGGTTCAATCCCCCAGCCACCCATGTAAACCGGTACCTTTTGCAGCAACAAGAGACTGGTGTGTGTGTGTGTGACAAATAAATAATAAAAAGACAATTCACGGAGGAAGGGACAGGCCAGAAGCAGAGGCCAGTCATGTGGAAAAGAGGGCGGTTGCCAGCAGGAAGGAGGAAGGCAGATCCAGGGCCCGTCCAGTCCCTATTTCTCCTGGTTTACATTTCTGGTTTCAGAGATTATACTTTTCTCTTTCCTTTGATTTTTTTTTCCCTCCAACCAAATAGTTCTTATAATTTCAGGCTCTAGTTAGAGCCGAAAATCAGACAGGCTACCCATAGCAACCCAGTGTCCAATCCTGTTGAGAGAGTGCTCTGTGCATGGTCAGCCCCCTCAGCCCTGGTACACACTTTCTTACCATTTCAGATCAGCAGTCCGCTAGTGCCTCACCTCAGACTATCAGCAGCACCCCAAACGTGAGCACTCCAGCCCCCAGTGGCACCTCGGTCCCAGCCACCAGCTCTGTGTCAGGCTCGACCACCGCTCCAGCCCCCAGTGGCACCTCGGTCCCAGCCACCAGCTCTGTGTCAGGCTCGACCACCGCTCCAGCCCCCAGTGGCACCTCGGTCCCAGCCACCAGCTCTGTGTCAGGCTGGACCACCGCTCCAGCCCCCAGTGGCACCTCGGTCCCAGCCACCAGCTCTGTGTCAGGCTCGACCACCGCTCCAGCCCCAGTGGCACCTCGGTCCCAGCCACCAGCTCTGTGTCAGGCTCGACCACCGCTCCAGCCCCCAACGGCACCTCGGTCCCAGCCACCATCTCTGTGTCAGGATCGACCACCGCTCCAGCCCCCAGTGGCACCTCAGTCCCAGCCACCAGCTCTGTGTCAGGATCCACCACCGCTCCAGCCCCCAGTGGCACCTCGGTCCCAGCCACCAGCTCTGTGTCAGGATCCACCACCGCTCCAGCCCCCAGTGGCACCTCGGTCCCAGCCACCAGCTCTGTGTCAGGATCCACCACCGCTCCAGCCCCCAGTGGCACCTCGGTCCCAGCCACCAGCTCTGTGTCAGGATCCACCACCGCTCCAGCCCCCAGTGGCACCTCGGTCCCAGCCACCAGCTCTGTGTCAGGATCCACCACCGCTCCAGCCCCCAGTGGCACCTCGGTCCCAGCCACCAGCTCTGTGTCAGGCTCGACCGCCGCTCCCGCCCCCAGTGGCACCTCGGTCCCAGCCACCAGCTCTGTGCCAGCCACCAGCTCTGTATCAGGATCCACCACCGCTCCAGCCCTAACGGCCCTCGCCCCCAGTGGCACCTCGGTCCCAGCCACCAGCTCTGTGCCAGCCACCAGCTCTGTATCAGGATCCACCACCGCTCCAGCCCCTAACGGCACCTCGGTCCCAGCCACCAGCTCTGTGTCAGGCTCGACCGCCGCTCCCGCCCCCAGTGGCACCTCGGTCCCAGCCACCAGCTCTGTGCCACCACCGCCACCAGCCCAGCCACCAGCTCTGGATCCACCACCGCTCCAGCCCCTAACGGCACCTCGGTCCCAGCCACCAGCTCTGTGTCAGGATCGACCACCGCTCCAGCCCCCAATGACACCTCGGTCCCAGCCACCAGCTCTGTGTCAGGCTCGACCGCCGCTCCAGCCCCCAATGGCACCTCCGTCCCAGCCACCATCTCTGTGTCAGGCTCGACCACCGCTCCAGCCGCCAATGGCACCTCGGTCCTAGCCACCAGCTCTGTGTCAGGATCCACCACTGCTCCAGCCCCCAATGGCACCTCGGTCCCAGCCACCATCTCTGTGTCAGGATCCACCACCGCTCCAGCCCCCAATGGCACCTCGGTCCCAGCCACCAGCTCTGTGTCAGGATCGACCACCGCTCCAGCCCCCAATGGCACCTCGGTCCCAGCCACCAGCTCTGTGTCAGGATCGACCACCGCTCCAGCCCCCAATGGCACCTCGGTCCCAGCCACCAGCTCTGTGTCAGGATCCACCACCACTCCAGCCCCCAATGGCACCTCGGTCCCAGCCACCAGCTTTACCTCCGGCTTGGCTACTCTAGTCCCCAGTGGGAGCTCTGCAGTGGCTACATCTCCACTTGGCAATAGCACTGACTCCTCCGTTCCCGGCCAGCAGCCTGTTACTTCCACCTCTCTTGTCAGCCCCGGCAGTCACACCACTGCCAGTGGCACTAACCACAGCACAGCATTTTCTTCCACCCCGTCCCATCACAGTTCCCTCCCGTCTTCTGTTGGGGTCTCTTCCTTCTTGTTGTCTTTTTCTATTGAGAACCGCCAGTTTAATTCTTTCCTGGAAGATCCCAGCAGCCAGTACTATCAGGAGCTGAGAAGGAACATCTCCGAATTGGTGGGTATCTGCCCTTTCTCTGCTGTGTGTCCCTGAAGTAGCCCTCAGGACTGCATGGATCCATGGAAGCCTGAGCCCTTTCCTTCTCGTCCTAGTTTTTGCAGGTTTTTGGCCAAGATTTTCTGGGCTTCGTTAGCCTCCAGTTCAGGTACCGTTCAGGGAAGGGCTCTGCGTGCAGTATGGTTAGTATTGTCAAGACTGTGGGGAGAAACCGGTGCCTTTGGGGCTGCGGGCCGGGCTGGGGGAGGGCAGCCGTGGCTGCTGAGCCAGAACGGAGGATCTGCGTCTGATCGACCCTTTTCTTGGGACCAGGTCAGGCTCTGTGGTGGTCGAATCAGTTGCGATCTTCCGGGAGGGTGCCGGCAGTGCCTCTGAGATAACATCACAGTTTAAGCAGCAGCTTGAAGCCCAAGCAGCAAGAGTCTATGATCTGTATATCTCAAAATTCAGTGGTGAGACCATGTCCCCAGCTGTCACCCACCATGCAGGGTCCTCCTCCCTCCAGCTCTGGGCTCTAGCTCTTCCCTTTGGTTACCAGGGAGAGAGCCACCTCCCAAAGGAGACCTCCCTGACAACCGCTCTCCTTTTTAGTGAGTGAGAAGCTATTTACTTCCTCTGCCCAGTCTGGGTCTGGGGTTCCCGGCTGGGGCATCGCCTTGCTGGTGCTCGTCTGTGCTCTGGTTGTACTGGCCAGTGTCTATCTCCTTGCCCTGGTAAGTGTTCAGTCTCCCGACCTCACCAGAGTGCCCTGGTACAAGAAGCTCTATGGGCCAGTGTAACCTCCCGTCTTCCCAGGCTGTATGCCAGTGCCGACGAAAGAAGTATGGACAACTGGACATCTTTCCAACTCAGGACACCTACCACCCAATGACTGAGTACCCCACCTACCACACCCACGGGCGCTATGTGCCCCCCGGAAGTACCAAACCTAGCCCCTATGAGGAGGTGAGGCTGGGTCCTATAGGTGGAGGTAGGGACAGGGTGTCTGGCTGGGCAAGGGTTCTGGAGGGGTACTAGAAAAGCCCAAATATCTTGGAAGAGGCAAGCAGTGGGGGATCTGGCAAGGATGGATGTGGAGGTCAGTGTTCTGGGGGTCAGCCCTAAAGAGACCACATTAGAAAGGGGTTCTTGCCGGGCGTGGTGGCCCACGCCTTTAATCTCAGCACTTGGGAGGAAGAGGTAGGAGGACTGCTGTGAGTTCGAGACCAGCCTGAGACTACATAGTGAATTCCAGGTCAGCCTGGGCTAGAGTGAGACCCTGCCTCGAAAAACCAAGAAAAAAAAGAAAGAAAAGAAAGAGAGAGAGAGAGAGAAGGAAGGAAGGAAGGAAGGAAGGAAGGAAAGAAAGAAAAGAAAAGAAAAGAAAAGAAAAGAAAAGAAAAGAAAAGAAAAGAAAAGAAAGAAAAAAGAGGTTCTTAATTAATTGCTGGGCGTGGTGGCACACCTCTTTAATCCCAGCACTCAAGAGGCAGAGGTAGGAGGATCATTCACTGTGAGTTCAAGGCCACCCTGAGCATACATAATGAATTCCAGGTCAGCCTGGGCTAGAGCTAGACCCTACCTCAAAAAATCAAAAATACAAAAAGAAAGAAAAGAAAGGAAAGGGGTTCTTAAGAGGCAGTGTTCCCTACCAGTCTTCCAAAAGAAGCGTGGCCTGTCAACATTTACCACTGACTGAACTGGCACCAGGGTATGCTCACTAGAATGCCCAGAGGTAAAGTGGGTGGGGTGCTGTGTTCAGAGGAGCCCCCTGCCTGCAGAGTCGCAAGAAGTGAGCACTTGTGTCCCACTCAGCTTCCCGGAGTGGGGGGCAGATAGAGGAAGCTGGGGGTGACTAGGTGAGTGGGTTGAGGGGATTCTTGGAAGTTCTGGGAAGCAAGGGTCCCTCCCTCTCTCGCCACCTGGCCTTTCCTGACAGGACCTGGTAAATAATTACTGTGGTTACCTGGGGCTGGAAAGCCAAGGGGTGGGACAGGAGACAAGTTTTTCTTTATTTGCCCCCCTTTTCCTGGGGCTCTCTCCTTCTTCCAGTTTTACACACAAGCAAGCACCTTGGGGCTTCAGGAGCACAGAATGGAGGGAGAAAGCTAGGAGGGGCCAACAGGGGGCTGAGTACAGCTGAGGGGAGGAGGGGGGAGCCACTGAGGAGCTGTGTGTTTACAGTCACCTGGCTGCTCTGGGGCCCTGCAGGTGCACACTCTGAATTAACCCCTTGAGAGGTGGCCAGGCCCCTAGACCTGTTTATCTCAGCCTGGCGTGTCATCCGGGGGCTCCGGCAGGTAGTTTCTGCCCCTCACCTCAAATCCCTTTTCCCTCGCCCCAGGTTTCTACAGGCAATGGTGGTGGCAGTCTCTCTTACACGAATCCAGCTGTGGCCGTCACTTCTGCTAACTTGTAACAGGAAGGAGCAGGTTGCCAGTTCAGGGCCAGCAGTTCCAGTCCCCTTCCTTGGCTTGCTCACTGCCGAGCCCCTTGCACGCTCATCTGGGCTGGTGAGCCAGGAGTTCCCGCGGGCTGCTTTACAACCTCCTTGGGAGGCTCTGCCAAGCGCCCTAGTGTGTCTTAGCCTGGTGAAGCCCAGTCCAGCCCCGAGCGACACACAGGGGCAGTGGTGGCTCCCTGGAGGACTGGCCTAGAAAGCCTGGAGATGGGGGGGGGACCGAAAACCTAACACGGGTGAATAAAAAGGTATGCTATGTTAACTTGTGGTTCTTCATCTTAGACACATAGATAAGAGGAATGGCCAGACTGTTGTCAGTGGGCTGCCTGAAGGGGCCTTTGGGGAAAGACACCCAAAGGAAGGGAAGAGACGAGTTCATTTGAAATGTGGGGAAGAACCAGAGTGAGACCCTACCTTACAAAACCAAAAAAAAAAAAAAAAAAAAAAAAAAAAAAAAAAAATGTGGGGAAGAGATGACATTGGGTCCAAGAGGTGGCCTGTGAAATCACCCAGGTGTCACCTCTTCCCCCCCCCCCCCCCGTTCCTGGTGGCACTGGAGGAAGGAGGAAACGAAACCTAGACAGGTTCCAGTGGGCAAGCCGCGCTGGCCCCCCTCCCTGGTCTGGGTCACTCTGGGGCCAGCTCACACCCTGCTCGCTGGCTGGCATGGTGCCCCCAAGGCAGCAAGTCTATTCTTAGCTGTCCGGTGTGAAGTAAATCCTTGGCCAAGAGATAACAGCGGCAAAGTCAACACAGCCATGATTAACAGGGGCTGGGTCAGATCCGGGTGCTACTGGCACTGAATCTTACCCCTTCTCTGGCCCTCCACTGCCTCCCTCCTGCTGCCTCTGAGGCGGGTTCCCAGGCACCCTGGGAATGGGGAAGTGGTTCTGGTTCCCTGGCCCCTTTGGGACCAGTCACTATGCCAGCACCCTCAGTCACATTCCCCCAGGGCTTGGTGCGGCCGTGTGGATGCCCTCATCTGGGGCCTGGTAGCAATGGTTGGCTGAGGCCTGGTCCTGATACAGGTGGAGCAGGAGGCTGGGAGCCCTATGGCTTGGGGACCAGCATTCTGAAAGTCTCCCATCCCCATGCCAGGCAGAGAAACTACGACAAAGAATGGTCACGCTCAGGGAAGGCAGAGCTGTGCTCGGAGTCACAGTTTATTGTTTATAAACCATGAAAAGTACAGCTATCGTCAGCACAGGCCTAGCAGTGCCCCACCTCAAGGAGGCAGCAGCAGGCACCAGAGGCCAGACCTGGCCCAACCCAATAGAGATACACCAGCCTGAGCGTGAGCTCCAGGGGAGACTGGCACATTGGCATGGGTGCAGGACCAGAAAAGCATGCAAGGGGGAGAAGGACACAGAGACATGCGACTGGGGAGTAAGGAGACCCAAATAAGTTGAGCAGAATAGGGTCTCCTCTCCCATACGAGGGAGGCCCAAAGCCTTCCTGCCCCAAGGTTGTAGTTCAGCAGCAATGGGGCAAGGAGCTTGGCAAGGCAAAGGGCGGAGCTGGCAGTCATGCCCAGCATTCCAGGTGTCCTCCTTCCCAGTCAGCCTCAGGAGCACAGGCCAGGGATGTGACAGGGACTCTCCCGGTGCCTCAGTTAAGATGCCAAAGGAAGGGCATGGGGCAGAAACTTGGTGGGTGTGGGCCAACAGACCATGAAGGACTGGAGGACGTCCAGAGTGAGCAGAGGACAGACTCTGGTCAGGAGGAAGCCCTGGAAAGACACACAGAGGGAAGGGACCACAAGGGAGGGACAGTTTGGAGGACAGGCTGCTGGGGACAACCAAGTGTCCTGGAGGCTTGGGAAGGGGGGGAGCAGGGCTTAGCTTTGAAAGAGGGGCCTGGAAGGCTCAGTCCAGTTTGGCAAAGCCCCCAATGGTGACTTTCCTCTCGGGCTTGGTGCCCACTGGCTCTTGTAGCTGTACTGCGCCACCACCAATGAAGCAGAAGGCAGGGCACACAGGTCCTGAGCAGTCCAGTGGGCACTCCAGGAGTCCACGGAAGGACACAGCATCCAGGAAGGAAACCCGGCCCCGCTCATAGTCCAAGCAGATGCCCAGGCGGGGTGGCAGGGGCACTGTGCAGCTGGCTGTTGGACCATCCCTCCCCGTCAGCCCTGCATTTGAGCTTGCGCCAGACCCCAGCAGGATCTTGCCCATGCCGATGGTCAGGAAGGCAAAGGGTGGCGAGGCCTCCACGGTGGCATCTTCGGCACCACTGTCGTGCCCACTGTCCGGGTCGTACCTGTAGGAGTGGGTGTTGGGTAGGGAGATGGAGTAAGGAGATGAGGGTGCTGAAGTATTGGAAGGATGGGATGTTGGGAAGCAAGAGGTTGTACGGATCAACTAGGTATTGAGGAGTTAGACAATGGAGGCTTAGCTGGGTGCGAAAAGCAGAATGACAACATTCTGACAAGGGAGGTGTGGGCAGGCAGGCAGGACACAGCACACGGAAGAAATGCTCAGCCTGTCCTAATAGGACGGTGTTGAGAAAAATGGTGGCATGGAAATAATGTTAGGGAAATGGTTTTGACAGCTGGGGTTGCTGGAGGAATGAGGGCACGGTGGTGAGGACACCATTGGGAGCAGGCAGGAGCAGAGACAGGATGTTGGAAAGGTGGCACTGGGAGAGAGAGAGGGTGGATTGGTGTCAGGGAAGTTGAGAGGGATGTGGGATTGGTAGCGATTAGGAATCAGAAGGGAATGTGTTGGGGAGAACGCATTTTGAAGAATGGGGTGCTGAGGGATGTGAGGCTGGGAAGAAAAGGTTCAGAAGGGAGGCTGAGGCGAGAAAGCGTTAAGCAGGGTATGAGGGCAGAGAAAGCTGTGCAGGTGTTTAAGGGGAGAACTTGGGGATGCTGAGGAGGACATAGGAGAGGGAGTTCATGGAGAGCAGATATTTCATGGAGAAAGGAGAAAGTTGGAAATGGGGTGTGAGGAAGAAAGGACATGGGAGCTTGGCGAGGTGGTGAACTGGTCCTGAGTGACAGATGGAAGGAAGAGGTAATGGCTCTGCCTCCTGTCAACCCTTTCCCCAACTCCATACTCAGTCAGAGAGACCCTTCTGCTGAGCCCACCCACACCTCTCTTGATCACAGGCCTCCCGGCCTGACTGCCCTGCTACTCCCTCTCGTCTCCTCCCCAGCAAGTCTGTGCTCCCCTTGTCACCTCTTCCACCCGCAGCTCCCACCCAGGGGCCCCCATCCCTCACCCCTTGCCGAGGGGCCTGACCTGGGGCTGATCACATCGGGGGCACCCTGGAAGCTTTCCTGAAGCTTGCTCTCCAGCCCGACGCCCACCTTGACCAAGTAGGAGGCAGGGTCTACGACACAGGCCCAGTAGCTGCGGCCCTGGGTCACAGCCACATCACCCAGGACCACGTCCACACTCAGGTGGCAGCCTGTGAGTAGCCGATCAGCAGCCAACAGCAGGGGCAGCCCCGGAACACTCCGCACCGCTCGCTGGTCCTTGCTGATGGCCAGCCGCTCTCGGCTTGCACCCCAGCGGCCATCAAGGAAGAAGTGCAGGACTAGAGGTGGAGGAGGGTTAAGACAGAAGGAAGGACTTCAGGGACAGACTGGGGATCGTGAGGCATTATCAAAACAAATGGGAGTTTTTGGAACAAGAAACAAATGGTCAAGGGGTTCAGTCATCAGAAAGGCTCAGGGGAACAGGGCAACAGAAATAGTGACAGACAGGAAGAAAGGAACGTCCCAAAAGGGACTAGGACCCCAGGAAGAGCTTAATGATGACTAAAGCCACAGAAACCAGTGTCCCGGGCCTAGCTGGCTCAATGCTTCCTGTAGTTGACACTGTGTACATGGCCATCCTTACTGTTGTCCTGTTCCACCTGGTGACATTTCTTTCTTCTTTTTGGTCTCACTCTAGCCCAGGCTGACCTGGAATTCACTACGTAGTCTCAGGATGGACTTGAACTCACAGTGATCCTCCCACCTCTGCCTCCCGAGTGCTGGGATTAAAGGTGTGCGCCACCATGCCAGCTACCTGGTGACATTTCTACTACTGTTGACCTATACTTTTCAGTCCATACTGTAGGGGCCACATCCTGCTCCTACGCCCAATTCCTAGCCCTCCCTCTTGCTCAAGTGGTAAGCACCTTCCACCATGCCAGGCTCCAGGGTGAAAGGCATTCCTGAAGAGTCACTATATATATATATATATATATATATATATATATATTTTTTTTTTTTTTTCGAGGTAGGGTTTCACTTGAGCCTAGCCTGACCTGGAATTCACTATGTCATTTCAGGGTGGCCTCAGACTCATGGTGATCCTCCTACCTCTGCCTCCTGAGTGCTGGGATTAAAGGCGTGCGCCACCACGCTCAGCTCGAGAGTCACTTTGCTAACTCTGAGCCCTTACTGTGAAGTCAGAAGCTGCCAAGTCCTCACATGTGTCACCTTACAGCAGTTAATTCTCAGAGAGCTCCATGAGTGTTATTACCACCCCTGGAGAAGAGCGCTGGAAGTGCAGAGGGTGAAGAGCTTGGCCAAAGATACACGGTTGGCAAAGGGTAGGTAGAGCTGGGATTTGAACCCAGGCCATCTAGTTCCGGAAGGAGTGTGCGCATAATCCACTTTATTAAACCATTTCGCCAGGGCCCAACCTGAGAACAGACTGAGTATCTAGCCCAGCCTCCCGTACCCTTTGCGTGCACAGCCGTGCCCACCACATGTGCAACCTGCCTGCTTACTCACCAGGCGCGGGGGGCGTGTGCAAATGCACGTCCTCGCTGTACTCCCCATAGCCAGCCTTGTTGCAGCCGCGGACACGCAGCACATACACGGAGCCGATGTCAGGATTCTCCAGAAGAGCGCTCGTGCCCCTCACCTCCTCCCGCCGCTGCCAGCGAGCAGGACCTGACTGGGCAGGCACGTCCGTGCGCCGGAACTCCACGGTGAAGTGCCAGGCAGGTGGCGAGTGGGGGGGCAGTCGCCAACACAAGAAGATCTGGTCGTAGGCAAAGGTGCGCTGGGTGTCAATGACGGGTGCTTCGGGTACTGTTGGGAAAGACAACAGGGGGCAGTCAGGGCCTGGCCATTTGCCTGGCATGGGGGGCGGGGTGGGCAGGGTAGGCAGGACAGGGGAAGCAGCGGGAACCGAGGGGATGAGTGTGGGTGAGGGAGCCGAGGAGAGCAAGCCCGGGTGTGAACAAGCTTCTGGCACTGGGCCCAAAGGAGAAAGAGGTGCAACGGAGCTATGGTCGGGAGACCTATGCTTTGGTCCTAGGCTGCCAGTTTCCTCCTGAAGTCAAGCAAGTGTCCCTAACCCCTGAGCCATTTCCCCAGCCTCCTCCTTAGTCAAATGAGGGGGCATCAGAGCAAAAAAAGAATTCCGAGGGTCCTTCTAGCTTAGGGTCTGTGAGTTAAGGGAGCCTCGAGATGAAGCCGGCGAGGACCACCGAACCCAGGCAAGAGAGCCGTGAGGTGGGGGGGGGAGGTGGAAGGATTGAGGGGGGAGGTGTGGAAGTTAGCAAGACAGAGAATGAGGGCACGGAGGGGAAGAGGAAGAGAGGAAAAATCCAGAGGGCAGGGGTCAGGAGGCAAAAGGTCAGAAGGCCCAGGAGTAGGCAAGTCTAAAGAAGGCAGAAGAGGGACTGGGCTTTGGTCAAGGGGGAGGACCAGGAACTAGGGAGAGGTCAGAAAAGAAGGAAGCGCTGTGTGGCTGGCCCAGCTGTGTGGGAGCGCAGGGTAGGGAGGGGGCCCGGAGGCTGACTTGCCTGGGGTGCTCCGGAGCAGAGTCCGCGGTGGCCACAGCCTACAAAGAGAGAGGGAGAAGCAGCGCTGAGCGCGGTAGGACGGTGTGGCAGGGTCGGCTGGGTGGGAGGAGTGGCTGGCCAGGCCAAGTAGGAGGCCAGGAAGCCCCTGATGGACAGTGCCCCCCCGGCCCCGCTGCTGGGGAGGAAGGGAAGAAGGCTCTGGCTGGGCATGGGCCTGGCTATCTCCTCACCTCGCAGGAAGTTAAGCTCCGTCAGCAACTTCATCTCACGCCCCACATCCAGCTGGCAATGGCGGAAGTTGGAGGTGGCAGCTGGCCGGAACGTCTGGAGGGCCTCAGTGGCTCGTGCAATCCTGGAATGGGAGCGGGAAAGGGTCAGGCACTGCCAGGTGGGCAGCCACCCTTCCCCTGAATACTGCCTTGTCCGCCCCAACAGCCCTGGCTTCCACTTCGGATCTCCTCCTCCCACCTTGGAACACGCTGGCATCAATCTGGCCTCGTGAAAATCCCCAGGGCCCAGCTCTCCACCTGGCAGTATTCTAGCCATTTATCTTAGGTGCTGGCTATGCCCGCAGGGCCCCTGCCTCCCAGGAGCCTGTGCCCTGCGATGTGCCCCTCAGTACCTGTTGTGCAGCTGCTTGGCTGCTTGAACAAAGCAAGGCTGGTCTGTTTCCTTAAGCACTTCCTGGGCATAACCCACCAGACCTGAGCCGTCCAGCAGGCTCCGGTGCTCCTGGATCTGGGTGCTGAGCCGGGCCAACCGCTCCTGCTGGCACTCTTCAATGGCCTGAAGCAGCGAGGCCCGTTTCTCTTCCAGCACAGCCCCTAGTCCTAAGACCAGCTGTGACACTTCTTCCTTTGCCTGCTGTCCACTCACCTGCCCGGGGAGCAATACCAGAAGGAAGGATGTATACCTTACTTGAAGGCTAGCACCTGTGCCAACCTCTGAGGACGTCATGCCACAGCAAGGAGCACAGGGAATTTGTGGAAATCTCACCCATCCGTCTCTATCTTGCCAGACTCGTGACTGCCAAGAAACCTGTGCCCCACATAGGCTCAGTTCTCAACCCTGTGTGTTAATTGCCCTGGATACCCACATAATTGTAGGGGAGAGAAAACCCTTCTATTCCCCCCTCAATTTGGGGCAGGATCTAGAAAACCTAATTAACGTAGGAGAAAAATATTTAAAAAGTATAAAAGTAGCCGGGCATGTCGCACACGCCTTTAATCCCAGAACTCGGGAGGCAGAGGTAGGAGGATCTCCATGAGTTCGAGGCCACCCTGAGATGACATAGTGACTTCCAGGTCAGCCTGGGCTAGAGCGAGACCCTGCCTCGAAAAACCAAAAAAAAAAAAAAAAAAAAAAAAAAAAAGTATAAAAGTGTTATAAGCCAGGTATGATGGCACACACCTTTAATCCCAGAATTTGGGAGGCAGAAGTAGACTGAGACTACGTCATGAATTGCAGGCCAGCCTGGGCTAGAGCAAGACCCTGCCTCAGAAAAAAAAAAAAAGTATGGGGCTGGAGTGATGTCTTAGCAGTTAAGGTGCTTGCCTGGGAAACCTAAGCACCCAGGTTTGATGTCCCAGCACCCACATAAACCAGATGCACAAGGTGGTGCATGTGTCTGGAGTCTGTTTACAGTGGATGGAGCTCCTAGCATGCCCATTCTCTCTCTCTCAAATAAACACATAAATTAAAATATGTTTAAAAGTTTTATTAATTTTAAAGCTGGGCATAGTGGCACATACCTTTAATCCCAGTACCCGGGAGGCAGAGGTAGAAGGATCGCCATGAGTTCAAGGCCACCCTGAGACTACAGAGTGAATTCCAGGTCAGCCTGGGCCAGAGTGAAACCCTACCTCGGAAAACCAATAAATAAATAAATAAATAAATAAATAAATAAATATAATAAAAATAAAAATAAATTCAGCCTGGGCCAGAGTGAGACCCTACCTCGAAAAACCAAAATAAAAATAAATAAATAAATAAATAAATAAATAAAAAAATAAATTAAAAAAAATAAAAATTTATTAATTTTATACCCACTTGAGGATCCTCATAAGGGAGTAAAATTCAAAGAAATGACCAAAGCAGGATGCTTTAAAACTTTTTCTTTGGCCAATCGTGGTGACACACACCTTTAATCCAGCACTCAAAAGGCTGAGGTAGGAGGATCATTGTGAGTTCGAGACCACCCTGCGACTACATAGTGAATTCCAGCTTAGCCTGGGCTAGAGCAAGACCTGACCTTGAAAAATAAAACAAAATTAAAAACAAAACAAAACAAAACTTTTTCCTCCATTGGTGGTGGTGGAGGATGAGACAGTTCTAATGTAGCCCAGGCTGGCTTCAAATTCAATATACATGGGAAAATAACCTTGAACTTCTGATCTTTCTGTTTCAGCATCCCCAGTGTGGAGATTACAGGCATGTGCTATCACATCCAGCGTTTTTTTTTTTTTTTTTTTTTTTTTTTGCATATCCAGCTTTTAAAAACTTTTTGGTGGGGCTAGGAAGATGGCTCAGTGGTTAAAGGTGCTTGCCTGCAAAGCCTGACTGCCAGAGTTCAATTCCCCATTACCCATGTAAAGCCAGAAGCACAAAGTGGTACAAATGTCTGGAGTTTGTTTGTGGTGGCAAGAGGACCTGGTACACCCATTCTCATTTTCTCTCTCTCTTCTTGCAAATAAAAAAAAAATATTTTAAAACCACCTTTTTGGTGAGAGAACAATGTTTTTGCCTTTTGTGGTGGGGAGGGCTGGGGATGGACACAGGATGTCGCACGTGCTGTACACATGCTCTGCTACTTTGGGGAGCTACACTCCCAACTCCAGAGCACTGCATCTATAAGGAATGACAGGACAAATGAATATCTGCACTAGGGGAGTAGTAAATTGTAGGATGCTGCTATGAGATCAATGGGCAAAGGCAATGGGGGCTGCTTCAAAGGGTTTGACATTCAGGTTCACTGCAGCCCCTATTACCAGCCTCCAATGATCAAGACTAATTTTAGGCCTTGGGGTGTGAAGGATAGCTTTGCCCAAGAAATCCTTATGGTTTGAGGCATGTCAGAAAAAACAGGGAAAATGGCCTTTTCTTTTCTTCCTTTCTCTTTCATTCAGTCTTTCTTTCTTTTCTTTTCTTTTGGCTTTTGGAGGTAAGGTCTCACTCTAGCGCAGGCTGACCTGGAATTCACTATGTAAGTCTCAAGGTGGCCTCAAACTCATGGCAACCTTGAAAAAATTGTTTATTTATTTATTTGTTTGTTTACTTACTTATTTGTAAACAGAGAGAAATAGAGAGGAGAGAGACAAAGAATGGGCATGCCAGGGCCTCCAGCTGCTGCAAACAAACTCCACATTCATGTGCATCTGGCTTTATGTGGGTACTAGGGAATTGAACTGGGGTTGTTCCACTTTGCAGGCAAGCACCTTAACTGCTGAACTATCTCTCCAGCCCCAAATAACCCCCCCTTTTTAAAAAGCCATTTATTTTTATTTTTATTTATTTATTTTACAGAGAAAGGAGAGAGAGAAAGGGAGAGAGAATGGGTGTACCAGGGTCTCCAGCCACTGCAAATGAACTGCAGACTTGTGCACCCCCTTATGCATCTGGCTAATGTGGATCCTGGGGAACCGAACCTGGGCCCTTTGGCTTTGCAGGCAAATGCCTTAACCACTAAGCCATCCCTCTAGTCGCTGCCCCCCCTTTTCTTTCTTTCTTTTTTTTTTGGGGGGGGGTTTTCAAGGTAGGGTCTCACTCTGTCCCAGGCTGACCTGGAATTAACTATGTAGTCTCAGGGTGGCCTTGAGCTCAAGACGATCCTCCTACCTCTGCCTCCCGAGTGCTGGGATTAAAGGCGTGCGCCACCACGCCCGGCCCCTTTTCTTTATATGGTTTTTCGAGGTAGTGTCTTGCTCTAGCTCAGGCTGACCTGGAATTCATTGTGTAGTCTCAGGGTGGCCTCAAACTCATGGCAATTCTTCTACCTCTGCCTCCCTAATGCTGGGATTAAGGGCGTGCGTCACCATGCCGGGCTTTAATGTTTTGATTTATTTGTAAGAGAGAGAATAAATGAATGAATGAAGATTAATGGGCACACCAGGGTATCCTGCCATGCAAATGACCTCCAGACACATGCACCACTTTGTGTATCTGGCTTTACGTGGGTCCTGGGAAATCTAACCCTGACAGTCAGACCTTGAAGGCAAGTGCCTTTAACCACTGAACTATGTATGTCTTTAGCCCATATTGTTAATTCTTACATCACCTAGCAGATGTCTGAGCCTCACTTTACCCTACCTCCAGGGATGTGTTAGATGCAGCAGGCAACAGAGCCCAAGGGCATCTGAGTTCTCCAGTCCCCAGCTAGACATCCTGTTCCTACTGCAGTTACCGCCCAGGCTGGGGCACTTACGTTCTTGCCAACCAAGTATAACCGGATCCTCCATATCCCCATGCACGTGCTCCCCTGATGGACTTCTTGAGCTAGCAGCAAGGAGATGGGGGCATTCCCACCTATATTCCCTTAGTGCCTCAACTCCCAGGCTGGGTCCACCTCCATGCCCTTGCTCACCTCAGTGTGCCTGATGGTCTCCTCCAGCTCACAGATCTGTGTCTGCACTGTGTCCTGGTTTCCCAAGATGTAAGTCAGGCTCTTTGTCAGTTTATCCTAAGGGTGAAGGAAAGAGGCAGGCGTCATGCCCGGCCCAGGCTGGTCTTCAGTCTACACTGGAAAGCAGCAAGCAGCAACGGCAGCCAGGCGCAAGGAGGGGATACCTTCCTTCCCAGGCTCTGCAGAGGCCAGCAATTAGGAGGAGGCGTGTGAGGGCTTGGGTTACCATGGGGGCTGAGCCACTAAGGGTCCTCACCTTGAGAGCCTGATAGGCGCTGAGCACTGGTGTGATCTTGTGCCCGCTGTGGGTGCGCCGCACCCTGCAGAGTTGGCATACCAGCCGCTGACAGGTCTTGCAGTAGTGGGTCACCTCCTCCTTGTGATCAGGGCACATCAGGCCCTAGGGACCCAAAGAATAATGAGATGGCCAACAGTGTGTGTTAGAGTGCTGACCCATCACTACCGTTCTGTGCTCTCCCACCGGCCACCGGTCAGGGTGAGGAGAGAGCAGCTCGTGGGACTACAGTGCCACCTGGTGGTGCAAACTGGCATCAAAGCACCTCTTCTTGCTGTCTCTAGCAATGTCCTTTTTTGTTTTTGTTTTTGTTTTTGGAGGTAGGGTCTCTAGCTCAGGCCGACCTGGAATTCACTCTGTAGTCTCAGGGCGGCCTCGAATTCACAGTGATCCTCCTACTTCTGCCTCCCGAGTGCTGGGATTAAAGGCGTGCACCACCATGCCTGGCACCTCCAATGTCCATTTTTACCAGCATTACTCCTCACTGGAATGTGTGGCAATAATAATTATTATGATAAATAACCTAAGCCTATGGTTTATAATCCACTTTGTTCATCTGGTTCTATGCTGTATCCCTGCTGCCTAGAATAGCACTATGTGCTCAATGGAGAGTCTCAATAAATACTTGTTTTAAGCCAGGCGTGGTGGAGGTAGGAGGATTGGAGTTTGAGGCCAGCCTGGTCTAGACTGAGACCCTGTCTCAAAAAAAAAAAAAAAAAAAAGCCGGGTGTGGTGGCACACGCCTTTAATCCCAGCACTCGGGAGGCAGAGGTAAGAGGATCACTGTGAGTTCAAGGCCACCCTGAGACTACATAGTGAATTCCAGGTCAGCCTGGGCCAGCAGAGTGAGACCCTACCTCGAAAAACCAAAAAAAAAAAAAAAATATATATATATATGCATGCCAGGCGTGGTGACGCACGCCTTTAATCCCAGCACTTGGGAGGCAGAGGTAGGAGGATTGCCGCGAGTTCAAGGCCACCCTGAGACTACATAGTTAATTCCAGGTCAGCCTGGGCCAGAGTGAGACCCTACCTCGAAAAACCAAAAAAAAAAAAAAAAAAAAAAATATATATATATATATATATAAAAATAAAGAAAAAAATACAAAAAACCAGGGCTGGAGAGATAACTTAGTGGTTAAGGCTCTTGCCTGCAAAGCCAAAGGCCCCAGGTTCGACTCCCCAGGACCCATGTAAGCCACATGCACAAGGGGGCACATGCATCTGGAGTTTTTCTTTTTTAAATATTTATAAAATATTTTTTAAGCTGGGAGGCGCACACCTTTAATCCCAGCACTTGGGAGGCAGAGGTAGGAGAATCGCCGTGAGTTTGAGGCCACCCTGAGAATAGAGTAAATTCCAGGTCAGCCTGGGCTAGAGTGAGACTGTACCTCAAAAAACCAAAAAAAAAAAAAAAAAAAAAATTTTTTTAAGCCAGGCGTGGTGGCTCATGCCTTTAATCCCAGCACTCAGGAGGTGGAGGTAGGAGGATCGCAGTGAGTTCGAGACCACCTTGAGAATAGAGTGAATTTCAGGTCAGACTTGGCTAGAGTAAGACCCTACCTTGAAAAACCAAAAAATATTTTTTTAATATTTGGCTGGGCCAGGTGTGGTAGTGCACACCTTTAATCCCAGCACTTGGGAGGCAGAAGTGGGAAGATCACCATGAGTTCGAGGCCACCTTGAAACTACATAGTGAATTCCAGGTCAGCATGGGCTAGAGCAAGACCCTATCTCAAAAAATAAAAACAAGAACAAAAAAACAAACAAAAACACATAAAAAGAGAGCTGAAGAGATAGCTCAGTGGTTAAGGTGCTTGCCTGCAAAGCTTAAGGACCTGGGTTCAATTCCCCAGTACCCACCTAAAGCCAGATACACAAGGTGGCACATGCATCTGGAGTTCTTTTGCAGTGACTAGAGGCCCTAGCATGCCCATTCTCCCCCCTCCTCATAAATAAATAAAATTTTTTTATTTTTATTTTTCGAGGTACAGTCTCAATCTAGCCCAGGCTGACCTGGACTTCACTGGCCTCAAACTCATGGCGAACCTCCTACCTCTGCCTCCCAAGTGCTGGTATTAAAGGTATGCGCCACCATGCCCAGCTTAAATAAAATATTTTAAAAATATATAAATAAATAAAAAATAAAGAAAGAGGGCTGGAGAGATGCTTAGCGGTTAAGGCACATGCCTACAAAGCTTAAGGACCCCGGTTCAATTCTCCAGATACCACATAAGCCAGATGCACAAGAGGTGCACGCGTCTGGAGCGCCCATTCTTACTCTCCCTCTCTCTGTCTCTAATAAATAAATAAATAAAAATATTTTAGAAAGAAAGAAAGAAGAGCTTGGTGGCAAACTCTTGCCCACTACCTTCTGAAACCCCCCATGCCATATATCCTCATGCCCCACCCCAACCCCCTAGGCCCTGCAAGGACTGGCTCACCTTAGGACGGAAGGAGAGGGTGGGCAGGGTGGGCTCATGCTGGGCCTTCTGAGTGCCCCAAGGGTGGAAGAGCTTGAAGCACTCATTGCAGAAGGTTGCGCGACATTCTGTACAGCCTTTGGTGGCTTCTAGTGGTGGGGGCTTGCACAGCTGGCACAGGATGGCACCTCCCACACTCACACTCTGTCGGTACCGCTCCACCACACGCTCTAAAGTCAGATTCCGGAAAAGCCCCGCGAGGCCCCGCTCCCCCAGCTCCACATCGCCCTGGCAGGCTGGGCATGGAAACATGATCACCTGGGGGTGCAAGGCACCTCGCTTCCTCCCGGGATATGTCCCAAAGCCTGTGGATGGACCCAAGAGGTAGAGGAAGTGTGAGTTACAGCTGGACAGGGACTAGTGGATTCTGTTTAATTAAAAAAAAAAAAAAATAGAAAGAAAAAAAAAAAAACCAGAATTTTCTTGTGCCAGAGCTCAAATCTTATTAAGAGTCCGAACAGTATATATATCCATGCCCCAAAAGATATAAAGATGCCCCTGATCAGTAGTGGTCAGTTCTGCATTCCCATCCCATCCCACAGGCCCCAAGCTCCACCTGACTTAAGCAGCCGGTCCAAGCGATCTGGCTTGGGGAGAGTTCTCCGAGAAAGGCGGGGGCTGCGGGTGGAAGGGGTGGAAGCAGGAGAAGTGGGCTCCGAACTGGGGTCCCCTCCATGGCCTATGTAGCCCTGCTGGCCCAACAGCTCCCGGGCACAGGCTTGGCACACGTTGTGGGTACAGGGCAGCACCAGTGGCTGCTTGTACATCTCTTGACACACTGGGCACAGCAGTTCCTTCTCCATATTCTTCATGCTTGTCTGTGGAGGGACCAGGAGGTTGGGTCAGAGCTTGGATGCCTGGGAACTTCTCAGCCGACCCCTTGACTGCCTTGAGAGACACCCCACCCCTCCTCAGGAAGGCAGGAGGGGGCAAAACAAACTACAGCTTTTACTCAGTATCTGCCCTGGTCTGGCTCTTAACACCTTGCCAATTCTCTCCCTTGCTTGTTTCCCTGGGGAAGAGCTAAAGGACCACCAAGAAGACATACTGGGGTCCCCCAGCATCAACCCTCTCGCTGCAGCACTGCCGGCCAGAGGCCCTCCTCTCCTCACCTGGATGCATTCTTCCATCTCGGGGCTACCTGCATCTGACATTTCTATCAAGGGCACCGCCAATTCCACAGCTGGGTGCGGACCCCCTTGACCACTTCTCTAGCACCCCTCGGTCGCGTGACCGCTCCCCACAGCCAGGCGCACCAGCTCTCCATCCAGCCGCGACTCAGGCCGCAGCCGTCCCAGCCCCCATTCTCCATCCTTCGTTCATCCATCTCCTCCAATCCTTTCCGACATCAACCCATTCCCCTTCACCTCCTACCCTCCTTCCGGTCCCTGGTGCCCACTTCGGCTGGTGCAACATCGCTTGCCCAAGCAGGGGCGGGGGAGGGGAGAAAAACCATGATGACAAGCGCCCCGCCTACCTGCCCCCTCCCCGCCGGAAGTATCCCTTCCCCCCTTTTGGTGAGGGGCCCTCAGGCTATGCCCCACCCCCACACCTCACCTTGGTCCCTCTCTTCGCAGCCATCCCGGCCAGGGGCGCAGCTGACACAAAGGAGGGAGGGACAGGGAAGGAGGGGGGGAAGGAAGTGGTGGTGGTGGGGGGGAGCAGGGTTGGCACCGCCCCTGGGAGAGCCGGGCACGGGTTGCCATGACAACCTCAGGCTCAGAGGCAGCAGGGTGGGGTCTCGGGGAGGGGTCCAAATTAGGAACTGCACCCTGGGGTGGCTCTTCATCATCCACCCCCCCCACACACCTGTCCTCAGAATATTTTTTTTTTTTTGGGAAAATATCCAAGCTCACAACCTGCCCCCTTTTTCATAGCCCTAGTGCACGCTGGCAGTTACCCCAGCGCACCCCGCTGCGTCTGGACAGCTTCTCGGAGAGCTGCCCACACCCTAGCAAACTGGAGTCTTTAGGGGAGCACTCCCCTTCGGAATGCCCGCGTGCATCCCAGCCTTCCAGCTTCACTCACCCCCCTTGTCTACATCTCAGCCTCTACCTGAATCCCCCCCCCCGCCCACCTGTTCAAGGTTCTGGCTTGCCCCGACCCTCTACGTCCCCTCGCGTCCCCTCGACCCCCACCTTAACTCACACTGATGCGGACTAGTGCGTCCATGATGGAAGTGAACGTCTGCATATCCTCGCCCTCAGCCATGGCCCTCCCGTGCCCGCCCGCCCGCCCCCGGGTGCCCGATCCTGGCTGCTGCTGCGAACACGGGGCTTAATGCAGGAGTCCAGTGGGGGTGAGGGGAGGAGGGGGTGGGGTGAGGTGTCACTGCGCATGCTCCAGGGACCATCTTTACCAGCGCCCATCGGGGGTAAGGGGTGGGAAATAGTTCTTCCCCCACGTGGTTCTGGAAAAGCAGTTTGGGGGTGGGTAACATGGAAGTGTATTTGAGGCGCGCGGGAGGCGACCGATCCTTATATTAGAATTCCGCATTGACTTCTGATCTCACCTCCTGTAAAGCAAGAGGCTAGTTTCAGGGTTCGAAGTTGAGGTCACTACATTCTTGAGTTGTGCAGGTCCAGGGAGAGATGGTGAGGCAATGAGCCCGTGGGGCAAGGGACATGCACTCAAGATGACATGAATGGCAAAGAAGGCAGAAGCGGCCATCCAGCCACGGGGCCACGATTGGGAGACCCACGTGTGGCTTGTCACTTGAGAGACAGCACGGATGCCCCGGGTACCCCGGGCTTGGCTGGAGATTGGGGCGGTGGCCAAAAGATGCTCTTCAACGCATTGTGTCCTCCTCTCCGCAAGGGGGCGCCGCCGCCCGCGGGGGCCTGGAGGACGATCGAGGACGAGGTGGGGCTAGCGAGTCCCGCGCCGGGCCGGGCCGGGACGCGTGCGTACAGCTCGCCGCGCCCGGGGCGGTTCCGCTCGCTCTTTCCGGGGAGCGCAGGCGGCGGCGGCTAGGTCTACAGACCGGGCGTGATGGGTAAACGCGGCCGGCCCGGAGCCCTGGGCTGGGGTGGTGAGGGTGGGAGCTGGGCAGCGGCTTTCTCGGTGGTCTGTCCATAAAGCGGACGTGTCTGATGACCCCCGGGCGATGCCGCGCTGGCTGGGTGTGCTTGGAAAGGAAGAGGTCGGACTGCGGAGGCACCCGGCACCCTGTGAATCCTCCTTGCCAACTTAGCCTGAACTGTGCCTTTTCTTTTAAAGTATTTTTATTTATTTATTTATTTTTATTTTTGGTTTTTCAAGGTAAAGCCTCACTCTAGCCCAGGCTGACCTGGAATTCACTATGTAGTCTCAGGCTGGCCTCGAACTCACGGCGATCCTCCTACCTCAGCCTCCCGAGTGCTGGGATTAAAGGCGTGCACCACCACGCCCGGCTATTTATTGTTTTTGAAAATACATATTTTTTAAATTTTTATTTATTTGCAAGCAGAGATAGAGGGAGGAGAGACAGACAGAGAGAGCATGGACACGCCAGGGCTTCTAGCCACTGCAAACGAACTCCAGAAACGTGCCCCTTGTGCAGCTGGCTGACCTGGGTCCTGGGGAATCGAACCTGGGTCCTTTGACTTCTCAGGCAAATGCCTCAACTGCTAAGCCATTTCTTCAATCCTGAAAATATTTATATATTTGAGAGAGAGAAAGAGGCAGAGAGAGAATAGGCACGCCAGGGCCTCCAGCCACTACAAACTCCAGATGCATGCGCCCGCTTGTGCATCTGGCTTATGTGGGTCCTGGAGAGTCAAACTGGGATCTTTCTGGCTTTGCAGACAAGCACCTTAACCACTATGTCATCTCTCCAGCCCTATTTTTATTTATTTATTCGCAAGCTGAGAGAGTTAGAAGACAGGCAGAATGGGCATGCCAAGGGCTTCCAGCCACTGCAGATGAACTCCAGACACATGTGCAACTGTATGCATCTGGCTGTATGTGGGTACTGGGGAATCGAACCCAGGTTGTTAGGCTTTGCAGGCAAGAGTCTGAACTGCTGAGCCATCACTCCAGCCCCAACTGTGTCTTCTCATCTCTAGTGGTGGGTACCGGCACCTCCTTGGCACTGTCCTCCCTACTGTGCCTGCTGCTCTTTGCTGGCATGCAGATGTACAGCCGGCAGCTGGCGTCCACCGAGTGGCTCACCATTCAGGGAGGCCTGCTGGGCTCCGGCCTCTTCGTCTTCTCTCTCACCGTATCCTTCCTGCGTTGGAATGGGGGGTGGGATGGGGAGTAGTATTTGAGCAGGGATGAGTGGAGAGACACGGTAGGGTTGTGCTCACCACAGCTCCCTCTCTCTGGCTCTGCCTGTGGCATGCTTTTTCTCCTTAACTCCCTCAACCCAGGCCTTCAATAATTTGGAGAATCTGGTCTTTGGCAAAGGGTTCCAAGCAAAGATCTTCCCGGAGAGTAAGTGAACCTCGGGGTTGAATGAATGCAGGGCCTCTTCGACATTCCCCATACGCGATGCTGAATTTCCTGGCTCTTAGGTGGTGATGGTCGTTAAGGAAAAATAGGTTTACTGAAACCGAAGACAGATTATGCTCCCTCCCCCGCATCTCTGTCTCTCCTTGAGGCAGGTCTCATTCAAGCCCAGGCTGACCTGGAACTATTTAATCTCAGGGTGGCCTTGAACTCACAGTGATGTATGTGCCACCTTGTGCGCCTGGTTTACATGGGTCCTGGGGAATTGAACCGTAGTTCTTTGGCTTTGCAGGCAAGTACCTTACTGCTAAGCCATTTCTCCGGCCCTTTATTTTTATTTGCGACAGAGGGAGAATGGGTGCGCCAGGGCCTCCATCCACTGTAAACGAACTCCAGACGCATGTGCCACCTTGTGCATCTGTCTTACGTGGGACCTGGAGAATCAAACCTGGGTCCTTAGGCTTTGCAGGAAAGCACCTTAACAGCTAAGCCATCTATCTCTCCAGCCCTACACTGGATTTTTATGGCAGTAGGACTCCTGACCAAATGAGCATAAGTGTTAGATCATTTTTGTTATGGATTAATCCTTGTTTAATTGTTGATATAATTGAGAATTGTTGATTTAATTATGGAGAATTAAGTTCATAAAACAAACTAGGTAGATCAAGGCCAGGTAACCTAAGGAATAGCACGTGCTCAGAAATTTACAGTAGATGCCATCATAGGTGGAACCTTCATGTAAAACAAAAGTCAGTCACGTTGCCCATTTTTCATCGTCCCTCTTCTGCGTCTTGCTCTCCTCACCTAGCCCTGTCTCAGGTTTACAGAACTCGGTCCCCCCAGTAATTCCAGGAATTGTCTCTGTTATACTTCATCCCATGAATACTGACTTTATCTCATTTATTGTTTGGGTGTGTGTACGTGTGTACACCAACGTGTCTTGCAACTGCAAACAAATGCCGGACTCTTGGGCCACTTTTTGCACCTGGTTTATGTAGACAGCTTGGGAATTGAACCTGGGCCAGTGGGCTTTGCAAACAAGTGCCTTTAAGTGCTGAGCCATCATCTGAGCCCTGACTTGGTTATCTTCTGGAAAACACACACACATGTCGTTAGGGGCAAAGTTCTGTCTTCCTTTGCCTTCCTTGCCCTCTCCAGGTGGACAGGTGGGGCACCTTTGCCCTTGGCTGTCTGCCTTCCCACCTCTCTGCAGTCTTGTTGGGAAAGCCTTAACCCCCTTCCCGACAGGAATGGAACAAGCTTTGATCATCAGGTTTCACTTTCCTTTTCCAGTTTTTCTCTCCTGTGTATGTGTGGGGCATGTACACCTCTGTGTGCAGAGGCACACACCCATGTGCATGCTTGTGGAGACCAGAGGAGAACCTCTTGGCCCATCTGCCTGTTTCCTTAAGACTAGTCTCACTCAACCCAGAGCTGCCATTTTTGGTGGATTTTATTTCCAGTCAGCAAGCCCCGTGATTGTTGGTTGTGCTTCACAGGACTGGGGTTACAGGTGTGTGCGGCCATGGTCTTCATGTGCTTTTTTTTTTTGCTGGGTGCTGGGAATTCAACTCAGGTGGTGTCATGTTTGCGCAATCACTTAACTGCTGAGGATTTTCCCAGCCTCTTTTGTTTTGTTTTTTAAATATTTTATTATTTATTTATTTATTTATTTATTTATTTATTTATTTGAGAGAGAGAGAGAGAGAGAGAGAGAGAGAGATACAGAAATAGGCAGGTAGAAGGCCAGGCATGGTGGCACACACCTTTAATCCCAGCACTCGGGAGGCAGAGGTAGGAGGATTGCCATGAGTTCAAGGCCACCCTGAGACTACAGAGTGAATTCCAGGTCAGCCTGGACTAGAGTGAGACCCTACCTTGAAAAAACAAAAAAAAAAAAAAGAAAGAAAGAAAGAGAGAGAGAATGGGTGCACCAGGGCCTCCAGCCACTGCAAACGAACTCCAGGTGCATGCGCCCCCTTGTGCATCTGGCTTACATGGGTCCTGGGGAATCGAGCCTCAAACTGAGGTCCTTAGGCTTCACAAGCAAGTGCTTGACTGCTAAGCCATCTCTTTGTTTTCTTTTTCCTTTCCTTTCCTTTCCTTTCCTTTCCTTTCCTTTCCTTTCCTTTCCTTTCCTTTCCTTTCCTCCCCTCCTCCTCCTCTCCCTCCCCTCCCCTCCCCTCCCCTCCCCTCCCCTCCCTCCCTCCTCTCCTCTCCTTTCTTTCTTTTTTTTTAAATGAGAGAGAGAGAGAATTGGCTTGCTAGGGCCTCACTGCAGTTTAACTCCAGACATGTATGCCCCTTGTGCCCATATACAACATTGTGTGGTTGCATCACGGTGCATCTGGCTTGTGTGGGACTTGGAAAGTCAAATGTGAGTCCTTAGGTTTTGTAGGCAAATGCTTTAACCTGTAAGCCTTCTCTCCTGGCCTTTTTTGTTTTTTTGTTTTTGTTTTTTTTGTTTTTTCAAGGTAGGGTCTCACTCTAGCCCAGGTTAACCTGGAATTCACTGTATTCTCAGGGTGGCCTCGAATTCATGGTGATCATCCTACCTCTGCCTCCCAAATTCTGGGATTAAAGGTGTGCACCACCACACTGGACTTTTTTTTTTTCAGCGTGAGAGAGAGGGAAGGAGGGTGAGAAGAGAATTGACATGTCAGGGTCTCCAGCCACTGTAATCAAACTCCAGACATTTGTGCCACCTAGTGTGCATGTGCAACCTAGCATGCTTGGGTCACCTTGTGTGTCTGGCTTACGTGGGACCTGGAGAGTAGAACATGAGTCTTTAGGCTTGGCAGACAAGTGCCTTAACTGCTAAGCCATCTCTCTAGCCCCTTCTTTCTTTTGGGAGGGAGGGTTCAAGGTAGGGTCTCACTCTAGCCCAGACTGACCTGGAATTCAGTATGTATTCTTAGAGTGGCAGATGGCTTAGCATTTGCCTGCAAAGCCAAAGGACCCTGGTTATATTCTCCAGGACCCACATAAGCCAGATGCACAAGGAGGCACATGTATCTGGAGTTCATTTGCAATGGCTGGAGGCCCTGGCATGCCCATTCTCTCTTTTCTCTCTTTCTCTCAGTCTCTTTCTATCTCAAATAAACAAATAAAATATAATTTTTTTTAATGTAAGTTTTTTTTTTTTTTTTTTTTTTTGGTTTTGCAAGGTAGGGTCTCACTCTGGTCCAGGCTGACCTGGAATTAACTATGTAGTCTAAGGGTGGCCTCGAACTCTCAGCGATCCTCCTACCTCTGCCTCCTGAGTGCTGGGATTAAAGGCGTGCACCACCACGCCCGGCTGTAAGAATTTTTTTAAAAGGGCTGGTTGTAGTGGCACACACCTTTAATCCCAGCACTGAGGAGGCAGAGGTAGGAGGATCTCCATGAATTCAAGGCCACCCTGAGAATACATAGTGAATTCCTGAGCTAGAGTGAAACGAGGGGGTCCTTAGACTTTACAGACAAGCTCCCTAGCCCCTAAGCCATCAAGCCATCTCTCCAGCAACTTTTTTTTTTTTTTTTTTTTTTTGAGGTAGGGACTCACTGTATTGCTCAGGCTGGCATCTTGAATTCCTGGGCTCAAGCGATCCTCCTGTCAGCCTGGAATCAGGCATATACCCCTGCATCCAGCTTTCTTTCTTTTGTCTTATGTGTGCACATGTACATGCACATGTGTGTGCAGATGTGCACCCCCTGAGTGTGCATGCAAAGATGGAGGGAGAGCTCAGTGGTTAAGTGCTTACCTGAATAATTTAGCTATTGGCACACAGTGACCTTCGAAGCAGATTCCCAAGATGTAGAGAACCCCAGATTTCTCTGAGACACCACAAATAAATGCCTGGTATTTCCGTTTTCAGCTCCACCTGACTCTCCTTGTTCTTGCCTCCCCAGTCCTCCTCTGCCTGCTGTTGGCACTGTTGGCATCTGGCCTCATCCACCGAGTCTGTGTCACTACCTGGTATGTTCCAAGCATTTGCGTAAGGGGTACAGTATGCCGTCTGTCCCTGGATCCTGCTGTGTTCCTACAGACCCCACACTGCACCTCACTTCTCCATTTGTTCTTCCTTTGCTCCTCCCCATTCTCCTGACCCTGGTCTTTCCCTGGAGCTAGTGTCTGTCTGGCCAGGCTGCCAGCATGCCCACTGATGCCATGACCTTGTTGTTTTGACCCTACAGCCTCATCTTCTCCATGGTTGGTCTGTACTACATCAACAAGATCTCCTCTACTCTGTACCAGGCAACGGCGCCAGTCCTCACACCAGCCAAGGCCACTGGCAAAGGCAAGAAGAGAAACTAACACTGAATATCCAATAAAATTGATTCTTTGTAGCTCTGTGGGCTGTGATGTGTTTTAGGCCTCATCTGCCAAATGCCTGTACACTTCACCAGGACGGAAACCAAGTACAAGTCCGTTGCGTTGTCCATCGCGCAGCAGAACCACCCACTTGTGAGAGTCACCGTGGAAGAACACGTGCATAAACAACCTGCAGTCATATTTATTTATGAGTGTGTGTGAGTGTGTGTGTCACGTGCATAAACAACCTGCAGTCATATTTATGAGTGTGTGTGAGTGTGTGTGGGGGGGATGTGTTTGGGCACATGTTTGCACCAGGGCCTCTTGCCAGTGTAAAAGAACTCCATCCAAAAAAAAAAAAAAACTCCATCCGGGCATGGTGACGCACACCTTTGATCCCAGCACGCAGGAGGCAGAGGTAAGTGGATGGCTATGAGTTTGAGGTCACCCTGAGACTCCATAGTGAATTCCAGGTCAGCTTGGCTAGAGCAAGACCCTACCTTGAAAAACAAAAACACCAAAAAAGGAGAGGGGTTAGAGCAATGGCTTAGCAGTTAAGGCACTTGCCTGTGAAGCCTAAGAATTCCTGTTCGAATCTCCAGGTCCCACATAAGCCAGATGCACAGAAGCACGCAACGTTGCACATGTGCACAAGGAGGTGCGTGTCTGGAGCTCATTTGCACTGGTTGAAGGCCCTGGAGTGCCATTCTCACACTCAAATAAATAAAAACCTTCCAGATATATGCACCACTCTGCATCTGACTATGTGGGTACTGGGGAATTGAATCTAGAGCAGTGCCTTTAACCTCCGAGCCATCTCCCCAGCCCTGCACTGTTGAGCTGTGAGGAGAGGGTAAACCATGGGAACTGGAATCTTGGAACATGAGGAAGGGAAGACAGGCCCCCCTGTGTCATGTTACCCAGCTCCCTGCTTGAACCTCTCTTCTGCAAGTGGGGGAGTGCCTACAGATGGTACCCTGTGGACCCGTCCACTCTGTTGCACATGGGCACATGCCTTGTTCAGGACTCCCGGGTTAGTCACTGCCCCTCCACTCTGCTCTGGTGCCTTTGTAGGCTCTTTATTAGATAGAGAGAGAGAGGATGGGCGCGCCAGGGCCTCCAGCCACTGCAAACAAACTCCAGGCTCATGCACCACCATGTGCATCTAGCTTATGTGGGACCTGGAGAATTGAACCAGGGTCCTTAGGTTTTTCAGGTAAATGCCTTAACCGCTAAACCATCTCTCTAGCCCCTATACTTTTTTTTTTCTTTAAAAAAATATTCATTTATTTGAGAGAGAATGGGCATACCAGGGCCTCCAGCCACTGCAAACGGATGTATATCCCCCTTTGTGCATCTGGTTTATGCAGGTCCTGGAGAATCGAACCGGGGTCCTTTGACTTTGCATGCAAACACCAGAATCTCTCCAGCCATCTCTCCAGTTCTCCAACTGTCTTTTTAACCCCTGGTGTGAATTGTTCCTTTAAGTTTAGGAGTGAGTGCTATGTAGTTTACCCAGTGTGCCTGCAGAGGGCGCCCCCAGCTCGTGGTTTTGGACATCTGGCAATGCCCTCCTTTACAAATTGGTCCAGAGGGGTGGCAGCTACTGGCTAGTGGTTTTTGTGTAGAAGCCAACCTTCTGGAGGACTTGAGAATCCGCCCTGGAAGGGCTGCTGCTTCTCTTCTCCCTTTCATGTGGAAGTCAGGGCAGAGAGTTCAACGGAGACCTCAGCCACCAGGAAAGAATAGCAATTCTAGCTGCAAGCTCATCTACTGAGGTTGCAGGGACGTGAGAGGGCTGTGATATGTGGGACCAGCAGGAAGGAAAGTTCTAAAATGGACTGAGTCTGGGGAAGCCCCTTGGTTTGAGGTTTTTTTTTTTTTTTTTTTTTTTTTTTTTTTTTTTTTTGTCTTTTCTGAGGTAGGGTCTCACTCTAGCCCAAGCTGGCCTGAAATTCTCAGGGTGGCCTCGAACTCATGGTGATCCTCCTACCTCAACCTCCCAAGTGCTGGCATTAAAGGCACGCACCACCACTCCTGGCAAGGTTTGTTTGTTTGTTTGTTTGTTTGAGAAAGAGGCAGGGAGAGAGAATGGGTGCACCAGGACCTCCAGCCACTGCAAATAAACTCCAGGCACATGTGCCACCTTGTGCATCTGGCTTATGTGGATACTGGGGAATGGAACCTGGGTCTTTTGGCATTTCAGGCAGGTACCTTAACCACTAAGCCATCTCTGCAGCCCCCCATTGTTTTTTATGATGTAGGGTCTCGCTGTCTAGCCCAGGCTGACCTGGAATTCACTATGTACTCTCAGGGTGGCCTCCAACTCACAGTGATCCACCTACCTGTCTCCCTAGGATTAAAGATGTGCACCACTACACCTGGCTCCAGCCCTTAAAAAAATTATTTATTTGAGAAACAGCGTTTGGGCCTCTTGCTATGCAAAGGATTTCCAGATGCACACACCACTTTGTGCATCTGGCATTATGTGGGTACTATGGAATCAAACCCAGGCTGTTAGGCTTTGTAAGCAAGGGCCTTTAACCACTGCCCCAGCAGGTCTTATTGTCAAAGCTTGACTTTCTCCTATAGGGGGAACAGTGTGCGAAGAGCTAGGTCCCAGGCCCCATGGGACCGTCCTCTTGAGTGGACCTTCCACAGTGAGGTCTTGCTTAGGTGGGGCCGCCAGGCAGTTAGCATCACTTCTCTAGCTAGGGGATGGTGAAGAAGATGGGGTAGGTGTCACCTTAGTGCCAAGGGATCTGAGCACCTACTTTGTGAGACCTGAGGCAGTGTGTGGCCCAGGAATAATGACCCCTTCTCCAGGGGATGGGTACGTTTACTGAGCAGGCTGGCGCCGGCAGCAGGTCTCCACCCAGCCTATCTGTGTGGTGTCTAGTTGCAAGCTGCATGCACCTGACCTGCCAATTAACTCTGGCAGGGGTATCACAGCCACCTAACCATCATTTAGTAAGGGGGTGTGAAGACACGGTGACTTGGTGGTTTCTGGGAGAGCAGAGGGTGAAAAGTGCAAGGACCTCACCTCTTGGCCCTGGGCCCTTCCCTGGCTGTGCTCCACCCCAGAGGCAGTGAGAGAGGGGCATCCCCGGCTGGAGGACAGAGGGAAGCCAGATGTTTCCTCAGGCTCCCTACACGCCCGCCCTCGCACATGGCTGCGACACCCCCTCAGGCACTAGCCGACAGCTCCGGAAACAGGAGTAAATAACATGGGGGTGGGGACTGTGCTGGAAGACCGGCCTTTGGCTTCTGACCCAGGAATGCGCTCCAGGGGCCGTAGGTGATACCGCCTTTGGGAAGGACAGTGGGATGCTGAGACGCAAGGCAAGCAGGTTCTCTAAACTCTGGTGGGGATAGTCTCCCCAGGATGGGCACTAGCATGAGGGGCGCCTGGCATTTAGGGCATGCCAATGGCATAGGGCGGGGCCTGGGGGCGCCCAAGGCAGGCGGGGAGGGGGGGTGTCTGCCCCAGGCCTTGGCTCCAGCCCTTTCCGGCCCTTATTGTCCTTGGTGAGAACAGGACGCTGGCCTGTTCCCACTGCCTACCTCCCCCCAACCCCAGCTCTGCTTCCCAGGGACTCTGGGAGGATGTTGGGAAAGGAGAGCTGTGGAGACAGAGATGCTGAGAGACAGATACAGAAGGGAAAAGGCACGCACTGCAGTTCTTTGTGAAGCCAGCAGGCCCCGCGCTGTGGGAAGGAACCCTGGAAGAATGGGAAGCCAGGCCCTGCCCTTCTGGGGGTACCTCCTGGCTGGCCCTGCTCTGCGCACAGCACACTTTGACTTAGGGTCACTAACGGGGTTGCCTCCTAAGCAAACAATGGCTGGGACTGGAGCCTTAGGGCTGGCAGTCTGGGCGTCTTAACTGCTCCCTTTAAGTACATTTCTTTGCCTTCCAGCAATCTGGAAGTTTCTAGGGTATGGGGGCAGGATCATGTGTCCCAGCCTTCTTCTCCCGGGGCTGAGAACCTGCTGGGCACACAGATGTTGCTGTAATACTGCTTTGTTGAGTTCCTGAAGAGGCAGAGAGAGAAGCCCTTAGTTGGCCTTAAAGTTAGTCATTCCCAACACCCAGAGCGAACAGCTACAGGCACACCACTGGGTTACAACAGGGCAGCCATGCCCACCTAACCTCTGTAGCACTGGGCCTGGGCAGGGGCGGGGACCCAGGGGGTGGGATGTGTGTGCAAATCCTGGGCCACAAGTCTCAGCAACTGCTCATGAGTATTCAGCTCCTTAGCCAGCTGGAGAGATCCAGGTCCCCAATATATATGGAAGTTCAGGGACCACTCACAGAAAAATAGGCACGTCTACAGTTGCCAAACTGATGGGTGCGCCAGGGCCTCTAGCCGCTTCTTTGTTTCAAGACAGGGTCTCAGTCTAGCCCAGACTAACCTGGAACTCACTCTCTAGTCCCAGGATGGCCTCCATCTGACAGCGATCCTCCCAAGTGCTTGGATTAAAGGGATGAGTTACCGTGCTCAGTGCAGATTAACACTTATTAACACAGTGCTACCAATTATGCTGTCCATACAATATCAAAGAGTTTATAGAAAATGTCTATGAGCCGGGCATGGTGGCACACGCCTTTAATCTCAGCACTTGGGAGGCCGAGGTAGGAAAACTGCTGTGAGTTTGAGGCCACTCTGAGACTACATAATGAATTATAGGTCAGCCTGGGCTTGACTGAGTGAGACCCGACCTCAAAAAACAAAAAAATCAATCCAAGGCTGGAGAGATGGTTTAGTGTTAAGGCACTTGCCTGCGAAGTCTAAGGACCAAGGTTCGATTCCCCAGGGGCCACGTAAACCAGATGTACATGGTGGTGCATGCACCTGGAGTTCATATGCAGTGGCTATAAGAAAAAATTCAATCCAGCCAAGTGTGGTGGTGCACACCTTTAATCCCAGCAGAGGTAGGAGGAGATTGCTGTGAGTTTGAACTAGGGTGAGATTCTATGTTGGAAAAAAAAAAAAAGTTCAATTTTATGCAAGTCCCTTCTTTTTTGCCTAACAGTGTGACTAACCACACTCGGAGATGACACCCGAAGTCTAAATTTGAGGCCTTGTGTGGTAATAAAGCCGGAGCCAAATGGTCCTGCGGACGTGTGAGGCGCTCTCAGAACTCCTCTCCCTTCAAGTAAACGGGGAGCGAAGAGCAGAGGTCTGTCTGTCTGTCTGTCTGAGACCTAGGCTCCACTGCTGAGGGGCTGGGGAGCAGGCTTACTGTTGACAGCCCCAGGTCTGGAGGAAACCCTTTGTGCTCTCAGTGTCTGGGCCAAGGGTTGCCCTGAGCCGTGACCTCAGCCTGTTCCAAGGGTTTCTGGGACTGGTATATGTACATATGTATGTGAGCACCCCAGGAAACCCCACCCCTTCCTGCCTCTGTTTCCAGACTGCACTTTAGGCCTAGTTATGACTCAGACAGCTTCAGGTTTCTATAGTGTGGGGGCAGTGGAAAGAGCCTGTGGTGGTTTTCTTTTCTTTTCTTTTTTTTTTTTTTTTTTTTTTTTTTTTTTTTTGGTTTTTCAAGGTAGAGTTCACTGTAGCCCAGGCTGACCTGGAATTCACTGTGTAGTCTCACGGTGATCCTCCTGCCTCTGCCTCCCGAGTGCTGGGATTAAAGGCGTGCGCCACCATGCCTGGCTCGACCCTCTGGTTTTGAACTCAAACTATGTAGCTGAGGATGACCCTGAACTTCCTGATCCTCTTGCCTTGACAGTAGCTACTATGCCTGGTTTTATTTGGTGAAACTCAGGACTGCATGCATGTTAGGCCAGAACTCTACCCACTTGGCTACATCTTTAGTCCCAAGAGCTGCCTCGTGAGTCACACCGCCTTGTGTTGTTGCTGTGGCTCTGATGCTTCAGGGGCTGGGGCAAGTCGGGTGACCTCCCCACGCCTGAGACTCTGACTGTGAAATGAAGCCAAGAATAGCTACCTCAGAGTATGATAGTGAGGATCTGAACTGAATACTGGTTTGCATTTGACAAATGCTGTTTCCTGTGTGATGACAGCAACTGACTATGTGTGTCTGTATGTCTGTGTCTGTGTGTGAGACAAAGTCTCCTGTTTCTTACAAAATTAGAGACAGGCTTTAAGGAGAAATGATAGAGCAGGGACGTGATGCTGAGCAGAGAAAGGGTCAGCCCCAGGCTGGCTTTGAACTCCTGATCCTCCAGCCTCCGCCTCCTGTTCAGGTGCCAGGACTACAGCGTGTGCACCATCTTGACCAGCTCCTTTATTTTATTTTATTTTATTTTATTTATTTATTTATTTATTTATTTATTTTGTGAGGTAGGGTCTCATTGTAGTCCAGGTTGACCTGGAACTCATGGTGATCCTCCTACCTCTGCCTGCCAAGTGCAGGGACTAAAGGCCTGTGCCTCCATGTCCAGTGACCAGCTCCTTTAAATATATGTGTGTGTGTGTGTGTGTGTGTGTGTGTGTGTATTTGCAAGCAGAGAGAGATAGAAGAGAGACAGAGAACAGAGAATGGGCACATCAGGGCCTCCAGGCACTACAAATGAACTTCAGATGCATGTACCACTTTGTGCATCTGGCTTTAACTTGGGTACTAGGGAATCAAACCCAGGCTGCTAGGCTTTGCAGGCAAGCACCTTAACCATGGGGCCATCTCTCCAGCCTGAGCAACTCCTTTTATTTTTAGTTTTTGGTGCTGGACATGGAACCCAGTGCCTCATCATACTAAGCAGTTACTTTACCACTGAGCTATATCCCTAACCTTGCAAAGTTGGTTTTGAATAAATTAACATTTACTCTAAAAACAATGAAAACTGACCTGGGGCATGCCTTTAGTTCCAGTTCTCAGGAGGCTGAGGCAGGAAGATTGCTGTGAGTTGAAGGCCAGCCTGGGGGCTACAGAGTGAGTTTCAGGTCACCCTGGGCTAGAGTGAGACCCTACCTCCAAAAAAAAAAAAAAAAACGAAAAAAGGCTGAGCGTGGTGATGCACGCCTTTAATCCCAGCACTCGGGAGGCAGAGGTAGGAGGATCACCATGAGTTCGAGGCCACCCTGAGACTACGTAGTGAATTCCAGGTCAACCTGGGCTAGAGCGAGACCCTACCTCAAAAAAAAAAAAAAATGCAGATCAGTAGACTTTGAGTAAAGCGGATTACCCTCCATGCTGGGACAGGCTTCATGCAAGCAGCAGAAGTCTAAATAGAACAAGTGAAGCTGGGCGTGGTGGTGCACGCCTTTGATCCCAGCACTTGGGAGGCAGAGGTAGGAGGATTGCCATGATTTCGAGGTCACCCTGAGACTACATAGTTAATTCCAGGTCAGCCTGGGCCAGAGTGAGACCCTGCCTCGAAAAACCAAAAATAAGTAAATAAATAAAAAATAAATAAATAGAACAAGTGATTGATCTCCCGTGTGCAGGTGAGAACTCGCAGCACAGCCTCCATACCCAAATTGGACTACTGACTCTTCCCCAGTCTCAGCTGCAACCCGCTCTGTAAGCGTTAGACTCACCGGCCTCCATAGCTGCTGAGCTAGTTTTTTGAAATCCATCAACTAGTTGATCAACAATCAGTCATTCCTTCTCCCTCTTGGTAATGTTTCTGCAGAGGACCCTGATTCAAATACTCTTTTCTTAAAATATTTTTTAAAATTTTTATTTATTTATTTAAGAGAGAGAGAGTCATACATATATATGGAATATAGGGCTGGAGAGATGGCTTAGTGGTTAAGGCATTTGCCTGCAAAGCCAAAGGAGCTCGGTTGGATTCTTCAGGATCCATGTAAGCCAGATGCACAAGGGGGCGCATGCATCTGGAGTTCATCTGCCATGGCTGGAGGTCCTGACATGCCCATTCTCTCTCTCTCTCTCTGCCTTTCTCTCTCTCAAGTAAATAAATTAATAAATAAAATATATTAAAAAGATTTATATATGGAGTATATATGAGAGAGAGAGAGAGAAGAGAATGGGCATGCCAGGGCCTGTAGCCACTGCAAACGAACTGAATTCCAGACACATGTACCACCTTGGGTCCTGGGGAACCATGTGCATGTGGCTGACATGGGTCCTGGGAATCAAATTGTCCTTTGTCTTTGCAGGCAAGTGTCTTAACTGCTAAGCCTTCTCTCCAGCCCCAAACACTGTTTTTGTGGGGGTGGGGGGAAGGCCAAAAGTGGGTCTGGAAAATTGGCTCTTAGCAGTTAAAGCCACTTGGTTGCAAAGCCTGCTGGGCCAAGTTCAATCCCCCAGGATGTAAAGCCACAAAGTATCACATGCATCTAGAGTTCATTTGCAGTGGCAAGAGGCCCTAGTGTGTCCTGGAACTACATAGTGAATTCCAGGTTAGCCTGAGCTAGAGTGAAACCCTACCTCGAAAACCAAACCAAACAACAACAACAACAATAATAATAAATAAAATAAAAAAAAAGTCAAAACCAAACCAAACAACAACAAGAGTGAGAAAAACAAAAAAAATAATAAAAAAAAAAAAAAAAAAAGCAATTATTTAAGAAAGGCAAAGTACTCTATCACTGAGCTATATCCTCAGTCCAAATGTTTTTTTTTTTTTTTTTTTTTTGAGGTAGGGTCTCACTCTAGCCCTGGCTGACCTGGAATTCACTATGTAGTCTTAGGGTGGCCTTGAACTCACAGTGATCCTCCTACCTCTGCCTCCCGAGTGCTGGGATTAAAGGCGTGCGCCACCACGCCTGGTTCCCAAGTGTTTTTTTTTTTTTTTTTTTTTTTTTTTTTTTTTGAGGTAGGGTCTCACTCTGGCTCAGGCTGACCTGGAATTCACTATGTAGTCTCAGGGTGGCCTCGAACTCTTGGCGATCCTCCTACCTCTACCTCCCAAGTGCTGGGATTAAAGGCGTGCGCCACCACGCCTGGTTCCCAAGTGTGTTTTTAATATTTACTTATTTACAAGCAGAGAGAGAGAGAGAAAGAGAGACAGAAAGAATGCGTACACCAGGACCTCCCGCCACTTCAAAGGAACTCCAAATGCATGCATCACTTTGTGCATCTGGCTTTAAAATGGCTACTGAGGAACTGAACCTGGGTCATTAAGCTTTGCAAGAAAGCTCCTTAACCACTGTGCCATCTCTCCAGCACACACGCACCCCCCCACACACCAAATGTGGTTTTATTAGTATATATTTAGAGACCCTGTTGCCTTAGCTGGTGTCAAACTCCTGGGCTCATGCCATCCTCCTGTTGGAACTAAAGCTGTGCACCACTGCACCCCACAAGTAAGGACTTAGTGAAAGGAGGAGACCAGGAACCCCATTAGCAGCACAGCAGCTGTGCTTCAGGCTCTTTGTTGAAACTCAGCTGCCGCCCTGAGTCACCTCCCCAAACTCCCAATCACTGAACCCAGATGAGCAGGCAAGTCTGCCAGCAGCAGTCCCATCTCTCTGGCCTCAGGCTGTCATCTTTTCCCTCTGGGGTACTCCAGGCTGCCTTCTCTGGAAACCCAGTCTCACGGAGCCCTTCCTCCAGTAGGCACCCGGTCCCTGAGCTATCATTTCTCCCTAAAGCCTGTCTGTAATTTTGTAAGTATGTGTCTTTGTTGATTATATGTATGTCTGTCCTGTTGCCTCTAGGAAACCGCGGGTGCCCCGAGGACAGGGTTGGACACAACCTATCTGGAGCCCTCCCCCCCCAAGGACCTAGAAACCACTTTGACACCTGCAAGCCCCTGAATGAGGACCATGGGGTGGGACCGCTGATCAAGTCCTCCCACCGACCCCCAACATAAGCATTCACCTCCCCTCCCCAGTTCTGAGAGGGACCCCAGGGTCTTGCACATGTCAGACAGGCGCTTTCCTGCCGGGTTACATCTCCAGCACAAATACTAGGAAAATCTTGAATCACCTGTCCCTGACCAGCTTTCCCAGCCTCATCTCCTCCCACCCCCACTGAAGCATTCCTCCTCCAGCAGACAGCCACAAAGGATTACTCACCGTGAACTCCCCATGCCTTTGTGCCTTTGTTCGGCCAGTTGCCCTGGCTCTGCTCCCTCTCCACCTGAGCAGCTCTTACTCATCGTTCCAGAATCAATTCAAGTCTTTGGGCTTCCGTGAAGCCTTCCTCCAGACAGCCAAGCCTCCTCTCCTGTGCTGTGTTTTATTTCGCTGTGCACCTCCCTCCCTCCGAGGTGACTAGAATAAACGGCTCTCAGATTTGGAATTTGTCTCCTGAAACCTTACCTAACCTTGGGAGAGCAGAGAATCCCAGCAAATACATGTTTAGCTGTCTGCGTAGTTAATTTCCTTCAAATGGCTTGCAAATGGTGGTAGGGACTGGGATAGTATAGAGCCAAAGTGGGTACCCAACCCTGAGATGTATCTGTGTAATGTCACAGCTGCTCTTTTTTTTTTAAATTATTTATTTGTATGTGTGTGTGTATGAGGGGGTGTCAGGGCCTCTTGCCACCGCAAACAAATGCTAGACCCTTGCGACACTTTTTGCAACTGACTTATGTGGGAGGCTTGGGAATTGAACCAGGGCCAGCCGACTTGGCAAGCAAGTGCCTTTAATTGCTGAGCCATCTTCCCAGCCCAAAATAGGTATTCTTAATAAGTCACTAACCCATGTTACATGCCTCCTAAATGCCACACGTTGTTTTATTTGTTTTTCAATTAATTCATTTGCATGACTGCGGTGAGGGGAGGGAGGACATGCCAGGGTCTCTTGTCACCACAAACTCCAGATACATGCACTACTTTGTATCCAGATTTAAGCTAAAAAGTAGTATACATAGGGGTTAAGGTGCCTGCCCGTTAAGCCTAAGAACGCCCGTTAGATTCTGCAGGTCCCACGTTTAGCCAGAAGCAGTGACACAAGGGTGCAATGCTGCACTTGCCCACAAAGGGGCGCATGCACCTGGAATTCGTTCACAGTGCTGAGAGGCTGCTGGTGCGCCCATTCTCTGTCTCTGTCTCTGTCTCTCTCTGTCTCTGACTCGCTCCAAAAGAAAAAAAGTAGCATACATTTGAATTAAGCGGGTAAGGAAGTGGAGTATATTAGGAAAGTGGCCGTTAGAATGAAATGTTAAGGTTTTATGGTAGGGAATCCATTGGTTGAGCACCTGCCGAGCAGGCACAAGGCCCTGGATTTGGGTTTGATCACCAATAAAAAGAAAAAAAACAGGTCTGAGGAAATGGCTTATTAGTTAAGGCATTTGCCTGCAAAGCCTAAGGACTCTGGTTCGATTCCCAAGGACCCACGGAAGCCAGATGCACAAAGGGGTGCATGCGTCTGGAGTTTGTTTGCGGTGGCTGGAGGCTCTGGTGTGCCCGTTCTCTCTTGATATCTGCCTGTTCCTTCCTCTCTCTCCCTCTAAGATAAATAAATAAATAATAAAATATTTTTAAAAATTGAAAATACACACACACACACACACACACACACACACACACACACGGCACATGCCTATAATCTCAGACTCTGGAGGCAGGGGTAGGAGGATCGCTGTGAGTTCGAGGCCATCCTGAGACTACATAGTGAATTCCAGGTCAGCCTGGGCTAGAGGGAGACCTTACCTCGAAAAAAAAAACACACACACACACACACACACACACACAGAGAAAAGGAAAAAAAAAAGAGAGAGAGAGAAAAAAGCCAGTTTGGGCTTGATATGTAGGTAGTGAGCCCAGGAAAACCTGAGCTACAGTATTTTTTTTTTTTTTTTTTTTTTCTCAAAAAAGGAGAAAAAGGGGACTGGAGAGATGGCTTAGAGGTTAAGACACTTGCCTGCAAAGCCTAAGGACTCAGGTTCCAATTCCCAAGGACCCACCTAAGCCAGATGCACAAGGTGGCACATGTATCTGGAGTTCATTGCCAGTGGCTGGAGGCCCTGTGGCACCCAATCTCTCTATTTACCTCTTTCTTTTTGCTATAAATAAATAAACTTAATTTTTTTAAACAAAATAAGACAGCTGGAGAGAGAGCTTAGCAGTTAAGGTGCTTGCCTGTGTAGCATAAAGACCCAGGTTCAGTTCCCCAGTACCCATGTGAGCCAGATGCACGAGGAGCACAGGATGGACCATGTGTACGGAGTTCATTTGCAGCAGCTGGAGGCTCTGGTGGACCCATTCTCTGTCTCTGACTCCCAGCACACTGACAGTGAGATGTAAGGTGGACACAGGAGAATTTCCTGGAAGCTCACTGCGAGCACAGCAGTCAACAATAACAACATAGAGAGAATGCCTGAAATGGGGAAAGGTAAGGATAGACATTTGTATATGTCCATCATGATGCACGTGTGCCCAAACACACACGCACACACAAGTGAAAGAAAATTGACCTCCCCCCCCCTTTTTTTTGGTGTCTTCTGAGTGCTAGGATTAAAGGCATGCACCATTATGCCTGGCCTGAATGTTTTAAATTATTTATTTACTTATTTATTTGAGAGAGAGAGGGAGGGAGAGAGAGACAGGAAGATGCAGATAGAAAGAGAGAGAAAGAGCGATAGAGAATGGGTGCGCCAGGGCCTTCAACCACTATATGTGAACACCAGATGCATGCGCCACCTTGTATATCTGGCTTATGTACGTACTGGGGAATTGAACCTGGGCCTCTAGGCTTTGCAGGGAAACACCTTAACAGCTAAGTCATCTCTCCAGCCCTCTGAATTTTTTTTTTCCAGGTAGGGTCTCATTCTTGCTCAGGCTGACCTGGAATTTACCGAGGGGGGGGGAACCTCCAGACAACAGGAAGGAGTTTACCCCTCTCCACATAAAGATAGATGATAATTACAAAGTTATAATAATGACCAGCAGCAGAACAATAAACATTCATTGAGGGGTTAGTATGTATGACATTATCATATTTAATTTTTACAACATGTTACAGTATTTTTTATATCTCCATCTATGAATGAGAAAACAGACGCAAACAGTCTAAAGAGACTTGCCCAAGGTCTTGAGATATCAGAAGCATTCTGTGCCATCCAACTCCAAACTGGATTCTGGGCATTCTCCTTGTGCTGTTTTGCTGGCCCAGGGATCTTGGGACAGTAGACATTGCTACTAGGTTGCTAGGTGCCAAATGGCTTTAGTGAGTGCCTCACTGTCTTATCTCTGTCTTCACTGCAGTCATCTAAAACATACACTGTTATTGGCTCTACTGAGCACATGGAAAAACTGAGATACAACCTAGACAATGTGGAGCCAGTCGGTTACCACTACAATATAGCACCTCCTTCACTAAAGCAGTGGCATTGAATAAGAGCATGTTAGAGACAGCATCTCCAGTAAGAAAAGATGGGTCGTTGGAAAAGCCATTGCAGTCTGGGAATGTAGCTGAGTTGTAGACCAGGTAATGAGCATGTGAGAGGCCCAAAATTCAGTCCTCAGAAGAGAAAGAGAGGGGCAGGGAAGGAAGGAAGGAGTGAGAGAGGGAGGGAAGAAGTAAGGAAAAAAGGAAGGAAAACAATAAGCATTTGCAATGAGTTTACCATTTAAGAAACAAAGTTGGGCTGGATGGGATGGCTTAGCAGTAAAGGCGCTTACCTGCAAAGCCAAAGGACCCAGGTTCAATTCCCCAGGACCCACGTAAACCAGATGCAGAAGGTAGCGCATGCATCTGGAGTTCGTTTGCAGTGGCTAGAGGCCCTGGTGCACCCATTCCCTTTCTCTTTCTCCCTCTTTCTGTCAAATAAAAAATAAAATAAAATAAAGCAAAGTTAAATTAGACTTCAATCTCATATCTTTTTATTTATTTATTTATGTTTTTTTTGTTTTTGTTTTTGTTTTGCGAGGTAGGGTCTCACTCTGATCCAGGCTGACCTGGAATTACCTATGTAGTCTCAGGGTGGCCTTGAACTCACGGCGATACTCCTACCTCTGCCTCCCGAGTGCTGGGATTAAAGGTGTGCGCCACCACGCCCAGCTTTATTTATGTTTTTGAGGTAGGGTCTCACTCTAGCCAAGGCTGACCTGGAATTCACTATGTAGTCTCAGGGTGGCCTTGAACTCGCGGCAATCCTCCTACCTCTGCCTCCCAAGTGCTGGGATTAAAGGCGTGTGACACCACACCTGGCTTTATTTATGTTTTTGAGGTAGGGTCTCATTCTAGCCAAGGCTGACCTGGAATTCACTATGTAGTCTCAGGGTGGCCTTGAACTCACGGCGCGATCCTCCTACCTCTGCCTCCCGAGTGCTGGGATTAAAGGCGTGCGCCACCACTCCCGACTAACCTCATATCTTTAAAAAAAATAATTAATTTAATTTATTTATTTGAGAAAGAGAGAATGGGAACACCAGAGCCTCTAGCCACTGAAAACCAAACTCCAGATGCATGTGCCACTATGTGCATCTGGCTTACAAGGGAACTGGGGAATCAAACCTCAGTCCTTAGACTTTGCAGGCAATTGCCTTAACTGCTAAGCCATCACTCCAGCCCCATTTTTTTCTCCAAGGTAGGGTTTCACTCTAACCCAGGCTGACTTGGAACTCACTATGTAGTCTCAGGGTGGCCTCAAACTCATGGCGATCCTCCTACCTCCCTCTCTCAAGTGCTGGGATTAAAGGTGTGCACCACCAGACCGGACCAACCCAAAATATTTTATTTTTATTTATTTATTTATGAGAGAGGGAGAGGGAAAGAGAACAAGAATGGACATAACAGGGCCTCTAGCCACTGAAAATGAACTCCAAGTGCATGCGCCCCATGTGCATCTGGCTTACATGGGTTCTGGGGAGTCAAACCTGGGTCCTTAGGCTTCGCAGGTACACCTCCCACCTCATGTATTTTACGTTCTGTCTGCTCTTCTGCAATGTTCCCTGAGCCCTAAAGCTTCTATTTGTGTTTTTCTGAATGGACGTGTTGTGCTCATCAAACTGCCCTCTAAATATTTATGTGTTTGCCTATAGATTAGTACTGCTCTTCATTTTATTTTTATTTACTTGAAAGAGAGAAAGAGGCAGAGAGAGATGGAGAGAATGGGCGCACCAGGGCCTCCAGCCACTGCAGACGCATGGGTCCTGGGGAATCCAACCTGGATCCTTTGGCTTTGCAGGCAAGTGCCTTAATTGCTAAGCTGTCTCTCCAGCCCTGGAATTTTTTTTTTTTTTTTTTTTTTTTTTTTTGAGATAGGATTTAGAATTCACTATGTAGGTCTCAGGGTGGCCTCAAACTCTTGCTGATCCTCCTACCTCTGCCTCCATAGTGCTGGGAAAAATTTTATTTTTTTATTATTTTTATTTATTTATTTATTTATTTATTTTGGTTTTTCAAGGTAGGGTCTCACTCTGGCCCAGGCTGACCTGGAATTAACTATGCAATCTCAGGTGGCCTTGAACTCATGGCGATCCTCCTACCTCTGCCTCCCGAGTGCTGGGATTAAAGGCGTGCGCCACCACGCCCGGCTTGCTGGGAAAATTTTTAAGCACTGTATGGCATTCTCACCCTGTCGCATAATTACCATAATTCCACGCCAGCCTTGAACGGGCCCAGGGTGAGAGAGAAGCAACGCAGAGGCTCCTGCAGACTGCGATTTGCGGAGCTGTGGACTAGATCAGCACGCCGCCCCCGAGCGCACTAGGCGCCGTCCTGAGAACTACAATTCCCAGCAGGCAGTGCGGAGGAGGGGCTGTCGCAAAGGGCTTCGGGACGCCGATGCTAGACGGGCGGCGCGAGCACCTACAAGTGCCACGGAAGAGGTAACGCGAGGAGGAGCGGGAGTGGCTGGGGCTGAGCCTGAGGCCGAGCGGGGCAGCAGGGTGGAAAGGACCTCACAACCTTGCTTTCTCTTCCTCCAGCGACCATGACGAAGTTAGCGCAGTGGCTATGGGCCCTGGCTGTCCTGGGTTCCGCCTGGGCAGCCCTGACCATGGGAGCGCTGGGCCTGGAGCTGCCCTCCCCATGCCAGGAGGTCTTGTGGCCACTGCCCGCCTACTTGCTGGTGTCCGCCGGCTGCTACGCCCTGGGCACTGTGGGCTATCGTGTGGCCACTTTTCACGACTGCGAGGACGCCGCCCGAGAGCTGCAGGACCAGATCGTGGAGGCCCGAGCCGACTTAGCCCGCAGGGGCCTTCGCTTCTGACGTCCGAACCATCCCAGCCCCGACAGCCCTCCTCATTCCCCATTAAAGAGCTGGTTTATTTTCTAACCGCGTGTAGCTTGACTATGGAGATTTTTTTTTTTTTTAAATCACTCTAGCCCAGGCTGACCTGCAATTGACGATGTAGTCTCAGGGTGGCCTCGAACTCTGCCTCCCAGGTGCTAGGATTAAAGGGTTAGCCCTACTATTTGCTTTGATGCAGTCTTGCTATTTAGCCCTGGCATTCACACCAGTCTTGCCTCAACCTCCTCAATGCTGGAATTACAGATGTACCCCACTACATCTGTCTTGTGTTCCCCATCTGTGCTCTAAAGGAGGCACAGAGCTCCCCCCAAACCGGGCGTGGTGGCGCACGCCTAAAAATCTCTCCACCCTGAGACTACATAGTTAATTCCAGGTCAGCCTGGACCAGGTGAGACCCTATCTTGCAAAAACCACAAAAAAAAAAAAAAATCTCTCTCCACGGCGCAAGTCTTTAGTCCCAACACTCTAGGTAGGAGGATGGTGGTGAGTTCAAGGCCACCCTGAGACTACATAGGGAATTCCAGGTCAGCCTGGGCTAGAATGAGACCCTACCTTGAACCCCCAAAAAAAAAATCTCTCCAGATGGTACTGCCATTTTATATTCCTAGGCCTCCCCCCCCCCCCGCTTTGGTTATTTATTTATTATTTATTTATTTGACAGAGAGAAAAAGTGGGCACATGAGGGCCTGTATCCACTGTAAAGGCACTGCAGATGCATGCATCACCATGTGTATCTGGCTTACATGGGATCTGAGAATTGAACCTGAGTTCTTAGGTTTCTCAGGCAAGCAAGCACCCTAACCACTAAGCCATCTCTCCTAGTCCTTTTTTTAAACTTTTTAAGCGGGTAGAAAAAGTTGACATGCAGGGCCTTCAGCCATTGCAGATGAACTCCAAATGCATGCGACATTTTGTGCATCTGGCTTTATGTGGGTACTGGGGAATAGAACCAGGGTCCTTAGGCTTTGCAGGCAAGTGCTTTAACCTCTAAGCCATCTCTCCAACCTTTCTAATCCTTTTAACCCTATCCAGAAGTTCTTTATTGAGACAGGGTTGTATCACAGATTGGCCTTAAACTCAGATATGAGAATGACCTTTAACTGATGATCCTTCTTCCTCCACCTCCAAAGTGCTGGGATTACAGGCATATGCCATGCTGGAGATGGAACCCAAGGCTTCCTTCATGCTAGGCAAGCCTTCTTAACAACTGAGCTACATCCCAAGCTGTTTTTATTTATTTGAGAGAGAGAGAAAGAGAATGGGTGTGCCAGAGCCTTTGGCTGCTGCAAATGAACTTGTATGCGCCACCTTGTGCATCTGGCTTACGTAGGTCCTGGGGAATCAAACCTGAGTCCTTTGGCTTTGCAGGCAAGCGCCTTAACCACTAGGCCATCTCTTCAGCCCTGTTTGTTTTGTGACATTTTATTTATTGAGAGAGAGATTAAGAGGCAGAGAGAGAGAAAATGGGTGCAAACGAACTCCAAATGCACGTGGCACCTTGTGCATCTGGCTTACATGGGTACTGGAAAAACGTGGGCCCTTAAGCTTTGCAGGCAAGTGCCTTAACAGCTAAGCCATCTCTCCAGCCCTTGTGACATGTTTTTTAAAAAAGTTTTTAACTTATTTGCATGTGTGGGAGTGGGGAGGTGGTGTTCTGAGACTTCTTGCTGCTGCAAATGAATACCAAATGCCTGTGCCACTTTTTGAGTCTGGCTTACTTGGAAGGTTTGGGAATTGAACCTGTGCCAGAAAGCTTTGCAAGTGCCTTTAACCACTGAGCCATCTTCCCAGATCCTGGCCTGGACCTTGTGATCTTCCTGTCCCAGCCTCACAAGTGATGGAATAATGAGGCTTTTGCCACCAGGCAGGGCAAGAAGTACTTAACCATAACTTCATTTTGTAAAAAAAAAAATTTATTTATTTGAGAGAGAGAGAAAGAGGCAGGCAGAGAGAGTAGCAGAAAGAATGGAAACAGCAGGGCCTCTAGCCACTGCAAATGAACTTCAGACTCATGTGCCACCTTGTGCATCTGGCTTACGTGGGTCCTGGGGAAATGAGTATGGGTCCTTTATTTATTTATTTGACAGAGAGAAAAAGTGGGCACATGAGGGCCTGTATCCACTGTAAAGGCACTGCAGATGCATGCATCACCATGTGTATCCAGCTTACATGGGATCTGAGAATTGAACCTGAGTTCTTAGGTTTCTCAGGCAAGCACCCTAACCACTAAGCCATCTCTCCTAGTCCTTTTTTAAAACTTTTTAAGCGGGTAGAAAAAGTTGACATGCAGGGCCTTCAGCCATTGCAGATGAACTCCAAATGCATGGGACACTTTGTGCATCTGGCTTTATGTGGGTACTAGGGAATAGAACCAGGGTCCTTAGGCTTTGCAGGCAAGTGCTTTAACCTCTAAGCCATCTCTCCAACCTTTCTAATCCTTTTAACCCTATCCAGAAGTTCTTTATTGAGACAGGGTTGTATCACAGATTGGCCTTAAACTCAGATATGAGAATGACCTTTAACTGATGATCCTTCTTCCTCCACCTCCAAAGTGCTGGGATTACAGGCATATGCCATGCTGGAGATGGAACCCAAGGCTTCCTTCATGCTAGGCAAGCCTTCTTAACAACTGAGCTACATCCCAAGCTGTTTTTATTTATTTGAGAGAGAGAGAAAGAGAATGGGTGTGCCAGAGCCTTTGGCTGCTGCAAATGAACTTGATGTATGCGCCACCTTGTGCATCTGGCTTACGTAGGTCCTGGGGAATGAAACCTGAGTCCTTTGGCTTTGCAGGCAAGCGCCTTAACCACTAGGCCATCTCTTCAGCCCTGTTTGTTTTGTGACATTTTATTTATTGAGAGAGAGATAAAGAGGCAGAGAGAGAGAAAATGGGTGCAAACGAACTCCAAATGCACGTGGCACCTTGTGCATCTGGCTTACATGGGTACTGGAAAAACGTGGGCCCTTAGGCTTTGCAGGCAAGTGCCTTAACAGCTAAGCCATCTCTCCAGCCCTTGTGACATGTTTTTTAAAAAAGTTTTTAACTTATTTGCATGTGTGGGAGTGGGGGAGGTGGTGTTCTGAGACTTCTTGCTGCTGCAAATGAATACCAAATGCCTGTGCCACTTTTTGAGTCTGGCTTACTTGGAAGGTTTGGGAATTGAACCTGTGCCAGAAAGCTTTGCAAGTGCCTTTAACCACTGAGCCATCTTCCCAGATCCTGGCCTGGACCTTGTGATCTTCCTGTCCCAGCCTCACAAGTGATGGAATAATGAGGCTTTTGCCACCAGGCAGGGCAAGAAGTACTTAACCATAACTTCATTTTGTAAAAAAAAAAATTTATTTATTTGAGAGAGAGAGAAAGAGGGCAGGCAGAGAGAGTAGCAGAAAGAATGGAAACAGCAGGGCCTCTAGCCACTGCAAATGAACTTCAGACTCATGTGCCACCTTGTGCATCTGGCTTACGTGGGTCCTGGGGAAATGAGTATGGGTCCTTAGGCTTTGCAGGCAAACGCCTTAGCCGCTAAGTCATCTCTCCAGCCCATAGCCTCATTTTTCTTTCTTTCTTTCTTTTTCTTTCTTTCTTTCTTTCTTTCTTTCTTTCTTTTTTTTTTTTTTTTTTTGGTTTTTCGAGGTAGGGTCTCACTCTGGCCCAGGCTGACCTGGAATTAACTATGTAGTCTCAGGGTGGCCTCGAACTCACGACGATCCTCCTACCTCTGCCTCCCGAGTGCTGGGATTAAAGGCGTGCGCCACCACGCCTGGCTCATTTTTCATAACTAACTTCCAGGTACCTTCTTTTTCAGGTCTTCCTGGGTGTTTGCAACCTCTAGTTCTTGCAGATACCTTTTCTGAGTCAATTGTGCCAGCTTGAGAATAATTGGACCCACCCTTTATCCAACCAGACAAATTGAGAGTCATGAATACAGTGTGAGCCATGACAGACAGGGATGGGGAACAATTTATTTTAAGGCACATTCTAAAGATACCACCCCAACCTCCAAAATTAAAAATGACAATCTCTTTGTAAAAAAAATCACATCTTAGGTCCCACCTGATATTCTAAGTCAAAGTCTTTCTTTGATTCCTCAGGTCCCAAGGTTGTCTTTTTTTTTTTTTTCTCCACAACCAGTGGAATTGGTCACTAGGACCAGCTGAAGCAAGCTCTCTTTGGTATCAAGTTGGCATTGAGGTGCCTATGGTCAGGTGAGCTGCCTCAGGTTTGCAGGAGCCTATAGTTCTTGTTTTGCCCTAGGGAGTACTTCCAGAAAAGCCAGAGGCGGATAATGCTGGTGAGGATTCCTGGAAGGTTGGGCACCTGAAATCAAAAGTCTTCTATGAAGACTGGAGTCCATCTCCCACGTGGCAGGCTTGTCACTCCATCCACGTTCTGCTTACCATTATGTAAGGGTCTCTGAGCCGAAACCCGTAGAAGGACCAGGAGGCAGAGGCGAGGAGGGTGGCGATGGTGAGTGAGAAAGAGAGGTTCTGGGTTGATTTCGTCTGAATGACCTTGGCCTGTGGAAAGATACTCCTGGTCCAGGTTCATAATAATGTTTCCATCTATCCTACGAATTTCCTCAGGGAAAAAGGCCAAAAGATCTGTGATTTGTCATCCAGCCTTTCTCTTCTGCCTTCCACTCACCCACCTCTACTGCCTTGTCTCCTTTCCAGGAGCTCAATCTCCCTTTAAAAATTTTATTTTATTTTATTTAAGAGAGAGAAAGAGGGAGATAGGGAGATTGAGAATGGGCACGCCAGGGCCTTCAGCCATGTAAATGAACTCCAGATACAAGCGTCACCTTGTGCATCTGGCTTACATGGGTCCCAGGGAATTGAACTTGGGTCCTCTGGCTGCACAGGCAAACACCTTAACCACTAAGCCATCTCTCCAGCCCTTCAATCTCCCTTTTAAAAAATTTTTAAAATTTTTTATTTTACTTTATTTATTTATTAGAGACAGAGAGAGAGAGAGATACAGAAATAGGCAGGTAGAGAGAGAGAGAATGGGTGCACCAGGGCTTCCAGCCACTGCAAATGAACTCCAGATGCATGTGTGCCCTTGTACATCTGGCTTACGTGGGACCTGGAGAATTGAGCCTCGAACCTGGGTCCTTAGGCTTCACAGGCAAGCGCTTAAGCATTACGCCATCTCTCCAGCCCCAATCTCCCTTTTGTCTGGAGTGTAAACCAGTCTTTGGCTAGGGGAACCTGGCCTGTCTTATCTCTTCTACCTCCTGGCCACCCCTACTCACCAAGTCAGCCAGTGGTGAGAGGTACATGCTGATGGTAAAGACACTGCAGAAGAGACCCAGCTGCTGGAGCCGGGTCTCAAGGTTGGGCACCAGGAGCCAAAAGTAGCCGTAACCCAGGACAAGGACCCCCAGCAGGGTTGCAGTCTGTAGGAGCACAGCGGGCTGTGGGGAAGAGAGGTCTTACTTGAAGATGGACCCAGAGCACGCTGACCTCTTTGCTGGAATTATCCTGCCTTCTCCCAGGCACCAATGGGGAAGCCAGCTTTTGTTCCAGCCTCTAATTTTGCCCTTGTGAATCTTTTTATTTACTTATTTATTAGCAACAGAGAGAGGGAAAGAGAGAGTGAGAATGGGCACACCAGGGCCTCTAGCCACTGCAAACGAACTCCAGATGCATGCACCACCATGTGCATCTGGCTTACATGGGACCTGGAGAATCAAACCAGGGTCCCTTAGGCTTCACAGACAAACACCTTAACCGCTAAGCCATCTCTCCAGCCCTGCCCTTGTCAGTCTTTTCTCTACTAGTGCCTTGATGGAAAAGTTGTATTCACATAATACTGGAGGCCTCTAGGGAGCAAAAGAAAGGTATCTTTATTTTTTTTCATGTGAAATTGGCATACACAGTAAAAGCCTAGATCTCTTTAATATTTGAGTGGGGAAGCAGAGCTGATAGTCATTCTTAGCCATTAGCTGGCCCTGGAGGAATTCTGAGTGACAACATCGCCTTTTCTCCGTGGCCTGCTGGAGGGCAGCGCACTGGCACCACAGGCTAGGTGGGAGACCAGACTTGCCAGAATGGGGATAGGGGTTTGTGTGAATCCCAGAAGGCTGGCTTCAGGAAGGAAGGAGAACGAGAAGGCTCGAGGGCCTTTCTAAGGAAAAGGAAGTCGTGCCAGCCTTTTACAGCCTTCTAGGGAACAGTGTTTGCCACCATGGCAGGGCGTGGGTGCAATGGAGGGCTTTTTACCTTCTGAGGGCTGTAGCGCAGATATGTCAGGATATAGAGGGTCTGAAGCACAGCGCCCACGCTATTGACGATGATGAGGGTCCAGTCTCCCTTCAAGACCCCGTAACTCAGCCAGCCTAGGTTGCTGCGGGGGCAGAAGGGGAGTAGGGAGGATATGGTCCTCAGCCATGGGGATGAGTGTGACAGGGCATTCCCCAGGGGTCTCTCCCTCCTCCCTCAGCCTTTCCCAGATGTCGATCCTCTCACTTGACATCCGTGGTGAGAAAAGGCAGGAACTGGACGTTGTCCACGCTCCGGGTCCTCTGCATGTGCCTGAGGTCCGAGCTGTGATGGGGACCCGAAAAGGAGGAGTGAGGGGGTGGATGGGTGTCTTCCCCAGTGCTTGTCAACCAACATACACACACCCTCCCCAAAGAGCGACAACACATCCGCGTCCTGGCCTTCTCCTCAGGACCAGTGAGTGACCCGTCCCCCGCCAAGCCCTCTTTGCACCCCAGTCCCCCCAACCTGATGCATTTTGACCCTGCGTTCCGGACGCAGCCCGGGACTATGGCCACGTCTGTCGTTCACCCTCCTGCCCTGACTTCCTGGTCCTGCCCCAGCCCGGCCCGGCCCGGCCGCGCGCGCTCTCACAGGCCAGTGGAGAACATGCCCAGGGTGAAGAGCACGCAGGCTCCGGAGAGCACCGAGTCGGCCGCGCCGCCCGCCTCCATCCCACCAGCGCCGGATCCCGCGCCTCCGCGAAGCCCGCCGCCAGGCCCCGCCCCGCCCGCCGCCAGGCCCCGCCCATCGCCGCCAGGCCCCGCCCACGGCACTCACCGGAAACCCGCCCCCGGAGGACGCACCGGAAGTCGGTCCAGCTGCCCGCGCATGCGCGTGTCAGAGCGTGGTGGGGCGGGGGCTGGCCCTGTCTTGCTGTCTTGTCCTCCCCGGCCCGCTGTGTGGTTTTCCTAGGCTCCTCACCCCCCCTTACGTCTCGGATCATCATCTCCACCCACCGCGTCCACTCTTTGTCCACTTTGTTTCCACTGTTCTGAGCTGTAGAACTCAAAAGTCGAAATCCAGGGGCTGAAGGGATGGCTTGCACAAGGACTCAGATTCGATTCCCCAGGACCCACGTTAAGATAGCTGCACAAGGTGGCCGCATGCATCTGGAGTTCGATTGCAGTGGCTGGAGGCCCTGGTGCGCCCATTTTCTGTCTCTGTGTGCCTCTCTCTCTCAAATGTATATATAACTTTTCTTTTTTGAGGTAGTGTTTCGCTCTACCTCAGGCTGACCTGGAATTCACTAGTCTCAGGGTGGCCTCGAACTCACGGCGATCATCTTATCTCTGCCTCCGGAGTGCTGGGATTAAAGGCGTGTGCCACCACAACGGGTTTCAAATAAATGTTTTAAAAAATCAAAACCTAGGGGCTGGAGAGATGGTTTAGTGATTAAGGCGCTTGCCAGCGAAGCCAAAGAACCCAGGTTTGATACCCCAGGACCCACATAAGCCAGATGCACAAGGGGCACATGCGTCTGGAGTTCGTTGGCAGTGGCTACAGGCCCTGGAGTGCACATTCTGTCTGTCTCTCCTCTCTCTGTGTGCTTGCAAATAAATACATAAAATTTTGAAAAAAATTAAATTTTTTTTTTGAAAAGGGCTGGAGAAGATGGCTTAGTGGTTAAGGCATTTGTCTGCAAAGCCAAAGGACCCCAGTTTGATTCCCCAGGACCCACGTAAGCCAGATGCATAAGGAGGCACATGCATCTGGAGTTCATTTGCAGTGGCTGGAGGCCCTGGCACATCCATTCTCTCTCTCATTCTCTCTACCTTTTTCTCTCTCTTTCAAGTAAATAAATAAAAAATATTTTTAAAAATAAAAAAAAGAGATTTGTTTAAAAAAATAAGAAGGAAAAAAAATCAAAATATAGCATGGTGGTGCGTGCCTTTAATCCCAGCACTTGGGAGAGGTAGGAACATCACTTGAGTGTGAGGCCATCCAGAGACTACATTCCAGGTCAGCCTGGGCTACAATGAGACCCTGCCTCGAAAAACCAAAATTTAAAAAATTTAAAAAAATTAAAAATTGGGCTAGAGAAATGGCTTAACAGTTAAGGTGGTTGCCTGCAAAAGACCAAAAGACCTAGGTTCGATTCCCCAGGACCCTTGTGCCAGATGCACAAGGTGGCACGTGAGTCTGGAGTTTGTTTGCAATGGCTGGAGGCCATGGTGCGCCCATTCTCTGTCTCTCTCTCTCTGCTTTCTCAAATAAAAATATTAAAAAAAAAATCTAGACCCACCCAGATTTCAACAGGCCTTTGAGAAGTATCCAAATCAGAACCTCAGTTGCCAGGGTTTCCGAGGGTTTCCCAGGCTACTGAAGCCTCTCCTCTGTCACAGCCATCTTCCTTCATGTACTCTCCCTTCTCAGCCACAAGGCCAACTTTACATGACTGCCCAGTCCACTGAACCTCCCCGTCCCCCAAGTCCAACCTACTTACTGCTGGGAATGCTCCCTCCCAGCTTCCTTCCTATTGCATTGTGGGGCTGGGCACATGCCTCAGCCGGCTTCCAGCTTCCCTGACTCATCCAGACAGCATGAGTACCTGAATAGTATGCCAAAGCCCAACGCTGAGGGGGCGGAAGTGGGATAGAGGTTGAACAGGAAGAACTTCCAGAATGGGGTCTGGACAAGAACCAGGGTGACTGTGGTGAGGAGAAGTCTTGTTCTTCATAGCCCCCCCCACCCCATCTCACCCCAGAAGAGGAAAAGTCAATTCTTTTGACCTGGTGAGAGGCATGTGCTTGGAGAGAGAACTGTACTATCTAGCTACAACTCCAGCCTTTTTCATTTTCTTATTTCGAGGCAGGGTCTTACTTTGTATATAGCCCAGGCTGGCATCAAACCACCCTCCTTTCCTCAGCTCAAGTGCTGGGGTTACAGGCATGAGACACCATGCCTGGCTATTTTTGTTTTAATTTTTTGTGGTCCTGGAGATTGAACCCAGGACCTTGCATATGTTAGACAAACCTCTACAACTGAGGTTCATCTCCAGCCCTGTATTTTTTATTTTGAGGCGAGGTCTAAATTGCCGTGGCTGACCTCAAATTTTTAGTCTCTCCACCTCAGCCAGCACAGTTGCTGGTCATCCCCACACCCCTAGCACCAGTTTCTTCTCAGACAGCAGAGCCTGGCACATAGCAGGAACTCTGCATTCATAAGTCAAAGTGGAGGGGCACAAAAACATGTCCAAAAAACAAATTGCTTTATTATGAGACAAAGAACACTATATATATATATAAAAAAACTCCAGTTGTAGAAATCAGTACACACACAAGTTTATATACAGATACTGTACACATGGGCCCTGCCCTTTAGCTACATTCTAGGCAGACTGTACACACAGGGCACTGCCCTGAACAGCTACACTCTAAGATCAGGTTGGCACAGCCCCCCTGCTGGCACAGCTCCAGGAAGTGCAGCCCTGGGATAGGGAGGTCGCAGTGCCTGGCTACAAACCTCTCTGGCCGCTTCACAGGTGAAGTCTTGCGGAGATGCCGGGTCAGCCCAAGCGCGCTGCCTCCCCTGTACCTGGCTCCCACTCAGGAAGCTATCTCCAGCTTTTCCTTCAGTCAGTTCATCTGGCTATCTTGGCTCTCTCTTGGAAAGGGCTTCCTTGCCAAGTTCAGCGTCCATTAGCACGGCCCCAGGCTCTTCCAGTTTAGCTCCCACTGGGCTGTCTCAAAGGGCCAGGGCTGCACAGCTTGTTTCTTTGGCTTAAAGGCAGGGAAAGGACCTTCCCCACTTCGTTCTCCATCCCTCTGAAGTGGAGGCAGGAATGGCACAGTCAGGCTGGTTGAACTGCTTTGGGTGGAAACCCTTAGCAATGACCCGTTCTGAGGCTGCTGGGTGGCAGCAGGCAGCTTGTGCATGGAGAAGTAGTTCCCTGGGCTGGAGCTTTGGGACAGGCCCTAGGGCTTGTGACGGGTACCTGTCCCACCCCTCAGCCCAGTTCTAATCCTTAAGTCAGGTGCAGCCTACATTGTTCACTGGGTTTGCAGCAGCAGCAATGGCAGGAGTAGCACAGCCCAGGCCAGTGGGAAGAGGCGGGGGGCAGCACTGTGCCCGATGCTATGCAGAACCTGCACCTCTGGGTCATCTGCAAGGTGAGAGGACACAGCTCTCAGCTCAACAGGGTTTGCCCAGCCCCCGTCTGACAGAAAAGCACCTCCAGTACCCCACCTTCTCGAGCAAACCTCTTCCCTGTACCTCAAGCCCAATTAGCTCTGGCTACCTACCTGCTGAAAGCCTCTTCTCTTGTGGATCGGCATGGGTCTGAGGACTGTGAGCTAAAAGGTAAAAGTGGTGGTAGATGAGGGCAGGAGAGATGGCTTTGCGGTTAAGCGCTTGCCTGTGAAGCCTAAGGACCCCGGTTTGAGGCTTGATTCCCCAGTACCCAAGTAAGCCAGATGCACAAGGAGGCGCGTGCATCTGGAGTTCGTTTGCAGTGGCTGGAGGCCCTGGTGTGCCCATTCTCTCTCTCTCAAATAAGTAAATAAAAGAAAATAAAAGTGGTGGTAGATGAGGGACTATATGAGAAGGTAAGTGAGGTTTGAGTGCAAGTTTCTTTCCCATTCCAGATCACTAGACCCAACCCATCAGAAACAGAGGAAAGAGGCCCATAGGGCCTGACACTCACTGATTTTGCCATTGACAGTCACCTTCAACTTCAAGCACTGGTTTTCTTGATGGTAGATGGGTTTGGCTGGAAAATAAATACCCAACCATGTTAAGGAAAGGGCCTATGTCGAAGATGATAAAAGCTCAAATGTAGCTGGGTGTGGTGGTACACGCCTTTAATCCCAGCACTTGGGAAGCAGAGGTAGGAGGGCCGCCGTGAGTTCGAGGTCACCCTGAGACTACATAGTGAATTCCAGGTCAGCCTGGGCTAGAGTGAGACCCTACACTGGGAAAAACAACAACAACAACAACAACAAAAACAAAAAAAACACTGAACCAGGGTGGCTTCAAACTCACAGTAGTCCTCTTACCTCAGCCTCCCATAGGCTGGTACTAAAGGCATGGGCTACTACACTTGGTGCTCTCTCTCTCTCTCTCTGTGTGTGTATGTATGTATGTATGTGTGTGTATATATATATATATTTTTTTTTTTTTCAAGGTAGGGTCTTACTCTAGCCCAGGCTGACATGGAACTCACTCTGTAGTTCCAGGCTGGCCTTGAACTCACAGCAATCCTCCTACCTCTGCCTCCCAAGTGCTGGGATTAAAGGCATGCGCCACCACACCTAGTTCTATTATATATTTTGTAGCACAATATTTTGTAACCAAAAATATGGGCTGTTTCATAGATTTTTTATGTCATCTTTGTCCAGGGACCATTCTAATCTTCTCTGTATTGTTTCAAATTTAGTATATGTGCTGCCTAAGTGTACACTGTCATTATCATTTTGGGGTTTTACTTTTTTTTTTTTGTTTTGTTTTTTGAGGTAGGGTCTCACTGTAGCCCAGGCGGACCAGGAATTCATTATATAGTCTTAGGGTGACTTCGAACTCTCAGTAATCCTACTTCTGCCTCCTGAGTGCTGAGATTAAAGGTGTGTGCCACCATGCCTAGCATTTCTTAAAAATTTATTTATTTATTTATTTATTTATTTATTTATTTATTTATTTTTGGTTTGGTTTTTTTCAAGGTAGGGTCTCACTCTAGTCCAGGCTGACCTGGAATTCACTATGTAGTCTCAGGGTGGCCCTGAACTCACGGTGATCCTCCTACCTCTGCCTCCCAAGTGCTGGGCTTGAAGGCATGTGCCACCATGCCCGACAAATTTTATTTATTTATTTATTTATTGGTTATTTATCTATTTGAGAGAGAGAGATGGAAAGAAGCAGATGGAGAGAATGGGCACATCAGGGCCTCTAGACACCGCAAACAAAACTCCAGAAACACGCACCGTGACCACGCACAGCCTAACCTTGCTTTATACCTTACTTTTTGCTCACTTCCTGTCCCATCTCCCATTCTTTTTTTTGAGGTGGGGTCTCACTAGCCCAGGCTGCTGGAATTCACTATGTAGTCTCAGGGTGGCCTTGAACTCACTCACAGGATCCTCGTACCTCTGCCTCCCAAGTGCAAATTAAAGGGGTGTGCCACCACATCCAGCCCATCTCCCATTCTTTGAAACAACTCTCAGCTTTAGCAGAGAGGGTGACAAGGATATAGAAACATGTTCCTTCCGTACATCCCATCTTTCACTCTTCTAAACCGAAGTTGGGTGAGGTGCTGCTAGGGAGATGGCGCAGTGGTTAAAGGCACTTGCTCGTAAACCTGGCAGTCCAGGTTTGATTCCCCAGGACCCACGTAAAGCCAGACACACAGTGGTGCATATGTCTGGAGTTTATCTGCAGTAGCAAAAAGCCCTAACATGGCCATTCTCTCTCAGATTTTTAAAAAATATTTTATTATTTATTTATTTATTTATTTGAGAGAGAGATATAGAAATAGGCAGGTAGAGAGAGAGAGAGCAAGAGCGAGAATGGGTGCGCCAGGGCCTCCAGCCACTGCAAAAAAAACTCCAGATGCGTGCACCCCCTGGTGCATCTGTCTTACATGGGTCCTGGAGAATCGAGCCTCGAACCGGGGTCCTTAGGATCCACAGGCAAGTGTTTAACCGCTAAGCCATCTCTCCAGCCCATCTCTCAGATTTTTTTAAAGAGTTGTGTGAGGGTTGGCTTAGTGGTTAAGGCACTTGCCTGCAAACCCAAAGGACCCAGGTTTGATTTCTGGGACCCACATAAGCCAGATGCACAAGGTGGTGTGTATGTCTAGAATTTGTTTGCAGGGGCTAGAGGGCCTGGTGTATCCATTCTCTCTCTATCTGCTTCTTTCTCAAATAAATAAGTAAAATAATAATAATAATACTAAGAGGATTGTTTGAGGCCATCTTTGGAGTCTAGATACCATAATTAGCTTGTATTAAAAAAAAAAAACAAGCTTATAATAAAAAGTTGTGTGTGCAAAAGCCAGGCGTGGTGGTGCACACCTTTAATCCCAGCACTCAGGAGACAGAGGTAGGAGGATAGCCGTGAGTTCGAGGTCACCCTGAGACTACATAGTTAATTCCAGGTCAGCCTGGACCAGAGTGAGACCCTACCTCAAACAACAACAACAATAACAAAAAAAGTTGTGTGAGAGCTGGGTATGGTGGCACACGCTTTTAATCCTAGCACTCAGGAGGCAGAGATAGGAGGATCACTATGGGTTCAAGGCCACCCTGAGACTACATAGTGAATTCCAGGTCAGCCTTGGCCAGAGTGAAACCATATCTTGAAAACAACAACAAAAAAAGTTGGAGCCAGGCATGGTGGCACACGCCTTTAATCCTAGTACCCACTCGGGAGGCAGAGGTAGGAGGGCTGCTGTGAGTTTGTGGTCACCCTGAGACAACACAGTGAATTTTAGAATAGCCTGGGCTAGAGTGAGATCCTACCTCAAAAAACAAACAAACAAACAAAAAACAGTTGGGTGAGGCTTTACCATGTATTTCTCTGTATGTCGGCTATTTTATACCACCCCTGCCTCAGCCCCATTAAGAATGAGCCCTAGATCTCGTCTATACCAAGTTGACCTTGTAACTATACTGCCCTCAGGATAAAGTACAATGTTTGGGCTCCCGGAATCTGTCCTGTCCACTCTCCAACCTGTCTGTTTCCTGTATGCCTCCCGCTCCAAAAGCTTGTGAACAGGTCTTGCTGTATTTATTATTATTATTTTTTTTTTGGTTCTTCAAGGTAGGGTCTCACTCTGGTCCAGGCTGACCTGGAATTCACTATGTAGTCTCAGAGTGCTGGGATTAAAGGCGTGTGCCACCACGCCTGGCTATTTTTTTTTTTTTTTTCACCTTGAGGTAGGGTCTCGCTGTAGCCCAGGCTGACCTGGCACTCACTCTGCAGCCTCAGGCTGGCCTCGAGCTCACAGCAATCCTCCTACCTCTGCCTCCCCGGGGCTGGGATTCCCACTCCTGGCCTCATGCTCTTTTTGAACACATACTTTTGTACTAAGTTAACTTCCTGCCCCCCCCCCCATCCTAAGCACTGGGTTATTTCTACACTGTCTGTCCTGTCTTCAACCTTGGCAGGCGCACAGGTCATTTTCCCAAGTCCCCCTCTGTTCATAGGTATCACATGACGCTGTTCTGTTGACCTATGTGAGTTCTTTCCAGCTTCCCCGAGGACATGAACTCTGAAGCATTTTATCTTTGTGCCCACAGTGCCAAGCAGAGCGCCAGTACACAGTAGAAGCTCGCTCCACATCTGTGATGTGATGAATGAACAAGAGATAGAATTCAGGCTTAGAAGGGTCCCATGCTACTTGTGTCCCCCGTCCCCCCAGCACCACGCCACTGTGCCTGCACAGCGTGCACCTTGGTCTGTCTCCTGTGTACTTACAGATGTAGTAGTAACTGTGGCCTTCCTTGAATTCTTTGCCCAGGGTGAAAGGTGTGAAGCGCTGGAACTTCTCTGATAGCTTCTCCGGGCCATGCTTGGCATTGGGATGGTTGCACTGCCAACGGACCTGGTCCTTTGATTGGGGCTGGCAGATCCTGTACTCCTGATGCTCCACCAGGTACAGTGTATACTGCTCCATGGCAGCGTCTGGCACAGAATCATCCTCATAATGCGGGCAGATAATGTCCAGGTAGTCGTTGAGCCTCACGTGTACTGTGTAGTCCTCGTCCCGGAACCTGGGTCCATGCAGAGCGGGAGAAGCAGGTGGTCACTCAGAATCCAGGCCAGGACCTGGAGTCTCTACATGGTAATATTATCCCTCACATTTCATACTGGATCGCCAAAGATTTTTTTCCTCAAAATCTCAATTCCCAGACTGGAGAGATAGCTTAGCGGTAAAGGCACTTGCCTGTGAAACCTAAGGACCCAGGTTCAGTTCCCCAGGACCCACGCAAGCCAGATGCACAAGGGGGCACATGCATTCTGGAGTTTGTTTGCAGTGACTAGCAGCTGGAGGCCCATTCTGTGCCCAAATAAATAATCTATATATCTTATTTATTTGCCTTATTCAAGTATATCTCTCTATCAAATAAATAAATAATAAAATATTTTAAAAAAATTAAAGTTAAAAAAAAAGCCAGGCATGGTGGGATTAAAGGCATTAATCCCAGCACTATATATATTTTTTTTTTTTTGGCAGAGGGGTCTCACTCTGAGGCTCTTCCTGAGTCTCAGGGTGGTCACCCTGAGATTATGTAGTGAATTCCTGGCCAGCCTGGGCTAGAGTGAGACCCTACCATCTCAACTCCCAACAGTTACTGATTTTGATTTTTCTTTCTCTTTTCCTTCCTTCCCTCCTTCCTCTTCTTTTTGAGGTAGTGTCTCCCTGTAGTCCAAGCTGACCTGGAATTCACTATGTAGTCTCAGGCTGGTCTTGAACCTGCAGCGATCCTCTACCTCCTCCTCTCAAGTGAGTGCTGGGATTAAAAGCATACAGCAGGCTGGAGAGATGGTTTAGCGGTTAAGGTGCTTGTTGCCTGGGAAGCCTAAGGACCCAGGTTCGATTCCCCAGGACCCACATAAGCCAGATGCACAAGGGGGCGCATGCATCTGGAGTTGGTTTGCAGTGGCTGGAGGCCCTTGCGTGCCCATTCTCTCTCTCAAATAAATAAAATATAAAAGTGTGCGCCACCATGCCCGCCCTGCTGACCTTGATTTCTTACGTTTCTTTCTACCACCTCAGCCATGCTCTCACTACCACAGTCTCCTCCTCCAAACAGCTTTCACTCAGTATCCTTCAAGTACCACAGCACTCTTCCTAACTCCCCAGGTATTTGCCTCGGGATGGGCTTCTAAGTATTTCTGTAACTCTTTCTCTTCTGCTCATTTCCCCCAATGTATGCTACTGGCTGCTCCTTTAAATGCCAGTCCACCGGCTAGACCTCAAGCTGGGGCGCTCTGTAGTCCAGATCCAAGGAGCCTCGCCTCTTTGCAGTGCTGCTGAGCCACACGGCTCCGACCATACCTACTTACAGCTGGCAATTCTCCCCCAGCCAGGAATCCTCAAGTTTCCCAGCTTCTTTGTACTGTCCCCAGGCCCACAGATAAAGGCCCTAGTCCTTTAAGTAAACCATCCTCATGAGTTCACTCAAATCTCCCTTTCTTTTGTTACTCAAATTTATATCCTGGAGCCGGGTGTGGTGGCGCAGGCCTTTCATGCCAGCACTCGGGAGGCAGAGGTAGGAGGATCGCGTGAGTTCGAGGCCACCCTGAGACTACAGAGTGAATTCCAGGTCAGCCTGAGCTAGAGGGAGACCCTACCTCGAAAAACCAAAATAAATAAATAAATAAATAAATAAATAAATAAATAAAAATAAATATTATACCCTGGTCTTCTGGTCCCGTTTTCCCAGGGTACTCCCCAAAATCCTCGTTTCTTTACTTTCACACATCTACCTTCCTCGGGTGAAACAGAAGTTTTCAAACCTAAGACTGCCTCCGCCCACCTCTCCTCCCTTCCCTCCCCTCCCCCCCAGGTGGAGCCAGCCTCCCTCCCCACACACCCACCCCAGCCCTGGGGCTCCAGCCAGACTGCCCACCGTCCCCTCCCCCCAGCTCCAGACACCTGGCTCCAGCCTGGATGGGGTCCTAGCAGGGGAAAGTGCCTTTCCCCCTCCTGTGAAAGCTGGACAGCTTCTCTGATTGCCACCCTCCCACCCACCCCCCCACCCACCCCAGTACTGCCAGTGAGAGACTCAGCAGAGCTGGCAGCCAAACCCAAGCCCTGGGCATGGGTGGTGGTGCAGTGGGTGGGGTGGAGGGTGTGATGGGCAAATCGGGGCTTCAGGGGTGGTCAACCACTGGCCCAGACATCACGATCCTTAAAGAGACCAGGCCTCGCAGCGGCTCGTATCCCTCTAGAACTGAATGGGCGGCCCCTCCCCCACCCTGGAGAAAAGAGAGTGGAGCCGAGGGAGGCTTTTAAAATTCCTCTCTGGAGGGATAAACATAGAAGCCATTTCAGAACAGGTATTTCAGCTCTGGGCCTGGCGTCTCTCCCCCGTTCCCGTGACGGGCACTGACTCATGCCTCATCTACTTTTGCTCCCCTCCCTGGCACCCATGAGAACCTGTGAAAAATTCACCTTGTCAGAGGTACAGCCTTCAGGCCCCCACGGTAGCCCACCCACCACTGGTTTGCCCCAGCCCTGGACTCCAGGCAAAGGGAGCAGCTGGCAGGTCTGCAATGGTAACACAGCTACCCCTCCAGCCCCGCGGGGGCCCAGGGCTCAGCTCACATTTGCACTGCTCTTACCTCTGCACCTGCCTGGGGCCTAGAGATCCAAGGGCCAACTGCCCACTGCCCTGAGTCACCCATGCCAGCCAGCTCACATCCACCCAGTTCATTGGCATCTCATCTCTGTCCCCAAGTGGGGCCCAGGTAGAATGTCCATGGGACACACATTTGAGCTGGCTTCCCTGTAAGTTCTGAGCAGGTCCCTGTGTGTTCACAAGGCAGAAGCTGTACTTGGTGGGATACACTTCTTTTTTAGGGGTACCACCTCCACTTGTAGCCTGTTTAATCGTTAGTTTTCCTTTCAGAAAGGGGCCATGCTGCTTGTGAGGGAAGACAGGGAGGGGAGCAAGGAAGAGGCTCTTTCCTGAAAGGAAACCTGGGAGCTTGGGAACGGAAAAGGCCAACCCCCCCCCCATGGCTTCCTGTCCCCCCTCCTCCTCCTTCAGCCAACACCTGGCATGGGCATAAACAGGGACTTTGCTCTGTCCCACTAGGGCAGACTGCGTCAAGGAAGCAAGGGGCAGACGCAAGAAGTGGGAATCTGGAGGGCCGGCTGGGACACGCTGTGGTACCCCATGGGCAGGAAGGCAATGCCCTCTGCGTTTAGCAGCTGGCTACTTCCTCCCCCTCCCAACATGCCCTAGACAACAGATCCCTCACCAGCCAATGCCCCAAGGCCGCAGGACGCTGGCACAAGATATTTCTGAAGGGGAAGGGGAGGCAGGTGCGCTACAGCAGGGGTGGCTTTCTAGTGCTTTTGTGACCCCCCCCCCATGTCCTCAGCTGTCAGGTCCTCCCTCTCGGCTCCACCTTACTCCCCTCACGTTTCCCTGAAAATATTGTTCCCATAACTTCAGAAAACTCAAGGGCAAGAACAAAGGGTCCTGACCGAGTCTTCACCCACTACGATTTGCCTCACAGCCCTAAAACCTGACCAGGAGCAATTAACTCCTTCCTGCTCAGAGCCCTGGGGAACCCTTTGAAGCCCTTCCCTTCCCCCTGAAGGCAGTCTTCCCGTGACCTCCTTCTCACCACTTCGGCTGCAGTGTGACCCACCTCATCCTCATTTACCTGGTCAAATGGACAAGCCCACCACTGGTTTGCCCCAGGGCTGGACTCCAGCCAAAGGGAGCTGGCAGGTCTGCAGAAGCTGGGCACCTACCCTTCCAGCGCCATGGGGGTGCGCCAGGGCTCACTCCCTCTGCCTACCCAATGCACAGCATGTGTCTGCCATGCCACACCCCAAAATTCTTGGGGAAGGGTCTTTAGGGTCTTAAATACACACTCAGTGCCAAGAAGCCAAAAGCTTAAGTCTCTCCTGAGGGGCTTTCCAGGATTCCCGTGAGCACTCGGCTCTTTCTGGATGTCTGTAAAGTGCCTGTCATCACGGACCAATGCCCTAGTGGCACACAAGTTTCATGAGAGGTGGGGGCTAAAAGAGCCCCAGCGGCCGGTGCCCGGGGTTGTTTATACTCCAGGCAGAAATGCTCAGTTTTACAGTGACGGGGTGCCAGAGAGCAGAAAGGGTAGGAACAGCAACCCTGCAAAATAGGCATGGGCCCGTTTTGGGGTGCTTCCAGTTATTAGAGGAAACTACGGAATCCTTCCCACCCCTGCCACCTCCCCAGTGCCCAGGTCAGGAGCTGGCCCGGGCGGGAGGGTGGGGGAAAGCAGGCACTACCAGCCAGGAGCCCAGGTTGCCAGAAGGAATCTCTCGGGGCTTACTTGGGATTTGAACTGTTCCAGAAGACGGTGTGTCGGTCAGCAGCGGCCAGACTGCAGCAAAGACCCAAGAGAGGTGCCCAGAGGAACTCCATAGCGCTGGGGGTCCGGGCAGGGCCGGGCCAGGCCAGGCCAGACGGGGATGGGGTGGGGAACTAGGGGCTCCTCGGGGTCTGGGTTCCCGCTGGCTTCTCACCCAGCACAGTCAGCGAGGCGCTCAGGCTCTGGCCCCTTCGCCGCGCGACTCCGCCTTTTGGGTCGGCGCCGCCCGCCCCGCCCCCGCCTCCGCCTCTCGCGGCGCGCGGCTGCCCCGGGGCTTGTTGGGGGCTGGTGGGGTGGAGGAGGGGAGGACTCCCGGGGGGCGGAGGTCGGGGAGTGGTGGGTCTGGGGCGGATCCAGTGAGCTCCTCCTCGGTCTCCCTAGAGCATGCCCCCCCCAACCGGGGGACCCTGCGTCCGCTCTCTCTCCGAGGTCTGCGCGGAGCTGGGCGCAGCGGCTCGCACGGGAAGGCTGGGGGCGCGTGGGGCGGAATCCGGTGCATGGGGCTGGGACCCCGCCGGGCTGCGAGGCTGGGGGACGGGCACACACCTTCGCTAGAGACTGACTACCGCCCCCCCCAGGCTCGGGCGCCCGCGTTCCCACACTCTCTCCTCCCCCATCCCCATCCATCCCCTTGCCCGGACTCGGCTCTGGCCGGGCGGCCCCTCCCCACGCGCACGCGGCTGTTTGTTTTTGTTGGGTTTGTCAATGTTGTCTTTGTTCCGAGAGATTGTGTCATCCATCGCCTAGATGCCGGGAATGAAGTGTGGCCCTGTGTGTGTGATCGAGTGTGTAACATGTGTGGATTGGGGCAACGGGTGTCCCAGGACCTCCGTGCTTTTTGCGCGGGAAGAGCACGCGGGACCCCTGTTTGGCGAGGGGCTCCGTTCGTATTTTTAGGGACACTAATGACCCGTGTGTGTGTATGTGTGTGTGTGTAAAGCGAATGGGCTCTTGCATATGGACTGTGAAAACATGGGCACGCAGGGTGACAAAACTATAAACCCACACATGCACATTTGGCGGGTGGAGAGACGTGTGATGGCGCGCAAGTGTGAAGACGTTTGCGAAAACTATCGCAGCCGCATGCGTGGAAGCGTGTGAAAGTCTCTGACATACGCATGCTAATGTTTGCGAACGGCGTGTGAAGAGGGGAAGGGGGCTCGGAGTGCAGCGGGGGTGGGGGTGGGGTGAGCTGGTGAGGCTGAGTTGAGCTCCGTCTGTGCGGTCGAGCTCCATCCAAGACCGGTTCGAGTCTCCTTACCCCTCTCACCCTCCCCCCGCGCCGGGTGGACACCCTCGTAGGAATTTCACCTCTCCGGGCTTTGCTCGCAGCCGGGCATCTGCCGCCGTCTGGAGCGGGGGTGGGCCCCCGGGGTGGGGTGGGGCGGGCGGGTGTTTGATTCGGCTCGAATGCGCTCGCCGGGGCTGGAGACCCTGCAGCTAAGTGCTCCTTGGCTCGTGCTTGTGGCTGAGGCTGTGCGCGCTGCCCGGGCGCATGGGGTGTGTGTGCGTCCCCAGCCGCCTCTCCCTGCGGCTGCGCATCAGGGCCAGCCGCGGACCTGGGGCCTGGGCCCTGCTTCCAGAGTTCCCAGGCCGTTTCAACCTCAACCTTTTTTTTTTTTTTTTTTTACGGCCAGGCCTGGCGACTGCCCCTGTAATTACCCAGGGCCTGGACGCCGCGGCAGTCCGGCGCTGACCCCGGTGGGGGAGGAGCCTGGAGCGGAGGAGGGCTCTGGCCGGCCTCCTCCCCCAGACTGTGAGCACGACTGGTCACGCTGACCGTAAACATTCACTGAGCGCCAAGTCGGTGTCGGGCCCGGTAACCCCGAGGCCGGGTCACGGTCTTAGCGCACGGCCACTCCCCGCGCACACTCGCCCCAGGCGACGTGCTCAAGTTCCACGTCCATGGGAGGTGCGGCCCGCCACTCCCGCCGGGTCCGAAGTCTATCCGCCAGCCTGCCCCGGGGCCGCACCTCACGCGCTTTTTGCTCACCTGGGAGGACACTTGGGTGTCGATCTCCCACGTGTCCCCGGGTGGGAGTACACCATCCCAGCTCGTGTGCTTCGTAGAATGGAAGCGCCATGAAGGCAGGAGTTCTTGTTCCGTTCCCTGTCCTACTGCCAGCACCTGGCATAGGACCCAGCACAGACTGTAAATGGTGCCTTAAAAAGAAAAATTAGGGCCGGGCGTGGTGGCGCACACCTTTAATCCCAGCACTTGGGAGGCAAAAGTAGGAGGATCGCTGTGATTTCAAGGCCACCCTGAGTCTACATAGTGAATTCCAGGTCAGCCTGGGCTAAAAAAAGGGGGGCTGTAAAGATGGCTCAGCTGTTAAGCCAAACGACCCATGTTCGATTCTCTAGTACCCACGTAAAAGCCAGATGCACAAAGTATGCATCTGGAGTTCGTTTGCAGTGGCAGAAGGCCCTGGCACGTCCATTCCCCCCCCCCCCACTTTCTGTCTCTGTCTCTGCTTGCAAAAAGAATAAACCCGGAGTGGTGGTACACGCCTTTTATCCCAGCAGTAGGGAGCCAGAGGTAGGATCGCTGTGAGTTCGAGGCCACCCTAAGAGTACAGGACTACATAGTGAATTTCAGGTCAACCTGGGCTAGAATGGGCTAGAGTAAGACCCTACCTCAAAAAAAAAAAAAAAAAAAAAAAGGATTAGGGCGTGGTGGTACACGCCTTTAATCCCAGCTTTCATTCATGAGGCAGAGGTAAGGGGATCGCTGTGAGTTCGAGGCCAGCCTGGCGCAAGAGAGTGAGTTCTACATCAGCCTGGGCTAGAGTGAGACCCTACCTTGAAAAAAACAACAAAAAAGCTGGGCGTAGTGGCGCCTTTAATCCCAGGACTCAGAAGGCAGAGGTAGGAGGATCGCCATGAGTTCGAGGCCACCCTGAGACTACATAGTGAATTGCAGGACAGCCGGAGCTAGAGTGAGACCCTACCTCGGAAAACCAAAAAAAAAAAAAAAAAAAAAAAAAAAATTAAATTTATTTGCAAGGAGAGAGGGGGATAGGTATGGCACCAGGACCTCTTGCCATTGCAAAGGAACTCCAGACGCAAGTGCCACTTTTGCATCTGGCTTTACTTGGGTACTGGGAAATCGAACCTGCAGCGTCAGGCTTCGCAAGCAAGGATCTTTAACACCGAGCCATCTCCCCAGCAGTAAGAGGTGTCTTTGTTGAATGAGGTCACTCACTATTTTCAGTGAAGGTGGAAACTTAGGGCTGTACTGAAAAAAGAAAGGAGCCCACCGAGGCTTATTGAGCGCAGAGGTGGCGGCGGTGCTACCTTGGTCGAAAAGACAGCCCAGGATTACCCCTGGAGGACACGACTTTGGGGGTGGGCTCCTCGCTCCTCGGCGAGCTGCGCCCGGGCGAGGACGTGTCGGGTCCCGCGCTGCGCGGCGTTCGCCGGGCAGGTTCGGGCTCGCTGGGCCCAGCCTGGCGCGGCCACGTCTGCTTCCGCCCGCCCTGTCTGCATCCTCCTGGGCTGCAGCGAGCCGGGTGGAGACGATGGGCAGAAACTCAGGTTGGCGCTGTCACCCCTCGGGCCTCGATCCTGTCCATGCATTTGTGTTTAGGGGTGGCCCATCAGTCTGGTGCACCCTCCCCCCCCCCCTCGCTCCAGACTGCATCGCGGTGGGTACCTTACAGATAAAGACCCCGCTCTCCATATATATATATATATATTTTTTTTCTGGAGTCGGGGAAGCAGAGGAAATAGGCAAAATCCTCCAAGGACTCGCTTGCTAAGTGTTTGCCCCCCCCTCCCCTTGGATCTCTGCACACCTTCGCACTGCCTGAACGCCTCCTGGAGCCGCTGCGCCGCCTGGTGGCCCGAGCAGAGAGTTACAGGCGCTGTGCGATTCCCCATAGGGACCACCCTTGAAGGGACCAAAGCTGGGCCCTTCAGGATTCCCCCCCCCCCGCAGTCCCTAGCTTGCCCCCTGCGGGTCTGGTCTCCATTCTACTTACGACTCTGTGTACCCCTTTCAGCATCAACGCCACTCCCAGGCGAGCGTCTGGCTTCAAGTAGTAAGGCTGTCTGAGGTCTCTGGGAAATTCCCTGAATGAGAAAGTCTGGGAATTCCTGCTGGATAGGGTTAAGTCTGAGTGTGCTGGCTGAGCAGGCACTGCCACCCCCCCCCCAAAGGAGCAGCTGGCCACCTGTAGGGGCATTGCCCTACCTGAGGGCATTTCTAGACTGGGGAACCGAAGCTACCAGCGGGATTGGCCTGGTGGCTCATCTAGGGGAAGGCCAGAGCCTCAGGGTGAGGCGCTGTATAGCACGTCTAGCCCCAGCACCCATACCTAACCTAGCCTAACCCTAATACCCAGAGCATCTCTAGGTACTGATAGGGCTGTGGCAGAGTGGTCCCTGAGCCTTGAACATCTCTGTCCCACTCTCTGAAGGTCACTGTGAAAAATAAAGTGCGTGTCTCCCACTTTATTAGTAATGTGTGCACAGTATTTATTATTTTTTTATTTGAGAGAGAGAGAGAGAGAGAGAGAGAGAGAGCAGCATATCGAGAGACAAAGAGAATCGGTGCTCCAGCCACTGCAAACGAACTCCAGATGCATGGGCCTCTTTGTGCATCTGGCTAACGTGGGTCCTGGAGAATTGCACCTGAGTCCTTTTAGTGTTGCAGGCAAGTGCCTTAATCCCTAAGCCATCTCTCCAGATCCCAGTCTTTTGGTTTTTTTGCCTCCGAGGTAGGGTCCTGCTCTAGCCCAGGCTGACCTAGAATTCACTTTGTAGTCTCAAGGTGGCTTCGAACTCACCGAACTACCTCAGCCTCCCAAGTGCTGGGATTAAAGGTGTGGGCCACTATGTCCCCCTGCACAGTTTTTTTTTTTTTTTTTTTTTTCGAGGTAGGTTCTCACTCTATCTCAGGCTGACCTGGAATTCACCATGTAGTCTCAGGGTGGTCTCAAACTCATGGCGATCCTCCTACCTCTGCCTTCCAAGTGCTGGGATTAAAGACGTGCACCACCACGCCCCTGCACAGTTTTTGAAGGTTGGAAGATAGAAGGGTGTAAAGGGGAGGAGACAGCCTTTTGCTTGTGAGATTTTGCTTGCTTTTGATATTGTGATAAATGACTCATTTTTTCCAAATATTTAAAAGAGAATTTTGATTTATTTTATTTGCAAACAGAGTGAGATGGAGAGAAGAGAGACAGAGAGAATGGGTGTGCCAGCACCTCCAGCTGCTGCAAACAACTCCAGATGCACGTGCCACTTTATGTATGCATCTGGCTTTACATGGTTACTGAAGAATTGAACCCAGTTCATTAGGCTCTGCAGGCAAGTGCCTTAAACACTGAGCCAGCTCTCCAGCACCAAGAGTCTCTCATTTGTTGCCCAAACTGGCTTTTTGTTTTGTTTGTTTTTTGAGGTAGGGTCTCACTGTAGCCCAGGATGACCTGGAATTCACTGTGTAGCCTCAGGCTGGCCTCTAACTCATAGCGATCCTCCTACCTCTGCCTCCGGGGTGCTGGGAATAAAGGCCTGCATGTACTGCCTGCGACTAGTTATTTAAACAGAGTCCCTTCCCCCTACTCAGAGGTCAAGAAGTGGATATCAGCTGAGTTATCAAAGGCCCCACGCGGTCTCTACTCTGCTGTTATCAAGACCCTCATGACAAGGTGGCTACCTGCATGGAACTCTGTCCTCTGACGGTGACATGGCCTTTTACCATCTTGAATGGGAGCAGCTGAGCTTACACAGAACACTCTCTCACAAGATCCCCTGGGAATACACCTTTGGGAAGGAGTGGGGGTGGGAGGAGAGTCACCAGACCGTCCCCTGGGATCCCAGTGACTTCCTCTTGCACCTAAAAATGTCACTTCCAATCTCCATGTCCCACGTTTAGCCAAATGCAGTGACACAAGGGAGCAATAAATGCATCTGGCTTATGGGGACCTGGAGAATCGAACCAGGGTCCTTAGGCTTCACAGGCATGCGTCTTAACTGCTAAGCCATCTCTCCAGCCCCCTATATATTTTTTAAATGTCCTTCCTGTTCCTTTTTCCTGACTCCGTTCTAGTTGTCCCATCCTTTTCTGCTTTTCCTTCTCATGGACTTGGCACCACCAAGTTCACTAGCAGTGCCTTAGACGCTGGGAATCGTGAGCTGGGCATCAAACAGGAGTGGGCCTGGACTAATTTATGGTGGGGAAGAGCACAAGAGGCATAACAGAGAGGCTAGGCAAGGAGGGGACCAGAACTACCTAGAAGTGGGTCAAAAGTATAGAAATAGGCTGGAGAGATGGCTTAGCGGTTAAGGCATTTGTCTGCAAAGCCAAAGGACCTCGGTTCGATGCTCCAGGATCCATGTAAGGCAGATGCACAAGGTGGTGCATGCATCTGGAGTTCGTTTGTAGTAGCTGGAGGCCCGGGTGTGCCCATTCTCTCTCTTCAAATAAATAAATAATTTAAAAAAAACCTAGAAATAAGCCGTGGTGCACGCCTTTAGTCCCAGAACTCAGGAGACTGAGGTAGGAGTATTGCCGTGAGTTTGAGGCCAGCCTGAGACTACATAATGAAGTCCAGGTCAGCCTGGGTTAGAGTGAGACCCTACTTTGGAAAAACAAACAAATCCAAGTATAGAAATAGCTGGAATGCAAGGTGGTAAAATACATGGCCAGGGGCAGCGCACCCTATGCTGTGGGACATCAAGGGCACAAAGCCCCACAGACTCCCATCAGGGGAAATGTATACAGACCCTGTGGAGGTCCTCTGGTGAGTGGGCTCACAAGGGACTGCGGCTAAGTGGGCTGGGGCATTTCAGAGTGGGCTGGCTTCAGAATTAAGATGATAGGGACTGAGGATTCCTGGGAAGGCAGAGAGCTGGTGAATGTTTGGAGAGTGGGGAATGGAGACAGTACACTGGGAATAATAACAGCCTTAGCTCCTGTTTATAGAACACATTCTCCACTCGAGGCTCACTTGACGGAAAGCACTTTACGTGCATTAACGCACTTCAACTTCATGGTTGCCGTAAGAAGCTGCTGACACCAATGTCTTCATTTTGCACGGAAAAAAAAAAAAAAAACCCTGAAGCCCACCACAGTGCCCTTGAGAAGATACAGCTAAGAAGTGGTTGGGCTGGAGAGATTGCTCAGTGGTTAAGGCACTTGCTGGCAAAGCCAAAGGACCCAAAGGTTCAATTCCCCAGTACCCACATGAAGCCAGATACACAAGGCAGTGCAGCATCTGAAGTTCGTTTGCAGTGGCTAGAGGCTGTGGTGTGCCCGTTCTCTCTCTCTCTCTCTATCTGCTTCTTTCTCTCAAAATAAATAAATAAATAAATAAATAAATAAGCCGGATGTGGTGGCACATGCCTTTAGTCACAGCACTTAGGAGGCGGAGGTAGGAGGATTGCCGTGAGTTAAAGGCCACCCTGAGAGTACAGAGTGAATTCCAGGTCAGCCTGAGCTAGAGTGAGACCCTATCTAGAAAAGCCAAAAAACCAAAAATAAATGAATAATTTTTTTTTTAAAGAAGCGGATGGACTGCAGAAATGGCTTAGCAGTTAAGGCGCTTGCCTGCGAAGACTGAGGGCCCTAGTTAAACTCCCAGAACCCATGTACGCCAAATACACATGGTGGCACATGCATCTAGAGTTTGACTGCAGTGGCTAGAAGGCCCCCGGTGCTTCAATTCTCTCTCTCTCATTAAAAAAAAGAAGAGGTATGGGCTGGAGAGATGGCTTAGCGGTTAAGGCGCCTGCCTGCTAAGCCTAAGAACACTGGTTCCAATCTCCAGCGGTTCCAATCTCCAGGTCCCATGTTTAGCCAGATGCAAAGTGACGCAAGGGTGCAATGCCACACTTGACCACATGGGGGCGCAACATCTGGATTTCGTTCACAGCAGCTGAGAGACTGCTGGCGCGCCCATCTCTACCTCCCTCTCCCTCTCCCTCTCTGTCTGCCTCTCTCTGTCTCTCTCCAAAAATAAATAAACAAAAATAAAAAAATAAAAAAATAAAAAAAGAGTTCTCAAACTCTAAAAAAAAAAAAAGAAGAAGAAGAAGAGGTAAAGCCAGAATGGATAACAAAGCCATTGGTTTGAGTCCTATTCTAACCACTGTGCAGTACTACCCAGCTTTTCTTAGAGGAACACAAGTGCAGGCCACTGGGGACATGGAGAGTCACAAGGTCATTCCAGACACAATCTCTCTAGGATACTGTAGCCGGTGGATGTGGAAGGAAGATGGAGTTCTTCTTGTTGTTGTTGATTTTCTTCATTTTTTTTTTTAATAGGGTTTCTCTCTAGCCCAGACTGACCTGGAACTCACTCTGTAATCCCAGGCTAGCCTCAAACTCAGTGATCCTTCTACCTCTGCCTCCCTTGTACTGGGATTAAAGGTGTGCACCACCATGCCCAGTAAGATGGAGTTCTTTTCAGCATCAGGAACTGGAGGGACACAGTTATGACAATTGAAAGATTCATTATTTGATACCCAGGTCTTTTCTTCCAATGCCCAGCACATCAGACTCTTCTACCCAGGGCTGCTAATGCATAGACGCACTCAGGCTCAGTGTGGGATTCATGCCTTAGCCATGTTCCTGGCAATGTTTTTTTTTTTTTTTTTGAGGTAGGGTCTCACTCTGGTCCAGGATGACCTGGAATTCACTATGTAGTCTCAGGGTGGCCTTGAACTCACGACGATCCTCCTACCTCTGCCTCCCGAGTGCTGGGATTAAAAGCATGCACCACCACACCCGCCCCCCTTTTTAAAAACATATTTTATTTACTTATTGGAGAGAAAGAGTCAGAGAGAGAGAGAGGGTGGAAGAGAATGGGTGCGCTAGGGCCTCCAGCCATTGCAAATGAATTCCAGACGCATGCACCCCCTTGTGCATCTGGCTTACGTGGCTCCTAGAGAATCAAACCGGGATCTTTTGGCTTTGCAGGCAAATGCCTTAACCACTAAGCCATCTCTCCAGCCCTGGCAATGTTTTTTGGTTGCACCCTGCACGTTGCTGGCTCCTCGTCTCTCAGGACAGGTTTTCAGCCTTTCCTTTCATCCTATGAGCTGATCTTCTATTGCCTTCCAGTAAAATTTTTTTTTCCAGGTAGGGTCTCTCACTCTTCTCCAGGCTGACCTGGAATAATTCACAATATAGTCTCAGGGTAGCCTTGAACTCATGGTGATCCTCTTACCTCTGCCTCCCAAGTGCTGGGATTAAAGGTGTGCGCCACCATGCCCGACTCAATTATTTTTTATTTTTATTTTTAATTTAATTAATTTTTTTTTGGTTTTTCTTTTTTTTTCTTTTCCTTCTTTCTCTTTCTTTCTTTCTTTCTTTCTTTCTTTCTTTCTTTCTTTCTTTCTTTCTTTCTTTTTTTTTTTGGTTTTTCGAGGTAGGGTCTCATTCTGGCCCAGGCTGTTTTTTGGTTTTTCAAGGTAGGTCTCACTCTAGTCCAGGCTGACCTCGAATTCACTATGTAGTCCCAGGGTGGTTTCAAACTCACAGTGATCCTCCTATTTCTACCTCCTGAGAGCTGGGATTAAAGGTGTGCACCACACCTGTTTTGGGGTCAGGTGCTGATAAGCAAGAACCTGGACTGGCACAAAGAGAGGTAGTGGTGGTGCAGCAGCCATGAGGGTGGCGACCTCATGACCAGAGCCAGCAGAATCAGGAATAGACCTGGTTTGTGGGATGGACAAGGAGTTCTGTTTCAGCTGGTTAAGTTTCAAGATTTGCTGAGAGTGGGTTACAGAGAAGCTGCAGATTGGGGCCCAAAGCTGGGAACAGTGGTTTGTGTTTAGGGTCTTGCTAGGGAGTGTAGGATTTGGTTGTGAGTCTCATGCAATCACCACGTGACAGGAGAGATTGCTGGCTAGGGTGGCAATCACCTTCTTGTTGCTGGGACAAAGAACCTGTCGAAAAGCAGCTGACTAGCCTGGCGTGGTGGCACATGCCTTTCATGCCAGCATTCGGCAGGCAGAGGTAGGAGGATCGCCATGAGTTCAAGGCTCCCTGAGACTACATAGTGAATTCCAGGTCAGCCTGAGCTAGACTGAAACCCTACGTCGAAAAACCAAAAAAATAAATAAACAAACAAAACCAACCAACCAAACAACAACAATAAAAAAAAAAAAAGCTGATGGGAGGAAAGTTTTTTTCTTTTACTTAGAGAATACTTTATTACTTTCTTTTTTATTAATTTTTTTATCTTTTAAAATTTTTGTTTATTTTTATTTATTTGAGAGCAACAGATAGAGAGAGAAAGAGGCAGAGAGAGGAGAGAGAGACAGAAAGTGTGCACCAGGGCCTCTAGCCACTGCAAATGAACTCCAGATGCATGCGCCCCCTTGTGCATCTGGCTTATGTGGGTACTGGGGAATCTCGATCCTCAAACTGGGGTCTTTAGGGTTCACAGGCAAACACTTAACCACTAAGCCATTTCTCCAGCCCCCTTTATTACTTTCTGTAATCAAACCACCCACATAGATAAGACCTTATATATTTAATGTTGTGTATTACCCCTGTATAAAGGGAAAAAATTAAGTGTAACATTTCTAGACCAATATGGTTGTTAATTTCTATACAATGCCAACTGAATGTGGTAAGCAAGGGTAGGGAAGAAAGGATTTATTCTGGTTTTCAGTCTCAAAGGGAAGCTTCATGATGGCAGGGAAAGCATGGCACGAGCAGATCTGGATGGCACCTCTGCCACAGCAGGTGGTAAACAGCAGCAGGAGACTGAGCCAGACTCTGGCAAGGGAGAGCTGACTATAACACCCCTAAGCCTGCCCCAGAAACACACCTCCTCCAGCAAGGCTCCATCTCCCAAATTGCCATCAGCTGGGGACCAAGCATTCAGAACACAGGAGTTTATGGGGACACCGGATTCAAATCACCACAGCTAGCTAGCACTGTACTTGAAGGAGCCTGGCAGGTGTCACAAGAGGGAGGAGCTGAGCGAGGACATTTATATGGAAACAAAGCACAGGCTTCTCTGGACATCATCCAGAAGAAAAATGGCCCTTCTCCTGTCTTGCATTGTCCTGTCCTGGACTATAGGGCCGTTTCCGGACCCAGCCCTGTGCCCAGAGGCTGCTGAACAGAGATTGGCCAGCCTCAGAACAATTGTTCACTGGGGCTCTGAGAGATGGGGTGATCACCATCCAAGCCATATGTACTGGAGGATCAAGGGGGAAACCCCAAGGAAAACAGGGCTTCTGTCCCCAGAAGGAAGTTTGAAGGCTGAGCAAACAAAGACCCCGATGCTGACTTAGAGAGGCTGGTCATGGACAAGGTTTCAGAATGTTCCACATAAGATTTAAAAAAAAAATTTGTTTTGTTTTTGTTTTTGTTTTGTGAGGTAGGTCTCACTCTAGCTCAGGCTGACCTAGAATTCACTATGTAGTCTCAGGGTGGCCTTAAACTCATGGTGATCCTCCTACCTCTGCCTCCTGAGTGCTGGGATTAAAGGCGTGCGCCACCACACCCGGCATCATCACTATTAATTTTTACAGTACTGGGGATCAAACTTAGGGCCCCATGAAGGGTAGGTAAGCACTCTACCACTGAGCTATATTCTCAGACCTTTGTTTTTTGTAGGGTCAATCCAGACTGACCTGGAATTCACAGGGTGGCCTCCAGCTCACGTTGGTCCTCCTACCTCTGCTTCAGAGTGCTGGGATTAAAGGCATGCACCACCACGCCCAGCCAGACTTTTTTTTTTTTTTTTTTTTAAGGTTTAGAGATCTTTTATAAGAATAGAGATAGAACTTAAAGTGCTTAGTCTAGGTTGACCTGGATTCACTCTGTAGTCTCAGGGTGTCCTCAAACTCTAGGCAATCTTCCTACTTCTGCTCCCGAATGCTGGGATTAAAGGTGTGCTCCACCACACCTGGCTAAATATTTTATTTATTATTTGAGAGAGAGAGGCAGGTAGATAGATAGATAGATAGATAGATAGATAGATAGATAGATAATGGGTGTGCCAAGGCCTCTAGCCACTGCAAACAAACTCCAGAAAAGCATGCACCATCTTGTGCATCTAGCTTTTAATAGGTACTAGGGAATCAAACCTGGGTCCTCAGACTTCGAAGGCAAGTGCCTTAACCATTAAACCATCTCTTCAGCCCTCAGGTTGAGTTTAAGGAGAAACAGATCTAGGGAACTCTTTTTTTTCATTATTAATTTTGTTCTCAGGACAGGTTTTCAGCCTTTCCTTCATCCTATGAGCTGATCTTCTATTGCCTTCCAGTAAAATTTTTTTTCCAGGTAGGGTCTCTCACTCTTCTCCAGGCTGACCTGGAATAATTCACACAATATAGTCTCTCAGGGTAGCCTTGAACTCATGGTGATCCTCTTACCCTCTGCCTTCCAAGTGCTGGGATTAAAGGTGCAAAAGCCCACCATGCCCACCTCAATTATTTTTTATTTTTATTTTTAATTTAATTAATTTTTTTGCTTTTTCTTTTCCTTCTTTCTCTTTCTTTCTTTCTTTTTTTTTTTTTCTTTCTTTCTTTCTTTTCTTTCTTTTTTTTTTTTTTTTTGGTTTTTCGAGGGTCTCATTCTGGCCCAGGCTGTTTTTTGGGTTTTTCAAGGTAGGTCTCACTCTAGTCCAGGCTGACCTCATCTCGCTATGTAGTCCCAGGGTGGTTTCAAACTCACAGTGATCCTCCTATTTCTACCTCCTGAGAGCTGGGATTAAAGGTGTGCGCCACCACACCTGTTTTGGGGTCAGGTGCTGATAAGCAAGAACCTGGACTGGCACAAAGAGAGGTAGTGGTGGTGCAGCAGCTGTGAGGGTGGCAACCTCATGACCAGAGCCAGCAGAATCAGGAATAGACCTGGGTTTGTGGGATGGACAAGGAGTTCTGTTTCAGCTGGTTAAGTTTCAAGATTTGCTGAGAGTGGTTACAGAGAAGCTGCAGATTGGGGCCCAAAGCTGGGAACAGTGGTTTGTGTTTAGGGTCTTGCTAGGGAGTGTAGGATTTGGTTGTGAGTCTCATGCAATCACCACGTGACAGGAGAGATTGCTGGCTAGGGTGGCAATCACCTTCTTGTTGCTGCGACAAAGAACCTGTCGAAAAGCAGCTGACTAGCCCGGCGTGGTGGCACATGCCTTTTCATGCCAGCATTCGGCAGGCAGAGGTAGGAGGATCGCCATGAGTTCAAGGCTCCTGAGACTACATAGTGAATTCCAGGTCAGCCTGAGCTAGACTGAAACCCTACGTCGAAAAACCAAAAAAATAAATAAACAAACAAAACCAACCAACCAAACAACAACAATAAAAAAAAAAAAAAGCTGATGGGAGGAAAGTTTTTTTCTTTTACTTAGAGAATACTTTATTACTTTCTTTTTTATTAATTTTTTTATCTTTTAAAATTTTTGTTTATTTTTATTTATTTGAGAGCAACAGATAGAGAGAGAAAGAGGCAGAGAGAGAGAGAGACAGAAAGTGTGCACCAGGGCCTCTAGCCACTGCAAATGAACTCCAGATGCATGCGCCCCCCTTGTGCATCTGGCTTATGGGTACTGGGGAATCTCATCCTCAAACTGGGGTCTTTAGGGTTCACAGGCAAACACTTAACCACTAAGCCATTTCTCCAGCCCCCTTTATTACTTTCTGTAATCAAACCACCCACATAGATAAGACCTTATATATTTAATATTGTGTATTACCCTGTATAAAGGAAAAAATTAAAGTGTAACATTTCTAGACCAATATGGTTGTTAATTTCTATACAATGCCAACTGAATGTGGTAAGCAAGGGTAGGGAAGAAAGGATTTATTCTGGTTTCAGTCTCAAAGGGAAGCTTCATGATGGCAGGGAAAGCATGGCACGAGCAGATCTGGACGGCACCCCTGCCACAGCAGGTGGTAAACAGCAGCAGGAGACTGAGCCAGACTCTGGCAAGGGAGAACTGACTATAACACCCCTAAGCCTGCCCCAGAAACACACCTTCTCCAGCAAGGCTCCATCTCCCAAATTGCCATCAGCTGGGGACCAAGCATTCAGAACACAGGAGTTTATGGGGACACCGGATTCAAATCACCACAGCTAGCTAGCACTGTACTTGAAGGAGCCTGGCAGGTGTCACAAGAGGGAGGAGCTGAGCGAGGACATTTATAGGGAAACAAAGCACAGGCTTCTCTGGACATCATCCAGAAGAAAAATGGCCCTTCTCCTGTCTTGCATTGTCCTGTCCTGGACTATAGGGCGTTCGGACCCAGCCCCTGTGCCCAGAGGCTGCTGAACAGAGATTGGCCAGCCTCAGAACAATTGTTCACTGGAGGCTCTGAGAGATGGGGTGATCACCATCCAAGCCATATGTACTGGAGGATCAAGGGGGAAACCCCAAGGAAAACAGGGCTTCTGTCCCCAGAAGGAAGTTTGAAGGCTGAGCAAACAAAGACCCCGATGCTGACTTAGAGAGGCTGGTCATGGACAAGGTTTCAGAATGTTCCACATAAGATTTAAAAAATTTTTTGTTTTGTTTTTGTTTTGTGAGGTAGGTCTCACTCTAGCTCAGGCTGACCTAGAATTCACTATGTAGTCTCAGGGTGGCCTTAAACTCATGGTGATCCTCCTACCTCTGCCTCCTGAGTGCTGGGATTAAAGGCGTGCACCACCACGCCCGGCATCATCACTATTAATTTTTACAGTACTGGGGATCAAACTTAGGGCCGCATGAAGGGTAGGTAAGCACTCTACCACTGAGCTATATTCTCAGACCTTTGTTTTTTGTAGGGTCAATCCAGACTGACCTGGAATTCACAGGGTGGCCTCCAGCTCACGTTGGTCCTCCTACCTCTGCTTCAGAGTGCTGGGATTAAAGGCATGCGCCACCATGCCCAGCCAGACTTTTTTTTTTTTTTTTTTAAGGTTTAGAGATCTTTTATAGGAATACAGATAGAACTTAAAGTGCTTAGTCTAGGTTGACCTGGAATTCACTCTGTAGTCTCAGGGTGTCCTCAAACTCTAGTCAATCTTCCTACCTCTGCTCCCGAATGCTGGGATTAAAGGTGTGCTCCACCACACCTGGCTAAATATTTTATTTATTATTTGAGAGAGAGAGGCAGGTAGATAGATAGATAGATAGATAGATAGATAGATAGATAGATAATGGGTGTGCCAAGGCCTCTAGCCACTGCAAACAAACTCCAGAAAAGCATGCACCATCTTGTGCATCTAGCTTTTAATAGGTACTAGGGAATCAAACCTGGGTCCTCAGACTTCGAAGGCAAGTGCCTTAACCATTAAACCATCTCTTCAGCCCTCAGGTTGAGTTTAAGGAGAAACAGATCTAGGGAACTCTTTTTTTTTCATTATTAATTTTGTTTGTTTGTTTGTTTTGTTTTTCAAGGTAGGGTTTCACTCTAGTCCAGGCTGACCTGGAATTCACTCTAGTCTCAGGGTGGCCCTTGAACTCATGGTGATCCTCCTACCTCTGCCTCCCAAGTGCTGGGATTAAAGGCGTGTGCCACCACGCCTGGCTCTTAATTTTTTTTTTTTTTTTTTTTTTTTTTTGCAAGGTAGGGTCTCACTCTGGTCCAGGCTGACCTGGAATTAACTATGTAGTCTCAGGGTGGCCTCGAACTCTCGGCGATCCTCCTACCTCTGCCTCCCGAGTGCTGGGATTAAAGGCATGTGCCACTACGCCCGGCTCTTAATTTTTTTTTTAATGGGCTGGAGAGATGGCTCAGCAATTAAAGGTGTTTGCTGGCCAGGTTCGATTCTCCAGTTCCCACATAATGACAGTACTGTGTGGAGCTGGGAGGAAGGCAGAGGTGAGAGGAGGAACAGCATGCTTTGGAAGGAATTTCTTGGCACCTGTTTGCAGGCCACTTGCTTCCCCAGGCCTCATCCATGCAGGGTGTGGGCTTTGGGGACAGATTTCAGAAATTTAAATAACAGCTCTGTTAATTCACCTGGCCTTGGCCAAATCACAGCGTCATCTGTTTTCTCATCTAGGAACTGAGGGCAGATCGGATTGCGGTTACAATTAAATGAGATAATGTTTGTAAAGTACTTGGAAGAGAGATTTTGCATTACAATATTATGCTAATTATCATAATTGTGGTTTTTCTTTTCCTGATATAGAAGAGCAATAGACAGAGAGAATGGACACGTCAGGGCCTCGAGCTACTGCAAATGAACTCCAGACACATGTGCCTCTTGTGCATCTGTCTTACGTGGGTCCTGGAGAATTGAACCTGGGTCCTTTGGCTTCGCAGGCAAACACCTTAACTGCTAAGCCATCTCTTCAGTCCCATGATTGTGGTTTTTACAGTGATGACAGCAAATTCTAATCCAATTGGCTCCCACCAGAGTCTAAAGACTTGGGCCCTCCATTGTCCTGGAAGGGCTTCTTGTGAAAGCATAATTGTATATACTTGTGGAGGGCTTCAGGTACTTAGGCAGGCACGTGCTGGTGAGAGCTAATGGCAGCAGGAGTCTCCTACTCCTCTGTCACCTCTGCTGAGGCGTTCCCAAGAAAGCCATTTGAGTTTTACTCACGACAGTTTGATGTTTCAACTTTCTGTGTTTTTTTTAAATTTTTAATTTAATTTAATTACTTATTTATTTATTTGAGACAGAAAGAGAGGGAAAGAGGGAGATAGAGAGAGAATGGGCGTGCCTGGGCCTCCAGCTGCTGCAAACGAACTCCAGATTCATACTCCACCTTGTGCATCTGGCTTATGTGAGTGCTGGGGAATTGAACCTGGATCCTTTGGCTTTTCAGGCAGGGGCCTTAACCACTAAGGTATCTCTCCAGCTCTGATGTGTCAACTTTCATTCGCAACCCAGTCAGCTCACAGTCGTTTTCTGTGGGTTGGATGAGGGATGCCCTTGGGCACTTGCCCCTTACTGTACTGTATGGAGATTCTAGTCTTTTCTGAGGTCAACAGTTCTCCACTGAGCCATGTGGAAGCGTCCCAGGCCTGCTGGACTGGTCCCTTCGCGTGTTCTCAGCTGCTTTGGTGACTTCTGGCCCCAGTGAGCACAGACCATCAGGTTCTTGTGACAGTCTTGCCACAGCTCCCACTGGAACAACAGCCCAGTCCTGCCCAAAGCTTGAGCAAAGCGAGGGACCTGCTCCGTCCTGAACAAGGACAACCAAGGACAAGGGGACAGGAGCTGAAGACCTAGTTGTTAATCTGTCAGCATCAAGAAGAGCTGGGTCACCGGGCGTGGTGGCGCACGCCTTTAATCCCAGCACTCGGGAAGCAGAGGTAGGAACATCACTGTGAGTCTGAGGCCACCCTGAGACTACATAGTGAGTTCCAGGTCAGCCTGGTCTAGAGTGAGACCCTGCCTTGAAAAAAAATCAAAAAATCAATAATTTAAATCTGCGAATATTATTGTATTATGTTGATGAAAACTATGTGTTAGTGAAGGTCGTCAAATGGAGCAAACAATAGCAACGTGGCTAGCTGGAGAGCCCGATTTGTGAATGGAGGGTAAGACGGAGGTGTGAACATGCGTGCGAGCCCTGTGCATACAGACGTCCGGCTAGAGGCCTCTCCTCTGCCCAGCTGTCCTGACTTTAGGAACAGTCTTGATTCTGGGATCCGACCTCCAAAGCCTTTCTTTAAACTTCTTGCTCACAGGTCCACCCAGTGCCTTCTGGGTGGCTAATGATTTGAGAAACAAAGAAAGCACGCCTCTCTCCCCGCCAGCTACTGGGACTGCCTATAAAATGAATAAACATGATTAGGAAAGCTGGTAACTGCAGATGACACAGATGAAATGGAAAAAATAAACAAAAGCCTCAACCCCCCATCCCCCTCCGTCCCCCAGACCCAGTCTCAGCACAGACAAGACCAGCCTCCTGAGCTGGGTGGGTTACAGCACAGGCCTGTTGGGGGTGATATTTATATAAGGGGCTGGGTTCCTCCCTTGGGCAAGTCAAGTAAGCTGTAAAATTTGAAGGCCCATTTTAAAATTGTTTCAAATCCTTCCAATGTGTTTCCTGTCTGGCGCTGTGTACAGGCTTTGGTAATATGTGTGCATGTGTGGCCTGGAGGTCGAGTTAACGAGGGAGGTAGAGGTAAAAGTGCCAAGGGGCCCTGAGCATCCGGGGCTGGAAAAGAGGTCGGTCGTTGGTCAGGGTGTGTGTTCCTAGTGTTGGAATGTACATAAAGGGCCTTCCAGCCTCTGGAGGGTGGTTTAGTTCGTCTGGGAAATTAGAGTCTTTTAAAAAAATCACATACTAGGTTGTGAAGATAGCTCAGTGGATAAAGCCATTGCTATACAAAAGGGACAGCCTGAGGGCTGGGCTGGGGGGAGGGGCATGGCTCAGTGGTTAAAAGTGTTTGCCATTTAAGCATGAGGGTCTCCTGGGCTGGAGACCACCAAGTTCGACTCCCCAGAAGCCATGTAAAAATCTAGGAATGGGGGCTGGAGAGATGGCTTAACGATTAAGGCTTGCCTGCAAAGCCTAAGGACTCAGGTTGGATTCCCCAGTACCTATGTAAGCCAGATGCACGAGATGGCACATGCATCTGGACTTTGCAGTGGTTAGAGGCCCTGACATGCCCATTCTCTCTGTCTCTCTATCTGCCTCTTTCTCTCTCTCTCTCACGAATAAATAAATAAATAAAATCTAGGAACAGCTATGCACATCTGTGTGTGGACGGAGACTGGGGAATCCCCAGGGATCTCTGACAGACAGCAGCTTGTGGTTGAGGGATGCCCTGCCTCAAGGAGATGCACGGGTGAGCAATTAGAGAGGAACGGCTGACCTCCTCTGACACTCCACATGTGTGAGCATGCACATGTGTACCTGCACACACCACACACATACACCACACATACACACACACTACACATACACCACACAAATACATCACACATACACCACACACACTACACACACACTACACATACACCACACACTACACACATACACCACACCACACACATACACCACACCACACACATATACCACACCACACATACCACACACACCACACATACACATACCACACACTACACACACCACACGTACACACACCACATACACCACACATACCACACACACTACACACACACCACACACACACCACACACACTACACTACACACACATATACACACCACACACACACCACACTATACATACATTTATAACACACACACACTACACTACACACACACAAAACACACACATACACCACACTACACACACAAACCACACCACACACACACACCACACACATATATATACCACACACACAGCACACATACACACCACACCACACACATACCAAAAAAAGAAAAAAGCAGCCAGGCATGGTGGCACACGCCTTTCATCCCAGCACTCGGGAGGCAGAGGTAGGAGGATCGCTGTGATTTCAAGGCCACCCTGAGACTACATAGTGAATTCCAGGTCAGCCTGGGATAGAGTAAGATCCTTCCTTGAAAACCAAAATAAATAAATGAATGAATGAATAAATAAATAAATAAAGCAAGTGCCTGAGTTCAGATCCTCTCCACCTGTTTACAGCCTGATCCAAGCTGGGCATTTGAGGGTAAGCACCTGACCGCTGAGCCATCTCTCCAGCCCCAGGTTGGGCATTTGTAGTCCCAGCATGCCTATGTAAGAAGTGAGGCCGAAACAGGCTGCCAGAAGCTGGGGAGGGGTCAGTGAGAGGGCGCCAGGCTAGCAAGAAGAGTGATGAGTAATGAGAGACTCCGCATCCAACCAGGTTAAAAGAAAGAACTGACCCCGGAAAGTTGGTTTTTTGCTTTTTTGTTTTGTTTGTTTGTTTTTCAAGGTAGGGTCTCGTTCTAGCCCAGGCTGACCTGGAATTCACTATGTAGTCAGAGGGTAGCCTTGAACTCACGGCGATCCTCCTACCTCTGTATCCCGAGGGCTGGGATTAAAGGCATGTGCCACCGTGCTCAGCAGATGGTTGTGTTTTGACTTCTACATGAATATATCACACACACCAAAACCCCCACTATATTATAGTCGCTAGTTAAAGGCCTTGGAGGCTGAAAATCCAAGTATGTGATCTTTATTTCGGAAGTAGGAGAGGTAACACTTGGCAACGTGGCCTCGGTAGAGTGTAGCCGCGCACAGTCTGATAAATGAGATGAGTGTGGCCCTGCGCCTCGTGGCCGTCCATCCATCCACGTGAGCTCTCCCTCTGCCTGCGACGTCCCTTCTGTTAGCTGCCAAAATCCTACCCGTCCTTCTGGCCTGGCTCGGTACCACATCCCCACAGTGGGGATTACTCACTCTTTCTTCTGGGACCCTGTGACATTTTGTCTTTTCCAATGTTTACTTTGTTCCTTCTCTTCTGAAATTTAGCTAAATGTGTCCCTTCCCCATGACAAGTGCTTGGAGGACCAGAAATGTGTCTTTCTTGGCTGTCACCTTCCCTGAAGCATCGTGAGCCCAGAGTGGGAGCTCGGTCAATGCTTGTTGATTTCAACTGTTGCTGCTTGTGTGTTTCCTTTGTTTTTGTTTTTTATTAATAACATCCATAATTATAGACAATAAACTATGGTAATTCCCTTCCGCCCCTCCCCCACTTTCCCCTTTGAAACTCCAATCTCCATCATACCCTTCCCCCTCTCAATCAGTCTCTATTTTATTTTATTTTATTTTATTTATTTATTTTGTTTTTTTTTTGAGGTAGGGTCTCACTCTAGCCCAGGCTGACCTGGAATTTACTCTGTAGTCTCAGGGTGGCTTCAAATTTTGGCGATCCTCCTACCTCTGCCTCCTGAGTGCTGGGATTAAAGGCGTGCGCCACCATGCCTGGCTTTCTCTTTTATTTTGATGTCATCTTTTCCTCTATTATGATGGTCTTGTGTAGATAATATCAGGCTCAGTGGCTAAGGTGTTTGCCTGCAAAGCCTAACAACCCAAGTTTGATTCCCCAATACCCACATAAAGCTGGGTGCACAGTGGTGAATGTGTCTGGAGTTCGTTTGCAGTGACTAGAGGCCCTGGAGCACCCATTCTCTCTCTCTGCCTCTCTTCTATCTCTTTGTGCTTGCAAATAAGTAAATAAAAAATATTTAAAAATAAATAAATAAGGCCGGGCGTGGTGGCGCACGCCTTTAATCCCAGCACTCGGGAGGCAGAGGTAGGAGGATCGCCGAGAGTTCGAGGCCACCCTGAGACTACATAGTTAATTCCAGGTCAGCCTGGACCAGAGTGAGAACTTACCTCGCAAAACCAAAATAAATAAATAAATAAATAATTAAAAAATAAATAAATAAAATGAAAATAATTTTTTAAAAATCTAAATTGAAAAAAAAAGTGGTTTCAGGACTGAAGAGATGGCTTAGTGGCTTAGACCACTTGCTACTTAAGCATGAGGGCCTCTTTGGCTGAAGACAACGGGGTTCAACTCCCCAAGAACCCACGTAAAAACAAACAAAAAAATGGCATGGCCAGGCATGGTGGTGCACACCTTTAATCCCAGCACTCAGGAGGCAGAGGTAGGAGGATTGCTGTGAATTCGAGGCCAGTCTGGGACTACAGAGCGAATTCCAGATCAGCCTAGGCTAGAGTGAGACCCTACCTTAAAAAAAAAAAATAAGACAACAAAACCGACCAACCAACCAAAAAACTAGGCATGGCCTTGCATGTCTGTAATCCCAGTATTTGGGGATATGGAAACTAGAGCATCCCTAGGGATTGCTGACAGACAACAGCTCCAGAGGGAACGAGAGACCCCCCCCCCATCTCAAGGAAAGAAATACGTGGGTGAGTGATAAGAGATGGACAGCTGACTTTCTTATCTGACTTCCTCATGCACGTGCACAGGGGCGTGTGCATCTGCACAAATGTACACGTGCATTCACCACACACCACCCACACACATGCAAAAAAAATGTGGGTTAATTATTGTCATCTTGATACATAACATGTATCACATGATCTGTTTGGGGAAGATGTTTGCAGGGGACAAGGAGATCTGTGGGACTTGTCTTCATCAAAGGATCCCCTGGCCCTTGAATCATGACGGATGGTGGCACTCCAGGCGCTCATGGTGGTTGTGTGGGAACAGATTGTGGAACACAAAGCTGAACACAGAAGGAACCCCTGATGCAGATGAGTAATTCAAAGGCACCCAAAATGTAGCCTGGCAGAAGTGGGAATGGTAAAGAGAGTGGCAACCTGTAAGTATAGTTATTGTGTTTGGTTTTCAAAAGCGAGTTCCAAGCCGAATAGTGGTGGCACTACGCCTTTAATCCCAGCACTCCGGAGGCAGAGGTAGGAGGATCGCTGTGAGTTCAAGGCCACTCTGAGACTACATAGTGAATTCCAGTCAGCCTGGGCCAGAGTGACACCCTACTTTGAAAAAAACAAAAAAGAAAAAAAGAAATTTTAAAAAGAAACTTCCAGAAGGAAAAAAAAACAAAACAAAAAGAAAGAAGCTAGGTGGGAGGAAGAGGAGAGGAGAGAAGAAAGAAGAGAGGGAAGGAGGCAGGGAGGGCATGAGAAAGCGGCACTCTTGTTGCACAGTGACTCTGTACTGAAAGGGAACTGGACGGAGGCTAAGGACTTTCCATGGTATTCATGCCCCCAGCATGTGGGGCAGAGGAGGAAACAGGTGCTCAGAAGGCCACAGTCTTGAGTCTCAGTTCCCTCATATTTGTAAAGTGTAAGAGTAACAACTCCCCCAAGGGACCGGTGACGTGCTTATAAAGGCCAGCACACAGCTGGCAGCTGTACACACATAAGGCCGGGCGTGGTGGCGCACGCCTTTAATCCCAGCACTCGGGAGGCAGAGGTAGGAGGATCGCTGAGAGTTCGAGGCCACCCTGAGACTACATAGTTAATTCCAGGTCAGCCTGGACCAGAGTGAGAACTTACCTCGCAAAACCAAAATAAATAAATAAATAAATAATTAAAAAATAAATAAATAAAATGAAAATAATTTTTTAAAAATCTAAATTGAAAAAAAAAGTGGTTTCAGGACTGAAGAGATGGCTTAGTGGCTTAGACCACTTGCTACT